>OX457078.1:14530000-15806250 GCA_949752815.1 Conops quadrifasciatus | reverse complement strand
ACAGTTCCGAAGTTAACAAGAAAAACTTTAACTGGAAGAAAATGGTAGAAATGTGTTCCAACTGACTTTGAACTTTGTACTTCGACGCTAATATGAACCTAGTCTTTTCCCAAAAGTACCCAAAAGAAAACTTTTAAATACATTTCTAACAATTTCTTGGGTTGGACTTACAGTGGGTTAATCTAGCTTATGAGTTGGATTACTGTTGGAAATGGTACAGTAAGCTATTACCAATTTTAATTTGGTAAATTTAAGAGATACTCCGATTGAAAATAATGGTCACGAGTTCAGGGAGGCGCACGAAGGCGTAGAAGTCAAATGTAAAAACTCTTCAATCGTATGATAGAATTATTAGGTAATTTATGGTGCACAATAGTCATTCATGTATGTCTGTATGTTGCTTTTAACACCATAAGAAATGATGTTTCAACAGTCGTAAGAAATGAAAGCGCTCGCTGTGTACTAAAGGAAAAATCGTTCTAAGAACAGCGAACAGCAAGCAGCAACCACCACCCCCCACCCCCGCCCCAACCCACCTGCTTTCCGAATCTAATTAAAACATGCGCATTTTGGCATTTCTTGCTTACACGTCATGTGTTTTGGGGTAGCTTCTTACGAGCGGAAGGGCTTCTGTTTATAGCCGAGCTACTGAACATCTAATAATGGGTTCGGGAAGCTCAACTTGGACGGTTTCGGGAAAATCACTTTTATTGATGGCATGCCAATTAAAATTGATTGGAAATTCTTTGCATAATTTCGAGTGAACAAGCGTTTACAATATCAGTCGGCGAAGTGGTGAAGGGGCGAAGCTCTGCCAGCTGCTTGCCGCTTTCATTCAGCTCCTCGGTGCGTTCGGTGCTCAGCGTTGTTTGAAAGCAAAGCATGCGTCTCCGAAGAATTATTTTAAAATATATTAAAAATCCTTTTCTTCCTTTCTTGAATGCTTTTCATGCTATAAGCGCCGCGGGCATATTCCATGTACATACGTGCACGTAGAGAAGTGAGAAGGGTAGAGAAGAATAGAGAAGAAGCTGACAGTTCACATGATATTTACTTGTTTCCCGTTATTTATTAGTGTCGTCTCCAAAAGGACGACAATGTGGGATGGGTTCCAAACTTATCTGATTGGTGCAATTGTTTGCAGATTTTCGTGCTGACTTTAAAAAAATATATGTATAAATTCTGATGTTTGTTACTGTCGCTGACAATCAGCGATTTTGATGAAAAGGGTTTTGGGGCCACTATTCAATAAATGGCATGATGTCGCCGACGTGATTATGTCGGTTTGTTTGCGTTCAAGAAGTAATGAAAGGAAAATAAGGAATCTAAATAATAACAGAGAAACTCAAAAATAACATGAAGAAATTGATATAAACCAGCTTTGTTGGTAAAACTAACAAATTATGAAAAGCTAGAAAGATGTTTTGAAAATTTGAGCTAAACACATGTACGCGAAGGTAGGACAAAGGACAAGGACGAGACTGTTCAGAATTTAAGATCTTTTATCGTGCCTCGAAGAAAGTCTTTACCAGTCATTAGTATGAGTAAAGATACCGTAGAAAAATGGCCTTAAAAACCAAAACATTATATTTTTACAACACAATTTCTTCAAATCGAGAGTACCGCAGAATAGAACAGAAGAGATATATTATATTGTCTTCGTCGTCTTCGGGGAGAATTTTGAATTTTACTCGGGAGAGCTTTTACTGCGCGTGGACACATGAGTCAACACGAAGCAGGTGCTTGTGTGAATATCTAATAGATTCGTAATTCTATTTGAAAATGCAGCAGTGAGCACAAAATCCAGTCCGTCGAAGAAAAAGCAGAAGAAGTTCTGCGAGGGTCACAAAGAGACTATTTCAATCTGGGCGATAAATTGACGCAGCACAAAATGAAAACGTATTTACTCAGCGAGCGAGCAAGAATTTTGCCAGATGGTTAAAAGGGCCGCATTTAACCCTCATTTAGAACTAATGCAGTGCGATTTTTAAGTGTTTCAATTTGAGACGAACGCCTGCGTTGCGCACAAGCAGCGCACATGCGGCTGCTGCGAAAAGGTAACTGTGGAAACTTGTCCTTTAAATGGATTCCGGCTTTACACATAATGTAACATACACGTACCCACGATATCCAGGATCCCCTTCGGAGCGCTCGTACATACGATATAATAAATTGACAAGCGGTCGATTCGGCTAAAGTGGTTTGGTGTGTGTGGGTTTTCGCCTGAGCCCGAGCCTGACTGAGCTCAATGTGACTACGAACCACTTAATCCAATCTGCCTCTGAATAGATGACGACTTCTTCCTTTGTATGCGCAGCTTTTCTAATTTATACGCCATTCGAATGCACTCAATCGGTTCTAATCGTGCATTTGTGCGTGAGCTTGGGTGAGTGCACCTTGGCCCGGTACCAGGATTTACCTTTGGCGTTGGCAGGATTAAGTTAGGGGTGAAATGGTGGATGGTGACTCCGTACACCGTCTGGCCTTAACTCTTCCCACACATTAGTTTCCCTTCAATTTGCCGAAAAGGCTGAAAGAAAGTGGAAGGTACATTTGCACTGTAAAATCACTCACATTTTCAGTTTCAACCACCGTCCGAATCCGCTGTGTTAGTTTCTGTGGACGCATCGCCTGCGCACTGCTCGAGCACAGCGCTTCTGGGCTGCTGCTGCCGCCTTTATTTTTCCACCTTTCCTGGCGTTAGTCCTCGCTCATCTGTCACAAAATCTCAACTTTTATCGCACGTATTTCTCTGTTCACTGCATTGACGGGCATACACTTGATCACCTTCAGAACCATCTCGTTCACGATGCAATTCACAAGCCTCGGGCCTGGCACATGGCACGCGGTCTGTCATGAACGTGTGAGTCTTATGATGGATTAGTATTAAAATTAAAACAGCAGAAACGTGCGTAAGGGTGGGTCCGTTTTTTTTTTTTGCAAACTGAATTAATCCTGCATGTACGCAGCTCAAGGAGTTTTTACTGTGCAATAACAACTGCACTGATTCTGAACTGCTCTCAGAGCTTTCAGTTCGGCAAGGTAATAGACCTGAAGGCCTTCCCTGAAGGGAAGGTCCAGGGAGGTGTTAGCAGTTCTCCTAGCGATATACTATATGCTATATTATATGAAAAAAGCGATTCAATATTACTGACTAAGGTAAATATGTCAAGTAAGAGTCAAGATTCTCTCGCTTAGTCTGTTTAAAGCCAGTACCATCTTGGTATAAGATACCAGGAGGGTGGTCCTGTCGCAAGTCGGAAGCTTAAATACGCAACAACTAGACTGGACGTCAGATATTTTGCCACAAATAAACGATTCTAAAGGAATCTTGATTTATCTTCCTAGTATCGTATATGCCAGCGCTATTGAAAACATTCCTAACATTTTTCCCATTTTTCCCAAAGTTCCAAGGTGGACATTCGACCACGATGTTAGTCTTCTTACATTTTTAGTCTGGATGGTCTGGATAAATACACAGAGCAAAAGATTCGAAACATCATACAATTAATTTTCCATGATTGAAGTTCTATGTAGTTTTTAAAAAATTTCCTCGGAAATCTCAAAATATGAAAAATCAAAAAATCAAAATAAAATCTTTATATGTTATATAAAATAATTGGTTATTTTTGAACCTTCTAAATTCGTAATGCCTATTAAAAATAGTTTTCTTCTGACTTACAGTCATCATCATTAAATTTTATCAAAATTAAGCGCTTCGTTTTTATGGATCTCTTTGGGTTTTTTCCTTTCAAAGGGAAAACTTAAAACTTTTGATAATGAAGTGACAACGTAAGGATGATGTGCCAAAAATAAACTTCGGTCTTACGACTCATTCGGAGCAAATGACCCCTTAGGGTGGAGCAATACGACTATATCAGTCGACAGTTTAAAAAAAAAAGCAAACAAAAAGTCATCCAAAATTTCTCACATTTTAAAAATTGTTCTCAAATTAAAGTGAGCAAATTGTCGCTTAAAATATACATACATATATAAATTGTGTTTTAAGCGACGCTTCGCTTCATTTGCCGTAAGCAAATATGTTTTATCTTCAATTGTAAAATCTATGCGATTCCTTTGGGAATTTTTGCAACATTACGAAGGAATTTATTGGTTAATTAAAGACACTGTGCATTAACACTGTAAACACTTTAACACTTATCCTTATCATAGTAACATTAACTTTCGTCACTTTCCATTAAGTTCTATTATTTTCTTTTCCATACACAAAATTATTAAATTACTCCCCAGCGTGACGAATCGTAAACTTACGCTTGATTATCCTCCAGAAGAACGGAAGAATGATGTAATGAAAGAATGTGGCAGCGGAGAAGTGCCGTCTGGCCGGTCAACTGCCTCCAGTTAGACAAGCAGCCCCCGCAGCAAAGAGCAACACCTTCATATTTTCATTACGAAGCTATTATCAGAATGTGTCCCTGATGTCGGCCGACAGACAGACAGACACGCCGTGTCGTGCCGTACGCAGCGCAAATCAAACAAACCGCAGCAGCCCACGGGCAGGAAGGGCACTCCTGCCGCCCGCAAGAGCAGAGACACAAGTTTATTTAGAGTACTGGCCTCAAGTTTTTCTTCTTTTTTCTCCTCTGAGCACCCAGCTGCACTCATAACTTTCATTATCACAAGTTTTCGGGCGCTGAAAGCGACCCCGACCGACCGACCGACCGACCACCATCTCTTTTTGCTTGCAGGAAGCGGCGAAATGCGTGTGACACATTAAGAAATAGAAAGGCAGGCAGCAGGAACTTCAAAAGAAATAAGAAAAATGCCTGTGAAGAAGGAGAAAAAGTGGAGTCTTCTCCAGATGGATGGTGTAGTATCTACATTCCCGGGTATTAAAGGGGCACATCATCGTGTGCGGCGGCACATAATGCGTACAGTGGTTAAATTCAGCAAAAAAATGGAGTCTCTTCAGGTCGAGTTCATTACAAAATATTGAACTGTGGCAGTACCGTTTCTAGAAGATGGTTTAGAGCATCCATGTTATGTTTTAGGTGTTGGCAGCTGAAATACAATTAGTGTTTTTAAAAACCTTTGAAAAGGTTTTTCATTAATTTTTCACAAATTTTTATCCTTTTATGTAATTATATTGACTTGTGTATTTATATATACTATTTCCTTTAGAAACTTACATGACGACGGTATGTGTATAATAAAGCTTGTGTCAGAATAAAGAGCCATATAATGCCAAATAAGTAAGTATAGCTTATAAATAAACGCTTGTGTCTCGCTGTCACCGTATGCGTAATGATTAGCACTTTATACTAAGTAGCTTCATTGTCACGAATCCAGCAGCGAAAGGGAGAAGGCACCATGAACTGTATAGGCAGAGAGGTCTATATTAAGCTCCAGGATATTTAGCGCATCTCATTATTTATGTTTTATTGCTTGTCGAAGCAATGAAGGAGGGCGTGCGGGCGTGCGGGCGTGCGGGCGTGCCGTCGACTTTGAATTAACCTGAAAGCTCCTACACTAGTTCCATACCTTTCCAACCTCTTTTTTTGACTCAACCGCAGTATCTTAAAAAAGTTTAAAATTTAATTTGAACTTTTCATTGAAGTGAACCTTTTCCGCACTTACATAAATTAAAGAAATGTAAGTAAGCCCAAGCCAGAGAAGGAACAAAGCAAAGAAATTAAAAACAAATGAAGCAAATTTGCCGGATTGACAAGACGCTGGGCTGGCGCTGCTGCGTGGTGATCCGTAGCAATTTGAGCCAATTTCAATTTAAAGGTATCTGCTTAATTTGGGAGGGTACACTACTTAGCGAACGGACGGACATCCGTGAACTCACCGTTAAGTGTGTCACTTGGAAGCTTAGAGTTGATATCTCCTGCGTAATGTTAGAGAGAGAGTGTATCATCAGTTCGGCGGAAAATTCTTTAATCTTGTTCAATTCAATTAGTTCAACTTGATTGCTTAATTTCATTCAGCGATTTTGGTGGAAAAGAGCAATTAATATTTTTTTTTTTAACTTAAGCTTTCTCTCTTTTTTTTAGACCACAATTTTCAGAAAGAATAGGCACTTCAGGGGCACTCAAAATGGGACAAAAATATAAAGTATGAAATAAAGGGAGTATTTTTTACCAAAGAACACCGCGACCGAAGCTCGCTGGATTTATAACTCTTCTCTAATTCAATGTCTCTGATTAGGTGTGGAACGTCTGTGTTGTTTCTAGTCTTCAAAACAAATTGTTGTAGTCCCACAAACCTCCTCAATTTTCAAAAAACGTATAGGTACTCCTTTTTTTATGAAAAAAAATTGGATATTTAAATAAGAAATCTGAAATTTTATTTATATCACAATTGTTTTCTGTCCTCTATTTTGCGCACTTTGAAGTAGCAGAGACAAATTGAAGAAGAAATATAAATTGAATAAAGCAATTTTCTTATTCGGTCTGCAAAGAAGACCATTGTTCGTTGATCAGATAATTGATTTACATTGATTATTATAATTTAGCACGTAATACGGTGGATACAGAAAAGCTCAGAGCAAAGATAACCGAAAATTTTCTTGAGTTGTGAGCTGTCTGAATCATCCTGGTAATAGAATATTAACTTAATTTCTATTAATTAGTATTAGCTCTGCACCTTGGGTCTTGGGTGGCCTATATATCCCTAAAAAATAGTCACATAATAAACCACCAAATGTATATTAGAAAAGCTGAAAGATGAATAATGCGATAATAATTTTTTCAATAATAAATTTTATTTGTGAAATTATAGCACGCTTAATAGCGCTTTCCATCATAAAAACGCCCATGCATGGATATAAATTATATGTGGCCACTCTTATATCGATATACGATATTTATATATGGATATAAATAAAGAATGCGGGACGACTTCTTTATTTAGATTTAGAAACTAAAGAAGACTTTAATGTACCGCCATCAGTCTTCTGCGCCAATCAACTAACTTTATCTTATCTTCTTCTGGCAAATGCTGGCTGGCTTAAATACTGTTTGGAACAAATAGAGTTTTTCATTGTTGATACTGTAAAGTTCATTAGTGTATGGCTAAAACTTACCGTTCAGAAGGTTAAAACAAAGTGAACCCAGTAAAGCAAAGCAAATTATTATAAAGCACCAAATGAAACGAAATGAAGACTCAGTACAAAATGAATTTTTTTTCTCTGTCAAAATCGAAGAGAAGAAAAGAAGAGAAAAGCGAACCAGCAGAAGAAGAGTAAACAATGTCTGAAAGGAAATAATAGTAGGAAAGCGGAAGTCCTTCTACTGTGCAATACAGAAAAAAGCAGCTGCCTGCCTGTCAAGAGCTCGAGATGCTCTTCCATCTCTCGATTGCAAATAAACGCCTTTGCGAAAGTGCGAGTTAGAGCGAGCGCAAGAGGGAGGGTCAATGCACGCTAGTGGCGGTGTGGTTGCTGAGCTGCCGCCACCCGTAGAGGATTTATGGTCATCGATCAGAATTAATGAAGATTTTACACCGAGTTTTACTTCAGCTCGCCTCGTTCGAAAATTACGCGGCGGCAATTGTATGGGTCAGATTCCTAAAGTGTCCGACTTAGATATTGATTTACAGCAATGGTATCATAGTTCTAATAATAACTGCGCGTTTGTATGTACATATATATTAATTCGATTTAAACACTATAAGTAGATATAGTCGTCTATATACACGTACGATACATGTAGTATGTCTTTGTCGACAGCTAAGACGATAAACTGGTTGGAATGGTCCAGTCGCCGTTGAAAATTCCTTGAATTCAACATATTTCTTCTCTTCGCCAGTATCAGTGTGTGTTCTAACCCAAATTACAACAATTCTGCTCAAGCTAACTTTAGCTTTTCTCGAGTTAATAAGCGCTGATGATGATGATGGTATTTCAGCAGGGACATGTGGTATGGTATTGTATTCTATTCTATTGTCAAATGGTTTATGTAGGTTTTGCTTTTGGTGAGGTTCCGAATTGTCTGGGAAAGGGGGGGGCAAAGTCATTTCTCAATTGAGAAAATTGTGGATGTTTGTATAATTAAAAGAAATAAATACAAAAATTAATGAATATGTTTAGTTAGATAAGTTTGCTTGCAACTCAATACAGTAAAAGAAACTAGAAAAGTGAGAAATGTTTTAGAAAACCCTAAAATTTTCCTTTCCACATCTTCGCGCTTGAAAAGTCCTATAAATTCTTTTATTTAATTGTAACCAAATTTGTTCTGTTCCTATTTTTTATGAGGACTATGAACAACGGGGATACCGATACAGAATATCTACAAAAATTTGAAAAAAATCCGCATAAAAATTGCAAAATTTATACGCATAAATTCAAAACCGTAGGAGTAAATGCAACGAATAAAGTTTTGAAATTTTATACTCCTACTATTTTAGTTTTTTTAATAACTTCATTATTTTTCAGCAGCGCCTAAAGTTATGCTACTTTAAATGACATTCGATCTCTATTCCTTAATCAAGAGCAAAATTATGATCGCATAAAAAAGTTAGAATACGAAAATTTCAGACTCAAAAAAGGCTCTGAGAAAAAGACATGAAAGTGATCTAAATTGAACCGTAGTGCGTTGTTAGAACTTTTGTACATTTCTCGTCGAGCACCGTTTTATATAAGTAACCTTGCTTCCTGAAGAAAGTTCAAGGTATCGGCTCAAAAGTTAAAGAAAGAAAACGAGGGTCACTGATTTCTCTTAGATTGCGGAAAGAATAAATTATGCAGGAATTGCTGAAATCACTTGGGATACTCTTAATAAAGCAGAAGAGCCTTCACAGTCAGCGCACAGTCCATGGAGCCAATCATTGTTTTATTTAAAATATGCCCACTGTCTGTTTGTTGGATTTGATTTTTGCTTAGAAAGAATTTGAAAATCAAACGATGTTGATAAGTATGAATGTGTATGAATATTATCTGCATGGTTTGAGTTGGCAAATAAACTTTTCAACCAACTTCCATCGCCAATTTGAAATCATCGCCAACCAAAGCCCACGCAATCGAGTCGTGTGTGTGCGTGTGTGTGAGCGCCCAAAAGCAGCTAAAAGGCGTAGTTGAGCAAAAAATGAATTATAAACCTCACAGACATTATTAACATTCGCCAAGTATTCGTATTCGAATCCTACGTATTCTGCAGAATATGCTTTGTTTCTTTTATAGTTTTTGCCGAATGCAGGAAGCAGCGGCTTGTATTTCAAAGGACTGTAGGAAGATTCGCGTGCGTGTATGTGTGGCGAAGTCAGGAAATGATATACGAGTAGTAAGAGACACAAATATGCGACCATAAGTCGACTGCGTGCATCGTATGTGAAAACATTAGCAGCGTAGACGGATAATAAATGTCGAAACTATTACGGCGAAACTACGAAGGCGCGGAATTGTTTCGGAAAATAATTTTAAGAAAGTTTGTATTTCCGTCACAATGGTTTTTTGTAGTTGTTTCGGGTTGAAATATTGTATTTTGGAGCACTACCAAATAGAGTGCGATAATAGAAGGCGCTAGAAAGGCACAAGCAAGCACTTCATTTGGAAGAAGACCAATCTTGTGTCGGCTACTAAAGTTATTACCATTGTTTAGCGAGCGAAAGGTTTAAGTCTCTGATAAATGAGTGAAAAATAAAAAAAAAAGGGTCGAAACAAGAAGGTCGGAAGAAAATGCAAATATTAGCTACGGAAGTGTCTTCGGGGGATCATATCTCAACAAAGAATTCATTTATTTCGAAACTTTTATTAAATACGAGTATCCAGAAATACTTGAGTATTTCCAGCACACGTGAAGACCAGACCAGACCAGACTTCGTACCCAACGAGAAATTAACCAACGACCCATTCGTGACAAACCTAATAAGAAACTTTATTTCTGCTTGCAATTTGTATTTTCTTAGTAATAGAGAAAGGAAGAGGAATTATCTACATAGAAAATTGCGAAAAAAGCTTTCTGGTAAATTTGCTATAAGCAGAATATCTCACCACAATCTCTGAAAGATTTAGGTATTTTTTTGATAATTGATATTGATTGAATTCGTATAGAGTTATCCAAAATAGACTAAAGGAAGGGTATTTCTCAAAATAGACTGTTTTATTTTAAATTTTATTTGCTTATTAATTTAATTATTAGGCACTATCCATGATAATTATGTGTGTGCTAGACCAATATATACTAAGTGATCACCACGATCATGTTTACAGACATCAAATCAAAAGTTAAAAATCAAAATGTTCAATTCTTTAATTTTTGAGAACGACGTAAAATTAAAGTTGATGCTCATGGTCATTGGCAACACTTTTACGAACAGCGGCAATGTTTTCATTCGTATGAGCTGAGCTGTTTTTGGTCTGTCAGATTTCGGTTAATCATAAACTGATCCAGTTTCATCAAATTTTTTAAACAAATTTCCAGTTTTTTGCTCCGATGGACGATTATAACGAAAAAATCACGTATATAATTTATGTTGGATATTTTTTATACAACACTAAATACTAAGCGGATATGGAAAATGATTCAAAATTTCGGTACTTCGTAGAAAATAATTCTTTTTCTTTCTTTTTATAATATTCTCATTCATAATTCATCATTTTTTCTTATAAGACCAAAAACATTTTGCCTTTTACTCAAATTCTCTTATCAGAATTTTGATTAAGTTCTATTTGTTGCGATATTTGTACTGTATTTAAATCTTTTATTAGGTTAGATACAATTTTTATAATGTTACAAGTTTACAAGTTCAATTTTACTAAGGCTCAACATTTCCCTCCCCCAAATTTTACCTTATAGGCGCCCTATATTGGCGCTATCCGAAGAGGTTATGTGCGTATTCACAGAAGCACCAAAGCAAATTTGTTAAATTAAACTGCTATAACATTTCATATTCCATATTTCTTTGTTATTTGTAATACAAGCATATATGTACGTACGTAATACAATTCTGCAGATCTTTTACAATCTCAATTTCATAAATTAACTTGCCTAAGAAATACTTCAAATTCTTCGTTCTGAAGTAAATATTCTCACAGCCTTCGCAACACACAAACCTTTGCGTCAACATCCAAACAACCCTTCCTAAATTGCATAAACAAATGATTATACTCGTACACACTACGTACGTCACAAAGAAGAAGAAGAAACATTAAGTCACGAAGTCGCAACAGCACAAGCAAAATAACTCAGAAGTCCATCTGGTAGATTTGTCACACTGCCGCCAGTGCTGCATCAAGTGCACCCATAAAAATGCTTGAAGGGACCGCGATGATGCCGCTGCCGTTGGGGGAGAGATGTTAGCTCAGTTTCTTCCGTCCGAGAATGACGTAAAGTGCACTTAAATACACTTTTAATTGCAGCAAAATGTTTTAAAGACTGTGTGACATAAACAGACGCACACAGAGTCACACACAGGCGCGCACATTTACGCACGCACACATACATATGTATGTATGTGTGTGATGTGTGATGTGCTTCATTTATATAAAAGACGTCTTGAGGAGGTGCAGCGCACATGCTACGACGTACATATTTGCCGTTTCTTCTCTCGAAGAAAGCTATAAATTTCGGCGACCAATAACAGATTCCTCCTCTTCGAAGTTTTCCTGCTCTCGGCGAGCTGATAGCCATCCGTGCGAACTCATTTCTATGTCCAAGAACGAGTGTGTGTGTGTGTGTTTGGGGAAGTGAGGTGCGGACGAGGCGAATCATTTCACAGAAGCGGTGCGAAGGCGATGGAGATGGTCTCGCTCTTGTCCCTGTTCTGGTCCCTATTTGGCGGCGGTGGTGGTGGTGTTGGTGGAAAAGAAGGAGGAGGGCGAGGAGGATCGCTTCTGCTGGCTTCCTCGGTACAAGTGATGGGAGCATGCTTAACGTGGAGCTTAAGAGTTAATCACAAAACGTTAATGGTTTTTGAGATCATTATGAGTGCATGTGTGCTCCGGGTATGCCGCACATGTGGCATCAGAGGTGACATCATCGCATTCAATTTTCGTCGTTACCAGTGTACATGCGATATATTGTATGCGATATATTGTGTGGTGTCACTATCGTGTGTTCGGAATCATTATGTGCGGCTGATGAATGCTGTGTTGTCGTCAAGAGTTCATAGCACTAGCTTCGGGCTGTGTGGAAGCTAGGCACATGTGTGTGCCTGGTGGCGCCGCTATAATTAATATACTTGTATATATTTTAATTTGTGTAAACAAAAATGACTGAAGCTGTGGCGGAATGTTTTCGCAGTTGACTCGATGCAGTAGTTCTGCTCGCTCATCTCTTCTTCTTCTTCTTCTACCACCTGGTTTTTCATATACGAGTATATAGTATGAGTACAATAGAAAATCTTCTCGTGCCACAAATACGAAGCAAGTTTACAAAAACCAAAGGAGATTAAAGACGTTGGATTATTTTTCCCACGGGAAAACCATTTGTGAAAAATATAAAGGGTTAAACAACTGCATCCAAACGTTGTCTTCAATTGAAAGAACTATTTTCTTTCAATCGAAATATGTATGTACTAAATTATTTCATATTTAAATGAGCTTTTATTATTACAGAACTAAAGAAATTTATTTTTAAATACGAGTACTTTACATCGTCAAAAGCTGTCCCCAAAGAAATTTCCTTCCATTTAATATAGTTAAATTACTTTCTACTTGCAGTGAATATTATATCTAATATGTTTAGTAAGTAAGTGTTAAGTAAGTTTTATAAGTATTCATATAAATTCATATAAATCATATAAATTCATATAAATCATTGTTAAAAAATTAAACCTAAATTTTCTACCGTGTCTTTAGTTAGGTAAAAATTAAAAAAACATAAAGTCATCCCCCCTCCCCCTCTTTAATCATTAAAGGTGACCATTTTTTAAGCGGCATCTTGTTACATCCAAGCCAATGAAAGCAGAAAAAGGAGAAAAATTACTAAAATTAAATCCTAGAATTAGTCCTTGTCTCCGTAGACGTTCTTCGTTTTCTGCAGTCGAAAAATTTTGAAAAAATCATTTTCCACCTAATTGCTTGCCTGTGATTAGTTATATTAAACTTTTCGGTACGGTTTTCTTATTTGATTTTTGAAGTTTGCTTGCACTTTTTCAGCGCGGATGCTTCGCCGCCGCGTTTTCTTTGGCAAAGCGGAACGGTTTTCATTGGCAATAAAGTTTTTATGGCTGCAATTACAAGGATAGATTGGCCAGGAAAATATTTAACAACTTTTGGTGCTGTTTTTGTTGTGCCACCACCTCTCTGGTCGCTTTGCGAATTATTCGTATAACTACGCATAGTAAGCTTTTCTCGGATCTCTTTTAAGTTCGAGAGACAGCGCTCGTTTTTCGGGTAACAATTCATACCACACACACAGAATATTTCAAGCGATTTGTTTCTTTAAAACGCATTATATTGCTTTCACAAATTATACTCAGGGTACACTAGCCCTCATTTCGGAGGGAAGAGCTCAATTCAATTTGTTTTACCTACAAAATTCATTAAGTCTGACTTGAGTAAATATCAGCAAATATTTTATATTTATTGTACCCACATTTTTTGATCTTGCTAAGCCTAATATTGACTGCAATGTACTGGCGGAAGGTTTGCTCCCATGATTTTCTGACCTTATGTCAGTTCCGTGCGTTCGTCTCTCTCAGATAATCACGGCTCATGAAAACGAGTCGAGGCAGACATCTTAATTAAGGTTAACAAGTTTATTCTATATTATAAAATTAATATCTAAATACAGTTTCGTGTGTACGGTACGAGTCTTTTCTGCAGTGAAAACTTTTTCAGCGATATTCATGGGAAAAAAATTTGTATCAATTTGTTGCACAAAATATTTTATGCTAAAATATGCATTTTGTATACATACTCGTAATAGATTAACTTTAATTTTTTTGGCTTTTTTTGAACACAGTAATTGTGATGAACTCTATTGAATTGAAAAAATTCATTGAAATAAATTAATTTTTTTTATTAAAATATTATCGTTAATTTGAAGATATTACATTCTATGTGAGCTATTATTTGATTTGTGAGCTATTAACATATTTCGATATAGAAAGAGATATCGATTATCGTCTCGATTTTGAACTCGAAATAGATGGCTTTCAATTCTCGATTGAACATGTCTCTTTTGGGCATCAATCCCGCCCACTTCTGTCTTAACATCATTGTTCACTTAACGATTATGAAATTATGAAGTGAAGAAAATATTGATTTAATCTTCATTACTCTGCACGCAACGTAACGTGACGTATCGAATGATGCAACCTATCAAAAAGTTAGTGAAATTGCATCATACGTATCGAAAGTCTGCGTGGCATGACGTTCGGATCTATTGAAATCAGATTCTCTGCGTTGGCGTACATGAAAATGTTTAGCCGAATGTAGCCAAATGGTTTGGTTACAGAAACAAAACAATGGCATAGAGAAACGAACAACCTAAAAAGTATACGATACAAACACACAACGCTTGCAAAATTGACGGACTGCAGAAGAGACTGGCGGCCGAATCTGAATCGGAGAATGAGCAAATTTTTCGGGGAATTTTCAAACAAATGCTTCAAAGAAAAACATTAAAGTATTTGCAGGTTGTAAAAACGCATCACTAATTAATTTTTTCATAATATTTCACTTTTCAACATTATCCAACGAACGAGTACCACTTGACAGCACTGTTTCTTTTGACAGCTGTCATTTGTATTGCGTTAATTTTCAATAAAGGCGGCCTGGTAGGAACTTTTTTGTCTTTAGGTTTTGGTTTCAAAATGTTGTTTAGAAGATTAGTTAGTTTTAAGTAAAATCATATTAGAAAATGACGACAGACGATTCAAAGTGTAGAGAATTTGGAATTAATATTGAATTTCAAGGGATGAATTTAATTTTTAATTGATTGAAATTGATTGAAATTCGGGGAATAAACCTATAAATCACACCAAACTTGTTACATTCATTGCTAGATTAATGTGGTAACACAATTTAATGTGTTGATACAAACGAAAGTATTCCATCCGAAAATTTCGTCAACGTATTCATCTATCAAGTCACGGCCTAATTGGTCACTTTTGGCAAATATTTATTGCAATGAAAATTATTGTGCAATTTCATTAATTTCAATTCAGTCTATCTGAATTTAAATAAAAAATAACTGACGCATTTAACTTACTATACAGACACATTAAATAATTAAATTACGAAGCCACAGAAGCACAGAACGGCGTTTGTAATTTTACAGAAACTGAACAAATTTCTTTTTTTTTCTGTTCTTTTTTTATGGTTTCGGTTTCGTTAATGGCTTCCCTGCAGCTTTTATTTACTTTCTGTTTTATATAGTTAATTAGAGTTATAGAATGTAATCCAAGGACATAGCCATAGCGTTTCGGAGATGGGGGGGGGGGGGGGGGGGCGAAGGAAGAGGCTGATACTCGGAAAGCGTGAAATTAATTATGCTCTTATTGCAGATAATAAAAAACTGACTTTACGTAGGTACTATTTTTTTAATTCCTGTCGTTTGTTTGTTGGTTTTTTTGAAAAATTCAAAATTTGCCAAATTTTCATAACGTAGTTAGATTGAAGTTGAAGACAGTCTCTTTTGAAATTGAGCAGTTTACTATATTCGCTGAGCTAACGAACAGCTCTCAGCACAAATTTGAAATTGACGTTAGCGCTATAGGATTTTCTAGTATACTCGCACTTTATAACATCAAAGGATGAGGTGCTCAGATGTTTTTGTGACTTAAGTAAAGGCCCCTTCCAGGGAAGGAATTAATTTTCAGGCTCAGCCGCCAGAAGTACAAGGTGAAAGTTGCACGCAGAAGTAAAAGACTAACTAAGAAGGCCAAGTTAGTATGTAGTGCAGAGAAGATAGAAAATCCTGTAGATCCCCAAAACGCTTTTAACCTTGTTTAGTCTGCTCATTAACTGACTGAGCTGCAGCAAAGCCAGGTTGCTAATTATTACAATTTTCGTGAAGTTAAAAATTTCGAATGACAAAATAATCTACTTCTTTGCAAAATACTGAAAATAGCTGCTTGTTCTATAATCAACACGCGCTCGATCTATAACGTGGGGGCGCGTGGTGTGCGTCCAGCAAAGACATGCATGCGTAAACAAGCACATGCGAGTACGTATGTATGCATGTACGCGTATGAGTGTAAGCGTACAAGTGTTTAAGTGATTACAAACAAGCGATTACTACTATGTAGACTAAAATTAATTAAAGCCGCAAGCATATTTTTTGGGTACATTTAAAATTTAATTATTTGATTCGATTTTTCCGGAGAATGCAGTCGACGGCATAATCTCTGACGCTGCTGCTCACGCTTAATTTACGTTGCATGGCAATTAACTTAACGAGTTCTCATAAATTTTCTTGTTCTGATCGTAAAAACTTACTTTTTTATTGGATCCGATGTTTCTCTGTAAACCGCCAGCCGATTCTATTTCATGAAGCTGATGCTGCTGATGCTGGTGTACTGCTGCATGCCACGACTCGTTAATAGGCTTCTGCCTCTTCTTCTTCTTCTTCTTCCTTTTCTTCCCATCTTTGCGCAGAGCAGCACGAAATATGTTGATTCGTGGAGAGCAATGCAATGCGTTCGCACCTATGTATCACACTTGCCATGCACCATGAAGTACGAGGTAACAATGTTGCGTTTTTGCACTCAGCAAGAGCGGCGGCTGGTGTGGCCGAATGGCAGAATCTTCATGTGAAAAGCCATAAATTCATTTGCAAATCACTTCACTTTGCAATTTTTGAGCAATATTAAAGTTTCATTGGAATTAGTTGCAATGAGAAGAAATAATGCAACGCATTACGCAACGCAATATTTTCGGGCGAATACTTTTGCGATCTAGTGTCGATACTTTTCGATTCGGAAAATTAAATAAAATTGAAGAAAGTGTATTTTATGTATTTAATTCGTTCTCTCAGTTTAGTTTACATTAAAGGTCTCCGAAAAATGTAGGTCATCAAAGAATACGGTGTATTTTTTATTAGAAGTAGGCTTTTATTTTCACTTTAATGTTACCTTCTTTAATTTAACCTTCTTTTCTTATAAGCCAAAAAGCTTTTTTATGGTAGATTCGTTTTAAAGCCGATGACACTAGAAAGGAATAGGACGTTCACAGGAACTCTTTCATTTCTACTCATTACAGCAATGCAATTTCTTATTGCTTTATCAAAATGGAATGACGTTAAGTTAGAAATATGGCCACTTTCGAAGGCATGATTTAGTTGAGTGAATGAATTTTTTCTTCCCAAAATCATGTTACTTTCGAAGGCGTTTTTTTATTCCTTCGACCTGCTCGCAGCAATGAAATCTCAAATGGCAATGTTAAGTAAAAAGATCTGGTTTATAACGAGATCCCCAGAGTGAAATACAATAAAAGAGTTGGGCAAAAAGGAGCAGCGCAAACGGGATATGCAGTAAGTATACGAGTATGTACGTGCACTCATCAGCAGCATCATGCTGCTCCCTAAAATAAGCATGTAAAGAAATGGAAATGGAAATGAGGCTTCTGCCATTTTTGCGATTTGTTAGGGTTGTATTTCACTATAGTCATTACGTGTCATAAATAATTAGAAGCAATGAATTTTCTGTCAGCGGATACTTTTTGCTTTTCGCCAACGAATCGGTCTCGGACGACCTATATTTAATTTTACATTTTTATATTGTATACGAGAGTATACGAGTACATAAATATATTTGCATTATCGAAAAACTATCGAAAAACTTTTGAAAAATTTCAAAGAGCAAAATTTCAAATTTCAAAAATTTCAAAGATTTTTCAATCTGTATGTATAATTATTACTATTATTTTGGGAAAAGCTTTAAAATTTATATTTATTTTATGATTTTTAACAAGAATTTTTTTAAATGTTTGTCCCACTTTTTACCCGGTTGCACGACATGGAGTGACACAAAAAGTGATTTAAAGGGTCACTCAACGTAAATACGAGTATTTCAGTACCCTTTTATAGGCTATATACAAATACATTTAAGACATAAATTTAATACATTATGTTAAAATAGATTTTTCACTTCAATTCCTAACAATTGGAGTGGCGTATACTCTACGCGAAAATTAGTAAGGGTCTGTCCTTCCTAGTGACACTTCGCACTCGCCTTTACACCGTATAAAATTGAGCGCCAAGGATTCTCTTTGTTACACCACATTAGTCCTTCAGGCACTTCCACCACAATTGCCCTGGAAGTAAACAAATATCCATCTATTTCTAGTTTATTTCGGACTTTCGTCACGTCTTCTAAACGTTAATCAAGTTTTTTACTTCATTGATTCTTAGCGTAATTTTCTGTTTTAATTGATTAAGAAGTATCTTCTAGACCTCGCAACTTGACCTCGAACCATCAATCATTGGGACGATATTTTTGTTTTGGTGCAAGCAATTGTGGGCGTACCCATACTCCACGTACAAATATGTACCAGCATGCACGAATTTTTCTCGCCTCCTTCAATGGAAATTGAAAGGAAGACGCTGAAGAATGTCTGAAAAGACGATTTCAAATAAAGAATCTAGTAAGCAGAAGGACTACTGCCAGTTTCGAAAATACTAACAATCTTCTCTTATCAACACCTTCACTGTAAACACCTTAAAAATGGTTGTTTCCTGCGCATATTTTCAGGTGAAAAGAAAACGGAAGTTTACAAATTCTATGCTCGCAACATCTTCATTAAAAGTGTTGTCAGGCAGCATGTTGCCTATTTTCTGGCCTAGCAAGTGTCTATTAGTTCGTAAAATAAAATAAAATTGACTTAATTTTAAGAAAATCTTCACGTTTTGAAATTTAATCTCTATAATGTCCCGCAACGAATCATGAATACCAACCCAGAGATCAAGCCGCCACCATCTATTGTCTGGCTGTGCAGATGAAGCTGCAGAAACTGTATGTTAATTGCTGAAAAGCATTTGTCGTCAGCTCCTTAGGAAAGTACTCGTATGAATGTATGTAGAATCCTTTTTTTTTTGTGGTTGACTGCTTCTCCTGTGAATCCAGGCATCTTATTTCCAGCACAAACCAATGAAGTTAATCATATATCCATGATTGTCATACGTGAGAGACAGTTTGTCTCAATTCGGATCATTTAGCGCTCCAAACGCTCGCTGAGGTAATAAATTGCAGCTGTCCAGGGACGAAAAGCTGCTCCATCCGAAAGACCGAACTTTAAGTACAAGCTTAATTTAATATTTTCTTGTGCTGTGCGTTAAACAGATGTCCACATTCATTGTCCTAAACAAACATAAATGTGTTTATGCAGAAAATATAAATGCAAACACACACACACACGCAATAATAAAAAGCGTGCGTATTCTTATGCGATATTATTCTTTATTTTCCAGAAGAGCAGGAGCGATCGACCCAGCCCTCTCAAGAAATGAAATATAACAAGAAATTTTGTATGCGTCCGCATAAAACGAAGAAGTTTAGCCGCATATCAATTTATGAATTTCATTACTTACTATAAGGATTCTGCGGATGGTGGGCGTCGGGGAGGGGCGAGGAGGGGGTGGTGTATGTGTTCAAGGGCTGTAAAAAGCAGAACCGTACATTTTGTAAAAGGTCAGAAACTGAAAACTGGACCGAATTTCGTGCGTGTTCGTTCGGTCCCAAAGGCGGACTTCACTTTGCATCAGCCCCATGCTGAAAGGTGTTAAAGATGCACAAGATGGCCCTGGTGGGCAGGAAAAGTGTTTTGTATGAGTTGCGGGCAACGGTGTTTATTATTATTCCGAATACGTCCCCAACGTCTGCACGCTCGGGTCGTATGTGGCAATTTGAGCAATCCTTTGGGGACTACCCGACTGTCCGACGACGACAGACGGACAGCCAAGAGCCACAGAAACTTAAGAAAGTAAATGAAATTGATAAAGAAGAAAGCTTACAGCGAACAGTTCATTGTTATTTTTGCCTCAAAGGGCCCTCGCCAGTTTTGTGCCGGGAGGCTGTTGTCCACTTATTATTACAACAGGAACACGTGATGACAAACCATCAGCAATTTTTTTTTACGTTTGTATTCGTACCCATTTTCCATCATTACCGAACGGGACATCTGTTCCGAATAACCCGATGATTTCAACTCAAGAGATGAGTTGAAGAGCTCCTCCGTTTTTCTCCGTTAGGTCCCACAATGCGATTATGATGCGTATTACGATAGTTTGGGAACCACATGTGACACGTATTCTTGCGTTAGATTTAACGTCATGGAAGGTGTTTTTTTTTGAAATTTCCTGACAGAATACGCCTGTACCCTTGGAGTGAATAATTTCCTCTCAGATGTGCCCAAAAGACGTAAAATCACACAAAGTCACGATTTTATTAGTCAATCAATGCGTCGATAGTAGAGAATCTCGTTACTGAGTGAATGTGAAGCGTCTCTTGGGTCACCTAAAATTATACAATCTGACAACACGCGAACTGCGAGCTTTAACGAAGGAAGGAAGGAAGGAAGGAGAAACCTTAAGGATTATTGTGGGTAAAAAATATCCGCAGCTTGAGACGCAGTTAACGACGATTTGAATGCCACAAAAAAATTAGCAAACCCAGATGTTTTTTGTGGTTTTCACCGTAGTGAATGCCCCTCTGGGTAATTGCAATCCTTGATAGTCGCAACTTGATCTTGTCTCCTAACCTAACCTCTAGCAGTGCAATTTCTGAAAATGTTTTATAAAGTTATCGAATAAATTTACCTATAAATTTTAAGAGAGGGTCATGGTCATGATTCATCTCTTCTTCGTATGTTAAAAATATCATACTTTGACGCAACAAAATTGGAGGCGATAATCGAGGGGCGCCCCTGCATACCACACGCCAATCAATTTTCTATCTCACGTTTGCTTCTACGGCAGATTAATCGCCATTTTTAAAGGAAATCAATCAGCCTCCCTTGAAAATAATCACTCCGCCTGTACCAACAGGAGATTAAAAACTGATGAGTGGGAAGGACGTGGTTAGGTATCAACACGTAATTTAATTTATTCACTAAAAGGTTTAATATGAGGGCTGTGTAATTGTTTCAATCAATTTAAGATTTTCACTTCTGTATCATTTTAATTGATTGACTCCGGTGCCAGTGTCTTCTTTTTATTTAATAACTTATAAACTCATTATAAACTCGAGTAAACACGGTTCAGCTCTCACCGGTACGGTCATCCGTACATGAATCAATGATTCGTAAAGCGTAATAATTGCTTTCGAATTATTTCGCAAGCCTTCTTCTTCTGTGCGATATACCTTAATGAGTATCGTTGCATTATAACGGTATTACCGTCAGCCTATGGTATTACGAGTACCAGTCGGCAAATTGGTTGAAAATTTAAAAATTTAAAATTAATGTAATTTCGAATTTTATAATTCTGTCCACGTCCAGAAAGAAAGCGTTTCAGTTTAAAGCGATGGTGCTTACCTACGAGTTAAAGCTTCAAAGTGATCTCTAAAGTATTTACTTGATTTGAATATAGTATAAAAATTAAGGCAAAGCTCTTTTTTCTACGATCGTACTTTTCACTTAAAATCTTTTTTGTCTAAGCGTAAATGTTGTTAATCTAACATAAAATCTTCTCGATTCGAAATTCATTAATTTAAATATTTTTTTCTTTAAAAATCGACTCAGTCGGCTCAGTCTAAGAAAAGAGTTATTAGGAAATATGTATTATTATTTTAATTATTATTATTAGCGTTGACGATTTCGTCGATAGTTGCGGAAATTTTTCTTAAAAGGATTTTTATTCTACGGACGACTATTAATACCAAGATATACGATATTGTAGTTAATCCCATTTTATTAACGTAAAATAAATTTTAAATTGGGTTTATTAATAAAGAAAATAAAATAATATAAAATAAAATAAAATAAAATAAAATTCGTGATGAGTAATATTATAAAAGTTTTTGTTTCGTCAAAAGACTAATATTAAGAAAATTCTGTTGTTTAATAGAAACTGCCAGAGCTGTAAATATTTCAATTCGGGGTTGAGGTTATAAAGTATTTTTAGCTGGAAGTCAAAACACTGGGAGCACGGACGACAATGTCAACAATTATAATCTGCTCTCACTGCATCATCATTAAGTGGTACGCATCGGGGCTGTGCGGAAGAATTTACATTTCTTGCGATTTAATATCCGTGTGTAACAAAACAGGTGATGAGACTGTCCCAAAGCACATTGTCGTGTCCTGAATCCGGGCACGCCAACCCTGCCAGCTAGACCATAATCAATCTTAGGCACCAAGAAGGAAGCTTAGTGATGGCATTTGAAAATGCTGAGCAGCGGCAGCAGCAGCAGCATGGAGGCAGAGACGATGTAAGTTTTTAGTGCGTAAAAATGAAGTACAGCCGAGCTGAATTGGCACGCTACAACAAAAGCAGCAAATAATATGAGCTTAATGTTGACATTCATGATTGATTGGCAACTAATTAACAGAACAAACGACTGTAATTACCAACTTCGGTAGAGGAGAGTGACAATATTTAAACGGGGGCAATATTTTACGTATAGAAAAGAGTAAAGAGATTTTTAGAAAAATTCATTTCAAGTTCTATATGCCTTTAAGTTCTGAGATTAATGTGATATCTTTACCGGCTGATTTATCTTTGGACTGAAAGAGTCTGTCGTAGATGTTAAGCCATATGTACATAACATAATATTTCATATTAACTTTCATCGATATGGTCTTCAGAAGACTGGAAATAATCAGACTAAATACTCAACTTCAGGGAGTCGAGAGTCTTTGGACCGAATAAAGATTACACAAAAAGATTTAAGCCTATTATTGGGCCTTTTAGACTGATTTATGGTGAAAACTTTCACTAAATAACTCCGATTGATGCCGGTTTGGCGTTCATTTGTAGCGAGAGCTCGCCAAATTCATGATAGAGAATCCAAATCCTTTAAAGAATAGTTTGCCATAAAATGCTTTTAAGCCCAGACTACCAAATGGTTTGGGTTGCCACAGAACACCATAGAACCATACAATCTCTTTGAAAAACGTATGAGTCCTTCTAGAAGAATTAGGTACCTGCTATTAATTGATATTAAAATATTTGTCCAGCTTAGAATTGGATTTTCTGACTCGCTTCATTCATGGATTTTTGATCGAAGAAAACTCCAACAAACGTTCCTGCTTGCCATCTAAGAGATACTATCTATAGATGTTGTCATGTGGTTGTAATTGCCGGGAAGCGTTAGTGTAAGCGTAAGCAAGCGGGTGCGCGGAAATGAGAAACGAAAAGCGGACCGAAAAGATCGCTTTGGACACGTGCAGAAATCGTGCACTAAGTGCATCGACAAAAGGACGCAAAAGTCGATGAATAAAAATTGTCCACATTTGTAAGCGACAACAAACAGTAAGCGCAGCAAGGGATGAACGAGGGTGGGATTATCCTAAAGGCTGTGAGGGTTTGTGATGCTGTGACAGATTTACTAGAATCTTATACTTCTCCGTTTTTGTTGATAACTCAACAAAGCGGTTGTTTTAACATTGCTATCAATATTTGACATGTATCGAAAGCCTGCGCCTCTGAAGGACATTTCCATAAGTACAGTAAGTATTGCCGATTGTGATTTCGCCAATCTTAATGGCATCGTTGATTTGTAGCCCGTGAGTAATTCCGCCTAATTGTAATTTTTGTATCTTACGCTTGAGGGGAGAAATGTTTTCCACTCAATTCTTTTGTGCTCGCAGAAGGATTGCTGGCAGAAGGACTGCTTCTTGTTCAAAACTTACTTTTCGTTCTTATCCGTGAGTTTACATCCGTCAAGCAATTACCTATATTCGAATCAAATTTATTATTCTTTAATTTGCCAAATTGTTTTCATTTTATTAATTCCTGGCAGAAGGCATTCAACTGGAAGCTACAGCAAGTCTACTCCGCAGATTCCAGTCATCTTCTAGGGCCCGGCAAAGATGAGAAGCCATCTTTTTAAAAAATTACCAGACGGTACGGTACCGCACGCATATCCTCCCTCTCTAAGAAAAAGCAGAGAAAAATTTGGAAATTAATTTCTTCTTGGCGTTACATACCGAGTAGACAGAGTAGAGGGAGGAAGGAAGAATGTGCGCTGCGCTACAAAAGAGTTTAAATTGCGCCATTTGTTGACGGTCCATTGCAGGTCCAGAAGAAACAACTCTTTCCGGAGTTTCATACTGGCGAGCTTCTGCTGCGAAAGGCTGTTTTGAATTCAAATTAAAAGCATACAAATCTAATAAGTTTTAGCTTAAGAGCTTCAATTTGCTTTTGAGTAAAAGGGATTTGCTGCCTGATTGTTAAGACCATTTTACAAATTAAGCTATATTATCTTTAATTTAAGAGCTAGTCTGCTTTTTCCGCAGTAATTAATGCAGAATGAAAGGAAGAGATTCAACGTGATTAATTTGATCTGCATAAAAAAATATTTTATTCACTGCAAAATTTAGTGGGCGAGATGGACAAAAACTAAATTGTCTCTATACTCTTTTTCTAAACTCTATATGTTTACCGAAAATCTTATATTTCTTTGCATTTCTAAATTAATTGCTTTTAAATTTCCGTTTTTTATGAAATTGTTGACCTGCAAAATTTTCTCTGCTTCTAAAAGCATTTTCTCATGATTAAAGGATCTTTAGTTGCGGTTTAATTATTCATAATTTGACTTCGAATTTAGAAGGATTTTGCCGTTGAACTCATAAATCATTTTACATTCGATCCTAAAAGTATGCTCTGAGTTTGGCTTTCGTGGCTTTGAGCGTAAGAAAAGTTGCATGATGCTACTTGCTTGTTATCCATGAAGAATAAATGGCACTGTGTGCCTTCAACCACCGTGAACCAGCGCCAAATTGTGTCTATCATCAGGCCTTCCTACCTTCAGTAAAAAATATATGTAAGTAGTTCGCGTTATCAACGTTCTTGAATTTTGTTACCTTGCCAAACACATTTGATCCGTAACTTATGCATGTCTTCATTTGGAACACTTCCAGGAGCGCAAGACAACGAGGTTTTTGTAATAAATTAATCGCTTACCCGAAATCAATGCCACAGTAAAGTGAACATAAATTTCCATTGCATCAAGAAATGTCAATAGAAAGCGGTGAACTTTAGTCGTTAAACTTTTCATTGCACGGCTTTACATTGCACGCCTTGTGAAAAACTAACTGTTTTAGTGCCGCTCGAAAAAATTCAATCGACCCACTCTGAGAAAGTGACTTCATACATACATACATACATTTTTCAAATTGTCAGTAGTCGTGTCAAACGTATTTCTTTGCCATTTTAAAATTTTTTTTTTTGTTGATTATGCTTATTCAAAGTATAATGAAATTTTTGCAGTTTGATGTGATCAGTTTGTTTACATCTGTCGATAGCCGCTGCCTCTCCAACTTGGAGTCTAATAAAGTCTCCAAAAAATCCGCGACTTTCCACGACCTGCACCCACAAATTGCTGACTATAGGGCGATTGAAGCGCAATGCGAACAGAATGGTCACGGCGTTGTAGCAAAGGTAGATGATGGCATGTGCGTAGATAGCGAAGAGCCAAACGACAGCCAGGAGGAGCCAGAAGACCATCACCAATCTGTGGAAAATGGGACCGCCATGTGTACGGAAGCGGCGCTTTGTCAAAAGGAGCTCAGGAAAATTGTTCCTTCCAGCCAGGCGAAGAAGTGCTCGTCGGCCACATTGATGCAAATGCATGCAATCGAAGAACGAGCCGCAAAAATGTGGCGCACATTGAATTCTGCAATCAGCGAAGGTGGCGGTAATAGAACAGATTCTTGGTGGGCGTTGAAAGCATGGCAGAAGCTGCCATTTTATTGGGCTGCACTTTCGAACGAGATTCTCAGTGAGGAACCTTTCGAGAACTTTAAACGCTTCTTTATCGATGAAAATCAGCAGCCGAGACGATCGGCCAAGAGACTTAACGAGGCGGCGTATATCGCCTGGCACGATTTGAGCTTCAAACAGCGGCTGCCTTTCGTAATGGAGGCTTTTATTAGTAAAGTGGCCGCTGGAAAGGTCGACATTCGGGATGATCGAGAAATCCAGAACATAATTGAGATGCTTAATGGTAAATGAGAGCAAGATAATCCAGTTAAATTTATTATGTTTCTTTGTTGAAGAATAATATTACTTACGAGTATGTATGTATATAAGGATGTATACATATGTATGTATGGATACAAGCATTTCTTAGATAAACTTAGATTAATTATAGAAAGAAAAGATTAAAAAATAAACCCATAGACAAGATAAATAAATAAAAAAACCAAAAAAAAAATCCGACACTAAAAAATCAGATTTATCTTAATACGTACTATATTGCAAGGAGGATTACTTCAGCTTTTGGTATGAGATAAAATAGCCATAACCAGAATTCTTTACCAAACGAAAATGCTTGAAGAAATCAATAGTCATCAGGGATAAGTATTAAATAAGGGGGCACATTTCCTGTCTGGAAAGACTGGAGAGAGCTATGCAGAAGCTTTATGGAGGCTAATTGAAAGTTTTCTGTTGAACCCTCAAGAAACAAACCGCGTGTAGAGTGTAAAATTGACGCTCGAAGAAATAGGAATACTCCGAGAGAATAACACGATGTCATTTATTATTATTTTTGGCCTGCAAGGTACCGGATGTCGCCGCCCGCAATCCTCAATATAAAAACAAAACACATTTGAAACGGTTTTTCCCCCAAAATTTTCGCATGTTCTTTAAACGACATTATATAATATATTTACCCTTTTCAGAAGCCATTTATTTTTAACACACAACTGCGTATGTACATACACACATATGTATATACATACGAGGTCATACATACATATGTGCCGAGATTTAACCCGTTTACACGGCTTTTGTTGTTGCCAACTTCGCACCTCAATTTGTCTTACCGAATGTGAAAAATGTGGAAATCAGCTGCTGACTCTTTTTGGGTTGCGGCTGCTGTCTTACCAAAACTTCATCAATCACGCCGCTGCAAGGCGTCCCGTATGGAAATTTCTTTATGAAGACAAAAGATATTGCTAAATATTTTAGACATATGTATGGAAAACTTGCGTGGTCTATTTCGGTGCGAGCAAGTGGAAATTTATTGTCTTCCAAGACGATTATAATAAATTTGAAAAGAAAATAGAATTATTTTTTATAAAAAAAACTTGCCTTTTTTTTTCTTAAATTCAAAATATATAGATATATTTATAATACATCCAAAAACGAACCACGGCTCTAATAAATGTTAACCATTTAATTTAATGCCACGAATTTCTGCACTAATCGCTATTTAACAGTCTTAAAATTCCATATCAATAGATAATCATACTCTTCTTAAAGGTTTTCCAAGACAACACCTCTACTTAAAAGGCCCTAGAGGGGAAAGATTAGAGGATACTTTATCTTTGCGCTGTTGAACTTTATTTTTTCTAGTTTAAAAATATTGTACTAAGCTTCTGAAAATGCTAAGCTTTCAATTGTCGTTCTTTATATATTCATACCATAAATGGATGCAATCAGCCTTACTTAGATTTTTAATGGCCGATTTTATTATTTCGCTCCTCCTTCTCCTCCTCCTTCTCCTCCTCCTCAGACTAACCTTTTTCTTTTTATTAAAACGTACCTAACTCCTTTTGTTTCAACTTTAAAACCACATTTGTTACTATCATATATTGAAATTACTTTCGTCTGCAGACTAATATCTAAATAAATGTTGAAAGATAATGATTAATAGCTAATACATGTATGTATGTCTACAAAACCATCACGAATATCAACGTAGCTTTTACGTTACGGGGTAAAATGGTACACATGCATTGCCTCGGGCCTTGAAGAATACGCCAGCAGAAATGATAAAATTCGCATATCCTTATCAACCCAGCTCGAGCATGTCCATCAAATGCCTCCAAATCTCCTCGAGGGCAATGTGT
The DNA here is from genome assembly GCA_949752815.1 of Conops quadrifasciatus. Lineage (NCBI taxonomy): Eukaryota > Metazoa > Arthropoda > Insecta > Diptera > Conopidae > Conops > Conops quadrifasciatus. The sequence goes on along the minus strand of OX457078.1, from coordinate 15,778,388 downwards.
CTTCGGGAGATCCGTCTGTCGGCCAGCGCGGCTGTCATATACCGTAACCATTAGGCCCCACAACAAAACGACTAGTGTTCCGAATGTCGTACTCGGTAATGCTCACAAATGCAGAAAATTGCTAACTTACGCAATCGTGGTTAACATCATTTATCAACCGGACAGTAGATAATTTTTATTACTTTTACGACAAAAGCGGGAATTCGTCAAGAAGCCAGCATCCGGAAACGGACATTTCACACAACAATTACCCCGGATGGAACTTGTCAGGCACCTTGGCGCCATGTGGAGGGGAGTGTGGAGGCGAAAGAGCTTCGCAAAATAATTGAAATGTTGGCTGTACACTACTTACGTTGGTTTTGAGGCGAGGTGAGGCCAAGTTTGGCCCGGTAAAGAAAATTGACTTCTTGATGTGGTCAAGAGGTAGGGTGTGTGTTCGTGAACACATACAACGACGAATGGACGACATTAATTTGCCAGAGATCGTTAAACTGTGCGTGCGAGATAATGGACACTTTAATTTAAAACTCACGCCTTTACTAGCAAAGTGCAAGTGTATTTATTTTGAGGATATCGTTTATTTTCCAATATCTTTTTGGGAAATAAATGGAATTATTTCGGGCGGTTTTTTTTTTGTAATAATCATAAAGTCGCGCGCCTTCTTTACACTCAAGAATCGTGACTCTCGATAGATGTCTGAAAGCAACCAATACTTTACAGAACATTCAATTTCTTAAATTATAATACAATATTACGATTTCTCAGCTTTGCTTGAAATCATACCATCTTTGAGGGTAAGTTGAAGAAAATTTTAGAATTAAAATTTCAGGAAAGCATGTAGAAAACGTTCTCATTCCACATTTTTTTTGCATAGACACTTTTTGCATCGAAATGTTTGAAGAAAGAAGACACTGAAGTTGGCACAACGCCAAGACCGGTTTGTCTCCAAATCAAATTTGACAAAGGTTGATGGAAACTGGTTACAAAACCCATCCAAATATTTAACTTTTTAAAGTTTCAGTTAAACACAAATTTGATTTCAATGCTATTATTATCCTCTTGATTCTTTCTGTGGTGTTAAGTTTCAAACCATGGAAATTTGATGCCTAACTTTCTAAATTTGTTTCAAACGATGAATTGCTTTGAAAAATATATTCCTTAAATGTGCATTCCATCCATAAAAGTAAGTGAAAGTTCAGATCAAAAGATCAAGCTACAATTAAGACAGTAGTAGGTACCTTTTAAACTGTCCTGTTCCACTGTGAAACTTCCACTCACCCTGTGCCCTGTTGCCCCTCATAAGAGTGGAGCACTAACGGACAATAAATCATATTGTAGTTCTGAAGCATCCCCCTTACGTTGCGTCGTTCAAGGCTCAAGACTTTCCATCCGTGACTCATCCATCCATCCAGCCATCCAGCTACCTTGCAGAGGCTGCAGCGAACATCAATGTGGTCTCGACGTTGCGTTGTGCAAAAGGTGTAACTAATCCGATTGGTTGCGTAACAATGTGCGAAGGGGGCCGTGGCAGTACATGGCAGTACACGATAGTCGCCGCCAGAAAACGCGTTGGCACTTTAAATATCTTTCAATACAATTTGGTTTTTGGTTTTATTGACACCGCCCTTTTGGCAATAGTTTTTGAGAATGTGTTGTTATTTCAAAAAAAAAAAAAAAAACCGATTTTGCAAAGTCGCTGAACATCGTTATCATATTATACTGTATCCCAACTTTCGGTTAGCCTTCGTATTTCGCGTATTTCTCCATCCAGAAAGAGATGACAGCAATAAAGATAAAGCAAATTGGTAAAAAGGGTCTTTTATGGGTCTTTATGGGGATACCTTATTTTGAAAGTTTGCTACTTTTTCGTATATATACAAAATACGAACATACGCGCCGTTGAATTAAAGCTTTAGCGTATGTAATATGCATTATGATATTAAACCCATTTTTATTGATTTTATTTTATTTAGAAAATCTTATTTATTTTTTTATTAAAAATTATAAAAAGTAACAGTTTTCGTTATTTCACAACATATTTCCAATTTTTTTTCCTAAAAAAAGGAGCGCGACTCCTCACGACTTCATAAATTTCCTCTTAACTTCCGATTTGCTTTTTCTCTCTCTCTCTCTCTCTCTCTCTCTCTCTCTCTCTCTCTCTCTCGTATATAAAGTGAACGTATTTAACCGATGTCATCCGCTGAAAATTATGACGAACGCAGGAATTTATTCAAATATACATTACCGTTACGTACATTAGACCAAAAATTATAGGAAATTTGAAAAGTCATAAATTTGGTCCTTAAATTACATTCGAGGTCGGTCGCACAACGAACGGCACCGCAAAACGGTGTCTAAAACGTTAAAACGTTTCATGCATAAATTTCGTGCCTTGCGAGAGTGCACCAAAAGTATTATTACACATACTCACATACATACATATGTGTATATACATAAATTACCCTACATGTACGTATATAAGGATGTAATATGCAATGTGTAGACAATGCCTGACCAATTATTCGAATACTACACAGTTTTATTGAAATTCAATATAATAAATGCGTTGATAACAATAAAAACCATCTACCATCCATCCATGCATCACATTGCGCTACGCACATGGAAAGGAACTATCTATACATACCTTCATTTGGTTAACTATAAATGGCATGTTTAATTGAAGCTTACATTTTGGGATATAGTAAAAACCATGGCCATTTTTCAGAGTGAGACGTGAAAAATATGAAGGTGTAAATTTTATTTCATTTCAGACTTCAGGCTTCTGGTGCTTCTGAATCAGCCAGTTGCTTTCGATAAACCGAAGAAAAAGAAGAAGCTGATATTACGAGCTAATATTAAAGCTAGCAGCAGATATGGATACCTTATTATTCATATAAGATGAAATAAGAACTCTTCAATTTTTGAGCCTGAAACAAAAATAAAGGGTTTGGCCTCGACGGAGGAGAAAACCGTTGAGAGAAGACACAGCAGAAAGAAAAGCGTCTGCTTTGTCGATATTTTTACACAGAAATTTAGTTTTTAATTGTTATGGTTTAATATGGGTTAATATGGATCTAATTCTGCTCGTGGCTCAAGAGGTGAAGATATCATTTCAAAAAATTAAATATAGATCATTAATATAGACCATAAATTGTTCATAAAAGCTTTATTCTAACAAGACAACAACAAGTTCTATGCAAAGTTAAATAAGTACATAAATGAACATAAAGATAAAGTAAAAATGAGCACATATTTTAAAAAATATTTCATAAAATCGTGGACACGATTTGAATCCGAGAAAAGCCCTTTTTTGTCCAAGACACCAAATTGTTTTTTAGAAATAGAGAAGATTTTCGCAACGAATATTTTGGAACAGGTTCAAATTATCTCGAATACTGGAAATAAAATAATTCCTAAAGATTGCCTGTAAATGGCGATTAGGAACCACTTAGAAATCATTTCTGGTCGATATATACTCGTAAAACATGCCTACGGATCCGGAAGTAATGATGATGATGAGAAAAACCAGTTCTCGTTCGAATTCAAAGAGTCAATGAATAATCTCTTTGGGGTAAAATAAAATATTGGCCGAACTGTTGTCGATCTATGTATGTATTTAAAAAGTCGAAGTGATTTATTAATCAAAAAATTAAAAATCAGAAAACATAATAAATAAAGAACAAGAAATAGAAGTTACTATTCCGAAGAAAAATCGCAACTTTTTAAATACAAAACTCTGCCATTAAAGCTTACGCACAATGGAGCCGCACAAGAAGAATACAAGAACTGACAAGTCGGAGAATAATAAATCACAAAAACTGGAAAAGTCCGATAATTCGGATGCGTATTCAGTCACATCGGTGAAGCTGTTCAACAGCAAAATCGATTACGAGATAATCTTGTCCAAGTTTCGAGAAGATTTCACCAGAGCTTGGGAGACGAACACGCCATCGCCAGAAACAGGTCTCGAGGGTTTCGAAGAAGTGGCTTTACTAGGTGCAGGCTCGTTCGGCAAGGTGGTAAGTATTGAGTGCGGAGGCTCGGTTAAAGCCAGGCTACATACGAACGTTTCATAGAAACTCGTGAAAGAAAAGGAAAATCCTTCCAAGTATACCGCTGTGAAGTTGATGTTGAAAGATCAGATTGTCAAGACCAAGCAAGTTCAACACGTTCACAATGAGAAGAAAGTTCTGCAGTGCATAAAATTCCCCTTTCTCTTATATTTGGAGTTCTCGCGCAAAGATAACGACTATATTTATCTGGGGCTGCCATTTATCAATGGCGGGGAGCTCTTTACCTATCACCGCAAGTGGGTACCAATTTGCCGAACTCGGTGTTTTAACTAACCGTCATTTTAGGGTGCGCAAGTTCAATGAGAAACAAGCGCGATTCTATGCTACGCAGGTCTTCTTGGCTTTGGAATATTTACATTACGTCCAGCTCCTCTACCGCGATCTCAAACCGGAGAACATATTAATCGACAGCAAAGGTTACTTGAGGATCACTGATTTCGGTTTCGCTAAGGTTGTCTATAAACGATTAAGCTAACTTTGCGATCTCTGATGTGCACTGTCTGTGTCAAAAGTAGAAAGTGGAGACACGTACTCTGACGCTCTGTGGCACGCCGGAATATTTGGCGCCGGAAATAATACAATCCAAGCCGTATGGCACCAGCGTCGATTGGTGGTCTTTTGGCATTTTGGTGTATGAGTTCGTTGCCGGTTATTCGCCCTTCTCGCCGCACAATCGAGATGTCATGACGATGTACGGTAAAATTTGCGATGGCGAATACAAGATGCCCGCGTACTTTAGCAATGCCCTGAAAGACTTAGTCCACAATCTGTTGCAAGTTGACCTTTCCAAGCGGTGAGTTTTCCAATTTGGCCTTAAACAGTTAACAATTATTTTATATGCGGCGGAAGATATGATTTGTATGGAACGATGGCACCATTTTTAAGACTTCTTTTTCAATACGTACAATTTTCTTTATAAATTGTTTCATCCCAGGTTTGGTAATTTGATAAATGGCAACAAGGACATCAAGGACCATGAATGGTTTAAAACCATTGACTGGTATTCTATACTTAACCAAGAAGTGCAGCCTCCCTTCGTTCCCAACCTCAAGAATATGGAAGATTTGTCTTATTTTGATAAATTAACCGAGACGAAGTCACATACACGTTCCAAGATTAACAAACATGCCGAATTGTTCGTCGATTTTTAAAAACGCCCGGATCAGACCAATGTATAATATTGTATTACAAAGCATGTACCAGAAAAAATATACATGTCTATATCTAGTAATTAAATTTGGGATCCAATTAGTATTATTACTGCGTAAAAACTACTTTTATCGTATTCTTCATCAACTGCAATAATCAGTAGGGCTTATGAGCTCATTTTTGCCGTCATATGAAAAGGAGGTTGCCCTGAGGTTATTCATTTTCAAGTGCACAAAATGGAATGGAATCATATTTGTTGCCACCTCAAAAAAAAGGGGCGCAGAACAAACAAAGAGCACCACTCTTTGCTTAACTAGCCTTCAAAATAGCGTCGGTAAGAGTCGTGACATGCCACAAAGCACTTTTTTTGACATATAAGACTTCTTGTCTCTCGCAAGATAGTCTTGTGCAAAAGGCTCTTTCAATTTATACTATTGGCAACTCTTTGAATAATCTCTGTTCTCGTAAATAAAAAGTAATGACGACTATTTTAAAAATAAATAAGTTTTATTTTAAATGAATAATCTAAACTTTAATATTGCGTTATAAAACTGTGCAATATACATACGTACATATTAAATATGAAGAAGGTAAAAATATTATATATATGTATATATACTATCTATATAACGTATACGAGTATTGTCATTATTTTCTTACACAACAAAGGGAAAGCTCAATAAATCTTGATACCATTTCGTCCGCCTTGATTTATGCACAAATTTATCATATTTCTACTTTCTGCACCAAATGAAAGAATACCTTTTCTGCTTGTTTAACTTTCTGCCTGAAGTTCGTTTATTCTTGGCTCGCCGAACCGAACCACCACCATCGTCATCGTGTCTACAGGACTCGCCTGCTCAACCCAGTGTCTCCACATTCACCCTATTTTTCCTTTTTATGTGCTGTGCTGCTGCTTCGTCTTTGTCCACTCAGACGACTCAGTCAACCGCTGCCCTTTTTATACCACTGCGTCCACAAAAATTATGATAATCGCGTTCTGAGGTACGTGGCTTTTCATTTGGAAAAGATGAAACATCATCGTTGCCATTGTTGCGTTTTTATTAGTGCTTCTTTGTTGTTGTAATCGCCATCATAATAATCATAGTTTCAGAGTCTCCTGATTTACCTCTGGTTACGGCGACCGCCAGTCAGGCGCCTCCTCATCCTCGTCTGGCACAGACCATCAACTTTGGTGTCTGAACGGGCTGAAGATGCCCGTTGGGTGAGAGTATCCACTCGGTCGTGAGAGTGAGTCGAAAGTTACTGAGGCTTTGTATTACTGCTTGTGAACTTGTGTGCTCGTAAACCACTTGAGATGTTGGTTTCAGGTTGAAAAATTTAACAGAAAATATGGCAAATATTTACGATACTACGTATGTTTTCATTATAAAAATTGCTTTAATGAAACAAATTCGTAGTGTTTTGTTAGATCCTTCCAGCTGTCAAGAGACATATTTGCAGTTTTTCAACGAAGCACATTTAAAGGCGGGGCCTTTTTATTATGAGTGAGAAAGCATTTTGCAAATGAATTTATAAAACAAAACATTCTGGCACGATATAAACTGCGTATAAACTGAGAAACATGAATATATAATAATACCAGTTTACACGAAATCTTCTTCGAAGAAATTTATTTACTACTTGGGAAAATGTGTTAATTTTAAAGGTGTTAAGCTTGCTCGATAACTTGCTTAAAAGTACTTGAGAGCGTCGTAAGCTTGTACAAGACTTTATCCAATCGATAACGATTGCAGATTAAGGACTCATTTTTCGATCTAATTATAGCATGTAAATATAAAGAATCTACTCAGTTATATAGAGAAATTTACTATTCTAAATTTTTATTTTGTATACAATATCAATACTTCGAATTTACTCTTTATCTATTCAAAAGCAATGTTTTAAAAAAGATTGCATTTAACACCTATTCTTGGTTTACGCGGCAGATGGGTTTCTTAGAAGATCGTGTAAATCGAAATCGTCGATTTCGAAACGTGTAAATCGTAAGTAAAGTAAACTCACATTAAAAATTTATTACTCCTATCAAACTTTAATTTAACCAGAACTATTTGAAAAAAATTTGCTAAAACTAAGAAAACTTTCAATTGACCAGAACAAACAATAAAGGGTTAATGTTACCCTTCCTGCCTTTCATCATGTAAAAAAGCCGTTAATTTTTCTAACTGAAGAGAAGGTAAAAACTAACTATATATAATTGGACAAGGTCATTCCAGCCTTAAACGTCCTCTATCCTCATAAACTGAATTGCAGTCGTTTCAAAGTTAACCGAAAAACGGCAACGGTTATGATTTCTCACTACAGAGTAATGAGTTTAGCACCATTTGTTTTATAGAAGATTACATAACACAAGATACGGCGCAAAATTCAGAGGACAGATGACAGCATTTGCAGATGATAAACACAAAAACACAAGAACACCAAAAAAGTGCGGACGAAATACTCCAACCTCAGAATTTCAATCAATATTAAATTTTGCCGGAAACTCTGCCAAAACTTTTACCTTGCATGAAGAAGTTTCCAAAGGACGGCAGCGGCAACGACAACGACAGCGACAGCGCATTGTTCGCATGTGGTGCTGATATTATCACCAATACGACATCATATCCTTTAGGATGAGCTAAGAGTCAACAAAAAATCGGCAAACGATAAAAGCCAACGAAACTTTATCCGTTATAGCACACGCTTGGCACAACCAAACAATTTATAGACAAAAGTCAGCTTTTTTTGCAATATCGGACAATGCTTAGCAAAGTATTAATATCTCTCTACCTTACATGCAGAGCACCATGTTGAACAAGTGTAGCCACAAGCGCAAGCAAACGCTATTAAAATCAAGTAAGATAACCGAGAACGACCTCCGCTGCTCTCCGCACTGCCCCGCACTGCCCCACCCTGCTTCTAACATATATGCCACGACTGTGCACATTAACACAACATAAGGTTGCGAACGCGGAAACGCAGCAGCAGCAGCAGCACAGCACTCTGCTACTGTCCATTCCTGACCTTGTCCATTCACGGGGAGCGGATATCGTCGATATCTCTCTAATGGCTTCTATGTGTGTATGTGTGTGTACATGTATACGTTACTCGAGATGAACGAACAGAAGTTAAAATGCGAAGGGCAAATGGACAAATGCCTTTGATACCAACAAACAAATCATTAAGTCCGTCGACGACCGACAGATCTTACGGATGTGTCCTTACAAAATAAACTTTATTGGAGCTTTTGGCTGAGCAGAGGCGCTCAGCAGCTATGATTTATTTTCTTACATTCGAGTTATGCCAGCTCAATTAGTGCAAAAAACTTGTCGATTGTTTCGACAAAGCCGTTATTTTGCCTAATCGATTTCACTTTTCGTAGTTTTTCATAGCTTGGCATAACACCAGAGAAAGAGAGAGAGAGAGAGAGACTTGAAATCAGTGAGGTAGCTAAAATATGGTTCTAATTTGTGGTATCACTGAGTTATAATGTAAATACCTATGATATAATTAATTTGCGTAACGCTGACAGTGAAAATATTTAGTTTTGGAGAGTAGATTTGTTAGTATTGAGGTGAGGTCTCTCTACATATATTTTCACACATAAATCTCGACACTGAACCGAAACGCTTACACACGTATTAATGTACTCACGTATTTATGTATGAATTTACAATATCACGCTTGCCTTCTTTAACACATCTTTGGAGCATAAACCAGGCGCTCTGCTCTCTCTCTCTCTCTCCAGCCAACTCATCCATCCAGCACATTCTCTCTCACTTGCAACTGACACTCAGCTGACGTCTAATTTCCCACCTTGTCAGCACTGTTGTCACATTCGGGCCTCCGCACACCACTTTCGGCCCATAACGACAAATTGCAACGGTTTTTTGTAATTTTTAATATTTTATGCTGTGTTTGAAATGCTGCCCGCTCATGTCTAGCGAAGTAGAAACGAGCTGATACCTTCCCCCAGCGATGGAGAGGGGGGAGCGGAGGTGTCGGTCGGAGGAAGCTGGCTTCTGGGCTGTTTTTATTTGAAGTTTTTTAATATGCCAGACACGTTAGGTAAGACATCAAGCGCGCCTTAGGTGCATTTTGCTCAGTCTGCTCTTCGGAGGCAGTAATTTTAACACTGCTGCAATGAGATGACGACGTGTTTTGTCCGCTCGGTTGGCATTACCATTAACTGAGCACCGCGCTTCTCCGAGTTGTCGACGTTTTGTATAGAACGTATAGCCTCTAGCTATTTGGGTCGTTTGCAAAGGAGCAACCAACCAAGTAACGCGTCGCAGAGCGGCTCGTTCGGTGAAGAGAATAGAGGGGCACTCAATTGATATGGAGCTATTTGGTAAGGATTAGCGAGACAGGACTTTTCAACTATTGTTCAAAGTTTAATTTAGCGTAAAATTAATTCCAGTTGTTTCATTAGAGATTGTAGCAAAATTTTTTTCAAAACTTCTCTCGCTCCTGCACCTTTCGGGCATAATAATAAAATACATAAAATACTTTTTAACGGGTCTCGGCTACGTTAGGAAAAATAGAGTTTGGAACTAAAAGCAATTCACTCTCTAGATTTTTATCATTTATCAAAGTATTGAACTCGATGGCGTCTACAGTTCCTATTAAAATTTAACTTAGAATTTTTTTTGGTCTTAGAATATGCTTTCAATAATCCCTGACAATCCCTGCATGACAATTTAAGAAGGAAAGACGTACAAGAAGTCTATTCTTACCCAAGTCCTCGATATCTCGTAAACTAGAGCTGATAAGAAGACTTGTAATCTTTGAAAGTTATACAAAAATAATTTTCTAACAAGAATAAATAAACTTCTTTGCGGTTAATAACACAAAATCTTTGAATAAGTGAAGGCTGGTGATTGATTGAGGCCACTGACGTTAAGTCTGTAATTATCCATTAAAGAAGGAGGACCATCGAAGCTGAACAAGAAAAGTCGTAAACCAATTTTTGTTCAAAAAATTGAAAAAAGGAAAAGGCTCATCATTAATAAAAGAGTACAACATGTGCTATTAACCTTCTTTCTGACGGACAGCTTTTTTACACAGAGTAATTAAGCATATTTTCGACTAAGATCTAAGCCATTCTGCCGATAAAGATGCTGATAATGTCACTAAAGCTTGGACCTACTGGAGAAGGTGTGAAGCCCTAAAATACTTTGCATTAAAATTTTAAAATTACTTTTAGCCTTGTTAAAAACTTTGAAGCCCAAATTTCTATATCGTATAGCCGTCAGTCACTTGCAAAAATATCTCCGAATTAACAATAATTTAAAATACGATAAGCTGGGAGCATAATTTGATGAGCTAAAATTTTCTTCAGCCCCCAAAAAACAACCTCCATTGTTCAAACTTTGCACTTACACGCTTTAACGTCGTACAAGCTCTTTGTCATGCCCCGAATAATCTGAATGAATACCGAAACTCTCATCATTCTATCCATCCAATTTCTCAATTACAATATAATTTAAAATGAATTTACTTAGACGTTAACCCTATTATGACGGCTTTCGCGGTTAAACCGGCAACACTTACTCAGCCATAGTTACACAAACAAGTGGCAAAAAAGGACCAAAAAAAAACGGAGCCATATCCGACGCTAAGCAAAATTCAGATAATCACTTTATGCAGACATTTAATGCATAAAAAGCTCGTTTGCGTAAAAACAAGAAGCACTGCTGATGATATGATCCAAGGTATATGCGAGTACGCGCCCTGATGAAGTGCTAGGTAAACCAACAGCCGCCGGTCTCTGCTGACGTAAGTGGTTCGTCGCCAGGCCACGGGGCCACGGTTGCCGTTACTCCACAGGACGATGGCAATAATGACGTCGTCGTCGTCGTCGTCCTCCCTGCCACCTACGGCCCCACAGTACGGCGTGTACGGCAATTTTTTACTTGAAGCTGCGGCGACGTCTAACACCGTGTACGTGATGAGAAACTTAATGTTTCAATTAGAGGTGAAGTTTTTCACGTAAATGAACTCGTGGCTGAGCGGCGGAGAGGTCCGCCCGCCAGTCGAAAGGAAATGCAGTTTCATGTCAGCATGTGAGTGTCATACCTATATCAGCACTTATCAGGATAAACTTTTTATAATGATCTCTGGTGTGGTTAACTGCGGAGCGTTTGGCGAAATTTTACTACTACACTCACTTTGGGGCCATTCGCTTCAATCCGGCCATGGGTTCGGTACGAAGTGTTTTAATGTTATCTTTATTTAGAGAAGGATATGAACCACTTTAGTTAATTTGTTTACTTTGTGCCTTTAGTCGTCGAAGGTTCAACTCGAACAAGTTTATACATTCGTCGAAGTATGTGACGATTACTTCCAATTTCAGAGCTTAGAGCAGATGGTCTAATCACAGATTCGCACCGTTCCACTTGGCAATGGAGGACCATTTCACTCATGGCAAATGAATTCAAAAGACTAAAAAAGAGTTAGAGTTACAGCAAAACGAGAAATGAAAAAGTTTTCCGTTTTTCATTGAGTGCTCTCTGGAGGGAACAATCGGTTTTTTGCAGTAACCCTGGCCGCCACATGAAAAATCACGTAAATCTGTTATTAAATCTATCTTGAACATTACACTCCTCACGACAAATTCTTACCTATTAATAAAATATTTTAATGTTATGATAACAGAGCCTGAAAATTACTCTCATTTTTAAGAAATTGTTGAAGTAAAAGTCCACTTTCAGCGTTTATTTTTAAAAAGAAAAGTTAACTTTTAAGTTTTTCTTTTTAAAAATAAAAGTCTTTGAATAACTACTATAAAAGACTTTAAAAATAAAACTCTTTAGAAGACTTTCTTGATTGACTTTTAAAAATAAAAGTCACTGAATAACTCTTATTCCGGGAATTCTTTATTCTTATATAAGTTATAAAAGTTTCCAGCTATATAAGTTTCAAATATACATACATATACCCTTATCCTTTCATACACTTTTAATTATATAAAGGCATCAGGAGCTAATCTTTAATTTCAGTCTTGTTTTCTTTATCGTAGACACGAAAATTGTAATTGCAACATTATAATTGTGAAGAGTTGCGACACCAGGCATAATTATAGTTTTTTTTTTTTTTTTGTTAGAACCTTACGCTTTATTTGCTAAGACTGTCAAATCGTCGAGTGACAAAAATTACCATCCGCGGTCAAGGGAAGAAAAAGCTCCGAGTTGTTATGGGATGAACCAGTACCAAGTACCAAGCAAAAAGTACGAGCATGAAACGGATGGTCGCGGTTTTATTTTGCAATGTTATGTAAAATGTCGGCAACCAGAAACAACGACGCGTCGGTTGCTTCGTGCACCACTTCCTGTTGTTGAAACAAATTAATAATTATGGGCTCGAAGCGCGATTGCGGAAGCAACATAAACCGCCCTGAATGGGGCGGACATACAAAACAGGTGTTGATAATTTATTTCAACGAGCATAATTATTTCGACAAGCCGGTAATAAAAATAAAGCCCATTGAATGAGAACGGTTAGAAAGGCGGCTCTTGGCATTCTTTAACCTGGACTTTTCTTTAAAACAATTACAGACGATTGGAGATGTCCTCGAATTTTAAACCGCGCTGCCGCGCACATCAATTTAACATTTATTTATAATATTAAAACTTAAAGATAAAGAAAGGATTTTGCGCCAATATTTAAATTTTTTAATATTTATAAGTTGATTTTTATTTTTTGATTTTTATTAACATTATTATCAAAAAAAATAACAGAATTGGAAAAAAGATTTTATTAATTACTAACAATAAAGTCTTGTTAAAATTTTTGGTTTAATTGGTTTTTATATAGTTTGATGAACTTGGTATATGAATAAATAATAAAAAATGGGAAATAATACTCACAATTCAAACGTGAATAGTTTTCGCAAACAAAGCACTTTTGGATTTTATTACTGGAGTTCATATCATCGCACGTGCACTGTCATAAATTCATCCATTTACCATAACCACGTAGGGCTCGTACGTATCACCGCCCAAAAAAACAAACAAAAAATTTGTGCCCACTCAAAAATCAAAACATAAAGCAAAAGCCTTTAAATGCCTTTAGTCTATTGATCCCCTTCTCGAATTCGTTACATACGGATATTATACAGTACGTGAAGAACAAATTGAAAATAAATCATACTCGTACTTTCAGGTACGCGGCTCAAAGAATAATCAATGTTACAAAACACCAATGTTTTGCTAATCCTTGAGCATAACTTATGCCGTTGAAGCGCACACGTCGCCGCGATATCCGTTCGCTTAATTTATTTGTTCGGACGAACCTACTCTCTGCGGGCAGTGGAGAAAAATTTAAAATTTGGAATTTTATGAAGGGCGTATCGTTGAGGTTACCCTTTTTAGCAGAGATTATCTTTATCACTTTCAAACATGAACGATTTTCCTTAAGCGTAGATATTCCATATTCCTAAAGCATGTGCAAACGAGAACGAGAACGAGAGCGGAACCCCTTCCAAAAAATTCGCGCCAGCAGACAGTATCTGCGTACACACATCTTTTTAAAGTCAGAGACTCTAAAAAGCCTTTCGCTATAGTCGCCTTTATTGTACCTACTTCATTCGTTGGATACATGAACATATACAAAGTACATATACATACATACATACATACATACATCCTCCATTATTCGCAGTTCGCAAAGCATTGCTCTGTGCCAAGTTTACTGCCCCAGTGAGGAACACCACGCAGAATGTCAAAGCAACAGGTTATACGAAGTCAATAAGTCATTAACAAGTTTTAGTACTCCAAACTCTAAACTGTCTCCAAAACAAAATTGACAAGAGATGACGCGAATTCGTTCCACAATTCTTCAAGTTTTAGTAAAATAATATATTCAATAATACGACTACATTTTTTGCTTTTCATTCGCCGCTAAAAATTTGTCTCCTCATTCGTCTGCATTTCGAATTTTTAGTTTTTATTTATGTTTACTTAAGAAAAATGCATAATTTCACCCCACATATCCGAAAAGATAGGAGTATTCAATTAGTTCTTCCATTTGAAACGTTTGGCCTCTAACTTGTTTGCTTTAAAAAGGACTAAAAACTTAAAAAAAAAAAAATTCCAGGCCATTCTAAAAATGAAATTAGGCATTTTGTTATCAATTAAATTACGACCACTTTCTCACGGCTTTTCCTCTGAGATTGTATACACTGAAAACGAAGGTACAAATTCCTTGCAATAATTTTTCAAATGCTATTTTATAGGAGATATGTATATTCAAGATCATATATTGCTCACGAGTACCCAAACAGGCACTCACTCATAAACTGACAAGTGTGCGCAAAGCAAACAAAAAAATACAATTGGACTAGTACTCATTTGATATCATAATTTTCCTCTGGGTTGGTGGAGCTTTGCAGAAGGATGGGCGTTTGCTACAACTCTGCATGTGCGCCGTCCATAAATTTTCTTGTTGCAAATTCTCAATTCAGCTCCAGTGACAATAGCTCGCCCGTACAAACGTATTTCTGGCACCTGCGGTCCATTGTGAACAGAAGATTGACTAAAGGCAGAGAGTTTAAAATATTTTGACCTCTGTCAGTGACAGATTTCGCATGTACCATAAATTTTTGTTATGGTGTTATTTTATTTGTTCGAATGCATCCAGATAAGACTACTGCTAGGTCTAGTAGTCTGCATATTGGCCTACAAACGTAACTGGGAAGGAACGCAACGGTTGAATCTGAATTATATCTTCTTTTCATTTCAATTTTTCAATACGTTCCGAGTTTAAGTTTAAGAACGTACAAATAATCTGGTCATCTGAACCAAGTTTGTTAGTCGGCGAGAAATAAAAGTTCAGAATTTAATTGAATGTATTTTCATTAAATTTTATTACTTATACATTAATTTATTTGTTAGTTGTTGCTTTATTCGTTTGGTTTTCAGTCATAAAATTTATATAAATTACATTTCATCGCATAAAAATTCACATTTTCGATTTAAGATTGAAATCATAAAGATTAAAAAACGATTTTTAGATTAAAATCTATTATTTCCTCAATTTTTAAAAAAATTAATTTTTCTAATTATTTGGAAATTTCGGTTTTTTAAAGGCTTTTCAAAAAATTAACATATTGTTTTTCTTCGAAAAGACACTTTTCAATTTAAAGTTATAGCTTTAATCTTAAAATTAAAATCATTCTAAAAACAAAATTAATTTAATTTTTTTATTAAAGTAATTTTAAGTGATCACTTAAAAGAGTGTTAAAAGAGTCGGCACTTTGAAGAGTTTATGAATGTGCCCAAAAATTTATGGCGGCCTCGCTGTTTGGGGCGTGTACGAGTATGTATATAAGTCAGGCCAGATAAAGAGCTCCTACTTTCTTATTATTAAGAGACAAAACAAATTCTCGCGACTTTTGCACGCCCGTCCAACTAAATGTTTTATTTGATTACTTCATCAAATTAAATGAGTATAATTAGTTTCACCCTTTGTCGTTGCTTCTAAGTCTATTCTACAAATAGATTGTTCTTAACCAAGTGCGCTCCATAATTCCACTACGTGTATCTGTCGCATCCGCAAGAAGATTTCACAAATGTTGAATTAATTGCCGATTTCCGAGAACGTCCAAGCAACAAATTTCGCTACTAATCGAAGGTAATCAGTTAACTTGATGGATTGCTCCGTTTAGAAGCTAGCTAAGTTACTCACTCGTATTCGCTCGCATTGGCAGAGCGGAAGATTCTGACGGTCGCAATTGATTGCTTGGATTAAAGCTTTTTAGGAGCTTTATTTGGCCAAATTTAAGGCCACCCTGAACCTCGTTTAGAGAAAAACTCGTATTATAGAAGTCGAGTTTATTCTACTGATTCGTAGTTTTATTACTTTATTTTACACGCCCATTTTTGCAAATTGTTTTCATATTAGCTTTTTTCTAGGTTTATCTCTAGATTCTTCGGAATAGAGTGTATAAATGCTATTATTAAACAAAAATTTAACGCAATAGTATCGCTATTAGTATGTATACGCTCTATTTCTCTTTATTAATCTTTGAATGGTTCCTTTTGTTTGCATATTTATACAATATATTTATCTGTGTGAATCGTAAGATCATCTGCATTGTGTAAACTTGATTTGTATCAAAATGTAATATATAGAATGCATGTAAACAATTCAGTTTAAAATGCACAGTCTCTATTTTTCAGACTTTACATGAAATCACATTTCTCTGCACAAAATTTCGCTCAATATTTAACATTTAATCAAATTGAGGATGTACCGTAAAGTGTGCAAACAAGTATAGTTCGTTGATTCAACTAAAAATTTGCATAGATTTTGCATAGAAAGTTTTGTAAACTTTTTGTTTACGGATTTATTTTTCTCGGGTACAGCGACTATGCATAGTACCGGGTAAAAATTGTCGCTTATGTATTTAGCAATTTAGCAAAAAAAATTAAATTAAATTCATCCAATAAATTTAGCTCATTTTAAGGTAGGTACTTTCGACACTTTCTTTTGTACAATTTCTCCAATTTTAGCACCAACTTTTTAATTTAACAGCACAAATTTTAGTATTGATTTGTATAAATAATCGTGCAAATAAAATAAAATAAAATAAAATATAATACTTTTTATTTTATAAAAATATTTTAAAGACTTATACTTTTTGGCAACTGACAAACTTAAGAAGTACGCTTGCTAAGTAACTTTTAATTAAAAATTGTTGAAACAAACTTTCTAAAAAATTCTTCTTCTAAAAAATTTCTAAAAAAAGTATATTTGAGCTTCACTCTGAATGGTATAAGTACAAGTGTGTTTGTGTTATACATTTGGAAAAAAGCCCATAAGTTTTGTGGTATCCCGGCATAGCATCCTACATCTTCATTATTTTTCGTGACATCAGGTTAAGGTTTTTTCTTCATTAAGCCCAAAGAAACATTACAGGCTCTACATAGAAGCACAATCGCTTAATATATGCGCCCATTATTATGAAAGTAAAAGTCATATTTTATTCGTATTTAAATTTTTTGTGATTGTTACACACAAAAATGTGTATGTACTTCTAAAGAAATGTGGTCTTCAACATGGTCGAATATGGTTGTGTATTTTCGATCGAGATGGTTTGTTTAACGGCGATTCGAGTAAGTTAATTCTATGTGTATTATTTGGGCAGTGTAGATAAATTTCAATTGTTACCAGAATAAAGAGAAAATAGCATTTTCTGCAAGTATGTACGAGTATGTGTGCTACGCAGGATACACAGAAATAGCACTTACTTTTTCAGCATTTTATGTTGATGCCTGCTGAAAGCTTGATTGTTTTTGTGATTGTTTTTATGAAATAAAACATGGGCGCATTTAATTTAATTTTAAATTCCTTAATTTTGTTTATTATGTTATTTGTTGCCTTTTCTCAGCCCGTCTGCGACTGTAACAATTCATGCACAGGCGGAAGTGCCGTTTGTCAGTTGCAGGATCTCAGAGCAGACGATGCTCCGCTGTTGAATTAATCCAAATAAGGAGAAGTCGGTATGTTTAAAAGCACAAGTAGCGTAGCTCCACCGGGGATGGTGTGAACTCAACCGGAAATGACCGCAATTATATTGATTGCTTTAAAGCCTGTTTTTTGGAAAATACTCGAGGTTTGTTTCGAGAAGTAACGGTCTGGTTACTTTCAATACACTGCCTGAGTGTTGACTGACTGACATTCTACCCTAATTGTTGCCTACATTTATTAACCAATAAATGTTTTTTCTCAGTAAGGTTTTTTAAAGTTTTCGTCAATTAAAGTTTTTAACAATTGTATAATTCTTTCTGCCAAAATAAAATGTTATGATGTATTTTTAATACGCACAGCTTCGCTAGAGCAACTTGCTTGTAATCTAAAGAGCTATTGAGGAACTGCAAATATTTAGGAACTAAAAATTCTTCAACTTGGCTGAAACTCTATAACATTGTGCAAAGAAATTAGCTGTAATCGCGAAAACAGTAAACAGTTTGTTTTCATAATAAGTTTACTTTCTTAATCAAAGGCCGCTGGAATTTTGAAAAATAAAATGAGATTTTGTTGCAGAAAGAGTCTCTGCAGAAGAACTGAAGAGTACATTTCAGCAACGAGGAAAGGTGAAGGTCAAACAAAGTATGTATGTGCGCGGTTGTTCTATTATTATACGAGTACTCATCAAAGAGAAACAACAAACGCAATTCTATTCATTTTAAATGGCGTGGAGTGGTTATTTCCGAAGCGTTGCTTATCCGGTGACACATAAAAGTGAATGCTTGGAAAAGTATAGAATTTCCAACAGCTGCGTTCAATTTCTTATTTTCTACCTCAATGACAGACAGTTCAGTTTTAACTGGCGGCAGAGCCACCAGAACGAATCTTGTTTTGTAGTTTTGCTGACATACAATAAAATTTTATGCAAATGGATTCCGTTGTCGACAATGGTTTGCACGAAAGTTATACTACAATTGAGGAGAAGCTGCTATACCTGACGATGTCCAATTGCCAGAAAGCAGAAAATTGTAAAACTTCTTTCTGTGTTATCGTTTGGGGGCGAATTGCGATTCCTTCGTTAAGAATTAAGAAGAAGACGGACGGACTCCGGTGGAAGTTCAATCAGCTTAACTGTTTCGAAAGCTGAGAAGCTAATGCTGCTCCGAATTTACTGGATGCTTTCAATTGTTGGAAAACAAAAACGCGCTTTTATTAAAAATGTCCATTTAAAGATTTAAACCTCAGCGGAGTTAATGCACGGACTAAGGCAGCGATGGAAAGTTCCTTTCAGTCCTCCCAAAAAGGTGGTCTTGCTCTTTGTACTTGCTCTAATGTTAAAATCTGTTCTATAAAGAGCTTTCCAATAGGGACAGGTCGATATAAACAGTCTGTGGCAGCCATGTTGTTCTGGCGGCGTTCGTCAAATCTGTTTTTTATAATTCAGTTAGTAATGCCAAATCATCATGGCAAGTTACACGATTAAGCAGCACGTTCAAATGACAAAGCTGTTGAAGCTCTATAAAGAGCTTTCCAATAGGGACAGGTCGATATGAACAGTCTGTGGCAGCCATGTTGTTCTGGCGGCGTTCGTCAAATCTGTTTTTTATAATTCAGTTAGTAATGCCAAATCATCATGGCAAGTTACACGATTAAGCAGCACGTTCAAATGACAAAGCTGTTGAAAAGTGTCAACATCGACCCCGGAGAACCCTGTATATTTATATTCCTATAGAAAAGTAGGTATAGATCATATAGAAAAATTGTGTTAAGATAAATGATTAGATTACATTGCAAATGACTCAACATTAGATAATCAATCTCTCTGTGGGCGATATTACGTGGCAAATGTTTGACTGATCAATCTGTCAAATTGTTTTTTGTTTTTCTGTAGAAATCTATCCAAAGCCTGAGAGTATGAGAGAGGGAGAGAGAGAAGTTGACAGATTTCTACAGAAAACAAAAACAATTTGACAGATTGATCAATCAAAAATTTTCCATGTAATACCGCCCACAGAGAGATTATCTAATGTCGAGTCATACATATCGTACATATACAGGGTGTTTCAGTTACTTCTCGAGAGATCTTCTATTTTGAAAATTTTATACCAATTTTCCTGATGTGCACAATCATGATGAGCGGCTTTACCCAAGTTACCCAAGCCCTGCAAATTTTGGCTATTGCACCGTGTGTCACGATGGCTATTGTGATTCATTCGAAGAAATGTTCGGTCAAGATTTCTCTCTCGCCGAAATTCTCATTACTAACCGAAGTCAGTAATTTTTTTAATGGCGAAAATTGATTTTTTTTGGGAAAGGATTACAAACGGCAACCTTATCAGTTGCTAAAAGGGGGAGAAAACCCACGACAGCGACTCATGACAACAAAGCACGTTGTGTGATGTGAATGCGAGATAACTTTATTACTTTTTCAGGGACGACATTTCTGTGTTTCGTGTTGTTTCGTCTGATTCGTGGGCTGTCCAGTTTGCTGTTTCCAGCTAACAAACGAATGAATAAGCCAATGAACGCTTTCCGGTCTGTCTCTTTTTTTTTTAATTTTCACAAAAAAAAAATATCCTTTTGCAAACGCAACTGCTACCACATACGAGTACACACTTGCCACGTATGCTCCGCGAGGAATACTATAAGTATCACAAATTTCTGGTCTGTGGTCTGTAGGTAATGAAATTTTTTATCAGATCTCTGCCAGAATGGCCGGAGCGAGCGCCTCCTGCTACTTTGCGTACGAGGAGAAACCTTTTTCGGATTCTTTTATCCTTTCTATCTTCTCGGTTAAATCGTATCGTTCCGTTGGCGGAAGGTGTTTTCAGCAACACAATAATTTGCGGTCAGTATACGAAGCATTGGCTTGTATTATGGAATTTTGTTACTTATTGCAATTTGAATTACGGCGCTTTTATAGGAAAAAACCTAAAAAACGGATATTGCATCAGTCCAATTCCTCTTTCGAGAGAGAGAGAGAGAGTGATAGGGATGTAAGATGTAAGGATTTTGATAAGCCTTGTTTGATGTCACACGTTATTAACATAACGTGAAGAGGTTAACATTTTGTAAGCCTTTATAATAACAGAATTTTAATAAATATTCCCTAAAATTACGAGTAAAGTACTGTACATATGGCGTGTACAGTGATAAGTGGCGTGTACAGTGACAAGTACAAGTTGATACACTCTAATCAACGAATTGGTATCACTGGATTGTTGACATCTCAAAAAAAATATTTTAATCTTTAGTATTTGATAGTCCAAAAACATTACGAGGGTTTATGAAGAATTCGTAGCTTTGAGGAACGTGAGGAATACATCTTTAAAACGCGATAAAATTCGCGTAAAATTCCACAAAATTTCTTGGTAACACTTATCCAATACAGTGAAATTATTAAAAAATCTTAGAAGTAGCAAAAAATGCTTTCCTTCACAGAAATCATTTATGAAATAAATTAATTGAAGGTTAAATTTCATAGATTATTTTTTTTCACATTAAGATTTTAATAAAGTACCATTGTTGAAAAATAAAAAACTAAATCAAAACATTAAAAAATTCACTAAACATGTATTCTTTTACTTGAAATATCTTATATGAAATTAATTTGGTCCGCCAGACTTCCATTTGCATACACTTTTACATACCATTTTTCTATAGCCTTTGCTAACAACGAAGGTAACTAAAGTCCGGACAGACCTTTCATCAGATCTTCCCAATATTCACATTCCCAAAACAGACGCATCCCTTTTCATCATCTCGTAATCTTTGAATTTGTGCAAGGAATTGCCTCTAGGAATAATATTTAACAAAACTCTTCAGCTTTGTGTGAAAATACATCCTGTCTGCCTTGCATGACTTTTGCCCGGCTATTCTATAAAACAGACCACATTTTCACAGTTTGGTTTTCGATTGCTTCAGAATAAGATCCGGAGGAAGTGATATTTTTTCTTTCACTTTGATGCTTCATTCACACTTTGAATGTGTTCTTTGACGAGGTACTGCTTGTAGGGATACGTTCGGGATACTCGTATTTGGCAGCTTTTAATGAACTTGTCCACAAATAGCTGCATTATAGAAGTAGCCTTTGTAATACGTCAAAGGAGCTAGACTGCCCGAGTCGATCCTTTTAAATGCGAATACTAATGGAAGCAAATGCTGTAAAATGTTGCATATTCTGGGCGGCGAAATTTGACTCTGTGAACGACGTTAATATTTCTTCAAAAGTTTTCTAGATACTATATATATTGATGAGATACTATAAGATATAGATTTATAATTCTACTTCTTGTAAAAAAAAAAACGAATGGGTTTTTTTCAAAAATAAGACAGTAACACAAATAATGACTATAGCTTTTAAACGTTAAATGTACATTTTTTCGACCATTATGAAAAGTTTAGGAAGGCATCCTCAAAAGTAAATTTATGAGGAGATTTAACAGACATTTTATTGTTACTGTCACACCTGAAGTCTGCTTATACCGAGAATATAGCAGAAAATCTTACCCTCTTAAGCTCTGTACCAGGCTTGAGGAACCTATGACTCGCGGGTCCTAAAGTGGCCCATTCGAAATTTGTTAATAATCCACTTCTAATTCAAAGTACGAGTATAATACAATAAACTAGCTTAAATTCTATCGTATGAATTTTTATAGCTTACGTCATTACGTCGTAGTTATGTCAGAAGCTCTCAAGTTATTGAAACGCATTATTTCTGGATAATGATCAATAATTCTTTCCTCTAATCATTCACTAAAACATTGTTAATATCGTATATGAATATAACACCAACCCAAAGCGTTTTATTAAAGTGATACTCGAATTTCGGCTGATATATGGTTGCCGAAAAAAGCGGAAAAAAGTTGCCGACGCCTGCCAATTTCTGAATGAATGAACAAATCGAAGACAGACACTGTTCGGCATTTGAGGACACAGTCTCATGTTTCATTTATAGCAGGTACAATACAAAATCTAACAAAGCTGCAATTTATTAAAGATTTCAGGATTTATCGTCCAATAAGAAAGGGATTGTTCCTTTTAGAACATAATTTATAGCGCGAAACGATTCTGCGCCGATAGACTGAACATAGACTGCTTCAAAATTTTGGCAGGGATCATGGGTAAACGTTAAAATATGAAAATAATGGATAAAATGTAAAAATAAGAAATACCTACCTAAAAATATAAAATATAAATAAATATAATACTACCAATAAATATGAAATATGTTTTAAAAATGGACATGACTCTCTAGGATGATGTTGAAAATAGAATATATAACCCTACCTCCGTCCGTCTGCTCATCTGAGTCTGTCCGTAGAAATGATGGTAATGCCAGGATAAATAAAAATATACCTAATTATATTTTTAAAGATTGGTTTCTGGTATATAACATATTGCCTCTTGGTACTCAGTGCTTTTGACGCATTTAAAACGAATTTCAATTTTAAAAAAGGTAATGATCCATTGGTTTTTTTTACGGAAACATTAATAATCTGATAACTAGTATCATTTGCGAAGTTAATTATTAATTATTATAAAAGCAAATGCAATGTTTCATCTGGTAAGACGAGTTGCACCGCAAATTGTACAACATTTGGTGTCTTTTTGTGTTCCCAAAACGGATTAAAAAAACTCATGCATCTCATCCTTTCGGTTCACAATTGAAATTTCATTTCCCAACAAATTCAACCAGACAGAAAATTGATATTTGTGCTTGTTTGTGAATTGATTAAACGCAAACACCGGAGCGTTGGTAGAGCGTCGCCTCATATCATCTCATACGCTCCGGTAACAGAAAGCTCATATGTTCAATGCTTTGGTTTACATTATGTCTGGACATGTTGATGGTAACCCTTGGCAAAGCATACTAACTGTATTACTCATAATATTGTTAGGATATCAAAAACGATGATGATTATTAGATTTCGCTGGATACTTTCGATCCAGAGTTATGTTAATGAGTTTTCAAAGATTATTAAATCTGCGTCTAATATGTACGGTACACTACGACTGCGATTACGACTACGACTAGATGTATGTATATTTTCTCAATTTTATCGAACCAATTTTCGAACGAACTCTACCAACTCTGGCACTGATAAAGAATAAATTACAATTAATTTTTAATAATTTCCAGCATATATAATTAGCGGATTTTTTACACTATACCCAATCAAAAGGTTTTGTGCGGTAAGATTATGATTCCTTCGAAGCATAAATATTCACCCCGATCCATTGTCCCACTATATCCTCCGCATCGTTAACATATACGCGACCATTCGGCCTCATTATTAACACCCTCAAATATACGGATATTCATTTTAGAGAGAACATTCTTTTGATGATGATAACAAGAACCAGCTCCATCATTCGCTTTTGTCAGCAATTGTTCAACAATGCCTTTTAATTACAAAAAAAAAATAAGCTGCCAACAATTAATATGCCCGACCTGCATCTTGCGAGGTGTTTGATCTACACTTCAAAAGAGTGTTGTTTTTCTATCGCGTAGGCTCCTGAAAGAAGAAATTATAGTAAAGCACCAAAATCGCGCCTTTCTTTCGCTTTTTAACATTATCAATGTGAGTACTCGTAGTAAGGCCCATTTTAGTTAATTTTGAGCTTTTTCTTCTTTATAAGTTTTTGGTTCATGAGAGACTGTGTTAAGAATTTGTGCAGAAAATTTCATGTCAAAAGAACTGTGCAGTTTTTTAGAAATATTTCTTAATTTTAACAGCGAAGTCACCACAACTTTTAATAGAATGGACATGCTAAGTAATACTGTAACCACTTCATAGTACTTAACTGACTCAAAACATCAGCGTTCCCATCATTTTGCAAGATTTATAATCATTGTGACAGCATGAAATATTCTTTTCAAGTACAATTTAACCCCGAATTAAATCGCCGGGTTTGAGATTTTCGGTGTTGTTAAGGCTTAAAGTTGAAATTTTGAGAATGTTTTGGTTTTCTCGCCAAATTTTTATTGGTTATCTAATAATTTGGGGCTGAAAAAGTAGAGGAATTTTACTGTATTGAAAATCATATTTTAAAATTAACAAGAATATAACATTAAGCATAATTTTTGATAGGGCACTGTCTCAGGAATATGAGAGTAATCTATTTGGAAAGAATTCAAATCCATTTCTCTCAATTTAAACATCCGAGAAAAAGGTTCTTTTTAAAAAAAAACACAAACCAACAATTTTAAAAATAACAAATAACAAATCTAACACATAAAATGACATAAAGCCAACGTCAGATGTCAACAGTGCCTCGCTATAACAATAGATTCGTGCAAATAAATTGTTACCGAATATTTTAAAAGAATAAATAAATTTTTTCAAATATCTGCACAAAGACAAGAATCGTTGACAACTTAAACTGTTTGCGGGGGTAAATTAAAGTCGAAATCTGAATTGTTACCTTGTTGCATGTTCTTCTTTCGCCGGCGCGGTCCCGACTGACAGCATATTAACTACATCCGCTTGGCTTTGATTTATTCGCATGACAAGTATTATGAAATTATATTGTCAGGACGAAAAAATCCCTTACAAAAACAAAAACAAGGGCAAAGCACCGGCAAAGCATTGTTGTACGAGTACAATATTTCATACAGCAGCAGCACCGCAAAGAAGCTGAAGGGTAGAGTAGAGTAAAGTAGAGAGCCATGACGATGTCATCATATCTTGTAAATTCGTATTCAAGTATTTTTAAAATATTTTCCAAAACTTACTCATTCTGTGCGCCTCGGTTAGCGCGCAGACATCAACGTTCAGACCAACCACCCCGTGGGTTGTAGCGTATATTCTTTCAGGCAATTTTTCTCCTTGGGGGGAGATCTTCGGAAGCGCGCAAATAAAGCAATTTGTATTCAAAATATGAAAACAACTTTGCGTTTGTCTTTTGTCAAACAGCAGTGACAAGTGATTGTCTGATGCCGTACGGGAAGGGGGGAAAGTAGTGGGGAAGGGGGTGTGTGTTTGTGGGTCGTGAGCACGAGTGTTTCCGGTATGGGTGGCATGTTAATGCCAGTTATGCCGGTAGCTGAGGCATTTTATTGGTTGTGGTTGAAATTCTTTAAAATTTTTGACATTTTTGGCAGAGTGCTGCGGAGAGGTTATTTACAATAAGACGCAGATCCGCTTTATGGCGCCGTCGTAAATGTTTTTTGCTGCGTGCATAGACGGTCAGTCGAGAACGTGGAAGGCGAGACGTGAAACCGCCGAACACCGTTACTTTATTAATGCAATATGAGTGTATGCTGACAAGTTCTAATTTCATTTCGAGAGTTTTTTAAATATATTTTTTATAATGATACATACTTGCGCTGCTTAAATATGTACTCATATAGTATGTGTTCTTGTTATCAAGGCATTGATCTAACTAAATCTTCTAAACTTACATTAGACAGGCTCAATATAGAGACAAAGAATTGTCCTTCCATTAATGGTATAGATATTATTATACAACATTTTCAGTATTATTGGAAAAATATATCAGCCTCCCCAAAAAGCTTTCCAATTTCGACAGCGAGATATCCGCTGTCCCGTCCCGTTCCGGTTTATCTCAGTATGCGCGCTTTGCAATATCCACGCAACTCAACCAAACCACAACAACTGAAGCCTCCCGGATACGCGCACTTCCGGCATAATTTATTGCTCAACATATACGATACAGCGTTGAAAATTTAAGCACTTTGCCACTAATTAACTGCACATAATTTGTGGACACCAAACACTTGCCTGATTTGTGAGTCAATTAAAGTCAAGAAAAGCCCGGCAACGTCATTTGCAACAGCTTCAGCACATGCACCGAAACCAACTTGTGACTGCCGACGCGTCGCTTTGGCCAGTCTGTCGCTTGGGCCAGTGTTAGTGTCGTCGTCTTCGGTTTGCACGTACCTATTTGCCAAATACGAGCACACACCTAGGTCGAAATGCTTAATTGGTAGGTTTATATGTTAATTGAGGACTCAAAATCACACCGTCACTCTAATGCCTACAGACACTTGCCTCACTACCCCGCCCCCGGGGCAAGTTGGGCTGTTTGCAGCTAATTAGAGTAGCTGTGTGAAACCGCATATTAACAAAACTTTCACTGCGGCAGGGCACTGTCATCAGCTCATAATTCATCTACACTAAGCTTGCTGCTGCTGCTACGGCTGCGGCTGCGGCTGCTGCTGCTGCTACAACTGCGGCTGCTGCTTTTGTCGGCGGAGTATAATGTAAAATTTTAACTATTCGGCGGCAGTAAATTCTTTCCTTTTCCACATCCGGTGGGCTGAGCTAATGAAAAGTGGGCAGGAAAAGTAAGCTTATGTGACTTTACCGAAGGCAGAAACATGCAAACAATACGCAAGTGTTTCTTTTTGCGCCGCCATCTTCATCTACATGAACCGTAGGTTGTCTTTGCACAGTTATTTCATTGTATCCCATTTTAGTCACCCACATGTAATGAGCCTTACCGAGCCGCACAGTAGAAATCAATTTCGTATTTAATGAGGCCGCGGTGTCTTTATTAAGATTAATGAATTAGTGAATGTGGAAGCATGCGAAGTGCCTTTTGTCTACAATTAAGGTCTGTCAAATGAATTAATTGAATAGATATTGATTATAAAGAAAGCATTCATTACCGAGATAGTATTATGTGAGATAGCTTAGTGGGATAGTACTCGGTCTTAGCTCTTTTTATGTAGAAAACTTGGGACACATTTGGGATCTGTTCTTTTATTATACACTAACCCCGAAGGCACTCCCATTTTTGCAATTTAAAACGCATCAAAACTCATTAAAAAATAAATGGTAGATATAGAAAAGTAGATATACATAGAAGAGTAGATATAGAAGAGTATATATGTATATTCCGGTCGAATTGGCCTTGTATAATGCTTTGCCTGTCTATCTCTGGAAAAACGATAACAGGAGAACGAATCGTATCGTATAGTATCGGCGTATCGTCATGAAATTGGATACATCTGTGCATATATTCTCTGATATTAAGCGGCGCTTGAGATAAAAGGCGGGAAATCGGTGTAAAAAATTTAATTTTCTGCTTGTAGTCTAGATCTAAAGCTGAAATTTTATTGCCGAGTTTATTGTCTTGGAGAAAGTCTTCAAATAGTATAAATATACGAGTAAAAAGAGTTTGGAGTTCGATATCAAGTTTATACACAAACATTTTAAAAAACACGATTTTTCCTTTGCTTTTTGTAGTCTTTAATCTAGATTTTCTTAAAATCCCAAATCCATCCCATCCCATCATCCGTTTTACATATGTACGTACATATAGAAGTCTGTTGCATCGAGTAATCAAGAAAGGCGACTCGCAACCTTAAGTAGATATGTTTTCATTCTCTGCGAATAATAACCTTCAAATTGCGCATTCTTTGGTTTTACTTCCGGAAGAACCATCATCACTTCATGGCCAAAAACAATAAAAATCGCAGATGAAAGTTTGCCGATACAATTTGTAGAAGTAGATGGCCTACAAGCGCTCCAACTTGATATTAGCGATTGAATAGAATCCTTAATTGGAAAACTTTTCAACTTGGTTAAGCACCAAGTGGTGGCGAAGAGTCAAAAGGAAAGGAAAGGAAAGAAAAGGAAAGGCATAACGAAGAAATCGCTTAGGAGAACTTTCCTTTAACCTGAAAAACTCCATCGGGATCAAAGTGATTTGGTTGTGCATGAATCAATGAATGAATGGTTCGGTTCGGCGTGTGGTTTGTTAAGTCGTTGCTTGCAAAACTTTACTTGTAATGCAGCTCCATATGGAATCGTAAGGTCCAGTGTGTTTGCCAGTATGTTTGTTTTTAACCACCGCCGTCATCGTCGTCTTTAACCAAAACGTCTTCGACTGCGTTCCGGTCAACTGGTATGTTCTGCTCTCTGAGAAGTTTGACAGCAAAGGAAACAACGATCTGTAGCTGCTGAGGTTAACCGAGGACATTTTTGGATAATTGAGATCATTGGTGGACAAGTTTTTAAAAACCAATATTTAGTTACAAGACATCTACTGATTGTAATAATTGTACTAATACTAATAATTGTACTATATGTACTATTAAAGTAATTTTTACAATTAGTAGATGTCTCTATAATTATTGTAACGCTAAAGAACAGTCCAATTTCGAAATTGGACTAAAGCAGACCAAAGTAAACTTTCTAATAAAAATTCACAATAATTAGAACTTCAATGCATTTTTTCGAATAAGTTTAAAATTGTGACTTATGGGGAAAGCCGTCTTCCCAAAATAACGCCCTCTTTGGAATGAGACCTTTTTTTTCCTCACCTTATTAACCTTTCCTTTTCACAGCTCTATGAACTTTAAGCAAAAATCTTAGTGTCACAAAGAGTATATGAAGGACTTTCTGCACTTATTTACCCAAATATTCAAGGTATTGCCTGCCATTTACTTATAAGAAGGGTGCCCGACAGTCTGGAGCCGGGACATGAATGGAGTCAGAGCATCCGTGTACATAGATACTATCCCGAAACGGGTGCGTAGTTTACGTTGTTCTTTGTTCTTCCTGTTCTTGTCATTATTCCTTACAACTTGAAATCTTTGTTCATTCGTTGAAGTGACTCGTGCTTTTGCTGCTACTTTGTGCACCGCAAACTCATCGCAATTTTCCGATTCCCCTCAAAATAGATTGCAGACCGACCACGTTAGACCAAATTAGAAAAAGCTCCCTGGCGAAATATTCAAAAGGATTTGTATGTTCATTTTCTTGAATATAAAAACACACGAAAAAGTGTGCCTGATATAAAAAGAGTTGTTGTTGTTGCCATCATGACCTTAAAGCGATGAAATTATTACACTGTTGAGAACTTTTTCATCTTTGTTTCTGTCTACTTTATCCTATACTCTCTGGCGAACATAACGCTTAATAAAAAGAATTCTCAGCTTTTCCAAATCTTTACCAAACCTTAGTTCAATTAAAAATAAGAACCAAAAAAAAAAGTATCTATAAACTCTAAAGTTTAGAGAATTGACAAAACCGTATCTGGAGCCAGAGCGCTGCTACCTGAAAACAGTTAGTTCGGTTGAAGGCAATTAAATTAAATTCGTCACGGTCGTCTTAGAACTAACTCTTGATCATTAAAAATGCAGCATTCGCATTTAATTTTCCTTTTGACAGATAAAATCAGCGACTCACGAAGACCCAACCCTTAAATTACACAATGGAAAATGTGGCTGGGACTGTATCCTAATTGACGAGATCCTTAATTTCGTTGAGATGAAAGCTACACTTTTATGAATTGTTAAAAGCGCCGCTGACAATGATGCGATGAGATTCTTGTCACCTCCTTTTAGGAAAACTTTTTTAATTTGGAGCTTATTTCTCTTTGGTTGGTATTTCTATTTAGTTACTGATAATGTCTTTGGCTAACGACCTTTATTACACCGAGGGCTCATTTATCGAAATGAGTTGCTTTTTTTGTGCCTCCATCATAAAAAGTTTTAAAAAATTTAAAATGATTATAAAACTTGCTTGAAGTAAATTTTTCGATTCAGAATCGTTTTCCTCAAAATAGTCCGAGGAAGTTTTAAAAAATTGTAAAACGCACTGTTAAAGAAATTCTGACAGCCGTCGACATTGACCACCGATAAATCGAAGTTCAACGGAAATAATTGATTAATTAAATTCAAATTAAACTAAAATTAAATTAAACTAAATTTTAACAAATTCGAAGTAGTTTTCAAGTACTTAATGTGAAGGTCATCAAAAAACTAAGTACCATATTTGTACTAGGAATATTTTATTATTTATGCATCCTATAAAAGCACCAAAAGAAGTATTCGCGAAGTACTTTAAGAGTGCCTTTTAAAACAAAATAAAACGTAAATAATAAAAATTTAAAAACAAAATGCCAATATTCGGGTATATACAGTAAACACTCTAATTTTTCTAGGGTCTAATTTTTCGTTTTAGCTGATAGTTCCAGTAACCAGTTGCTGACTGTTTTTTACGGGACCATAAAATGTGGACCTCATACTTAATAAGAACGATATTTTAAGCAATGTCATTACTAATCGATTTCCAATGGACACATAAAATAAGAGCTCTACAGGCTCTTTCTAACATTAATTACTCCAAATCCACTTGTTTGCTTCCTAATTCTGTCATTAAATTTTAACCAACTTTAGTGTACTCGTATATAGCAATTATTCCCGCATTATTAAGTTCGGGAAATTTAGACATCAAAGGTCATAAATTATTATACACAAAACGGCAAACAATCGAAAATCAATTTCTTAAGTGCTCGTCGATTTTTTTTCTCTTTTTTTCTTTTTTACCAACATCCACTTTTCGGCAAATAAAATACGCCCGCAGATGTAACCTTAATTTGTGATGCTTGCCGGCGTGCGTATGAATATGTTTACCTCTCTAATTGCCTTTTCGACAGCCATTTAATTCCTATTGCTCTCTACCTTTGCCCCAATGTCTTCTGATTTACACTTCGCAAACGTCTGTCGATGATTGCCCCCAGAGTACACTTTACCGCTGGCCAATGTGTGCAAATGGCTCATGTTTCTTTTAGTTTTTGATTGTATGGATTGTACTTCGATTTCGCCGCATATCGAGTTTAGTTCTCCCTCCTTCGCACTCTTCCGAAGCACATGATAGATAGGGTGAGAGGGTATAGCGGTCGTAGCAGCTGCTAATAGTCTGACAACAGTAGGTTTTACGAAAATGCTCCCGGAATAAGAGTAAATTTTCCTAAGGGAAAAATACTAGCACATTACGAATCCTATAAGTATTTTACTTCCTCTAGTTCTAGTTCGTCTTCTTTTAATGGAGATTTCAGCAGACACGCAGACGACTGGACAGATGGCTAAATAAACTCAGGTGCTGTTAATTAAGGATACAAAAATGTGTTCCAAAAAGTACAATACATATTTCCTTAAATATTTCAGACTTCACAATGTATTATATTTCACTCCTCTAGTCGTACAATATTCCTTTTAAATATGTTTAGTTTCATTTTGTTGTCTATAGGATTGGTCTTCTAGGTCTTCCTTCAACTGCTCCATGTATGTAATCTCGACTACGAATCTCTAATAGATTACTCTTAGCTATTTAAGTCCGGAAAGAATAAGAACAATGCTGTTTTGTCGATATCTCCAAAACTAGATCTCATAGCACATTATTTTTCATATGCAGTTTCCCTTAGCTTTTATTCTAATATTTTCTGTTATTCTTAAAACATAAACTTGTTCAAAATCTGTAAACTAGTATAATTGCAGTTAGTGTTGCCACTGTTACCGTAGTGAGGTGCTCCCAGAAGAAATGCCGGTAATGAGCAATTTAAAAAAAATACCTAAATTCGTAACTCTCTCTTTTGAAATTCATCAATTTCTGGATCTGATTCATGCTGGTAGCCGCCACTTCTACGGGTGGTGGTGCACCCACCTCCATTGATGATGCAGCACCGCCTAAAAATCAATGTCAAATCGAAAAACCTTAAAATGCATTACATTTATCCACTGCCATCCAATTTATCCACTCTAGGCTTGCAGTTAAACATAACCAAATATTTTACGAGGAGCATCAGTTGTCAGTTGTCCTCTTGAAGAAATTACTGGATTATCTGTTATAGTATTATCTACTTATTTACTACATTAGCTATTTTTAGAAAAACCTATAAATTATATACCAAAATATTTATTTTCTATGAAAACACTTCAAAACAAAAAGGTGGTCCATCCGGTCCTTTCGTTTATAATCTCAAAATACGTTTAAGATTATCTCGGCTCGTTTTTAACTTTTGATATTTTATAACTGTTTGTTGAAGCTATTTACAGTTTGTGTTTTTTAGTTTAGTTCCGTAATTTAAACGCTTCGTTGATAAATTTGAATTATTGATATAATGATAATATCCATATCGATTTAAATTTTTTCCAGATCACCTCATTCGCATTTGAGAGACCGACCAATACATAATTCGATTTAAACATTCAACTGAACTAATCGGTTTAATCTGCGTTCTATTTCTTTTTCTATCCCTTTTGCTTTTGCATCTTCTGCCTTAATTGATTTATGACATCAGAAACATATTTCCTGCAATCCTTCTGGGTCGTGCGTGACAGCTCATGCTCTCGGCTTTGGTTCTAAAGTGGTGCAAACTAATCCATCTTTAGACGGTAACCGAGAGCATTCATAATTCTTATTCTGCGCCATCTACAGCCTTGTTGATAATTTTGACTTATGGGCTGCTTGCTGAATGCGCACTTTTGCGTACTCACCCTGTGTTCGTGACATCCGTACGTATGGTAGTTCCTTCCATGTGGATTCGCAACCAAGTAAATATTGAAGAGACACTTGCGCTCTACACTTTCAGACTACAAAGTATCTGTTTGACCGGCTGGGCTGGTTTCGTGGGTGGTATCACGAGAACAAGTGTTTGGCGGACGAATTCATAGATCAAAGTTAGAATGCTTTAAAGTCCTCTTGATTTATGTACTCTGGAACATTTTTGCGGCATTTGACTTACGGTTCGTGATTTCTTACGAGAGTTGTTCATTTGTAAGCGTAGCTGCTATATTTAAGCTCTTATTTTCCGAAGGGCCTAAGTTAATTTCTTAAAAAAAAAAAATAGTATTAAGGAGACGAGAAAGTTTTTTATTCTCGTATGATCTTCTTATTTTTTAAACAATCTCTTCAAAATCTTTACGATTTTCTCAAAACAAAATTTGCTTATTAATAGTACAATTTATAATGGAATTTTAAAGGTATAACTGTCTCTATATTTCGAAACATAGATCTGTGCTGAACGCTTAATCCACTTTTAGCTCACTCAACACCACTTTTCTCTACAAAAATCTGCATATGCGATATAGTAAGTTTTGATTTATAGTGTATGGACTCACCCTCACCTTTTTATAGGATGACTTTCTTCAGTACGTTAGAGTCGGCAAGAGAAAGTTCAGATTGGACTACAAGCTGAGAAATTCAATACTAAAAACGTGACGTTGGGCCATAATAAAATATTTTATTTCTAATGTATTGTAATATATCTGTTTTTAGAAGTGAATATTTCAGCTTTCCGAATATTAATGGCCTTAATAAATTGTAAACTGCAGATTTATTTAAATTACTTCGTTCGTAATTTAAAAAGTCCTGTACCTAATTATTGTTCCGCCAAAGCGTCTGTAGTGCATGCTCCTTCTTTAAAACGTGGTATTGTAATATTGACATTCCATTACGCTACCACCTTACGTTATTACGCTAAAAATTAAACTTTCTGATTTCAGTCTCAATCTGATAAAATTTATTCAAAATCTATTCAGTTGGCATGACAAAACAAACCACTTGAGTTAACTGAAATTAAAGAGATGATGAAGAAACTGCTTTGCAATTTAAAGGTACACTTAGAAAATTAGCTCCAAAGTTTTCAGATATGTTTCTTTTCTGCATTCTTAAGTTTTAGTTTGTTGGAGCGAATTTTTAGAGCGAATAATAATTACAAATTTCATTATATAAAGTACCTACAAATAGCTATAGAGGTAAGCAAAATTAATTTTTAATCTTTCATCAAAACCTACATGAAATTTGAAAATGGACATTATCCTCTTTGGTTAAGCTGATGCATAAATAAAGAGCTGTTATAGAAAATGAATTCAAATTAATTTCTCCAACATCCGATAAATTGTCTGGTAATAATACGACAATTCTATTCGAGGTTATTTTTAGTGTATACAGAATGTGCCATGAGGACATATGCGGTGAAGCGTGAAGGCAGTTTCGAAATTAGTTACTTCCGCGACCCAGAGCAGTTACTACAGGAAGAGACAACAGCAAATTTATGCCTCTCGGAGTAGCTTCTGTACCTCACCAGCGACAAGAAGGTGTATCAGACAAAGTGACTCTGCGCTTGTTCGCACTGAGGTTGAGGTTCGCAGTCGTCATTCCGCAGTCGTCGTTTGCAAGCAGTTGGCTTGCAGCGGACGGAGATCCTTTTGCGGTTTTTTGGCGCTCTTTTAGATTATTTACGCCGGCGAGGCAATTCGGCGGAGAGACACAACATTCATTGTGTTCTATTGGTTTGGGAATTATTTCAATTAAGGCGAATTATAGCATCACAA
This sequence comes from Conops quadrifasciatus, assembly GCA_949752815.1. Lineage (NCBI taxonomy): Eukaryota > Metazoa > Arthropoda > Insecta > Diptera > Conopidae > Conops > Conops quadrifasciatus. The sequence goes on along the minus strand of OX457078.1, from coordinate 15,743,594 downwards.
ATATTTTCGTATATTTCATTGGTTGGCAGAGGAGAAAGTTGAATGTTTTAATGGGCGGCGGTTGATGTTTTAAGGAACAGGACAAAATTATATATTCGGCCATTACTGACGCAAACAAGTTCTATATGCTGACTTTTATAAGTTCTAAGAGCTTAGGTCTAGTTTAGTTGCATTCAAGTTTGGAGATAGAACTTTTTAAGCATGAATATGCCACTTTTTTTTTTGTTGAAATAAACTGAAACTTCTTTTCAAGAGGTTTGTGCAGTTGTACCTTTACATTATTGAAATTTACAGCTCTTTAAAATTCAAAATATGTTTATACATAAAATAGTATTTGAATGAAAAAGTTGTTCAAAGGTTATTAGTAGTACCTAATCAACAAAATCTTTAAAAAAATACACTAATTCTTCTATCTCGCTCTGAACATTTAAAGAAAAGTTAAAGTTAATCAACTTCCTCTATCATCCTGTCGTTATCTGCCATGCTCACACAGTTTTTTGTAAAGTTTTCACATTTATAGGTACACGCAGCTCACACAGCGACTCACATTAATCATTTTTTACTCTCCACAAGGATACGAAATAAAATGAAAAGAGCCTGTCATCGTGTCCTGATTCTTGCTTTTGTGCGGTCTTCATTTTATACACAGATTCCGCCGAACCCCGACAAGGCCTTGCAAGGCACAGATGTATGTTGCTGACATTATCACTTTTCGCATTCTTGTTGTTGGCGTACTGACATTATAACTTTGCTACATTTCGATTGCACTCAAAACTTTTACAGCATCAAGAAATAAGAAAAATGGAATTAAATCATAAGAGAGAGCTCTGTGTGTGTGTGTTAAGAATGTCTGCTTTTGATTAGTCAGGTTGATGGAGAGGGTCTATATTTAATTTCTTCTTCCGTTTGTAACGCTTTCAAAGACATGTGGCAGATACGAGTACATACATAAATATGCCCTTATATAGAAAAGTACACCTACGTTTTTTTCATCAGTGTCAACTTTTGACATTGTACGAGTATTTAACCCTGTTTGCGTCTTTGGAAGTCACAATTATTATACCGATTAAACATTCATCATTCGTATAGTCGGTGGGCTCTTTCCGCTCACCGTCCTCTGGCTAGATGAGTAGGACGAAACAGAAAGGAGGTGGTGTAGGTTTAGAGTTATAGGTTCAAATTAGGTGGTATGTATAGATGCTGTTATAAAATTCTATGTATAGGTACAAAATATTCAATTCATTCAAAAATTCAATTCAAAATATTCATTAAAGAGAACCCGAAAAATATACGATTTTTTGCAAGCAATTGCAAATATACTCGTACTCTATTCGTGGCAGACTGTTTTTTGGGTATTATTTGTATAAGTAATAATAGTTAATAGCACTTTTTTGTCTCATTGTAGACATATGTATGTCTTTTTCCTATTTACTGAACAATATGCTTCTTATTCCATTTTAAATAATAGCTATTTTCGCAGTAAATAGAGACTTCCTTTACAATTCCTTCGTTTGCAATTTTGTTCCTTTAAACTACAGTAACACAAAACTTACTGCGCCATTTAACAATGAAATGCCGGAACAAATGTTTTAGGATCTTTTTATGTTCTTTTTTTGTCATAAGAAATTCATGCAAAGATAATAAAAAATGTAAATACTACGTGGAGAAAACACAGCTATTACGAACTCTAAACTTTACTCTAAACTTTAAAAGCAGGCCTTTATTAAAACGATATCGATACCATTAGGATAATAATCACAAAGGATTAGCAGAAAGATTTTAAGCAAAAATTTAAAAAATTAATAACTTATTTTTTCAATGAGTACTAAATGAGTGTACTTTAAAGTGGTGCCCATTTTTACTGCTACAGAAGGAAGGGTATGGTTAACTGCACTTAATTACATAAACTTAAACATAAACATAAAACTGCACTTAATGAAATAACTGTCAATTTCGTGGGTGAAATAGAAAAAAGTTACCATTGAACTTATGCTACCTGTTAAGAGTATAAAATAAATTTCACTCTTTTTATAAAAGTGACGATATTTTTGTATTTCATTTAGGAAAAATAGATGATTTTCTGAAACTCACTAAAGCGGAAAGCGACTAAAAGTTAACAAAAGTCTTGCTTAAAGTTAACAAAATCGGCTCTGCCGCCGCGGTCTTTTATAGCAGCAATATTTTCCTGTCGCTCTGTCGCTATCAGCAAAATAATTTTAAAAATGCATGGCTCTGTATTATTGTCCAACGCAGAGTTCAATAGACTTATAAGTCATTTTAATGGGTAGCCATTATAGAATAACCAACGAGCGTCGGTATAGATGTGCTGCGTGTGCAAACGCATATTGGAGCTGATAACATGGCAGCACATTATGGTAAAATATGTAAATATGGATGTTGTAATTGCAAGCAGAATATCAACATGTTTGTACCTGAAGCTTTACTGCGGCACGAACGAACTGCAGGCACACAAACACTTACGATTTCTTTAATAAGTAGTCAACACATTAAGCTTTAATTATCTGCATCTAAGAATAAAAAAATCACATCTAGTAACAGAAATAAAAAGCTGTTTTTGTTAATGTTGCTTTTTGTCCTTTAACTACAGAAGTAGAAATGGTTTTTTATTATGACTTCAAAAGAAATTTTAAAAATTTCTTTTTCAGTTTGGTCGCAACTTTATGGACCCTAATATTTGTCGCACTCCCAACGAAAAGTTAAATATCTGAAGTCACTTCAGTGTACTCGCCACATACCTACGTACTCGTACATCCCGATGGTCGCTCTCTGAGCCCGCGCAGCAAATCCTGCCATTTCCTGCTGGGTATCATTGACATTTCGTCATGCTCTGTGGTCATCAATAAAGCCAGCGGAAACCAGAATAGCCTCCAAAACGCAGGATGAACGGCTCGTTAGTTCGAGGTTGAATTTGCCTATTCAAGCATTTCATTATGTTTTCATTTTACCTTTCATACGTTGCAAGTTACGTTGTGCTTATGAATATTATTGCGACGGTTTGTCCTGCCAATGGCACTTATAACAAAGAATGTGCTTTATTGGCAAATTTTTTTTGTATTCATTGTTTGCGAGCCTCATGAATAAAAGCCGCTATTGTGTTCTGTCGCTTATTACGGGGTGTGCCGCTCTCCAGCACTCTCCAGCGCCACTCAGAGAGGATTACGCCATGAAGGTGCACAAGTGTTGTCGGTGTTTTTGTTATTGGAATCCTCTGTGTATGAACACGTACCGTACCTACTTTATATAATAGACCGACGATGGCATGAGGCTGTATGTTATCGACTATAAATGTGGGCATCTTTCAATTGTCTGCTTCTCATGCCGGCGTAAGGAAAATGAAAATATTGAGGCAAATAAAGTCTTAAATTTGCTATTAAGCACTTTTGTAAACTGATAAGATATTTCTGATAAGTAAGACAGACAACTTCTTCAGAGAAAAAATATGTATGTACATATATCCTAATGCAATATTCTGCGTTCGATATTAATAATGTGAGGGCAAAATCTTTTCCTAGTTCTTGCATAATTTGATCTCATTGATTACGGATCCGAAATCATCCGATCCGTTTACTAAATCAATCTAATCTAATTGCGCAGAAATTGCAAATTATGCATAAACGCCATCTGAGTTTACAAAGTTATTTGCCATAAATAACTTTTTAATACTTGTCATGAATGGTTTAAAAAATATATGTCACAAAAATTGTTTTAAGAGAGAAAAAAATTTTAATAAAAAAATAAAAGACTAAAAACTAAAACAAAAGAAGAAAAATTTTTTTTGTTAAGATAAAAACTGAAACTATAATCAGAAACCTTTACTTCTTCTTCTTCTCTTTTAGAGGTCGGAGTCCCATAACTTGGAAATTGGAAATTGCAAATAATACAATATGAAGTAATTAAACAAACTAATTGTTTTTTGCTTGTTTTAGACCACTTTCACAATTATGGACAAGCTCAGAGAATATAAAAGGGAAAACTACTATAGTCCTTTGTGCATATAAACAAATTATATGCAGAAATTGTACAATTGACACAAACTGTTGCCCAATTCTTCGAATCGTTTTGCTTTTGGTCCGGCTACGGCCGTTATAACTTTTCCTTAACATTTACTTCTGATAATAAATATTAAATCTTTTTAATATATTTAACATAAAAGCTATAAGTTGATTTTCTTTTTTCGTTCCCAGTTATTACCCTTTTATGAAGCCCTTTTTGGTCGTCACATCAGCTTTAATACAATATTATTTTTGAACGATGCGTAAACGAAAAAGTAAATAAAATGTTAAGCCGATCTTGTAAGCGTGTTTCGTAATTAAAAATACCAAAAAACACATCCAGAATTACAAACCCGTTTTTGCATTTTTGATTTGCATTTAGATTTCACCTTAGTGAACCAAAAACCAGGAACCAGAAAGCAGGAACCAGGAACCAGCAGCTCCTTCGTCAAAGGAGATTTGTAATGGGTTTTAACAAATCGCCTTTCCGCGCCCGCCCCTAACACGCCCACCAATCGTTAATTCAATTTGCACCAGGAAGTAAAAGAAAACTTTTGATTTCTCCACATCGGCAAGAGAACAGCCCAACACCGCCACCCATCCACCCTTTCCCCTACGTTTCAGCGCGGTGGTGGTGGCGTCATACTTTTGCAAAGAGAAAACAAAAACATTTGCGACTTATTTGTGGTTGCCAACAATTTATAATTAAGTTAAGAACTTCATCAACTTTATTTGACGGTTTAAGCTTTGCTTACTTTGCTGATGTTGTTTATTTTTCGAAGAGAATTCCGTAACTTTTAATTTTTAATATTTTGATAAAACTTCCGAACTTTCCATCTTATTTTTATGTGAGAAGCTTTAAAATAACCTGAAAATGTAGATAAATAAGTTGTAAATAAAGGGTTATTAAAGGAAAGGATTTGGAAAAGAGAAATTCAATTAGAAGTTGACAGAAATTTTGCTACCACTGACTTTGGTTTCGTATGCGTTAGTATGTACGAGTATAACGTAGGTAGATAATCTGGTTAGTAATTTGTATCTTTGGTCCAATTTGTAAAAATTTCAGTTCCTTAAAAACCTTACTAGAATGATGCAACTAGGTTATTTCTCTATAGACGTAGACAACCTTTGTTGCCATTAAAACATTTGCGAATATTTTGCTTATGGCTATGATTCAATATGAGCCATTAATAACTGACCACTTTGTTCAATTTTAGGTTTTTTATCAAATTGACAAATAAAGTTGATCTTCGTCAACAACAAACGTCAACAACAAACATGAAATTTAAGTCAGATGGTGGATAAATAAAGGTAGATAATAAAGACTATAATACACTGTAATCATCCATACTTCTAGTACATCATTAGTTAGCGCTAATGTTGGTATTTAAGGAAAACTTTTAAGCTTCTTGAAATTTTTTTCTGACGTCTTTTAATATGGAGCTTTCAGCTGCACTGTATTAAGGTCTCTTCTGTCACTTTAAAGTAACACATTTAGAATATACACTTCCGATTTTCCGATTGATATTCCTGTTTTTAGACAGTGTGCGTTAACCGAAATGTTAGGAAAGCAGCTGCACAAATCTCAGCAATTACTTGACAACAATAAAGCGGTTGAACCCACAGAAAAAATCCCATCACCAGCAAAGTTATCCGTGTGTGGATCAGGTGCGACGATACGGATCTGATTTGAAATTTCAAAAATTACTTTTAACCGACGAGTGTAATTTTGTCCCTTAAATACAAAGTTACTATTGAATGCTATGCAAATAAGGATTCAGGATAAAGTAAAAAACTGGAAAGTCATATTAAGTCCATTATTTGAAAACAAACAAAGAAAGTCCATTATTTTTTAGGACTACATAATAAAGTTTATCCGCATCCTAATAAAGTTAAATGAACACCTATATATTTTCTCCTTTTATCTGTCCATGCCCTTTTCAGTGTGAGTATTTACACATTTATTTAATTTCGTGTAAAAAAATTGTATATATTGTAATTCCGATGAAAACGCCAACATATGAGTCGCTCAGAAGCTAATGCGGTTAAATCAATGTTTCGATATTTTGTGACTTTTTGCAAATTTTCATGGAATAAATAATATTCTGGATGAGTTTTTGGAAGATTTTGGGAGAACGAAAAAAGACACTGAAGATGGCACATCAGCGAAACCGGTTTCGCTTGAAATCAAACTTGACAAGGAATGGCGAAAATTCTTTTCAAAACCCATCATTATCCAACGCTGTCGGAAAACTTAACGACGACCATCAAGAAATAATAACAGCTCTGTGGTGACTAAGAAGCCAGTGTATTGTCCGAAAACAGCACAAAGTTCAAGCTCAAAAAAGCATATGCTCAAAAAATAAGACTGCTAGAAACGAGTCCTTGATTTGGCTACGATTTGATGCGAAAAAGTCTGATGTGAAGAGTAAGAAGAAAGCATATTTTATCTTCAATCTCAAAGTAAACACTAAAGTAAAGGGAATATCACAGAGTTCATTGAACTTTTAATAGAAAACGTGTTCAGGAATAAAAATCCTCGCTAAGAATTTTCAAGATTTAGAATGAACATACTCGTCATAACCGAAATGTCCAAACAGAAGGAACTATATTTGAAAAAATGTGGATACCAACATGAGAGTATGTACATATGTATGTGTAGTGGCGCATTTAGAGGTTGGTTCATGTATGTATGTAGTTGTTAAAAAATAAGCGTATTACGCGTATTTGCATGGACCACATATCAGCCCATTCTTCCGCTTCCGCTAGACACTTATTTAGCTCTCTTTTTTCATTTTTTCATCTTCGTAAAAATCTCAACATACCACATAAACGAATTACTAGAAAAAAAATTTTAGCGTTTGGTTTTTCTGCTTATTATTCATAAACTTGTGTTGAATACATTTTTTTTTAGCATTTTTATGTTGCGCAGCATTAATATTAGGCCAGATATTTTATGCTAACTTCTAGGTTACTTCTTTGTATATACATACATAAATATCTAAGCTTTAATAAACTTATACATATGTACATAAATTTATAAGACTTTCGTTTATTAGGTTTGAAGTTTATGGGTTTTTCGAGTTAATAATCTGTCCAATACTGTTTATTTAATTAAAAAAATTGGGAAAACCGTTTATCTAATAAGTATTTCCCTTTAGTAAAGCCATCCAGAATTGCGGTTTGCGCCAACATTAAATGAGGATATCAATATGGTGTTTGATATTTTAACATTTTGAAAATTTTAATGGAATAAAAATAATTGTAATAATATATTAGAAACATTGCATGTGGCTTTTGTTACTTGATTTTAAAATAACATATTTCAGGAAAAACTGGAATTTTTTTGAAATATGTTTTTCGTTCATATCTAAAAATACCGCAATATTTATATACCCACAGATACCAACAAATCTTGCATTTTTTTTTTAAGAAATTCACAAAAGGAAATACAAACGCACCACTCAACGCGTGTGAATTACGGGGACCATCATGCCAAGCCTCGCTGAACACATATTCGTTGATTGTATGCATAAAAATTTTGTCCTTTAGTGATCTTATTTGCAAATTTTGTTGTGCTCTGTGAACTCTCAGGGATTTAGCTTTAGACGTCCTACATACCACTAAATCCCAATGCAATTGCGTGGGACGCTCGTTTATTTAATAGTGGCACATTCTTTTGGTCTTTGGCGGAACCGTTTTAAGTTAACTTTTTTTAGTTAACTTTTTTTAAACCAAACATATATGTACTCTATTTTCGTTACCTTTTTTAAATTACATAAATTTACAAAAAAGAAAAAATCTTACTTAAAACAATAACACAGAAAATCGCAAATAAAAGTCTTACAAAACTTTGAAATAATTTATGAATCGAACGAAAGAAGTGCAGAAGTAAGACCCTAAAGCACAAATTTTTCGAAAAAAAAATATTAAACAGTTTAAGGTTTAAAGTTATTTCAATTACAGCATCGCTTATTTCAAAATAAGCGTTTGTAATACAGAAATTGTGTTCCTTAGTTTTTTGCCTCGGTTGTAGAAAATAATTTTCATAAAAAACAGATAGAGCAAATAAAGTGTTATCTCTCGCTCTTCAATCGTCAAATATATTGGCGGACGGAGACGAACGAGGGTGAGCGAGTATGTACATATGTATAGGCAAATTTTCTCAATAACAGCGCTCGCATTGTTTGGTGAAATTAAACACTATCTAAACGACACATTTGGATACTATTGTAGAACTTAGTTTAGATCGATTGATCGACGGCGTTCCATAATGTACATTACTGTCACAGTCCAGTATGGCTGTCCTCTCATTCCGACAACATTTGTGCAATATATCCTAAATCCTTTCGTTAGAAGGATCATCCTGTTACGTATGTATATTCCGCGTTCTTCTCTTTGTAACGCATTAAATAGATTATATATAGATATATACAAATGACGGAGTATATTCCTGCACGTTCAAGCCGACAACACCCAATTCTTGTAATATATGCAATTCTTGTAATATATGTATTTTATATAAAAATACCTCGAAAGACTTCTTCGCTTTTGACGGTTTGAAGTTTCGTGCTGAGAAGCTAAGTAGATTTAATGGCCACTAAAAGTGAAATAAAATAAACCTTATCTAAATTCATTGCCGAATTGCGTGGTACTACGTAAAGTACGAGGCCAGAATTAGTAGCAATTTATTTTGTCAAAGGGTGCGCGGATAACCATGTGCGGATTTACTATGTGTACTGTAATGGTGTTGAGCACAACCGGAATGCAATCCGTCCGTTTCAAAGCCTTCTTTATTTTTATCGGTATGTACGACATTTTCTTTTTAGGCCACGATTAAATTTTTATTGAAATAGAGTCAATTTCAACTCATTCCTCTAAATTTGCTGCGATTTCAATCACGATATCTTGACAAATTTGTCTGCTGTGTTGACATTCGAATTGATATTGACAATTTTTTGGTGGAAAATAAATGAAATGAGATTTTGTCAAAGAACGTAAACAAATAGGTAGGTACGTTCCCATTAAATAAAGAATCTATGGTAAAGCAATTTGTAATTTTTTTTTTATATTTACGGAATGATTTAGTTATGATTTAAACCCGATTTATTGAGTTTTAAGATTATTTTTCAAAATGTTCATTTAACATTGTGTGTTTTTATGCTGGTATAATATCTTCTTGTGTGCAGTAGTTATGTAAATAATATTCAAAATTTAAATATTATAAATATTTGAGGAAATTCCATTCTGTCGATTAACCTGGCTTTCGCACAAGTTTGCGGCTTCGGTGCTCAAAGAAGCCGTTAAAGTAAAACATTTTTCCTCGTATTAGTTAAAACTATAAATTTTAATTGCAGATTGTTTCAACCTTCATGTTTCAACGGGTTATCATCTACTAAATACTATAAAAAGAACGAAGAACACCAGAAAACATTTCTCATTCACAAGCAGAAAAACTGCCAGACACTAGAGAAGTACACCGTACCTGTTTAACACAAACTCAGACAGACTCTGGAGTTAAAATATGCACAACACGAGTAAACATATTTTGAAGAAGTAAATATCCTTGAGCAAGAACGCTCAGAGCATGAAATGTGTTTCAAATAAGAACCTTTCTTCAAGGGCAGCAATAACAACTGTAGGAACAACAACAACAACAAGGAAGCTGTAGAGAAGAAAGAAGTTCTGAACACAACGATGCAAAGGTAAATAAATTCAAAAATACGTTCAATTTGGCAACTTACAGGAGGCACAAACTCGGAGGTGACTCGGCAGAATGCTGTCGGCAGCTGTTGGCGAAAGGACGTGTCTTAAGTTGCGAGACAGTGAGTGAGCGAAGCATTTAAGTTAAGCATCTTAAGGATTAAAGAGTCACTTAAGTTAAATGCATAAAAATGTTATCGAAAGTAGCGGAAAATAGAAGTATGATACATGAAAGGTTGGCTTTTAACGTTTTTTCCGTTTTTACGTTTTTGCTTTTTCATTCTTTATTATTATTTGTTGACTTACTCAAGAAAGAATGCGATTTTATATTATTAATTGGTTAACCAAGGTTAACCCAAAAGAAATCTAATTATAGCGTAATATTATTTGGCATTGATGTTGTTATAAAGTAATTACGTTTACATAATTAATTAGGTATGTATTACATAAAGGGTCTTTCAACTAGAGGTGCCACTTTAAATGAACAGAAAAACGCTATATTTTTGTGAAAAGACATAATATGTATTTTTATTTTGGCCCAAATTAAAACTCTGGAATTAATAATGGTATAGATTCTATACTATAGAATATTTGCTATAGAAAGTTTTCAAAACTTTTCATCACGTTTTCTCATAATTACTGTATAATCTGTATTTCGCGAATAACAGCTCTAATATTTTTTATCTTTATCGAATTCCTAAATAAAGAAGTCTAACGGTGTTAAATCGCACAATTTTGACGGTCGAATGAAGTAACAATTTCGAAAAACCACAAGTCCAGGAAATTTTGTACGCAAAAGAGCCATTGCATTCCACCTTGTGCTATCCTGCTCAAAAATAAAAATCGTCGACATCAATAGTATCAATTTTAAGCCAAAAAAATTAATCAATATCAAACCAGCATTATTTTCAAAAAAATATCTAGGTATACATTTAAAAAATATTATTATGCTTTGTATATAAAAATTCTTATTATTTTATATACATAAATGCGTTAGAAAGTTGTCTATGTAGTATGTATACATAGTATGTATACGCTTTTTTAGTTGGTCCTAATTTATCTGGTTGGTGATGGTTGTGCCTTTAAGGAAGTATGTATATTTATAACTCCATGAAACCCTGAAAATCCCAAAAACTTCAAATGTAGTTAAAAATTCAGTAGTGCTAAAATAATTTTGTTAGTTATCCTAAGAAAACTATCAATGAAAATCTATTGCTTGCCTTTAACTACTCAAATCATCAAGTACTAAACAATGAAAATATCTAAACTAGATTTTAATAAATTAATTATCCAATTTTGATAAAAACCGTAGCAAACCATTTTTTTTTTAATAATACCTCATTCTTTCACCCAAAAATAATTTCCATCCATCCAATTAGTCTTAATGCAATGAATATTTAAAACTATTAACATAATTAATTAATTTAACCTTTAACTAATTTAGTCCTAATTAATTCATTAAACAATTCTAATCATTGTTATGCAATTTTTGTTTAATTTTTTTTTCATTTCAAAAATATGTATATTAATGTGAAACTTGATTTATCATTTTCTTCTATATAATAAAAAGTTTTTGCTTAAACTCTACATTGACAATAATCTTTTTTAATACTTTTTGATTTTTAAACAATTTTTTAATTTTTTTAATCCATTTTTTATTAAATAACTTTTATGCAGTCACTTTCGTTGGGCGAATGTTTAATGTAGAGTGACATTTTGGATAGTCCAACGTGGATGGATTTACATGCAGTTTTTTGATTTACAATAAATTCATGAATATTTTTGCGATGTTGTACAAAAATTGTACGATTGGGGTCTTTTGGGGCTGGGGGGTTACTAGCCCCCCCCCCCCCCTTTGGAGTTGTCTATATAGACCGTGTCGAATTAATCAAATTAATGCTCTTGATGAGTGCTATAAAAGACATATTGCATTTTAGTTAAGTGCAGTTTTTTTAGAGCATTTTATTTACAAAAGTTATTAATTTTAAAAGTTTTTTTAACATAGAACTTGTTTTAATATCTGATAACTGAAATTTCCTACAACGCGAAGAAATATTAGGAGTTTTTATTTACAGTAATATTGTAATTTTTTTTTTTTTAAAGGATTAGTTTTATATAACTTTTTTTTACACGACTTGAATATAATTGGACAAGTTTGTAAAGCGTTAAGTGTACGCCTTCAAAAGCTTTCAGTGCATATTAAACTATGAAATTGTCGTTATTCCTTTTGTACAATTTTAAAATCGAAGTTATCGCCATAAAATTTTTAATTCCCTCGAATTTTGGTTGGGATATTAGTAAATATATACATAAATAAAAAATATTTTTAACTCTCAAAAATTATCCTAAATTTCTAATATACTCGTATACATGTATATATAAACATGCATATGTTTGTATATATTGTATATGAAAATGTATTTTCCTACCGTCTGTAAGTTTAATTTAACTAAAAAAAAAAAACAATAACACAGAGAAGACAACATAAAATATGCCAAGAAGGTCATATTAAATTGCTAGAAAAGTTTATCGATTTCTGCAACTAACGAAAGTTTCTATACTTCTAAAGAGAGAATGCTCACGAGCAGCAACGAGCAGAGCATAAGAAATAGGAATCTGAGAGAGAGATAAACTCTTCAAAAGGAAATACGTATCAGAATGAAAAAATTATTCGGCAATAATACCACAGATAGGTTTGCTACATACATACATACGCAAATAAAAAGCAAATTAAAAACAAAATGTAAGCCATCATCAAATGAGATAGATGATAGTATGTATACTTAACAGTTAAATGAAGAAGACTGAAAGTGGTTGATGACATAAAAGTTCTTTTACATTTAGAAATTTGATGGGTAAACGACCAATTTGTTTGGAAATATTAAACGCTCCACCATATATACACAATATACACTATGTGCTTCCTCCTATAGGTGCACCTAGCCAAGGTAAAACCAGTTCGGCCCACCTTTTGTCGCACCTCTCGGTAAACAGTTCACCATTGGTTGGAATACATCACATCAACGGTCCCGCGTTCCTCACTGAGCAAATAAATCTGTAGAAGACTTGTGGCGAGTAGGTATGTATACTGTATGTGTGTATACACAGAAAGCTTCGGTACCCATATACATATTTGCAGCGGCATGTACACAGTGTAGGAGGATGAACGACTGAATGGGTATATGAATGCACCTGAATCAAGGTGGAGCCAAGATCTTATTGGTGTTACCTAAGGAAAAATGTCTAACATTACCATATACGTTAATACATACAATGTATTCGAAAGTAATATATATCTGCCACAACTTTCATTCAACTTAACCTATCCCCTGATTTACACAGTGGTTAGATTCCTTAGAAAAACGTGCAAATTCAAATACTGGATTCGGTAAGTGCAACCTTATTGGATCGAAAACAAATCAATCAATGGTTTCTAAAATGTTGAGGTAAATTTTGATGGTATTTATATTTAGTCGAAACTAACTAAGTAAATATAAAGTTTAATAAAGTTTCGACCACAAAAACATAATGCTAAAAAATTGTTTAAAAGATATTTAATTTAAAATAATAAAATAAATTAAATATGGAATGAAAAAACCAAATTTATCTTATTTGTTTTTTTTAGTACCATCATTTTAAGGACCGTTTGAGCGTGTGAATTCAGAAAGAAATTAAAATTAATATATGACGAAAAAAATAAATAAAACAAACTGCCATAATATCGTAAAGACTTACACTAATTTTATTCTCATTAGAGATGGAAAGCCCATAGAGTTTTTAATGCCTTCTAAATAGTTCAAATGATGTAAAGAATGGTTAAAAAACCAAGAATTAGGTATCTGGAGTGAGCATTTTACTTGCTCAGAAAAGTAGTCTGAGTAAGAGATTGCTCAGAAATATTGTCACAACTTACCTATAGTAATGGTGCAGTCAGTTACCTGATAAAGAGAATGATACTAAAAGGCCTATTTTTATTAATTTACTCTTCTATAAGTATTAATGCTGGCTTCTGAAGGATTATCGACTTATATTTACAATGTTAAGGCCCACGATTCCTTGCGAATATTTTTTAATTTGACAATAACGCAGAACTATTTAAAAAGAAAGCTAGTCGTTTTTAAAAAAAATAGCGGAACAATAAGATAACGGAAATAACCAGCTGAAGTTAATACTTGTTCCCTGGCAACAAGTATATGAAAGTACAATTTTTATATGTTACGTTATGAACATTTTTTAAAAACCCTAACTTTTTTTAAAATTACTATATATAATACATAAAAGCAGTTATTATACAGCACCATAACTATAATAGCAAAACATAGTATAAGCATGGTAAAAACATTAATTTGATATTAAGTATTATATTTTCAAATGCATCACGTATTTATACTCGTGTTTATATTGTTTCCTATTCTAATCAAAACTATTACCTAAGAATATTTTTGTATAGTACTCTTATATTTACTCTTGAGGATATTTATTTCAGAGTTATACACGTATATGGGTGTAACTAACCGCACAAATATTAACTCATACCTTTTTCACGGCACTTCTTTTCAAACAGCTTTTGGTTGGTAAACGATTTCAAAATCGCTACGAGTTAATATAGGAGTAGGTTCTTTCGCACCGATGGATCACAATGGTTGGCTACTAATATTCGCACCTGTAACAGTGCGTTGAAAGGAGACCGATGTCATCCACGACAGTGGGAAGAAATCAACATCTGGTAATAAGCAGAGTACAGGGCAGATCGCATCGTCAAATGTGCTCTACTGCTACTCGTACTTGCGGTTGAGTAAGTATGAACCGTAAAATCGGCGAAAGAGCGTGATAGAACTTCGCACTTACACAGGCGCAAAGTGATTTTAAGTTCGCCAGACCCTCTTTGCCAACACGGTGCATTTGTCCTCTTTTCTCATCTATTTTGCACAATTCTGCCTTTCCTTATAAATACATACATACATTCATAAGATTCAACGTCTCCGGTAGAGCACCTAGCAGGTACATGGCGTATGGCATCCTGGTTTCGCTGTTAAGGGGGGGAAGTGAAATTGTCTTTCTGCAGGTAGATTGGTGGATACGTGAGATATTCCCACATTATGTACTTGTGCCAGTTCATCTACATACATAGACAAAAGCTCTGATTTGGCTGTTGATACAGAGCGCCGCTCGTCATGCGCAGAGGAGCCATTACTGAATGGCTTCTACTATGTTTATAAGTGATTGTTAAGATACCAAGCTAGTCTCTCTCTTGCAGAACCTACAAGTAGCTTTCTAAAAATTCCTTCCTCTATGCTTCGATAGGAGAAGACTTTCTCCTCTTGCTGACAATCCAACTAAATGGTCTGCTAGAGTCCAAAGCGCTTGCTTTGGACAATGTTGCTTGTATTGAAATTTTAACCGTTAAATAAACGGTTTACAAAAATTTTTAAACGTAATTTTGAAACACAAAAGGCAAAAATAAAAAGGTACAGCTGAACTTCCTACAACGCGACAACTTTATAACGCAATTTCGTTTGAACGCCGTTGGGGAAATTTGGAAATTTTCCTTCAAGGTGGAACTTTTACAATGCGGTAGCCACTTACCCACTTTTTCCAGGAGAGGTACCGTTTATGGCAACCCTGACAAAAATTACCACAATTGTATAGGGTGAAGTAGATATATTCAGAAATACGTAATTGTGGAACCCTTGAAAAAAATACGAATTAAACGAAATACAATTGTTGGCAATAATAACCGAGGCATGACAAAGAAACTAAAAACTTCACTCCGAAAGGTCTAGATATTTAGACATGCTGAAAAAGTTAAAATCTTACTTTTCAGACATAATTCCTCCACTTGAGAAAGCGGGAATTTTAACCCTCCCATGCACCCTTCTTTCTGCTTCGATTTTTTAGAAAAACATAAAAGTTTTTTAAATATTTCACTAATTATGATATCGGGGACACTTGAATGGCTTTGACCAAGATGCGTTCTATGAGCACAAAAAAAAATTAAAACCCTCACTAAGTCCAACACATTCTCGCCTCCGAAGGAAAGTGTACTAGCGTTTTTTGCATGGACACACTGAGTATTTATGCTTAGAGGGTGATTTATTAAATATGTCATAAAATTTGTTTGATATCTTTAAACTTTTCCCTGATTATTAATTTTTTCTACCTTTTTCAAACTTTTCATTACTAAAGTCATTTTAAAAAACAATACCTTCAACAATAACTTGGGCGGGTGACGCCCACTTTCATATCACTTACAGATAGTAGATTTTAATCTATTAACTCATTAACGAAAACGCTTTTCTCAACATACACTTTATTATATAGTATGATACACCAGTGGGCATGTCACGCCCATTTTTTGTGCAATGACTCTCATTAACACGATAAACGCGGCACTGAAATTTCAGTTTCAGATCCGGACTACAAGCTGAGAAATTCAGCCCTCAAATTGGATGCATTAATATTTACTTAAAAAGTAGGCGTGGCAGTAAACAGATTTTTTTCCATTTTCGACATGAGAGCTCGAAGTGGAAGAGAATATTCCTGCTGAATTTCATGATGATGCTTCCACTCGTGATATTTTTTTGCATTTCCTTTAAGAGCCCATGTATTTTTGACAGTCGCTATCACCTTGGATGTGTTCTACCTATAAAGAGCAAGCAATTCCATCTCTAAACGATACCTTTGCTCGTTCTGTTGCAACCGTGGTTTCTATGATAAACCGAACACGCCTCCTCTAATGAGTTATAAATAGAAAACAGATGAGTATACCCACCATCTGATATAGGGTATAAATATTTGGTTTACCCCGTTACCTTCTCGAAAATTACTCCTGGTTGCTCCTATGATCCTAAATATAATGAATATATATTTAATAAAATGTGTTTTTTTTAGAGGAATTATCAACGGAATGCAATATTTTTTGGTATGGGTAGACATTTCTAGCGAAACTTTTTGGTAAAAATTTTAACTTTTAGCCAGTACGTCTGTAACGTTTAGGAATTTGTGCTGACAACACTGCTTTGCTTGGTAACAATTTCAAATATCAGCGATCAGCTGTAAAGCTGTAGTGTCTCATCTCTACATATCTGGCAGGTATTTTTCATAAGGTACGGTTCTAAAAATCTTATACCGATAGAAAATCCAATTTTTATTTTTGTGACAGTGGAGCTCGTTATATCCATTTATTAACAGAACAAAGTTATTGAACTTATAAAAACATCACGTAATCCAAAATCCATTATTCCTAAGTTGAGGTTAAGAAAAACAGCAAAGCTCATCTTTTGAGGCTTCTTACAGGACTGCGAATTCGATATATTTATGGTCAACAGGTGGAAAAAATGTGGTGCTAACTTTAATTTGAAATGTAAGCAAATTACCTAAAATCCCAATTAAAAATTTTTGATCTTTCTACTAAATGTTTCTTATCGTCAATATTTATTATACATATGTACATGCAGATTATACTCAAAATCAGACAAAAATTTTAATTCGCATTAAAATTATCCTTATCCTTATCCTTAATTTACCGGGATATTATTTACTTCTCCTTTTGGTGTGTATTACACGTTAATCCTTCCAGACATGACTCGAATGTATTTTGGGTTAGTTTAAGAGAGTCGAAGGAAAACTTAGGCGTAATTTTTTATGCCAGTTCAACATTCGCATCGCTTCCATTAAGCAGTTTTACTTTGGTAAATAGTGTTGAATTTGCAGAGATTAGGAGCATAACCAGCATTTTATTTTGTGAACTGTTTTACTATTTTCACAAAAGCCAACCCTCGTTTTTCTGGCTAGGTTTATAGACCTAACCTGAGTTTCTTACAAAACAAAACAACTATGAAAGTTTCCTAATTTTTATTGCAAACACAATTTTCTAATGAACTGTATTTGGGATTCTCCAAATCGAAATAATTTTCTGCGCCAATCTCTGCTTTGATCTCCAGGTAACACCAAACTATATTTTAGGTTATATTTAAAGAAATTTAATTATGAGATTTACAAACGTTCTATTTAGGGTGTGGTGTATGCTAATTGTGACTAAATTATAGCCAAGTTCTACATATAAAGTAAACAATTTCTGATGCCACAAAGAGGGTTTTGGTTAATAATATATTTGAGTAAAATTGTTGATATGCTTGGGCAAATCCTTACCGTATAAAGAAGAAATATAGTGAACATTTGAAATATAATAACATTTGAAGAGTGACTAGCTTAACTTTGGCGATTAAGATTGAAACTTATTGCTTATTGCACACCGCGTTAATAGATTCAAATTTATAATTGAAATATTTTGTTTCAAAGAGCAGTTAAAAGCATTTTCGTATAATTTCTCTCTTGAAATTTTACTTCGGGAACCGTGACAAGGCTGAGTTATAACTGAATTAGATTTAAAATCGGCATGTTTTTCAAATTTTATTGGCCGGACAGGAAACTTATCAGAACTATGACATTTCGATACCCAATTCAGTTCGCGTTCGCCAGAATTACCGGCACCATTAAACTGTAAAGCACCGCGTGCTTGACAATCTTCGTTTGGTGCATGTTTGGAATCATGACAAATGAAAAGATTCTTATAACTGATGGGATGGGCAAGACGACGTGTCTGGCTGGACCGTGATTTCATCTCTTGGCGTCTTTTTAAACGAGAGCGTGCTTGGCAGGTCCCCGAAAGTTGCCGTCGTGGAGGATTGAGTTCAGAAAGTAGAGATATGGGAAGCACGTTGATGAATTGATAATATTGAAAAAATGTGCGCGCTAAATTACGTCCACAACGATAATCTAGAAAAGAAAGAATTCTTTTAAAATCACTCTTGTTTTATAGAAATTATATTTTCTACTCACAGCCGCCTTCGTTGTAAAATGCCACAGTTTTACAATCTCGAAGATAGTGTCCTCCCATTGACACTTGTAAAGTGTATGAATCGATGGCGTCGCTTAAATGTTCACAGCAAAACCTACGCGCAGAGCCAAGTTTGCGCACATCGGCGTTGAACATCATATTCTGCGCAACGAAGCCTTCAGCATTTACTGAAAACAGTCGAGGAAATACACGATGACGTTCGTAACGATAAACATCATCGTAACTGTTGCCATAAATGAAACAACCGTGCCGACCAGAATGAGCATGCAAGTCAACAATAAAATCAATTTTAAAGTGCTGCAAATAAATAAGAATTAAGAAAATTATAGGAGTATTAAATGCAGAAGAATATTAAATCTTCATTTATTACATTACTAACATCTGAATCGTCGAGCTCTTTGAACATGTTTTTAACAGCGTGTATCGTTGGGTGTGAAAATTCTGTGGCCACATGCCAAACACGATTCATGTCTTGGCCAACCAAATTACAACGATTATTGCCAAGGAATACACCGTCCGGGTTCATCATGGGAACAATTTTAAACACGAAATTTGTTCGCAATATCTCCGCCATTCGATGATTTCCGATTAGAAATTCTAGAAATCCTTGACATATGAAAGAGGTTGGTGTTTCGCAGGGATGTGAACGACAAATAATAATTATAACTCGTAGGAATTGTTGATCCATTCGCTTTGTCTCCTTTGTCCTGCCCGTTACATGATCAATCGTTATTAGGTCAAGATTTCGATTTTGCTGCGAAACAACATTCTTTTAATTAGATTTGTAACATATTAAAGGATTGGCCTTCCAAACTAACCAATGTCTTACACAATACACTCCTCACGAATCTCTGCTGCGTCTCTCCGTTTTCCTCAAGTGCTTTCAAGTAACATTGCAACTTAGAGTAACTGTATGGTGGTGCCACTGCAAACTGATAAACGTCATCCTCCTTATCGAAATTGAATGCAAAGCTCAGCACATATCTCTGTCGATGTACCGGTGAACGGTAATAGAAAACATTCTTCCGCGGCAAGTGTTGCCAATTAGGGCGACTGGACGATTTCACCCATGGTGTGAGATGACTATTAAATAGGTTATATTCCTTGCTGAGATTGACAACATTAAAGATCACACACTGATCTTTTTTGATATTACGCACTGTGAAATTGAACCAAAAGCGAAACCGAGGATTGCATGTATCCGGTCGCAAAAAAAGATCATATTCAAAATTCCCCACTAAGCTTACTCTGCCCAGATTTCCCGTCTCAAAAGAAGCATCAAAACAGAGATGTCCACGTTTTGCTTTTCCGCTTTCGTTCGGTGGACGTATAATAACGTGTGACATATTACCCATGCCTCCTTCGACGTCGCTTTCGTCACTCTCTGTTAGAATTTGTGGGGTTTTCAATATTAAATTTTCAACAAGTACAACTTAACAATTTTACTTGTTTTATTTAATCAATAAATATAGAATTTTCAGAGGATATATTGCTTACCTGAGGCACACATATTAGTTTAAATATTGTTAATTTAATACGTTTACAAAATTGACCTACTTTATAATCCCGGAAATCTTTTCATTATGAATATAAAATGTATTCTAAGTTATTTTAATTCTTTATCATTTAATCTTATACTTTCGAATAATAAGTATACGAAAGTAATTAAAGCTTCTTACGCGAGACTAGCACAGAACTAATTTAATATTATTTTAGTACGAGTATTTCATAAAATAAGTTAATTAAAAGACAAAATACTCTGCGCTTTTATAGGTTTAGTTGTCTTGTTTAATCAATAACCTTTAGTCATAGCCTTTTTGCGGAAAATCCATTGTTCAAAACAAATTTTGTTGCTCTTGCAACAATTTTTTTTTTTAAATGTGTTTAGTTGGTTCTCACTCGACAAGAGTCGAATTGGTGGCATGTAATTTTTTAAAAATTTAAACTTAATAAAAATTTTCTAGCAGGGATTTGTGTTTAAGTTTTGTATTTATTTGTAATATGTATATTTTATTAAAAAACCATATGCAAAATTATAGCCCATTCTGTTTCATAAAATTTGTTATAAATACATTCTTGGTGTTGTTGCAATGTATGTGCTTATGTGCTAAGTCTTAAATTAGTTGGTTTTTCTTAAAAAGGAACCAGTTGTTTTTAAGCTAAAGCCGTTTCTAAGCTAGATGTTTTGCAGTGTAATCTTGATAAAATGTAAAACCGTATAAAATAATGAAGTTCATATGCAGCTATTGCATATGTTACTTTCCGTTTCGGATTTGGATTACGATTATCTCTAAAAATTAGAATTTATAGATTATGATGGTATGAAATGCGAGGTGGAAAATTTTCTATTTGCTATTGCATTTCAAAATACATTTCGCTCGTGTAAAAAGTTAACATTTTGCCTATTTTTATTTACATAAATTAGAATTTGTGAGCTCGTTACACTACAAAGTCATGGATACGGCTTCTACATCTGATATAGTCATTCTTCATGGCAACTCCCATCCCGATTTAGCCAATCAGGTAGCCGACCGAATGGGCCTTAAGAGTGGTGGCTGCTCCGTGTTTCATAAGACCAATCGTGAAACCATGGTCGAAATTGGTGATTCAGTGCGAGGCAAAGATATTTATATTATCCAAACAGGAACCAAGTAAGCTAATACTAAAGCCAATAAGTACATATTTGAAATACATATTTGAAGTTGAATATCAAATCACATTTTCCAATTGGTCCGCAGAATATTCCGAAATTGAAACGTTAGGAATTCTCAAAATTTGCATTAGCATAAGTACGTTGTTATATAAAACGTTTTTATATCAATATTTTAAATCTTTTTCTACTAATATTTCTTGATTATTGCAAGGAGTGATAATCTAATCTTAATTTCTGGTGGGTCTTTCAACAAGAGCTGCCTTAAATTTCGCATAATTTTTGAACTTTCAATATTTGACAAGTAAAGGCTAGGTAGTTTTTAGATAAGGATCGATAAAAACTAGTGAAGTAAAAGTTCACTCGAAATTAAGAATTTTATTGGCCGCCGAGGTTGTGCAATATAGGCGCCATTAGCCGCCAATGCCTCAATAACAATTCGAGAGATGAAAAACAATATTAGAGCCGTTATTTACGAAATACAGCCCCAATCTTGTCTTGAATTAGTCGATGTTGCGTGAGCCTTTTACCTTTTATTCCTTATCCTGTCTAATACAAAAAACCTGGGGCCGTCAATAGTTATTACATAGACTCCATTAAATTTCACAAATCCTAAGTAACGATGGAAATTAAAGCAAAAAAATTGGAAAATAATTTAGTCATTTAGAGAGGCAAAATAAGAACATTAAAGAAAAGATTCGTCTCTTCGACAAAAATGGTCTTTTAATACTCATGATGTGTATATTCAGACTTGGCCATGTTTATACATATTTCAGTTTTCCGCTTTACGTTAAAGATTAAAGCTTTTAGATAAGAGCATTTCAAAAAAATACTTCTCCATAACTGCAAGTTTTAAGTCCTTTCGGGCTTAGAAGAATATACCATAACAAAAAAGGTTATGATAACCTTGTGCTTCTAAACGAAAAGTCCAACCTTTCATTCTCGGTGAAAATGTCTGGTCTGGTTCTTTCGTCGCCGATGTCTATCTCTTCCACGCTTGTGCTCTCGTTAATTGGTAGCGAGGCCAAATCCATACACTTCCATGAAGATGGGTTTCGGAATATTTGTGGACGTTTGCGTTTGTTGCAGTAATTATAATTTTAACTTCCAACTTTTGTTCTAGAGATGCGAATAACAATATTATGGAGTTGTTAATTATGGCTTATGCATGCAAGACATCATCGGCCCGCTCCGTTGTCGGCGTAATTCCATATTTGCCCTATTCCAAACAATGCAAAATGAGGAAACGGGGATGCATAGTTACGAAATTATTAGCGAAAGTATGGAATACGAAATAGACTCAAATATTTGTAATTGTACCAATCAAAAATGTAAGAGTTTATATATGCATTTATTAGATGATGTGTACATCTGGATTAACCCATATAATTACAATGGACCTGCATCAGAAAGAAATACAAGGCTTCTTTGACATTCCTGTCGATAATTTGCGGGCATCTCCTTTCTTACTTCAGTACATTCAAGAAAGTGTATGTTATATACAATAGTTTGTGTAACTAAATTTTAAAATAATTTTCCTTGAATTTATATGTTTATATGTAAAAGATTAGAAAATGGAATTCGTCATTATTGTAATCATTAACAGATACCAGATTTTCGAAATGCGGTCATTGTTGCGCGGGATCCAGGTTCAGCTAAGAAAGCCACTTCATACGCTGAGCGTTTACGGCTAGGCATAGCTGTCATTCATGGTGAACAAAAAGAAGCCGAAAGTGATGAGGTTGACGGACGATACTCTCCTCCTCCCATGAGGCAAGTTTTAAGTTTAGCTATCACTAACAAACATAAGTAAAACTTAAAATGGTTTTTGGTTCATGTCGTTCATTCATAACGCCCCAAATGTTCACCACTATTCACTACTATTCAGCTTTTCCAGTACATTTCTATTTCGTATTCAAATTATTGTGCCTGATTCTTTTAATTAAATGAATATAACAAAAACGTATTTTTAGTAAAACGAGTCGAGCACGAACAATTAGCGTTTCGGTGGGTGTACCAATGCATCCACCTAAAGAAAAGCCGCCAATCAATGTTGTGGGCGATGTAAGTGGGCGCATTGCTATTATGGTTGTAAGTTTAAAACAAAATACTGTTCCTATTCATTTAGACTTAATTATTCACGAGCTTTCAGGATGATCTTATTGATGATGTTCAGTCGTTCGTTGCTGCTGCAGAGGTTTTGAAAGAGAATGGTGTTTGCAAAATATACGTCCTGGCTACTCATGGTTTGCTTAGTTCAGATGCTCCACGGCTGATTGAAGAGTCCCCAATCGATGAGGTAAGACGAGCACCGAATGATAGTCACAAAATTAAATTAGCATTTTTTGCTTGATAGATATATGGATTGATGTAATTTTTATTCTCATTAGGTCGTGGTCACAAATACAATCCCCCACGAAATTCAAAAATTACAATGTCACAAAATTAAGACTATTGACATATCAATTTTAATCGCCGAAGCTATAAGACGTATTCATAATAAGGAATCGATGTCGTATCTCTTCCGTAATGTTACCTTGGAAGATTGAATAAGATACAATATTAATTACAAATTCCATTACAAATGATATACGAATTCCAAAAAATAAAGTGACTACAATTATTAACCCTACTATTAATATTTTATTTTTTTCGAAGATGTTTTTCCAACTTATTGACCGGTATGTATTTATCCAATATTTAATTGTACTTTCGCTTGATCTTACCTCACCAATTTTATACCTGTGGGTCACCGTTATTAACGGTCTTCATTAAAATTGGTATAGAATAACCTTAATTTGAAAATAATGGGAAAAACTTTTTTTTATTAAAAAAATGGTAATTAATATCTATTAACTAAGCGAACTTTTGTTAGTCCATAGTAGTATTTTCGAACTGATTTCTAAAATCGGCCCCATAGTGCGACGGCTCGACGGAACTACTGCTTTATCTTTAGATGTTTTTGCAGCCCGCAAAAGTTCGGTAGAGGTTTTCTCAAAGGAGAGATCTCTCTATAATTTGCTCGAAAAAACTACCATACTGGGAAATGATTGACATCATTGATATTTCAAAAAGTTTTTATTCTGCAATATATACCATTCTACAGCTCTTTCCACAAATGAAGCAAAAAGTGTAAAATTTTATATTGTTATCGAATATATGTATAACTCTATGGTTAATAATGAATATAGTAATAAGCCTGGTGTTCATATTTACTTCAGTTGCTCCGAATCCCTATTGCCAAATCCCAAATCGGTCGCCTGCAAAAATACTTACATTAAATAAGAAATAAAATTGGAACTCCTCAACTAAAAGTTTTACACTTTAACAAATAATTAATTATAAAGTTATAGACAATTATAAAGACGCAAGAATTATAATAGTAAGAGATAATATAATGTTAATATAGTGATAATGATAATATAATGTTAGTATTGTAACTTACATAATTTTTTTTTTTACGTACAGTTCCATTCAGGGACGATTATTCTGGCTTTTTTATATTTCATAAGGTACATTTGTGTAAGAAGAAATAAATTATCGCTTCAATTTGTTGTTGATGCATTTTTAATGATGTTCCTTATTTAAACACAAGTTTACTGGTGGGATTTTTGATTCAAGCGATTTACGCGTTCTGTAAAAGATAGTAAGAAAATAACAGATTAGCTTAGCATTTAATAATTCTAAATCAATCGAATGCAAAGGGTTATTATTGAGGAGTTACGGCAAACATTTTGCAACATTTAAATACAACAAAATAAATGTTGTAAGACAGTTATAAAAATACAGGCAGATTTTTTCTGGAAACGCTAACATGCTGTGGATTACAATTTTAGTAAAAAATACTCTATTAATTAACCGTTAGTTTTGTAAAATGATTAGTTATGTTTATCAAAGTTCAAAAAATATGCACAGTAAACTTGTTTGAAATCCAAGCGGGAAAAACATACATAAATTCTGACTATTGGATAGCTTAATTTCAAAACTATGAGTGGTTTTTTTTTGAAAATCTTTCATCGATAAGCCTTTTTTTACGTTGTACAATGAAGATGTTATTATTGGTGGATATGGCCCTATTTGCATGGATCATTGTCACAGAAGATCAATGAAAAGAATATTCTGAAGCACAATGAAACTTTTTCAATTGAATTTAGTCGGAAAGGTGTTAAGTTTCATTCACGTGACGGCTATTCTTTCAGAAGTCATTCTTTAAAAAGCTTAGGATTTTGTATAGCTTTTTAATTTTGTTGTTAGGTTGTTAATTGCTAAGCAACAACACTTGCACTTATCTAGTAGTTATTTTAAAGTAAATAAAAGGTTTGAAGAAATATAACACAAAAATATGTACCTTTTTAAAACAGTAACTTAGATTTTGCTCTTAATTCGAATTAGAGTTTTTCAAATAAGAGATGAGACGGCGTCTGTTTTTGCTTTTTGAGCTTTTATTTTTCAGGATCTTGGAGAACTTTCAGTGGGCGTGATTGAAAGAGATTGTTTTTTTTAAGGATTGTTCGCTTACGATTAAATGTTCTTTAATGGTGTAATGTGTTAGAATTCTAATGATTGTTACAAATCAATCCTGCTAACAATTAGAAAATCTTTATCGATTGACATCATAATATATGGTATACCTGATGGTAACCATATTTATACACATACTACGTAGATGTACGTATGTATATATTGACGTGCGTAATAAAATTTAGTTATTTTTGGTTAATTTTATTAAATTAATAAATAATAATGATATTAATAATATTTATTATTTGATCATTGAAGTCTCGCAGACTTTCTGTGAAGATTATTGAAATATCTGAACTGCAAACGTAACTCAAGATCTTTTCTTACTGGAATTGAAAGAAAAGAAAAAACATTAAATCAGTAGAAAAAATTTTAAAATGAAGTAAATTTTGTTTTGAAATTAACAGTGACGAAGAGAAAAATACGAGTGGGTCTAATAAATGAGGACAAGAATTTAGACAAAACATATTAAAAGGTGTGTGTGTTGTGAAGAAACGGGAAAGTGAAATAATTCAGCGAAAATAATGAGTGTTACTTATTTTTGTCTTTACTCATTTTATAGATTGTTTTTAGATAAATGGTATTTTGAAAGTATATTTTATAGTATATAGTTTGGAATTAAATATCTGAATACAAATGAATAAATAATTCATAAGTGTATAAGTATTGCTGGTGTATCCTTGTATTGGGTTTTTTCGTTGAGTATTCTAAAACATGAACTAGCCATGAAAGCCCTAAGATGTAAACCATAACGTGGTGCATCGGCTATAAAACTTGTTTGGTGTTTAACTCGTATATACCATTATATGCTCTTATATTATTTTATTTCGTGTTAAAAGTGTTTAGTTTATGTTGAATATGTTTTTTCTGTGGATAGAGAATGAGTGAGTTTTCAGTAATCATGAGCGGAAACAATTTCGCAATCATTAGTCTCAATTAATTCACGTTAGAGGGCTGCATAAATGCATTCCATTTCTCGTATTTAATGGGAAGGAAGAAGCATTTGCAGCCAAATTATGAGACATTGGAGAAAACGAGCTCGACCGAGGAGTAGTTCCAAGAAAGTGAGAATTTCCCCGTACATTCTTACTCTAACATATTCCTAATTTCACTGAATTTTTAGAAAAGTTCGATTTTTTAACATATTTAACACAAAAAACGCTGAGCTCTTCTTGACATTTTACATAGTTTTCAACGCTAATTAATTAATGTTATATATAACGTTTATATTAAATAATAAACACAATGTATACTTTATTTAAAAAACAAAATATGAAACTAAAAACCAAATAATTTAAGAGGAAAAAATTCTTCTTTAATTATTATTTTCTGTAATATTACTTATGCCAAGGAATATGTAATATAATTGTATATTTTTTGCTTATACATAATGGTTTTGTTTGCATAAAAAAAGGGAATTTCACACGGATCTGCAAAAAAATTTTTTACAGGCCCTAGAGACCTTGGAAAGTCAGTGAGTTGAAAAGTTATTGAATTAGATTAAAGTTATAAAATTTCAAAGAATACTGTTCTTTCAACTTTTCTAATAAAATTCATTATTGTTCATTGTTCTAAGTAATTTTAATGAATGTCTTTTAATTTGAAAAAGGTCTTAAGTCGTCATGACCTTAAGTTGACCACATCAAGTAGTTGACATCAAGTTCGCGCTAAAGAAAAACACGTTGATTTTAAAAATATATGTACATATTGCAAAATAGTATTCAATGTACAGATTAATACTGTTTATTATTTAAGTAAAAAAAAATGTATAACTTTGTACACTTATGACATCAATTCAACATCAAATATAAAGTAATATATGTATATATTTATTTAACACTAAACTTTTAGTTAGAAGAAAACATTTAAATATTAAATTAAAAAAGCGATTTTTGTATAAATAAAAAGTCGTCAGAGATATTGAGAAAACTCAATGATTACCCTTAATCTAGACAAATTAGACAAACTTTGATAACACGTTTTGAAAAAACCTTGTGTCAGCAAAATATCCATCACAGGAAGTAGAATGGAGTCCGCTGTAACCTGTGCATCGGAGATACTCCAAGGAGATAAACGCAGGGGTAGGGTTACCCCTTAAACGAAACCCACATATTGTGAAAAAAGGGTCCAAAAGGATTGCGTCATTGAACGGGAAAAGAGGAGTTTATCGCTTACGCAAAGAAACTTTATTTAGTAGCAGAAAGACTTCTAAAACTGAGTAAGTGTTGGACCTATTAGAGAGGAGAAACCTTGGATTAAGGAACTTCAATCCACCTCCCCATTAACTCTCTAATTATATTGCAGTACACTGCTTATGTCCTCCATATTTTTGATTTAGGGCAAAAAGTCTCTCCATTCAGTCGTTGTGAGTGAAAAATATGCACCCATTTAAATTTCGGGTGAATGTCTTGAATACGGTTTTGAATGCACTCATGAAGCCCTCTAATTCACGTTATAGAGTCAACGATTTTACTCTTTTACGTCTTTTTCTCTGAGCAACAAACGGAAGAACAAATTTTAGTATACCGTTTGTATCAGCAGGTATGCCCGATTAATATAAAATACACGGATGTATGCAGCAATAAGCAAAGCGACAAATTATACAATTGCACATTTATATGCATGTAAGCGTTGTTGGTATAAGAAGGAGTACGTCTCGAACCGTATGTACAACATTTCTGTATGTTCGAAAAATACCATTGTTAGCTTCGAATGGAACAAAAAATGGTCGAAATAATTAAATATACGATAATATATTATCATAATTTATAGTATTAATAGGTTGTGAATGGTATGAAAGTTGTGTTGCTTCGTAGGTTTTGTAAACACTGTGTTGCTGTTGTTGTTGTTGTTGTTGTGGTTACTATATTGCCTTATGGAAGCTACAGGAAAAGGAAACTCACTTATGCGACTATAAAGCTGAGGGTATCTTCCATGAAATGTGGTGATTACATTTCAGCTGAGTCCTGCTCGTTATTGGGATCGGGCGTAACGGAGCGACTAGCTGGCATCACCATATTATCAGGATCTACCTCTGGGTCGAAATCGTCGCTACGCTTGACCAAATCGTCATCAACCTCGGGTCCGTTCCTCCTAAGTTGCGGTTGTGGTGTCGGTGGCGAAAGTGATGGCGACAAGGTCGTAGAGTCCATGTAACGCTTGCGATCACGTTGCACTGCCATGCCGCCGGATGGCGGCACAAACTGTGGCAGATTTATCTTTACTTTTTGTGCGCGAAAAACTATTGCAAGCAGTGGTTGTTTTTTTTTTTTTTTTGAGAATGGTAGTTGTTTGTTAGTTTTGCATAATTTTCGCCCAAAAAAGAAATATTTACATTGGATACAAACAAACAGCGTTAGAAATAAATAAAATCGTAAATCAAATTTAAAAGTAATTTAAGTAATAATTAAATAAACTAATATTTACACGGACAACAGACAAAATATAAGAAAAAAAATTCACTCTTGCTTTTCAGGTAACAAATAAGTCAAGTTTGAGATAAAATTATATAAAACATGTTTTAGCAAAGTCATACACTTCTACCATTTTTTAATCTTAAGGTCGAAAAAAAATTACCCGAAAAATAATAAAGCTTAACCTTTTAATGGTTCGTCCATGGATATCATTTTTCTTAAAACCGAATGCAATATACTCGTACTTCCTAATTTAAATTCCTTCTATCAAAATCTCACTCTTGCCTAAACGGGTGGAGATGTACTTCACACCTATTCGAATCTCTCTTATTCCAACCCAAGCGAGTCGTCGATTCCATTAATAAAAAATTTTTTGGAGAACGAAAACAGACACTGAAGATGGCACATCGCCGAAACCTGTTAGTCTCCAAACCGAAATTGACAAGGAATGTCAGAAATTAGTTTCAAAACCCATCATTTTCTAATGACTTTGAAACTTCTTGTGTAGCTTATAAAGAAATATAAAATACAAATTTAAAAGATCTTAAAAAAATACAAAATAAAAGTTTTAAAAAAAATACAAAAATGTTTATAAATTTTTTTTGTTTCAGATTTGGTTTTTATAAATAAAGCATACATTATGTTTATTCTTTCATAATATATTTTACGATGAGATGGGTTCATTGACCTAAGAAAATAACAGTTTGATTATTATTTTGAAAAAAGTCAATTCAAAATAATTTCCAATTCCACACTGTTTGACAGACGAGAAGAGGATTATAAATTCTGGGGCACAATTATAATCGTATTTGTCTACCTGCCAGAATCGCCACCTTTTTCAAAATTTAAGAGACAGACAGAAAAGTTTTGTGGCAGTGGTCCGATTTTTCCTAGTTTTAATCCCAGACGGACGAACAGACATTGCTTAATTGAGTCCGAAGCTTATCCTGAGCAAGAATATATGTACATATATACAAAAAGGAAATGGATATAGCCTTATTTATACCTTAGTGTGATATGGAGAACATATAGCCAGCTATATTCAAAAAATATGTTTGAAATTTGCTGATTAAACAAAACTTAATATAGTGAGAATTTTGAATTTATTCGATAAAGAAAAAATCCGGTTTATGCCGTTTAAATCTCTGCAGCGACCGAAAGCCGCCACGCATGAAGACCATCGATACAGAAATAATCTTCAGAGAGTACATGCTTTTTTAGCTTTAGGCTTTAATCCCTGCAACAATAACTTCGATACAATATTGTATATCAATTGAAAGCTAAAAGACTCTGCTTTCTAGTAATTTCAGCAAAAGTATTCTTTTATTCAAATTTTTTTTAAAAAGCAAAACTTTTTAATTTACTAAAACTTTGATTGAGATTAATTAAAAATTTGGATGAAAGGTTATATCTCGTAAATGAATGCAAATTTCGAAAAAATTAAAGTTACATAAAATGTCGACCATTATCAACTTCATGGTTTGTAAAGTTTAAGAGTTATCGCCATTAAACTTTTAAATTTTGAATGGCTATAGCTCCTTAAACATGCGATTTTAGGCAAAAATCTATACTCCAAAAAATTTACAAAAAAATCAGGCTTCCGTCCGTACCGTAGTCTTGTTCCGATTTTTGTTTTCCGGACTTAACCACATTGGCTTCTGAGGGACTGACTCTATTATGACGCAGTTATGATCGCATTATTTTTTTTTATATATATTTTTTTTTAAAAAACATGATTTAGATTTTACTTGCTAATTTTCTATTATCTGCATAAAATGAAATATGAGTGATGAAATTGTTATTTTTCTTATTTGGAAAATTCGTTGGATGAAAATTTAACGGGTTTTTACGTGCCCTATTTTTTAGTTTGTGGTCCTCTACGTTCCAATTTTATCTTTACGATTTACAACCTCTAATACAACATAAATAATTAAATGAAATTTTTAATTTCTCAAAAACGGGGATGAGAAAAATAGCACAACTAGAGAAGTAAATAATGAGCTAATCTAGATACATAAGTGAAAGTGCTACGATAAGTTTTAGATGGTAATTGCTCAAAGGATCGTTTATCGATGTTGCTATATATTGGCAATAAATTTAAACATTTAGCTTCATCACATTTTGAAAGCAGTACGAATTACGTAAAGACATTCAAAATCAATTCAATTTTAGGCAAAAGACGATTCTAAATTGTTTTATTACTAAGGGCCATTGTTATTACAAAATAAATCCATCTGACGTTAACACTTGTTGGCACTTTATGTGTATCACGTTTTCACGTTGTATGAAATACAATGTTAATACGGAAAAATTGACAAAATCTGTACGCTCACATACACAGGAGTAAGTATGTACATATACGTATTCAATATTAATTTTAAACAGCGACGATAGAGACGACAAAGACAACTCAATACTACCTGATAATTGTATAATTGTCGATGAAGTAGTGGTGGTGGTTCACTGCTTAAATTTTCAGAAAAATGGAGCGGAGAGTATCCAAGATTATTCTTCAACTTATTACTTATTATAAATGTCATAGAGACTTTTATGCAATCGTCATCAACAGGAAAAATTGAAATTGCACATTTCAAAGGCACCATTATATAAGAAAGCAGCAATTTCTTCTCTGTAAACGGACCTCGAATCTAAACGATTTTCTCAAGCAGATTGTGGAAATAATATATATATTTGGATTATCCTTAAAAAGTGCTGGCAAATATGTTTTTGAGACTAGCTAATTTGCCGCATTGATTTGTAATGAACCTATATTCGAGAATGAGAGTCAAGATTAAAAGAGTTATATTTTGAATGGTTGGAACGAGTGTACAAACTATAAATATTTGAAAAGTATATTTTTAGACGGAAGATAGAAATAATTAACCCGCCGAAAGTCAAGAAAATAGGCATAGAACAACGTTATAGTTCATTTGCTAATGAATCAATAGCACCTATCTATCTTTCGGTAAAGTTTCCAACTTAGAAAAATAGTTAAAAATTTAAACTAATACTTACTTCTATCAATGTTACGTTGAAGATGCGCGGCAATTCTATGACGTGCATCATTAAACTCCAAGTGAATGCCAAGCCTCAACAAGGACGAATTCTTCTCCACCAAATCAGTGATTTCCATTTCAATTTTATTGCCAAGGACTGAAGACCGCTGAGAATTTATAAAATTAAATAAATACAAAATTATTTTAAAAATGTTGCCAGCATTTGCAGCAATTTAAGCCACAGTATTTTTCGTGCGGCATTAAAAATGTTCAACATATAAAAACTTACCTGGTTGGATGCCCTGAACTCCTCCACCGTATGACAATCCAGTAACGACTTAACCAAAGCTACAACAACTGCCGGGCTTATAAAATTCGTTTCCACATTAACGACTCTCAGTGTTTTGTTGTTTTTAATTACTTCAGCCAATAAGAGAGCGGTTTTGTCGGTCAAACCTACATTTGTTAACGATAAAACTTCCAAATGTTTGTTCTGATGCATAGCTAAGAAGAGTTGTTCGAATTTCTCATCGGATATATTCTGCATATAATAAAGAAAACAAGGTTGAAAATACATATAACGTGTGTACAATAGAAAGTCTCACCTTTATATTATTTAAGTTTAATTCAGTCAACTTGGAGTCGTCTTCCTTGACACGTTTTATTGACTCATCAACATCGGTATTGTTTGGCGGATCTAATGGGAAAACTTTTTGCTGAGTTGACTTTGTAATGCCGTCCCAACCTAAGCCAACAGGTTGTCCTTTATTCAATAATGATGCATGGTACTGATCTTGATTCATCATCGAGTGAAAACCAAGAATTGCTGAAAGAGAAAATATATGGTTTTTTTTCAATTTATATAGGTTTTATATAGCATGTGTGTATATTATTGTATATAGAATTTTTATACAACTTATACGCATGCATTTATTGTATTCATTTGTATTTTTTTAATTAATATTTATGATGTTATTTAATAAAATTAAAATATATGTTTTATAGAATTAAATGCATCGCAATTACGCAACTTACCAGCCAAATCTATTATTTCTTCCTGTGTTGCATCGCTTAAGGCCTGTTCGTACTCTTCGCCCATATCAATGGCTATTTGCTCTTCCACTTCCAAATCGCGAGATCCGGGTGGTGGTGGCATCCATCTTTTGCCTCGAACAGTGCCCTTAACATATGGCTCAAATTCTGGTTGATCAGGAGTTTCTACAGCTTGCTTATTTATATGCTCGATCAACTTTTTGCGGTCTAGCGGACCGGTTGGGCTTTTCTCGCATTCATAACTACAACGTTGATTTGGAGGCAAAAAGTTATCCTTAAAAATAAAGAAACATTAGTAGTATGTATTTTTGATTTTCTGGCTGGTAATATTACATCTGGATCAACTTCTTTGGCCAAAATATTAATCTCCTCTGGTGTTAATTGTGACAATAGCGTATCAACATCGACTTCGTCATATTCACCCAAATTCTTACCGAACAATTTTGCGGGAGTTGTCATGGTCGTTGTCTTCGTGATAGATGATGTCTATAAAAAAGTAGTTAATTTAGTTAAGGTTTATTAACGGGCATGATGATAAAACTTTAATGAAGAATAAAATGGTACTACATATATCCTTTGGAAAAATTGGTTTATTCTTTGGATTTCGCCCTTGTAAAGCTTCGAAGCTAATGTGGAGAATACTAATATCCAATAAATGTATTTATTTATTTAGTGTTTAAACATTAAAATTAAGAATAAGACAAAACAATAACCTTTTGAATATATATCAAATACTACAAATATTCCTCATTTCACGAGTTCCGTTCTGCTAACTACGTCCTCAAGTGCATTGGCCAATAAGCGAGAAGCTGCACCGGGAATACCGGATGGTTATAAAATTATGCAACAATATTCAAATTTATTCATAAAAAAATCGAAAAAGTGCATAGCAAGCGTATAGTACGCTCAGTACACATGTCACCATTGGCCACTGAGCGACACTCAAGATGCCAAAGGAGATTCCGAATAGCAGGTCGAAACCCGATTGGTCGTAAGTGCGAGTGGTCGTTGACAGCTAGTTAAGTCGTAAAGTGAGGAGTACCTTTATACAATATATAAATATATGAGAAAATATTTTCTAAAAAAAAGGATGTTTTTTAACGTAATAATTTACTATTTTATTCAGTTATTTTTTTTTTCTAGGAATATAAAGTACATACTATGATTCATTCATGATGATGATCTAATAAGGGAAATTTTGCCTGAACTGTATAGGATTTTTCCATACATATAATTTTCGATACAGGTTCCTATAATTTATAAATTTCCCTCCATTTGACAGGAGCGAGTTACGAGCAATGTTCTAATATTCTGCAAATATGTATTTTCTTTTTGTTTTTTACAGCATATGACGCGTTCCAGCAACTTTTTTGCTAAAGAGCAACAACAAATGTTACACTTGTAAACATAGTAATATCATTTTAGACAATAATTATTAAATTCTCTACCGATTTTTAATAAACTGAATACCAAAACCAGTACAGTTCATTAAAAAAAGCGGCTAATATAAAACAATTAAGAGCTCACAGTTGACAACTCAACTATAACTATCTTCACTAGTTTAGGAGATGCAGGATAGAAACATAAATTTGGAAGATACAAATTGCTAAAGTTCCTGCACAATCAATTTTTGCAGCATTGTATGTGAGAGGGCCAAAAATTTTACCAATATAATTTTGAAGAAAATCTGACTTTGTCAATTTAGTTAGGCGTACCAGCAAAATTCAAGAAATCTATGTTAGTACCTTATTCTCCATAATTACTTCTTCTCTGTAATTATTTATATTAGAATCAGATAAAATATTTTCCTTAGAATGAGATCGATTTTGTATCGATTTTAAATTAGATATTCTAAATGTATATGTATGTTCTAGCTTTTTACGCGTATTAACGGCAGACCTTGTACTTTCTAGCACATATTATTATGAACACTTAACTATTGGTAATTATTAATTAACGTACTTTTACAGATTCTTAATACTTATAGTATAAATATTTTCACACGACCAAAATCTAGACTTTAGTTTACACCAACGCGATTATTTGGAAGGGTGTTTATTTTTTATATGTATTGTATGTGAAATGTCTTTGCGGAATTTTGTATTAGAAATAGTAAGGTTTACATTCAGAACAGTCGCACCCACCCAAAAACATTTTTTAAAACCAAGATTTTCTATAAGTCTGACTAAATTTGGAACAGATTTACCGTAGCTCAAACTCTCAAATTTTTATGTTTTTTTTTGTTGGTGTTGTTTTTGTACTGACTCCAATAACAACTAGAATTTTACTTGCTCTCGTCTGGTTTACGAGTTATAGCCCGTTAAAGTTTGAAATTTTCCTGCCTATATCTCCTAAACCATAAAAAATTTTCGGATGATATAGGTACCATTGTAAGGGTATTATAAATATCTTTCATTTATGTAAAATAACGTTTTATCCAAAATCGGGTACTTTTGGAGAAAACGTAAAATTTAAAATTTTAGTACATTTTCGGAGAACAGGCATTTCTTTGAGTATCACGTCCTCTAATGGCGCTGTTTGAAAATGCAAAGATACAAAATTGGACTGGAGTGTCACCCATTTTTACATCAAATGTAAGTGGCCCATTTCGGTTTACTTTTTTCCTCCATTTTCAATCTTAAAGGAGAATTCGTTATATGTAAATGAGAAGAGAACAATTAAAAATTAAGAAGAAGTAGCAAAATTGTAATTTACTATTATGTCATAAATTTGCTCCCTACTGTTCCCGGTTTTTTATTCATTTGATCCTTGCTTTTCATTAATTTTTTGTTTCTGTTATTTAATACATTGGTTCCATGTTTGTTATATACAATAACAATTTTATTAAACAATAATAAAATTAAATTTCTTTTTCTTATTTTCAATTGTTCTTTTCTTTTCTTATTATTTTCTTATTTTAAAAAATTTCATTTTCAATTGTTATTTTCTCATTTACCGTTAGAAAATCTCATTTACAATAAAAAAATCTCATTTTCAATTGTCCTTTTCTCATTTACAATTATTAAATCTCATTTTCAATTGTTCTTTTCTCATTT
Organism: Conops quadrifasciatus; assembly: GCA_949752815.1. NCBI lineage: Eukaryota > Metazoa > Arthropoda > Insecta > Diptera > Conopidae > Conops > Conops quadrifasciatus. Next base: position 15,707,329 of record OX457078.1, on the reverse strand, counting down.
ACAGTTAGTAAATCCTATTTTCAATTGTTGTTTTCTCATTTACAACTAAAAATTATGTAGTTATTCAGATATATAGCTGTGACTTAGATTATAACCGGAGTTACCGTGTCAGAGAAAGCCACAAATACAGGGTTTATTTTCAAAGGGCCAATAACTTTCCGGTAATCGGTATAGTCTACTCAGTGGTATATATAGTAGTATTATATACTACATACTACTATTTATATAGAGATTTTGTTTGAGAAAAGCGATAATAATGATACAAAATTGGACGCCACTTTTCCATCCTTGATTCAACATGCAAAAGGGAGAGTTATGTTTATCGGCGACGCCAAACTCTTGCTTGTCTTATTTTCATTATGTTACATTATGTCGTTTTCAATTATTTTTATAAATTACACAAACATCCTAATATTTCTCTCTGAATTACTTGAACCCGGTGGAACTTTACCAGCTAACATTTTATTAATAACACGCATATGTTATATCATGTGAAAATAATAAAATAATTAAAAAGTGGAAAAGAATTAAAATCGCATCGTACAGGATTTTTTAAACATTTCACAGTTAAAAAAAAACCTGGTGGTACTAAGTAACTTTAAAATACAGAAAATTAGAAATAAGAAGAGCTATATTTTCCAACTCACCTCGGTTATTTTCATAGTGCGCTTCACCGTTTTACGCTTTGTCTCAGAGATTTCCCCTTTATTATCTTCATCCTCAGTGATGATTTCCGTGCCCATATTCACATCTTCGTCGGATTCAAATATAGGCTCCCCAGTACTATCACCAATAACTTTTTCAATCTTAGGCATTTTGCAAAGTTATATATATTTTAGCTCAATTATATTCGTTTTCAATTATATTCGTTTTTCTATGAATTCTAATTTTCTACTTCACTTTTCACTTCTGATATATGTACATACATCAAAACGTTGAAGAATATCTACAGATAATTTGAAAAAAAAATTAAATTTTTCGATGGTTTTTTTATTTATGCACCACTTTTAACGCACACATGCGTCAAACACATTTCTCAAGGTTATATCTGTGTATGAATATAATTTTTGTAGCATGGAACCTCAGAAGATTTTTAAATATTTTTCTCTTAAAAACAACAAACTTCCACTAAAATGTCAAATCTATATTCTTTTAACACACACAAAATTCTGTTATTTTTTCTACCAAGGATGCGTAATCCTCATCGAACTTCTACAATCTTAAAAACGTTATGAATATTACACGCATGTACGTTTATTACATATATACAATAAAATATGTGTACATTTAATTATATACATATATACGAGCATCTTAGGATTAGCGCTTAAACGCTACATGTTGTATATAAACATATGTATAATTTATATATTATATAATTTTTAGAAAAATATTTTTATATAGTATATATATGTATATATTATATATTATGTATAAATTTATATAAAACACCTTCCACAATTCTAAAACTGTATTATTCATATATGTAGTCAACAAAAACTGAAGCACTAAATAATTTTTAATTTAATTTAATTTTATTATACACACAAACATATGTAAAAGTTTTTCCGTATACATAATGCACAATGACAATTTAAAACTGTATAAAGAAGGGTGACCGAACACTGTAAAAAACTTTTTGGTTTTTTCCTGGTTAATTTTTTTATAAAATTTATGGCTTATTTAAATACTTTTTTTTATTAAAGTATGACAAAAGCGCAAATGCGGTACATTAAATCTATTAATGAGTAATTGTTTTCGATTTGTGCTGACTTCACGATCGTAGAATTGAGAATAGGTTCTTCTTCGCAGAAGATATTGTACTATTTTTATTTGTACTTTATATATACATATAAAGTAAAACAAAAAAAAAACATCCTATGCAGTACGCGATGGCTTGCATTTATTTTAACTTTCAGACCACCAGCCTTCTGCTTGCAAGACGAGAGAAAAGAAAACAAGCTGACTGTGATTTTGGATTTTAGGCCAAATTATAATTTATAAGGAAGTGTTTCTTTCAACACAGTTTTCTATAGGATGAATTAAACCAGTTTCATCTAAGAAAAAAAAACTGTAAATACTTCGTTCAAGTTCCTTCAATACGCCTTTAAAACAATTAGTTACCCAGCGGATAAAAGGCACACCCGTTTACATACCGTATATATTTTAAGAAAATCAAATTCAAATTGGATTCAAAACTTAAAGAGATAAGAAACAAAAGTAAAGTTACTTACTATATTTTATAAGTGAAAAATACTAAAAATTTAAAATATTGTATTTGCATGTACATATTCTAAGTTATACTGAAGAAGATGTCATTAACCAAAAATCATACTGTGCTTCCAGGTGTTTTCGTTGTCGTTCCTAAAAACCCCTGGAAAAATTTAAACTAAAAACGAGCGTAGTGAGCGTTTGGGGATTGAAAAAGAGCTTATATTAATATAAAACAAGTCGTACACTAAATATGAAAAGGTTTACGGTTATATCGCATTGCGTCAATTTTTTACTATTATTCCCCTGAAAACAGTATAATTTTCATGATGTTATTAACCGATGTTTATCTCAATATTCTAAGTTATAATTTCCTGCAAAAATGTAACAATTTAAACATCTGACGACATTTGGGTTCTTTTATGAAACAATAATAATTCCCTGAATATAATTTTACTGTTGCTCGCACAAATAAAGGTGTACATTTGTACCTTAGATATTAAACGATCTTCACAAGGTCGTTAAGACGGAAGAAAATATCTATACGAATTAATGCATTATGGGAACACTTACTCCAAATCGATTGGTCACTGTTTACCCATTGCTGTTTACCCTGCCTTTGCACGTTCCGGTTTACATTGTAAAGTGTGATCGTGTAATACTACAATGCACGTGTGAACGCAGGGTAAGCAGCGTACTCAGAATTTCCTGTTTACACGGCAAAGCAAACAATGTATTGTATACCACGGAAAAAACGATAAATGGTAAAATTGTTTGCCAATCTTATAAAAAAAATACAAATATATAAAATTCAAAAATTAAGAATGTAAACCCGGCGTTTATGAAAGCCGCTTTAGCAGGTTAAAAAAAAACGAGTTACATGTACAGAGTTATGTTATAAACACATAAAAAGTCGCCGTCGACTTTGGTTGGTATAAGTTGTCAAAAAAAAATTGGTTCTTATGGGAAACAAGAAAAAAATTTTAAAAGTCTGTGCTGTCGATGCGTACAATTGCAAGAAAATTGCAACTATATCAGTGATGATACAGTGATGATATGGCCCATGCAATATTTTAACCATTTCCAAAAACATTTTTTATTTCCTGGATAGGTTTAATCAGTTTAAACAACTAGAAAATACAATGCAAATTATTTTGTATGAAATCGAACTTAATAAGATTTATCGAAATAAAATTTAAATACATACCAAATATTAGACCTACTGTCAAATTTAAATATAAAATTTTTATAATTTTGACCCACGCTGTAAAATTTAAAAATACAATTAGTATATAATATTGACCCACACGGAAAATAGGTTCGCCATCACTGTACTATATTTTTGTCGTAGTCAACGCTCTTGTTCTTCTTTGAACTGAAACTCTCTGCAAGCGCTTCATCGATAGCAGATTTTTGACAAGTCGCACCGACCAAAGTCGTCTTCGAATACCAACCAAATAGGAAGAAGTTGACTCCACATCAAGGGTCAACGCGTATCGTGAAAAAAAAATTGATAAAATAGTATCAAAACCAGAAGTAATTTATTTCTGCTCAATACCTGTGTAATACCCTTCATTAGGCTTTAATCGAAATATGGAAGAAATTATAGTAGTTTCATATCAATTTGCAAAAACTTAAATTACCTTTGAGAAATTGTATGTAATATTTAAAAATGCATTCCAATAGCTTTATCAAATTACAAAAAGTGGAATTTAACACAAAAATTTAAGTTTGTTAAAAGATAATCTTAGACATTCTAAAGACTTGTTGCTTTTTAGGCACAATGAGTGCTGTGAATGCCATTATTGATTTTAAAAGGAATGTTGACGAAGACTTTTATAATATACTTCACTGTGATCAGAATTCTTCGGTAAGCTTTTATCAATGATTGTCATATCATAAAAGGAATCCGTGGGGGAATGGCATATGTCCCCTAAAAGAACAAGTGAAAAATAGATTTTTGGCACTACCTTAGTTGCTTTTTTACAGTTCTAGTAATAAAATGACAAGGTCGTCTAAACAAGGTCAACAACTATTTGAAAGATAATGTTGCAAGTGTTGAAATTTTGACGTCACTATAGAAGATATCTCTTAAAATAAACAAGATATCAAGGCAAAACTATGCGAAGGCTCTTTTTAAAACTTTCATTTTATATTCATTGTGCTTGTATTTAAAAACAAAGATTAATGTCTATAAAGGAACTTTCAAAGCCCATTTCCCACGAAAATTTTCAAATTTGTAAAATATAGAAATATGTAGATCGTTTCAAAAAAATTAAACTCATTTTGCTATATCTTTAGTAATGGGCAAAAAGTTTATTTAAATTTTATTTCTCTGTAGGTAGAGCAAATACAAACCGAATTCAAGATCCTTGCATTAAAATTACATCCCGATAAGAATAAAGGCGATAAAGATGCAGAAGCGAAGTTTCAAATCTTAAAGGTAAATTCCAAACACAGTTTTGAGATATCTATGTGAATACATATGTATGTATTTTAAATATTCGTAAATTCTAGAAAACGTAGACTTCATTGCGAACTTTTCCAAATAAAGGATCTTTCAACAAGAAGTGTCATTTTAAATGTGTTATGATTTTTTACTATTTTACTATTTCAATTCATTGCGCGAATGTATAGCGATCGATATCCTAATTTTTACTTCTCAAGTGACCTCACAATGACAGAGTTGAGAGTTAAAAGTTTAGAGTTGAAAAATGACGCGAAATTTACAATAACACCTCTTGCTAAAAGACCTTTACATACAATATATGTACTCCAATTTTCGTTCGCGAATTATTCTTCTGCAGAATATTCTTACACAAATTATATTAAAAAATTATTGGGGATTGTCTATCTAATAAAGAATGATTTACATATGTAGGTTCAGTTAATTAAAGAGTCACAGTTCTCTCCATTATTGGCATTATAATCGTGGGTATATTGCTGATTTTCGAATTATCTCTGTGGGATACCTCTATAATAAAATTAGAAATACATAATACATATATAGATGTATAAGAAGCCAATAGGTTTTTGTTTGCTAAAGTTTCATATCATTTCATTAATTTGTAGGAAGCTAAAGAAACACTTTGCGATCCTGAGAAGCGGGCCGTTTACGATAAGTGGCTTAATAGTGGAATTGCAATGAGCTACAAAAACTGGTTGAGTCTGAAAGATCATGTTGGTCAGGTAAGACAAAAAAAATTGTCGTCATCCAGAAGTAAAATCTTCTACTTAGTACCGAATTCTGGAAGTATTGTCGATAAAACCCTAATACCCTAAAATTTTATACGACATAGTGCCTCAAATTGGCAAAAGATAAAAATTTTAAAGGTCCAAAACAGAATTGATTAAATACATACATAGTTAAAAACTGTTTTCATGGAGTAAGACTAACACTGTAAATAACTTTTCTCTAATCTCTACTAAGATGTAATATGTGTATGTAATTTTTCGATGTTTTTCGTAATCATATGATTAATTATATTTTTACATAACAGCATATGTAAAAATTCGCTGTTTTTCTTAATATTCATTATCTTTACCTTAATCTTATACATAATAACTTGAAATGTTTTCTTATTGCCGTTACCAAAAAAGTCTCTGCATTGGATGACCCCAAAAACTAAGGATCGCATGCTACCGAATTCTAAAACTTCGGAGGAAATTGAGAGTAATGGAAGCCATTCAACTCTGTCAGCAAATCGAATGCAACACGATGATTCCGATACTGGAACTGCAAAATACTCTTATACACCTGACTGGAATCGTGATCATTCTGATGTAACCAATAAATTTCGAAACTACGAAATTTAATCGAATAATAATCACACAAATCTATTAAAATATAAATATTTATATACAATAATTGTATGTACTCGTATACATATATGTATATATGTATGTATTTCTTGACCAGTTTTTAATGTAATATATGTATGTATGCATAATGTAACGGTTTCTTTCGCTATTTATTCTACTTTTTTTACATTGAGTTTCGTTGCTGTTATTTTCTTTTGTTATTGTGTGGAGGAATTGAAGCAATTATTAATTATTTTGCATGGTTGTAGCTACAATATAATAAAAAGATAGATAATAAAGATTGTTCAAATGAAATATTTATTATTAATTTTAATAGAAATTTAATTAATATTATAACCGAAATTTTTGTGTTAATTTAGTTAAAGTATTACTTAGCTCTAAGTGTGCTTAGGTTGTATACTATTCAAATATGCACATATGTACAAAAACATAAAACTTACAAAGTTTAATAGAAACATATTCCGTAAGGTTCGCTGATCAATTTTTATAAGAAAAAAGAAATGCACAGTAGCGAAGTTAAAAACATTTCAAAGTAGTCCAAATATTGAGTTGTGAGACTATTTATAATGCGCTTTAATGTCAACAAGAAATAATGTCACTACATCTACATATTTACATGCATCCGCTCATGTTTATGCATATCAATATATGTATGTACATCTATACATAATCCTTGCTGGTTCCGTCGAAGTATCTTCTAATGAGATCTCACTCATACCCAACGTACAACCAGTACAAGGTACCGATCACAAACATAAACAGAAACATAGATCACAAAGGTTTTACACACAACTTATTCCGTGGGCGCTGCTGCTTTTACTTTCAACCCTTAGTTTTTTGAGCATTTATCTTTAGAAACAGCAGATGTTTCTCTTTTGCTCAGAAACCAGAAATCGTTATGTACACTTTAGTTCTGGACGCTAGTTCATATATGTATGTATTATTTGGCGGGTATATTTTTTGTTTTGTGAAGGGTCAAAGAAATTTTTCAGTTGAAGTTGAACTCAACTCCAGTTAAATTTAAGAGATAGACCAAGATAGATACATATACATATACTGAGAGCGCATCGAATATTTTTATTTGGGAGTAGTGAAAGTTATTAAAAGTTCAAGATTATCAGCAATTGGTCCCAGAATGTTGCAACACGACTATACAAATCACGCCTTCTGTTCGGGCAGTGAATTGCACTTATCATCACCACCTCGAGTTCAGCGAAGTTTCTCGTCGCACAGCCTTAAACAGAAAAGGAGTCCACAGAGTACGCTAGTTTCCGCAAATTCAACTTTACCAAAAAAGAATGAACACTTTTTAACACAAAAACGAAGCCAGTTTAAAAGCAAGCAGTTGCTTGCATCAAACAGACCATACCTTGAAGATAGGACATCCTTCAAAACTTCAAAAAAAATTATTGCGGGTTTCGGATCGGAATATGAACAAAATGCGTTAGTGCCAATTGAAGAGCTACCTAGTGGTAACAATTACGCAGTTGTGCCGGATTTAACCCTGACAACGAAGCGTTACTCCAATTTGGCAGGCATCCGAATTCCTGGTACAAATAAATACGTACGTAACAGTGAAGGACCTCATTCATTTGAAGACGTTTTGGCAACTACTAAGGTGGCCGACCAATATATTTCCAGTTATCCACTCATGTGTGATGAATTGTCAAAGGAAGACAATGCTCGGGTTCCGACTGCTCGAGCATCTTATAAAAAAAATGATAAAGGTTTCTCTGGCAGATTCAGCAATAAGTTACTATTAGTTGTCGACAATGGCGACAATGAGTTTGTTGATGAAAACCAAGAAACAAAAGATCTTTATAATAGATACGCACATCGATATTCTATCATCCCAACCGGTGTAGATAACGATCAACATGAATTAAATCCAGATGTGGAAAAGTGGCTCAACACTGCCAGTTTAAATAAAAGCCAACAAAACTTTGACAATTTTGAATCCGACAGCTCTCAATTGCATATTTCAAATTCAGATCAGTACAGCTCTGAACCTCATTCAAGCATATCGCCTAGGAATTTAGGAGCTGCCAACGTGTTTCATAACCTCTCATCACCATCTAAAACAAGCACGATTGAAGATATATCCTTCAATCGCAAGCATCTTCGAGCCTCATCTAGTTTCAGAAAATGTAATAAAGAGATGTCGCTACAAACACTGCCCATTTTAGAGTCTCCTCAAAACACGGATCGGAATACAGCCGTAATCAGTCCTCTCGTTGCTGTACCTAAAATTTATCCACAAATGAGTAAGTCTGCCAATGATAACCTCCACTCGCAGATTACTCTGACGATTGTTCCACTAATGTTGACCCTTGGGAGCGCGATGAACTCGTGTCTCATCATTTATTTGGTCGCTCATGTAAGTGAATAGTCAATTTTCTCTAGTCTTAAAGAAATTAAAGTTCTCTTATTAACTGCATTTTCTTTTTTCAGTTGGGTAAATTGTTTTACCTTCAGTATAGCCTTGTAGCCGCGTTTTGTGGCGTTGGACTCGGTGCCCTTGGCTTTCGGGCACGTCACTGTATGTGGGTGCCAAATCGTGGCTATATTTCTGGTTTTATTTTGGTGACCATTATTTGTTTACTGAAATGCTGTGGCTTATTAGTGATACTTGTCTATGATCCGTACCCTGGATTACCACTACATGATGTAACTACAGGCATAATTCTTAGCCTATCAACATTCATCATGTTTTTCATTGGGCTTGGTATAATCGGATCACTATGGTGCTACCGCCCACCACCAGATAACAGAATCAACGTGATTTAATTGAAAGCAAGCTTATTTCTCTTAGAATTCAATTAGAAATTACTTCATGGGTTGTAATAAATCGAAGTGATCTAAATCCATATATGTATGTATAGTAAGCTGTACTTGATCGCTAGTTTTTGAACGATATAGGAGAAAGCCCTTTTATACGAATCTATTCTAAAACGTAGCACTAAATTATACATAATTTAATCTATATTAATAAAAATGTAAATGTTCGTTCATAACCATAAATCTCCCAAGGTTCTTCACCCATTGGTTCGAAATTTTGACACACCGTTGCACTTAAATACGCGCTCTATCTTATGGTAAAAAGGAGTATATAAAAAAAATTTTAACAATTTATAAATAAATAAATATTAAAACATTTTGTCAGTCATGGTGTAAGAAAATATTTGACAAGTCCAAATTTACCAATTTTTTTAAAAATCGTTTCAAATTTTCATTTTATATCAGCCTAAGCCACAGCAACGCGTGGCCTAGTTACGCGTTATAACTAGTATAAAATAAATATTGAAATTTATTAAAAACACTAAATTTAAAACGTTTTTGGAGGTGTTTTTTGTTTTGACAAACACAAATGGCAGTTTTTGGAGGTGTCATTTAAGGGATTCTTAAGTGACTTAATTCGTGGAAAAGAAATAACGGGCTTACCCTCAAAAAGACTGAATTAGACCCAGTTTTGCTTCTTCAATTTCCATTGCTATTATTTTTTTCTCAAAAAAAAAAAGAAGAAAAAAGTTAACAGGAAGGACGTTAAAATCGCAACTGTTAGTGGCTATGTAGAATGTTTGGCGCAATGGTTTAATATTTTTTAACTGTAAAACTTTAACTTCGTCACTTGACATTTACCGCTTTTACAATTTTATAAGGATTTAAACATTTTATGGTCTTATATGGCGCTTATATTAAACGGGTTTAGTCCACATTTAAAAGCTCTAAGGACTTAAAAGCTAAATCAAGCATAAATCTTGGATTTATTGAAATTATGGGTTGAAATGTAAATAAAAGTGAACGTGGGGGTGAAACTACCTTATCAAATTACCGCCGTGAAATTATCCTCTGCGTCTCTTAGCCGTGCGACGGATTGCATGTCTAAAATGACGTTGTTTACACGTGCGACGTATCGCATACGACGAATTGCACAAAAATGGTTTCAGTCGGTTGAGGGAGCGCGATGAGTACTGCTCGACTCCTCGATAGGTATCAAAAAATTATTTTTTTAATTTTTAAACTCTTTTGAAATTTTTTTTTAATCCCTCTATTTATCTACTTTATATATTAAAATGATTTTGATATTTGCCCTAACACGCAAACACTACTCCACACGAAAGAAAAACTGCAGCGGTTTTGCGCAAAATTTTGTTTCGTCAAGGGTGCCCTTAAGTTACGAGGAGTGTGATCGTGGTTTAACGCCAATATAAACAGCCACGAAAAAGGCACTGTTCATTTTGATGTTCTTCTGGCGAATATTACCAAAATCTTGTCTCTTCACACAAGCGTGTAAGCAGAGTAATCGGAGGTAATTGTTGTGTTTATAATATATATTTTAAGAAAACTTGTTAAATAGACAGTTTTCAGATAAGAATGGCAAAAAGGTGGCATAAAAATACCACTGAAGCTTTCATTAACTTGTTTGAACATCACAGATGTTTGTGGGACATCAATGACGAGGCCTATCGAGACAGGGGCCAAAAAGACGACGCATTAAGGGCAATCTTGGGGCAAATTCAGGATTTCGAACCCGATTTGACCATAAAAGATTTGAAAATAAAGATTCACACACTGAGGTCACAGTATGCAAAAGAATTACGTATCATTGACAAGTGCAAAGCGGCTGGTGAATACAACGCTCTTGATTACAGACCAAGGCTTTGGTGCTTCGATATGATGAGTTTCCTAAGTCGCGATGTCAATTTTTTAACTCGCGAAGGGAGTTTCCTAAAGCGAGAGGTGAGTATTTCAGAGTATTGCAGTTTTTGATATTCGTTCAGAGAAATTTCTCGAAGTGGCAAGCCGCCATAGATTTGGAATTTCAAACATAAATAGTTCTTTGAATTGAGAGATCAAATAATTATTATTTTCCAACTGACCTAAAAGTTTTGAGGATTACCGCCTTTCAAATTGCTTAGTAATTCTTTTCCATTTAACTATGGAATCTGTTTACGTATAGAAGTTAACATATTGGTTTTGTATCTATAACTAAAGAAATATTTATTTTCAGATGTCGGAAGTACCAATACAATTGACTCCAGTGCAAGATATATTGCAACGCAAAGAAAAAAATTTCATCAGCACCTTCGAGCGAGATTTAAGAGATTTGAAAGAAAAAATTGTAATCAAAAAGGAGCGTAGGCGCTACCAGTGGTTGGGAGACCAAATAGTGGATACGCTCAATGAAATAAAACACGAAGCACTGGCTGAGGAAGCTATAGTATACATACAAAACTATCTTACAAAGTTAAGGGACTCTGACAGAAAGATGTCTAAGAAATGCTAATAATATTCTATTAAAACATAATATGTAATATATAATAAAATAGAAAAAATAATATTCTACTGTGAAATTAAACTTATATATTTATGTTAGTTGTGGCTTATTGTGGCGTTCATATTCGGCACAAATTTTAAAACTGATTTTAAACTAGCTTCCTGATGAGCTACAGATTTGAAATTTACGCCTTTGGCGTAATTTAGAAATTTACGCCTTTGGCATGATAAGAGTCAATAGAGTCGTTTCTAGTGTCGTAAATTCGGGCGATTCGGGTGCAGGAATTGGGTCAAAATGTCAATACAAATTTTTAAATTGATTTTAAACCACCTTCCCGCGCAGCTAGAGACTCGAAATTTTAACTCAGCTTAAAACGAGGGGACAATGCAACATAAACCATACGTCCACTTTAAGGCAAGGAATTTTGGCCCTTTTAAATTGTCCCCTACAAATTTTGAAATTGATTTTAAACCAACTTCCCCGTGAGCTAGAGGCTCGAAATTTAAACCATAGCTTAGAACTAGATGACAATACAATATAAACCATAAACTAACCACACGCGCCCACTTTAAGGAGAGAATTGGAGCCCTCAAAATCTTAAGCTTAATTTTAAACTAGCATTCCCATTAGCTGGAAGCTCGATATTTTAAATCAGAGCTAGTAGACACTAAAATATTATATGTATATATTTGACGTAGAAAATATTTTCAAGAAATGTTGAAAAAATTGTGGTGTTTTTATGTTTTGTGTTAAAATTCGTAGTTTGTTGTAAAAAAGTTTTATATAAAAAAGAATTTTTTTTATACCATGTTATATTTTTTTTAATACTTTTTTTTAGTCTTTTTTGTTACTCTTAACTTTCTAAAAGCTTGTCAAATTTAGAAACTCGAAAATGATGATTCTTTCATCAAAATTTTGCAGTAAATTATGAAAGGCAAATAATACGACGTATAAATCAGAGATAACGTTTTTTTTTTACATATACGATGGGTCTTGACGCAGTTTCTATCTCGTTATCTCTGATATAAATGTACGACGACCGTACCAAAAATTAAAAGACGGATAATTACCATTGAATATAATCGCTCAGGGTGTAAATGGAAAGAAGCATATAACGGGAGAAGGATATTCTCCGCTTTACCCATGTGAGATCAGCATCGTAACAATATGTACTCTTGCACAGCCCAGGATTTAAAAACAATCTTAAAATATTTAGCCTGAAATGTAAAACCGATATATACCAATATATTTATAGCAAACAATTAGGGGTAAATTCTCCCCAGTTTAATACTAGCCAAACTGATACTAGTTAGATATTTCTACAGAAATTGAAATCTTTGAAATTTTTAACCGAAGAATATTTTTTAACTCTCGTCGCCCAACCGAAAGTAATTTTTTTACACGAAATGTCTATTAAAAACTTAGCTCTTTCTATTATGTAGTTCATACATCGTACAAATTGAACAACTAATTTTATTGTAATTTTCTAGTAACATTCCAATACCCAAATATGTACGATACCCACAAATTCGATTATAGCAACACTGAAATGCTTTCCTGTCACTGCGGTTGGGAGAAAAGCGTGTCACGTGTGTATTGATTTCCGAAGTGTTTATGTCGATTATGGAAAATACTGTAAAAGAGGGATTTGTTCATTCTATTAAAGTACCAACGCAATATAAACGTACGGCATCGGTATTAAAAGCTGCTTTGGAGCGTAAAAAGTCGTTGAGATCTTTAATATTCCAAGAGGAACATGCGGTAAGTGTGCCTTAAGCAAGACAATATCTGTACGTAAATTGATTGGGAAGATTTTACCAATGTACAAAAACTTGCTTTTTTATTGGCATTACAGCGTAAGCCGGGAATGCAAGCAATTCTAAAAAGGTACTCAGACAATCGTACAGCAATCGATAGCGCCATTCAAGCTTCGAAAATATTGCAGAAGAATCCGCGATTGTGTCCTGTGCTCTGCAAAGTATTGGTGACGGAGCTAATATTCGGACGAAAGGAATTGAAAGGAGAGAGTAAACCCGTACAAACAGTGCAAAAGTACCATAAAAAATTGTTAAAGGCACTGGGTGGTGAACCACTTGCAGAACTAAGGATAACAGGCAAGCATATTTTCTGAACCCACGCTCTAGAATAAAAAGAGTAACCAGAGAAAAATGACAAAGAAAAGCAAACTCAATGTTCGAAATGAAGTTACGGATGTGGTAAAAGGTAGCGACTCAATTAGTAATCATCACCTTCAAAGTCTGTCACAGGAAGATGATGACAGCGGCATAGCACCATATTTGTGGCTATTGGTCTTCAGCATAATGATGTTCACGTTTCCCTTTGTTACTTTTTATGGTGTTCACTCATGGTTGGATGGAGCCTTCAATATGACTGTCTTCCAAATAAATTGTTACTCAGTATTCGCCTCTGTGCTGGTCGTCAATGTGATTATTTGCCTCTATGTGCTCGTTGCTTTTCAGGAGAGACAAGGTGCTCGGAGCGTAGCAACGCGAGAAAAGATGAACTAATAGGATCTTCGTTTCGAAGACTAAAACCATATTAATGTGCTCATTTTACAAAATTAATGTTTCTTTACAGCCTACAATAAAAAACTTATTTAAATAATCTCATTATCATATTGATTTCTTAGTACATATCATCGTGATTTTCACAGTAGCAATTTTGATATGATTGCTTGATTTTTCCTTTTGATAAAAAGGAAAGTATAAACTATTTAATTAACAAAATTTGACTTCATATCAGTACCTGAAGGATCCAAGAACCTGTCAATAAACAAGAAGAAGTAAAAAGAAAAATCTTTTTCACTATGTACTGATTTTTTATTAATTTTCTATTATTATGCGAAGATCCTAAACTGTCAGTATGCGAAGATACTGAAATGATTACGCTCTCACCAAAGCCAAATTTTAATCACGACTCATCTCACTGTCGTCGACTTTTTTTAACTTTTTATATTCTTTTCTGTTTTCAGCACAAAAACCTCGTTATGTCCGAGTCAATACTAACCTTCTTACCATGCCCCAAGCCATTGAATTGGTGCAATCCGAGGGCTTTCACGAGAAGAAATGCCCTCCGTTCGAAGCTTATAACGACTATTTGAACGCCATTACTTCGTTGGATGAAGCGGAATATTTATTGGATATTCATGTCGAAAACCTACTAGTTTTCTCTCCTAAACTGAAGCAATTTTGGGCATGTCACAAACTAGTGAATGAGAGGAAATTTCTATTGCAAGATAAAGTATGTGTAACAAACAGATTTTGAATTCCTCCACTTTTTAATCCAGTAATATTTTTTATATTCGTCAGGCAACATGCTTAATTGCGGGAGTTTTACAGCCTCCAGCCGGTTCCGTAGTGTTAGACATGTGCGCTGCGCCCGGTATGAAAACCATACATATCTCGAATGTTATGAAGAAACAGGGCACCATTTATGCGATTGAAAAGTGTGCTGACCGATATCAACTGCTTTGCAACATGGCAGAAGCAGCTGGTTGTGGCAATGTGGTGAAATGTGTCGAAGCGGATGTTCTAACAATTGGTAAATTAATAAAGTGAAGTACAATTGTTGTTGTATCGCAATATTTTCAAATGTATTTATTATTATTTTGAATAGATGACAAATCATTCCCCAATGTCGAATATATATTGCTAGATCCTCCGTGCTCTGGTTCCGGCATGCAGAATCGTATGTCGCTCGACCCCGATGAAAAGAATCCAGACCGCCTACAGAAACTAGCCGGATTGCAGATAAAGATGCTTTCGCATGCCATGACAGCCTTTCCTTCGGTTAAACGTATCTGTTATTCTACTTGCTCTCTGTATGAAGAGGAAAATGAGCAGGTTGTTGAGAAATGTGTCCATCTGAATCCTCAGTTTAAGTTGCTTAGCGGTAAGAAAGCTTTGCGGAGTAATTGGGCTCAAACTGGAAACGCAGAATATAAAAAAATTGGAAAGAATTGTATTTATACACGCCCAAATAAAGACTTTACTGATGGCATTTTTATAGCAATTTTTGAAAGACAGAATTGTGAATAAATTAAATTGTACTAATAATTAATTGGCTTTTTATATAAATGTTCATATTATACAAGAAAACATCTTTAAGATTTAAATAATAATCTAAATGGACTTTTGAATTCTCGTGAACGTTAATAAATTAAGACCGGAATATACTTAGAGGAAGGATTCTTATATTAGGAGTATATTTTACAGGAATAAAAAAGAGGCTAAAGGTCAACAATATAGCCAACAATATTGGATGAGAAGAAACGTAGAAAAAAATATGGTAGCCGTGAAAGTGTCGGATTTGCTGAATCCTTTTTTGACGCAGGACCGTCTAGAAATTTGATCCTGGTTTCGTTCTGTAATTAGAGGATGTTCTCGCATCGGGATTTGGTCGTTTCGGGATGTTTTTTGATAGGAATTCCGTTACCAATTAAAATGTTACCAAACACTCAAATGATATTTTATGTGAAAATATAGATTCACACAATATATTATTGATCTGGGTATCAAGATGTGGTTTCGACAAGAACGCAACGTTATGTACTATATGGCGACGGCAACCATCAAATTCTTAAAATCAAAATATGACGATATAGAGTCACGTAAAGTTTATGTTTATGTTGATAAACCAGCAACAATTGATGCCTTGGAGGCCAAAATGCGATTCATCAAGAACAACCACTCTGGCCAAGTTCCTGACACAATTTTCAAATGTTAATCATGGTTTTGGTCTTTCAAATAAAAAATAGAATTTAATTAAAATGAAATTATTGGTGCTATTTTTACAATATGAAGTTCTATCGATCTTAAAAACACACCCAATCGCTACGTCTATGTACTGTACTAAACCCCGATTACCCACCCGGTTACCCTTTAGTCTAACATTCAAAATGCTTTTATGTTTTGGAAATGTCTATTTAAAAATTTAGTTCATTTACGAATTGTATAAGAGTTTGGTTCTATTGACAGAAATTTGTTTTATAATACAATGAATGGATCTTATTTACGTTATTTTGAATTAAATTGCAAAATTTAAAATACAATAGTATAATGCGGAAAATAGTATATGTATTTAAAATATTATTGAAGGTTATTAACACGATATCTGTTTAAAAAATCTGAAATGGCTAATGCCAGTAACGAATATGCATTTTACAATAATCCATGGTTTATGTATATTTTTATCCGAAATGAAAATGTCCATTTTACCATTGATGTTGGATATAACATATGTACATATATAGATGTCATGGTAGTTAAAAAAATTATGCGTAATAATTTAAAATAAGACAAATTCTTGCTTGGCAACGCAGAAAATAAATTCTCAAATTCTCATTGATCTACAAGAGACTATTTAAAATTAAAACGTTATACTTTCATTAGAAAAGAATGAATACAAACAAACTTAAATCGTTCATTCATTCATTATTATATGGCGCATACATATAAATATGTATATGGCGGCAGAAGTTCTAAGCTATTAATTTTTTTCTATTACGCATTACGAACTTCCAAATTAAAATCGGAATTGTTTTCAAATTAATATCCAGTTAATTCGAAAAAAAAACTTAAAAGAGAAATTGTTCATTATCAACACACACATATTGATCTTATAAACTTAAAACGAAGGCGCTTCAAGCGCATAAATAATTAGAACTTAGAGGATTTCCTTTAGACTTTCATTTGTTGCTTATAGTAAGTTCCTTTTGCTAAACGGAACGACTCCGCCTTGATGGCATCCTCCATTGTTATTATGGGCTTCTGGGGACAGTACTTAACAGTGTGAGCCATGTCACCAGAGGCCTTGCATATCGGACAAATGTAAGTTCTCAGCTTGGGACAAAGTACTCGACCCAGAGTATCGCGCACGGCGTGGCTCTTAACAACGGCTTCAGGTTCATTGTTGTTCTCACAGAAAACGCAATGTTTCGCCGAGGACTAAATGAGTAGGGTGATATTGTAATTTTTGCCGGAAATAATGTATACAATTTTCTTACATATTTGTCATTTTTAATGTTATTAAAACGCTTCGATTGAGGCTTTTTGTTGCTGTTATAATCAATGTTAGCAACAGCAGCAGCGGACGCGGCAACATGTGTCTGCTGCACATGAGGCGGTAAAATTTTAAAGAAACTGCTACGGACATCGTTCATGTTAACATTAAAAGGATTCTGATTGGCCGCCCTGTTAGTGTTATTTATACCGCCGCTGCTGTACACAGCAACACTGTTATTGAAATTGCTGGCACTGACATTCTGCAATGCGGCCTGATACTGATGGTAACGATGATTCAATTCATCACAAATATAACCATTGCAGGCGAAATCCTGCATAATATCATCAACAGGAGCATGAGGATTCGACGAAGGATCTGAAATATCGTAAAATTTTAGCGAAACTTAGATATTCATAAGAAAATAAATTTATGCGATAAGCAATCGAACAGATTCAGAAAACTTAAATTGATTTTTATACGGTGCTTTTGTATATGATTTTGTTTTCGTGTGGTCCCAAAAATATGTCCATCCAAATGAACGAACATGATAAAATGTAATAAAAATGGAAAAAAGTACATTTTGTACGGAAAGTGACTTTGGAAGGGTCACCTGAAGAAAATTTACTTTCATGACCACCTAGAGTAATTTAAATATGTATGTAACTTTTTATACATGTTAGTCACAAATAAAGGCGTAACTCGACTTGACACAAATCTCAACTTTTTACACTTTTGAATTGAATACTTTCAAATTTATCACTAATACTTCTATAATACTGTGTGCAGGTTACAAGTTATGAAAATTATTGTTTTTTGATGTTCGATAGGTTTTCCGACAGCGTTGGATGATGATGGGTTTTGCAACGAATTTGAAGGAATAACTGAAATTCGTTCCGAAACCCAATAAGAAAATCATTCTCTAAAATATATGCTTATTGGTTTTTATGAACAATTCAATCATCAGAGTTTGATTTGAGTTACATATATTAAGAAATATGAGGTTTTACCTTCGGTTTTGCCAAAAAAATGTTGGCAACTCTTTAATTGACTACGATGAAACAGATTTAAATTGATATTTATTAAATTAATAATTCATTTTGTAGGTCTTAAGCTTTTATTCCACTCGTTTTTCAATCGATTATGACAAAAACCTATAATTTTCTTAAAATTCTTTAACTTAAGCGGAATATTTTTGGCGGTCAACACACCTTTGCCAAATTCTAAGAACCGTGTCTGCTAAATTCTTAGAAATGTGTGCAGCTTCTGCAAACGAAAGCGGCAAATATGGCGTTTCTGGAAATTGTGTAACCTTCCAGTCGAATGGTCGAATGGGAAACGGATGTTATGCGACTGACGGTTGCAGGCCGGACTGTAAATATCAATTCAGTACGATTAAAGAAACTACAGATTTTTACTTTCATTGCTTCATTTAACAATTTTTTGACGTTCAATATCTGGTCGAACTATGTCGTCTACAGAAATCCTATAAATATTTCCCGTTTCTGAAAACGAAATGTTTGGCGGAAAAGCATCAAATATGCCCTTATGAAATATGTAGGACTATTCAGGCGAGTTGAAAAAAGATTTAATGGGACTGGCTGTTGCTAGCAAGTCTAAAACAACTTACCAGTGCCCGCCTTGTAAGCCGTCAACATGGCAAACATTTTCAATGATTTCGAAATTTCATCCTGTTGTTGATTGTTCCCAGCAGCCGCTGCTAGTGCCAACCGATGCTGCGCCAATTGATGCTGCTGCATTAGCTGTTGCTGTTGCAAATTTAATGTGGATATGTGAAGCTGATTGCTGTGTGCCAGTGCCTCACCAACCCCTCCAAGATGTGGGTGGACACTAACAACAGGTCTTGATGGTTGCAAAAGAGGTGTTGGTGTAGAGGTCGTTAGACGATCTACATGGGATGACGTTGAGTAAGAAAAGTTTGGCGAGGTTCGAGTACTTGTAGCATCCAAGTACATCTCCTGAAAGCACTTCATATTCAATTCCCATAAGTCTTTGAATGTTTCCTGAGGGTTAGGAAATCATCAATATTTGAAGGTTATGAAGTTGAAAAATAAGAATAACTGTTAATACAAACTTTCTGGGAATCTGTATGATTCACTCGATGTACAACCTCGCCGCCCTCTCTTTTGGCAGAGATATTATCATTCGTTTGGTACATGACGATGTCGTGGGCCTAACACCAAGCAAATCTTTCAAATGGTTTCGTAACACAACTCCGTTATATGCCTTTAATCTCTGTTTTAAGGAATTCCTTATGAAATTGAGTTATGTTATATATCACGATTTCACCCCGGGGTTAGCAACAAAGATATTTCAATCTTTCAGTTTATTAGATCCACAAACAAAATGCCTTTTGTATTTTACAATTTTCGTGAAGGTTTCTACTAATTATTTCACTTTTTATTCGCCAGTCAGAGCAAGCAATCACACACGATACACCCCAAAGTCCGATTGGTTTGCAATTTATGAAATGGAATTCAAATTCCGAGAATTCTATTCTTTTGCGTCGTCCACTGATTTGTGTGCATGTTTTGTAACGGTTTCCAATTTGCGAATAGTGTTGCATTTAGAATCAAAAAAACTGGGATAAGTACAAAACCTTGAAAAATAAATTATTTAATAAATTCTTAAAATAAATATTTAATAACCAATCGTGTTAATATTCATAAAGATCCATTTTCCCTTCTATTTGATTTAGGGCCGTTTTCTCAATGCTCAGTTAAGTGCTAAGTGGGACTTATAAATGTCAAAATCTTGTACAAATTGAAAACAATTGCTAACGAGACTTTTAAACGTCAATTTGAATAAGATTTTGGCGTTTTAAGTCCCGACTAGCACTTAACCGGACGATGTAATATTGGTCTTAAAAATAATTTGTGTTATTAATGAAAATAGGATTTACGACTGTGTAATTTGTGGTAAGTGATTTTATTTATTCAATTTATTCCAGCTATTTAATTAAAAAAATCTGTTCTATAAGAGAAAATACACTGCAAATTAATAGAGAAAATATATTTATTATGGAATTAAATGCATACATACATATTTTTACAAATTAAAAAATGTATGTAATAAAATGGATTTTTGTATTTTCATACACCCTCTTAAAAAATTTTTCTCACAATAGCAGAATCTCATTTCTACAGAAACTATTATAAAAATATTTGCTGTCAAATGTCAATCTGAATTGAAAAGTTTTGACATTTTCATTCAGCATGATTAGATAGCGCAAAGAGGTTTTTCGACTTGAAACAAAATAAATTACATAAATTTGTCGAGATATTATTCGAAAATTTCCATTCAAATTGAAGAAACACTAACTGTTCGATATAAATTCAGTAAAATGGTAAGTGCACTTGAATGGTTTTAGTCAAACCGTAGATGATTGGAGTAGTTGTTACAAAGTTGAATTGGAGGTTATTTGCGGCGATATTCTTGTTAAACCCATCTTCGAATTAAAATAAATTTTTTTATTTGTTTTTCGCAGTACAAATTTTTAGTACTGACTCGGGGACCCATTGCTCGGATGAGAGCACAATGCCATGTCGCACAGAACCAGGTGAGGTCTGACGCTTTCTATTTACAAAATTATGTTGACGAATTTTGGTTCTAGTATTCGCAAAACGCTCGCAGACCCGGTTTCTTTTCGCAGTTTGTGGTTAATATCAAAAATGAAATTGAAAGGAACAAAGAAATGAAAGACAATATTCGGAAATTCCGGGAGGAGGCACAGAAATTGGAACAGTCGGAAGCTTTACAATCAGCGCGACAGAAATTCAACATGGTCGAATCGGAAGCACAGAAGTCGTCTAATATACTAAAACACCAGCTGGGTACAATAAAGGAAAAAGTCAGCGACGTGCTGGATGAAGCCAGTAAAACGGACCTCGCCAAAAAGGCCTCGAAAATAACGGAGGGTATTTCGAAAACGGCGAAAGGTGTAAGCGACTCGTTATCAGAAAAGGGTGAGAAGATCGGAAGAACCTCCGCCTACAAGGCAATTTCGGATACCACTAAATTGATTCAGCAAGAAATGGATTCGCAAAGTATTAATTCAAGGGTCTATCGTGCGCCGGTCAAGTTGCGTAAACGCGTGGAAATAAGCGAAAATGCGGAAGACCGGCTTTTCGAGCCCAACGAGCACGTTAAAGGTACTCGAAACTTGTCCACTTCCAAAGCGAACGATAAAGGCTTTTGTTTGCTTAAATAGTGTTGGAACAGTAGTATTGTTTGATGATCATTACTTATTAATACTGATGTTTTCAGGCATGGAACTCCATAAGGATTCAAAATTCTTTCAGTCATGGGAGAATTTCAAAAATAATAACACCTATGTGAACAAAGTGCTTGATTGGAAAATGAAGTATGAGGAATCTGAAAACCCCGTAATACGCGCCTCCCGCCTTCTAACAGACAAAGTGTCGGACGTAATGGGTGGCCTTTTCTCTAAGACTGAGCTGTCTGAAACACTTACCGAACTTTGCAAAATTGATCCGAGCTTTGATCAAAAACAGTTTCTACACGACTGCGAAACAGACATCATCCCAAATATACTGGAGTCGATAGTGCGCGGCGATTTGAATATACTTAAAGACTGGTGCTTCGAGAGCACCTACAATGTCATAGCCCCTCCCATAGCTCAAGCAATTAAACAGGGCCTTTATTTGGAATCGAAGGTGCTCGATATAGAGAACATTGATTTGGCAATGGGAAAAGTCGTGGAACAAGGCCCGGTGCTAATTGTTACTTTTCAGGCGCAACAGATTATGTGCGTGCGTGATGGCAACCACAAGGTGGTCGAAGGAGATCCCGAGAAAATCATGCGCGTGAATTATGTGTGGGTGCTGTGTAGAGATCCGAATGAACTGAACCCAAAAGCTGCCTGGAGATTAATGGAACTCTCTGCGAATAGTCAGGAGCAATTTGTTTAGTTAGGCAGCTTGGTAGTAGTCGGTTCTTCTACTGGTGTAATTAAGAGACGAAATGTTGTTGCTAAAATGTTGCTGTTTAATACTTTTGATGTACTGCAGCAAAATTATGGGGATAACATTGCCGCTCTGCGTTATCAACGGAAGTTCTTCTGAGTCAGTGTGGAAAGTTTGTTCATGAATTTAGACCGTATATTTATTTCCACGTTGTTTTAGAGTAGTTTCCGTTGGCATGAGCTGCACGTTCTAACTTTAGTTTAACATGACGCAACAGTTAGTGATTTATGTAAATAACAAAATTAAATATTAAAAAACTCAACTGTTTGGTTTAAGCGTAACCACTCAAAACGACAAGATAGATCTTCTGTAATAAATAAGCACGTTTAGAAAATTTATTTCATTAAATGAAATAATTAATAAAAAAAGAAATAAATCAAATCTATTTTAAATTTTAATCCTTTTGGCTTTTTTATTATTACAGAATTACTTTATTTTTACTGAATTTATGATTTAATTTTTTAAAAATTATGATTACCAAAATTTTTTATTTTTTCTCAAAAGTTGCTTATCAATAGAATTGAACTGTGTGTAAAATGTCAACCTGCAAATATCTCATTGTTATTAAAATGGACTTGGACTCCAATAAAAACTAACGGCCGATTTATTGTTAGGACGATAATATCAATGCGAATATACGTGCTTATAAAATCTTTATTTCGGGCTTACAAGCTTCCATAGACATTTAAAAAATGTATCGGGATCATTTATTGCTGAATTAAACCATTCTGTGGTGAAATTATCAATTTCAGTTGACTGCTAGAAAAACCATTTTACGGGAATTAATAGCTGACAATTTTTTTATTTTTTTAAGAGAGTATATAATGTTTTTTTTCGGGTTTTAAGTTAAATAACCTCAAGGCTATGATTATTAAATACTCGTATATATTCGAATCTACAAAAGCTGACCTATAGTCAATTTTATATTTGGTTTTATGCTGTTCAACCTTTATGAAGGTTCAACCTTAGGGTTATTATTATTAAATACATATTTAAATCGTTAAGTAAAAAATACTGATCCGTACTCAAAATATACATTAAAATGTACGTATTTCATATATTTAAAATTGCTGTAGCTACTTGATAATTTTATTGGTGGTGGATTTAAAATATTATTTGGTATTTTGTAAAGATTTATGAAAAAGGCTCCCATTCCTTAACCTTCTGGGTTGCAGTTCTTTTCATTTCACGCGTTTCTCGTCTCGTCTGTTTCGTTGTTTGTTTCGTTCGCTGTGCTCCACCATTGCGAGTGCGGACCTACGGCTCTGCGTTTTTATTCATTAATAATACATAGTTTTCGTTCTTTTGAAATAATTTATTTGTTTTTTAAGTGATTTTAAAATGTTCAATACAATAATTTAGAATACATCCAATAATAGTATAGAAAATTTGATTGTGTTGCTTTGTTCACAGCGTTCAAACATTCAGTTTAAAATTGGTGAATATGATTTTTTCATTTCTACACAACGTTTCTTCAACGTAGATTTTTAGCTTTCTGTGAAGTTTTCCGAATTTCTATGACACTGGCTACTCCAAAGGTTAGCCTAAAAATAATTATATCTTCTAATATAAATATGTGCGGTGGTACGTATTTGGATAAAAACAACGAAAGTAATTAACTCCAAATCCAATTGTTAAAGTTCTGAAAGACCAATGCACCAATTGGTTTCGACAAGTTGGCGGAGCCACACAGATCTCTGCGCTACGAGTGGCTCTTTAATAATTTGATGTGTCGTAATTGTGGCAAGACGCGCGTTGCAACGAGCTCACTCGGTTTGAAAAATGTGTTTTTGCTCGTAATTAGAACAAAAAAACAATGAAAAATATATAACAAATTTAAAGAGCCTTAAAGATTAGTGAAAGTGTTCTTGCTTCCTTGACTATATGTATGTTTCTTGCTAGAATATTGCATTTCTTTGTTTAAGAAACATGGCATTTAGCAGTCGCCCAGACAGGAAATCATAAATACATCAGGCGGATGGAAGGGGTTCTTGTGCATTCCCTCTCGTTGTGTACTGCGGCTTATAAACTTTTCCTTGCGTTCATCTCTTTCGCGCCAACATGTTTGTTTGCATTCATCGCTACTGCTACTCCGGCTGCATTCATAAAGCATACAACCCAAAGTAAAAGGGAGCAATTAAAATTAATTTTTGACAAGGTATGCACGATGTAGTTTTTTTGTTGTAGGAAAGGAGATGCATTTGAAAGATTGTGGAGAGAATTTTGGGAGCTGTTTGATACGTGTTGGTTTAAAATGTTGGGAAGGTAGTTTGATGGAAATGTGCGTTAAAATGAGGGAAAGAATGAATGAATGATGAAAGGAATGATATTTACAATATGTATATGTGAATTTACAATATGTATAATCACAATAAGAGACTTTTTTTCTTACTAATTTAACGAACGAACCATAGAACAAAGTATTAACTTGTTCAAAATTCTCCAACTTCAATATCTGGATATAATTTGCATACATATATCGGATCTGTACATATTTATATTGGAAAAGGAAAGATCTTAAATACACTATAACGCCACAACAAAACTATTCTAAAAAGCCATCGAACTATTTCTAAAAAGGGGTTTTTACCTGTTTTGGGAAAAATGTTTAAGCTAGACATTTCGAAATACATTTAAATTGTGTAAAATGTTTCTTCCTTTAATTTTTTATTAAAATAATTTTCCAAATTTCAAAAATGATTTCAGTTAAAAAAATTTTTTACAGGTAGGTTTTCTATAGAATAAAAAAATTTTGTAATCTTGTTGATGGGCTTAAATTATAAGTACCTGAGACCCGAAAAAGTGGCTCAGACTTTCATTTTCCTAACGGACTACTAATGTTTTTAAAAACAATGAATATTTATTGATATACACTTCCGTATATAAATTAATAAAAAAGATAAATACAACTGTTCTAATTGTATTTGTTCTAATTAAACGATTAGAAAATTATCCCAGAATTTTGTATAAAAATAAATTCTACTCTAATTTCAGAGGAGAAAAAGTTCACCACTGCACTAACTGCAAATGGTTCCTTGTAAAGTAGATCTCTCGGATGGCAGTATAACAATAACATAAAAATTCAACTTAATTCAACAAAATCGTATGTCATAAAACAAAATGGCAGTTGAATTGAGAAGTTGTCTTTGGTCCTTTGCTATCGTTACTGCTTCTGGCTTTTGGGTGTGAATGAACTAGCTCTTGTTCTCGCAGTATCGCTGTGGAACGTCTGAAAGAGAACATTTGACAGATGGTGGACGACGGTGAAATTGGAATGGATTAATTGGACAAAGTGCACTGAATGAGAGGAGCAAGAAGAATTTTGAAATTTCCCCACAACTAGATGGTTGTGGAGCATCAATTAGTTGGTCTGACAGATGCAAGGGAAAGAAACGGAAACAAGTGAAAAATATAAATCGGAGTTAAAGAAAAATGTAAACTCTTCAGTACAAGTTTTTATGAAAATTCAAATTCAATAGTGTATTCCTTTCCCATTAGAAATACAAAGAAATTATTTAAATAAATATTGTACTCCAAAGCGGACTTAGTATACTATACATATTAGGAATGTTAGGAAAATGCTGCTATGAAAATTGAAGAAATTGATTGCAAACCAAAAGCAGCGAAATCTCATCAAGAGCAGCAATCTACTGCATTCGCAGCTCACAGAAAAAAAGAAAATGTCTCCAATGATAGTGCATCCGTGGTGGCAGCAACAGATGCAGCAGCAGCAGCACCACCACCACCTCCAACAACAACAACATCATTTAAAATGACTGATGAACATAATAACAATAACACGAGCAACAATCATAAGAAAAAGAAAAGCAACCATAGCGATCACATAATCACTGAAGCCACAAAAATCGTGTTAAAAAATGGCCTTAACGGTGCAACAACAACGGCAGTAACAGCTGCAACTGCTATACTAACTGCAGCAGCGGCAGCGGCAGCAGCTACAGTTATTAATTTACCACCGCCTCCGCCACCACAACCAACGCACGCCAACTTCGCATTATATGGTGCATATCCTGGCATGGTTGCAGCGCCTCCGGCTGCACCATTTGGCTTTTCCATAAACAATGGAAACTCGGCGACGACGACGACAACAACAGCGGCAAGCGAAGCGGCCACAAACCAGCACCAGCTTGCGTTATCATCAGCGACTACAGCTACAGCCACAACCACTGCGACCGCGGCGACAGCAGTAGTGGGAGAGATGGCGGCGGCTACGGCGACCCAAGCAACAAAAGAACTTGTCTCCACTGCGGAATATCTTAACCACGGAGCAGCGAAAGCTCTTCCTTGTGGTGGCAGTGGCGGTGGTGGTGGTGGCGGCGGTGCTGGAAGTGGCGGAAATGCAACGAAAGTGGATAATATTGGGGTTATAGACTACACCCTTGGGTCTAAGAACATCAACAACAACAACAGCAACAGTCACCACAGCGATATTGGCAGGCATCCGATATCGACAAGCAATGAAATGCCGCGTGGGCCGAGTTACGGTGGAAGACTACAATTCTTTAAAGGTATTCTTTACTCGAATATCAATTGATGAACGAAATAATTTATAGCATATTTCTATTGCAGACGGTAAATTTATATTAGAATTGGCACGTTCCAAAGATAGCGAAAAGGGCGGTTGGGTGTCGGTGCCACGTAAGATTTTTCGAGCACCGTCGTCTGCTACATCGTCCACCATAACGCCAACGTCAAACACAGCGACAACGTATCCAAAGAATGAAAGCTCAACATCGTTAAGTTGTGAGTTGAGAATTTATGTATATCAAAGAGAGTAATTTTGTTTCCTTTTAAAATATTTATTTTATATACAGGGTGCGCCATCTTTAATGTCAGTATGTGAATATTGAATAACTTTAGAAAAAAACCAACCGATTTCCATATATGAGGTATTTTTATTTAATTTGGTCCTTTACAATTTGGACAAGTTTTTGAATACAACCTCAATTAAGTGGCCGCCTTTATTGGCCAAAGCCAAATGTGCCCTTTTTGTGGCGTTTTCTATCACTTTTTCGAGCATCATTATTTCGACGCGTTTCGGTGTGAAGCGATTGAAATTGTGCTGAATTGAGACTTCAAAAACATGCTTATTAAGTCAATCGGTTGATAAATGTTAACTTTATTCAATGTGTACATACCGACATAAAAGATGGCCCATCCGTTATTAAAATCCGTAAAGGTTTAAAATCATTGAAGAGTACATACTTCATGTTCTCCATTTGTAGAATTATTTATATAAATTCTAATTATTGCCGCTAAATCATATTGGATGGACTAAAAGAATATGTCTTAACCCATCTATTTTATTCGATTTAGTTTCTGATGATAACAGCTCCATACAATCGTCTCCATGGCAGCGAGATCATTGCTGGAAACAGGCAACGCCACGTTGTGGCATTTCCAAGGAAATGTCCCTTTTCTATCGACGTCCCAATGAGGTGACATTATCGGCGATTGGCCTGAAGGCATCGCGTAGGAAACGACGAAGGCCATTCGACCACGCATTTATTCCAAGTTGGGAACATGGTTTCATGCCACTTCAGTCTGTAGAGAAGGGTATGCTCGTTAGGAAGACGCCAACGGATAATCAGCCTGTTTGCTCCAAAACTAAAAGCAGCAGCACCGGAAATAATTCGGAAGATGACACCTGTTCCAGCTCATCAACAGGCACACTCACCGGAGCAGACTGTACTGATAGTTCTATTAAGACACAGACAGCCACACCCACACCCACTTCTACATCTGCACTCACATCCACGTCGACGTCCACGTCAGTGCCTGCAGAATTGACCATAGTGGACCATAAAAAGGCGAGCACAGTAACAGTAAACGATGACGTGCAGCAAGAAACCGAAAACTCTAACCTCAAAACAATTTTGGCGCCAGAATTGTCCGAAGGAATGAATACCAGTGAAAACGAGCACAGTGAGGATGTGGTAATGGCTTTGGCAGTCGCCGAAGTGAAGGGTGAATCCACCAAAGTGAGGTTAAATGGTGATGCGAAAGTCGAAACGGATTCCGTGACGCCTCCGCCACTCACGCCGTCGAATCAAGTGGTGGCAGGGAGCGCGAAAGAAAAGCGGTCGGGAAGAGGAGAAAAAAGACTTAAAAAACTTAAAACGAGAGCCAAGCTCATCACTATTATACAGAAACTAATTGATAGAATACCGACGGCGGGACTCCTCTACTTGTCGAAGACACTGCAACCCATGATAGGCGGCGGTAACAGTGGTGCAGCAGCCACAACGAATCCGAGCAACTCTTTGGCGAGTAAAGTAAGTACATATGGATAGATGTTATAGGTTATTACTGGCTCAATGCACACACACATATAACGCGTATAAAAAATATTTTCTTCATCTCTTTATTATTCATCTCTTTATAGATATCACCGCCTTCTTCCTGCGCATCTTCGCCCGCTTCTGCAGCTTCGCGTCTAGTCGAACTCCAATACCATCAGCAACATGTTTCGCCACGTAAACGGATACTTCGGGAATTTGAGAAGGTTTCGCTGGAGGACACGGCAGGGACTACGGCCGCCGGCGCTAAGAGAAGTCGCGCCAAAGGAACTGCCACCAACACTGCAAAGTCCTCGCCACAACGAGTGCAATCCACCAGCTGCGCCGTACTGACATCAACCTCGATGGCGGTCACCGCAACCGCTAATGGTTGTTTCAATAAAGCTGCTTCGAAGCCGACGACAAGTGTTCCGCCCACGAGTTCGACGCCTACACGACTCTACAGCTCGTATAGCATACACTCATTATTGGGCGGTGGAGGAAATTCATCGACTGCCCCTCAGTCACCTGCTTCCTCCTCATCGATGGGCAAGCGCGGAACGGAATACGCCAGCAACTTCAGCAACATGAATTACCAGCAACACCAGAATCACCAGCATTTGGCAAACAATTATACAGATCCTTCATATCTTCGGGCGATGTTGGCATCACCGAAGTCACCGGAAAACAGCTGCGGCGCAGGCAATCTGGGTAGTATCTGTGTTGGCAATGCCGGCGGTGGAAAGTCGCCTCCCAATTTGACTAACAAGAAGCGCTCCCCGCCGTATTCGTCGCCGTTATACGACAACCACTCGCGCAGCCCCAACATTCCGATGCATCCCAACAGCGACTACGGCGGCCGGCGCTCCCCGCTTGCTACCGCGCTGCTGGAGCCTAGTTATAAGATACGCTTCTCTGCGGCGGAACAGAATACTGCAGCTGCAGCAAATTCAGCAAGCCAAGCCCAACATCAACATCAACAGCAGCAGCAGCAGCAGCAGAGCTTCTATTCGCCGTACATGATGTCGCCGAAGTATGTGGCCGCACCGCCGCAAGCCTCCATGTCTCCGAATTCCATGACCACTGCCAGTGCAGCGCGTTCGCCGCAGCGCACACCTGTCTTCAGTGCATACATTCCTCCCACTTCGAATGCGTCCGCGGCAGTGGCGGCCAATTGCATTCCGACGCGAGAGCTCTCCCCGCCGCGCTCTGCTACGGCACCACCTCGCGACTCTACTCCACGCACTGTACCAAAAAAGACTGCCTCTATTCGTCGACAATTCGCATCACCTTCCAGCGCTGCGTCGCCGACCGAACGAGTCGATGATCAGCAGCAACAGCAGCAGGATCGCAAGACTCTTAAAAATACTGGCGCTGCCACTTCGACACCTCATCATCAGCAGCACAGCTTTCAGACCGTCTTATCCAATCCCCATCATATTCCCGGTCCATCGCCTTTGGCGGCGTCATCCTTGCATTATTACATGTATCCACCAAATGCCGGCTCCACTTCATCGAGCCCGAATGCGGTTGGATCTGCAGCCCCAAGCAGCACATCGGCGGCCGCTGTGCAAGCAGCTGCCTTGGCTGCTGCGTACATTCCATCTGTAGTGCCGCCCTCCTACTACCACCCGTACATTTCGACGCTGGCAGCGCTACGACAGAGTCCTATGTGGCTGCACCATTATCCTGGCACGTCGCCACCTTTGCTGCCACCACCACCACACAATACAGCGCCAGCGTCGCAGGCCTCGTCACGGCTTTCGCCACCGTTTCATAATTTCGCCTACAACGGCGTAGGAGCCGCCGCTACGGTGGCTGCTGCTGCAGCTGCTGCGGCCGCATTTGGCGGGGGGCCAATACCTCCGCCGTCCCATTTGAGCCAAGTTGGACTGGCGCACCAAATGTCGCTGCCGAGCGCAATGGCGCACCACGCCGCCGCGGCCGCCACCGGTGCGTTCGTTGGCGGTCCTATGCATTCCCCGAGATTGACTGATGAAAATTCTGTACGCACTAAGGCAGGGACTAAACAAACTACTGCAACATCAATATATTCGAGTAGTATTAAAGATGAACATAGTTCAGGTAAGTAAACGATTTGAGTAAAGCGATTTCTTCTCTTGCCTTTGTTGTCCACAATTGTGTGTGTACTTAATCATCCTGTGCAATGTTATCTTATATAATCCTTAATCTTCCATTCCAGATGTCCCTTTGAATTTATCGAAGCACTGAATTTTGTTGGCGTTAGCTTCATTTGCGTAAGTGTTACTTTATAGTTTCTAATTTAGTTTTAAGACATCGCATAAAAGGCAGATATTACTTTGTAGAAAGAGTTGAAGAAATTGTTAAAGAAAATTATATTTAATTTAGGCATACCGCAAAGGGGCAGAAGAGAAAGTAGAAGGAAAATTAAACTGAAAAATGGTAAAGAAAATAATTAAAAAAGCTGAAAACAAAACTGAAATATTTTCAATTATGTAACATTTCGAGAGAAGACATTATACTACACTAAATAGAAAAAGATAATGTTTATAATTTGTAGATACGCTGAATTAATACATTTCAAAAACTTATTGCATTCATTGTAAAACAATTAGTCATCCTTAGAGAGCAGAAAGATTAGCGCATTATTTGAGGAAAGGCAGGAAGGAAGAAATCTGAAGAAAGGCTTTTTTGAATTAGACTGAACTGAAAAATATTTCTTATTTAAATCAGATAATATGTTTACTAAAAGGTTTTCAAAGTTTGTAATTTTAATTTTTTTCATTGTTCTTTATTATATTCAATGGCAAAAGCATCGGTCGGCACTTAACTTTAAACAGTTCATACTACATATATAAAATTTGACAGTTTACAAGAGAAAAAAAAAACCAAAAACAAAAAATACGTGCCTTTCGAAATAACTACAAAAATATATTGATTTCTATTAATTAATAAAAATCCGTTTGGAATATACAAAATAAAATGAGGATTAATTAGCGCAGGCGCCGAAAAAGCATTCTTCTTGAAATAATTTCTGATTTATTTAGAATTTAGTTCTAGTCGCTATAAAATAAAATTATGAGTAATAAAAAATGTTAATGGATCACTTTCGGAAATCAATTTTAATAAATCCTGATACATTAACAATATTTTATTAATGGTTAGACATTATTGCAAATTAGTTTTCTTTTGAAAAATTTCATACGTCAAAAAAATGGTTAGCCCAAAATCGAGCGATCGATGTCTAGTGATGGATACTAACCATTCCATTAACGTGAGGCAACAAACATCTTTTTATTTATAGTATTAGAGTTAGTATTAGAGTTGTCCCACTGAGTAATTCTTTTATTTGAACCTACTAAACTAATTGTTATCTATTTGAAATTTTATTCGGAAAACTCTTTATAGTAATTAAAAATTTTTGAATTTTAATACCTTTAACGAGTTTTGAAGTTTTTATTTATTATTAGTGCGTTACGAAATTATGAAAAATTAAATAAAAAAAAACAAAAATAAATCATTAATTATTTCAAGGGAATCATGCAACAACTACGAGTATATTTACAGAAAACAAAAAAAAAAACACCACAAACCAAAAAAATCTTATGAAAGAAACTACCTTGATATTTGCTGAATTGTAACAGATACACATGCATACATACATACTTGAAAAAGGAAATGAAAAGAAAAGAAAAGGAAATGTACAAAATTCATAGAAATTCGTTAACAGAAACTAAAACATACTTAAAAACCTAAAACTAAATAAAAAAGTGAGAAAAATTTAAAGATTAAAATTATATTTATATCATTCAAACAAAATTGTTAGAATGGATTTACATTTTTTAACATTTATATATAGTACTCGTACATACGATGTTGAGTGTCACGATATTGTTACAGATTCCTATTGATGAAAGACATAAAAATGTATCGTACAATAAAATTACTGTAGCAGTTTATAATTTAAATAGGACAAAAAGACAATGAGAGAAAATGCGACAATGAGTTCTACCTCGACAGTGGCGTGGAGGAGGACGCATGGGTTCAGTATTTTCTAGAAATTTCTTTTCAGTATTTTTTCTTTTAATTTCTTTTCATTATAGACGTCACTGTTACTCGACTACATTTTTACTTTTGCCAAACAAAATTATTAGGATACTACGCTCTGTCTTGAAAAAAGTTCACCGGTGAGACAGGAAAAGCCCATTATATTTAGTCTGACAAGGATGAAGAGTCCTTGAATTGTAGAATTTTTAGAGTACAGCCCGTCAAATCATTTGTATCGTCATTGTCTCTGAATTAAAACTTGAAAAGAAGTTATAGCGAAAATTGTCAATAGTAGATTATTATAAAATCAGATCAAATCAAATCAAATCAAATACCTATTTCTCTTTTTACACGGTTAATACGGTAAATTCAGAAAAAACAGTATTGAGAAAAAAACGAATTTGGTGTAAAAGGAGATTTCTGGTATTTAATGTAGTTACAAAGAAATTAATTTTTAAAATATTTTAAGTGTACGTTTTAACTAATATTTTACTAATATTTTTTTAATTTTTAAGAATTTTTAAAAAAATTTTTTCGCTGAGTTATTTTAAAAAATTACTCTTCTAATAATTTGTAGTCAATTTCAAGTCTTAATTCAGAAACTTTCAAAAAGTTAAGGATAGTAATAAAAAAAAATTGCCTCTTCGATTTTTCCTATTACACAAAGGAAAAACAATGAAATCAAATAAACTAATCACAGGAAAAAATAACAAATTTTAACAAGAATTTTGAAATTATTACTAAAGACTAAGTTAGAAAGAAGTTTAACAAAAAGCTAAAACCTAAAGACAGACTTTAAAATCTATTTTCGTATGCATATTTTGAATAGAAAAATATTTAAAACAAAGGAGAAAGAAGCACACAGAAGAAATACGTTTATAAAAAACAAATAAAGATTCCATAGTATCTAAAACAAACGAACAAATAAACAAACAAACAAACAAACAAAAAATCGCACAATGAAAAAACTTTGTACTGTTTCTATATTTGAGAAGAAGAAATATGGTTTTCAAGCGAAGAAAGTCCTTCTGCGGAGAGTTTTTCCAAAAATTAGCGGCTCGAAATACAAAAAATAAAAAGAAAAAAAAAACCAATTAAACGAAAAACAAAATCAAGTACTATTAAATAATTATGTATCATAAAAAGATTTATATTTTTTTAATGTTTTAGATACAGAAAACAAAAGAAAATTATTTCCGCGCATATGCCGTAAGTTTAAGATGTATCTGTGTGTAAAAGATAAATTCTCTTTTTTCGACAAATTCCGAAAGGATAAATTTACACTAAACATTAAAAATATGTATGTACATATTTGCGCATAAACATAACTAAACATATTTTATATAGACATTTATATATATATATACATATATTACTACATACTTATACAATACTTATATGAGTGTGTGTGCATTTTCATGTTGTAAATGCATATAAAAATTATATTCATGTAACTTTGCAAATTTATTTTATTATTAATATTAATTACTTACTGTATGTAAAAAATAGACTTAGATATTCATAACTACAATATTTTAATATTTTATTATTATTATTATTGCTATTATTGCTATAAAACTAAAAAAATATTGAAAATATACAGAAAAATATATTGTACAAGAAACATTCATTCATTCATTTCTACTGAGATCGATAGTTAGACTTTTTCAAATAGTATCGTGCCCAGAGAGAATTATTATGTCTCAGAAGGATGGAATTTTGTTTTCCAAATTTCCAAATATATTTCAAAATTTTGTCTATGGCATTTTTCTTTTAATCAGTTTTTATTTAATCAAATCAAATGAAGGAATTATGTTAATAATTTTCTGGAAAGGTTCATTGCGGGTATCTCGCAAACTAGAGCTGATAGAAAGAAGCGATATTATTTTCACAATGTATGGACAAGGTCCCTTTAGAATACTTACCTATATTTCTGGAGATTTATTTGTATAATAGTATAAAAAATTAGAAGAGAAATTTAATAAAAAATCTTCTAAATCTAAAGATTAGCGATTTGTATTGATTAATTTGAAAAGTCTGGATTTTATGTAGAAAGAATTAAGTAGTTTAGACTCTAGACTCTGGATCATTGTTCTCTGTTGACTGGGTACACTAGAGTTGTTATGAATAATAAGTTGTTTAGACCTTGGGCCTTTCAATTATACCTTAATAATTATACTAAAAAATTATCAGAAAAAGGTAAAGGGTATATAAATGAGAACGATGGAGACGCTTGCCGTTCATTATAGCTGTACTATTTTTAAGAGAATACAAATTCGTCTTACAAGAAACGGTTGATTTTAATAAAAATATTAAATTACGTCACGAGTTTAGTTTTTCAGTTATTTATACCTTTTTTAAAACTCTACTTATGCGCCATCTATACGTTAAATATTTTTTTATATACAAAGGTATTTATTAATCAGTTTAGTGTGGACACAAACCAAAAGAGCGTATCGGTTTTTCGACAATATTTTCTAAATTCTATGATTTTACAAAAAACTTTTTAAAAATTCCATGGAAAAAAAATTGAATAAAAAAATTTAAATTAAAAAAAATTAAAATTGGACTATTTGTGTAGAATATCGTCTTTCGTTATTTCTTTCTTTTATTCTTTCTTCCTTTTACTCTGTCGAAAAATATCGATACGTTTTGTTACTAACTGGGTAAAGGCTACCCGCATTTAACCAGATATGGTATGTATTTATATATACAATAGTTTATGGCTTAAGCCTAATTCAAAATAAAAAAGTACTTAAGAGATTACGAGAGTAAGAAAGACTTTAAGAGACTTAAAAATAAGTAGCATTTAGTTATTGTCTGCTTATTCTACGCATCCCGTCGTTGTTATTAAATACCTATTTAACTTAATTCTCTTCTTAATGATGATGACGATCTTTACGTTATGTTGACTTTATAGTAGAGTCAATCGGATTATAAAAGCGTTTAGAAGTCGATGGTGGTTTAGTCTGCAAGTAGATTCAACTCTGTTCACATGGAAACTAATAATTCTATAACACTTCGAAATATGTATACACATACAAACACATTTTCAACTCCATATATCCATATATATAGCATCATAAGCTCGGGAAATGGTATGCTCGCCACCGTACTTTGGTTTTGCTCCACATTCGGCCAGGGCCGTTCCGTAGTCACAAACAGAGAAACAGGATTCGGGCAATAAATTACAAAATTTGACATTTTCTGTTTGAGATCCGGATCGCAGCGGGTCAAAAATAGAGAATGAGCATGAAGAGCGGCGGCAGCGGCAGCCTTCTTCTTTCATTTGCGATGGCTGTGTGCGTTCGTGCGTTCTATTGTGTAGGTATGTGTGTGTCAGTGTCGTCTGCTTAAAACCGAATGCAGTGAAGCGGCGCGCAAGGACATCATCAAGGATGCATGCTGGCTGGCGCTGGCTCACGGGATGGTTGGTTGGTCGTTTGGTTGGTTGAATGAATGAATGACTGAGTCTTCCGAATGCGTGAGTGTGTTCTGACTGTGTGTATTCTTTTCACTTTTGGTGACTTTTGCCTTTTACTTGTTTTATTCTTTGCATTATGTACTCGTATGTAGATTGTACGATGTATGTATATTGTATTTATGTATGTACATAGTATGTATTTGTCTGATTTTCATTTGAAATTGCAGTGAATAGAAATTCATTCACTTCGTCGCTCCATCATGCATCGTGACGCATGGAATCCTTTCGTTCTTGGTGCTGAAGCTGATGGTGATGCTGATGGTGATTGTGATGGTCGAGTCTCGTTGTTCTGGCGCTTGTTTCGGGAACAACATCAAATTTATTACCATATATTTCCTCCACTATTTATCTGATGGCAGCGCTTGACGTTCGTATGCATAAATTGTCAGCATTTAAATATTCAAGAGTCTCTAGAATGCATTTTAATTTTCTCTTGCTCTTTCGCTTTTCTCCAATTTCTGCTTCCCACCAATTTTGTTGTAAACAAATTCACTATAATTGATATAACTATTTTCTGTCATAAAAAATCCTATAAAAATTTCCCTGGTTTTTTCCACTCCGTTGTTTTATTCCCTTCGTTAGCATTCGGTTTGTCCGGACGGCCAAGGACAGCGAGTTATAAAATATCTTCTCAGCGTTTTATTGTTGCTCTTACAGTCAGTGACTTTGCTCTTGGAATATCAACTCCCCTGCGACTTTACCACTACGATGCGTTTATCAGGGTCAAGGATAATCAATCATTTTGAAGTTAATAGCATGAATTTCCATAAGCAACATCTGATGTTGGCGGCAATAACCGCTGGCGATTGCTTTATACTTTTAAAGCCTCTGCCAAAGAGAAAAACATCTGGAAAATATGTGTAGGAAAAACCTTTAAATGTTCTAATGATGATGGCAATTTTTGATATATGGTATGTATGTACGTTAAGCAATGGGTTTAGTTGGGAAAGATTACCCGTTAGGAATTGTGTATGTAGTTATTTCTTCGAAAATGCTCTTGCTTGTGAGATTATTTCGAATCGATGTTCTTGAAATTGACAGCTTCGATTTTTCGAAAGTAGTTTTATTTCTTTGATTCATTAGATCTATTTCCATACTTTTCAAGCTCAAGCTACAAACTGGGAGAGTAGCTTGAACTTAATTTAATTTAAGGAGAGTAGCTTGAACTTAATTCTGCTGGCTTAAAGTAGGCCAGGCAGCAGTTTTTTCAGCGTCCCTTTAACTGCTTCATCGTTTGTCTCACTTCATCGTCTTTTGCATTCTAACATCTTCTAATGCTCATGCTCAAGCATTGTTGTAAATTCCTACCGGGTACTTTCTTCGCTGTACCCTTCAATGACGTTTTGTACCTGGCATCGGATCGTCCCATCATAAATCAAAATTAACGAATGGAATGCTTCTTCACGACTACCCGAACCATGTACGAATTCTCGAATGAACAGAATCTGGGCTAGAATTGAAAAACTCAATGACGTCGTCAATGATGACGGCGACGAGGGCCGTCAAAACTTCAAACACCAAAGAAATCATTGTTCAGTCAGCGGCCAAACGCTGAGGAGTGCGACCAAGTCAGTCTACTGACGATATTTTCAAAATTTCATTTTTTTAAAAACAAATTATAATAAAAATATAACTTAACGGACGCGAGCTAAAAAAATTGTAAAATAAAATCTTATAAAAAAGAAACGCACGAAAAAAAATTCATAGAAAAAAAAAATAAAGTTAAATATAAATTATATCAATTTAAATAAGTTCTCAGGAAGATCTGCAACAATACAATCTACAACAGCAATAATAACAACAACAACAACAACACTACAACGACAAAAGTCAAGGGTGTTTGCTTTCTTACGTATTTTTGTTGACGCGACTGCGATCAGTAGAGCGAACCGACCACGAAGCAGTGAAGTTCAGCGATAAGAAGCAGAAGAAATCAAAGCGGAAGAGAAAGAAAGAAAGAAAGACACAACAACCTCAGATTGATCCATTCATTCAAGGAGAAAATAAAAGAAGAATCACCCGAAGAGATAAGAAACGCTAGTGGCACAACGCAAACACCGAAGGAAAGGAAGAGAGCATACGCGACGCGACGCGACGCGACTTCGCCCAAGAAAGCAATGCCACTATAGTGGTCCCTACAGCGGTCACTCAGATCTGCACTCGTCAGTTAAGAAGCGGAAGCATTAACGTACACTCGATAAAGTACACTTGTTCACTTCAGTCTATATAGAATCATCATTTTGATAATCGTGATCATCATCATCGTTTTATTGTTATAAACTTTTGAGAACTTTTTAATTGAAGCAAACGTAAATTCGATCTATTCGACATTGTGACTTCTGAGAAAATGCGAAGACCGAAATCGTTCCTCTTCGTTCCTTTGGCGTTATTCGCCTGCTTTTTGCCGCGTGTGCTGCCTGCCGCCACACCCATGATCAGCGACATCACCAAAGACATTGTCGCCAGCATCGGTGAGAATGTCGAGTTCAATTGCACCGTTACGAATGTCGGTCGTTTGTCCGTCAGCTGGGCCAAGCACACCACCGCCTCGGGCTCGGGCTCGGGCTCCGGCACCGTAGTGCTGTCCATGCGCAGCATACTCAGTCTCAGCGATCCGCGCTACAGCATCACCGAAACCAAGGAGGAGAAGTCCGGCAGCGCTACTTACTCGTTCCGGATAAGGAAGATCGAAGCCAGCGACATGGGCCCCTACGAATGTCAGGTGATCGTCTCGGCAGCGGACAAAATCACGCGCAAGTTGAATTTAGCCATCAAGCATCCGCCCGTCATACTGGAGGAGCACACACCCAAATCGATGCTCATCACCGAAGGCCAAAACCTGGAGATGAGCTGCCATGCCGAAGGTTTTCCGCAGCCGACCTTGTCGTGGCGTCGTGAGGACAATGCCATTTTGCCGGCCGGTGGTCACATCCAGCCGGGGCCGGTGTTTCGCATCAAGCAGGTGCACCGCTTGGATCGCGGCAATTACTATTGCATCGCCGACAATGGCGTCGGCAAGCCGGCCGAGCATCGCATACTCGTCGAAGTGGAATTCCGGCCACAGATTGCGATAAAGCGTCCCAAGGTGGCGCAGGTGTTGTCACACAGTGCCGAATTGGAGTGCAATGTGCAGGGCTATCCCGCGCCGGCTGTTGTCTGGTATCGCAACGGCACCAAGCTTCAATCGGACTCACAGTATCAGATCACCAACATGGCTTCGTCGCACGAAACTACGAACTCGGTGCTGCGCATCGCCAGTGTATCGCTCGAAGACTACGGCGACTATTATTGCAATGCCACGAATAAGTTGGGTTATGTGGATGCACGTCTGCATCTGTTCGAGCCGGTGATTCCAGTGCCGATGTCGTCATAACTTAATTGGGGCAGAGACAATCATTCCATCAATTTTGGTAAACGATTTCGATATCGGTAGCGATGATGGAGATTTTTCGAAGTGACGTCTCAGATGTTTTCAGTATGGCATTCGCCGGTCTTCTACACAGTGTCTATATAGTTAATGACTTTTTAAAAAAATGTTAATTAAGGTTTAACTACGAGTAAAACTGAAATATGTACTTTATTTCTTTCATTACCCGAAAGATGATGGATGGAAAATAAATTTCTATTTAACTCAAGTAAAAAGAGTTTGTGTTATATTCTCTAATGATACCTTGCAGTTATAAGTTGATACATAATGTGGTACCAGAAGGATTAACAATATGTTAAGTGTATACAGGGTTAATTCCGTTGTAGTATGTACCTTGAGGTGTATGAAAGAACAAAACCGATTTTGTAATGATTTTTTTATGGGATATAAAGATAAAGTTATTAGTTAGTTGACGAAGGGGAAGACTTTTATTCAGACTGGAGGTTTTGACTTCGGAGCACCACACAGAACTTTTGCACAATAACTCTTTGTGAAATGATTTGAATTTGATAAAGACAAAGGAAAGCATCTGTAAAGTAAGAGGTGAGATGTAAGGTTCATTTAAAAGCCTAAACTTTAATAAATATTTAAAAATTGATTAGTAAAACAGTTTGAGAGGTTCATTTAATATTAGACATTTTGGTTTTTATTCATTAAAATGGTAAAATTCTATCTCGCAATATTCGAATTGTTCGCTACTTATAAAGAAAGTATTAAATATACTAATAATTTTCACAATGATATTAACTTTTTCTCCTCAACTTATTTTCAGTTTTTATGCCGTAGTTATTTACAAGATAAACCCTTAAAAAAATTAAGTATGATTGGGTGACTTTTCTAGGTACAAGAAAAGTACATTGTACATGGAGTACATGGAGACAGGCCTCGTCGGGTCAATGGCATGAGTATTGCCATCGCAGGAAGAGGCGCTTGTAATTGAGATAAATGTCACTCATTAATTAGATTGTACCATTACGTTACGTACGCGCTTCTGGTAACTTACGAGAAATGGGTATATGGATGGTGTAGTACACCCATTGGGTACTCATAAGGGAACATGTCTTTTGAAGAAATGTCGCAGTAAAAAGCTTTTTCAAATACATTAGAATTTCAATTGAGAGTCAAAGTCAAAGAAGATTCCTGAATTTTAACAATATCAAGGAATAAGTTATAGAATGAAGTAATTAGTAAGAACATTTCGTTGAATATAATCCTCTTTATAATGTTAACGATGTAACATTTTCATATTCTTATGATGATAGTTTCTTCTTCTTAAGGTTGGACTATTTTGGTGGGACCTTATTCAAGTCTTTTATGTTACAATGATTTGTACTCGTAATGAAAAAATACTGCGAGTGTACTTGTATTTATATTTCTGAATCGAATTTTAATAGTAATACAAATTTCGTTAAAGTTTTAAAGTTTTAAACTCTTTTGATTTTGTGGGTAATTTGTTTTTATTTGAAATTTTTTACATTATTTTTATGCCATATTTTTTGCGTTATTTCCTAAAACGGTAACTCATACTAGTGGGCTAATTGTTTCATGTAAATTTCTTGCAAATTAGTCTTTTCAAACGTTATCATGACAAACTCTCTCTCTATCAGGATATCATGCATATAATTTCATTCCACGAGGATGCTGAGTTTTTGTTTGCGGTAAGTTTTTGTTAGAGGCGGTTGTTGTTATTGTTGTTGTTTCTGCTTGTTCTGCTTCTATTTCACTTCTAAAAAACTGGCAGCTGGACCAAAAGCAAAGAAACAAAAGAAGCAGGCAACATATATAAATGAAATCTTGTTAATGTCTGTCGCCAACGGTGTGTTAGTAAATCGCACACCCACTAACACCCACACACACCCACACACACACACACACATTTGTACGCCATGCATATTAGAATCCGAGATTTTGCGTACGAATGCATGCGGTACATCAGGTCCTCCTTCTGCTGTCGCAATGCTTTTTTTTTCTCTTTAAATCTTTCTGTCTGCTGGTTTTTCATAATTTCTCCACGTGGTTAATTTATTGATTTTCCAAATTCAAATTTCCAAAATGTCCTCTCCAGCCATATGTTTTGTTTTACCTTTGTTTTTTTGTGGAAGATGTTGTGTAGAGGCACATGGCATGATGACAAGGAGCAATGTGTTGGCAGTCCTTCCTTGTTTTACATTAAGAGTATGTCTGTGCGAGGTTGTGTGTGTGTGTGCACACGCGTACACACGCTGTTTAAGGGTTGTTTTTCGGTATAAAAATACTCCCCTTCGAATTTGGGATTTTATGAAAATGGCTTTTGGCATCTGTTGGAATTCTCGTTGCTCGTTTAAGCGCTCGCTTAGCGGCAGAATCTCTGCGTTCAGTTCTGATCACGTTTTTCCCTCGTTTTAATTTGGACTTAAACAACACACGATTTTTTCGGCGAAAGCAGAAGTTTTTTTCTGGAAACGAAATAGGAACGAAAAATGAATTCGTTTTCGAGCCGAAGATTTTTGAAAAAATATTGCAAATATTTTTATTATTATTAAAAACATTTCAACCCAAAAAGTTCCCCGGATTTTTCCATAAACTTTCATATGAAATAATGCCTTAAGAGCTTATCTATCATATGGTATGTATTTTGATTTTTGATTGAGAGTTATTTCATTAAAGTTATTGCAGTTATTGGGAGTTATTTTTTTGAATTTGAATTCAACATAAGACCTACTCCTAATAGATTTTTAATTGGCGACTTATTTTACTTTTCTTCAGTTTTAGCAGTTATTTTTTTTGGGATTTGGGATTTATTTATTATTATTATTATTTATTTTCGGTAGTTATTTCATTGGGAGTTATTTTCGATAGTATTCGCTACTATCTTGTTTTGTGTGTGAAATTTTTCCTTTACTATTTTTCCAGTTATTGGGAGTTATTTCTTTATTTCACCATCAAAATAACGCCTAATAGATTTTTCATTTGCGACTTATTTCACTTTTCTTTAGTTTTAGCAGTTATTTTTAGGGATTTGGGAATTTATTTATTATTATTATTATTTATTTTTGGTAGTTATTTCATTGGCAGTTATTTTCGATAGTGTCCGCCACTATCTTGTATTGCGTGTGGAATTTTTTCTTTACTATATTTTACGAATTCCGTTAAAATATTGCAAAATACAACCTTCTCAAGTAACAGTTAGCCTTTCTTGAGTTATTTTTGATACGAAAGCAAGCTGTTGTCATCACCCTGTAACGCTGCGGCCTTTAATACTATGCTTACTACGTGTGTACTACTGCAGAGCATCAACAAAACCGAACCGCAGCGAGTCTGTTGGTAGAACGCCTGCGCTGTCCTTTGCATTTTGTTGTCGATTGAAACTGAGTGGATTTTATCCTTCCAATGGAAAATTCAAAACTTGCCGGTCGCTGGTCCGGCTGTGCTGATGGGTATGGTTGGAGGGTCTGCTATGCTGAACGGAGGGTCTGGGATGCTGCGGCATTTCCTTCACAACCATCCACCCCCGCACCCACTCACACAGACATTTGCACTTCCGCAATTCATTGCAAAACATTGGAATTATTGGAATCTTCGTCTGTTCCATGTTGGACTGTGGAATGTCGTGTGTTTATGATCCTTTTAGAGCTGCTCCGCCAAAATTACTACGAGCTCGGAAGCCAGCAAGCATCTTCTTTTCCTGTTCGTTGCCGGCGCTCAACGTACGCTGCGCCACAGTGAATCTCAGCAACGGACCGCGGCAGTGCATCCAGAGTGTTGACGATGACGATGACGATAACGATGATTGCGCTATTCACAAGAAAGCGTCAGACACGCAACGCAACGCGCCAAGATGCGGTGTGCGAATTCCGGAGTGTGAGCTTCACACTGCGCTCGCAAGTGTTTAAGGAAGTCGCGGGCAGTCGACTTCGCGACATTCAGCAGCACTTCAGTAACTTTTCTTCGTCTGAACGCGCAGTTTTCGTACGACAAGACTTGGCAGGGGACGTTTTTCAAGGTTGATTTTAGGTGTGTGGTTGTGTGTGTGTGTGATTTTTGTATATACTATATATATCTGTCTGTAATATTTGTCTTTCTGCTTTTTAAAAATGCAGAAATGATTGTCCGTTCGTGCTTCGCAGTTCATTCATTCAAAGAGTTTCTGGG
Source organism: Conops quadrifasciatus (assembly GCA_949752815.1). NCBI lineage: Eukaryota > Metazoa > Arthropoda > Insecta > Diptera > Conopidae > Conops > Conops quadrifasciatus. The sequence continues at coordinate 15,663,621 of OX457078.1, read as the reverse complement.
TTTGTTGGACCATTTGTCCGTTTATTTCATCTTACCCTTTGTCTGTTCATACATCTCAGTCTGTTCAATCTGTCTGTTCTTCATACAATCTGTCTGTCTGTCTGTCTGTCTATACCACCATCATTGATTGACTTTGTGACTTTTCTTGTGCTGTTGTTGTTGTTTGTGATTGGTGTTTTCTTTGTTTGTACTGTTTCCGAACGATGATGTTGTTGTTATCGCTGCTGAACGCCGCTACTGCTTTGTAATTTTTTAAAAGAGCGAGAACGAACGAACGCCTCGATAAAAATTTACGATGTCCGTAAGAGAAGTTTGTAAAGTAAACGAAGTGATTTTGATAAAACCTCGTGCTTAAGAACTTATTGTGTTTATATCTGAAGATGTGTTGGTTGTTTGTTGGATTGATATCACACCGACAAACCGACGGACGGTCGGCACTGATATTGATATTAGTACGTACGCTACATGCTAGTGACAATCAATATCAAATACGTTCGTTGCACAAACAATTTATGAAAAAAAGCATACAAACAACAAAAGGTTCAATGAACTTTACACTCAAGATGAAAGAAATACGAAAAAAAAATCAAAGATATTATAGAAGAAAAATCATGTAGAATCAGAGGAAGAAGAAAATAAACGCTGTGATAAAACAAATTAGGAAAAAAACAATTTTGTGTAGACTTTTTTCTCGCTTGCAGTGAAACCGATAAAGCGAGCAGCGAAGTGCCTTTTTTGTAAGTATGTTATTTTTTGTATACCATAAAATACATTTACAATTTTTTTATGTTTAAAAGCCATTTACACTATTGATTAAATAAACAGAAGCTACATACTTCTTTTATAACCGATGATGGGGCAAAAATGGGCGGGTGATGCCCAGTTATCGGTAAGTTATTGAAGGTTGATTACAAAAACTTCTTAAGCAAAACTTCATATGGATATGGTATATTGGGTCAGTGGGTGGACCACATTCATTTTATAATTTTGAGATGATTTTATTTAACCCTTGGTTTGAAACTCGGTTGAAACTCGGTTGTAAACTCGGGAAAAGAACATTATCTTAGGTGCGTTTTATACCTAAACTATAAGCTGATAATTAGATATATAAAAAGTGGGCGTGTGGCACTGATTTAGACCGTTTTCAAACCCCGAACTGATGTAGACCATATTTAGCGCTTCCTGTAATCACGATTTTCACAGCTTCGAAGATAGACGAGGCAGCAGGGCTTAGCCCGACCTAGAAAATGATGCTGAGCAGAAATATACGAGTACATACATATGTATATAATTCTCTAAATATACCATATGCTCCTATATACCTACATACGTATATTAAGTACATATCTAAAAGCGTAAATAAAAACAAAATTTTGTACCTTTCGTTAGAAGTTCGAAAAATTATATTACAAGACAAAATTGATACTAAAAATTGTTTTTCATGAATCTTAATAAACCTCATGCCGATATCTTTTTTAACCTTAAAAAAGTCTTACCATTCAATCCAATCATTCAATCCAATCATTTACTTTAGTGCCTTTTTAATTCTAAAGAAATTAATTCCAATTCTATAAGAGTGTTATTATTCTCTAATCTCAACGAGCGAGAGCTAAAGCGAAAGCGAAAAGAGTTGGATTTCCAAAAAATTGGAGATGGCACATCGCCAAAACCGGTTTGTCTCCAATCTAAAATTATCAAAAGATGAAGAGAATTTGTACCCAAATTCATCTTACCAACAACAACTACGTTTATATATACAATACATATTTATTTATTATGATAAAATGAATTATTTTAATATTAATATTAATTATTAATATTACATTTATTAGATGTGCGTTATTGTTAAAATTGTTAAACTAAAGTGAAAAAAGCTAATGATTTAGAATAAAACTTTTAGGATTAAGACTAACCTAATTAATGATACAATTAATAACTTAATGACTTTAAGTCTATTCGTCAAGAAAGGTAAAACACTTTATTTACGAGAATTTATTGTAGTTATGCAGGTATTTTGATATATGTAAGAGTATGTATTAATACGATACTAGTTTACGAGATATTTTAACTTCGTAATCTTGAAAGTTTTATAGAGATTTAAAAAGTTCAATGTATGTAATTACCCCATCTGTTAAAAATACACACACCCTCACCAAAAACCATCGCATACTTCGGTACAGTGGTCACTCATTTGTTCTTGACAGTTTTTGTCATAAATGAATGAATGAATAAGCTTTTATAATTTATCATGAAAATGAAAACAAAAGCTTTATTGATAAGGAAACAGCAACAGCAACAGAAAGCAAAAACAACACCAAAATTATTTATTGCTTTTGTTACGGTACAGTTCAATGGATTTTTTGACATCCGGTCAATAAAGCAAAAGATTTACTTCATCGTTTTTATATTTGTTATTATCATTATCATTGTGGTCGTTGATGATGATGATGATTATGATGTTGATGACTTGCTTCTGTACTTGTTGTTGTTGTTGTTGTTATTGTTTATGTTCTTTTCAGTATTGTTCATGTTTTAGTTCTCGCTTTTATTTTTGCTTCATGTAATGTTGTTGTTTTTGTTGTTGTTGTTGCTGTTATTATTGTGGTCCAGCTGCATTGTTTATTCATTAATTTTTATTTTTCGAATAAATCTTTTCATATTGTATCCTGTAAATATGTATGTCTGTAAAATGTGCGTACATAGACAGATGTAGATATTTTCATTTCTGTTTGGCGGAAGCGTTCTACAATACGAAATTGTTTGTATGGATGAAGAGGAGAAATTTCTGAGGTATTTAAAGTAAATAAATTTAACTAATTTTTAGGTGATTTTTGAGAAAAATCTGTAAGAGTAATTTTCTGAAAACACTTACGTTTACAAAGTTGCAAAGTCAATGTGATATAAAAATTAGTAATAATATTTTTCATACAAAATGTTAACACATTACGAAAGCCAAAACCGAAGGGAACAAAAAAGAACACTGAGAAAGGAAGGGAAAAATATCACTGTAACCGGGTTGGGTTGCCCACGAACCTCAAAAACCATTAAAGGATGGCGTAAATTGTTCCATAAAACATTTTTGACGGAATAAATACATTTACTTTGTTGTACTGAAAAGAAATAATTTATTTATTTCATTTTGAAGACCTAACAAAGTTACGGTAATATAAAATATACGTGCATACAATATTTCTCTCTGTTATCAAAATGAGAAAAAAAAATCCTAACAGTTTCCATAGTATCGAAATCACAAAATGCTATGAAAAGGCGTTATAAAAGTTCATTAAATATTTCTCTATTTAAAAAAAATTGGTTTTTAATATTAAGGTACACATTTGCTCATACTCTTATATCATTTCCTTCTGAAAAGAAAAGAGAAGAAACAAAAATTTATGATTCTTAAGATTAGAAACGATATACGAGTGTGTGTATAAAGTAATGCTAGACGGAGAGTGAGAGACACGAAGAATGAAGAAGGAGACACCACAGGCAGGCTCCGTTACCGTTTGTGAGGGAGGATCAGAGTGACTTTTGGCAACCAGACTTGGCCAACATTTACCGAAAGCGTTGTTTTCAAAGCAAATGGAAATAAAGTGGACGAAAAGTAACGCAGAGTACAGCACCTTTTACAGCACCTTTTTAGGACAATACCAAAAATAGGAGGAGGAGGAGCAGCAGCAGGAGGAGGAGGGGGAAGGTATGGTTTGTTGGAAAATGTGCAAAATGCAAACCAGCGAGAGTGGTCGACGAATCTTTGGCAGCAGGCCAGAAACGTGTCAGGGAGGTGCGCACTGAACCGTTAGTTGATTTTTTCCGCCCCGTCTTTTTCGGTCTTACCTCTTTCTTGTCGAATTTACGTAAAAATTTGAAATGCAATTTTATAGTATGCACAGTATAGTAAAATTTTCGATAGTACCTATTTTGGGATATAAATTTAATTTACGAATTCGAAGCTGTTGCAGTATTTCTTCATAAAACGGTACAGATCGAACGCACAAGAGACCAACCATTGCTAAAACTTTTTCAATTCTGATGGTCCCAATCGAAATGTGAATGTAACTAATGCAAATTATGAAAAGTTTTATGAGTTTTTAATTTTTGTGCTCATTGCGATAAGCGCTGCCATTTGCAATGAAATTCAAGCAGCGGCAAGCCATGCACTCGCTGTTAAGAGAAAGAGGTGTAGAAATGGGGGCGGGGAGTGGGAAGAGCGCAAAGTTTCGCTAGTAGGAGTGTTGCAAAATTGTACTCGTGCAACATAAATTAAAAGAATTAAATTAAACTTTCTCGTTAGCAAGCATTCCCTTTTGGGCGGATGCAATGGCGCGTAGTGTCCATCGAGGCTTCCACAATTTATTTTATCTACAAAATTTACATTTTATACAATATCGAGTGCAAGATATCACGATTTTTCAAAATTGAAGCAAGAATAAAAAATGCTATCAAAAATAATTGTGCATAAAGTGCAGATTGCATGCGCGCGTACTTGACGACGACGACGACGACGACTACTAGCGATTCAGGACAAAGTTCCGCAGTAGTTTGCACTGAAGCATCGTCCTCATAAAGTTAACTTTAACTTGGGTTGGGTTGGGCTGGTTGTTGTGAAACTCTTTTCTGCCACTCCTCCCCCCCAAAAAAGGGTAAAGCATTATAAAAACCCAGCCAAAAGGGAAAAGTTTTTAATTAAAAATTCTATTTGGAGTGGTCGTTTGGGCGAGGTCGGTCGTTTGATGTGCGCGTATCCGGTTCCTACTGCGCGTATCCATGGAATACTCGACGATGGATGATGTGGTTGGTGGCGGTGGTCTCTCAGCATGTTTCATAATGTAGGCTCATAATTTTACGAATCGTTGAAATAATTACTCGAATTGGTATACTGCATTTTATTACCTCGTGAAATATCAATGATTGTGATTGTTGAAATTTGTCATCAATCTGTCGTGGTCTCTCAACTCATAGTAATCTACCTAATGCTTAATGAAGTTTAATTTAATTTATATTATGTTTAATGAAATTTTAATGAATTTTTTTCGTATTTAAATTTCATAATGAAATTATGATTTTAAAATAAGAAATTAGTAGAATATTATTTTACTAAAATATTCGTAAGTAGTTAACAGTAACAAAATTGTTAATCACTCAGAGCAGAAAGGGTTGGAAAGGGCTCGTATGTAGTTAACAGTGACATAGATAGTTAACAGAAGCTTGTAAGTACTCAACAGTAACAAGGTTGGAAGAGATTTAACAATTTTTTAACAGAATTGTTAATCGTTAAGAGTAGAAAGGGTTGAAAGGGGCTCGTACGTAGTTAACAGTGACATAGTTAATTAAAAGAAGCTTGTAAATACTCAACAGTAACAAGGTTAGAAGAGATTTGTGAGCAGCTAAGAGTGACAATTGAAAATAGTTAACAGTACCATAGTATGAAGTTTGAGATATACGTGTAGTTAACAGTAACAAGGTAGAAAGAACTTCGTTAGTAGTTAACAGTAAAAAGGTTTGAAAAAGACTCGTATGTAGTTAACAGTGAAAAAGATATCTATAAGAGGCTTTTAAACAGTTAATAGCAACATATAGTATGTTAAAGTAAGAGCTTTGAAATATTCGTGTAGTTAAGTGACAGAGGTGAAAAAAATTCGTAAATAGTTAACAGTAAAAAGGGTTGAAAGAGCTACGTACGTACGTAGTTAACAGTGAAAAGGGCTGAAAGAGACTCGTACGTACATAGTTAACAGTTAACAGCAAAGCATAGTTAAACTACGTACATAATTAACAGTGACATGCGTAGTTAAGGCCACTATTAACAATGTACGTAGCTTGTTAATATCTAACAGTAACGAGGTTAAAAGATATTTGTAAGCAGTTAACAGTGACAGCGTTAAAAGAGGTTTATAAATAGTTAACAGTAATATAATAACAGGATTGAGAGACATTTGTATAGTTAACAGTAGTAAGGCTGAAAGAACTTGGTTAGTAGTTAACAGTAGGTAAAGAGTTAACAGTAAAAAGGGTTAAAAGATAGTCGTAAGTAATATAGAGGCAAACATTTTAAAGTTTGTTATTCCATCAGCAAAATATTCCGAAAAAAAAAAATTAATTCCGAGGTGATCGTATCTCTGGGGACTCATGAGAAAATGCCCGTAAAGAAGAATACAGTCTTAAAACAGATTTTGTCTTTAACAAATTTTCGTTTAAGATAATCCATGTTAATACTTTTTGACTTTCAGCTCAGTAGAACATTTTCACTGTTAAAAAAGCCAATGAAGAATTTTGAAAGGATTTTAGAAAAAATTTAGCGTATGGAGTAATTTTCTTTTGCTCGGGTTTTAATAGATGTGGATGATCATGATGCTGATGGCTGCCATATCAATCGTCACAATGTCGGTCGCCACAAAACGAAACCACTTCGAATGGGGCAGCGCGCAAGTGAATGAGTTACGCACGCAATTTTGATGGCTGAGTGCGAATCCTTGTAGTTGGTGAGTGAGTGAGTGCATGAGTGTCGGGCACAAGGGTATCATTTGGTTTTAAGGGTTTTTTAGTACATTATGATGCCAGAGCGGGTGAGTGTGGTGGGTATGCATCGTTTTATCGTCCAACGCATCAAAAGTAACAGTATCTATCAACATCAAATCTTACTTCTTCCTGCCTTTCGCGCCATCCTTCTGCTTCACGAGAAACCATCTCGTTCCATGAATACAACATTTTTCGAAATTCGGTTTGGATTCGATGCGAATGAATACAATGTACGCTCGCACGTCCTGGCACAGCAACGTATTCTTATGTTGGCGGCAAATGAAACGGTGGCGAACGGAGTCGGGTGGATTCTGAGGATGCTTGCGTTCAGTTCGTCTGAGCCGGGAGCGTTACTAAAGGTTAAAACATAAAATTTGCATATATTTCGCGTTATACCGCTTTTATTTGCTTCTCCATTACGCGAGCATGTTTTACGCTTGCCCTGCGGTTGTACTATACACACACCGGAATGGTACTTGCTTGGTGCCGGCTCATCAGAGAGAAAAAAAAGGAAGAGAAAGAGTACGCAGAGGAGTCACGAAGGGGCGTACTACGTTTTTGTGGGGGCGTGTGCGAGAACAAAAAAGCAAATGGCACAAAAAACAATGATGGAGAAACGATATTGCTGGCCGCAGGGAGACTACATAGTAAGAGATGATTGCCGTGCAGAAGCAGTTGCTTAGGGAGGGGCAGGTGGTGGGCGATGGGTTGGGAAAGGGGAAGGGGTATAAATTCTTTAAATTACGTGTATGATGATTATTACTACGTGGCTGGTTGTCGGTTCATTACTTTTCATACGATGTTTGCATTCTACTCATCTAACGTTACTCGCTCGTATCTTCAAGATCTTTGTATCTTCGGAAATTCGTTCCGTAAATCGCGTATAAACCGCGTCTAAATCGCGTCTAAATCGCGTTTGAATCGCGTAGTATATTAAGGTGTTGAATGAAATGAGATATTCGAATATTTAATGGACTTTATGTAGAAAGAAATGTTAAAAAGTTTGAGAAGAAGTACGATAATCAAATGTTTCATGTCAGATGAATTGATTTTGTTTTCAAATAGCTTTTCAACTTTTTTTGGTCGTCTTTCTTTATGAGACTAAAAATCAGGACGTGTAGATTTGGTGCAGATTAACACAAAAAACATAAGGCTTTTTGAGAAAGAATCGTGCATTTTTGCAGTAAAAATATGGAAAAGTTAGCTTGATTCTATTTTCTTAAAAAAATTACGCCAAAAATACCATTGTTTTGTCTTAAAACCAAATGATTTTTTTGATTTTTCAAAAAATGGTGAAAATTTTATATTTCTTTGAAATAAAGTTTAGTTTTTTTTTAAAATAAGATTTTAAATAACCGAGCTTTGTTATTTTTTTTGACAATATCAAAGAAAATAGTAATGCGGACACAAACCTTTTAGCAAAAGATCCTGGACATGGTGTGTGTCCGTGCTAATTTCGAACCTAAAGAATCCTAATCGTAATAGAGCTCGTTAGAATGATTATAAAACCTCACTTTCGTTGAAAAAGTGCCATACTTATGTAAATTTAATTTTGTTAATGAAATAAAAGAAAATTCTAAGATAAAGTGCAAAAAACTTCAATCTCTGAGAGTGCAGTTTTTCTGTATTTGTATTGTTTTATAGACATTTTCCTTAAAATATGAAAAGCTTTACGAAGCGTAATGAAAAAGCTAAATGGATTGTGTTTTTCTTTATGCCAACATTCGCGAGGGCAATTCGTGCACTTTGTTTCGCAGCAAAAGAGTTTAATTAAATAACTGCAACGATTTACGGCGGAGGAAATGGTTCGAAACGAGAACAGAGCAGCACGCCCCTCGTTTTTTTCTTTGTTGTGGCATAAAAACAGTTTGGAAAAATATAGCGCTTTGTAGTGCTGCCGGCTGCTGCTGCTGCTGCTGCTGCTGTGTTTTTACGACATCTTTACGAACTACCAGCGTATGAGCGTTGAGAATGCAAAATGAATTTGGAGCAGCGTAAAGCGTTCTGCTCGTAACTTTACTCTCTTGGCCCAGTACTTTTCTAAAATGGAAAAAGTGGACCAACACGAAGCAAAGCCTCGAAAACGGTTGAGGAGGTGATGAAGGATGGTGAAGGATGGTGTTGAAAATAATTTACGAATTTCTGGAAAGTCTACATCGACAGAAATAAATTTTTTTTGTGGCCATGTATTTCTGTCGGCCAACTTCTGACTTCTTTAAAAGAAATCCCCCGCCATTCTCCCCCCGTTTTCTAACCCTTCTCTGCCACTCTCTCTCTGTGTGTGTGCGGGGCTAAAAAAATGGGAAGCCGAAAGAGAGAAATTAATTTGCAGGCTTCACGAAAGGATTTTTTCTACATAGTTGTTGCTGTTATTTTCGATGTTGCCGTCGTCGTCGTTGTTGTAGTGCTCTGTTCGCGATTTATTACGTTCGACTTTTGGCGTTGTTGCCAAAAACCAACATCGTTGTTAGGGTTGTTGTTGTTATTGTTTTGCAATTTGTACACACCTCCACCCACGGACAATGGCCATCAACGAGAATCTGACCAGATCAGAGTAATCTTGAACAGAGAGTGTGTATGTGCAGTGTTTGTCTGTTTGTTTGTGTGTCTCGTAGTAGGTACATATTTGTGTTCAGGTATGGGTCGTGTCGACCGTCTGGCTTTTGCGACATTGAGCTGCGCATGGCCATCAAGCGTACACCAACCAACTGGACCAAAGTGCTGACAAGCTTGGCCTGCGGCGATTTGGCAAAGAGAGAAAGATTGAAGGAAGGAAATGGCGGAAATGAAGGTGGAAAAGCAGGAGGACAAGGAGGAGAGGCTGACAACAAAGTGTTACCGATAGTGGACTACGCCAATAATGTTTTGCAAGCCCATTTTTTGGTCAGATTCAGAGCGATGTAGCCAGAAGTGGTCTTTTCTAGCAAGAAGGACTTTCTCTTAAAAGTCTCACTCGAAATGCAATAAAAGAAGTTTTTTAGTTTTTAACTTCTTCGAAAGTCTTTTCATGGCAGTTTTTGTTTTATTTATGTTTTGGGAAAATTCAACGATAAGTTTATTGAAGGTTTTTCAGTGTTCTTTCGATGCTTTCGAAGTTTTCCCAAATGTATATTTTTCTCTTTAGTTGTTCGGTTTAGTTTTTTTTAGCTTCTTCACCTTCACCTTCTTCTTTTTTTTTTCTTCTTCTACATTTACTTCTTTCTTCCTTTTTAAGTTATCTTTTCAGTTTTTTTACCATTTTTTTTATTCTACATAGTTTAGTTTGAATATTTTAAGAAATTCGATTTCGAATTTTCGGCAAAAATACGAGTAGAGTTTGTTACTTGAATGAAAATACGAGACATTTTAAGAGGTCTTTAGTAGAATTTTATGCCGTATGTCGTATGCAGAGTGATATACGAGTACATAGAGAGGCTTTGCTTGAATAAATATTATGGTCACTGGATGGTCACTGACCATCCCCAAGACATTTAAGCTCTACTACTGCTATCCAAATTGATGTTGGCAGTTGTTGCTTTTCTAAAACAATAAATTCCTAGATTTATTAGAGCCATTTCTTGTTGTCTTAATGGTTGTTTAAGGAAAAGCCTTAATGATTGATCAGGTTTTGTTCATTGAATTGTGGCCGTTATTTTCTCACTTTATTCCATTCTTTCTTCTTTCTTCGTTACTTCCTTCTAAGGCAAAGACATTATATATTTGTTGTGATTTGTAAACGGAAATGATGCCGTAAGATTTATTGATGATAGCAATTTATTTTCACATTGCCGATAAGCTCAATTTGGAACTTCTTTCTTCCGGCATTACTTGCCGTCCGTACAGAAAATAGTCCGTTATTGTTCAATTCGCCGATTATAAGGCAAAGGTTAAGTTTCCGGTTCGGTCAATAGCCTTCGCTTCGATTAGTAGAGTAAATACATTGAATAATTTCGCTTCATAAGGCAGCAACAATCCTCATGAAGCTGGATTTTTAAAATGGTTTTTTAGTAAAATTATTTACTAAATATTTTAGAGAGAGAGAGAGAGAGAGAGAGAGAGAGAGAGAGAGAGAGAGAGAGAGAGAGAGAGAGAGAGAGAGAGAGAGAGAGAGAGAGAGAGAGAGAGTTCTCTATCCTTAAGAGATCTTGAAAGAAAACAGGGTGTAGAGATGTTAAGTCGCCGGATTTAGCTTCAAAATGCGCATGCGATGCTTTTGAAAAGGAAAAGAGCGCCACTTTTCTAGAAAAGATTTTTTATTAGACTTTTATTATAAAATTTATAAGACTTTTTATTAGAAAAAATAATAGCATTTTCTTTGTATTTTCTTTGTTAAAATCCTTAAAACCTTCCTTAAAACTATTTTGCTTTGTTAAAATCCTTAAAACTACAACAACTCTTAATAATTTGTATATAGTATAGCTTATAAAATGTTAAAAAATATAAATTCTTATTGGTGTTGTTATCTTTATAAGATATCAGCCAACATTACTCATGATCTATTCATTTTCATACCGAGAAAGGAAATTTCGATTAGCCTGAAGATGATATCATAGCATACATACATAGTAATATAACATACTAATATACTAATACATATAACATAAATATACTAATAATTGGTATAGGCTAGGAAAACCATCAACGAAATTTGATATTTGTTGATACTCTTCTCTTTACTCTTGCCTCATTTTCATAAATCAGTTTAATTGAATTTATTAGATTATTTCGTTTAATATCTGAAAATTGCATGAAAGACTAATACACACACAAATACATATATATATACATATACCGTTAGCCTCAGATACTAACTAATTAGCTATAAATCGTAAAATCAACAGGGACACAGAGACAAATGTTAAGCAACGACAGCAGGAATTCAATGATATTGCACACACACACACGCAGACGCAGGCACGCCACATCGATACACTAGAAAAGAATGCGCTTATCACACACACACACATACCACATTTATTCATACCGATGCATGTTTGTACATAAATTCCTATGCACAATGTTAATGTTCAGATATTGTATGATATCGTACCATGATAATAAAACGGAATTCGGTATTTGCTCTTTCGTTGCAACAATAAATTCTGTTTGTTAATGTAATTTTGACATAACAATTAATTTTGTCACAAATTCAGATACATATTTACAGTTCAGTTGTTAACAAAGATAATATATATTAGCATTTTTGGGAGCGAGGCCACTGAGCCAGCTTTCCTCTTGGCCGCAAAAAAATCAATTTTAATGCGCATTCGATAGAATTCAATGAATGCATTAAATTTGAAATAAAATAATTAAGTTCAAAATTACAATCATATCACAATTTAATAGAAAATGTATATGTACTGTTAACTACTTACATACGTAACAGAGTATGTACCTTTTAACTGTTTTTAACGATGTTACGATGTTACGATGTTTAACGTTACGTAAACAATGTTATGTAAATCATGTTACTGTTAACATCTTATCCGTTTCTTTTAATCATGTCGCTGTTAAGTACTTTCGAATTCCTTTTAAGTGTGCTGTTATGTTACTTATTTGCATCAACGCTCTCTCGCTCGTTAGATTTTCATATCTCTGTTCATGTCTCTTCTACTATGTCTCTTTCTATGCGTTTCTATTCCTTTATTACTTTGAACTACTTTCGAATCTCTTAATTATGGTTTAGCTTTCTGACCGGGTTGATTGATGATTAATTTAGGAGGGAATTTCCATCATTTGTTGCCAATCAACTTTGTTGATTTAAAGATAAATCGATTTATGTTTTTTTTGGTCCTTGCAATAAATTCGTTCTAAAATCCATTACTTCGAGTTCTTTATTGCTAACCGCTTACTAATATCATTTAACAGCAGAATAACAGTTGCCTTCGACCTCTCAAGAAGAGGAAGTTGACATGTTCTTCTAATTAAATGCTACGAATAATGTTTGATACGTGAAAAGATAATTTTTCAACTTCGTTACTGTTAACTACTTACGTTTATTTTTCAATCTTGTTGCTATTAATTACTTGTGCGCCTACTACTTAACTTAACAGTCTCTTTTGATTAAGTTAAGTTAACTACTGCCGTATTTCTGTTAACTACTAATGCTTCTCTTTAAATTATGTATGATATACAAAACTCCTCTTTTTTATACTCGTAATCTAATCTCTTTTAAGTGTTTTTGCTATTAAGTCTCTCTCACTGTTACTTACCATTCTCTTATTTTATATTATTGTTATCCAATTACGCGTTAACAACTATTAACTAACTTGGCGTCTTTTACTGTTAACTACTTAGCAGTCTCTTCTGACTATGTCTTTCAATTTAATTTCTGTTAAGTTACTGTTAACTACATACGCGTTGCTTTTTAACTACTTCCGTTTATTTTACTCTTAAATATTTAACAATCTCTTTTGATTATATCACTGTTAGTGACGCACATCTTGCAACCATGTTACTATTAATTGCTTACATACTAATTTCTTCAACCATTCCACTAAAGCACAAGCACAAGTAATCTTTTATACTTCCGTTGGCAATTTACACAACCGCAAATGTTAAGTCTTAGGTCATAAAAGTTGTTCTCTTGCAACATTAACGCTGCACTCGTTTATTTACAGAGTTTAATGTAAAGTGCAAAGATAATTAAATTCTCCAAACTTTTGATTTTGTTTTTGTTGCGCCATATATTTCGACTTCTACGAGCGCAATGCACAGAGCATCAAGTTTCTAATGCGGTGGCAGTTCCACGCTGTATTTGCGATGTTAATCCGTTAAGGATGGGTATGATGGGCAGAGGTTAGGAGAACTATATACTATACATAAACATTTGCATTCTCATCCACAGACGACTCCACCACCGTCACAGCCACTGTTACTGCCACTGCCCTTACCGCAGATCCATATTGAAATATAACCTCACTTATTCTCATCTACACGAGTGTGTTTGAACACCATTCATTCCGCTTAGCTCGCGGGTCACAGTTGTCATGCTTGTCGTTACCGAAATTTATGAAATCCAGTCGGTGGAAAGCCAGACCGACCACATGCGGCCTCTCGGTATTTGGTCAGCGCGTTATGTTCGTACATACATATTTGCAAATTTAGTATTTACTCGTAATTTTGTATCTCAATCATTTTAAGCAGCTTAACGTGAATGCTGAATGTGACGCAGTGGCTTTAAGGAATTTTAGGATTTTTTTAAAAGCTTAAAATTACATTAGAACTTAAGGAATAAAAACGGACAACGTCTTTTAAGGAATTTATTATTATTGTCTGCTGCTAAATAAAATGTTTTCTTTAGTTCAGGAAACTTTTGTATGAGGAGCAACACCAACAATAATAATAATAATAATAATAATATTTACAAGAATTCTCCAAAAAGCTGCAAATTTACTGTACTTAAGTATATTTAAATTAATAAATTTAATTAATTTTGTCATTGTTATATGTATTACTGTTTGTGTTGTTGTTAAGGCTGTTAATGATATGTGTACCATTCACACACCAACACACTCACACACGAGTTGTTGTTAAGCCTGCAAAGCAAAAAAAAAAATTCAATGCTGCAGCCGTTAGTGATCGTGCATGCAATTTCAAAAAAGCAATTTCGGAATACATAAATTTTGCATTTCGTTACGCATAACGAACAACAACAACAACAACAACAACAACAACGACCAATGCCACCAGGATGCAGACGAAAATTACAATATTCTTGTTTCGTTTTTTTTTTTGTCTTAGTTTAAGCATCACAAATGAAAAGCTTTAAAATTTAAATGTAAAGCAAGAACAAAACCCACAACAATTTAAAAAATTTTAAATTTTAATGAATATACGAGTATTTTATAGAAGTAGTTTTTGTTTTTTTTGTTGGAGCTACCAGTGTTGCAGTTTTTAGTGTTGAAATATTCATCAGAAGCAAGTTGTTGGCGTTGAAATGAATGCAATATCGTGAGCCAAAATGAAGAAGCAGGAGCAAAGTGAAAGAGTGTTTGAGGCAAAGAGATTGTTCCCGCCGCGATGCCTCTGTATTCAAATTTGGGTGCTCTTCATTTTATATGCACGTAATTCTGGTTCTTTATGTTGTTCTGTTTCTTAGAAACAAAAAAAAAAAAACAACTTAATTTTGTTGTTATTTTTTTGCTGTCGTTGCTGCTGTGCTCTTGCATTGTTTTACATTTACATCTTTTTCATTTTGTTGCTGCTTTTGTTATGGCTGGTCTTTATGATTTTAATTTTTAATGGTTGTTGTTGTTGTCTTTTTTAGTGGCTGGCTTCCGCTATTGTTCTGTTCGCTGTATCAGTTTTGCAAAATTACTTTACTTTACCTTTTCTTACAAATTTTCTAATTTTTTTCCCTTTGTTTAGGTTTTAATAGCTCTTTTTTTATAGTAAAATAGGTACAAAGGTATGTACATATTTTGCTTTTGGTTTTTCTCATAGAAAATCTCTCTTGTTTTGTTGTGTTGTGTTGTGTTGTTATCTTTCGTCCTTCTGCGCTGTTTATTGATTCTGTTCGTTGTTTGAACTTCCTTTATCGTCCAAAATATCCTTGATTCTTGTTTTTGTTGTTGTTAATCCCATAGAGCGAGTGTAAAGAACAAATTTAAAGTAGTCTTTTTTTCTTGGAAGTTTTCTTTTTTTTTAAATATACTCAATGTATTTACGTTAAGCGAGGAGACGAAATGAGAGACAAGAATCATTTGAAGCAGTGGAGAGAGTAAGAATTATATTAACGCTCAAAGAACTGCGCTCCTTAACTGTCAAATCATAACCAATGACACTCACAAAGTCCACAATGAGCCCATACGGGCTGAGTTGTGCACTGCTGTCCTAAAAAAACAAAAAAAATTTACCTAAAATGCATTCAAATAAACAAGTTTAATTGTACTAATTTTTTAAAAATTTTAATTAAATAATTACCATTAAACGAAGGAAGATTTCTTATTAATTTTTTTCGCCATCTTCTAATTTCAGATATTATCAAATCTATGGATTGTCAGAGCTATTGTGATGAATATACATATATTACCCATACGTACCCATACGTGACCATCCAGCCCATAGAGTAAAACGCTCCCGTGACCTACCCTGTAGTTCCGGGCTTTTGTTAACTATGCTTGGTTTTGTTTTGGCTGATCAGAAGCTCGTCTCTACAGGTATCTCACAGGGTAGAAATAAACAGCTGATCGAAAATATGAAATCTGAAACCTGGGACATTTATAGTGCAAAATACTAAAATCAACAAAAGTGTTTTTGGGAATGAGAGAAAAAGAAAAACCAAAATAAAATAATATAAAATTTAAAAGTGCTTTTTGTGATTTTCATTGCTTAAATCATTGTATAGTGTATTTAATTTAATTATTAGTGAAATTATCGATTAATAGTGAAATTATCATCTTAGTTTTGAATAAAAATATAATTTTCTTAAATGCATTAGTTTTTATTTAAGTTTAAAAGGTCACTTTTGTTCGAATAATTGTATATTTTATAGCATAAAACAGTTCTTAGACGTGTTTATTTTTAAATACTTAGGAGGTATTGTATTGTATTGTATTGTATTGTATTGTATTGTCTCTCTCTTTCTCTGCTTCTCTTTCAGTTGTGGGCAGCGAACATTTGGCGTAGTTTGAAATGTACTTACTCTGAAAATGCATTGAATGCAGTAAATCATTTTTCAATCAATTTTCTTTTACTTAAAAGCAACCAAAATCATCATGACGAACAGTCAGTCATGAAGAATTTTCTAACACTTTTTAAACGTGTTGATACCTGCTGCCATCTGCCACACCTTTTTACCCGGATGCAGTCTCTTGGATGCAGTCTCGATAGTGGTGCGGTGCGGTTACGACTGGAGCACATTCTTATTCAACGGCCAAGGTGAAGATTCGCGATTGGCAGCACCTTTTTCTTCCCTTTTTTTTATTAATAATTCATCTTCTTCAGAAGTTTCGTCACTTTGCGCCATCTCAAGCGTTACTGCCATTTGAACAATAAAAAAAAGAAGAAGAAGAAGAGAAGGAACAGAAAAAGTCTAAGATCTGAAAGAACGAAAAGTACGAAAAAATCTCTTAAAATCAGTAGCATGGAAAATTCAAGCAACATAAAACTTCATGGAGATCGATGAATTGAAGAAGGGTGGAGTTGGGGTGGTGGTGGCTAAGAAGAAGAAACTTGAGCAGAGACTGTGCAGAGATTGGCAAGAAAAACTGCTGGAAAAAGAAGAGGAAGCGGAAAATAAAGTAAGAGGAAAAAATACGTACAAGAAAAAGGAACCATAAATAAATAAATAATTGCTTCGGTTTTATCCACGACTCAACCATTGTAGCTGTCGTAGGGACCCCAGGGAACTTTTCTTCTTCTTCTTCTTCTTTTTCTATCTCTCCTCTTCTGCAAGGAATAAATAAGAACTTCCTGAATGAACGAACGAACAGCTGGAGTGATGCTTCACGGGACTCACTTCAACCCGACTAAAGCGAATCTTTCAGTTGAGAAGTTTTGAAAGTGTTCCGAATTCTGTTGAAAATGACCTAAGAAAAAGAAGAAGAGCAAGACTTTTCGTAAAGGAAGCGAAAAATGTTTCCGTCTCAAAACTTGTCTTAATTGCTATAAAACGGAAGCAAACGGAGTACTCTGTCACTCTGAAGAAAAAATAACTTTTAAGAAAATTTTAAATAAAAGAGAACATTCCGAGAACTCATGATTTCAAGGATTCTTGCAATTTGTTCTCGTTTTAAAAAATAATTTATACTCATAAAATGTTGGATGACACTTTGATCACGTCAATTGTTCTATTGAAATAATTACAAATTGACAAAGTGATTTTTATTGGAAACTTTCTGACATTTTCTAATAAAAAATTGATATTTTAATATACTAAAAATTTGCAAAATTTTAACAAAAATTCTTACTTAAAAGAATTATTTATTCTTTATTTTTACTTATCTTATTTTACTTAAAAGTAATACTAATTTTATGTTTTTAAAATAAAAAGAAAATTACCATAAAAAGAAAGAACTTCACATCATTTCTTATTGGATTAATATTTATCCTCACAAGCTTTTCATTCTTTAGTTCAAACCGAATTCAATTGAAATCCGTATATAATAACTTTTAAAAAGCAACAGAAAAAATACATACATATAGCAAAGAAAATGACAAGCGCAGATTTTTAACCAAACGCATTCAAGCTATTTTTATCGTTTATCGTGTCGTCTATCTTCGAATTGGTTTAATTCACTCAAACGACAAAGCAGTTTGTTTTTATCACAAAATGCATTGCAAATTTGGCAGCGTTACAATCGAAAATAGCACCAACGGTATCGATGCCACCCACTATCGCAATCGAATCAACTGGCAGTGTTCCTTTTCAATTCCTTTCTCAAGCACCTTTTGATGATACGTACTTGTGTGATGTTAGCATTAGATGAAGATTCTAAATTCTGTTACCCAACAGAATACGGTTAGCTAACAGCGGTGACACGGTTGACAAGCTTAAATTGACAGAGAATTCTGATGAGCATTTTGAAATGTACTGTTAATAACATGGCTATAAAAGAGATGTAATTGCATGCTCTGGTAATAACAGAGGAAACAGAGAGAAAACTTCTCTTACCGTAAGATCTGCGAAAAAAGGGCCTTGTTTACAAATTGATTGATTAGTGATGGTTATGATTGATTAACGTCAAACATACAAATTATATGCTAATTGAGGAAATGATCTGAGGATTGTGGGTCTTACTCTCATTTGACTCTCATTTGACCATGACGATCAGAATTATCAGAATTCATGAAAATTATGTAAGAACTATAGAATTTAGAAAAAAAAATGTTTTACGTTTCAGGAATAAAAAAAAAAGAATGGGATAAGGTTAAAAAAAAACTGCATTATGGACCAAATTAACACTTTTGAAGTATGTACTATATTTTTTTAATTGAATAAATTTAACACTTTTTGCAGTAAAAAAGACATTGTTTGTATGGAATAAAAACTACACAATTATGACTATTAATTGCATATTACAATATTTTTGACTGATGTGATTTTCGATGATCATCGGTAGAGACGATCAGTACGCACTTAGTTTTGGTGACGTGACTTTATACACTTTCGATTATTCACATAAAGAAAGCATCGAAAGCCGTTCGAAGGAAGGCCGTTTGGTTCATGTTGAGTTAACAGAGAACGTGTGTTAAGAACTGTCAACAGCTCTGTTAAATAACTTTCTATTGAAACACTGTGAAAGTTTGTTGCTAACTTCACAAAATTCTTTTATGTTGCCACAAGAAAATTATGGCAGGTTATCTTGAAAGGAAATAAATGAATTGTTGTGTGGGTGTGTGGAAGGTAATTGGCAGGGGAGGGGAGGGGGATTGTGGGCATATAAAAAGTGACAGTCTTGAGATTTTTCCGATTTTTGTTGATTCTTTTATGGTTTTTCAATGCCTGTCAAAGCATTTGCTCGTTGCTGTTATTCGAAAAAAATTAAATAAAGGCTAGAAAGAAATGGAGCGAAAGAGAGGGTAAGGCGGAGAGGGAGAGAGAAGGAGAGAGAGAGAGAGAGAGAGAAAGAGAGAGAGAGAGAGAGACAGCTAAAAGTAAAAACTTCAAAAGTAGGAGAATAATGAAAAATTATTTTATTAGTTTTCTCTCATTGAAAAACCTTTGATTTCGGAAGCAATTTTTTTTATTGCTCAGCATCCGGTTTTTCATGACACATTAACTCTTCACACAGGGTAAATGCGTGTGTATATGTATGTATGTGTGTATTGTGTGTATTGTGTGTGTGTTGAAGTGTCTGTCTCTGCGGAATTGTTTCTCTTAAACAAATTTTTTCTTTAATATTTCCTCTGCAGAAGTAGCAGACAACACTTCAACCCTTTCCACCCTTCTCCATCCAACCTTTTCGCATCTTGTTAGCATTTCAAAGAAATAAAGACAGAAATAAAGATAGCAAATACTTGCCACTATTTTATGTTTGCTTTTTTTTTTTCTATGAATGCGCTGAAGCAATTCGTCAGGATTTATTCGAAGTGAGAGACCGTTACGACAACAGCTTCCTTTAAAGCTAGAAAAAAATGAAGAAAATAAGCTGCTTCCGCGGTTGTGACTGCGCTGCTGCTGTTAGTGCTCCTGCTGGTTTGCTGTTTTCGATGCAATGTTGATGCTAACGCTGTCTCTGCTGCCGTTGCTGCCGTTGCTCGCTCCAACTCAGCTGAGCTCGTGAGGATGATTTGAAGAATACGCACTTTGAATGCCGACAGATACAAATACGCGATGACTGATGATGTATCTGCCAGATGTACATTCTTTCATTCATTCATTCTGTCTTTCTTAGTCGTTACAAGTATATATACTTTATTAGTATTGTATAAAGATTGACAAAGAAGACAGCAAAAATAACAAAAAATCTTGCTCTTGTTTTTGGTTGCTGAATCTTATCAATTCTTGGCGTGACGATTTGACATCGTAAATACAAATTGAGATTTTATTCTTGCATAAAAAACAAGATGAAATAAAACCAAAAAATGTTCTAAGAAAAAGGAGAAATGTATTAAAAAGTAACCAATCGAAAGAAAATGCTAATTTTAATTAATTGTTTCGAGTACGTTTCGAGTATAATAAATATTACCGCATTTGAATGAATGCAATTTTTCAATTATTGAAGATTGAAGTATTATTATTAAAGTACTGAAATATTTTAATATAGAAATGTTGAAATAAAATAAAAGGAATTATTTTTGTATTACCTTTTTAGAATTAATGAGATTACTGGAATTTCTTTAAATAATACTTCTATAAATGATACTATGGCTTATATAAAAACAGGGTGCTCCGCTAAACATGCTACTAAAGTTGCGACGTCTAAGTTGGGTTGAGATAAAAGAAAAATTGCATTAAGCTAAAAAAATAGCTTAAAACGGAGGAAAAAGGTCCTAACAAAGTAACTGTCACGCCTACCACAGGTTAACGTACTTTTGGAGAAACCTAAAGTCCCAAAGCAACAAGTACTGAGTTTAAATTGAGGCAGTTGGTGAAATAATTTTAGAGAAAAGTTATTGCTGAATTTGAAATTTTTAGAGGAAATAAATAAAAAAAAAAATTGCTACATAGAATTTTCCAAAAATAAAAACGCGTCAAATAAGTATGACGTTTCTGTGCACTCTAAATGTTCTCATGAGCTCTCGATATAATGCTGAAAACCAGAAGTTATTGGTATGGTAAGGTCGTCATTATTTCGAGAAAATTCGATGAATTTTAATCAATTTCTATACAAACAACACTCGTTTAATGTTTCTGAAATTTATACCTAAATCGATCGCTCTTCCGAGAAGCATTAGCATAGATTTTATACTTAACATAGACTTGAAATTTCCTAAGAAGTCGATATCGATAACCCCTCAGACATTCTTGTTCATCTCCACTGTTAAAGAGATGTTAAGAGTTTCTAGCAGTTACATTCCGAACATTTGGTATGTTGGAGTCAGCCTGTTGACACAACAATTTTTGCATAGTTTCTCAATATGCTTAGCTCAGACACGCACCACAATAACATTGTGAATGAAAAACTGCAGAGAAGAAACACTACGGCTTTAATAGATCTACCATGCGCTAGATGTCGCCCGAAACATTATAGATTGAATGAAAAACGATTTTTAGTTTTAAAAAATGGCAAATAAAGTTCTTAAGGAATGAAATAAACTCATTATTATATATACTTATGAATACTTCGCGATTTAACAAAAAAATAAGAAAATAAATTTCAAAAAAAGCAAACACATTTTTATAATCTTTTAAAAAAAATTTTTCTTATTATTTTTCCTTTGTTTTTCCTTTTGCCTTTGATAATTCTTTCTACTGATACACATTTTGATGTTTTTATTCTGGAAACTTTTTTTTACAAAACGAAAAACAAGTAAAGAATTATTTTTAGAGATGTAATGTTGTTGTTGTTGTTGTTTTTACTTTTGTGTGTTGTTGCTGCTGCTGCTACCTTTGAAGATTGTTGTTGATGCTGCTGCTGATGCGAAGGATGTACAGCGTGGATTGTTTGTGTATCAAAGTGTATCTGACGAAAAAGAGTGTCGGGGCGAAAACACACAAAGAATCCATTAATCAATCCTTTCATGATGTGACGCGGTGCGTGTCCTTTTATGTTATACTCGTACTCGTCTCTATATAAAAAACAAAAAACAGATCACACACACAAACACACTCACTCACAGTATGAGTATTTCGCATTTTTGCGCCCTTTTCGTTCATGCTTCAATACAAAATAAATACGAATAGTACTTAAAAAAAAGCTGGCAGTTGAAATAAAAAATAAGAAAATTCAAGAACGGAATAATATCAAATGTTACTTAACGCATGTGTGTGTGTGTGTATGCGTTTTGGCGTAAACGTGAACAGAGAGTAGAATTAGGAGAAAAATATATAAAGGATTCCAAAAAAAAAATGTCGGCATAGTCTTATAGAATATGAAAAGAAAATGGCGACATCAGTTTAACGAAGGGTACGCTTTATTTACATTTTCCAAAATAGAGCTGATTACGGCTGAGTGAGCCGTTCTCCAGTCGATGTGTGTGGAATGTGTTTACGGGTGGATTTTCGAGAAGCTCGTGTGTGTGTGTGTGTGAGTGTGTGCTTATCAGTAGGATGCGATTCGAGACAAACAAGATACTTACGCAGAATACGTGAAAGAGAGAAGGAAGAACATCTAACACACGACTGAGACACGAGGCGTTTTCGTATTGAATTCCGAAACGAGATTCGAAAACGACACAGACGAGATGAGATTTTGGGACAAACGACAGGACTTTTCAGTACAACGAGATCGACACAGACATTTTCAGACAGGACCTTTCAGTCGAGACGAGATCCCGAGAAGAGACATACGTTTTCAGTCGAGATCTCGAAAAGAAGACAGACAAAAGACCAGTCGAGACTATGAAGGGCTTCTTTACCGAAACGAGATTTTGAGACGGAGCAAGATTAGTCAGTTGAGACGACTAAGTTTTTTTTTTTAATTGAGACGAGATCTTGAGACGAGACAGTATTTTTCAATCCAGGCGAGACCAACTTTTCCAGTGAAATGCGGCAGGACTTTCAGTCGAGATGAGATCCCCAGAATGAGAAAACCTTTTTCAGTTAGGGCGAGATGGTCTTTTTTAGTCGCGATGTGATCCCGGAAAGACGATGCAGGAGCTTTCAATCGGGGCGAAGCTCATTAATATTTCAATAATGACGTCTGGACGACTTTCGGAAAGAGAATTTGGAAAAAAATGCAACTTAAAGAAGAATACGCCAATTTATTCACCAAGAAATCAAAAGAATTTGTTTGATATAAGAAATTTCTCAGCTCGCTGTATATACATACCTTCTCTATATACCTTTACCGATACCTACAATATTTGTGATTACGTTACATACTTATTATATTCTTTGTCAAGCCTGTCAAACGTCTCGCATACTAACGCATACTGCATACTGCAGATGCTCTCTGTCGAGATGACGTCTTTCATCTCAGCTCATTTCATCTCATGATCATTTCACTCATCTCTCATCTTTTCAGAAAATAAAAAAGAAACAGCTTCCATTCTTTCTTCTTCTTCTTCCTGAATCCTAAAGTCCTCATACTGCGTCGCGTACGGCATGTCAAAGAGATACTAAAGTGACAGTTCAACAAAAAGGAGACGAAAAAAAAAATATAATGGAATGGAATCATATGAAAATGGTATACTGCGAGTAAAAAGGATGTGACCGGTGGAAGGAAGACCTCCACCAGTGCACATTTGGAGCGCACATCATTAATTATCTCTTCGGCAAGCAGCTTTCTTGGTAGTCGCAAAGCAACGTCGGTCGTCTCGCATCGCCTTGAATCGAAGCTGTCGAGCAGCCAAACAAACGATTTCTCAGTCGAACGTTTTCAAAATCTTTCGATTGTTTTTAATACGAATGCTGTTCGTTTTCCTCTCGTTCTTGTCGTATGGATTGGTTCAAAATTATTTTCATGTTGCTTCCGTTTTTATTAGAATAGATTTTATGTAGAGTAAATGTGATGCAGAAAAAAAAACCGAAATTAAAATGCTTTTGTGAAAAAACGTTCATGACTGCCTCATTGTGACATATTCTCACACTACCAAAATGATTGGTGCTGTGCGGTGCGGTGCGTCTTTCATTTTGAGTACCAGTGTGACCATATTGATTGCTCTACTTTCGAACAGATTCCAACAGATTTTTTCTTCCTTCTTTTCTTTCAAATGCCTCAAATTACTTACTATAAGTTTCAGTTTCATTAAAGGATTCGTTTCGGATCAAATGAAATTGAGTTGTTGTCTTTCAAACGATTTTTGTCTCAGAGATCACAAGTGGTTACTATTAATCATGAAGGATGATTTCATCAAGGATGAAAGAAGCACCTAATCGTTCAAAAATCAAGGCCATCAATTCGAAGATTGTAAGAAAAAAAAATTTATTGTTTCATTTTATACAAAACACGGTCACATTATGGTCACCATTTGTGAAATGGTTAATTTCGGAATTTTTCATTTTGTGTTGTTAAATGTCTCAATTTCTTGAATTCGTAATTATATGAAAAAGCTAAAAATATTCCTATTTTCACTCTCTTTTTTTTTTGCATGACACTGTTTTTTGGATTTTTTCCTTCAAAACGACTTTGTATATATAATTCAGATTAATTTTTTCTAGACTAGACTTCCAGTAATTAATTTTAAATTGATATAATAAAATAGAAATAATAGAATAAATGGAATAACGCGAGTATAAAATGGAATTAGAAAATTGCTGAAATTCAAAATAGAATAATAAGAACTCCAAAAGTTTGGTTTTTTCTAATTAAAATTTTTGATTTTTAAAAAGGGTATAGAAGCGAAATGGTATAAAGAAAACAGGTTGTAAATCAGGTAATCTCTGTGTCTACCGATTGTACAGCAAATATTTCTATATATCATGACTAAAAGTTTAAAACTTTTAAAATATCTTTAAAAGTTTACAGAAGTTGTTATTTATGAATTATACACGCTTATAAATAGAAAATAAAGGAAATCCCAAAAACCCGGAAGGTTTTTCTTTATTTTAGGCTTTTATAAAGGCTCACATTCACACTCAAAATATACGAAAAGAGGAAAAGTATTTTAATATTCGTTACGCATCGCTAATGGTTCGCCTAATTTTGTAAAAAATAACTTTATTTATAAGATTTTTGAGATTTGTTTTTATTTATGTTGTTGCTGTTGTTGTTGGTGTTGTTTTACAGCTGTTACAAAAGCTCTATATAGACTGATATTTAAAGATAATTCTCGTAGTAAAAAAAGTTATAAAAACAACAAGAATAAATAGAAAAGAAAATAGGAAAAAGAAACAAAAGAGTTATAGGAACTACTTACTATGACTACCACCAGCAGCAACTACAAAAAGTACAACAACAACAACAATTAAAAAAAAATAATACTTACTTATAATAATAATTAACGTATTAGTTACAGAAACGCACTTTGCCACGCATACAATGGCAACAACAAAAACAACAATAATAACAACAATAACAACAACAACAACTACACTATCAAACATGTAACCATAAATTTGTTAATTTTAGAAATGTTTAGCGCTTAAAAAAGTGTTTGCCCTTCGCGTGACCGCTGTGAAGATGTAAAGAAATGAACCGACATAGACGAACAGTTTGCTCAAAGGGTTGGAATAGCGTAACGCTGGGAAGAGAAGAAGGAGGAGGAGGAGTCGAATCATTTGTACCCAAACTTGCCAAAAGCCACACGCAGTCATTTTAAAGCGCAGTAACGAGATGGCAAAAGAACAACCATCGATCGATCGGTTCGTTGAAGGAAGAGAAGAAGCGGCATTCTCTTGAATCGAGAATGCTTTGAAGGGTACACCGCTCCACCGAGGTTGGCCGGCCTGCCTGCCTGCTGGAGGGGCTGGCCGCTGATGGTGGCGCTGACGCTGCTGGTGTACGTTCTGATTGAGGCTAATTAAATTTAAAGATTTCCATAAGATTATCAATCTTACAGAAGATGCGTAAAACATTTATTCATCCGGGTTAAGAAACAAAAAAAAAAAAAAACAGGCAGCAGCAGCGACTACAGAATTTACAACAAAATGAAAAAATTCAAAATAACACTAAGAATTACAAGAAGAATAACAGCGAGAACAACAACAACAACGACGACGACGATGAAGCAACATATCGGAATAACTCATGATTGAGTAAATGATTAATGAATAATGAATCTTTAAAAGGTACACAAACGCATATACTCGTCGTACAACATAACCAACTACTCTCTCTCTCTCTCTCACTCTCTTTGCCACTCTCTGCAGCTGTTTGTTTCGACGGCAGGCTTTCAAGGCAGCAGGTCGGTCCATGGGTAACGAGGAAGGAGCTTCGTCTGTGTCTAAAATGATCACGATCGTTTTTTACGCTTTTGGTTAAAATTCGATAGAAGCAAGAAAGGAAGGAGGGAAGGAGAGAAACAAGGAAGGAAGGAAGGAAGGAAGGAAGGAAGAAAGGAAGTAAGGAAACAAAGGAAGACAGAACCGCTTTAACAAAATGATTTTAATCAGATCTATAGCCTTTGAGTTTCTAAAAAGAAACTCTAAAAGTTTCTAAAATCTGTGAATTACGATTTAGAATTAATGCGCTAGAATCAAATCAAGACTTACAAACTTTTATAAAATCTTTCGAAATTAAAACAAATTAAATTAAATAGTCCAAACTAAATCATCTCAAATCAAAGCAATATCAAATTTCACCTTCCTAAGTCGGAAAAAATTCAAAATCAAACTAAATCTTCTCTAATTATATTCAAATGATCTTTCTTTTCAATGAAGATTCTATTCAATGAAGATTCTATTCAATGAATCTTCTCTAATTATTCTCAAATGATCTTAAATCAAATCGTTGCAAAAACCTAAATTAAATTAAACCCTATAAAATAATTTCCAAACTAAAGCTTTTAATTTTTTTTAAACTTATTCTAAGTTACTCGTATTTTAATCTCTTTCGAAATCCTATCAAATCTTCAAATTAAACCAAACCAAACTAAACATTCCAAAAGCGATCTAATTAAATCAAAGAAAATCCAAAATCGTTTTATATAACAATTAGTTTTAAAAGCGAAGGATTTTTAAAGCGTTACTAACGCCATTAATCCATTTAATAATTTTTCGGGAAAATGCGATGTAGCGTTGTATCGCCGTAAGATACGATATTTTTTTAACTTATCATTATTATTCGTTAAAGGTATTTATTGTTTAACAAATGGAAAGTAAAGATGGCTAAAAGTTTTATCTTTGCTGGTGTCTAACCGTCTATCGATCAAAGGGTTATAATTATAGGACCGATATAATAACAGACTCCTTTACTATCAATCTAACGAAAAGAAGAAGTAGAAACTACCGCGAGCTATGTTACGATTGAGAAGTGTCTAATTAACTAAAGTAATAGTTTAAAGAAAATTATAACATTGAATAAATTTTCTTAATTCGAGCATTAATCATGCATAACCTTCACTACTAGCAATAATTTTAGATTAAAGGAAAACAATTACGATATTTAAATTTCAAAGTTTTAAAAGCAAAATTTTATTTATAATGGTTTGTAATTAAACATACTTTTTCTGTTTGAGCCTTAAAGAAAGCACAAAGGTAACCTAAAAACGGCAACCCTTAAAATCGATCTTAAGAGATTTTAAGTTATAAACGCAATAAAATAAAGTATTCTCTCAGTCTCTTCGTTTTTCTTTATACATTTCGCATACATTGTTTTTTTTTTAAATAATGATCATTGTTGCTCACTCTGTAGCTGTATGGAAATCGTGTGTGTCTTTTCCGTCCGTCTTTGTATAATTTGCAAATTCATTTAAAGAAAGAGAAGAATTCTTTGATATCCTGCTGATAATTCGCAATTTAATTCTTCTTGTTTGTTTTGTCTGTGGATTCGTTATGCCTGGTGCGTGGTCGGTCCATCGTCCATTGTCCGGTTTGGGAGGCGTTTATTCCGGGCACGCACACGGCCAAGAATCAGATTTTTTTTTCAAAAAAAGGAAAGGGTTTGTAACTGAAAGATATTGTACATAAATCTACAAACAAAATTAGTTGAAATGTGAAATATGAAAATGGAGAACAAAAAATTCTAGTACCTAAATGCGTGATACCAACCGACTTTGTCGAACCGGCTCTAACGAATGCTGGCGTTAACAGGAAATTACATTTTCCTATGATGGAATTTTTTATAAGAAAAAAAAACAAATAAAATATTAATTAATTTGAGCAAAAATTGAAGAATGGTCACTCGTTAACCGCCGTGATATTTTTAAAGTTGGTTTTTTAACTTTTATTTATTTATATCTCAATTTTTTATATTCATGAAACCTAAGTTAAGTGAAAATAACATAACATGAAAATAACAGCTGGTTTTGGTTTAGAGGCCATTTATTCCGGTTGGATTGTGCGATTTAAGCTCTGAAAAGTTTTTTTTCGCAGACAAGTTTTCCAACTCTTATCTATTTCTTCTTAACTTTCTCAACTTTAATCTCAAGAGGCCTATGCACTGATCCTAAAAATACTAAAAACTAAAATAAATTATCTCTCAGATGTATTGAATTATGTCTTTCTTATCTTTTCAAAGTTTGAATTTCTTTGAAGGACAACGAATCAGTTGCAAAAGTTTATACAATTGTCGCATTGTGTTCATAAAATGTTACAAACTGTCATGTTGACAAGTGTGATTGAGTGACTGGTCTCGGTTTGTCAGACAGAAAAACTCTTTATTGGGTGGGTTCAACGGATAAGAGAAAATTCGATCCGTTCTCGTTCTGTGTAAGCCCCACAACGCCCCCTTGGCCCACACAAATGCCAAAAACCATGAAAAGTTTTTATTTCCCTGCGGTATCTTCATCCTCTTTTCCTCCTTCTCCTACCACCGTCCCGCTCAGCCTTCGATTATTATGAATTAAAGGCGCGAAAAGTTGCGCCGTTGGCGAAACAGTCGCCAACCGTCGCGTTGGTGTTACACTTTCAAAATGGGTGATGTCGTCGAATGATTGTCTTTGGCGAGTGGGCCACCGACGTCTGAAGAAAGGGTGGTGCTTGTTAGTGGCTGATGGTGAGTGATTATCGCCTCTCAATGTTTGCCACACTTTGAATATCTGTCACTTTAGCTTCGGACTGCTCTTGTTACCGTTAAGCTCTCATGGTCATTATTGCCATCATCATCATGGTCATTATTTTTTTCAGCATCGTCATCATCGTCCTCATCGACGTTGGTGGCTGTTGGTGTACTTGTTTTATTCTTAGATATCGCTGATTGATGAAGTGATTAATGATTGGACTTTCTGGTTACACAAATATTTGCAGCGATGATGAGGGCTGCCTGCTTCCTCTGCCAACATTCGAAGTGGAAGCACTGAAAGCAAGAAAGACTAACTACAGACTTCTCGAAGAGATTTCTTCTATTATTCTGTTATTCTGTCATTTCGATTTTTGCTGTTCAAGTAAGAAGCTTGACTGCATTCTATCTGTCCCTCTTTCTAACTATTTAGAGGAGAAGGAAAGAGGAAGTTTTTTAATTTGAGATTTATTATTGTTTTATTGGTTTGACGACGACTGTACGAAATTGTCAAGTTCTTGCAAGTTTTTGATTCATTACTCATTGCTGGAGGATTCGAATATTCTTGGAGTATTTAAAATAAGACTTTATTTATTCTAGATTAGATCAAACTTTTCATTTATCTCTTTCGAATTTGCGTATTCAGGCGATGGATCCGGAACAGAATTTCCCGCAGAAAAATATTTAAATGGATCGTACAAAATGAAGTGTAACTCCATTTGTATTAAGAATCTGGTGTGGTCCTGAAGGACTTAAGCAAAAAATTCAGAATATAATGAATAAAAAGTCGCTATGGACAGATAACTTTCTTATATGTAAGTCCATTTTCTGGCTGCAGTTTCATGCCAGATAGACCTAATTCAGTTTTTTTAATATATTCTGAATATATAAAAAAAAGTGAGTATTCACTTTATGTAGAAATAATACTGTTCAACAGCGAAGATAACTCTTTGGCACGGAGTGAAAAAAATAAGCTGAATTATAAAAACAAAGTAATTGTGAAAGAAAAAACGGATAATGTCATACGAGAAACTAAGCAATTTTTTTATTTTTATAATATTTTTAATAAATTTGTTTAAGGAAAAATATAACTTTTTAATAAACGACGAATAATAAACACAATAAAATCTATATTTTTCTATAAAAATAATCTATTAAAAGGGTTTTGCTGGAAAAGGGTAGCCTGACAGAAGCTGTGCAAGGTCAAAAAGTGCAAATATGTACAAATATGTACATGGTTTAAATGAAATTTAAGTTTATTTATTTTTTAACACTAAAGAAAAAAAATTCATAGAAACCTATGAAATAATATTATGTATATATTTTATTGGTTCATTGTACAAGGTTTTATTTATTATTGTTAGTAATTTTTCAAATACCATTCCATAATTATTTAATAATTTTATTTTTTTTAATTCGCTAGAGTACACTTTGTCTTCTGAAGCAGCTTTTAAAAATTTGTATTTAAGCATTTCTTTACATTTGCGAATTCCAAGTATTTTTTTTTGTCTTAAAAGTTTTCAAAGAAAAAATCTCCTTTATTTTATCTCCTTCTTACTTTTACTATTTTTTATTTTATTACTATTTTTTACAATTTTTTTCTTTTTATTAGAAGAAACTCTCTTCAAATGAAAAACGGGAAAAATCATAACCAAATTGTAAGAATAAAATGAAGATAAAAATAATCAAAAATATTTCTACATAATTTTTATTTTGCTTCGCTTGACTGGATCAGTCCAAAAAAATTAAAAACAAATAAAAAAAAAAACCAAACGACAAAGAAAATAGAAATGCCGGCTGTTGATCGGTTTAATTCAACAATCATTTCTTCGGCTGTTTTTCAACGCAAGCATTGTGCGTTGTCGTGGGTAGCTTTATACGTATTACAACAGCAACAAAAACAAAAACAACGACATATGTACGTATGTATATATGGATTATTCCTTTCAAAAGCAGCAACTGCGGCAGCCTTCATGTCTTCAGCTTAACCATACTGCAAGAACATCCTTTTGCAGCTAGATTGCGCTGCTTGTGGCAACAACAATAAGAGAAACATCCTGCTGTTGCAGGAGCAGCAACAACAGCAGCAGTAACAGAACACAAAAAATGCTCACGATGCTCCCACCATCGTCACTCGATATCATTAATCAAAGACGTTGCAGCAAGTGGCCTTCCTTTACTATTTGACAGTCGGTCGCAACTGAGTCGCGCGAGTAACTCGCGAGAATGTTAAGAGTCCTGCTTCCTCCTGTTTCGTTCCTCTGCTCTGCCCCTCAGGCACTTCTCGACCTGCGTGTTATTTCTTGCATATGCTTGAATTTGAACTTGTTGGCCATTACCATAACCGTGGGTTAGTTAGTTGGTCAGAAGGAAAGGAGAGGAAAGGAAAGGCAGAAGAAAGGAATGGGAAGAAAAAAAAGCAAGGACTCGTCAGTCCAAAATGGTAGACCACACGGACGCGCGCTTGATAACAACATACTCGCTGCACGATGCACTCTCTGCTGCAATCGGTTTCGGCCAATGTCTTGTCAGTCCAGTGGACAGCACCAGTCGAGAGCATACGGTGGGGCTTGCGCTCGCTACCTTCGTTTGTTAGTTTTTTTTTTGGCAGCCTCTAGGAAGCTCATGTTGGGGCTCATGTTGGTGCTCGTTGTCGCTCATGGTGTGTGTTGTTGGTGCAAGTGATGTCGCTGATGGTTTTAGCGCTGCTTTAAGAATCGCTGATGATCTCTCTGGTCTTGCTGTTGTTTAGTCTCGGTGTCGCTGATGTTAAAGGGTTTGTGTTGGTTGGTGGCACTGATGGTTTTTTATCTTTCTTTACTGACTTATAACATTTTAAAGTTTGACATTTGGCAGCTGTTGAACCAGAAAAGAGGACCGAAGCTGTTTTTTCAGTTAAGACGAGAGATTACGAGACGAGGCAGGCTTCTTCAATGGAGACAAGATTTCGAAACGGCACAGGTTTCATCAGTCGAGATGGGAACGTCGAGTCGAGAACACGAAATCAAATTTAAGTAAATAATAAAAAAAAACACTTAAATCTCCGAAAATCTCGTTCGTAGGCACTACAGCTTACAACAATATCAAGAATTCTCTGCAAAAGAACTTTTCATAAAGGAAAAAAAAATCTTTTTTTGAAGAAAAAAAAAACCGTTTCATTATTTTTTTAATTCTTTTTACTTCCGCTTACCCTCCGCGACGTTTTCGATATCCTTTGGCTTTTAAATTATCCTCTATTTCTTGTTTTAAATATTCCATTAGTTACTTTTAGAGTCAAATCATGCTATTAATTATTTTTCTATTAATTATTTTATACTTTTCCGAACGAACGACCTATTTTCGAAGCATGTTTCCTGGCAGTGTTTTTTAGTTGAGCTCAGTCCAAAGTGCTCCAAAGGGTCAATGCAAATTTATGAAGTTTAATGAGCTTTTGATAATCACCATCAAAATCGAATAAACTTATTTATCGATTAATTAGTCAACGACAAATG
Organism: Conops quadrifasciatus; assembly: GCA_949752815.1. Classification (NCBI taxonomy): domain Eukaryota; kingdom Metazoa; phylum Arthropoda; class Insecta; order Diptera; family Conopidae; genus Conops; species Conops quadrifasciatus. Next base: position 15,631,484 of record OX457078.1, on the reverse strand, counting down.
TTCAGAGGTTGGATGGAATGTGATTGGCGGTGACTAACTATTAGCGGCAACGAAGGACGAGGACTTTTCTGTGGACGCAGTACGTTGGACAACGCGCATGAACACTAAATTGGAATCGTTTTAATCTTAATTATTTGGCAATTAAGGTTCTTTTTGAGGTTTTTATGTTGTGCAATGTGCAAGGAAGTTTATACGGTGGAAAAAATTGATAGACGGAGAAAGTGAGGGATAGATTCAGGTCCCTTGACTTCAATTTGTCATACATAGTGACCATATTTGAGGTTCAATTCATACAAATCGGAACTTTTGTGGGAGAAGAAAATTCTGGCAAACTTCTTTATAACAATTTCTTTATGAATAAAAACCAAACTTTAATGTAATTTTATTTAAAGAGTCCGAAGCTATTTCCTTAAAAATTATTATGATTTTTCATAGTCATTATCATTATTTTAAATGATTCCTTTTTTAAAACACAAACTATTTTTCAAAAGTTTTTATCACTTTAAACAAGCACAAATTGAGTAATGACAGTAAATGTACAACAAATACTATGTCAACATAAAATAACGCTTAATAATAAAACAACAAAAAGAAAGCACTAAATAATAACAACAAAGAAAAACAATCGATAAAATCAATCAACACGGTAGCAACAAATTGTTTGGTATTGATTTTCAGTGCATTGTTTTCATTGATATTTGCTTGTCATCGCTGTGAGACGAATAGTAAGTAAAAGCAGCAGCAGCAGTCTCTGCAGTAGAAGCCTCCGCAATATCAACATCAAACAATTACGAAGCGTCTGGCGTTACGTATTGAAGTATGCACATACACACCTACATACGCCGATCTACAATGAATAGAAAATGCAAGTCAGACCAACAACAGACCAACTTCAGAAAGCAGCCGCGCTGGCCCCGTTTTACGCATTCTTGCTGCATTTTGCTCGCAATCAAGGTGTCAGTCCTGCCCCCGCCCGCTCAAGTAATATTTTGTAATGCTCGTATCAAAATATGTTGCAATCCAAAGCAGAGCATTGTTTGTTTTGTCTTTTTATGAAAGTTGGATCGGATCGATATCGACTAATTTTTTGGGTACTCGTTTAAAAGCGCATGCAGCAAACGAAGAAAGCATTGGAAAATGAAAGCCTTTTTTAAAGCATAAAAAACCACGATATTGAGAAACCTCAAACAAAGTCTTTTAATAAAAGCAGTAAGTGCAAGAAAGAGAGAGAGAGAGAAAGAGCGCGATGGTTACTCTGTTAGAGGCGGTGCCAATTCCATTCGTATGGTTTTTCACGTTCATGCGCCATAAATTCAGTGAAAGCAAAACAAGAAAAAGGACTCAATAAATCAAAAACAAAAACCAACACACACGCAGCCATACAAACAGGCACACGCACACTCACACGCACATCCAACTTTGTTGTTCCTTCTTAAAAATCTCTTACAATTTTCTCATGATGCCAGCGATGTATACAGTGAATGCTAAATAAATTAATACCAATTTCGTGGTTGGTTCAAAGCTTTTGAAATTAATTTGGGTTTATTAAGTTTACTTTAGTTTTTAACATTTATAAAATATTCAAATTATTTTCTTCCTTAATAGGTATAATTTTTTAAAATTTTACTCATTCTTTTTTACAATATTTTTACAAAAAACATATTGTACTCGTATACATTATTTACATTATTTTCTAATTTTAAAATTTTGTGGATATTTTGGTGTTACATATTTTTTTCCTTCAGTTATACCAGCTTTAAATGGCTTGAAGCATATTAAAACCAATTCCAAAGAGAACTTGTCAGGACATATTTTTCTTGATTTTTTGAAAAAAATAAAACCTTAAACGACCAGATCCGTGAAATTTAACTTCAAATAAACTTTAAAATACTTTTAAAAATTACACACTAATATCTGTGGTCACAAGCAATAATCGCTAAGTAAGTCTAAATTTGCTATTTCGAGAAAATAAGCTTTAAAAGTGTCTTAAACGTGATTACTGGAACAAAAGCGAATATGTTTTTTAAAATAACTTTTGTTTCAAAAACAGTACAAACGTTTTGGTTTTACCTAAAGCCAAAGTACTATGTAAGTAATAAGGTAGCAACATAACTTAATTCTTTCTTAAGTCGACTTAGGCGTTTATTGCTTGTGACCACATATATATTCCTTGATATAAGAATTACCGCGGGAATAATTTTTCAAAATAAATACATACATATATTCATTCACCCCCTTTTTAATTAGTTTTAACATTCGTAGACGTGACTGTAAAAATGTAATAGAATATCGGAAGATGGTTGCAAGCCAGTGGTAGAAACAGTGTTTATGGGAGTGTTCAAATATCGTATATTTCCCTCTCGCTTACTCAACCGTTTGTTAAAGCACTCGGTATTGTAACAACAAAAACCGATTAATGGTAGTGAGGGAGAAAAATGGCGAACTCTTAGGTTGTTTTTCTATAGTTAGGAGGAAAAAGTCATGGCTACTCAAACCAAACACACAACACAAAACATTTCATGGAATGAGTTTCTCAAATGTTTCGTTCCTTTTCTTTTCTTTTCTTTTTTCTTTTCATTCGCTCTCGTAGTACATGAACTGACTGTGTGAGTTGTTAGTGTTTGAGGAGAACCCGTAAATCAACTTCGAGCTGTCGAGAGCTTGTTTGTGCATTTCAGAAGAGCCGAAAGGGCGGGGGCTAAGAAATCAATGGCGCTTAAGACGGCTCAAGAGACGCACGAATGGTTGTCTGGCCGGAATCGAGGGGGCATCTTGAGAACGCGGCGAACAGGTTCGTGCAACTTCAGCACTTTTGGGCTCGCGCATAACAATAGAAACTCTCGCAACGTACGGTACGTACGAGACGCTCGCCGCGAATCGGAGTCGCAGTGTTTTTCATGGAGTGTGTCCGTCACTCGCTTTGGTTTTCGGATTTGCGGATTCAGCCGCAAAACGCGTTCACTTCAGAACTGTTTTTTAGCATGTATTTTTGAAAATGGTTTGCTCTCGGTTTTGAGCTGCGTTCGGAAGCAGTCTTTTACTACAATCGCGGTACATTCTCGTTACATTCTCGTTATATTCTCGTTACATGTTCGTGATTTGTGAGCTTTTACGTAAGCCTTCCTTAAGGAATGAGTTAATATTTACATTCGCCGTTGAAAATCGTAACGAAAAAACAACTTAACGCATTTAGGAAAATAAAGTTTAAACACGTTTCAAAAAAAAAAAGCATGAAAAGGCAAAAAATTATTCAATATTTTTCTGGTGGCTGCGAAGTGATTGAATGATTGAATTGATCAGCTTCCGCGAATCATCGTCGTCTGATAAAATATTGATTGTGAGGCGCTCCTCAAGCGCCGCGTCGTTAAACGAAAAAAATTATATATATACAAGTATACTCCCCGCAGTGCCAAATAATTAAGAAATACTCGGTTCGATGAAACTGATTCACTTCAAGTGTTTAAGCCGCGGTCACGATTTCCACTGAAAGTCAAGGTTAAGCTACGACTATTCAAGGCCAACAGTGAAAAAAGACTCGAAAAGCATCGGCAGCAATAATAATTCTTTCGGCTCTTGAACGCGTTCATTATGAGCTCATTCCTAATGGGTTACCCGCACACTCCGCATCACCATGTACAGAGCCCCATGGGCATGGGCAGCAGCCTGGATCCGAAATTTCCACCCGTCGCCGAGGATTATCATCACTACAACGGTCACTATTCGATGACTGCGTCGACGGGCCACATGAGTTCCGGGGTGGCTGGTGGCGGCGGCGGTGCTATCGGCGGAATGCCTTCGCATCCGCATCCGCATCCGCATGCCGCTCATCCAGTTGACATGGTTAACGACTACATGGCCGTCGCCGCTGCTGCTCATCATCACCCGCATCATCACACGAACAGCGCCTTGTCGGCGACACATCATCATGCGCATCCGCATCCGCATCCGCAAAATTCCGGTTACACCAATTACTCAGCGACGCCAACGCATCAGCACCATCCACATCACCATCCACACCATCATCACCAAAGTCTCGGATACTATGGCCATCACGCGGCAGCGGCGGCCGCTGCAGCAGCGGTACATCATGCGCCCGAGTATATTTCAGCAGGAGCGGTGCATTCGGAGCACGTCTCGGCGATGACGGCTTCAAACAATCATAGCGTGAGCGGTGGCGGCGGCGGCGGTGGTGGTGTCGGTGTTAGCGGCGGTTATGCGTCCACATTGCATCTGCCACCAAACGGCTCCGATGCGTCGTCACCGTCGGCACTTCAAAGCGGCTACTATGGCGGTTACTATGGCGGCACGACGAACGGTAGCGTGGGAAACGGTAGTACACACTCGCAGGGCCATTCGCCGCATTCGCAAATGATGGACTTGCCGCTGCAGTGTCCCTCCACCGAGCCGCCCGCGAATACAGCTCTAGGTTTACAAGAATTAGGTAAAGAGAGCTTTTCCTGAGGTTTTCTTTTTTCATTGAACATTTTCCCATTTCCCAAAGTCATTGCCCACTTTGCCCCTTTTGAGTCATGGTTTTTTTCTTTCTTTGGTTTGATAAAAGTTGGCCAATTGGTCGAAAAGTATTGACATTACAAATTATATGATTATTGAACCCCGTCATAAATCGTTAAGTGACAAAATTTAGACTACGAGAGAGCTCCATTTAGTAAAGAAGGTTACGAAATAGGCCACTCTATCAAGAGCTTGTCAAATTTTAAAAGATACTGTTAACAAAAAAGCTTCAGTCACGACCGCATTGAATTTTGTTTGATTTAAAGAAAAATAAAGATTTTTAAAGAAAAAATGTTTTCCGAAAAATGGCTTTTTAAGATTATATCAAGAAGTTTCCTTTTCTTACATAATTAAACATTTCTTTCGGTGTTAAGGAGTGTCAATATTAATCCTTTCTAGGTATTGATCTAATCAGTCTATTGGTCTACATACGTCTATAAGTTTAGATTTTTTGATTGATTAATTGATTGGTTCTTTCAAATTCTCACATTTTTCATTTGTCTCTAGAAAAAAAACTTTATTTCAAAAACCGCTATAGAGAATTTCATCTTCAGGAATATTTATTCTACGTTTCTGCACTTCAGTGACGATTTCGGTGAGGTTAAGGTACCGAAAAGACATTGATTTTGGTAAAATATTGACTCTAATTTTATACAAAGTTCAACAATTTTTGAAAAAGTTGTTCTTTTCTGTCATGTCTCATTGACATCACATTATAAAAAATAGCTTCGAATGATTCAAATAATATACCTACCTTTGATTAACGGAATTAAATAAGATTCTCCTCGAGTGATTTTGTTCTTGAATTTTGTGTCTCGACTAATGAACCCTGTCTTATCTCAGCTGAAAAATCTTTTCCGTCTGGGGATCTTGTATCGACGGAAATGTTGTGCCTCATTCTCAGAATTCGACTGCAAAAAAATTGTATACGAACAATTTGAGAAGATAAAATGTTATCTACCTAAATTAAAATTTTCGTCTCGACTGAAAAGGTCTGTCTTATCTCGATTAAAAAAGTTTGAGTCTGCCTCGTCTCGGAAACTCGTCCAGTTTGAAAAAACATATCTCGTTCGGTGATTTCGTATCGACTAACCACGTCTGTATCGTTTCGAAATCTCAGCTTGACAAAGAAGTCGTGTGTCGCCCTAATTTAAAAAAGCCTGTCTCGTTCTTCGAACTCGTTTCGTCTAAAACCAAGTTATAAACAAACAAGTTCTGAAAATATAGCAAATATAGAGTAAAAATAAATAAGAAAACCACGATATTTGTAAATTTTTAGTTTTATAATAATACACAACATTTCGGATTAAAATATTTCGAGACGATACCGAGAATGAGACTTTTTCGTGTCAACTAGCACTATTTTTGATACTTTTTTTTTGACACTTTCGACTTTATCAGCGAGGGCTAATTTTCTTGAGCTCTCTTGAGACCATTAAACTACCTCTAACGTGTTCTAATTCATCAAAATGACAATTAAATCAATTAAATTATTTAAAAAACCAAAATCCGAATAAACCATGATAAATGCATGATAAAGTAGGCCTAGATCAACTATACTGATCATGGGTAGAAATGTTGTAGAAATACAACAAATAAGTAAACCGATTTAATGCATAAGGTCGTGCATACTATAAAAGAGATCCCAATTTTTTGTAGGAAAGTATACTTGATTTCTTGCAATGTCCTGACCAACAAAACCCTCAAATCGTTGTCAAGGTTTTTTTAGAGGGTGCGCCTTTTTGAGCCCTTATAGGTTTTTGTAAGGAGACATCGCAGAATATCGCAGGCATTCAAAAGAGTATAAAAGCACCTGTTAGAATTTTTTTCGACAATTTCATTGTCTTTCCAAGGACGTAGGAAGTAATAGAGTAGTATAACGCTTCCTACATAGAACCCGAGCACCCTGTATATGAATATATAAAGGGTAAACTTCTTCATAATTCTTAAAACTCTTCTCATCTTTCAAACTCACCATTTTCAGTTTACTTTTATTCTTAACCTTCTTAATTATGATATTAACGAACATTTTCATTATAGGTCTAAAGCTGGAAAAACGCATAGAGGAAGCCGTCCCCGCGGGTCAACAGCTACAAGAACTCGGCATGCGTTTACGTTGTGACGACACCGGTTCGGAAAATGTAAGTGCATGCGAAAGTATCTGTTTTGAAATCGTACTAAAATCGGTTGTTTTTGGTATCGGTTTTTTTTGGTAGGACGATATGTTGGAAGAGGATCGTTTAATGCTGGATCGTTCACCGGATGAGCTCGCTTCGAATTGCAACGATGATGAGTTGGGCGACTCTGATACCGATGATGATCTTATGTGCGAAACGACAGATGGTGAACGGATTATTTATCCTTGGATGAAGAAAATTCATGTAGCAGGAGTTGGTAAGTACAACAAAAGCAACAACGTTGTCAATAAAACAACAAAAAATTGCATACGTAATAGCGATTTTGGGGCCACGCTAGTTGTTAATCATGCGTCGTCACTGCTGGCATCGGTTATCAACAGTCATCACCGAAAGTGTCATTTTCGAAAAGTGCCAGAACATGTACAGTTCTTGCGGCGAATATTTTGTTTGCTAATTAAATTACTTCAGCCCGCGACGACGCCCGCGTCAACTACCGAAATTGGGCTACGCGCGTACCGCAGTGTGTTAGTCGTTGGCGAAGGAAGTGGCTTCATTAATCAAAATCAACAAAAGTCTTGCTTGCGTTGAAAAGAGCCGTCCGGAGAACCGAATTCCTCTGCTACACTCGTCCATACGGTCCTTTACGTTCCAAACTCTTGTGTCAGCACCAGAGATGTCTACTCTTCATTCATACTCGTAGTAGGTTCGAAGTCTCTTTTCCGCGGCTTCTGCCTTCATCAACATTTCGAAGGGAATCGAAAGTTGTGAAGCTCAATCAACACTTGAGTGAACAAAAATAGGTGATATGTTCGTCTCGCTTTGTGGAGTGATGTGTGTGTGTGTGCTAAGTATGGCTACTGCAAAATATATGTCAAAGAATTGTTTATGGATTACGTACCCTTCGGTTTCTTTCATCACCCTTCATCACCCTTCGTCATTATTGTCACCTCAAATTAAGACAGCAGCTCTTACGGACATGCCCTGAGGATTTCAAGTAATTACACGGAAAATAAATCACTTACCGTAAGAGTCGCAGCCGCCGAGAAGCGACCTGCGGGCATACCTCTATTGATTCGAATTGATTGTCGAATGCCAAAACATTCATTCGTCAGTGACGGGCGGGATCATCTACGATTCGAGCGCAGCGCACAGCTCATTTGTATCAAATCATGTGGTTATGATCGCTCTACCACTTGACTCTCTTGATTTAGCGTGTACCATGGTCGTGCGCGCTGATACCGTCCGTAGCACCGACGTAAACCGGTCGGTTATTTCGGCATGTTGTTTCGGCCGATGCTGGCGGTGAAGATACTGCCTGCTGGTCGCGCGCTCATGATGAATATCGAGCCATTAACATCAAATGACAAGCCTCATCCGTCACTCGGTCGGTGTCATCGCTGTGCTTAGTGCGGTACACTTGAGTCTCGGTACACGTTCCCATCCGTCTGTCCGTGCGTCCGTTCGTCAGTCACTCGTTTGTTGTTTGTTGCTGGCTGGATCATAAAATTTTCTGCTTTTACTTGATTGTTTTTGTTTTTTTTTTTTGTCTCTCGCCTCAAAGATTTGTTGCTCATCAACATAATCCGGCATCATTTTGACATTTCATCTCGATTCATTTCTCGCTAGAAATCAAAAGACAACAACAACAGAAAAGGGCCTGATAAAGAGTGTGAGAGGCAAAAAGGCAAATCCATACGTATTCGTCATTCGTTATTCGAAGAGAGATGGCGCAGAGAAAGGATCATTCAGTTTATTGAATAGCAACATGATTGCACTTAATGTGCCCCGTGGGACACTGGACTCGTAGCTGCTTCACTTTTGGGTGAAATATTTACATACATCAGTTTCTTTATGGTTAATTTGCGCCGTCTCAGAAGCAGACGCGAGCACCAAAACCATCTCAGACGGCGACGCAGACGCATACAAAGACGTATGAATGCCGTCTCAGATTCATACTCAAACACGTACCGTCGTCTCGTAAACACCGATGATCTTTTGACACATGCGCAGCGCATTGATAAATATTATTGTCATTTGTCATTTGTCGCGATTCAAGTCTCCCGCAAACTCAAGGTTATCGTTGATATATTATAAAATCATTGAGAATGGAATGGAATGGAATGGCATCATGCTGTTTGTAGGCATCGTATATGAGCCTACTCATACGTAGCGTCAGTTCTTTAAAACTTACCGAGCTTTAAAAGTTTATTAACCCTTAGTTTCAATAACTTCGGACCTGATGGAGGGTCAAACTGGTGTATCAGTCTAAGAGAGTTAGTTGATGCCGATGACTTTCGTTTGAGTTTTGAGAATTTTGAGAGTAGCTGACCTTTGGCCGACTGAAATCAGTCGTCAATGGGTTCGGATATAATGTCTAGTATGGTTTACGATTGTTTTAATGGTATGGATTAATGGTCAGTAGAATCAGCTGTATTTTTTGTTTTAATCATATATATCACTTACTTTTTTTATATCGTACGATGAGGAAAATCCAAATCTAACAAATTTCTATTTTTTTTTACAAGTAGTGTATTTTTGTTACTAGTGAAAATTGTAACCATGAGCTTGAAAATCTTGAAAGAGCTTGAAAATGTTTGTATTTAAGAGACATTTCAAGCTTCTTCTCTTCAGCCAGACCTAATTATTACATTTTCATCTCTTTATATTTGAGTTGAGAACTCTGTTGAATTGAGTAAATTCTTGGCTAAAAGCCTATGAGTTCATTTTCATTTTCATTTTCACTTTCTCATCACATCACATTTCAACCATTATCAGTTATGACAATCACAGCCACACACACACACACACACACACACACACACACCAACAAACACTGCGAGGCAATTTAAAATGAATTAATCAAATTGATGATAGTCGAAGGTGCTTAACGCCTGATTGAAGGAGAAGAAGAAGAAGAAGAAGTTATTTTGAGTAAGACTTATCGAAGGAAAATTATATGCTTTAGCAAAAATATACACTCAGCACTTATTTCATAATATATGTATACATATATCATGGACAGACAATATAAATTTAAATTGACGGTCATTTAAAGGCTGAAGAGGAAGGAAGGAAGGAAGTAAGAGAGAAAAGAAGGAAGCCAAGACGGAAGTTAGGAAGCTGGTAATAGTTATTAAATGGACGTGAATGTTTGTGTGTGCACTAACGGTAATGGACAATGTTGATATAACCACTGAGTAATTATCTGCACTCAAGCAAGTGTCAATGAAGTAATTGTAATGATGAAAAATTGATGAAAACACTGACAGACACGAAGTTGATGCAACTTCAATAGACTAACGCTAATTAAGAGTGAGTAAGATGGCGAATGAGTGACGTTATGAGTGAGAAAGTGGGGAAGTGGCGTATGGATGACCAAAAATCAGTGAATGCTTGTGAGTAAAACTGGATTTTTGTGATCAAGTGAACAAAGATTGAATGATTGTTGTTTGATAAATTGTAAGTTTGAGAAAAAATCTGCACCATGAGAGAGACTTTTTTGTGACTGCGTTTTGAGTTTTTAATTGCGGTAATACTCGTAGTAATTAATTGGTTGCTCTATGACTGCGGCCGGCAGGTATTTTATTGGTGCTATATTGAGCTATAAAAATGATCAATAAATTTAAAATTTTATTTATTTAATAAAGTGTGTTTAACGAACAATTTAATTGAGTTGAAATTATTAGTCGCTGGCCTTTGATTTAGAAACTTCAAATTGAATTAAAATTGAACAATGTTAGCTGAACTATTAACTCTTTTTCATCTTAAAGAGTTCTTCTATCTAACAGAATTTAATCTTTTATACGTGCTGAGAGTATTCACCTCTCTCTTTCTCTCTCTGCCTTATCCATCATCTACTGCAATCCATTATTTACGCAAGACTCGCTACTTGCTCCCGCATTCAGTACTCTAGAGATTCGTGTCAAGGAAAACTGAATGCAGTCACTTGATGCAACATAAAGTGCACACGTACCAAAATCAATCATACTCACATACATACGTCTTATGTGTGAGTATATCTGTCCAAATATTTAAAGCTCTCTTGACATGGAAACTCCAGCAAAGCGCAACCGACATAATATTCCTGTAAAAGAGCATTCGTCTTGTTTAGTACTTTAGTAGATAACTCTAAGAAATCTACGGAATATAATAAAAACAAAGAAGAAGAGAATGTAACTTTATCTAATTACAATTTTAAATAAAAAACGTGTTTGGAGTCGTTCAAAACTTTTCAGAAAAAACAACTTAGAATCGCGAAAAATTATAAAAAAGGCGTTACGTGCAATTATATACACGGAAGAATATGAGAGACTATTTTATTTTTCACTGTCGTTTCTTGGCTAAGCTTTTTTAGTAGCATTTTTAAAGCCCTTTTAGTACTAATCCTTCATAAAGTTACTAGAAAATCTGCTAAATTACAACCTTCTTCAAAATCTATTGTATTATCCCTTTTCTTCCTTGAAGAAGTCCCCTCAAAATCGATTGTTCCTCTTCTTCTTCCTCTTTAAAGGGTTTGGTGGTTATTTTTGAAATTATACTGGCGCTATTCTTTCTCGGCGAAGCGATTTTCCCAATTCTACATCAATTAAGTCTTCAAGAACCCTTCCTAAAACTCTATTGTCGCTAATCTTCCTTGTTAAAACCTTTTGAGGGTCTTTTGAAACTGGATTGTGTCTACTTCTTCCTCGATAAGGCCTTCTCAAAATCATTTGTTTCCATTTTTACTCGTTGAGATTTTAAAGGGTCTTTTGACTCTAGACTGGTACTATTCCTCCTCAATGGGTGTGATAGTTTCTTCTTTGCAGATGATGAAACCTTTTAAGGGTCCTACAAAATTTGATTGATACTATTATTTTGCATTGAAGCTTTTAGAAACTGGAATGACATTCTTCTTTCTCTTTGAAGTCTTCAGGAAGCCTCCTAAAGCTCGATAATCTAGATAGATTCTTCTCGTTGAAGCTTTAGAAGCTGTTTTGAAATTCGATTGTTACCATTCTACCTCGTTTAGGTCTTCAGGAAGCCTCCTAAAGGAAGCCTTTTAAAGAAAGCCTCCTAAAGGAAGCCTTTTGTTCACTATTAAGTACTCTTGAGGGTGTTTTAAAAGTTGATTGTTACCATTTTTCCTCGTTGAAGTCTTAAGGCAGCCTTTTCAAACCTTAGTAAACCTCCAGAAACCGGGTTGAGTAAGAGTACTTATTGAAAAATATATCTGCTTCTTGAAAAATTTGAAGTTAACATTAATTATACTCGTATCCGAACTCTTTATTTCAAAATCCGTTTCGATTTCTTGGGATTTTGTGAAATTTAACTAACATTTTAGTTGTGCAGTGACGGCTTAAACCCATTGGCAGTGACGGCGTTGGATCAATAAAACTCAGTTAGTAAGAAAACAAAAAGTAGCCCGCTCAACTGCACAATTACATTCAATAAATCCATAAACGTGCTCAGCCTTGGAGATGAAATTCAATGGCACTCAGAAGCCGAGGCAAAGACTTCGCAAACGCAAACGCAAGCGCAACTCAGTCGTTTAGTGGATGAATGACTTGCACAAAACTTTCGCCGCATGAAGGTCCATGAAGGTTACCACCGAACGAGCCGGCAGATGCTGCAGAATTAAGGAAAAAAATTAAATTGCAACAATATAACTGCATATAAAGAAAATAACGCTTGTGCCGGAACGACAATGACGTAGACGAAATTAAGAAGTTCAACATTTCTGACAGATGAGCCACGATTCCTGACTGAGCAACGCGCCGAAACTGAGCAATGACTCTAAAAGAAGGCTAAATGATCCGCAGGCTTATTAAAAAAATGGCAAAGAGGGCGGGCGAGGGAGACGGTTCTCTTGGCACGCAAAATCGTAAATCGTGAGCAACAACAAAGAGTAATTAGCACGCGGGTATAACTGCTATTATAAAGTCAGAGTCTGGACTATAAACAAGTTATACCTTTGTTTTTACTTTAGCAAACTTTTTTTTATCTCTCTTTTCTCTCTTTTGTGAAAAAATGATGGGACCACATTTTCTTTGGGCTTGCTTGGAGGCGGCTTTACCGTTTTTATTGGGCCTCTTGGACGAATGTAATCATAACACGTAGCGTAGGAAAGCCGGCAAGGTTAGGGGGGAGGGGGGGATAAATTACGATCCGTTTGCAATAAACTAAAAAAATAGCTTACTAGAAAATGTGTGAATGAGTGTGAAAAGACGCTTTGAAAAAGGCTTTAAATTTTTTTTTTGCGAACCAAAAAACTCTCAAGGCCATTTTAGAACGCTTTCAAGGACAGTGTTCGCAGCACTTACTTTTTTTATTTGGTCGTGATTACTTTTTTATTATTATTGTTGTTTTTGATGGTTTGGTTTGTAGCCAAGCTTTTGTTGGATAACGTCTTCTTAGCTCAAGAAGTGATTGCTCTCAGTGTTGGCAGTATTTTTTCTTCTGATTTTCTATTGTATTATCATAATTTGTTTTATTTGTTGTTGTTTTTTTTTACCGAACTCTTTTACCTAATGATTAATGATAATTTCAGGGAAGGTTGCACGAATAGAAAGTAAGAGTTTAGAACATACGAAATGATAAATTTATAAATAATTATGAAAAAAATGGTACTAAAGGTTTCAAAGTGACATTTTCTGATTTAGAGTTTTGACATATATATATGTCTATACATATGTCTATATATATGTTTATACATACATATATATATGTATACACATATATAGATAAAATTAGGCAAAGCAAGAATTTAACAATTATCGAAAACTCAACATAATTCTCTGAATGTATACGAATATAGAGAAAAACTTGTATAAGTATTAGAAGTACATACATGCTTCTACGTACGAAGGAATGTACAACAACAACAACAATAACCAATATTTGCTGTAAGTGAATTAAGTACAAAGAATGAGATCATATTTATTTTGATTATTATTTCTACTATTTTTACGATGTTGTTTGCTGTTTTTTTTTTCTTTCTTTGTTTTGTTTTGTTCTCTTTTTAATTTTATTTTTAACCAAATTGCAAGTCATGTGACAAGCTGCTGATGCAGCTCCTGCTGTTGTTGAAATGTTGACTTGCGTCTTTTTTGTATGGGTAATTCCTCTTCGTCTTCTCCCCCCCACCCCTCTTTTTATATTCGGAGTATCAATGATTTACAGAAATATTGATTTTTTTCCTTACTTGTTTTCTCCAATATTCTGGAGACGGCAGAAAAAACGAGGAGGCAGAGAGTAAGCAGCTAATTTTTCAATTTTAAATATTATGGAAGCAGAAAGAACTTTAATCCGCCCATTTTAAGACGGGTGTAGGGTATGTATACCTCTCGAATGATAATGAGGTCTGTTTGTTAGAAAAGTGTTGTAAATCCATTGCGTTAAAGGCTTGATTTAATTATACGGAAACCTAAATATTTTTAACACGCCAGAAAATGATGCTCAATTCTTCAGAACGATATGGAATCACGTTAACATTGATTTTGAAAATAAATTTTAATATCTTCCACACGTTCTGCAATCGTATACCATTAGTAAAATTGTCTATAATTGTAGATTAGAAATTAAAGAAAGTAATAAGAAACAAGCATGCCGTTTGACAGAAATTCTCATTCAACATCATAAAGGTATTTTTGAATAGATTTTTAAGCACACAATTTTATCGAGTTTGAAAAAAAACACCTTCCATTATATAATTTTTACAATTTCGAAAGAGTAATTCATAATCTACATTAGTTTCTATCTTTTCTATTAAAAATTTCATCTCTGTATCGTCACATTTATCGTCATAGAGTTTTTATAAAACAAATTTAAGCGAAAATTCAAATGAGTTTTAGCATTAATATCATCATATTATTATTCACACAAAGTGTGATAGTTTGTCAAACAAAAGAATTGTTAAACAAAAAAAAATTATGCAAAAAACAGAGAAAAAAAATCTATGAATTTGAATAATAACGTACATAATTGAAAGAAAAACTGGTCAGTCAACAGGTGACTTCATAGGCGCCATTCAGTCAGGTTTAGATGACGTGCATAATTAACCCTTTTCTGCTTCGAATTTGATGGATAACATTTAAAAAAGAATGTGACATAAAAACTTGTGACACCGGTACGTCAACAATTCGGGTGACAACTTCAATTAATTTCGATGGATTAATGATTCTCTGCATTAATGAAGAGAAAGATGAAGAGAAATAGAAAAAGAAAAAATTCTTCAAAATTATTATGTTTAATCTAATAAAGAGTTACTTGAACTCATGATGATCGGTCTTGAGGACCGGACCGGCGCCGTTTATTACCGCGATAGAGAAATCTATCGATACCTGTTTATAAAGCAGCGGGTCAAAGTTTAATATTTTAAGATATACAACGGTATATTTGAGTTGCTGACGTCAAATTACTTTGAAAACCGGAAGTTTTTCGTAAAAATTTTTCTTAATTACGATACTTTGAGTTATTTGGATTCGGAGAATCCATCGGAGAATGAATGCTGGCATTTTGCCGCTTATGCTTTTGTGTACCGTCCATTTTTCCGTTTCGATTTTGATCATTGCCGCCAATTGTTTCTTGCCTCCTTTTTTCTCTTTTTAACAAAGAAAACTTTAACGGATGACACAATTTTTCTGCAGTGACGTATGTACAGTGAATGCACGCATGTTGTACATACATACAAACACACACACACACACACACATACATGGTGTGTCAAAATTGTTGAGTCACTAAATGGTGATAAATCATTAAGAAATGGATAGCTGCAGAAAACATGCCGACAGCAGCAGCGTTCTGTCGAAAGAAGGAAGCATGAAAGGAAGGAAGGAAGGAAGGAAGGAAGGTAGAAAGGAAGAGAGAAGGGAATAAGTATGGAGACTGCTTTAGAAAATGACATGAAGGAATACCGATGAATGATGGCTAATAAATAGCGCCTGTTGGTTGATATGAAATGCATGCAAAAAAATCGTCATCATTATTACCTTTATAAACGTCATTAAGAACATCACCACGCTTTCGTCATCACCATCGAGCGGTGCATCGGTTCGTTTTCAGGTCATGAATGGATTCATGGCAAGTCCATATACTCTTCAAGCCTAATTTTCAAGCCTGTTTTTTTGTTGCCTGTTCTTGTTGCGCGTCATGCTTGTACGATATATGTTCTCCCTTATTTTATTAGCTCTCACTTTTTACCCCCACCCTTTTGACCCTTTTTCATTCTTCTGAAATTAATGCTCATGAAATTCGTTCGTGTAAATTCGTTGTCGCTCAATGCAATGCAGTTCAGTTCAATTCAGTTTAGACCAGTTCGGGCTGTTATCTTATCGATTGGCTGTCTTTTCATGCGATCACACCAACCCGGGGGCCGCCATGACTTGGTTCATTATAAGTTCATCAGGTTGAGAAGTTGAGTTGCGGCCGCATTAACCACGTTAGTTGTGGCATACGTCATCGCCAACAAATTCCATTGCTTGAATTTAGGTTTACTCAAAAAAGTTTTTTATTTTGTATCGGTATCGTTGTCGTTGTTGTGTTGTGTTGTACTCAAAATCGGTGTCGTTGCCGGAGTCCGAGTCGGATGGCGGTGAAATGATATTGCAATTATTAAGAATAAATTAACAAAGCGCAACGTAATGCAGATCAAGTCATGTTATGAGACGATTTGAAATCGATAGGTCCACTATGGGTTAGTTGAATTGTGGCGGCGGTTGGTCGTTTGCTTTGTCCAGTCTTTAAAGTGCAAAATAAGTTATCAAAGTAACTCAAAAAGAATGCTATTAAATTAATTTGTTTTTGGAAAACTTAACAAAACCATAAAAAACCAAAAAATGATAAGAACATTATAAATTCTCTAATTTATAATTAATATTTGGCAAAGTTTTGAATAAAATTTTAATAAATGAATACTTCAAAATACAAGAAAGCAGTCGAAATTAAAAAATGCCCAGTTTTTAATACTAGTATACAGATGGGTTAAGAGTTGAATAACTTCTGAAGCAAAACAACAGAACTTTTTAATAGAAGATTTAAAGCAATGGCAATAACATTTACAACAACAACAAAACAACAACAATAATTAAAAGTTATGTCTTTTTAATTTATTGCCCCAAAGAATTAATCATTCGTACAACGATTGATGACTAAAGTTTGCTCTAAAGTATTTTCAGTCAAAAGAAAGACCAAGATCAAGTGTAAAGAAATGGAAATGAATCGTTTTAATTTCGAAATTCACTTGTCAAACTCAAAATGACAGTTCATCACGATATTTTCAACAAGAATAAGACGAAGTCGGAGAAAGTTCTTTGACAAAGACTTTGGATAGCATTTAAAAAGCAGAATACAAGCCGCCTGAAGCATTCGTCGATTTTGAAGAAACTTTGACCAAAACTCAAAGTAATTTTTTGACACGAGAGAAGACCAAAACTGAAAGTAAATAAAGAATAAAGAAGTAACCAAACCGTTGACAACGACAGCTAAAGCGACAGCGACAACGTCAACGAAATACGGCAACGGCAACGGCAACGGCAACGGCCGCGGCCAAACAACAAATGTTTCAAGATAATTAATCAAAATCAAAAAATGACGAAACAACAGAATGAAAAAACGATAAGAAAACAAAAACCAAAAACGAAAGTAAAAAACAAAAAAAAATTTTAAGAATAACCCAAAGCACAAAAGTAGAAATAAACACGACAACAACAACAAATGGTAGAGTGGACGCGTTAAGAATAACCCTTAAGGAGTTTTTAAATACTACCCTTTAGATACTAATAATAATAATAATAATAATAAACAACAACAACAACTTTTCTTTACAGAAGGCTTTAATCGCAGGCAAAGCGGCAACACCTGCTACTGCTTCTACTCCTTTAGCTCACCCCTCTCTCTCTCTCTCTCTCTCTCTCTCTCTCTCTCTCTCTCTCTTTTGCTGTTTAGAATTTATTTCGTTATTGTTGTTGTTGTGTATATTGAAATTAAAAAAAAAATAGCCAAAATTAATAATGTTTACTTTCTTTGCCTGAAGCTAAATCGAAATTAAAATTTTCCTAAATCTTTACTCAACCGAAAAACTTTCAGTCTTTTGCAAAAATGTAGGTTTTTTAAAAAAAATAAATAAAATATAGAAGGAGAGATGGAAGGAAGAAAGGAAGGAAGGAAGTTAGAAGGATGGGAAAAAAGAAAAGGAGGAAGGAAGTCCATTAAGAAGCAAGAAAACCTTTAAAGGAAAAGCTTCCTGCCGTTCTTTCTTCCTTTCTTCCTTCCTTCCTTCCACCCTTCCTTCCTTCCCTTCTCCCTTCCCTCCTTCCTTCCGTACAGCATTTTAGCGTGTTGTTAATATCATCAATTTCTGCCAGCAGCGGCCGTAGTAAACTTTATTTACTCGAATATAGACGGCCATCTGCATTTAGATTAATGAACTTCTTCAACTGTTGACAGACGGACAGTTCATTGAATCGAATCGAAACGAAATGAAATGAAATGAAGTTTGTGCTTTTTTTTGCTCCGAGAATTTCTTGCTTGTGTTTTTTGCAACGATTTTGTCGATTCTGTTCTAAACTAACTTTGGTGTAAAATTGAAAAAATATAGCAATATTTATAGCAATATTTTGTGGATTAAAACCCACAATTTAATTTAAAAATTAAAGAAATTTGATACTTTAAAAGTCGAAACAAAAAAGCAGGTGTTTCTTCTCACTCAAGAGATTTAGGAGACTTTAGGAGATTTAGGAGATTTAGGAGACACTCAGGAGATTTAGGAGGTAAAATTTTCGTAGAATTTTTTGAAATCTCAAGAAATTCCATAATTAAAAATTCTATAATTGGATAAATTTCATATTTTTATTGTTTTTTTTTTTAAAGAAAAAATTCTTTATTTGATTATTATTCATTCTTACAGCAAATGGTTCTTATCAACCGGGCATGGAACCGAAACGACAACGTACCGCCTACACTCGCCATCAAATACTCGAATTGGAAAAAGAGTTTCATTATAATCGTTACTTGACGCGACGGCGACGCATCGAAATCGCACACACGCTGGTCTTGTCGGAGCGTCAAATCAAAATCTGGTTTCAGAATCGACGCATGAAGTGGAAGAAAGATAATAAATTACCCAATACGAAGAATGTGCGAAAGAAAACCACGGACGCGAATGGCAACGTAACACCGGTAGCTAAAAAGCCAAAGAGAACGAGTGCCAAGAGGTTGGCACAACAGCAGCAGCAGCAGCAACAACAGCAGCAACAACAGCAGCAACAACAGCAGCAGGCACAACAACAGGCTGTGATGAATGAGGTAAGAATAATAATAATTAAGCAATAATTATAAAAAAAAACAGAAAATAAATATGATATACTTTAAGCTATTTATAGACGACACTATTTATTTATGGTCGAAAACTCTGTTCCTGACAGAGCACGATCCTCTGGCAGAAATTGTTCCGGTTGTTTCTATGAAAGACTTTGGTAAATAGTTTATGAACGATAGAGACGACATTGATCGTATAACGTTTCTAATCCTCTGTAGTCTGTATTTTCTGTATTCATTCATTATTATTCATTATATTCATTATTATTCAGTATTCATTTGTATAAAATGGATGCAGTTATTAATGATATATTGCTGGATCATAGCAATATTCTACAGCGAACACGCACTGCTAACTTTTATCCATGGAGAAAGAAAGACCATCTCTGTTACCGTATAATTGAATAACGGTTAATGTTTTTGAGAAGCCTTAAGTTTGTTTCTCTGCGTTATCTTTCTAAACACTTTACGAGCGGATTATCATCTTTTGATGTTCTATTATTGAAAATGTTAATGAAAATATCTCGAAAACTAAAATTAGACTTGTTCCTTTTACTAACTTTTACTTACTTTTTACATAATTTTTAGCGCACGTTTTCTTTTTATCTCTCTCTTTCCCTCTCTATTTCTCTGTCGTTTATTAACCATCTCTTAAATTTTTTCTTACAGACTATGCGTCCTGATAGTCTGGAAAGTATTGGCGACGTCAGTACGACAACTTTGGGCAATCCTCCGTATATACCAGCGACAGCGGTAGCGCCAACAACGGCATCGACGGCTGATACAATAAACTTGTTGGGACCACAACAACAACAACAGCAACAGAGTAATAATGCAAGCACTAACAGTAATCTCAATCACAATCATAACAACAATAACCTCAGTCTTAACAACCCCAACAACAATAATCCATATACAACAACCCAAACGCATCAACAGCAACATCCACCACATCAACATCATCATCACCAGCAACAGCAGCAGTTACAACTTGGCAACAATGATCAAATGCATGCAGCAGCTGCAGCAGCGGCTGCGGCGGTGGGTATACATCAGCAGCATGATATGTTAAGTTTGCAACACATCAAGCAAGATTATGATTTAACGACACTTTAGAAAAAGTTGCCAACATTGTACAATATTAAAATAAATACCTTTTATTTTTGTTAAACGGAAAAAATTTCAAAACAATCGCGATAAATCTTCGCAAATAAGATTAAATAATAATTTGCTGTTTTTTTTTTTATTTTTGGCATTGGGCCAAATTTTGTTTATTTTCTCAAACTCAGTAGATTATTCTTCAATATGAATAAGATTCAGTTATATACATAAATAATTGAATTAATTTCGATTTTATTTAAAAATTCTTAATTTCTAATGAAGTTAACAAAATATTGAGTCTAAAAAGAACCAGTGCAAAATGTCACTTCCGAAGTTCGTGTTGTTGCTAACTAATTGCCCTCTCAATCAATCTCTGAAGTGTGATCAAAAAGTCTACGGAATTTCTAAGTGAGCTGTTCTCTCTCAAAAATGTTAAAATTGTTTGTATTATTTTTCTATATCTAGATAAAAAGACATGATCTATATCTTATCTATATCTAGATAGGGACTACACTTTAGAGTAGTCTGTCTATATATCAAACCTCTTTATAGCATTTGAAGTGTTCCTGGAAAACATAACTTGACTTTGTCATGGCTTTTTCGGCAAGTATTTTAAAGTTCTTTTAAAGCTACATATATTGAAGAAAAAACAACCTTCTTGTTAAGAATGGCTTCAGTTTTTAATAAGAAATTTTTAGTTCTAATTTGGCTTTGATTTTCAAAACTGATAAGGCACACTTTCAATTTTAAAATAGAAATAGCTTCAGACAATCTCAGAAAATGTAGGAGTTTTAAAATTTTTCACATAACAAGCAATCAATACATAAAAAAGCGCTTACAATATCTTAGATTTGAGTTTTCTTTGACGCAATTATGTATATTATTGCAGGATTGTTCTAGAGCAAATAAATTCCGGATAATTTTTGATCAAACGGGGTAGGTTGGTTGAGGACAGAGCGAATGAGAGGGAGAGAAAGTAAAATGATGCTCTCTATCACAAGAAATTTTTATTGTCATGAAAATTATTACTAGGTATCTCTCGAGAAAGATTTTATTTCAATTTGTAAAAATTATAAATTTTTTGAGAATTTGTACAAAGAAATAAAATGCGCTAAAAACTGCGCTAAACTAAAAAATGCGCTAAAAACTTCTGTACAATAACAACTAAAAAACTACGATATTCGGAAGAAGCAGTGAATTAGTTAAGCAAATTAATGAACATAATTAAAATTGAAAAAAAAAAAAAATGAACAGCTTTTTTAAATGATTTTGGGAACATCTTCAATATTCCTTTTATGGAGTTAAATAATGCACGGCAATTTACTACAATTAAATGTAAATGTGCGCAAAAATGTATATATAATAATAGGGCGTGGCATACCTAATTTTCTTATAAGAATTAAAGATACTTAAGTTCAGACAATATACGATACAATATACCAAACAATTTATTCTTATGTCTGAATAATTTTCTGTAACGTAAGAGTTGTAAGAATTATCGTCATAAGAAGGATTGATCTTAATTCCTAAGCATATACAATATATATAAAAAAAATATATATCGTATTTTAAGTATGAATAAGAGGTAAATAATCTTATTGTAATTTATTTCTAAATTTGGATACGGTTTATTAAATGATAATAATATACGATAATATTATAAAATATTTATTAATTAATTTTAAATGTAAAGCTAACTTGTAAGTATTTTGTTTAACGTTTAAGATCAAAATATAAATGAAAAATATCTCAAATAAAAGGTTTTTCAATATTTTATTGATATTTTGAAATACAAGTATGTTGTGTTGATTGGTTTGTATCGTTTGTTTTTATAATTTAAAATGAAAAATGAAATGAAAAAAATAAAAAAAAAAAATATATAAAATAAATAAATAATAAAATAATTAAAAAAAGTAAAATATCATTAATTTTTGAATAATTTAAAAGGTTTTTGCATAATTTTGTAGTGACTAAAATAGTGCAAAAATGTTGAAAAATACGACATAAATTCATTGCTTCTTTATTAATAAAAAGACAAGCAAATAATGATAAAATCAAAACAGTACAAAAAAATTGAAAAATGAATTTTAAAAATCAATTTCGTGCTCTGGGCCACCCTCAAAGTACAATAAAATATTTTTCTTGTTGCTCTGAACAAATGCAAGAAAAAAAAAATGATCTCGTCGTAAGTAACTAATAATTCGCAGAACTGAAAATGACGTAAACGCATCGAAGCTCAGCCATTGCCAGCCAGCGCCACCAGCACTCACCAGCACCCGCAACATTACCGCCATTATCTCGCTGATCCTCGTCATCATCACACACTATTGCCATCGCTTCGTAACGACACTGCGCCAACGCCCGGCCGACACACACACTCAGTCAAGCGTATGCTTGAACATGACAAAAGTTTGCAATTTATTGTGCATTCCTCGCTGCCAGAATGAATGTCGAACACATTTTCAGAAGCCAACAGGTGCCATCAGGCCGCGATCAATCATCGGGAATCGATTTTTAATTAAGAACTCTTGTTAGCGAGCATCGTAATCGCGCAATCGAATCAGCAGCCGCCCCATCCAGGTCCAGCTCTTTGCTCATAAAACAATCAAGGTGACAGCGGCAGAAACTTGAGCGGCGCGTCGGTTATCGTGAGGTACTAACAGTGGCTTGAATTTGAATAAGCAAGCGCGACGAGGCTCCTCTAATTCTGAGGCGAGTTCGTTTCTGAGGCGAGGAGTTTTTTGAGTGTCGGCAGTTAAGTGTACCACCTCGCCGCAGCCTTCAACCCTCTGCCTCTCGCAGGGTAAATTTGTCCCAATTATTGTAGTTAACAGAGGCAGACGGTGACGTTAACAGAAGACAGCATTCGCAACGTAAAAGGTCGCAACCAAAGAGAACTAAGAATGAAGGGAGGGAGAGCGGGAGGGGGGGTTAGAAAGGTAGGGGTATACCTCAGGGTATGTTATGATTGTGGCTTTGAACACTTTGAGCGACTAACAACATGATTTGATAAATTTGCAAATACATCAGAGAAGCAGCGTTGCGTAAATGAAACAGAAATTCAATGTTTTTGCTTTTTTGGTGATACGATATCTTTTAAATTTATTGTCCTCATTGTTGTTGTTGTTTTTATAAGCATTTCTGTTTTTTAATTTAGGTTTTTTTCTTAATTAATTTAAAACCGAAAGCAAATCAATAAACTGTTGATGTCGTTATCAATGTTGGAAGACGTTGTTGAGATCGGCACGGAAAAAAGTGGACGCAGTTTAAGGGAGCGGTATTATCGACTGTCTAATGAGACACTGTCATATTCTTTTTAGAGTTCTTGATTGTTGCTATACATATAAAAAGCTGACAAAAGTGTACCAAGTCATTTCAAGAGTTAACAAAAGGCACTACCGGCTTATGCCAACAAAATTGTATAATTATATTGTATATTATAGAATTCATTTTCGAACAAACAATTTAATTTTCGAATCGAACAACAACAACAAAAGCCTGTAGCAACAAAAAAGTCTCCACACAACAACAAAAGCAAAATAAATCTATAAACAAATAAAGTGCAAACATGCAAAAAAAGTATGACGGTCGATCAACTTCGTTGACAAACAAACCGCACCATATTCGTGTATAAAACAAGCGTACATTCGATTTTTGACATTTTCTCAAAAAACCTCATGCAATAAACGATCGCACAACGCCGTCAGTGCAATCAATCTCACCGGTTTTGACACTGGATTGTCTTACGCGAACACGGAAAGACTCTTAGCGCTTAATTTATCATTGCAAAAAGATCTACTGGTGCTACACTTGAACCATGCCGTTCAGTCCCTCACCTTCATCTCCGTCATCAGCTTAAAATGGATCGTTTCAGAATTTACCTGCCGCCTGCACAAACCTTGAACGACACGGCGAACGACGACGAACAATGAAAGGGCGCACAGAAAGCGATAAAAGGATTAAAGCCCACGGACGGTCGTGTAACGGACTTTGGGAGGGTCCTGCGTCTGTGGTGCGTGCTGGTTTGGTTGTTTACGGTTTGCATTACAACAATAAAACCAACATAAACCGCGAAAAGAAAGAAAAAAAGGCGAAAGGGGGAAGGCGGAGAGGGGGCAAATGGGCACGAGCTCATGAATTAAACAACACCAACAAGTACAGTGTGTTGGTTGTACTGATTGGTAGGACAAATTTGGTACCTAATTGAAATGAGCTTAATGAATGAATTAAAGCGTACTTTCTTCATTCAAATGTAATGAAATTGAGGAGAGAAAAACAGAATTAAAAGGGTTAATAAAAAAGCAATTAGAAGCTCTATAGTCGGTCAAGATTGACTTAGAGAACTGATGCTAATTTTTGCTTCTGTTTGTAAAAACATCTGCAAGCAATTTATTCGTTTGAGAACCTTAAGAACTCTCAAAAATTTAACTGGTTTTAATCTAATTTTCTTTTTTGAGTTTTTGGGCCTGATGCCAAACGAATCAAATTCAATGGATTCCTAAGAAACCAAAACTTCTATTTAATAAATGTGATGTAACATAACCTCAAACAGACTAAAAAAATTAACGCACAGAGCACGTGGTATCGCATATTATGGGCAGTATATCTCGAAAACCTAAGATCGCGATGGAAAAATTATGATGTGAGCTTCTTAGAGAAGGATTCGGTGATTCAAAATCCTTCGGCACGGTATTGAGTGTTTTCTGGTTTAGAAGATCAGCACAATTTTGTCGGCCTGTGTAATATTTTGAAGTAAACTTATAAAACTTTGAATATTCTTAGTAATCACATTTAGTAGAAACCGATTTTAACTTAAGACATCAAACGTTTTCTTAGCCTTAACAATGTTAAACCTAAATATGATGGAAAAAAATAGCTTTTTATGCAATAAAATTTTAAAATTAATTAATTAATTGCTTATAGCAAATCATAAGTATAATAAATCCTTAATTAGCTTTATTTATTTCTATTTCTATATTTTGAAGAAAGCAAGCGAGCGGCTTTATCAAAGCGGTTTTTGAAAGAAATTTTTGCGACAAAAATTCTTCGAATAAGTATGCATTTTCTTGTACAATTTTCTTACCGATCCCTGAGGCTAAAGGCCACATTGACAGTGTCCTGCCAGGACACTTTTCAGGAAATCATTGAAAAACAAATATGTCAAAACTCACTAATCCTTCGATCCTAGACCTCATCATCCATTCTCATCTCTTATTAACTCGGCAAAGTCAAGGTAAAAATGTTCAACCCTTCACTACGATGACTTAAGCCAATTAGGTACGCACACAAACGCACACACACACATTCTGGCTACTTGTTTGCTGCTGCTGCTACTACTCTTTGATCCTTTGTCATCTTTTGTGTCTATAGTTTCTTTTTTTTTTCCTAACGAAAACAAACAATTAACCCGTCTAAGGTTTTTGTAATTTCGCCACAGCGAGGTATCTCAAATGATTGGCAAATTTTTGCATATCCTGCAATGTGCCACACCCCCTCCTCCATTGCTTAAGCAGGCCACCTGCTGCTGAACGGTTTGCTTTGGCGAGACGTTTAAAGAAACAAAAAAAAAATTAAAAAGGATTCACCGTCGTCGGCTCGTCGCTCGAGGCGTTGATGGTAGCGCCTCCTAAGACAACTCACGCCCAGCATGAGCGCGTTCCTTTCATACTTACTCGACGCGGTAGCTGTATTTTGAAGAATATACCGTTAAATTGCTGATTTTAAGGCATCGGCTTTGCTTTGAGAGCGCCCTAATATTTTTTCTATGTAGACGAGACATGTTTTAATAACTCGCCAAAGTTTAGGCAGTTTGGCCTTCTGCCGCGTCGCGCCGCCAGCCACTCATCAGTCAGCTACTGTTGAGAACTAGCAGAAGACTAGGTTTTGCCGATGCCGCAGATATTTTAGGCCTTACCGAGATCTGTCTTGCAACTTGTTTTATTGTGACTTTTGCGGACTTATTCTTTTTGTGGGGAAGGCGTGTATGGTCTTTACATATTTCGAGGAATAAATTTAGTTTGATGAAAACGATGTAAGCCAGCGACATCAGTTACATTAACTAATATAAGAAGAGATCCGAAGAGAATTGAACCGAACTTGTCTTTTAAATTATTAAGAAAATCAAGGCTTTTTTGGATGAAGTTTTTTTTTTTTATACTAATGGAATATATATAGTAGAAGAGCCATGATTAATAAGTGCCATCTGCTTTCATTTGTACTTATCTGCACCGCAAACGTATTCAAAATTTTAAGAAGTTTTCTTTTCTTATTTAATAGCGTTAAAATGAACTTAACGCATTATTTTCTTTCGGAAATTGTTGGTGTTGGTTGCTGTAACGAATTGAAAACTACTTCAAATCATTTACAATACTCTCAGTCTGCCTTTTTTCTGTCTTTCTTTCTTCTGAGTTTTGTATCGGTACAATTTGTTTTAAATTCAATTCGACCTTCCGATTGTCAGACGATTTTCAGACGATTTTGGCATATGAATTTGTACCTGTCAATGATACTCACTGTACGAGTCCACTGAATATAGCAAAAAATTAATTTCTGTTTATGTTGTTGTTGTTGTTGTTGTTGCCCTTTTATGACAAACACTCATCAATGTCAGTCTACTCGCCCAACGCTGTCGTGTACATACTCGTACAATGACTATGACGATGCTCTCAAGCTGATGCTTCGAAACAAATGCATCTGTCAAAATAAACAATTAGACGGCATTAATTTTCATCAGGAAGTATTTAGAAACAAATTGACAAGATGTACACAAGATCAGAGACTCTTTAAGAATTTATGAGTACTAAAGAGATTATCGATTGTGTTTGATAAAAGAATTGGCAGTATATTGTTAAAAGTAGTGTTAAAAGTTATTTAGTTAAGACTCAAATCAATTGTACTCTACAGTATGCCTACTAAATAGTCCTAGACATTGTTATGACATGGCATGGAAAGGAGATTTTCGAATAAGCTTCTAGATATGCGAGGTTTTCTTATGACTTTGTAGTTAAAATTTTCAATGAAATGAATAAAAGACTAAAAAGTTGACTATAGATTTAAAAATCTTTTCGTTTTCACGTGTCGAATGACTTAACAATGATAGTTTGTTGTTGACAGTTCAAAAATGATGTGAAATTTGAAATAGCACCTCTTGCTGAAAGACCCATTATAAGGTTATACGATAAATATCTGCGTTGTTACAATTTATGTGCTTTCGAAATTTGATTTTCAGAGCGATGATATTACAATATTATACCATCCATTATACTTACCACGCCTTGATTAATACGTAATCGCTGTTGAGTGTTTCACAGAATTATTCGAAATTGTTAAATACGCCCAACGAATTAATTTCAATAAAAGATTTTCGATAGAAGAAAGATATTTAACAGCAAAAAAAAAAATTAATTATCGCACATTAAGTAATATTTGCATAATATCTCGAAAACCTAAACAAATGAAGAAGTTGTGGGGGTCAAACTGAACCGGTTTGAGAGCTTTAGAAACGTTCGGAAAATAATAGACTGGTGTGTGGCTTCGAATTTTGTTGGTTGTTGGTTGGTCGAATTCTGTTGCTGTTAACTTATCAGGACTGTTCCTAAAGTATCGTCTATGCTCAGCTGCTTTCTTTTGTATTTTTATATTGATCCTTATACTTCTTGAGTCTTCTTTTAACAAAAATAAAAGCACCTTTCTCATCATCATGAGTTTTACTTAAAAAAGGCCGCCGTCTTGCTTCTGATTTTAAGATTTATTTAAAAA
Organism: Conops quadrifasciatus; assembly: GCA_949752815.1. Classification (NCBI taxonomy): domain Eukaryota; kingdom Metazoa; phylum Arthropoda; class Insecta; order Diptera; family Conopidae; genus Conops; species Conops quadrifasciatus. Next base: position 15,603,681 of record OX457078.1, on the reverse strand, counting down.
AACATAACAACCATTTCGCCGATCACAGACCATAGACCATAGACCATAGACCACAGACCACATTCGAAGAGACGCATAGAAATCAATCAAGGCTCATCAAAAATGAACGAAAACAATACCTTGCCTTCCGCGTCGTCCCGTTGTTTCACACACATTTTTTTTCTCTCTTGTCTCTTCTCCTCAACCGACAAACATGCCGCTCAAAGCGTTTTTCAAGAGCTGCTCAAGCCATCGTGCCGAGTTAATTAATGTTGGCCCATTTGTAAAATTGGCAGTTGGCCAGAGCGATTCCGGGGCTTGCATGTGCATGAGTCCGTCCTCCGTGCGTTGGTCCATTTAGACGGTTAACCAGTCGCTGCGGTTGGTTGGTTGGCTGTAGCTTGATGGTTTGCTGTCGATTGGATGGATGGATTCTGAATGCTTAGGTGTTGCGCCTCATGATCAATTTGTACCCATTAGTACAATAGATTTCGGTCGATTTGGTTCTGCCGCCCGGTAGAAGGCGGCGGCGACGGCGATTTTGGTTTATTAAAAAACATTTAAGACAAAAATTGATCGATTTCAAATACGATGCGATGCGGTGCGTTGCGATGCGAAGCGTTGCGTTACGTTAGACCAAAGAAAAAGTATATTTTTGAGAAATGATCATCGTCAAGATTGAAAGGAATGCAATGAAATTGAATAAAGGAATTTGCTGAAGGGCAAAGAAGTTGTGATTTATGATGAATTTTCGTGTTACGAATTATCACAGCCAAAGGCCAAAGACTGCTTTCTTTTGCATAATTTCATGTAAAATAAAGTGGCGTTAATTCTTAGGACTATTTAAATTTTCTAAATTTAAAAAGTTTCAGATTCAATTTGAGTGCTTTTCTAAATCTATTAAAAATATTCCTTTTAACAAAAAAAAAAAAAAAAAATTAACAAAAATGTTAACAAAAAACAAAAAAAAACGTTGAGTGCAAAAATGATTACGGCCGGTCGCTCTAGCTTGATTGATAATAGACAGTAAATTCTGATGAAAGGCGCTCGATACGAAAAAAAATCCAAAACCATCAACAAAATAATCAACGCCTTAAAACTGAAAAAGGGGGGCGGAGCGGGGCTGTATGCAACCGTAAACAATCTTTCGATAACAATCCGAATAAAAAGAAAATTCCTTAGTATTAAAGTATCGAAATCCAACAGTCAACAACGAAAAAGCTTCGCAAAAGAAAACCAAAAAAAAAAAAAAACTGGAAATGAAAAAGCATAAAAAAGGATCTCCGTAACGTCAAAGAGCTTGTGAGCGACGAATGAAATCTACTCAAATGCGGCTGACAGGATTTTGTTAGAAAAAAAGACAATATCTGAAGGGGATGAAAGAAGAAAGAAAAAAAAGGAAAAAGACCCCCCAAAATAAAAAAATGGAAGGCATCCTCCATGGATGGTGTGGCCCTGAAGGGAAATACTTTCACTTTGTAGAAGAAAAAGCAAAGAAAGGAAGAAAAACAAACGTTGGTGGTTGAAAGGAAGTATTTTGGGAAACGATATCAAGGAGAAAAAGCCAAAAGAGGGTGTAGAAAGCGTAAAAGAAAACACACACACATTGAAATACAAAATCCTGCGTTGATCCATGCATTATCCATGAGCTTATGATAATCATGCAGTACTCGAATGAAGAAGGTTGTCATAGAAGAGAGGGTGGTACGATGAGTGGTACACCCCATAGAAGGGCTAAACTTACTGCCATAAAGGGGGACGACCCCCGTTTTCGGCAGAATCGCCAATTTTTTGGGGTACTTCGATGACGCAGTCCGCACCGTTCGTGGTCTGGCAAGCAAAAGAGAACGAGCGGATTTGAGCCGAGCCAAAGCTGTGGCCAATTTCATTAAACGCAAAATCTCCGGCGCACAATATCCAGAAACGTTCACAGAGCGCCCTGCTGACCAAAAACGAAAAAGAACCAAATCCAAATTCAACAGGAGAGAACGGTAGAGAGAGAGAGAGAGAGAGAGAGAGAGAGAGAAAGATAGCGAGAAAATGCTACAAGAAAAACGTACCTACATTCTGCAATTTGATTAATGATACTTGCGACTGTCAATCCACAAGATACGCACGGAATGAGTACGTACCGTACCGTATGAGCTGCTAAAGTTGCCATCATGCAAGCAGCATGCAGTTGAGCATGTGAGAGACGTACGTACATAGCCATTAGCAATGGCTGCGCTGCGAGGCGTGGCGAGACGAGGCGAGACGGGACCTTCTTTTTAGCATGCACAACCTGGTGGTGGCCACCACGTTGGAAAAACTACAAACTAGAGAATGGCAATAGAAAAAATTATTAATCTAAGACTTTTCGAATGTAAAAAAAGAACACGAATCAATAGAAACGAAACCGGAAATAGCCGTGCAAACACAGTTACTGTCGCAATGTAATACAATTTGCTGCAATGGAAATTTTTTATAATAATAATATGATGTTATAACTTTTTGTAGGTTATAGAAAATTTTTCTTTAACAGTTGAAAGTTAAAAAAGCCTTATTTTAGAAAATATGTTAAAAAAAAAAAACAAAAACACAAAGAAAAATTTAATAACCATAGACATAAAAAACGTGTAAAATATAATCACTTTTATATATACATATATATGATGTTTATACCGAAAAATTTTGTCGAAGCCGCTGCCGTTTTACGCGCTTTTTTTGTTAATATGGTGTTTTCATAAAGTGGTTTTGTTACGGTTTAGCGCAAAACTTGTTTTCGCTGCGAAAACCATTAAAAACCATTAAATCTCCATGGAAATTGTTGTTGTAAGTTCAGCACAAAACCTAAACGATTTCTGGTTTTAGCAGTTTTCAAACCTGTTTCGAAGTTCGAAAACTAGACGACATAGCCTTGTCTCTTTCTAAAGTTGTTTTAGTAGAAAGAGATAAATGTGGTACACAAAAATATTCTATCAAAATAAACAAACAAAACAAAACATTGGTTTTGCCTGCAACAACAACAGCATGGGGCAAAACCCAGCAAAACCAAAAATAAAACCAGTTTTGTATGGAAACACTTGAAACTTGTCGATATTCGAAAACCTAAACCAAAACCATTTTATGGGAACAGCAGCATATAACGTAAGTTCTTTACTGGAACATTCTTTTTCATAAATTTATTTTTAATATTTATAAATTTTAATTTACTATTTTAAAAGATTTTAATTAACCACGCTTAAGATTTTGGCTTATGATAAGAACAAATTTCAGCATAGGTTTTATATAATTAAATTAATATTATTATAAATATAAATAAATGTTATAATTAGCAGAAATACAAAACCAAGTAAAACTTTGTACGTTACACAATCGCCAGACTGAAAATATGTATATATATAAACCAAGCAAGTCTGCCGCATCGTTCCTGTCATTCATTTTCAAAAGCTTTGAAAACTGTTTTAAGTTTTACGAAAGAAGAAAGCAAACAGAATCTCTGTCACGTAATTTCGTAATTTTGCATTAATTTAAAAATGAAACTTTCCATTGCCCTTCTTTTATTTGTCGTCCTGAGCGCAACCAAGAAGAAGGTAAGCTTGAGGATATTTCTTGTATTCATTGTTCGCATTTTAAGTGTTAAATAAATTAAAAATAGAATAAAAAAAATGACAAGCTTTCAAAGGAGTTTTTAGGTTGTCAGAGCAGTAAGGAGGGAGGAGGATACCGTCTCTCCGTATTACGGAATTTGAAGGTCTTGAGAAAAATAGATATTTTACTTTTAACCACCCTTCTGCTTCTTGCCTTCTCTTTGTGTACAGCGGCTTCAAAATGGAACGGAAAGAGCGAAATGGGAAGGATCAATGATGGCATGTTATTTTTTGGCCGATTCGCAAATGGCTGTTTTTGGAAATCAGATTTCTTGAGGCATTTCCTTTTTTATTTCGAGAAACTTGAGAGCCTTATATGCATCTGTCCTGCAGTGGGGTTAAATGGGATACCTTATTTCGTTAAATTCATACGATACTAACGATATTTTACTGAGTGAAATATCATATAAATTATATAGGTTTAAATTATAGCAACCAGAGCATTCAATACCTGCCGAGCATTCAACCTGTCCCGCATCAGTTGCCAGCTGAGCTCAGCATAAACACCATTAATTAAAAATTTTTAATAAAATCAACCGAAAAAAGGAAACTTTGTTTTTTTTTACACGATATTTCTAAAGACGTGCTTGCGTCTGTCAAAGACAAAACGTCTGTCAAATGGCGTAAATATTGAACAACTACAACAACAACAATCACAACCAATCACAACAACAACGAAAACAACAACAACAACGACGATAGCAGCAATAACAACAAAAACAACAACAACAACAACAACAACATGAATAGTGGTAGTAAAAAAATAAACTGCTGGTTGGAGTAAAAGAAATTAAAGGGACCCACAACAACAACAACAACAACAACAACGATAAGCGCAGTGATACTACCACCATCATCATCATCACCACCGTCGTCGTCGTCGTCGTCGTCATCAGCGTCGTCGAACAGTTGCTGATCGTGTGAATATCTTGAAATGCTGTCAGTTGATTTTGACGAAGGTTTTCCATCCTTTAGATACATGCGCCTTCGTACATACTCGTACGCTACATAATTCGATCCAACCACTTTTTGTTTTTGCTTTTGTCTATATGCAGGCACATACACACGCACACCCATGCCCCTCCAGAGTGGCATATTGCTCCACTAAAGAGCTAAAACGTTTAAACAGTTCTGAAATCAAGTCAGAAAAAGGGTCTACTTCCCTTTTTTTTTTTGTTTCATACTCACAAGTTTTCAAGCGCAACATTGGCAGACAGAGAGACAGACGGGTTACCTTTAAAATGTAGCGTAGGCCCGCCTTCTCCTGCTCGTCATTACTGAGAAGTGTACCGCCTTCGAAGCCATTTTGCTACAGCTGCAGGCCAGAAAAGGAAAGGCAAGGAAGAAAGGAAAGGAAAGGAAAGGAAAGAAAGAAAGAAAGAAAGCAAATCTGATTTTTGTGGTAAACATAACAACAACAACAATAATCAAACAGCAGCAGCCATAGAAAACATGCTCTCTAGAATATCTACGAAAATCCTGCATTCTTTTCTTGAGCTCCAGGGACGTGATTTTACGTCCTCCGGCAGTTGACCATTTAACATCATACCATCGTACACTAAAGTATGTGTCGGGGCTTCACCCTCGGTCCATTTGGTCGGACCCAGACAGGCGAACTTCTGACTAACTTCTATTGACCATTGAATGCCAACGTTGGTCACTTTAAGTGTGCGTCTCCTCCACGCGCAAAGGGTCATTTCTAAGAGGGTGGTGGTGGTGGTTGTTTGTATTGTCGCAACCCCCACGACAATGACAACGGCGTCCATCCCTGGACGCGCTTGATTGTTTGGACTTTGTTCCGTTTTAGTATCCCAAAACTTTGTCCTTTGCGTTTCTTAGCAAAATTAGTTGGAATCCTTTTTAATTACTTCGAATATCAACACTTTGTCAGCAGAGTGGCCGAGTGTTCATTTCATTAACTGTCTTACCATGCCCTTCAGCTGTCCATTTCATCTGTCTAATTCTCGGCCTGTCTGTGTCTGTCTGTCTGGCTGTCTGTTCATGTGAAGAATCGAGATACAATTGTTGTTGTTGTTGTTATTGTTGCTGGACGTATGAAGGAAGTGTGTTGCCATATCATCTGACGAGAGTGTGGGTGTGTGTGTGTGTGCGTACGTGTGATGGCATGACATGATGGTGTCGAGTTATTTCATGTTGCTCACTTTCGTTAAGTTATCACTCGCTACAATTTCGAGAATATTTAATTAAATGGAATTAGAATTAGTGGAATTAGTGCCGGCTTTATCGCCGGATTCTTCGGGAATCTCGAACGTTAAAGGTTTTCTCTCTAAAGGAGAAAAAAACGGACATACTTTTTGCACATTTTATAAAAGTCTTACAGAACAAGCGTTTCTTCGTTTTACTATTTTTTGGTCATTTGGAAAAAATACTAAAAATTAATAAATAAAATTTAAAAATTTCGTAACTAAATTCGAAATTTTTCAAAATTCATTTCAATTTTCAACTTTTATTCAATTTTTAACTTTAAAAGGTTAAAAAAAAAACAAGGGTAAGGAAGAACCGATCAACCGTCATCCCAAAAAACACCGAGATAAAAAAAATGAAACGTTGTCATTTTTTTAATTTTCATAAAAAATAGGTATTTATGTATTTTCGCAGTCAGGAAAGGACGACAAAGAGGACAAAATCGAACAACATTCGAAGGAAAGTCTGTGAAATAATAGCAGGGTGCAACAACAAATAAAGTGTGAGTGGAAGAGTATGCTGATGACATTTTTCAAGATTTTTTTACTAACTTCGGGCGGCTAAATATCAATCTTTAAAGCTAACAATAAAGCTATTGAAATTCGAAATTTTTCGTAAACATTTTCGAAAAATGTAAGTTAAAAATTATAAGAATATAATAAAAAATACTATAGAAAATTATAAGAAAGAATTGTAAGAAATTGTAAGAAAGAGAGACCGACGGAAAGATATAATTAAAAAAAAATTAATGAATATGTAATGAAAATTTAATAAAAATAAAGAAAAGAGCTAATTTTCTTGAAAACTTTAAAATATTAAAAATATTCTTAATTGCTGCAAAAAGTTTAAATAAATAAATTTGTTTAAAAAGCGAAAAAAAAACACCAACTCATTTTTTACTTAAAGCATCATTAAGAAGGTGCTTAATTTTGTATAATAACATCTTTACAAATTAATGTCCAAGACGTAATAAGTTGCTAGTCGTTAGTTAGAAGTTAGTGATTCTTGAAATTGTCACTGAATCTAATGACTTCGAGTAATTAACAATTAACAGTCTTCGTTGTCGTTCGTTTGTTTGTCCGCCCAGATCGCCTGCGTCTCTGCATCTCATCTTACTGTAATTACCGTAAAAATTCGTTTCGATTTTTTTATGCAAATTTACATACATTACAATGCATTACGTTACGCTACGTTTCGAGCGTAATCAGGATTTTAAAAGTCATTCGTGAAGCAGTCAACAATTAAATTCAACAACTTAACAACTCATCGATTTGATGGATTAGACACAATTGTTCTTGGTTGAAGCGATAAAACAAGAAGAAAAGTGAAGAAGGGAGGAGAGCGGAGCGGAGCGGAAGAATGATGGTGCTGGGTAATCCCCTCTATTGCCCTTTCTCGCCTCGTAATACGCGCCTCTCACCTGACGATGACGTAAGAACATTGAAGAAAAAGCCAATAATCATAGACGCATGCACACGTAAGGCGAACATATGTATGTATGTACATACACACGTACTTTCGTTCGTTTGACTTGCGCTACATGGCATTACATGAAGCTGTAGCCGAAGCTGGCGATGTGGTGACCTTCGCACGGCCTGCTCCCCCCAAAACAACTAACAACTCTTCTCTCCTCCGGCAATACGCAAGCCATGTTCTGAACCGCCCCTGACAAGTTGTTAGTTGTTACTTTTGTGCTTCATCATAGCAAAAACAAACAAAAAAAAAACGATTTAAGAGAAAAAATATAAAACAAATTAAAAATACGATACAAAACAAGTAAGCAAATTATTTGAAAATAGCAAAAATTGAACAAAAAAATTCCCTCCGATTAACTAATGTTTATTTGTTTATTTCAGGCTTTATTTATTTGTTTATTTGTTTATTTTATCTTTTATTTATTTGTTGATTTGTTTGTAGTTTGATAATTATTAATAACTAACAAATTTTCTTTGCTGTAGATTGATGGAAGGACGCAACTCAACATTACTTTGCTAAAATTAATTTAAATGAAATTTTTTTTTTTTTTTTTTTTAATGAAATTTTTTTTATGAAGAGATTTTCCTTAAAAAAAAAATTTGTTCCTTTAAAAATGTAGAAATTATATAAACTGACTTACGATATTTAAATGAAAGTTAAGAAAGTTATTAAATATTTATTTAAATCTTATAGAGAAAATATTATTGTAATAATAAATATAATTAATCATACAATTTTTAAAAATTTTTTATGACCAACATTGTTTCGTTTGTCATAAAAATTTTATAAAACAAAACATTTCTAATCGTTTTATAGTAATTATTCATATCAAAGAAAAAAAGCAAAGAACAGCTAAACTCAAAATACTTAAAATTAGAATTTTTTTTGTCCGTTTAAAAAAAAAACAAAGTGTAAAAATAGGATACGTTGATTTTTGTCGACCGTGTTATTTCAAAATCGTGTAAAAAAATAATAAATTAAAACAAATATTTAATTTCAGAGCTCTCTAAATAACTTTCTCTTCTTCCCAGCTCCAGAAATCTTTTCCGAGAGGGCTTCTTAGGTAAAACGTGCATATGTTTATGCTTGTATTAATCTTAAGTGTCTTCTCTTCTACTTTTGCGCCTTTTTGTTCTTCTTCTTCTTCTTCTTTTTCTTTTTCTTCTTCTAATTTTACTATATTGCACTTAAAAACTTAGTCGTAATAAAAAAAATCAGTCGACCATTATGCGTTTTTTATATTTTTGTTTTACCCATGCGCCATCTGTTGTCCACTAGTGCACGTAAATCAAAGGGTGTGTTTTAAGTAAGGCTCGTGTATTCACTACAATAATTTCACAATTCACAATTATTTTCCAACGCTACGGTTGTGCGCCGAACTGCTGAAAGAATTCGTTTCATAGCGAGCCTATGTAAAGTTAAGTAGCTCTGTTAAAGAAACAGCTCTCAACCTGGCTGTTAACATTGCTGTTAACTCTGCTGTTAACACTCTCTACAGATTATGTTGGCAGATAGGTACATAAATTAATCGATTACGTTTATAAAGCAATGTAAAATTTCATTGATACTAACAAATCGTCGAAAGACGAAGATTTTATTTTGAAATTATCATCGTCGCGTCGATTTGTCGCGACAATTTAGGTACGATAAACGTACGATGGTGAAAATGTCATGCGTGATTCCTTTATGCCTTCTTAAAGACATGAATTGCAAAGGAATAAAAATGTTTTACAGTGTTTTAACAGTATTGTTTAAACAAATTTATGGAGGAAAAGAAATCAATCATGTCTTGTCGTTTTGAAAAAAGTATGTAATTTAATTAAAATGTGGGTGAGTAATTTTTTCTACGGAATTTACAACAACAACAACACTAACTGCCCTTCTATACCGAATAAATGAAAGTAATCCATGAAAAGTGTCTTCTATGAGTCTTTTGGGAATGAGAATATACTCTATTCTCACTGCGTTAGTAACAAACACACTCATGCCAGTAAATATGTATGTACATACACGTGCACATAAATACATACATACATACATACACACATACTTGTCTATGCACATGCACATTGTGTGGAATACTTAAATCCTTGCGAAATGAAACGATTTCTATTCGATTGTCTAAAAAAGAGAAGCAAAAAAGTAAAAGCTTCTTCTTCCCTGCGAAAACTTAATGCCTGCATCATTCCTCCAGGCAACTTTCTTGCTCTGACTGGTCCTTGCAGCGAAACTTTTTGCATACATTCTGCATTACGACAAACGTTTGTCGTGATAGCCTGCGGTTTATCCTTTAAAAGGGAAGGACACATTTTATTCTTTTTTTACTATGGTCTTACTTTAAAAAACCTCTTCCTCTTCTGCCTTCGCCGCCGCTTGCTTGAACGAGGGTTAAATCGCTCGCCGGTTTTAACAAATTCAATTTCGTTAGTGCTTCGCCAAATCCTTCGGTTGGCGAATATGAATTTCTGAGCAGCGCCGCGCAACGCAGAGCAAAGCAAAACTTCCTTCCGCTTTTATGTACTTAAAACGAATGACGTCGTAAGCTCTGTTCGTTTAAAATTTTCCACTGTATGCGCTTACTTCCGTTTGGATTGTCTTTCTGCTGCTTCTGTTCTTCCCCCTTCTCATCGGCGGCGACCATCATCCTCCTGGCAACATTCTCTGACTTCTCTGACTTCTTCAGAACGAGCTACTTCCGCTGCTTGTGTCCTTGTTAAACGCTTCATCCACAGTTTATTACAAAATGGACGTACGGTAGCTTTCGTGCAGGTGATTTCCTGTAACACAAAGTATGTGAAAAGCGGGCGGGAGAGCGGCGGAGCGTACCTGGTTTTTAATGGTTGCCAGCAGCAATCCTCCACCTGCTGCTCCCTTCCGGAAGTCAGCCCTTTATTGGCGTTATACTTGGATTTATCATTGCTGTCGCCGCTGCCGCTGCCGCTGCCGCTGCCGCTGCCGCTGCCGCTGCTGCTGCTGTTGCTGCTCAGTTGACCTAAGAACGAATTGTTTTTATGCCAAATTGGTTTATCCGTTTGCAAAGTTGTTGTTATTGTGTGGCAATTTTTTTGTTTGTTTGCTTTAATTATTTCAGGAAATTGTAAAAAGCTATGTTAGCTTTTGGCATATCTTGTCTTTGCCGCAAGAAGCTTGTAATCGTATTGATTTTTGCTTGTACTCATTCGAAGATACAATGAATGGCGTCGTTGGGTGAAGGAGGAAGGTAGGAAAGGGGGGAGGGGGCGGAAAAATGCTTGGCTAGAAATTCAATCTATTCGTGCTCGTTTTTTATTTCTTCTGCATATATTTTTATATTTTTTTTATTTTATTATGCTTTCTTCACAATTTTTAAATTTCATATGTTTTTTAAACTACGATAAATATTTTATATAAAATTTTTTTTGAGATGTTAACTCTCAATTAAAAAATTTCAATATGAAACGTGAAGTTTAACACTTTAAAACACAATAAAAACAAAACAATAGAGATTATTTTTAATTAATAATTTTTTTAATTTATTTTTTAATTTGTAATTATTTATGTATCTATAAATTATACATAATACGAGACTTTTATAGTTCTCGTACTTCCATAAAAACAAAACCATTTATTTTAAAAATATCCTTAATTTGTTAGTATGTAATTTAAAATATTAATTATTGTTGATTAAGTCAAAAACTCGTACTAAAAAAGGAAACGCGGTAATGAAAATAAAATATAAAATAAATAAAAAAAAAAATTTAAAAATTATTTAGAAATAAAATTTTATAAATACATTCATATGTATATAAAATGATTAAATACATTCGTGAATTAGTATTTGGCTTTTACAGCTTTGACAAGACGTTTACAGGCACATTAAAAATAACAATATTTAGTATCAAAGCAAGTTTCTGTTTGCAACACCCTGAGGTTTGCAATAATCATCTCAGGTTTCTCGAATTCTAAAAATCTCCATTTTTAGGACTTCAGTATAAAAAAGTTTGATTAAAGCAGTATTTGTTTCTTGATCTCCTTCAATTTATTTTAAACTCTTATGCTCATGTTTAATATACGAAACATTACTTGTAATTTGCATCATAGCGTACTTTTTTTTTATTCTCGCTTTTGTTGTCTAACACTTCTTTTGTATTGCTTTTAACACTTTGATGAATTTAGAACCACACAAACCTCTCTAGAACCGAATTTGTCACTTAAAATTAAAAACAAATTCGGATCTACAGGGTGGATGTAGAACAGATCACAGGAAGATGATGATGAGTATTCCAGAGAGTGCACAAATCCTTGCTGTATTCCTGGATAGACGACGCGTCCGGCGTTGTGTAATATCAACAGACTGAAATGAGAAACAAACAGAATGTACTACCGATGAAGAAACTGTATGAATTGGTATTGCTTCGGTGTGTCAGTGTGTCGATGACGCTGACGCTGACGCCGACCAACCACTGAGTGACATCGCACGCAACCGTCCGACCACAATTAAAAGCACTAACGTGTTGCACGTGATGAACAGAAAGCCAGGACGAAGTGATTAGGCGAAATCTGGGTAAGTAGCATGACCAGCACCGGCACCGCCAATTGACCCATAAATAAATGAAATTACGAGCATTAAGTAATTTTAATAAATGCTAAAATACCAACGTAAAGTTAGCTGCAGTGTGTAGAAATATTTTTATGAGATTACGTGCATGATGTTGCTGTCGCTGTCGCTGTGTTTGTTGCGTGCCACAAATTGCTTCCTTAAAAAGGATCACGATGATGATGATGCATGTAGGTAATAAGATGATGGTTATGACTACGGTAATAACGATGATCCGCTTCAAAGGTAATTACGAAAATGAGGTTGTCGTTGAAGTGGACAAATCAAAAGCGACGGCGACTAATATGATGATGATGATGATGATGATGGTGGTGGTTGGGAGGAAGATGATGGTGTATACTGTTGATGTTGGCGACGATGTCCTCAAACGTACACACCTCAACATGTCGGTGGTAAAGTGGTTCTGTAATAAAAGAAGCATCGTTTAAAATCCTTTGGAAATAAAACTATGTACATATAATGGATAATGGACGATGTGGTGTGACGATCGAAGTTAAAGTGATGGGAGCGGAAGTGATGGAAATAGAAATGGAAGGAGTTGCTGATAGATTAAGGGTCATTTGTCGTCGATGTGGTATGATTTGTAGTTTCGATAAACGATTATTTAAAATCGTCAATTTTTGTGGATTTGATGTAGCTGCGAGTCGATGAGAAAGGATTCTATATTTTTATAGCAGATGACTATAAACTATTTCGACGTTATGAAAGTCTATGAGAGTAGATTTCATGAGAGTCGATGTTTTGAGAGTCGATGTTTTGAGAGTCGATGTTTTGAGAGTCGATGTCATGAAGGTCGATGACATGAAAGTTGACGTCATGAAAGTCGATTTAATGATGGTTGATGTCACAGAGTCGATGTCTTGAAAGCCGATGTCATGAAAGTAGATGTCATGAAAGTCGACGCCATAAGAGTCGACGCCATGAGAGTCGATTTCATGAGAGTCGATGTCATGAGAGTCAATATCACGAAAGTTGAGGTAATAAAAGTCAATATCATGAAAGTCGATGTCGTGAAAGTCAAAGAAAAAACAATCAAAAACAAAAAACAAAAAAAAGAAACCATCTAAAACAAACTGCCGACGAAATATGTTTAATTAAAACAATTTTATTATTTATTGTATTCCATCTATGTATTCTATGTTGTTCGCACAATAAAATTAAAAGTCGTACTGAATCACCGAAATAGTCCATTTCATCGTGCAAGCATTTAAAGTATAAAAAAACCTGTCTAGACAGCGGGCGAAAATCATGGAACCTGATAAGATAAATTGAATTAACTAAAGTCTTGTCTAATGTCTTGTCTAATGTCTTGTCTAACGTCTTGTCTTGACAAAATCGATAGCTCATAATTTTCTGAACAAAACAAATTAAAACGAGGTTATTTAGTTTATTTTAATCTAGCAATGATTTTGGGTTTCTTTTGGTTTTTTTTTTATGAACGAGCGTGGGCTTTGATGAAAGGATTATCAAACTTTTTATTTATTTTTACTTTCTCTCGGAGTTTTGTTTGTTTGTAGAAGACAAGCTTGTCTGTCGCCTTCAGAATTGTTGATAATTAAATAATGACTGACTGACTCTTTTAACTTGAAAGTCTTTACGTCAGAAAATTAATTGTATTTTAATTAATAAACGTAATACATTCCATCAATCATGTTTGATAAAAGTGAAGAACAAATTTAGGTTTTTTATGATTAGTCGTTAGAAGCTAAATTTTATTTGGTACAAATTAACATGACAGTAAAAAGCGGCGTGTGCAAGAATTTTGCAAAATCTCTAACGTTTTGTGGCTACTGTTATTGTTGTTGTTGTTGTTGTCACTAATGTTTTCCATTATTTTCCTTACTTAATGACATGTTTTTTCAATAATTATAAATGCATTCAAAATAAAGTATTAAAGAAATTTGTTGTTATTGTTTGCCTTTAATTGTATTCTACAAAAAGAATAGCGGCGTAATATGCCGTCGCTGTTTGTTATACTAGTTGTAGTTATTATTGTTGTTGCCACAACAACGGCAATGGTATTATTTATAAGCATGTGGTGCAACATGTTTAAGGTTAATCCGGAAATAATAATAACTCTTATAATTTTTCAATTAAATCTTAATACAAGTTTACCACAAAATCACTTTAAAATAAAATCTTATTAAAGTCAGCTTAGCTTTTTTTTGCAGTGACAGCAAAATTGTGTAAAGATCTATGAAGATTATTATAGAAATCCGAAATTTATTATTCTCTTTAAATGACTTAAGTAGAAGGAAGCAAAAAAAAAAATCCACTGTCAAGAATAAATGAAAATAACCGATTAAATTGTGTTTACTTGAAAAGTACAATATTAAAAAAAAAAATTTGCCGTATTACAAAAACGCTTTTTATCAAGAAATTATAAATTTCAATTATAAAGTTCAATTGATTGAAACATTAAATTAATTTATTTCATTCAATATGTATGCGATAAATACAATATATTCAAATAACTTGGAATTTGCTTTACGGCCTATAAAAACTTGCAATTTATGTTTTCACTGTAGCGACAATATCTTCGTAATCTCTAAAGAAATTTTTCATTATTTCTTCGAGTCTTTAAAGGCGAAATTTAGAGCTAAATATAACTTTTTAAATAATGAAAATGGCATTAGAAACATTGTACATTGAAACATTTCAGATTTTAATTGTGAGAAAGCCTTTGGCTCCTTCTCAACTCTTTCGATGAGAATATTTCATCGACTCTTTTTAGGGATATGGATTCATCTTTTGTTGGAATATAGAATTTTTTGTGAGAAATTTGATTGAATCTTTACTAAATGCATTAGACTTAAGGAAAATAAGTTTCAGTTTCAAACAAAATTCAAACTTTACTACTCGTAAGTTTTCTCCTTTGAATCAACATTAGTGTGTGTGTCGCATCCTTTTAAATCATCAACTCTTTAGGATTATTTAGTCCTTGGCTTGAGAAGTTTTGCTGCCAACAAAGTCGCTGTCGTTTAAGCAGTTGACACACGTCTATTGTGTAAATGTGTTTGCCTTTAAATGCTGCGTCCGTGACTGGAGCGTAAAGTCAGATTGCAACAACAACAACAACAACAACATACTAACAAAATAAAACTGCTGACTAAAGCATTATCAGGAGGACGGTAACGACAACGACATCAACAACGACGACTAATATCCTTGAAACACTATAAGGAATGACTGGCCGGGTTGGCCTTTACAACATTGTGTTTTTGCACAGATTCAAGGATTTCGCATTCAAGGATTTTTATGTGAGTTATATGACTGGGTATTCGTGTGTGTGTGTGTGTGTGTGTGTGCATATATTCTATACCATAAACATATCAAATTCAATGCCAGCCAACTCAGCTGAATTTTACGTACTCCGAAAAAAGGTCTCACAGGCAAAGAAAGTTCCAGGCACAGTCAGAGTCAGAGTCACCGCCACTGTCACCGTCACAGTCACAATCATTGCCACCGACTGCATTCCTTCTATCAGACGGTCAACTGGTAAAAGTACAAATCATTGGAAAAGGACATTTCGCACGAAGGCTGCGCGGGTGAAGCGCTCTTACTCGGCAGGACATTTTCGCTGCTGCTGCGAAATGGAAAAATAAAAGTTCAGCATTCATTGTGTCAGCATTTACTACAAAAAATAGAAGTGTATAAACTAAATTTATTACAACTGGGTGTATGAGTGTTTGAGTGGGGTGTACGCTTGTGTGTGTGTTGAGAGTTCCTTTGTGTTGACAGAAGATTTTAAAGGAAACCTTCTTGAATGTAGGTCGCAGTATAAAAAGTATAAAACTCTAAAAGTAAAGTAAATTTTTTGTTGTTGATCGTAATATTCTGGTTATTTTGTAGTCTTATTTGTTTTAAAATATTCCTCGTTGTATTTTTATAAGTCTCTTTAATGCTGACTTCTTCCTCTTCTTCTTCTTCTTCTTCTTTTTATTAAGCTAATTATAAACTTTCTACCTTTTTCAGTTTTTATATCTTTCTGTTTTTTTTTTTTGGTTTGCTGCTTTTCTTTCTCTGCATTAGAGTAAGTTTTTAATAAATATTGATGTTTTTGTAATATTTTTTTACAAAATTCGATGGAATTTAAAAACTTGTAGCTAAATTTAATACTATTTTATTATCAGAAGAAATAATATTGCTTTGTAAATAAGTTGTTATCCTTTAATAAAAATAAACAAATAAACAATAAAGAAAAGAAACACAACAGCTAGTAGAAAACTTCGTTATTCCAGATGGCTTCAAATAAATCCTCTTCAAAAATTAATCCTCTTTTAAGTGGATTAATTTTACGAAAATCCACTTTGAAGGCGTTGCTAAGAAAGGACTGAGGATGTTAAGTGGTCTTTGCTTAATTCGGCTAATCCAATATTTCGCTAAGATAATGAAAATGTGAAAAAATTTCAATAATAATATCGTATTTGTCATCATACAGAAAAGTGGGTAAATTTTAAAAACGCATGACCGTTGCCGAACGGAAAGAAGCAAGAAGCAAACGAAAAGGAGGAGCAGCAAAGCCTTGTAAAATTGCTGACTAACGATATTTATAATATATATTTTTATTCGAGATATTCTTAAACAACGAGGTTAATCGATATGTGGTTATTTCGAAACATTTTGTTTTACCGACGGCAAAATGATTTCGCCCAAGCATCAACTTTTCGTGTAGCTACGCGTATACGCAGCGTACAGAGGTCATAAAATTAACAGAGGCAATAAAATTTACAGTAACAGACAGAAATTTTAGAGTATTTACTGCCCGTTTCGCGAAACTCTTTCAAAATATACACATATTTTTGGAATTGGTCCAACAGTAATTTACAGGCTTTAAAAAAAAGTAGTGTTAAAAATTAAAGAAATTTTGACAGAACTTAGTGAAATTTTAATTATGTGAAAATGGGATGCGTAAAAACAGTTTGGCATGGTATAAGCGTAAGTTAGATACTTTGAAGTCAGTTTTACTGTATTCTAAAGCGTCAAAATAACACTTTTTGGAACACTGTAATCGATCTAAACCGATAAACCGTTGACATTCCACCCAAAAAGCTGCAACGCTTTCATTATGGGTCAAATGAGTGACATCGGAAAGTGTTTGCTCTATCCTATTATTTGCGCTATTATTATTATAATTTTGTAACGGAAAGTATTCGGAGCAAATGCCTATCGTCGTTCCATTACGGCCCATTTAATGAATTGGACCATTCGCAAGCATAAGAAGAAGAGGATAAAGAAGAAGAGAATACGATGCTAATTTCTAAAAATCAAAATAAACCAACCTTAACACAACACGTCGTCTTGGATGCTGGTTTACCTGTTCGCCTTTTTCGGTACACTTATGGCCTATTCATGGTTATTATACAATTATAAGATATACGATATACACACACTCGTACGTATACGTATGAATGGCTGCATGTATCATCCCTTTACATGCCTATAGTTCACTCTTTCTACCTCATGTACCTCATTTCAAAAGTGGACCAGCAGTCGCTCTATTGAAGTCTACGTTCTCTGTTTTGGGGTGAAACGAAATAAAATAAATAGAAAAAAAACAAAAACAAAAACAAAAACAAAGCAAGCATGATGGCTGCCGCTGTTCCGGAGCTGCCTTTGCTGTCCTTTTCCCAACAGAGCGACTGCAGACTACAGAGCAAACAGCTACAACAACAATAATAATAAGCAGCAGTTAAAATCTCACCAACAAACGTTGTTGTTATTGTTGTTTTCATTATTATTGTGCGGTATATTTTAAAGGTGCTGAATCCAGAGCAAAGAGAGCGTAATAATTCGTAATACGAGTAAAAAAAGTGAGCATAAAAATTTTTTTTTGAATGAAACCGTGTTAATTTTATGTTCGCAACAGCATGAAAAACTGTCCAGCGCTAAAGTAACAGCTAAAGAGAGCTCGAAAAGTTGAAAGAGTTATGAACAGGTTGGTGTTTTGTATATTTAATTATATTAAATTAGCAAAATCGACATCATTCGTCATCCCCAGAAAAAATTGACATTTCAAAATCATTTAAAAGTTTATGATTTCCATAAATTTTATTCTCTAAAAATGACTTCGCAGAGTATTTTAATCTAATTTTGTGAGAATTGAGATTAATTAGTTAATTAATTTAATTTTCAATTTTTTCGATTCATCACTGATTCATGAATGATTAGTCGTGCATAAAATTTGGGTTTTGTGGGTTTTTCAGACAGATAGATAATAACAACAACAACAACAACAACAACAACAACAACAGCAGCCGGTGTTAATGAAATAAACAAAAAACTAGTTTTAGTCGGTGAGTTTGTTTTTTTTGGGTTGATTTTTTTTTTAACTCTTTTTCTTGAACAAAACAAGTTTTGTGTTTTCAGTGAACAATAAATAACATCCTGACTGACCGACTAATTGACTGACTGACTGACTAATTGAATTGCAACAATTCGCCTGCGTAATAATTTGACTAAATGTAATAATAAAGAAAACGAAAAAATGCTGAACTTCAACATTTCAATTAATTTCAATCCTGTTTTTCTTTCACTTTTGACCGCGAAATTATAAAATTTCTTGCGAGAAACTTTAAGAGCTGACTTGTTTTTCATTATTTTATTATTAATTTGTTTTTATTTTAAACAAAAATATGTCCTTAAGTTGCGTCAAAGTCGCGAGAGTCTTCTAATGAATGCAGCCGGTCAACGACGTGACGCGTGATCATTGTGTTTTTAGTGCAATAATAAAAAAAAAAAAAAAATAAGAGATAAAATTCGTTAAGAGAGAAATGCTGGAACTCAAGCGGAAGAGAACAAGTGAAGAAGGAGAAATTGTTTTGAAAAAATAAAAATGTATAACGCAGTCGTTTCGCAGAAATTTATCAATAAAATAGTTAAATAAACATAATAATTAATAATTACATTGTTAATGATGATAATTGATAAAACACGAATGAAACGGACTTTTGAGGTTCGTTGTTTTTTGTAAGTATTAAAGTAAGGATCTCAGCCCTTAAAAAATAAGAAATAATATAAATATGTGCCGTATAAAAAAAATTAAGTTAAATAAAAGCAAACAAATAAATAAATAACAATACTATTTAATATATTAATACAAAGAAAACTAATACGGTCTCCTCGGAATTAATGGCATTCGGTTTAAAACCAAAATCCAAAAAAATTCCCAGCAAAAACACAACAAAAATGCAGCCAAGCATCCACACACACTTACACACACTAACTCACGTATTTTCCGAGTACGTGAAAATCAAAACAACTTCTCTTTACCGCACTCTGGAATGTCCAACGTGCGCGGGGCCATCAACAAAAATCTTCTGAAAGGTTTTGCAATGTAAACGCAGTTAGAGACAAAAGCTAAGAGAGCGAAGTGAAGGAGTTTACACTGGCGGCGAAGTAACCTCAAAGTTAAGCACAACAATAAAAGCTGGCGCTTCAGTGTGACGCTGTGACGCTAATGTGAACTTGGTTTTAACTATTTAGTAACAGACGCGTTTGCGCTGTGTGTGGATCGTAGCGGCAGAGTTTTTTAAACTTCTGGAATTTCTCCATGCTTTTAAGGGCAGAGACCAACAACATAATGATCCAACAAACAACGACCCCGCACCAAACGCTTACCCCTCGTAGTCTTCCGGGATAAGACGAGTATCGGACAATCCAGCCATCAACGGATCAACAACGTAGTTTCGTTGGAAGCGCAGGTTGTGGCTGGACTGGAAGTCAATCCAGCTTGACTGGAAAGTGCACGACTCGATTGTTGTTTACAAACAACGAAATCGCGCACAAATTATGGCAGATCGTTTACCTCGGCGAATATTGTTGTTGGTGGCCATTGAGGAACGTTTTATCGAGCGATGAAAGCAAAACAACAAGCACAGCCAGAACACAGCGAAAACAAGAAAAACAACAACAACGACAACAACAACTATAAAAACAACGCCACCGTGAACGACTTGAGAGCGCATTAAAAAAACTACGAAGCTACGAAGTGGTCGAAATGTGTTCGCGGGATGAACTTTTAATTCAACGTTTTACGTAGAAGCGGAGGCCAAGGTTGGTTACTACGTACTACGGTACCGATGTACGTATGGTACTCGTAGGTACATTTACCATGCCCGGACTTCAGGTACACAACTCGGTTTTCTGGTTGTTATTCATGTTATTGTTGTTGGCTGTTATTGTTGGTGGAGTTTTTTGGGTTTTTACTTTAGTTGGTTTTGTTTGTTGTTTTGATCATGCATGCCCTCGCTACTGTCGTCAGTCAGTACGACTGAGAAAAATCGAAAACATTCCAAACGAGGGCAGAAAAATGGTGGGGGGTGTGGGTGAGGGTGAGGGTAAGGATGAGGCCGCGAGCAGAAGCTACGTACGAGGAAGGTAGGAAGAATGATGCCAGTTAAAGTTGTTGTTGTTGTTGTTGTTTTCTACTGTCCGTTGTTGTTCATGTTATTATTCTCGTCGTCGTCGTCGTTGTTGTTTTTGGTTTTGTGTTTTTTGTTGTTGTTTGATTGCTAGTGGTCTCTTGAACTGATGACTCTAAGCTTTACTGTCGCCACAGTTCGCCACAGTTCGCCACATTCCTCCACAATCCTCACCATCCTCACCTTCCTCTCCATCAGTACCACCAACCACCAACCGATGGCGATGTTGTTGTTGTTGATGATCTTGCCCCGGTTGTTGTTTACTACAACGCGAGTATTATCATTACTCTTTCCTTTTCTGCTTTGCCATTTTTGCATTTTTTTTTTTTTGGTGGTGTCTTTGTTATTGCTTTTGTGCCGAATGATTTCTGGTTTTATTTAAAATGATCCCGCTTTCAGTCGAATTTTGGCGCGCGATTTCTTTCAAAACAACAAACAGCAGCCAGCGCTCGTCGCTCGTCGCTCTTTTGCGGATTATGCCCGGAATCTAGAGTAAATGACCACCGCATTTCGATTGCGGTAAGGAAATTGTTGGAGGTGCCCGCGGTAATGATAATGGCGGATTAAATGCTTAGAAATACGTTTAAACGAGATGAGTCTGCTGCTGCTGCTGCTAACGATAATGGGGCTGATGTTGATGATGCCGCTTGAGTTCTCTAATGATGACTTCTTTATAATGGAAAGTCCCTTCTACGAACTCATTGATTACTTTTTTATGTCTTGGTTACTTTAGTTTTATTGTTTTTAATGATTTTATTGATTATCTCTCAGCAGCGAGAAGTTAATTTTGGTAAAAAAAAGTTAAAGTCCTTTTTTTACGGTCTCTACACTTCAAAGAAATGCTTATATTTTTAATAATTTTTAATATTATTTGTACTGTTTGTTACGCATTATATTTTAATATTTGTACAGAATTTTTTGTTATTGAATTGAATATAATAAAAATTTTACTAAAATGATTAAAGGATTTGTTTTTCCTTTTCAGCAAAATTATTTTTTTAGCAAATTCAGTCACCATTTTTTTAGCGTTCAAGGATTTAATAAAGCTTGCTGCTATTTTAAAGTCCTCACTATCCTTGGTTTTGGCAAATAAAATTTTAATTTATGCTTTCTTCCAATTTAACTGACATTGGATTTATACAGGGTGCTCCGCATAAGAAGTTAGAACGTATAGATTGCTTCGAAGTAAGTAAAAAATCTTACAGGAGGGGACCAATAACCCCCTCCCCCCCTTACTCTCCTTTGTGTTGGCAAATAAAATTTTAATTTATGTTTTTTCCCAATTTTATTGACATTGGATTTATACAGGGTGCTCCGCATAAGAAGTTAGAATGGATAGATTGCTTCGAAGTAAGTAAAAAAATCGTACAGGAGTGGATCTATTACCCCTCCCTCCTACCCTTTCCGGTGAAGGCATGACGGAGGTTTCGCGAAAAAAGGTTTTGAATGGCGGGAGAATGTTATATAAAAACAACTGCCACAATATGTTTAATAAAATATCGTTTATTGAGTTTTAGACGCTTCCAAGAGGTACAATGAAACCTCTTCCTTAACCTTCGCAACCCAAGCGAGGTGTATGAGATCCCTCCCGTTACTTTTAAAATATTTTCTCAAAACGAATTGTGGCAAAAACCATTTAAATTTAAACTAATGAAATGTAAATGTAAGAAAGTGTTTATAAAAATTCGCATAATAATGGAACGAAGTTGTCATGCAAAGATCTAACAGAAAGAGAGAACGGAAGGTTTGGAAGTCATATAGTAAAGTTGTCAGACAAAAGCATTCACAGAGGCATACATATGTATGTACGTAAGTTAATTCAGGCATAATGTCTATATTCTTGTGAAAGTACTTATGTGTGTGTATGTGTGTGAGTGCGTGTACAGTGCACATGTCCCGGGTTCATTTCAAAACTCGCAAAGCACTCGCAAAGTAAATGGTGCAGCTTAAATAAAACGCCCCTCGCTGCTCTGCATCTTCAATAAACCGAAAAGCGCGCCAAACGAACAAATAATGCTGACGATGATGATGATGATGGTGATGGTAGTAGTGGTGGTGGTGGTGGCATTAATGATGGTGGTGGTATTGTAGTATTGACGGTGCTGCGTCCTGCTTTCGAGGATAACTGCTAACGGTTTGTGGTGGCCGCCATGAACTGAATGAAATGATACTAGTATGAAATGTTTGATGATAGTCATTCGAGCATTGTTTTGCTTTCGTCTGCAACATTGTGTGCATACAATTTTGTTTGCTGATTTTAGTACCAAGAGATTTTTGCGCATGCTTGAGATCTTGCTGAGGGCTAGATTAAGTTTTCGCCTTAAGTTTTTTAAAAAGTGATTTGGATTTAGTCTGGAGTCAATTTGGATGCTGGTGATAGATGGTGATGACGAGAAAGGCGCTGGGAAGGTGATGGTGATGGCGATGATGTTGGTGATGATGAGATTGAGATCCAGATTTGGAACGGATGTTTGAATTGATTGAAATAATACAAAATCTTTAAGATATAGAAAAGATTTTCTATACGAAAATATACAAAAGGATAATCAGTCTTGTCTTGTCGAGATCTCAAAGCAACCAAATCTCGGAAAATCTCGCTGGTGAAATATTTCTGCTTAAGCTTAAAATGTAGCTATGCAAAAATTTTAAACTTGTTTAGTTTTTGGCCACTAAAACGATACCATTTTCTCTCTCTCTCCCTTTCTTTTTTTAGCATCTTTCTTTCTTATAGCAAAGGTATTCCTTTTTTTATTAATTTTATATCGTATAATATTATTTTAGCCAACTGTAACCAATTTATTTTCCGTTATCTTTAACATGTTCGGCGTACTATAGAGTTTCGGAATAACATTTCGTTGCTTTCTACCCTTCGTTCTGCCCTTCGGAAAGGACATTAACGCTGCTGATCCGTAAATAATCCAAAATTTATGGTACAACAACCTAAAAAAAGAGGCACACACGGTTCAACCTAAAACCAAACTCATTTAATGTTTAGTGGCTTAGTAGTCCGTTTGGACACACCGTTTGGGCCGTCTGAAGGTACCTGAGACTGTAGCAGCAGCAGCGGCCATCATTAGGTAGAATTGCTCGCTTTTTTTCTAAAACTATTCCTTACTGAAGACAGGTAGGAATAGTCTGTCTCGTGTTCTCTCTATCATGCCGTTTCAACAATAGATCTTTTTCCATTTAAATATCGTACGATATTTTATAGAAAAGAGAGATATTTGTAGTTGGAGAGAAAACCATATTAATCATAAATTTTATGGAAAAACCAGACAAGAACAGAAAGAGAACAGAGAGCTATTAAAAAAAAATAATTAAAATTGTATTTATATTTTTCGCTATTTTATTTATTTTAACCTTGTTCAAGAAAGCTTGACTGAATGGATTAAAAGCAAATGCTAAAGGTTATTTATTTTATTGTATTATAGTTTAATAAAAAGAGCAACAAAGAACAGAAATAAACGAGCTTAACAAGCTCTAGCTGAAGTCAACAAGTTATTAAAAGTTTTTTTAAAAAAAATATGATGGAATATACTCGTATTTGTTTTATTTTTGTCATTCTTTTAACCGGTTTCATTAAAATTCTATAACTACTCCAATATGTTGTTTGAATACTATTGTTGTTGTTATTGTTGCTGTTGTTGTTACTGTTTAATTGCTTTCTATAAGATTGCTCTTAATATTACGGCAAAGTTTTTAAGCGGATAATTCTAATAGTTATACGATAGTAATGGAATTTGTCTTAAATCTTTATGATTATCATTTTCGAAAATTATTGTGAATTGATATTGATAAATCTTTAGCATATTTCATATAGAAAAAAAAATTGGTATGGTATGGATCTTTTTCACACCGTTTTTAAATAGTTTTTAAGTAAATTCGAAAGAAAATTGAGAAAATAGTTTTATTGGCGAATTGTCTTAAAACAATCTGGGCGATAAATAGCAATCTTTTTTCAATTTAAATATTTCCATAATCCCTTGATAAAATGTTGAAACTGGAAGGTTTTACAATACTCGTTAGAACAGATTAGAACAGATTTTTGAGAATTTTTTAAAGGATATGTTCTGTAAAAGTTTTAAAGAAATCTTTAGAATTTTGTTAAAGTCATGATTGAAGTCATGATTTCAATGAACTGATTGAAATGATTTAACAGAAAATGTTATCAAGTCGACAGAGTCAGTCCATCAAAGACAAAACTAGTCCAACTATTTCTTCAAACAACCTACACTTTGTGTTATTATTTTTTTAAAAAACTGAGCTTAGTTTTTTGAGATTTTTCATAAATTCTCACAATTTGTAATGATTTTATTATTTCATAAAAAAGATATTTCATATTTAAAAGATATCAATATCTTTTGAACTTTTTGTCAGGAAGCGTGACAATATCGTTTGTAAAAGAATTGCATTAAATTTGAAAATATAATGAAAGAGGGCGCGGTCACAAAAGTTAACTGCTCGTATTAAGTGCCACTCACCCTTCTCTCCTTCTGCCGCCCTCTACGTGCATTCTTCGTTTAATTTGTGGACTAAGTTTATCATGGTCGTTCCGTTTTAAAATTATTTTTCGTATTTGTATAACCCTGATAAATAACAGCAGCAACAACAACAACAAAAACAACAACAACAACAACAACAACAACAAGCAGACGCATATCCTTGATGTAGCTACCCCGACACTTTTCTGTTGTTGTACGTTGTTGGTTTTTTGGCTCTCTTGTCAAGACTTGTCAGGGTCGTAACTTACCATGTTGTTGTTGTTGTTGTTGTTGTTGTCATTGCTTGCTACAGAAAAAGCACCCTTTCTTCAGGGGGTGTTAGTAATGGTGATGGTGTTGGGTGGTGGGTGAGGCGGGAGCAAGCTGCTGGTGGGTGATGTTAAAAGATATGGATTGTGATATCGCTTGAAAGGTTTTCAACACTCTTCAGCGCTCTTCAACGCAGCGCAACGCAACGCAACGCGACGAATTCAGCCATCGAAGTGACTGCAGCCGTAGCTTCTGTTAATATTTTAGTATACTCAGCTGATAAATTGAATAAGCCTGGCCCTGCCTGGACCCTGACAAATGCGTCAGAGCGCAGCGCAGCGAGCAATGATGGAGCTGCTTCACTCAGCACATTATTAGTGTTGTTGTTGTTGCCACTGTTTCAACCAGAAGCAGCGTGTGCGTGCAAAAAGTGGTTGAAAAAGCATTTAAAACGTCTAGATTTTAGAAAATGAAGGCAATGCGGCGACGGCGAAGGATACCGAACGAACTACGAACTGCAGGGACCGTGACACGAGACCGACAGCAAAACGGCAGCAACAACGCAAGCAGACACAACTAAGTGGAAATATGTATGTGTATGACGCATGCGCTGATGAAAATTTAATAAAAGTAATGCAGAAAAACGAAATTGACGAAATTGAAGCAATTGCAAAATAGACCGAAAAGTCTCTTTAACGCTGTATAAAGTGAGTTTTCAATCGGAGAAGGATATTCAATGATATTGCACAAAAGCTTACCGGGATTGTGATAAACGCGGCTGCATCCTGCATCATTCGCAGCAAACATTGTTTCGCACACGCGCTGCCTGCTGTCAGAGTAACCGTCTGTCTGTCTGTCTGTCTGGGCTGTCTATCTTCCATAACTCCCAGGCCATCGATCTACCCCGTCTGCGTTTTCACTGTGTCGTTCTCTCTCTGTCTTTCTCACTGTGTCTATCTTTCTCTCTTTCTTTGACCTTTTGCCTGTCTATCCGTGTTTGGTTCAGTGTTTTTCTGTCAAATTATTAAAACAATTTTTTTAATGCTTTTAATTTGTTTCGTTAGTTTTTGTGCGAACACTTAAAAAGCACAATTTTGTACAATAATAATTTTTTATTCACAGCTTGCGAGTGTTTCTGTTAAAGATTGGTCTCCTTTTCCCCTCCCTCCCTCCCTCCCTTCCACTCACTGTGAAAGGAATTTTATTTTTCCTTCGTCAGTGCTTTGGCTCCGCTTTCGATGGCCGGGGCCAAAATCTGCATCGCCGTCTTCAACTCCAGCGCTCGTGTTCGTGCTTTCGCGCCGCAACGCACTCCACACAACTTTTCTTCTCAGTGTCAAATGAACGACTGAAGTGTTGAAATCATGCCGGCCATACTCGCAAACTTCGTCTCACACTGAGCGCTCGTGGTGGTTTTAAGCCCAGCCATTGCAAAGAGCAGAGGCGGGCGGAAGGCAGCCTGCATTAACTAACAATTCAGCACTGCAGCATGGAAAGGAAATAGCAGCAAGAGCAGCGGCAGCAGCAGCAGCAGCAATAGCAGCAACAGCAAATTGTCTGAACTCATTACAGAAATGTTAACAATAATGGCTGAGGCCCAATCAACGCTGCAAATGGCAACAAAATAGTTCATTATGTTCCTGCTGTAGTCTACTACATGCAATCAACTAATTCGTTGCTGTTTGCAGCGTTGATTGGGCCTCAGCTATAACAATAAGGACCTCACAGTTGCAACGAAGGAAGAGAGCAAACAGTATAAGCAGAGCTCCAACAGTATAATAAAATAACTTAAATTAAAACTACAGCCATCAAAACATCTCTCAGAGCGTATGTATGTATGTATGTATGTATGTACATCCACAGACTACAGCTCTGTTAATTTAACAGTACATACTTTCTCAGGGCGAGAGCGCATTATTATCAACGTCGTCGTCGTCGTCGTCGTTGGTGTCTCTTGGCATAATCAGGTTTATGGGACGCAACTAATTTTGTTGTTATTGTGCTTTTGGGTATTCTGGGAAATCAGTTGGCCAGAAGAAGAAGAAGAAGAAGAAGAAGAAGACAAAGAACAAGAAGAAGAAGCAGCAGCAACAGAAGAAGAGGAAATAATTTCATTCAGCGCAGTGACGCTCACTTTTTAGCCATTCATTTCCAATCCATCGCAGTCGCGAAGACGTTATTGCTGGAAATAGATAGAGAGTATGTTGCATTTTTGCGTGTGTATTTGGGTGTTTCTGTACGTGTAACTATTTACCAACGATTGCCTCTTTTGCTCTCTTTTTTCAATAAGCATTTTGTTGTTAGTAGCTTTTTACTCTGTGTTGTTGTTGTTTCGGATTTTGTCGAATATTATTATCTGCATATAATGAAATTAAAAGAGCAAGGACTCTCTCATCATCCATCCTTAAAAACTTGAGAGTATACCTGGCACTATCAATAAGCTCTCTATCTCGCTTTCTCCCGTTTTACGTATTATTCCTTAAGGCGTTGCTGGCAGAGAGAGAGAGAACGATGCGAAGGATTTTTCTCTTCAGAACCTTATAGCTTTCATTCACTCCCCGGCTCTATCGTCTCCCTCTCTCTCACTCTCTCTCACTCTCTCTCTCGGTCTGTCCTTGTCCTTTGGATATGAAAATCAAAGTGGTGTAATTTAAAGCCTCATTAATCAGGATGTTTTTATAATTTGTAGCCATTTTTTAGTACTTGTTGTATTTATGCTTTTTTCATATATGTATGTATGTATGTCCATATGTATAAATGTACATTTTTTGTCCTTTTGGGTGTTTTATAAAGTGCATAATATACAAGATTAGTCTCATTTTTATAATGATGCTTCAGATAGTTTTAAAGGAAAGAAATGGAACATTAGAATTATTTGAAGTATCCAAAGAAACATGTTTTAACATGTCCGCAGAACAATCAACATTTATTTAAAATTTATAAATTTATATAAAATTTAAGAAAACAAAAACATATGTTTCTATCAAATGCAAATCTTGCGAAATATTAATTTTTTAACGAAGTAAAAAAACACTCTTTATCGATTATTTTGAGCGAAACAAGTTGATGGTATTTGATCTTGAATGTGTTGTATTTAAATATTATATTATTTGCATTTTAAAAGTTATCTATTTGTCCAAAAAACTAACATAACACACAACGTACATTGTTGATACAAATGTAAATAAATATTGTACTTAATAATGCACACGATTTGATTCCATACGATTCGTGACGAACATTCGTGTCTGCATCATCAACTTCATCATAATTAATGCTAATTTTTTTTTTGTCGATTAAGTCGATTTCCTTTTTGTTGCTCTGAAAATTTTGTGTTACTAAATTGGTCAATAAGTTTCTCTTTTACTCCACCGGCCAGCTTCGACGCCAGCACCGAATTCGTTGCGTGGCACTATTCGACAACCTGCAGCGGTGTTTGTTGCTGTATCTGTGTGCTAACTCGAGACGATGGAAGAGAAAAGGTTTCGATTTTTCGCCATAACTAAGTGAAATGTTAAACAAAAGACGCTAATTTCATGAGGCTTCAATTAGACTCTCTTACCGTAACTTATTCGTACGATAGATAATCGTCTCTGCCGCCTGATTCTGTTGTTTTGTGATTCTGCATCGTGCAATACTTTTTCGATAACGCGAGCTGTGAACTGATTTTATTCTGTTTGTCCACTAAATGGGCCGGCCGGCCTTAAGCGCATTCGTTTAGTATTAAGGTTCGAAAAAATCAAATTTATTGGGTCAATATTTCAAAGAATTCACTGTCGGGCAACAACAACAAATATTTCCTTATTAATATTTATTTAATTCACTTTATGAAGTGTTAACAGGTTAAAAAAATATAGAATATTTTTTTGGACAGTGAGCAAATTTGCAAAATATTTGCTGAAAACGTATATACGTAAAAACGCAAAAGTTCAAGATTTACTGTATAAACTCTATATTTAATATAAAGATATTTGAAAAGTTCGAAAATTTTGGTTCCATAAAGAAAATCGTGCAATAAAAACTCGATTCTTTTCTCAAAAAGTTGTTTTTTATCGTTTTTAAAAATAATAATTATTAATGAGACATGTTTTAAATATTCTGCATGTTTTTAAATTGATGCTCATTAAAAATGTAAATAATTAAAAAAAAAAAAAAAAACTATGTTCGCCCGAGCAGGGACTTGAACCCTGGACCCTTGGATTAAAAGTCCAATGCTCTACCGACTGAGCTACCCGGGCAATTGAGGGATCGTCATATAATCTGGCATTAGAAAGCATGGTTCGAGTTAAAAATTGGTGAAAGCATTTCGTGCTCGGACAAAAACCCAAAATTGTTAATGTGGTTTATGTCCTCGCTACTTTTTGGCTTCTTCTAAAAAATCATGGTGTAAATAATAATAACAACCATTTCACCACTTCAAATATGTTGAAAGTCCCCACATTTGTGTGGTGAAAAGACAACAGAATGAATACAGATATCACTCGATTACTAGCGTTAATAATACGTGCTGTTGGTCGTATAATAATATTCTGGCCTGTTGGTCGTCTAACACGAAACCGCGACTGACGAAATTCTGTCGGTCTGAATGTAAGCAACCTAATTATGATGTTTTTTTTTCCTTACTGTAAAATTTTTACTTCTTTGCCTGGGATTAGATGTGTACATATGTACATCAAAACGAATGGTTGGATCACAAATTGTTAGAATTTTTAAGCTTCGCGGTCCCTAAAATTTAAATTACATACAGATAAAATTTACTATCAAATATGAATAGTTTTAGACATCTATTTTTCTCTCTGTAATGTTTTCAAGTATAATTTAATCCGATTTAATTCTAATAAAAGAATTTATATCGCCCGAGCAGGGACTTGAACCCTGGACCCTTGGATTAAAAGTCCAATGCTCTACCGACTGAGCTACCCGGGCATATTTTTTAATTTTCTAATAAAGAGTAAGAATTTCTTAAAGATTTTTAATTCATTCGTGATTAATTTCTAATTAAAAATAATTTTTATTTTTCTTTTTCGTATGTAAATTTATTTTCAAAATACCTTATACCTTCCTTAAATATTTTTAAAAATATTTTATCCGGAATAAAAATATTCTTAGAATTGAAAAGAAAAACAACCCAGAATGTGTTATTTTAAAAGAGGTTTTTAATGTTTTATAATTTTGATTTTTCTTTTTATTTATTTTTTTATTTTTATATTATTTTTATTTTAATTTTTATTTCGTTTTATTTTTATTAATTTCAAAAATTTGATACCTTCCTTTAATATTTCTGCAAATATTTTATCCAGAATAAAAACTTTCTTTGAATTGAAAAAAAAGCCCACCCAAAAATGTATTAATTGAAAAGAGGTTTTTATGTTTTATAATTTTTATTTTTCCTTTTATTTTTCGTATGTGTATTAACTTTTGTCGTTATACTTAATGCATAATAATATTAAATTTGTTACAGACGTACCGAGAAACTAAGAGTACAAGAGTTTATTTATTTATTCATTTGTTATATTTATATGTATATTTTTTTATTTTTACTTGGTAGTTTTTTCGGTTGTTTTTTGTTTGCTTTGATAAATTTTCAATATTTTAGTTTTATTGTTTTTACTTACGTTGACTGACAATTCTTTAGAATAATTATATTTAATGATATATTAAAACATTATATAACATTCTCGTATGTGTATAATGCTTTTATTCTTTACATGGAATGCAATATTTTTTAGCAAATATTTTTAAAAGCTAATTAAGTTAATAACTTAATATTATATTAAAATACTTAATAAATAAACTAAGTGATTTTGTATTGAAAAATAAAACAAAAATTATTGCGTTTACTTCAAATTTTTTATCAAAAGTATTTCACTAAATTATTTAACTAAATTATTAAATTAATTTTAAACTTAACAGCTTCGTTTTAATTTTTTTTTTTTAAAATAACTTAAATCACTTCTTTTCTTGTATTTGGAAAAAAAAAAAACAAAGTGCACTAACCTTAATATTAAAAAAAATATTATAGCTAAATTTCATACAATGTTCATTAGTTTAAAGATTCATTTTTATTATTTTTATATACATACAAAGTTACTTAATTCTAATTATTTAAACAAATTTTTTGTACAATCTACAAAATATTGTTAGCTTAAATTTAAATTCGAATTTCTGCGGCTTTGATGACATCACTTTCTATAGTGTTTACTTTAAATGATTTCTTTGCGACGATTTTTTGTCAATATTTCTACTATTTCAATTTATTTTGAAAAAATGTGTTAAAAGATAAATTGACAGAAATCGATAGAAACCTACATTTATTGGTTCAACGATGGCTTAATTGATTTAAATTCAATAAATTTAAGAAATTCTTAGAGAATTTTACAAGGTTCATCATCAAAATCATGACCTTTTGTTAGCGCGGATTTTCAAGTCATGCTATGGACTAAAGATTTATACGAAAAGCATTCGTTTTTAAATAAAAAAAAAAAAACAATAAAGATCTGATTTGAACGACTCAATTGGAGTTTTAAAAGGCTAAGGTTAGTTCTTAGAAAGTGATTTAGTGATTTTTACAGAAGCAATGATCCAAGTCAATAATTGCATCATCCTCAAGGTCATGATTTGATATTAAATAAAAAAGAAAACAAATTGAAACTTCGAAATTCGAAAAACTACTTTACTCTTATTAAGCGCAGAAAAACAGTTAATGATATATATAAAACACTTAAGCTATATCCGGTGTATTTTCGTGCAACGTAAGCCCTGTATAAATCCGAATTTGTCTTAATGTCGCGATATTTAAGTATTTTTTCTCTTTTCCGAACTTTTTATTTCTATTAATATTTATTTCCCATTTTATTTCTTAAAGTATGTGGTATTAATTTTTTTTATTGTAAAAGGTTTTAATTATTAAGCTATAATGAAAATATATT
This sequence comes from Conops quadrifasciatus, assembly GCA_949752815.1. Taxonomy (NCBI): domain Eukaryota; kingdom Metazoa; phylum Arthropoda; class Insecta; order Diptera; family Conopidae; genus Conops; species Conops quadrifasciatus. The sequence continues at coordinate 15,571,692 of OX457078.1, read as the reverse complement.
TAATGTTCTTGTTTTTTGTAAAATAGTAAAGCATCAATACATCTCGAAGATATTAAAATAGCGAATAATAACGAATTAATTATTTAAAGCAGAAACAATTTTTGAATTTTTCAAACAATTATGAAATTAATACATAAATACAAACATAACAAGAATTCATATAAAGAGTAAGCTAATAGCTATTTTTTAAAGCTATTTACAATTGACATGATGTATTTTTTATGTACAATGTAAGCAGAGTATGGAACGAGAGAGAGAGAGAGATAGACAATGAGAAAGAAAGCAACGTACGTATTAAAAAAAAATTTGACCAAAAATTTTACTGAAAGTCAAATGATGTTGCTCTGTTCACACGCACCATAAAACCATAACAACAAATAAAAATCATCGCCTTTTAAGTAAAAAGCAATCACTTTGTACACTTTATTTTGTCACTTTTTAAGTAAAAATGGTGCTTTTTAAGTTGGGTTGAGGAGAATGCATTCCGCAAGCCAGTGTTGATGCAACGACTCTCGCTCTTTATCTATTCGATGAGAATCACTTTGTGTGAGTATTCGGAATAAGGCCTTTAGTTATAAACGCTATGCCTTAGAATTTGGCAGTTATGATTGAAGCAACGTCGTCGTGAGTCGTTTAATGTTTTGTTTCGCGTAAAATTTTTCGCAAATTTTGTCCGTTTTTTTGTCCGAATTGTTCGATTCTGCGCAAAAATATGTTAAAGACCACTGCAACATATTTTATCTCTAGTGATTCTCAAACAGTTTAAGTGTCGAAAGAGCAGTGTGAACGCAGTTTGAGGAATAATCGATTGAAAGTAAACAGTTTGAGAGCAAACAGTTTAAAAGCGAACACATTGAAACAGTTTCAGAGCAAACAGTTTAAGAGTGATCACATTGAAACAGTTTGAGAGCAAACAGTTGGAAAAGCAAACACATTGAAACAGTTTGAGAGTGGACAGTTTAAAAGCGAATACATTGAAACAGTTTGAGAGGAAACAGTTTAAGAGTATTGAAACCGTTTGAGAGAAAACACTTTAAAAGCGAAAACATTGAAACAGTTTGACAGAAACTGCTCATAAACAGTTTCACCGAATGTTAAGTTCGTTCTTCACTGCTTCACCTTACGCTTAGCGGAGACACCATCCGTTTTCTTATAGCTAGTTATATTCAATTATCGTAAAAATACGCTACGCTTAATTCTAGTGGCTTTTCGAATACTGCTTAGAGATTGCGAAGGTTCATCCTACTGGGCGGTGTGACCGTTGTGATTGTGTGGGCGTGGTCGCGTTAGTCGTGAGGTCTTTGGTAGGCAAAGGCGTTAGAAACAAACGGTCGGTAAGTGCGTTGTTGTCATTTTAGTTGCTTCTCGAACTAAATCTAATGAGAATTTTATTGAGAATCTAAAATGATTTTTCTAAAGTTTCAAAAAAGTTTAGAAATCTGTACACATGACGTCGTCCAGTAGAATAAACCATAACGAGCTGTCGCTGCTGCATTTTTTTTTAATCTGTTCAACGAATAAATATATCGTATTTGTTCTCTGCCGTAGCTCACAGCGAACGGCTCGTTTTTTTTTTTGCTTAGCACGAATCAGTTGCATTCAGAAATTATCTTTATGATCATCAGCATCAGCATCAGCATCAGCGTCATCATCATTATCAATTGTTTTTGTTGCTGAAACGCAATCTTATTCGAGGCGTTTTATAATCGAGCGCGTCAATTTGTTAAAACAGTCACGCCCACTTTTATACGCTTCAGCAGCAGAACAAGTGCGCCGCAACACTATCAACATTATCAACAACATAATCGAAAGAAGCAGCAACTGCAGCGCTGGCGTTAGCGTTAGCGTTGACGTTGCTGTCGGCGTCTCCGTCTCCGTCCTCGTCGCCTTCTTCTTCTTTCTCTCTAGCGACGTAATCCTCAAGGTCTTCTTCCTTACCGTAGAGTGAATGTTGCAGGTGCTCTCGCTGTTGCTGTTGTTGTTGTTGTTGGTGGTGGTGTAATAATGGTTGCTGCTGCAGGTGCTGATTATGTTGCTGTAGCTGTAGCTGTTGTTGCTGTTGTTGTTGTTTGATGGCGATAATTTGAGATCAGAACTCTTGCGGATACTTGACACACTCAGCATTCGTCGACGCAGCCGCCGCAGCCGCCGAAGCGAATAGCGCTGAATTACAGCCGACGCCGACGCCGACACCCCCACCCCCGACCCCTCCCGCCAGCGCGGACGCCGACGGATCCTGAGCGTTCTGTGTCTGATAGCCGCCGGCGACACTGGCCGCTGCCGCCGCCTGATATGGTTCCTGATACAACTGATTGAGCCTCTAACCAGTACCCGAAAAGTGCCACGCGTCCTATGCGCTCAGATGCGCGAACTGTGACGGATGGATATCGAACTGGTGGTAGGGATGGCCGTACGGGCCCATGTGGTAGGGCACGATGTTCATGGAGGCCATTTTGTGCTCCTTCTTCCATTTCATGCGCCGGTTCTGGAACCAGATCTTGATCTGGCGCTCGGTGAGGCAGAGCGCGTGTGCGATCTCGATGCGTCGGCGACGCGTCAGGTAGCGATTGAAGTGGAATTCCTTTTCGAGCTCCAGCGTCTGGTAGCGCGTGTACGAGGTGCGTTGACGTTTCGTTTCGCCGTTAGCATTCACGGTGCCTGAATGTGGCCAAAGAAGTAGAGAGAGAGAGAAAGAGAGAGGGAAAAAGAGAAGAAAAAGAAAATGATTGTACTAAATAGTCATCATTCCGAAGATTAACATAATAAATGCATGCAAAGATAACTCTTAAACTAAGATAAAAGCAGTCTACGCAGACGACTCGCATTCGGTCGCAATTTGGTGTAAAATCGCCTGCGCTTTGACGCCTCTGGATTATTTTTTAACCTAAACTTAACCTAAAAACGTATTCACTTTCTTTGTCCGTCTTTCGCAAATCTCTCTACGCGATAATAACCCTTTTTGAGAGCTACTGCCTTCAGTTTTTGCCTCCGACTTAGACCGGCCTCTTTCACACAATACTTCTCCCGGTAATCCCTCTGCTGGGGCGTTTCTAGGCGTTGCCAGACATTTAAAGAAAATCAACAATTTTACGAAAGTTGTTGAATGTTTTTCCTCACGCGCTTAAGAAATCTCGCAGCTCGAAGAACACAAAAGAAACTCTTGCTCTACATAGTAAATTTCTTCATCATCAATGAGGTCTTATTTTTGGTGGTTGTGGTTGTTGTTGTTGCTGTTGTTTCGTTCATTTGCTCATTTGACGTAAATGACGTGTCAGAGAGCAATTTAGACGCCAAAGTCGATGCAAACGGCTTCCAAACGGCTTTGCCAAATGGCTAGAGGGCAAAATATAACAACAACAACAACCATAACCAAAACAATAAAATGACAATACAGACTTAACAAACGAAAAACAACAACAACAACAACAAATAGCACTTTTGCTATATTTCATAAAAAAGTCTATCTATCTGTCGCGCTAAAAACCTGGCGAATAAAATTGATTAAACTCTTGGCGTTTTTCTTCTTCTTCTTCTTCTTCTTCTTCCTCTGCGTTGCACAAAATTTGAAGCCGTGTGGGTGGTGGTGCTGGTGGTGGTGGTGGTGGTACGCGTCTACGGTAATGAGAGGGCGTAACGAAATTGTTCAGAGCTGTTTAATATCGTGGCATCGTCTCGCGGTTTCGTCTCGTAGACGCTTTTCTATGCACATTTGTCTGTCCAAACGTCTGTCAATTCGAGCCTCCGTCCAACCCGGCACTTCCGTCCTTCCGTCTAACTGTCTTTTCATTTATCCGTTTTGAGGTTTTAGAGTTACATTTCTATAAAGTTTATAAAGATATAAACTATTTTGTGTTGTTGTTGTTGTTGTATTGGATCATGGCGGAAGAGTGGGAAAACGTGGGTGGAAAAAGTGGAAAAATCCTTTGTTACGATACAAAAAAAAAATATAAAGGAACTAACAGAAAGTGTGGCAGTCAGTCAATGTGTCTCCGTTTTTGAGACACTGAGAATTTGGACAGTTGTTGCCATAAACGAATAACGACGGTTTTTGTTTTGTTGCTGTTCTTGTTGTTTGTTTGTTGTCTTTTGGCGGTAAATATTTTATATCATTTATAACATCAGCAGCGTTTACTCAGCAGCACCATCAGCCAGCCCAGTGAGCCCGAATGAGTCCCAGTGAGTGGATTTTTATGGGTCGTGACGTTAAAGAAAATTCCATAATTCCTTTTAAGCGAATTAAGAATTTTTGAAATAACGCAGAATTAAAACCTCAGCGGCTGCGGCTTCTTCGCTTTACTTGATTTTCAAGCAATTTTCTCCTCAGGAATCTTCTTCGAATGCAGTTTCGTTGCATGAAATACTTGGTATGCGTAACGGAATCAAGATCGAGGTCGTGGAGAGATCTGTGTCAGCTTCTACTTCTTTTTGAAGACCTTTTAACCGTATTTTCGTGTAGAATACGAAGAAACCTTAAACAGAAATTGTTTCAAAATGTTTCGAAATGCTAAATTTCTCAAGTAAAAATAACTAATAAACGAAAATATGTGCTAAATTATAGTTTATTTATGTTCGTTTGGAATTTTATTCAATGGAAAAACACTATAAACAATAATAAAAAGCAGAACGAACATGTTCCCTTACTCTAAAATCAACCAAGAGATCTTTAATCGTCCAAATTTGTACAAAGTTGGAACAAGAAAGCCCCACCCCTTCCCTCCTCTGCCGCCTAAAAATGTCACAAAGTTAATGAATGAATGGACAACAGAAAAAAAGCTCGTCTTTGACTTTGAAACTATGTCGCTGAACATCAATCAAGAGAGAATCTATGAGGAATTTCCGATTAAAGTTGAAATTAATTAGTGCTCATTTAATTAAAGTGTATTTTGAGTGTGGCAAACACATGTCAACACACATGTACACGCTCACAACAGGAGGGGCGGGGGTGGGGCGCCATGTTCATAGAGGGCCAAACTGAGAACCTTCACAAACTTTTTTGAAATATCGTGAGAAACACTAAAAGTATTTTAAAGTGAAGGAAAGGAAATTAAGTAAAAGGAAGAGAAAAAGATTAAGAAGAAGAAGAAGAAGAAGAAGAGGAAGGTGAGGTGCAACAGAAGGTGATAGTTGCTAGTAGGTACTGGTAGTACTCGTAGTAGTCGGCGGTAAGTAAAAACACAGCGGGACGAGTGCAAACGAATGGGTTAAAACTAATGACCAAGTCAGCAACATGCAGACAGCAACCAGACATAGACAACAGCAGGAGCCAGCAGCGACCGACCAACTTCATCATTCATTCTATACGCTTGAAGAGACGCTTCAAAGCAACTCAGGCGCTCTCACATAGTTTGCGGGGTCGTGGTGGAGGCACGGAGGTGGTGGAAGGGTGGAAGGGTGGATGGGCGGATGGACGGTCGGAAGGACGGATGGACGGATGGATGGACGCAATGCAGACAGCGCAAATGAAGCAAACAGAATGAACGCAGTAGAAACAGGACGCAGTAGCACAAATAGTATCACACAAACATGAGTTTTTGTTTTTGTAAGTAATTATTTCACTGCAGTTCATGGCGTAAAGAAAGTATGAACGAATCATGTATGACATTTCCATTATCGTTCAGGAATTGCCTCAACTTGTTGTCCACAAAAACCGTGTATGACATTTTCACGTATAATCTTTAATGATTTTTTGCCTAAAAAAAAATCTAAATTTCTTTTAAATCTAAAACACTTTTGCTTTTAGTGTTTCTTACGAAAATTATATTATTTACGCACCTAAAATTTAGCCGAATTTTTCGCGACACAAAATTTCCACAGGCCGACAATATTTTACAAACGCAGTAACCGCTTTCGTAACAGAAATTCGATAAAGGTTAAAAATTGTATTTCACTTTTTTTAAGTGCAATCACCACAACACAAAAAAATACAACAAAAAAATTTGTAAAAATAACAACAACGAAAAATGTTGAGTTGATTGGTTTTTATTTCTGGTTTTCTTTGACTATTGCGGTTTTTTTTTCTTTCTTTGTGTGGCTTGTTGTGTCAGTTCTGACCAAACGGACAGTAACAGCTGAGCATTAAACAAACTGTCAGTCAGACTATCAAATTTTCGAACGTAACTAATATTTCTTCTTTTCCATTATCTTTAGAGTGATGCCAGAGAACCTACAGAGAGAAGCATCAGCGTCAGCTCAAAGAACATACTCGTAAGTGTCACTCGATGTTGTTCAGGTCCAGTTTGACAAGTACGAGTATATTTGTTTGAGTGTATATGAGTACTCGTATGTGGATTTCGGTGCGCAGTTGTTAGACAGACATCAAGACAGACATTAAGACAGGCAGACAGACAAGTATGATGCATTAAATTCAAATATACCAGAAAATTTTCACCTACAAAAGAATCTCTTACGATTTCAATCCTTGACTTTGGTTAACAAGAAGATTCGGAAAAAAAGGAAGGTAGAAAGGAAGGAAGCAAATCAATCAAGCGCACAATTTTATCTTAAAAATCATTTTTATTTTAGTAACTTCTTTAAAAGCGCTGTGGATTTAATCTGTCGTTAAAAGCATCAAAAATCTTTAAAAAATGCCTGATAAATTTTCGCGCTATCAAATGCTTTGTGTATTTTTGTTTTGAATTTTATTTTAATTTTTTTTTAAATTTTGAAACTTTTTCCTTCATTCGAAATTTTTCTTTTGTCTCCTCTTTTTATTTTCCTTCAACAACAAGTCGCAATTTTTCAATCGTAATCCACAAAATGACTAAAAGCATTTCTATCACTTTTAAGAAAATTTCAAGCGTTTAGTGGCGCTGTCAAAAAACTGTCAAAAGATCATTCGAGCAACTGTTGTGTGCGAAGATGGGCCGGCCGGCCAAACTTGTGTCAAGTTGGTGAAGGAAGACCCATACTCAAGCTAATCAACGGTTTATTTTGATGACAGCGTGAACAGAGACTGTTGTTGCTGCTGCCGTCTGTCTGTCGGTTTATTTTCAAAAATGCTCAGACAACCGCCAACGAAATTGTCGACATTGTCGACTCTTTGCAGCATACGAAAGAGATATATAACAGAGAGGAAAGAGATGAGGACAAAAGAGGAGCATTGCGTCTATGTCTTTCAAATTTCGATTGCATTGTGATAATGATTATTTAGAACAAGATCAGCCACACTCATTATCATCATCGCCATTATAATATGATCAGCTTCAATATACAATATGATTATCTTAGGTATGATCATCTGCAATGTAAACATCGTCAATACGCTTCTCTTCGATACCATCCTCTTCAATACGATCCTCTTCAATACGATCATCATCAATATGATCATCCTCAGTATAATCATTTTCATCTTCACCGCGTCGCCATCCTCAATATCGTCAATCTCGACATGATCATGCTCAACATGATCGTTCTCACAACGATCATCACCAACAACCATACTGATTACCATTAGGATTATCATAATAACAGCTCCGGCTGCACTTTTGTTGCCTCGATCACCATCATCGTCTGGCACACCAAGCGTTATAGCACCTGACAATTCATATCATTCGCATTTGAATGCGTGTGCATGACAGCATCAATGTCCGTTTGAAGCATTTTTACAAGTTTGTCCCCATTTCTTCTGCTCCTTCATCTTCCCTTCCTCCTCTTCTTCTCGCCCTTCTTGCGAGTATTTTAGTCTCGGTTGCTCTGTTTCTATCGAATCGGTTGAATGATCATGACAGATCATAGCGTCTACGTTTTGCCATTATTTTGTACAACTAAACTATTGGGGCGTGTGTGTAAGGGTGTGTGTGTGTGTGTGTGTGTGCAAGAGTGTTTAAAAGTGAGGAAGGCAATGCATATAGCGCTAATGTTTGTTTATTTTGTTGCTCGAGTGATCGTTTGTGGTTGAGACAACTTTTATTTTTATTTAATTGCCGCTTAGTAATCATCGTTACTGAGTTCATCATAAATTGCGAAATATATTTAAATAATTTATTAAAATTTCATTTATTTTTTTAATTTATTAAAATTTCAACAAAGAACTGCTATGGCGTTGATTCCAAAAATTTTAAAAGAAAAACTAAAGTATTTTACTCTGTGTTTTTTGGTGAGATTTCTTTGGCTGCGGATTTTTGGTGAGTTTCGGTTTTGAGATGATTGAGAAATATTAACCACGTATTTTGTGTTTGTGCAAAAAAAAGGGCATGCAGTCTTTAGAAAAGACTTCTTTAAAAACTACGAGTACATTCACATCAATTCATTTTTGGCTTAATTTATATCCAGAAATAATTTCTTTTATTATTTTTCTCTTGAACAATATCATCATCATCATCATCATCGTTTGGTAAGTATTTTTCATAAAGCATTTGCCGCTGAGTCTCTCGAAGACTCAAAGAAGAAACTCTTGCGTCAAACTGTTTTCTTGTTTCTACTGAAAGCATCATAAGAAATGTACATTTTTGCAAAATGTTTTCTCTGTTCAATGTTGACAGACATTGGATTATCATATCAGCTCCAGAATTCTGAAATTCTATAGAAAACAAGGATTTATAAAGTGACACCGGATCCACATGCAACCAATATGTTAAGAATACTCTGGAAACAACAAAGACAAAGAAAAACACAACGGCTTCGAACAACAAAATTTGAATATTTCACGACTTTTGCTTACAACACATTTCAATGCGCCCCCGACTCCTGCCGCTGCCTTCATTTCCTTTTCCGCCCACTTCCTTCACTTCACTTGAAAATTGTCAGCCACAGCAGGGCACTTGTACTACGAGTACGTCGATCAGTTTACAAGATCACTTTTACTTTTTGTGCTTTGAATCAGGTTGACTCGAGAGATCACCAGACGATCAGAAACCGTCGAACGTTTGCAGCAAGCGCAATATTTGGAATGACCAAAGAAATTGGAAATTCAAATTTTTTGAATTGTGTAGCGACCGCTGCGAGAAGAAGTCACTAAGACTCTCTGAGTCTGGCGGTGGTGCGTATTTTGCATGCCAGCGACTTATGCAGATCTCGTGAGGCTGATGTTGCGAGACATGAGTGAGGCATAAAGTGCTTGACAGCTTGAATTAACATATGTACCCATCCATGTACGAGTACCATCCATACCGAAGTACCCAAAATAAAAATTGAATGAATTGTGAATTCATTGAATAGAGCAGGAGCAGGACCGTGCTCGGTGACAGTGGTCGTGCTCGGTGACGGTGATGTAAAGGATGATCTGCTCCAGTTCTGGTTTCGGGTGGAATTCTTGTTTGCTCTTTGAGATTGAGCTTGTGCTTGAGGAGCACAAATGTTGTATTGTGCAGGTCATGAGAAATGAAAAAGTAGTCACCGGTTAAAAAGATTATACTATACTCATCTCTCGAGTTATGTATGAATAATAACTTATACATACCAAGATCGCAAACGGTTAAGAAATCGCTATAGAAATTTAAATATTCGCTAAGAATATGATCATATTCTTATGATTTAATATTAATTTCAAAGGTTAAATGAATACGAAAAGAGTACCCAGCGTTCTTTTGGCAGTTGCAAATACATGATTTCGGACCTTAAAAGTTCTTTCGATTTAAATTGTTATATTAATTGCGCATTTTTTTTTTCTTTAAAACGGTTTCTTGTGATCTATATTTTTCTTCCTATAGTTTATTTTGTTTATAACTCATTAATTTCTTTATCGATTTTTATGATTTATATAGCATTTTTAAGCTATAATACATTGCTCTTAAGAGTAAATTGTAAAAAAGTTATATCTTTAGAATGTTAGTGGTTTTTAACCGCTTAGTAATTAAAAATGTGTTTTAAAATAGTTTTAGTTTTGCTATTGTTAAGTCTTTGAGCTCCGGCTTTGTTTGTTAGATTTTCTTTATTAAAAATGGATTATTTATCTACAAATTTCTGTTATAAAAATTGCAAAGGAAGACACTTAAAATCTGTTTATTAGAAGTAAAATTATGATCGCTAGAGACATACTAAGAGCAATAACTTCTAAAGAAAGTAGAAATTATTTAAGAGATATAAATTTAGATATTTATTTTCACCCTTAAAGGGGGTGTTTTTTTTTTATTGTAGTGTTGTTTTAATAAAAAATTGGACAATGTAAAGTTAAAAAAGCGAAATTAAAGCTTTTAGAGCATCGCATTTTCTCACATGAGTTAAAATGTTTATAAATTATAAAAACTAAAAAAACTTTAACACCACAAAAATATGCCGTTTGATTTAGGAAAATCGTACAAATGAAAACAAAGTCTTGCCATTTCCTCCTTCCCCTTTCTCCCATCATTTTTTAACGATATATCGTTAATCGATAAGCGTTTGCTCGCTTGCGTATGTTTGCAGCGAGTTATTGCGAATTAGTTTATTCGAATTTCTGACAAATTAGCTGCCGTCACAGTCGGTCGCTCTTGCGACCAGTAATAATATCACCGGCGGGTTGTCACAAAAGCTTGTTATTGTCATTTGTCAAAGTTAGAGCGAACACTATTATTGCCGCCGTTGCCGCAGCTGCCGTTCCATCAACGCAAAAGCTCAAAACAACAGACGCAATGTGACTGTTTATGGTACGAGTATATAACAACACCATAAAGAATGTACCATAACCAGAGTGTATGCTTGATGAACCATTCTCAACCTCATCTCAGAACAATGTTGCAGGACTTATCACCGGAATCTACTCGAACAAAGCTAAGGATTTGTTCTGAAAACTTACAAGAATTTTGATTTTGAAACGCAAAATGTCGAGCTTGTTGCATCGCGTAATGAGATGCGCGGCGAATGATCATATCGCATCGTTGGTGAGATCATTTATTATTGTTATTAAATGACAATCGAAGCCGTTGCAGTGTGATCATCAACGCGATACGACATAAGTTGAAACTAATGGTCCATATACCGCACCTTCACTCTTAAATGTAAATAACAACTGCCCGCCTGTCTGTCTGTCTGTTTGTCCAGCTTCAGCTCCATCGCCAGCCGCAGCCCTCAGTCCCGCCACTCCTTTCACAAAAAGAGGGTGATTGTTGTACCTACGAGTGTGTTTTTTGCCATCATTACTCTTAAGGCTCATCCTTATCACCATCTTTCTGACACTCTGCACGATCTCGGTGTTCATGGAGAAATTTCAAATATTTTACATTTATTTTTTGTTTACATGAATTTTGTTTTTCGACAATCGATACAAAATGTTTTCTTAAGAAACGAAACAGCGGCGTTCAGTTTACATTCCGCAGTCCATAAATAAGTCAGCGCCTGAACCACCGATCGAGCGACCGACCCACCAACGACCGAACGATCGACACTGCTCGCCACGCATGAGTTATTATGAAGCAAATAAATTTTCAAGCTGCGAACTGCGGCGTTGGAAAAAGCAGTGGAAAGAGAGAGAATTTTACTGCATGATGCGCTTGAGGTTCATGATGATGATCAGGATGAGTATGTTAATAATATATATAAACTCAGTTGTGTGGCCGCATAAAGTTGACTGTAGGAAGGCGGCAAGCGTCAATGGGCCGCTTCATTCGAGCGAGGCACAAATCGGTGCCAGAAGTTTAGGGCAGGCAGGGTTAATTTTTGAAAGAGCAAAGAAATTAATCAAATCGCGGTGTAAAAAGTGGAGCAAGTGTAGAGAGGGATGTACCATAACAACAACAACGACGACGACGAGGGAAAAACAACTGCAGCAACAACTCGCGGTAGGCGAGCTATTCATTCGATGATAAATGATGCGCGTGAGACGATGCGACAAATGCCATCCAGAGATTCTGATAAGGAAATGATGTGGAAGAGACGAGTAGACGATTGCACGGTCTTTCGGTCGCTTGGCCAGTCGGTCGGCCTGGTCGACCGCTGCTCACCGGGCTTCGTATGTGAAAAAACAGGTGGTTTTTTCCTTTGATGGAGTTCATTCAGCGAATGGACAATAATGGAGGAGAGAGAAAGAAAGAGAGAGAGAGAGAGAGGACCACATTGTTGCGAATCTTAAAAAAATTTCAATATTAGGTCCCTCAACCTGAGAATACATCGTTTTGAAGCATTTACTATCAGAGAGCAAAGAGGAAGAAGAAGAAGAGAACACTTCAGGATCCATTGAAAAAGTACGGAATAGAACCGAAGCAGCCTCACAATGAGAAGAAGTGTCACATGAAAAGATATCATCAATCAGTTTCTCTCAGCATCAATATCGTGAAAGGACGAACTTCTTACTTACGTCGCGACGTACCAGTCGGCCTGAACAGTTATTCCTAGCATATCCCCACAATCCCACGCAATTAACAACAACAACAACAGCAGCAGCAGTCACTCTCCTTCTGGCCCACTTCACTTGCAACGCATTCAGTTCTTCTAAACAAATTCGAAATAAATTGAAAAATACTTCAGCACTCATCAGGCCGGAACTGCCGGAAGCGTCGCAAAACGGTAACCAAATGAAACTGTGTCAAATTGTTTCGACGGTATGCCTTCCGAATATCCGTTCAAATATGTTCGTATCGTATTCGTGGCACAGTGAAGGCTTTCTTTCGCCCTCAGTGAATGAGAGACGACGACGATTTGGTAAAGGTTTTTTGACTTGACTTTTGCTAAAATTTTCAACAATTTGCCCTTTAGACTTAAAAGTATCATGTGCCGAATGTTGTAATAGTTGTTGTTGTTTGTTGAGTTTAGGGTAATATTGTTGGGACAAGGTTGAGAAGGCCCAACCCACAGCAAACATTTTTATTGTTTATTACATGAAAAATGGAAATTATGTCAAAAACGAAATAAATTGATTGTTTTACTCTTAAGGATTTTACTATTTTTCTTTTCTGATTGGTTTTTTTTTTAAGTTTACAGTTTTTTTGTGTACCTATAATGGATTTTTGGGAATTTAAAAGTCAAATTCGACAATAGGTTTTTCTATGCTTTGCGTTAAACCATTGAAGTGGAATGATATCATGTGTTAGAGTATTGCGTTGTTGGGCCCTCACTTCAGTTTGCTTTTCGGCGAGTGGAATTCGGGAATTCTAAGGACAGAAAACATCTGATGCCGCTAAAGAACAAACGTACCGCATTTTAAAGGCCTTGGTGATTTCTATTTTAAAAGGTTTTTGGTTCATCAATATGGAAACAGACGTAACTTGAGTTTTGTTTTTTAGAATTGAAAATTTCCTAGAAGTTTTATAGTCTATTAAACATAAGTTTGAAAGTTTTCATTCCTGGTATATGGTATAGAAATTTACCTCTAGGGTTGATTATTTCAACCTTTACAGTATAAAAATTTCTCAATTGAAAATATACTTTTTTCAACTTTTATTGTATAAAATTTAATATATATATCTCTATGGTGGAAAATTTTAACACTTCGAGTGTAAAAAGTCAAATTCCAAATTGAGAAAATGTTTTTTTATGCTTTTTGGTGAAAACCATTGAACTTATTAGTTAGAACATTTAATAAAACTAAACTGCTATACTGACAGAATATTATTTTCGGGTTTTATGGGATAAAAATTCGGCCCAGTTTTTGAAAATTTCAATCTTTGTGTTATAAAAAGCCATAATCTATGCTGATAAAATATTTTGCCAGCATATATTTCCTTCTTCTTCTTCTTTCCTTCCTTTTGCACCATCTTTCACTCCTTGCAATAATTTAAAGGGTGTTCAAGTGTTATGATTTCAATCATTTGGCAATTTTTCACTGTACGTTCATCGAGACGAAAGGTTAACACTGGCGACACTGGCGCCATCATCATCATCATCTGGCCTGCCTTCTTTCGAATTTCATTCAATTTCTGGCGTTTAATACAGTTGATAGTTTTTAAATTGAGTGCAGTTTTAGAACGCAATACCACAGAAACAGAAAGAAATCATTAATTTAATTGTTTTGATTCGTTGCATTTACATAAAGGACATTTCTTTTCATTTTGGTTTTTCTTCAAAACCGTTAAGGGGCAAGAAGAAGAAAGAAGAAAGAAGAAGAGCCAAGAGAAAAAAAGGCCACAAAAAATTCAATGCAAAATGAGTGGAAATAATTTATTATAAAATGAAAACGGTTTTTTCGATGCTTTGCGATGTGGTTTTTTTTTGTGGTCTTGCCCCTTTTTAAATATTCTGCTACTCTCTCTTTCTTTACCCTCGCAATATTGTATCATTTTGATTGATTACGTTAAACGATTGTGTCCAGGCAGCACGCCGCGGCGTTTTGATGTGTTCAGTGGCGCATCATTATCGAAGTTTTCATCAATGGCAAAAACATTGATTTTAACATTGAATAAGAAGCCGCAAGCGGCGCAGAAGAATAAGAAAGAGCAATGCTCGTTCAACTGCCGCCGTCAACGCCACTTCATTCAGTCAATATCAAGTCAAGCTACTTTATTTTTATTCCTTTTTCTTTTTTGTGGTTTTTGCTTTTTACCATAAAGCATTTTAAGTATTCTTTGCACTTGTTTAGGTTCCGGTTGTGCGGCGGCGAACAGGTTCAAATTCTTTAAAATGCAATTAAATTTCTGCGATGGTTGGCGATTAAAACGTCTTTCTTTCTTTCTTTCTCTCCTTCTTTTCGCTTCTGAACTGGTTCTGGCGTCACATAATGGTGCATCTTTGTATACTACATTCGTCCATATTCGTTCACATACGCGTGTTGCTAATGGATGCTAATGCGCGTGTGTATGTGTACGTGTTAGTATTGCGGTTTGGGGCTCTATAATTAAATGAGTCGGCCAATATCTCGGTTGCATGCGGTTTTTACCTGCTTTTTCTCTTACTACCGCACAACAGTATCCAAAATTAAGTAAAAATTTCATTCAACCATAAAAGCAGCAGCAGCAGCAACAACAACAACAACAACAGCAGCATTAGGGTGATGCAACACTCTGTCATACTCGCTGAACCAAAGATAAACGGTAATTATTTGCGCGAAAAGTGCTCGCATAAATAACTCGCAACAAGTAGTGAAAGGGTTAAGCATTCATTAACCACCGCTAAAGTCGCTAAAAAGTCGCACTGAAAATCATATCAAGATGCGGTGGATGCTTCGAGATTGATAAGAATCAAACAGGCGGCGAAAACAAGCAGCTCGCGGATGAACACAAAAGCGCCATGAAGGCAGAAAGCAAATGTTGGAGTTTCAAGACGCCAGTGTCAGCGTCGGCGTCAGCGGCGGCATTGCCATCACCATCACCATCACCATCACCAGCACCGTTGCTATCACCATCATCGTCTTGACTCGGACACGAACTCGGAATGTAATAAAATTTATTTATTCACTTACTTTTTACTGATACAACTTGTTTGTTGTTGTTGTTTTTATTTGTGTGCTTATTTTTTTAGTTTCTTAATGCTTCTGCTGCTGTTAATGCTGTTAATGCTGCTGCTGCTGCTGCTGCTGTTGTTTTAAGCGACTGCACATCATTTAAATTAAAAGCTCATTAATTATGCAGATAATTCATTAATTTTATTTTCAACACAATTGAGAAAAATGCTAACGGTGTTGATGTTATTGTTGTTATTTTAATAAGTTTGCTAATTTCTTGAGCTGCTGATGGCTGCTGACAGTGCCTCACCCTTGCCCTAAAAAAAGCCCGCAAGCGACAACTTTAATCCTTCTTCTTCCGACTAACCCTGACTACTTTTGTAAAGTTATCGAATAACTCGAGGCGACCTACTTTTTGGTACTTGTTGATGAATCTTTCATTAACAAGGGTTCATTAACAAGTACCACGCTGAGAGTACCAGAAAGGAAATGGGTTACGAGGCGAGAGATTTATTGGGAAAGGGTTGCTTCTAAGTTGGTTCTGCTATAAAAGGACGAGAGCACAGCAGATCTAATCAGTATTAGAATCTTAATCTACGATTAGAAGAATAGTATAATCAGTCTTTAGAAGTTCTATTTTTAACTATTAGACGAATAGTTAGAAGCTTGCTACTACGTCTTTTGGAATTTTATGGTTAAAATTCTGAAATTCTGCCGCCATTTATTGACTACTTTATGATTTCAAAATAGATGATAATCCTGAGAAATGGAAAACCTACTTGAATGGCCAACACCGTGTGTCTGCACCGAGTCTGGTGAGCCGCAAAGCAAACACCTACAAAAATTGAAATTGAAAAATTGCTGTTAATTTATTATTCATTTAATCAAAGCTCAGTTCGCGACTCATTCGATATGTTAAGCTCTAAAAAAATATGAAAATTTTAATCTTAATTCAACGGACAGAATCGTGTTAGCTCGTGGTTGCGCTGTTGAAGTGAAATCAATGGAAACTGTTGTCGATTAAGTGTCGCGCCTGTCGAAAAGTTGTCTGCCATACGGCCCACATGCGTGCGCGACGCCGACCAAATTGCGGCCCGTTTTGTGTCGCAGCAGTTGCGGATTTGTTACGACTTTAGCTGCTCAAGAGTCTTTTAGCAGACTGTGGCAGATTGTCTGCAAGAGATAGAAGATACTCGTAGAAGATTAGGTTACGAAGATCTGAATGGAGCTTGTGGTAGTCTAGAGGGCGGGCCAGAAGATGCTCAGATGCTCTTCCACTTGAAGGTTGTTGATTTTGCCACTGTGCACGGCCTCTTTCCTGCCCGGCCTCTCAGTCGTTCTTCCATGTAGACAGTCTTCAAGATCAATCAACACTTCAGCTGAGTTGCGTACACAATTTCAATATGGCTGCCAAACTTACATACATGTCAAGTCAGCAATCAAGTAAGCACACAAAAAGAAATAAGAAGAAGAAGAAGAAGGGTAGGTATATACTTGAAAAGTTGTTGCTTGTGTTTGTTTGCGCCTCTTGAGAAGAGCAAAGTTTTTCTTCTCTAATCTCGTACTTTTTTGAAGTGACGGAAAAGGTAGTTTCTTCAGTTCTCATATTACTCTCTCTTATTTCGCCATGTTTTATCTCTCTCTTAATTTTTTTCCAATTTTTTTTTTTTTTTTTTTTTTTTGATTTTTTGGGTTGTTTTTGGCCAAACAATTCATCTCGCGGTTTGCTGGAGCGAAAATGTGCAAATTTGTTGTTCGTAAGACTCAGCGCGCATCCGCCCGCTTTTTTAATGAAGCGCGAAGTGAAGCGAACGAGCTTGATTTGGGCAAGTCACCAAGCTGTACCTTCCCGCCCCGTATCATCCCGTTCCGTTTCGTTCTGTTCCATTCGTTCGTTCAGTGGCCGACGTTCGAGCCAGTTTGGCCGCCAATTTTTAGTTTTTTCTTTATTTTTCTCGACTCATAAAAAAGTGGTTTTACAACCTTTTGGCATCTCCATTTTGGTGTTTTTTTTTTCACTCGATAAATGCTGGAAAACTTCATACAGGCTTGCTTGGAAGCGTAATGAAGTGAATTTACTTCAAAGCGAGAATAACAATGGAAAAAAACACAATTATTGCCAATAATAAATAAGAAAGAAACTTAATAATTAAGTTGTTGTTATTGATATAATTGTTGTTGTTGTGGTTTTTCTGGACCTTCTCATATAATTTCATAAACGGTTTTGAAAAGGTTCGTTTTTCGTATTGAACTTGTCCCATGGTGCACTTACATACTTGTTCACCCACCAACACATTCTTCTACTGATTACTTTTTTCTTTAATTTACTTTTGGAATTTTTTTTTCGTTTTTGGTTTGGCTTGATCTGCTCGAATTCGCTTCAAAGGCATAAACCGGAGCTGCGCTTGTGTCGTATCATTTCGTGCCTGTATTGGTGTGTTTGTGCGTGTGTTTGTGTGTGCTTGTGCGTGCGCTAAATTCAGTTTATGCCGGCGGGCGTGCTCGCGAACAAATTGCAATTGTTTTTGTCACTGTTTGCAGCCT
Source organism: Conops quadrifasciatus (assembly GCA_949752815.1). Classification (NCBI taxonomy): domain Eukaryota; kingdom Metazoa; phylum Arthropoda; class Insecta; order Diptera; family Conopidae; genus Conops; species Conops quadrifasciatus. The sequence goes on along the minus strand of OX457078.1, from coordinate 15,553,922 downwards.
CCAAAGTCATTTGTTGCACTTCTTTTTTGGCGCTGTTCTTTCTTTTGCCTCCTACTTCACCACATCTTCTTCTTCTTCTTCTTACCCCTCCACCAATTTCTGGTCTTCCAGATTTTTTGCTTTTTTTTTAATCATAAAATGAAATAGTCTTAGTGGTATTTGCTTTGGGCCTCTTAGCCCTTTTGCATTTTAGCCATAAGAAAATGATGAAATGATGTTTACAAATTAACTGAACTGAAGTTGCTACAATGCACAAATTATTACAAGGTAATCAAGTGGGGATCTACACCCCCCTAGCTTTTCTCTAAAACTATTCTGTTTTTTTACTGTTTTGTTTCATGAGGCTTGAAATAAATAATTTATGTTTTTAAAATAACCTTTAAATAAGTTTATGGAGTACTCATGACGTCTTTTTCGAGTCCCCGTAACGAATTTAATCTTTACAATAGCCATCAAACGCCGTCCACGCAGTTATTTACTTAAACTAGATTGACAGAGAATAATAAATATTAATATCAAGGAAGAAACTTTAGTCTTCTCAATTTTAGTCTCTTTGGCGTATTTTTATAAATAATTCCAAAGCTCCGCCGCCTGTTTTACCAAGCTTAAAAAAGTTTATTTGTCTTCGTTTTCCCCCAGAATTATTTTTTCCCCAATCAATAATTATTGGGATCAATCAATAATTAATTAAATCAACGCAGCAAAGTGCTGAAAACTTCGTTAAAGTTCAGAATAAAGTATTTACAATGAGAAGAAAAATTATCATTAAACCGCGAAAATTGCAATATTTTTTTTCTGTAAATACTTTGCGTTGAGTGAGAGTTTAAGTAATTCGTAAAGTAAACTAATTGAATGAACGAAAGAACGAAGGAATGAACGAAGGAAAGAACGAAGGAAAGAACGAAGAAATTAACGAATGTATGAAAAAACCATCGAGTGAGTGAGTGAGCAGCTTCGTGTTGGGAAAATGTGGCAACACGCGGCGGCAATTTAAAGCGATAACCAAAGCGGTGACCGACAGAGTGAGTGCGCGCTCAGAGAAATTAATAAATACCAGCAATAAATTCAACTGAATGTCAGAAAATCACTGCCAAATAATTTATCAGCGGAGCACAAGCTGAAATGGAAAAGTAGCCGATGCCGATGCCGTCGCCGTCGCCGCCGCCGCCGCTGGACTGGATGCCGCTGCACAACACATTTGCCGGCATTTCAATTGCCGACGACGATGCTCGCACGATGCCCACGATGCCGACTGGAGAAAAGTTTAGCTAGACATGGCTGAATGGGACGGTTGTATGCGTGTGTGTTTGAGTGTGTGCGGCTGTGTGGCTCTGCATAGAATATTAATCGGTTTTTGTATCAACTTAAATGCAGTGTCTCGGCTAAAACGCCAACCAGCACAAATCGGACGTAATTTCAAATGAAATTGTAAATTATTCAAGGCGGCAGTGGCGTGTATGTGAGTGCTTGCCAATATATTTGTATCTATGAATCTTTCAGTAAGGCTGTAAGAGCAAAATGTAGCTAAGAGGAACATGCGTGCCAGACGCAGGCAAAAAAAAAAACAAGCGCCCGCAATCGAGCGGCAGGCGTAACAAGTTTCTATTAAGTCCACAAAAAAAACTTAATCCAAAAAGAGGGAAAAGGACAAAGAAAACAACAGAAGGTGAAACTCATCACAGAAAAGGCCAACTCTCAGTACATCAGCAACAACATGCGTGAACAATTTGCCGATTAAGCCTCAGAGCCATGAGTACTATCAATTCAACCAACCAGCCAACCATTCATCGGTCTATCCGTTTATACATTTATCCTTCTATCCATTTTCCTTTGAGCCAATTCAATTTAAAAGCCATCACTACGCAGTTTAGTTCTTACATACTTCATGCATACGTAATCAGTACACGTTTCTTCTCGCACCTTTCGCACTTTTTCGTGTAGCAAAGTAGTTTTTCTTACTTCTGCCCTCACTCCCTCCCGTTTTACCAGCCTTATCTGGCCACTCCTATGATTACTTTATAGTCGTATCGGTAACCACGAATCATTTGTCTGAGTTGATTGCTTCTTTTTTTATTATGTAAAGCATTGAGCTGATGATCTTCAAGTTCAAAGTTCAAAAGTTTATCTTCAGTACAGAAAGGATTAGTTTACGATACTGATATTTTATATGCTTGCCGTTGACTTAATCTAAAGTGGCGGAAGGCATGTGTTTAAGTTGATGGTAATGAAGTTAATAATTGTTAATTTTCGTTAAAATTTGTCCATATTTCAAGTACAGAAAAAATCTTAGCTCTTCACAAGCAAGCACTTTGTGATTTTTCACGAATTACCGAAATCGAACGCTGAAAAAGGCGTAAGGAAACAGTCTAAATTTACCATAGGAAAAGGAAAATGCGTATAAACTCATGCATCGAATAATTTCATTGGTCATGCTGTTGTTAAGCATTCCGAAAATGTTAAGTGTAGAAATTATTTTATTGTCTGATGCCAACGTTCATGCTTTATTAAGCATAAATCATCCGCAAGTGTGATAATTTATTGTAAAATCTCACATCTCAGGCCTACGAATATTTAATATTAGTGGAAAAAAAACAGACTCGAAAGAATATATGGCACGCTGATGATTGTAGAGATCAGAGACATATTGATGTTTTGATTTTGGTGGGAGTCGAAAATTCCGTAGAAGGGGGCTACTCACCGAAAACGTTTTCGAGAGATGAAAGTGATTTTTTTCTTTTATAGTGAAAATGAGGTTGTTAAATGAAAATAAATAAATGAAAAAATTAGTGAATATACTCGAATCATGAGAAAATAATTTAAAAAAGGATTTAGAGAAAAATTTTAAGGAGATTCCTTATTTTTCCCCTTTAATTTTTTTCTCAAATTTCGCCAAATAGGAGAAATCTCGTATTGAAAACCTTCCTTTTTTTAGATAATTTCAATAAATGGAACGGTTTGAGATGCCAAAAAATATATTAGGTCTTGTGATCATCATTCTACGGACAGATCTGAAAAAAAAAACATTTTTTGAAAAGCATTCAAGTATACTTTATTTAACAGAAATAGTTTTTGTGATATTCGGCAGTAAAAATTGTATAAATTTTCTTCCTCATTACAAATTCCACTTTCACCACACCCTCCCTGTGCTCTTTATAAATACATATTCCTCTTCTTCTATATAATTTTTATATATATCGTGATGGCAGGCATTACATAAATCTTTTTCAGACACACAATTTCACTACGAGACTTTTGTTGTCACTTTTAAATATTTATGTTGAAATAATCTTGCGCTCTGTTGATGCGTACCGCGGACACTCTATGAATACACTCGAGCAAGTGATCGCATTTAGTTTTACAATATACGTTACATATATTATATTTTTGTAGTAATATTAAAAGAAAATCCATCTAAAGGGAGATTAGTTGTGGATTTGTTACTCTTACAATCTTGTAAAGATTAATATTATTTCAGAAAGAATTTGTAAAATGTTTTGAAAATCCATCTCTCAAGACACCTGTTAATGAAGGCTGGTGGGTGGAGAAATTTTGCAATTGCAAATTTTTGCAATCGTGCTCTCTTTAGTCGAAATTCCAATCTTAACAACTATTCATAATAGTTGCTTTAAGAGAATAATCACATTTACGATACGATATTTTCAACGAAGCCCATCAAATCTTCATCAAATAACGAGCTTATCGTTGCTGCTCGTTGGTAGATAAACGCTTTCCGAACGGTGCAAAATCGTTGCTAAACTTCTGACCTGCACAATCAAGTTTTCAGTAAGAACATCGACTAAAATGGATGCGTCTACAATCTTCAGCCACCGAATATAATTTTTCATTCTTATTCTCTTAGCAGGCGAACAACTTAAGAGAGCACCCCAACTGTCCAGACTTACCGTTTCGATCGTTCCCAAGCGATTTGGTACAGGTTTGTTTTTTATGAATCGTACGTGCCCTCGTACAAAAGCCTTCTTTATTTTTCAATTGCCTGACAGTAGGGCAAGATGGTGCAGGGCCCGCAGAAGAAAGGACAGAGGCGGGAAGGACCATGATGAATGGGCGGAGAGATGAGAGCAGCGCAGTGTGGGGGAGTGGCCGGAACGAAGGAAGGAAACAAGGGCTACTCAACTAAAGTAAGTGAGAAAACGAAAATGCTTAGAACGAAGATGCAGAAAATAACAATCATTATGATTAAATGTTGCCATTTGAAAAATCGTGTTCCGACTTAATGAAAATGTAATTGAGTAAGAGCGGCGGGACCACTCTCGGCATAAAGGTAAAAAGTTATTCTTCTCCTTTCCCCCTTTTGTCCTCTGGTGGAATTTGCTCGAAGTAGGGCAAGTAAGGATTAATGGAGCGGGCGGTGGCAAAGTTGCTGAGAAAATGTATAATCGGTTATGAGCCAGGAAAAAGAAGTTCAGGAGTCAAAAAGTAGAGCCAATTTGTGTCTGGAACGCGTATCGAAACCCAAAACGAAAAACACCCAAAGAAATAATGTTAGGAAACTTCGTGAAAAAGCGAAGTGAGGTTTTTCAAAATTTTGAAAAGTTTGTCAGCAAGTTTTAAAATAACAAATTAATAGATTTTTATTCGTATATTTTCTATGCTCTTAAAGTAATTTGAATTCTGATGTTTTTATAATGGTTTATGATCACTTAAAATAATTAAGAAATACTTTCTTCAATCATTTCAAGTGAAATAATAGATTTCTAATCGGTTTTTCTTCTCTTTCTTAATATGAAATCATTAAAAATTGTATTGTTTAAAAACGTTAAAAGTTTTTTCACTATAACAAATATATTATTCGTAAAATAATATCCTTAAAAAGCAGCAAACGTTTTCATAAAACGTAAAAAAGAGTTTTCTTTAGATTCTTGATCTCAAAACTGCTGACGCAAAGTAGTTGGCGCCCTTCTAAATAGCCAACTACCCTTCCCGTCGAGCTCTTCAATAATACTCTTTTAATTTGTGATAAATAAATTATTGTTTTCTGAATTGTTTGTTACTAATTTTTGTAGTTACTGTAATTTTAACCTTTTATTAACGTTAACTTAACTTAATTAACATTTTGCGTGGTGGCTTTGATGGTGGTAATGGTACTGGTACTGGTTATTAACGGTCAAGAGTAGAGGCGGCGAGTTTGCTAACGTTAGCACGAGTATGTTGCTCTTGCTCAACTCGTTTGTGAACTATTAATTTTGCGTTAGTGTTTCTGCAGAGGAAGAGTCTCTGCTTTTTATGCTTTTATTTTATGCTCATGTTTTGCATTATCTTCTTTTTTATTAGGCTTTCGATGTACTGATTTGATTTGTTAGTACGTTTCTGCTAGATATAGAAAGATTTCCAAAGAATATAAGATAAAGCTTTAATTGCACAGATTTTGCTTTGAAAATTAACACTGGATTAGCGCCTAATTTTGCTAAGAGATTACATATTTTATTTTAGGCGGTAAAATCTCCTTTTCTCACTAAACTTCGTCTCAACATCATAATCATCATCGTGAGCGAAATGGAGGAGTCATTCTTGTTAAGAGTCATCCGAATTGATGATGAAAAATTAACGAAAGTGATTAGTGAAGTGAAAAGTGAAACATTTAAAAAAAATGCTTAAAAAATGGCCTCAAAAACGGGAGAGAGAGAAAGAGAGTGAGGCAGACACTGGTCAAGCAGGAAACTATTGCAACGACGACATGTTTCTTTTGTGTTCGGTAAGAAGCTTATGACAGCAGCGAAAATAAGAACACCAACAACAACGTTCATAGAAGCCACAGACAACCTAAGTTCGGTGTACAACGTTCGGTATATGTATGTACCTCGTTCGCATGGCAGCCAAACGCAGTCCAATTAATTTGTTTGCCTTCGAGCATAAAATGATCGAACCACTTTGATTTGCACCGTGGAGCAAAACAGTCAGAAAAACCAGTGGAGAAAAGAAAAAAATCATGCTGCAAAATTTCTTTTCAACTACAAAATTTTAAACAAAATGAAATTAATAATGAACAAAATTAAGAGAATTTTGATTGCTTTGAAATAATTAGCTTTCTTCATTTTTAATTATACTCATATTTTTATTTTTTTAAATATTAAAAATTTTGTTAATTTTGTCAAAAGAATGCATTACCAGAAGATTTTCAAGTAAATTATTAACAAGAGCAAATAATTTTTTGTACGCTTTGAAGATGACTAAAAATTTGTTGGTAGCTGTTGTTGATCTTTTGCCAAAAAATGCGCGCAAATCAAAGAAGGTTTGCAATGAAAATTTCCTAAAATTTGGCAAATAATGCTGAAATTTTCTAACAGAAGCGTGTACACTTTTTTTTTCTAATGAAAATGAAGCAATTTTCTGATGCATTTGTGAAGTGAAGCAAAGAGTGAAGAAAGGGAGAAGTAGAGAGAGAGACAAACATATTCTTTTAATACGCTAACGAGTTAAGAGTTTATCTGATGTTCGTAAATTTCGTAGACCAACCGGCCTGTTTGCTTCATTTAGGATCAAAGAACAAGACTAAAGCCATTAAATGTTTATTCATCAAACGATCGTAAGCAATTTAATTAATGTATGCTAGATCAAATGATGCACATGATTACTCTGTTGTTAATTACATACTTCATAATTTTTTAAGAATATTCTTGCTTTTCCTCACAAAGTTCTTTACTATCATCAAAGAATGTTGCTTTAATTTGATTTAGTTGGTTTAGGTTAAAAGATTTGGAATTTAAAAAATTGTAAACTTTAAAGTATTTAACGGGGCTGTCACGTTGGTTCAAAACTTGAGACTTCTTAAGGGCTTGAAGGTTCGAATCTTGACTAAAACACGCATACCCATATTATTTCTTCGTAATCGTTATTTCTTAGGAATGTTTTATTTCTTGTGGTTTTAAAACAAAAAATATTCAAAACGCAACTCTTTTCACCTCATCCTCCTCCGGCTCCTCCTCCTTCTCACCTACATAGCTTTTCTTTCCTTTTTTTAAATTGAAGATCAATGGCTTAAAATTTTAAATAGTGTATAAGATTCTCTGAGCATTGAGTTACATAAATCTTAATTGGTTTTACTTACTAACAATTAACAACAATAGTAATACTACCACCACCACCACCAACAACAACAACAACAACAACAAAAGGCTATTACTGGACTCTGTTACTTGGCAACAAGCAACACACTCGAAATGGCCGTGTCGAAATCAACGCTCCACTCAACCCTTTTAATTAAATCAAAAACGCCTCTCAATTAAACAAATTTCCTTGTTTTTTTCTGTTTTTTTTCCGTTTTTTTTTTTTGCATGCATGCAGAAAATAACTTCATTAACAAGAAATCCGTTGAACTTTCACCAACGCCGCGGCCTCAGTTTTCCATGAACATTGCGTGAGCATAAAGAACTACATACGTACGTTTATTATAATAATTAAATTCGAATAACCGCTTAAGTTGGCCTGATTGGCAGAAGAGCTTCTACAATGCATTGCAGAGTAAGATGTTTTCTTTCTCCTCTCTACCGACATGCAAAATATTAGTATAATAAAAAATGAAAATATGAAGAACTGTGTTTAGTACTTTTACAACAAGAAGCAAAAGCAAAAAAAAAAAAACACAACGGCAAAAACAAAAACCGCATCATGTTAACAATTATGCAAATTTTGTTGTTGTTATTATTATTATTTTGTTTTTGTTTTTGTTGGCCACTTAAAGCTTTGAAGTTGTTGGTTCAAGAGCAACAAATTTACAAAAAGATTCAACACAAAAATTAAAAACATGTTGCACTGACTTCATGTAACTTTAACTGCATTAAAAAAAGCTTAAAATAAATCGGAGCTCAGCGAAATTACTAAAGGTTGACTGGTTAAAAGTCTTTGTAGGAGGAACGTGCGAAGGAAGGAAGGAAGGAAGGAAGGAAGGGAGGAAGGAAGGAAGGGAGGAAGGAAGGGGGGCAGGAAACAAGAAAGAAATGATCGCTGGACGGAAGGTTGGAAGGAAGTAGGCAGAGGGAATTGCTGGAAAGTGTTGGAGGGGAGGAGAAAAGTGAAAGAAGGCCACTGCCATCGTCGCCACTGAAGTTCATTGTGTAAAATAATAATGGCATATTATTACATAGAGGTTGTTGTTGTTGTTAATTTTGTTGCATACAATGTCGCTGTTGTTTGAGTAGATGATGCCGATCTCTTGCTCTTGTAAGCAATGTCTTTAACGAGCAAGGCGCCATTTTGAGATTTTTACAACAAATACATGAAGGAAGGAGTTGTTGTTGTTGTTGTTGTTTTCTATTTATGATAATCATTTTCTAAAAAAATTATTAATGAAAGGAAATGAAATTAAATTGTTCGGAGCAAAAAAAAAAAATTCCGAAGTTAAACGCATGCAGTGTGTTACAAACTAACTGTAACTGTAAACGCAGTGACCGGTTGACGCACTGACTGATTGACTGACTGACTGACTGATTGACTGCTACTGCTACAACAGAAGCCAGCAGTATGAATATTATCGTTATCACTTTAAGCAGCACTTCCTTACAGCAAACGATCTCCGCGTCCGGAAGCATCGCTCTGGTGATGAAGGACTGATGCAACTGATACAACATGTATCCATATATCGTGTGTACATACTTGTACAAATAACTTGCAGCAAGAGTTGCATCAATACGATCGACCTGGAATATTCTTGAAACATAATTGGCGCGTAAAATTGCGTTATTAAATGATGATGGTCGGTGAAGGTGATGATGTAGTGTTGAAAAACGTGCTCTTGGGCGTGCACACAAAGTCGATTATTACACAATATTATCATTCTCGAAACTTGTTTCAAAAAAGCGCTTACCCCGAGATCTTGTCCCGACTTTAAGAATTCTCGAAACGCTTTTTGAGATTCGGCCTCGACTGAAAAACACGAAACACTTTTTCGTCTCAGGATCTGTTCTCGACTGGAAAGCGTTTTAAAGGTTTTAAGTGTTGGCTTCAAAATGTCGTCAAGACGATATCGAATGAAAGCAGACATTTTTGGTCGACTTTTTCTAAATTTTAGGGAGTATTTTTTCTTGAAGTCTTCTTGACTTAATTATACAACGAAGGTTGAAATTTTCAAAAATTGAATTAATTTTTTATGGTATAAAAATTTTGTTAAATACAATATAAAAATTTTAAAAAAATATTACATAAAATATTATGTAAATATTATATTATAAAATATAAAATATAATACAATATTATCATTATTTTGAAAATATGTACATATTTAGAAAATATTTTGAAATATTTTCGGTCAAGTTCTACGAACTAGAACAAATATTAAAATAATGAATTTAGAACAAATATTACAAATATTGATATTTTATTTCAAAGCAATTTCTCGATAAGTTGCAAAAAATAATTAGAAGAAGTTGCTAAGAATAATTTTAAACCTGAGAAGTTGAAGTAATTTTTTATTTTTCTTTTAATGAAACGGTGAATATTCAACCAATGCTATAATATACATATATGTATATAATAATTAGATATCTTCGTTGGCCCAAATCGTTGTGATCTCAAAAACGGATGAATACAAATATATATATAAACGATAGAAACAAATATATAAACTTGACAAATGCTTGACTGAATTTTAATTAAATTTTAATATTGTAATTAACGCAAAACAGCGCCAGCGCAGTGCGGCAAAAACAACAGAGGCAATAAGAATAGCAAGTTCAGCAACAACAACAACACGAGCCACAACACTAGCAACAACAACAATCAACAGCTATCAACCATACTATTCTTTTCTAGCAATTAATTACAAAAATCGTTTTGCAGCAGCATGAACAAAAACAACGTTGTTAAAAATGTTCATTTCAACGCCGCCAATAAAATCTTCGGTGCGTCGTTGTTTGTTGTCGTTTTGTTGTCGTCGCCGTAACCGTCGCAGTGGCCGTCGCCTGGCAAAACAATCCCTGGCAAATTGCAAGCTGTGCTGAGAATCGTTTTCGCTCTTGAGCCAAAACCAAGCCATTTTTGTGCTGACGCGATTCCGGAACGCACGCAATACAGTACAGAATACACATACGTGGTTGCGGTGCACCGGCGCGCGGTACGTGGCTGCACTGGGACTGCATGTAGTACGTGTGTACCCTTAAGGGCTAATACTCGGGCAGTCATTCCTGCAGTGGATCAAAGCGTTTTCAATTTCGTTGAGTTCAAGATTAATTTCGCTCGAGCGTTTGCGGCCTGTAGAAGCGGCAGCACTAGACGACTTCAGTGGAATGAATAATCGCGGTTTTAAAAATAGCACAGCAGCAATAGCAGCAGGAAAAGCAATAGCACAATTAGCAACAACATAGGCTGACGATGACAACAACAATATTGGCTGACTACACAACGCCCAACAAACAACAACTTGGCCAATAGAGAATACTACGCGTATAGGTAAGTCTTTGTGGTTCATCATCTTGTTCTTCTTATTTCTGTTTTTGCCTTCGGTTTTGTTTTTATGCACCAATTGATTGGCATTTTGCAATCTTCGGCAAATGGCAACCGCGCGCTGCGGCGTTGAAGCGTCGCCTTTGCATCGCCGTCTAGCATCGCTTGTAAACGTTGTCGATTGTCGATGATTGTTAAGCAGCTGAAGTGACAGAGAGCGAGAGTGAGAGAGAGAGCTAGTGTGAATTGGTTGGCCGAAGTTGTTGTTGTCTTCACAGCAACATCGACAGTAACAGCTGCTAGAAGAGCTGACGCTTGCAAAGTGTTGACGACAATTCAAAAGGATTTCAAAATTTTTGCATTTTCGCATGAAATAATTATTGATTATTATTAGAAATATTGATAAATAGAAAATATTGATATAAGAAAAATTATTTTTAAATTTGATTTATGCAGCAAATTAATTGAAGTGAGAAGAAAGAAAAAGCACAAGATTTTTTTAGTTTTCAGAAAACCCTCGACTTTTTTCGACTGACTGCGTTCTGTGTTCTTACTCTAATTCTTACTCTTACTCTTACTCTTACTCTTATAAGAACTTAACCATTTCTTATCGTAATAATGATGATGATGTTAATGAAATTGTGGTTGTTTTAGCTTGTATTTAATGCACGCCACGAGTACGGTACCAGTCTCGGTATCCGATTGAGAAGCACGAAATACATTTGTTGCTTTTTGTACAAATGCTTGGTTTTTATTTTCTTTTATTTTATTTAATTTTTTCTTTTTCATTTTTAATTTTTAATTTTTCTTTTATATTATTCCGTTTTCTATCCAGATTCATGCGATCATTAAGGATTAATTATATGTATTTGTTGCGGAAAATTGGTCGGCATTTTTCTTGAACTGCACTCTCCAACAACAATTAATGAAGATTGTTAATGCTTTGCTAATTTCAAAACATTTTTTAATTACATGAACTGTTTTTCTAATGATGACCTAAACTGTTAATGGACGACGCTGTTCAGATGAAAACGACAAAAAATGGTCAATTAAAACTGTGGAAAATCAAAAAGTACTTCAAAGAGAACGAGAAGCGTTGGTTACATTCTTGTCGAATGTTTAAAAATTTGAATCTGCCTGCAAAAAATTTTAATGGTCAAAAACTCTGAACTTTGAAAAGATAGAACGAGATCAGTCTAATGATTTTGTAATCTTTTTGGGCTCAAATAAATTGGAAACAAAATCAAAATTTTGTTTAGCGATTGTGGTTATAGAATATGTTTTTTTTTATTTATCTATTTTTTATACAAGTTTTCTTCAATGTTCTTCAAAAGTTTTCACACTTAAAGTATCTCATCTTATCATAGGTCCCATGAACGGACCATGAACGAACTATGAACGAACCATGAGGTAACCGATGAAAGCCTCAATCATTTATCATTTCACTTGTCGCTGTATGTATAGTAAATAACAACAACAACAACAACCAAACAACATTCAATTAACGCAGAGATTTTTCTAAAGTATTTCGAAAACGAAGAGTCGAAGTGACGCAAGTAAACACACGAAGTGAGAAAAGTACAAGAAGAAGAATGGAAAAAGTTTTACGTACAGACTTCTCACATCTCACATCTCACTCAGACACTCTGTAGAGCGCGTGGAAGTCGCTGGCGATAATGACGAAGCAGCAATGATAAGATTGATGACAGCAACCGAGTTTTTTTTTAGCGATTAAAAAGCATGCAGTTTCAAAGTTTGGGGAAATATAAAAAAAAGAAGAACACGGCAAATTTTAATATTAATACTGATACTATTATAATTATATTTATTACTATTGTTGTTGTTGTTATTGCAAAGAGATTAGAATAATTTACGCGACTCCGCGAAACAAAAATGTCTTTTTTGGGATAAGAAAAAGGAAGGTGAAAACTTTGGTGCATACCACATAAAGGCGGTAGAAGCGGTCTTATGGCGCCTTTTTGCGTCTTCTTCCTCTTTTTCGATATATGTAATTTGGCAGGTAAGAAAAATCCTAAAAACTACTGGAAGAAGACAGCATAAATTACGTTTTTAATGTTTACCGATTTTGAATTATAAAAAAATCTTTAACTGATCAAGTACAAGGCGTGGCATGTAGCTAAATAATGTTTTAAGTAGAAGACAAATGCACGCCAGAAATGCACTTAAAATCTCTAGAGTCGATAAGTATCAAAAATTCATACATACACAGAGAAAAATAGTACCACATAAAAATAATAAGATTGAGCTATTTTACTATGAAATCTTATTTAAACATAAATACATAAATAATAAAATTTTTTATAGAGCAATTTTTCATAGAAAAAATCTTATTAATTTTATAAGGAAAATCTTATTGTCTTGAAACAAAAAGCTAATCTTATTAATTCGTGATTTTCATAAGAAATTCCTTTTTCCCCTCCAGAAAATCATGAAATCAACAAGTTTTTATGAAAGTATGAAGAATTCTTATTATTTACTTCTTTCGATAAGAAAAGCTTTTTACATATGGTTTGTCTCTGTGCATTTAAATACTGCAAGATATTAAAATAATGTATAAGATAAGATACAAAAAAGAGATTTCATTTCATTCTTTCAAATGAATTTATTTTTTCCAATTAAATTATTTTTGTACATATAAAAATTAGCGACTTACTTGTTCCCAAATGAACCCTTTTCATCCACGGATAGATATGCGGTGGATTCTTTTTGCCGCTGCCGCTGTTCTGACTGCCGCCCGCCTCATTGCCGCTGTCCGACTCCGATTCCGAGTCGCCGCCGCCCGGACTGTGCAGCGGCACATTGACGCTGTTCACATTGTGGTTGTTGTTGAGGCTCGCGGCCGCCGCCACCAAGCTGCCGCCCAGCACGCCCTTGTTCAAGGAGCGCGCCACACTCTCCACCACCGAGCTGGGCGACAGCTTGGGCGAGATGTCGCGCGTCGACAGGTCTTGCGGACTGGCCAGTGATTGGCTGTTGTTGTTGTTGTTGGCGGCGTTAGCTGCGATATTGTTACCGGCGGGCGTGGAGGGATCATTGGCGTATTTACAGCTGATGGACGTTGGTGGCTGTGGTTGCTGCTGTGGGTGCTGTTGTTGTTGTTGTGGTTGTGGGTGCTGCTGCTGCGGGTGTTGAGACGCATGCTGCTGATGCTGCTGCTGCTGCTGTTGTTGTTGTGAGGCATTCAGTTGCGCATGCGCATGTTGTTGCTGCTGCTGCTGTTGCTGCTGTTGCTGCTGCTGCTGCTGCTGCAGCAACAATCGCTGCGGCTGAAGTTGTGTGTAGTCAACCATGTCGGCGGGATTGGGTTGTGTGCCGGCGCCAGCGCCTCCCAAGCTGTAGGCGGCCGCCTGGTTGGCGTAGTGCGCCTGCGTGTGTGTGTGCGTGTTCGGGTACAGATTCGGCGTGTAGGCGGCCGCCGCTGGGAAGTAGTCGCTGTTGCCGGGCGTCACGTTGCCAGGATTCGGCTGACCGCCTCCGCCGCCACCGCCGCCGCCGCCCGTTCCGGCCACGCCGTTGCTGTTCGCCGCGTTGGTGCCGGCGTTGGGATGGCCCTGCTGCGGATTGATCTGCTGCGGATAGCACGAGGCCAATGAATTGACAAATTGATAGGAGGACATGGCAAAGCAGTCGGGATCCATGGCGGAGTGTGTTGCGGGGCGTGTAGGATGGACGGATAGCGAGTGTGCAAGGTTAATAACTGGTTACTGGCCGGTTAGCGCGGGCTTGTTTAATGACCGAAGTCGCTGAATTGAGATGTACCGAAAAGTGCCTTTCAGTATGTGCGCTGAAAAGAGAAGAGAGAAAATTGAGAATTACAAATTTCGAAATCGAAATGAGATTGTTACAATGCTATCAATAAAGTGAGAAGAAGAAAAAAAAGACACTACGAAGGATTGTGTTCGTTTTTGAGTCCTTTTTAAAGTAAAAAGAAAACATCCTGCAAACGCAGTAAAATACAAGGGGAATATATTCTATAGTCTCTTCCTTTAAAGTAATCCTCTTTTCAAAGACACGAACCAATAAATTGAGGCACAAACCTTTCAAACCTTTTTTGACGATGGATGAAAAGGTTTTAAGAATTAACTCTTCCTTTGAAGTAATCCTCTTTTCAAAGACACGAACCGATAGATTGAAGGCACAAACCTTGAATCTTTCCGGGCGATGGATGAAAAGGTTTTAAGAATTAATTCTTCCTTTGAAGTAATCCACTTTTCAAAGACACGAACCGATAGATTGAAAGCACAATCCTTCGATCCTTTCGATCCTTTCCGGGCGATGGATGGAAATGTTTTGAAAATTAAGGTTTCAAGAACTGTATCATGTAACCAGCAGTGAACCATTTTCGCGGTGGTTCCACTAGATCTTCGTGTCAATATTTGCTTGATTAATCCGATCGTGATTCATGATTGGCTGCGATCATTGCCGCACGCCTCGTTTAACCCTTCCCGTAAGGCATATTTGAAATTTTCTCCTCGATTCTCACTAACGTAGCTTTTCAAAATCATGATGACTACGTACATTTTTCTGCTATCAGCTCATTTGCCATAAGCTATTACTTCATAACTCTAATTTATACCCCTCGCTACCCCTTATTCTTCACCTTCTGTTCTTCACCTTCTACAATCATAGCGTTTACCTGATGATTCCTTTGACAGAAATACGTGTTCGTGTGTATCAAACCTTATCTTACCTTCGCTCTTCCCAAACAATAACAACAATTCTGGGTAAACAAAAGGAAAGTCAAGCGAAAATTTGGCCCTCTGGTGGTGGAATGCGGAGGAAGAGCAAAAAAATAGCAACGGCTAAAGCAAAAAATAAGCAATAACTGGTGGAAATAAGCAAAGAAGCACCAAAAAGACTTGAAAAGCGATGGGATTTACTCGCACTCAGACAAAATTGAAGTTTGTGGGTGAAAGAGAGCTACATGCAACATGGAGGATGAAGAAAAAGGAGGAGTTCGGCAGGGTGGTGAAGGTGGATTCGACCGGTGGTGTTAGCCTGCCCCTGATTTAACATAACCATTAACTGCTTGCTGTATTGGGTTCACTTTGCGGGAGGCATAAGGTCTCGTCGGCAGAGGAAGCGAAGAGACAGCGAATCTAAAGAATGTGTGCGTTTATGTAATCAATATAATGATTACACTTGAATGAGTAGAGTAAGCTCTGCACTTGTTTTACACGGTATGAATCTTTTGAAACGGTAAATCTTTTGTACACCGCGACGAGACAACCTGAAATTATATTTTATATTTCGGCAAATATTTTTGGGTTAAAATAATATTTAATTGCAGGTTTTGAAGACAGCAAAAAACCGTTACAATACAGATGAAGGTAATACGTATAATTTTGATAATGCTTGCGGTAGTTTTAACAAAGAAGACAAATTAGAAGAAGGAAAGAAAGGAAGAAAGAAAGGAAGAAAGAAAAAAAGAAAGGATAAAAGCAAAAACATCAACCAAGATAATGTTATTCTGTTCCGTGAAAAGACGGAAAATACCATTCAGACTTTTTACGGTCCAATTTCAAAACATTTGAGGTGCCATTTTTGGGATGAAACTCATTTGGACTTGAAGCTATTCAAAGATCTACCAAACCAGGTAGAACCTTATAGTCCAAAATCGAGGGAGCCGATTTAGCTAAACTCGTAACCTAGTAAGGACTTCTTCTCCTTCTCCATTTGTTAGAAGAATGGGACCGAATAACTTTTTCAGTTTGAGAACTATGTAAACTTTTTAAACGATATAAACCGCTCTCAAAATAAGATTAGCTAACATTTTCATTGAGTTTGAATTTTAAATTAATTTCATAAGAATCCATTCAAAGAGTTTACTGTACTAAATCTCCCAATTTACTCCACTATTCATCGAAAGACAAAGCGCTGCTGGAACCGGTACCTGCTTTTTTCTTCGGTTTTTGCGTTAGAGAAAAACTTGTATTGGAGCTCGTGTTTTATACTCGTGCTCAAGCTCAAGCTCAAGCTCAAGAGCAAAAGAAGTAACCGCAACAACAACAACAACAACGTACAAATAATATAAATAGTGATGAACAAGCCGCAAAGTCATCATGGCAGGCTTTCATATCATCAGCAGCAAACGCAGCAGTGAACGTTTTTCCATTTTGTTAAGCAAGGTTTGTCCGTTCAAGCGTCCGTTCGTCCGTCCGTCCGTTCGTCTGTCCATGCGGACGTCCGACATCAACTTGGCTAACCCGTAATTTCGAACCAATGGCCAATTCAGCCCTTCAGCGCGCGACTATCTTAAATGAAAAGAAGGCAGAAGTAACAAAAAAAACAAAAAAAAAAGCGAAAAGAAAAGAATGCAAAGAAGAATGCAAAAAGCGCACAAGAAGCGCACATGAAAAGCGCGCAAAACAAGTGCGGACCCAAAACTAAACAGACAAAGACCAGACTAAAAGAGAACCAACGAAGCAGCGAAGCAACCAACCAATCGATGTTGTTAAGAGTAGAAGGCAAAGTTTCTTCCTCACCACCGACGTAACGAAAAAGGTGGCAGCATTAAGCGCAGGTAAAGCCAATTCATCAGCGTGGCCAAAACCATCAAAGCTCAAAGGAGGTGTGCATTCTTGCGGGGTTCGATGAGTTTGGCGCTGATAAAGACGACGCTTAGTTACTTTTTATAACTACTTTGTAGAACTGTTGTTGTAATTTTCCGCAAAGTTTCCACAAGTATTAGTTTAAGAATGAAAAATGAATATTATTATGATGTTGCTATAGATTTCTTTAGAAGGTCGGTCCTGGTTAAACGAATGAACTTCGACAGCGATTAACACCACAAACCTGTTCCTATCTGTATTCGTTACTGCCTAAAGTAAATTAGAAACTAAATTAATTTTCAAGACAAAAGTTTCGAACAATTTAGAAACAATTTAGACAATACCGGAAGGGTTTTATTGTTAGGCGATTTTCAATCTATCAAGCTTAGAATTAGAAGTTTAGAATTATGAAAGGAGTCCGTTTAGACTGCTTTAGAAGAAAGAGAATAAAAATGTCCGCTGACCTTAATATTTTGACTGTTATGTACAAAGACTGTTTTGCTAAATCAGAAGTTTTCTTTAGGATAATTTTTGAGAATCATAATCATACTAATATTAACTATAATAACTTGACCTTTATCACTTCCATTTAAAGTGTCTGTACCAGCTTTCCTCATCTTTGTCTTCTTCTTTTTCCTGTTCTTCGCCTTAATTCTGTTTTAAAGCAGCCAACTTCGGTTGAATTTTGCCACAAAATCAATATCGATCGACTGAATCTTCGTCCTAAAGTCCATGAAGTCCGTTTATTAGTATCGTTTCGTCTTCGTGTTTTAGGTAAAAAAAAATATGCGGTGTTGTTGTTGTTGTTGTTGTTGTTACTATCTGTTGTTATGTACAAAATTATTGTTTTTTTTTGCCTGCTGCACGTTTTAAAAATTCTTTACTCCGTTTTTCTCTCGCTACCAAATTTCTTTTGTTTTTTTAATTTTCAATTAAAAGAATAAAAGGTATGAAGCAGCTGAGGAAAGGGAGAAATAAAGGGATGGGTGAGGCGCGGGGGGAAGGTGCTCAGAATTGCCTTGCAAGGGTTTTTGACCCTTGACTGAAATATAACGTGCCGCTTTCGCAATGCAGTTACGTAACGATACGGTCAGAACCTCGAAGCAATGGAAAGGAAGAATGTGGACAAGATGGTCGAAGAAGTGGTCGAAATGGTGTTGGTGGTGTTGTTGTTGTTGTTGGTTAAAAAAAGTGCTTAAAACGGTAATTGAAAAGAATTCGTTTAAATTCGTTTCGTTGCGATCGAGAAATTGTTTGACCGTTTCGCTGATGATCGGCATGGTCCTCAGGAGGCGGTTACCTGTTTGCTTCTCAGGTAATTTCAATTCATTTTTAAACCGTCAATTAATGATTTTTTGTTTTAATCTCATTCAAATGGTTTTGACGGAGGCACGAGTCTCTAAGGAGAAGATATTTCATCTAGTAAAATCTTTTATTAGCGGAAAAGTTAACGAAAATTAACGTAGAATAGTTTAGAGTATTATTTTTTTTGAAATACGATACAATATCATTTTTAGCTTTTGTTTTGGATAAATTTTGGAAAATGTTACTACAAAAAATTACAAAAATTAAAAAAAAGCTTAATTCTTTGATATTTTTGGTGCTAAAGAAGTTATAAAGAAGTTTATTAGTAAAAATTTATTTTAACACACACAAAAATTATCATTATTGGCCTCTTGAGACTGGTTTGTTCTTTCGACGATTTTGTTAAGATTATTTTTTCAATTTTATTTTTATTACCAAAATCGGACGAGTTCAAACACGCGAAATGGAATTCTTTTTCTAGCACTGACACAAAAAACTCATGATTTTTTTAAGGTCGTACTATTTTGTTTAGGTCAGTCTTGCTGCGAGTTGACGACGACTGTGAGCAACGTTTTGGATTTTCTTGTCTTGAAAACTCATTTTCCATTTCCTAAAAAATTCACAAAAATCAACTCGTTGATTTTAAATGATTTAGCAAAAATGTTATTTATCGTCGAGCATTTTGGAAGAGGCTTCGTAAAACTCTTTCTAGCTTTAGAAGTTATTTGAATGAAAATTTCAAATTTATCCAAATAAAAATGATTTTTCTAATTTACCAAAAATGTTTAGGATTTATGCGAAAAAATTACAATATTTTTATTTTAGCAAGTAAAGATTTCGTTATATAACAATGCGGTAAAACAGATGTCAGTTACTGCCGGATATATGGTCAGTAGGTAAAGAAAGATTGCGTTCTGTTAAGTATTTCCGCCTTTCAGTTAATTTAATTTCTTGAGTAAAATATTCGTAAAGCTATGATTAAAAACCAGTCGGAGAAGTTTATTTTAATAAAGAAAGAAAAAATGGGAAAGTTCTCATGGCCTCACGTTAAATGAAGCCGTTACTTAATCCTCACGAAGTATTAAGTTCGGGAATGTCACGGCAAGTAACCCTTTTCAAATGTCGAATTTAGCTAATTTATCAAGACTATGACTACGATGGCGACGACGACGACGATGACTATGAATGCGGCAGCGATGCATGGACTTAAAAATATCCTGTATGGAAATCGGAGTTTCGAGGACTTGGCGGCGACCATTTTCTTTATACTCGTGCACTTTGAAAATCGTATTAAACTAAAATGACGGCAAGAAACTTTCTAAAAAAGAGAAATGAAGTTATGCAAAATTATTTCCATATTTTTTTCTCATCTTGATTTTAAGATTTTTCCGATTTTCAAGATGATGAGGATTCAATGAAGTGACTTCAGAAAATTTTTTGGGTTTGGGTCGTTGATGAGAGCTGAAAGAATTCTTCCCTTCTTTCAACCGCTGAGAAGTTCATAGAGAAAATTTCTCTCTCATTTAAAAAGGGTATAGTAAAGACAACAACAACAACAAAAACACTAACAAAAACACCAACAAAACAGTTCGGTTGCAGTTGTACCATCGCAACGTTGCAACAAACAACTGTCTTGAGGATTGTCAAGCATTGAAGCATTGAAATAATTTATTGCCTTCGTCTAAGACAATCAGCCGACAACGTCACCATCGGCGCGCCGCGGCGTCTCTATCAACCTCTATCAACGTTAGCGTTAACCTCAACGTCATTGTCGCCGTCGTTGCCTCGGCAGGCCTTAGAAGACAGACGAAGTTTTGTAGAACTTCATTCATTTGCGGCAGCGGCTGCGGCTGCTTCATTGTCGTCACCACATGCGTCAGACGTGTCCAATCGCAGGCAGGCATTGTTGTACGATAAAAACCAAAAGAAGAACAAGAAGTAGAAAGTATTTGTTGTTATTTGTTTATGTATCTAAAACGATTGGAAACTATGTCTGCGCACTCAATGGGTTTTGTGTCACAAAACCTTTTCTTTGCCCGTTTTTTTTAGTTTTTTTTTTTTAGTGTATATGTAAATTGTAATTGTATGAAGCGAATTCAAAAGCAATTACGTGTCCTCTTCTATATATATATTTTTTTTTTTTTGGGTTTGATACTTATTTATATTGTTCAAGTACTATTTGTGGATTTAATTAACATCAATTGAATTGATCTCACCCGAATGCTTCAATTATTTCAAAATAATAATAATTCTCTGCGAATCAAAAATAATATTTATAGCTTTTTATTCAATATATCAAATCATTCCCTCCGTTCCTTACTTTCTTCCTTCGGTTGGTTTGTTTGTGGGTCCATCTATTAGCTCAAACTTTCTTCCGTTTCTTGGTTTCTTGGTCGTTTCTTCCGTCGTTCTGTCTGTCTGTCTTTCTAGCTAGCAATTGCTTTATTTATCATTATTGAGAAATTGTAAACATGTTGTTGTTGTTGTTGTTGTATTTTATAATTTGAATATTTTATAAATTGAATAATGAAGAATTTACTGTTTGTAAATTTGAATATTTCAAGCCATAAATAATTAATTATTTTTATTAATTTTTCTTTCTAGAGTGACATTATTCCTCAAATTTTTTTTTGTTAATCTGTTGCCAATTTTTTCGGATTTCGCTATTTCGGAATCTGTAATTTTTCTTTATTTATTTGGATATATTTATGTATTTCAGAATAATTATTCAAAATAATTTTACAATAATAATGATGCCATAATATTTTCACCCACGACAGGTGAAAAAATTTATATCTTCCTTCATGGAATTATTTGTGAAATTACACATTTTTTAATTTCATCAGAAGTTTCTTCTTCTAAATTTCTCTTATGTAAAATTTATATTTTTTATAGGCATGTTAGCATACAAGCTTTTACTGGCGGTGTGAAATCTAAAGTTATACATTTTTTAACCTTAAAATATTTTACTTTGTGAGTAAAAATGTACTCTTTTATTGATTGTGTTTTAGTTTTAATTTTTTAATGTTTTTTTAAATTTAATTAAAACTCTTTCAAGCGATATCAAGACCAATCATGGAACATTGTGGCAAAGGCGTTATTATCGTCTATATCTCATACATTTCTTTATTAAACTAAATGATTTTTTTTAACGTAATACGAGTATATGCCTGAAAAGCTGCATCCCGGTTAACGTAAAAGAAGAATTTGAAAAAAAAAAAATGTAAATTTCGATTCTGATTTTATTTTAATTTTTAAGTAAGGCTTACTATTTTCTCAGGTAAAGGTTTCTGCGTCTGGGTCTGCTTTTAGCGCACGAAAAAATCTCATAAAAAAGTTCTGCACAAAATCGGATTTGAAAAAAACGTCTGCCTTTTTTTACAAATTTCTCAATTTAAATCAATTTGATTTACAAATTATGTTGTATTACTCAAAATTACTCTAAACCTAATCAGTTGTCGTTGTTGTTGTTGTTGCCGCTACTGTAAAGCAACTACAATAAAAATCTTTACACAATGCAACATCATACAATAAAACCCATACACATGCACACACAACATTAGCACTCACATGCCTACACATACACACACACACACACACACACATATATATATACATACAAGTATAACGCGCTTGAGAGTGAGTGGACCGGACCGACTGCCAACCAACCCAAAGAGACCCATTAAAAAGTCATAAAAATTTGTAAGCACCTCATAACTGCAGTCATAAATAATATTTCTCTTTGTTGTTGCTGTTGTTGTTGTTGGTGGTATTGTTGTTGTTGTTGTTACTCTTGCGGTTGCTAAACACTTACAACCTCATCGCTTTGTTGCTTACACAACTAAACACACAAACCATTCTCAGCTCAACTCATCTCATTCACACCGAGAGCCAATGATTTTCTGATCATCACGATTATGACGACGACGACGACGACGACGACGATGATGATGATGACAACTTCTTTATGAATTTTCAATTTTAAGGATTTTAATGCTATTGTTTGTCACGCCCCGTCAGTAAGTCTGGCAATGGCAGTGTTTGTCGGCGCTTATTTTGCTCTTCATCAATAATAATAATAATGTCCTTTTTTATTATGAGTAGTTTTTGTGGGTAGTTATGGTTATGGTTAAGGTGAGGTATTTGTTGTTGTTGCTGTTGTTGTTGGTGGGATTTGGTTCGAGGGTACCTGAGATGACAAGATTTATGAAAAAATATCACAATAATTATACGGTTTTTGTGTAGACGCAGAGTCGAAAGAGGGTGAAAACTATTAAAATCGGAAAAAAAGCAAAAAATGGAAAACAACAACAAGGTCAACAGTCAAAACAATGACAACAACAATGATGCGATATGAAATATGTAATAATAATTGTCGTAATGCGTTGACATTTTTATGAAGTGTTTATTAGACATTATATTCATTATAAAATGAGTAAGGCCTTTATTAAGCTAATATTTATTTAATTATTATCGTTGTTTGTGTTGTTTTTTTTTGGTTGAGAGTTTTTTCGTGTGTATTTTTCAATAAAAGTGAATGAATTTCAAGAAAAAACGAAATTAAAAAATTCAAGACTGAATAAATCGTGTATGATGATGATGTTGATGATGATGTTGAGAGTCTTGAGCACTCTTGAAAGATGATGATGATGATTAATGATAACCGAATGATTTTAGTCTACTAAATATTTATTTTATTACCTACTTTGTTGTTTTCTTTGCATTGAATAAACAATGTCATTCGGTCAATGTGACAATTTTTTCCTTCTCTGGTTGTTATTGTTACAAGTAGCTGTTGTTGTTGCTGCTTGATTTACGTGTGTTGTCATGTTCAACTTGTGCGACATGTTCGACATCATCTGAATCGTCTTGTACTTCACTTTTGAAAAAGTAAAAACTTACAAGTAGTGCCCCCTTTTTTGTGTTTAAGCAAGAAATAAAAAAATCTTTAATTACACTGGCTGCCATAAAAACAGTAGCGGCCACAACAACCCCAACAACATTAACCAACGAGGACAGCAACAATCATTTACAGTGTCAAGATATTCCCATTTAAACCACTTTGTGTAAATGACAATTAAATTATTTCAAGGTAATCACCATCATCATCGTTATCCCTATCATCACTACGAGTGAGTGATCTTTTTATATCGTCATGATTAATGATGGTTTTTGTTCTACTCGCGTTACACTTTCTTTTGCTCGCCTTCAATTAATTTGCTTTTTCTTCAGCTTCAACTGCTTCTTATTTGCGGTCTCTCTCTCTCTCTCTCTCTCTTTCTCTGCTTCTCTTTATCTCTGTCTTTCTGTCTTTTTCATTTCTTCTTTTGATTTTTTTTGCTACAAGAGATCAATTAATGTCGAAGTTCAAAAATTACCAACCAAACCTGAATCACCGAATCGGCTGAAAACTGTTTTTGCCTTCTTCTTATCTTCTTCTCGATTACATAATTGCACACAAAATTAATTAATTAGATACTACCTTCCTTTGGATAAATGTTGATTACTTTCTGAAACACTTTCAGAAGTCACTTTCACAGTCTGTCCGCCTGGGTCGATCATTTCAACTTTTTTACAAAATTTAACACACAGAACTTCTCGTTATTTAACCTGTTATCGAAAATCCACACAGGCATGTTTAAAAACAAAAAAAAAAATTACTTTTTTGACGGTGAGAAAGATTTTTCTTAAGGAAATCTTTTTTTCATTATTTTTTTCGAAATTTTAACTTCAGCATTGACTTCAGTATCAAAAAATGTTTGATCTAGCGACTGAATTTAAAAAGATTATGATGACAGAAAAGAATTTGGGGTTCCAGCTTTTCAAAAAGTTTAGTTTAGTGGCATGGTGACGGCTTCTTTCCTCACATCCGCCACACCCTGTAAGCTCCATTTTCAAAAAGAAAACAGCTCCCGGGGCTAAAAACGTCCTGTCGTTTACACGAAACACCCTGTATATTTATATATTGTAATATACTTCAAAACTTTGCTCAAAAAATGTCTAAATGCAGAGGACTTATTTCAAACGAATAAGACCTGGAATAGACCTTTGTGCTTCTTCACTGCAATATTAATTTTTTTTGGTTTTTTTTCTTCTCAACTTTTCATTCCCGAAAATGTCGTTTTTAATATATTAAAAATGTCACAAAAAAAAAAGAAGCAGAAAACAAAACCAAAAAGGAAAAGATCGCGTGTATGCTGTTTGTTGTTTGATTTATTATGAAAAACTCAAGTTGAAAGTTGATTATCATCATCATCATCGTCATCATCATCGTAATTTTTTGTTGAGTATTTTTGTTGTTGTTGTTTTGTATGAGTATATAATTGTGGTTATTATTATTTGATGGAGCATTTCTTTATTCATTTTATTCATTTTCATTTAAAAGTTGATGAATTGGTTTCGGAGGTCAAAGCGAAACCTATGGAGACACCCAACGACACTACTTAAAGAATTTTTATTAATAAAAGAAAGAGCAGGAAAATAAGAAGAATAAGTACACAGCGGAGTAGAAGCAGAGGAGGTTTATGAAATAGTACATAAAATAAGCGCCGGGAAAAGAAAAACAAAAATGAGTAGAAAGAACAGGAAAATGCTTTTTGTTTTCGAAAAGTTTTATAGAAAATGGTAAAGATTTTAGTAAATTTCTGTAGGTATGTATATCGTTTAGACTTTAGAGTATATTAAGAGTGTACTATGTACGAGTATTTTTGGGGAAATAAAGCTACCGTGTAACTTCTAAGTTTTCATTTAAAGATAAATGAATTTTGAATATTGATTTCTTCGTCATATTGAATAATTGTATAGTTGCAAATATTCAATAGAAACTTTCATTGGAGAAAAAAGCAAATCCCAAGCAAATCATCAGGGACTGACTGCTTTAATATACAGTCTTTAACTCAGTTATGTAGACGCAAAAGGGCCTCTACACACCACAGGCTTTATTTTACTCACAGAAAAACAAACACTAGCTGTGAATTTTTCTGTCTTTGAATCTATTGTCTTTCGAATTATGTAAGAGTTTACATACGATACATTGAGTCATGCTGAGGTTATCTCTACTGCGCCTTTGATGATCGAGGGAGGCGGTACCACCCTCGGTGAAAATTTGCTGTGGATTTGGACAGAGATTTTGTGAAAGTAGATCAGACACAGATCAGACAGATCAAGTGTTTTGTCTGCAAACTAATCGTAACAAAAGAAAAACCAAAACCGTTCAAAAAACGTATGCAAAATATGGCGAACATTCAGGCGCATGACCACATGTGCCCATCATTTCGAACACTTTCCCCTTCTAGTGCCGGAGAATAGAGAAGAGCTCGGTGTTCATGCTAAACGCACGAGCGGGCTTAAGCCATGAAGTCACGCAGTTGTTGTAGTAGTATCGTCGGCGAGTAAAACCCTCTCCTTGCGAAAGTCCGGCATTCTTCCTGACCGTTGACCAACGCTGTTGGTCGTCAGACATTTCGCTGGCGGCGCTGACCATTTGACGACATGCATTAAGTTCCATGTGGCTAATTTTGTACTATCCGGACGGACGGGATTGATCTTGTCTTAATTCAGGTAGCTCTATGCCTTTTGGTACTCTCTACGTCTTTCTGCTTTTACTATATTTATGAGCTGGAAAGACCCTTTGTTCTATATTCAGTCTTTTATGACGCGAGCTGCTGTTAGTTTATTCTATTGTTAAAATATTTTAATTAAAAAATAAAATATAAGAAAAATTTACAATTTTCCTGAAGTGATTAATTTTACACCAAACTCGGTCTGAGTTTACACGCGTTTACTGTTTACTAAACGAGAACTGCATTTGTTTTTGTTGTTGTTGTTGTTGTTCCTGCTGTTAGTGATTTTGATTTATGGAAAAATAAATTACATAATTTATTTTATATTTTCGAAAAAAATAATCGAATTTTTTTTTTATTTTTTTAAATCGTTGAGCTAAAACGATTTTTCCTTGCTCTTCCGTTTCGTTTTCTTGTCCGGTTTCTTGTTTTTGTTCATTTTTTGTTAATACGATAATTAACTTTTGTTTTAATTTTAATGAAGTGAAAACGCTTCTGTTCTGATTAAAGAGATACGCACGCAATTTTTTCTCGAACAACAAAGAAACAAAAAAAAATTTATTAGTGGACACGTTTTAGCATATGATTCTTGATTGTCGAGAAGGAAAATGGATTCGAAGGGAAAGAGAAAGAAATCCAGAAATCCATAAGAAAATAATAATAAATTTAAAAATTAATTATATTTTTTGTTGTTTATTAAATTCCTTCCAAGGCTTCAAAATACAAAAGCATGTAATTTTAATATTTTTTTTAAGAATGAAAATTAATGAGAGTAAAAATTAAATTAAACTTTTAAGATTTTTGATGCTTTTCTAATGGTTGTCCTAATCTTTTTCTTCTTCTTCTTCTTCTACTGTTGAGAAAAAGTTGTTTTGCAAAGTTTTCTCGTCGATTAGATTAAAAAAAAAACTAAAAATTATGCAATCAAATAAAATCTGTAGAAATTTTAATAAGTATTTTATAAGTATTTTATAATAATAATTTTAATAAGAAATTTTAATTTCGTTTCAGAAGAGCATTAATTTTTCAAAATTTATTTTCATAAAAGTTGCTTTTAAAAGTAGGAAAGACCTAATAAATGTGATTTTATAAAATTAAAAAAATAACGAAATAAATAAAATAATCTTTAATAAAAAGTCTTGTACTCACCTAAATTTTTTTGAATCCTTTTCGAGCCATGAAGACGACACCAAAATTGTATATTCGTGCGATTGCGATTTCAAGACGACGAAGGTATATGTTTGAAAGCAAGTCAATTAGATTTCAATTATTTTTTTGTTTCAATTATCAATTAAATTTTAAACACCTAAGTTTTATGATTCCTCTGTTCTTCTTCTGTTTTATTTTCCTTGCCCGTTTGTAGGTACTTTTAGTTTTCGACAAATTTTCTGAATGAGAAACGATTAAAAGATTTTGTTGTTGTTCTAAACGCGATCGAAATGATATACATTGCAGTTTTGAGAACGCAACGCAACACAAACACACACGTACGCACAAAAGCAAGTAGCCCCGAACAACAAAAAGAAAGACAGAAAGAAAGGAAGGAAAAAACAAAAACAATTTAAAGAAGATTAAATACAAAAACTGAATTTAATCGAGTTGAATTGAATGCAATAAATCAAACTGTAGAGAGCAACCACAATGACGATGGCGATGATGACGACGATGACGGCAACGACGATGACGGCAGGTTGCAAACAACAAACGGGTGCGTCTACCGCGGCTGCTGCTGCTGCTGGTAGTGGCAATAGTAGCAGCGGTATGATGATGATGATGACGATGGCGGTGCTAGTGTGGCGGTGGTGGTACACTTAGGTACGTATGCACCTTCTGCGTATGCAACGATCGGCAGACCTTAACTAGATCTAGTGGAAAATGCCGACGCTGCAGACCAAAAGCATTGAAGGCGTTGCGTTGCGCTGCGTTGCGATCTAAATAGGTTGGCAACTGTTTGTTGTTTGGTCGGCTCGCCCGAAAAATCCCATAAATCTTGAAATAATGAAAATGTTGACAATCTTAGACCGTGTTGTTGGATTGTGTTGGGAGCAAAGCAGCAATTATTATTGTTGTTATTGTTGCCGCTGTTGCTGTTGTGATGATGATTATTATTATTATTAGTTCTATTATAATTATTGCTTTTGCTCTGACAAAATAAAGGTCACTCTTTTGAGTCGTTGAGCCGTATTTAATCCTTAACCTTAGATATTTTGCCTCCTTTTCGTTTATATGTACGTGTAAGGCCGAACGACTGCGGTAAAACCTCGTAACGATGAAAAATAATTCGAATAATTTTCACTCGAAGTCTTTAGTTGCTCACGCGTTTCAATGATCAGAGATTTTTCACGTTTATTAATTGGTTTTTGCAAATCGCGATCACGATTCTCAGCGAGCACTGTTCAACGAGCATACAAATATAAAAAAAAATTTTTTATTGTTTTTAATTTTTTTTTAAAATATTGCACTCTGTTTATTTTGGTAATGAGTTTTCTAATTTGAATTTTGTTGTTTAAAAATTTTTTTAAATTTTTTTAAAAATTATGAGAAAAACTGTTCCCAACATTTTTCTTTAGTGCGGTACGCAACGACTCCGCTGCACACTAATCGACGGTCATCAAAGTAATGCGCGATCCATCATCATTCATTCGGTAAATGTGCTGCGTTGATGATGGTTTTCCAGAGACACCTGAACGAGCTGGTTGTTGTTGTGCTTGCGCGTATTCAAGTTCAGCTCTTCACTGGACTAGTTCATTTCAGTTCAGCTGAGTTCAGTTCGGTTCAGTTCAGTTTGAGCTCGTAGCGATACAGCTTTTGATTTATCCGCGAGTACGTGCTCAAAGCGCCAATGTTTCACTTTGACTACTTGGACATAATTCAAATCAAAAATATCTGAGCATCAATAAAAAACTACACACAGAGCTACTCATGCCTTTACATTCGCACACACACTGTGTCAGGCCAATGCATACCCATGCACACACGCCGGCAAACACTCTCATGCCCGTCTCATGCAGCGACGGTACTGCTTGTACACTTGGCTGCGGCCATAGCCATAGCGTGTGGTTTATTTTACGTGTATCCAATTGTAACAATGCATTTGGCTAAAAAAAAGCAACAACAGCGCAACAACAATAACAATAAGGAGAAGGTAAAACGTATGGTAAAGGCCGTGTAATAGACAGAGACATCTACGAAGTGTACGCTTATGCTCACTCTCACGCACTCAAGCAGCGCACCCCATCAGAGGAGCGGCAGTCACATCGTTGCTGTTGTTGTTGTTGTTGATAGCAGTGGTTGTCTCCAAGCTTGAGTGAGAGTGAGTACAATTTCGAATTGAACGCCAAATTCAAGAATATTTCTTTTAGCGGCCGCAGAGCCGCGACCAACTAATTTCGAAACCACAATCAAACAGTTTGTTATTCGAACTCGGTTTGTCTCTCTGGCCCCTCTGAACACCTTGGGAGTGTTTTCGACCAACAAGAATGTCGTTTAAATTCGAACATCGGAAACCTTGGTGTGTTCTCTCTGGTAACAATCCCCATTTATTCTCTCTTTTTCGTAACTCGTGTGTGTGTGGGCATGATTCAAAAAAATTGCTGTCCGTCGACCTTCGAATTTCGATCTTTCACGTATACTGTATATGTATAAAGGCGCACAACACACTTCAACATGCTAGTGACCATGCTCATGACGTCTCCGTGCGAGAGGATTCGAAAACTCTACATCGAAATTTTTTTTTACTTTCGAATTGCGAGACTTGTTTCCCGGATGATCAAAGGACACCGTGGACACGGTGCACAAATCTTTTAACTTTGTATAATAATATAATTCGATAAATTCGTTAAAACGAAAATATTAATAAATTAACTTTTGTTAATATTAACTTGATTTTTAAATTAAATACAATTTAAAAATTTAATTAAATCAAGTAGAAAATTTTGATGGAAGCCAATTACAAATTTTAATTAAACTAAATCGAAAATTTTGCTTAAATCTAATTGAACATTTTTATAGAACTGAAACAAAGAACAATTTATTTAATTAAATTTTCCAAAATTTTAATCAACTCTAATTGAAAATTTTGTTTAAATCTAATTGAAAATTTTGATAGAACTGAAACAATGAAAAGCTTATTTAATTAAATCCGAAATTTTAATCAACTCAAATTGAAAATTTTGTTTAAATTTAATTAAAAATTTTGATAAAATGAAATCGAAAATTTTCATGAAATGAAATTGAATATTTTATTATAACAAAATTAAAAAGTTTAATCACATTAAATTGAAAATTTTTAATTAATTCAAATTATTAATTTAAATATTGCTGTTTTTTAATGAAATTTTGATGAAATAAAATGTAAAATTTGTCTGTCATCATCAAATTAATTGTTTAATAAAATTGAATCGAAAAGTTTATAAAAAGTTAATTAAAAATTTTGATTAAATTGAATTGAAAATTTTGCTTAAAACAAATTTATTGATTGGCAATTGGTAAAATTAAAAATTTTAATGAATTTAAATGAAAATTTTAATAAAATATAATTATAATTTTTATAAGAATAAACTGGAAATTTTAATGAATTAAATTAATTTCAAATTCTTATTAAATTAAATATACATTTTTATAAATGAGCACTTAAGATTTTATATATTTTTATTATTTTTATTTTATTATTCATATATTTTTTGTGATATGAATTTGAACAATACCTTTATAGCTGCTTAATTTCTACAAAAATTTCTTTTTCCTTCCTCTCAGTGTAAAAATATGAACATATTTTCAAACGAAAAACCCAAAACCCAAAATTTGAAAATTTGCAATTACCAAATTAAATTTAAACAATAAAAACAGATAGTAGAAGTATTTTTACGTTGAAGATAACGACTATTCCTGGTAAATAAGAAATTCCTACAACTCAAAATATTCCAATTAAGCCAAATTCCAAATCCTTAGACATTTAAAAATCTTTAAGACAAGAAATTAACATTTTCTCAGTCTTAAGTTATAAAAAATCACTCAAGGCACGCACAATATTTTACAATAAATACTTTTTTTCCTATCAAACTCTTCCTAACATATTCTTTATGTAAATTTTTATGTAGACACTGTTTTTTGTCGCACTGTCGTAAATTTATATAAATTTTGTAGTTATTTGTTTATGATTTTTACCCAATTTTAGGAACAATTTATATAAAAGAATCCAGTGAAATTTTGATTGTTTTGAATGTCAATGTCTGTAAAATCCTAATTTTAATAGATTTAAGGGGGAAAATTATATTAGAGAAATTATATTTAACATTTTTTAAATTAAAAAAAATTTCTTTTTGACTGTTTTTATTTTTTAGTTCTTTTGAATCCTCATTCGATACTCATTAAATCGATACACTCATGAAACGATACACTTGATTCCAACGATATACTCGTACGTACACTGTAAAAAAACTCAGTTCCGGTTAACCGCCGGATTCGTTACACTTGCCGTTATTTTTTCGGTTTTTTATTTGAACTTTTTGCGAGCAACCGTTAACGAAATTCGCCTTCAAAAATAGCGCGCGTACAGGAAGCAGCCGCGAACAAGCATAACGCATGAATGCATTTTATCCTGATGCCAACAAAGAACGCCGCTACGCTGCTTTAGCTGCAGAGGCGATAGACGAGATATAGACAAACGTATAAAAAATGACTTTAAAGCCGCCGAGTGTAACAAGTTCTTGCTGGGAAACCAGCAGCGCACAACGACTTGCTCCACGTTCGAAATTCAAATTTGTTTTGAGATTGTCAACGCCGTTGTTGGCGTCGTTGGCGTCGTTTCTGGCGCTGGTGTGGTGTGGATTCTCAAATTCAAGCAGCCGCCACCAACCAACGGCGACCGAGGTAATCTTATTCCGAAATTCGAACATTGTAAATCATTTAAATCATTTAGCCGTCTGCCAATGCTTCAGGCTGTGTGAGTGTGTGAGAATGACTTTCGAAAATATCGCCCGCCTACTCGCACTCATGGCAATGACTCCGCCCTATGGCGTGATTTACGAGCAAGTCATGGCAGAGGATGATGGCAATAGCCCGGCAGAAAGTAAAGAAGTAGAGAAAGAAAGAGATAGGAATGGTTTTGTTTTCTGCTTGGTCGTGTTGTTGTGTTGTTGTTGCTGGCACTCAGCTTCGTTTACACGGCAA
The DNA here is from genome assembly GCA_949752815.1 of Conops quadrifasciatus. Classification (NCBI taxonomy): domain Eukaryota; kingdom Metazoa; phylum Arthropoda; class Insecta; order Diptera; family Conopidae; genus Conops; species Conops quadrifasciatus. Next base: position 15,521,917 of record OX457078.1, on the reverse strand, counting down.
ACAGGTTGTTCGATTTATTAGGTAAATTCTCCGCTGAGATTTTTTGCATTATTGTTGGACTCTGTGCGCTCAGGTTCAGAGCTCGGAACTTATTATTTTTCTTATTTTACTGCTAACGTTCCCCCCCCCCCCCCCCCACCCCCTCAACCTACTCTTCTTCTCATCGTTTTGCCGCTTTTTGTTCCATTTTAAATCCAGCCAACTAATGCTCGATTAGCAGCTAACATTGTTGTCGTTGTTGTTGTTGTTATTATTATGAACTTTTTGTTTTTATTTGTGTTGAATCGCGGCATTATTGCCTTAAAAAACTATCATCATCATTACTATTATTTTCTATTTCAATTTAACACAAAATTTATTAACTTTTTTATTGTAGTCTTTAGAGTTTTTATTGTTCTATAATAATCCTTTTCATTGTAAGCATTATTTATTTCTCATTTCTTTGAGAAATTTCCAATTGGAAATATCGTATATTCAATTTATGCGAGTTTCTAACACTTTCGAATTTTGTGGCACTTTTTTTTAACGAAGAAGCAAAATCTTCCATCTTTTTAAGAAACAAAAATTTTTAAATTGATTGATTTTGGAAAGCTTTCGTTTCGAATATTTTTGGATCTTGGATCTTTAAATCATTAGGAATTTTGAAAAAATTTTGGAAATGCTTTTTGTCAAAAAATTGCTTATAAATTGTGTGATTATTCAAGACTTTAATATTCAAATTAGAGAATAGAATTAGAAAATAAAGAATGCTTCAATTTTCGTGTTTTAAAAAAACAAAAAAAAAAAAAAAATAAAAGAAGAAAGAGTAGAAAAAGAAAAGTGGAAATGATAATAGTACAATTCTCTCGTTTTTTTTTTTTGATAAAATAATTTTTAATACTTTTAATAATGAAGAATGATGAATGATGGGTTTGTTTAAAAATCGATTTCATCGTTTTACGATTTAGCTACCAAAAACGCATAAAAATATTCTAAACAAGGCGGAGAAGAGAAAGAATAAAAAGGCAATAAAAGAAAAAACAAAAGGCAAAAATTTACAAAAAAAAAAAGAGTAACGAAAAGCTCTAAAATAGAAAAAAGTGAGCCAACAAAACGTGAGACGAATAATAAAAATTAAATTTATTTCTTTGTCAATAATTAGTACATAAAAAACTTTGATTTATTATTGTTGTTTATAGTGTTTTTTTCTTGAAAATTAATTGCAGTGTGTTCTGCCAAACAATATTTAAGGTTTTTCACACTTTTTTCTTATTTTCTTTTTGTAGGTTTCAAATATAATTTGTTTTTAATGAATCACGGAATGAATAATGAATTTATTTTGTTATAAATACGAATACGTTGTTTCAAATGATAAACAAAAAAAGAATTAATTGCCTTCAAACGGTGCAGCAGCATTAATTGTTGCTTTTCATGCAAGTAATTAAATTTTAATTGAACTCTGATTGCGTCATTGGCAGCGAAGAGGCGGGAGTGACGGCGAGAGTGATGGCGAGGGCGAGCGAGGAAGCACACAAACAGTCAACAACACTAACGTTGCACAGCGGCATCGGTCTAGGACCAACACTGCAATCTCAATCTGTCTACCTGCCCCTCCCCTGTGTCCCTTTTTTAACGGTCTCATACGCGGGTGGAGAAAGAAATTAATGATGTGAAAAAATTTTGAAAAAACCAACAAAATTTTAAAAAAATAAAATAAATTAAAATTTTTTAAAAAAATTTAGGTACCGTTTTTTTATAGAAAATTAAAAATTATTTAACTTTTGAAGTTTTCGGGTAAAAAGAGGTTTCGAAAATAGAAGTTTCGCGTCGAAAAAAAGGAATACATACAAAATTTAAAAGAACCTTGTTTTACGATACGAACAGCGACAGCGTAGAACACAACAACAACAACAACAACAACTACAACAAAATATGACAACAAAAACGACAGACCAACAAACAACAAAAGCTCGACCGCATGTTGCAAGCAATTTTTCAACATCGTTCGCGCTGTCGTTTTAATACGTTTTTATTTTATAAAAATCTCGAACAATCAACGACGTTTGTTTTACGAATATTTCATTTCTTCTTTTTTTTTCCGAAAGAAAAACTATGTTACTTGATAAAACGAAACCTCTGCTGTGTATAAAGCAGAAAAAAAAAACTAAAAAAGAATTCAAAAGTCCGAAGAAATGCAGCAGCAACAGCCAACAGCAACAACAACCAACAGCGACTGGACAGCAATCGGTGGATTTCTGTTGATTGGCGAAGCCGCGACTTACTCCACATGATTCCACAACAACAACAACAACAACAACAACAACAACAACAACAACAACAACAACAACGACAACGACAACTTCAGAAAAAACAACCTCCAGTCAGTCGCCTCTCTTTTAAAAAAAAAAAAACAAAAAGAAAAAAAATGAATAAAATCTAAAATGCATTGACTGCGGACGCAACTGAAACGAAGGCGGGCTGCGGCGAATAGAGCGCGTCACGGGGACGACGACATTTTTCAATTAAACAAATAAATTAACAACAAGCGGCTGTCGAAGTTAAACAAAACGAGAATGAGAAAAAACACCAACAACAGCAACAAAACTCGAAACGGGTGGAGTGCACCCAGCAGGAGCTCCACAGCAGCCAGGAATCAAGAATCGGCGGCAGCAGCAGCAGCAGCAACAACAGCAACAGCAAGAACAACATTATCATCATCATCATCAACAACAAGAAGTTTCCAGACACATTCAACCAGCGAAGAAGCATAGATCACTACTACTACAACAGCGTCATCATCATCATCATCATCATCAGCAACAGATTTAAATCAGTTCTACGATCTACGGTCTGCAGATAAGAGGTAAAACTTTGTCGCCGATCTTCGAAGTCAGCCACGAAGTCAGGTTCAGTTTCAGGTTCTAACAATATGTTCAGTTACCGAAGAAGATCTGCAAATGATCTGCAGAAGGGCAGACGCTTGGAGAAGTTGCGAAACCTCAGTAACTCCGCAAAAAGAGCTGAGGTTCTTCTTTATACTTTTTCAGAAATCTTTCAGTTGCAATAAGATTAAATTGTTCTAAACCGAGAATTTCAATACCATCCAGAAGATCAATTTAGTCAATATGATCAAGATCGATACAATCGATAGCAAAAACATCAACTCATTTCTTAGCAAAAAAATGTTGAAGTCATTCAATGTGATCAAAGGGATCAATGTGATCGAAATTCAGACAATCGAAGCATTTTACGTAATCAATAGTATCAATGCGTTCAAAGGGACGCATTTAGTCAATACGATCAAGGTCGAAGAAATCAAGAGGAGCATTTCAGAAGCCAAAAGAATCTGTAACTTGTTGAAGGTAAAAAAATAACCAGTTATTAGAAACCGTTGAGTGCCGCCAATTTCTCAAGCGTACGAGAAGGTCACTCTTCTCAAGACGAAGATAAGCTGATTGCCTTTTTTTGGCGATCGTTCTGTAGCTTTCGGATTTTATTTTAATAAATATTCGTTAATTTAAATCGTTCACGCATTTCTTCTTTATACGAATACGAAGTAGTCGCTCCACAAATGAGTAAAAAAGACCAGGAAGAATCTTTTGAGCTTGAAATTGAGAAGAGCAAAAGTGAACCACAACAAGCACGCACACACACACACACACACTCATGTCATCACACACTGTTTGGAGTTGAAAAATGCATTTACATTAAAAAGCGATTTAAATTAATTTACTTACTTAGTTTCATTCGACTACCATTTCTTGGGTTTCCTTTTTAAGCGTCTTTTTTCTTTCATTCTCTCAAAGAGATTTGTTTCGTTCATTCTTTAGATTTCAGTAGTTCCTTTTTAGTTGTTTCTTTTGTTCCTTTTTAGTTGTTTCTTTTGTTCTTTTTTAAAGCTTTTTAAGCACGTTTCTTGGCTAAATATCAGTCTTCAGTATGAAAACCAAAAGATATTTTATGACGATTAAAAGAATTTAAAGAGATTTCAATTTAGGAAATCGATTAGGTCAGTTTAAGTTTAAGTGGCTGCCCCAAGGACTCTCATAGGCCAATTTGTGATTTATAGACTATATCATAGACTATAGATTTTTTCAGTTGAGACGAAACAGACATTTTCAATCGTTTAAGTGTTCATGGTCCATTTTTTACTATATTTTAATATTTTGTAATCTTTAAATATCTTGATTACGTGCATCGCAGCGATTTTTTTTCGCTCTTCTGGTACTTTTCCTATAGAAAATCCAGACCTTATCATTATTTACTTTAGCGGTTTTCTTGCCTGAAAACCTTCCTCTGTTAAATTTAATATATATTTCAATATCAACTTAATGTAATTTTAGACCAATTTGCTGTTTATAAAAAAAGCTAGCCATAGTCATTTCTGGTCGAAAGTTTGTAATCTATCATCATCGTCATCTGCGGCCGCCATCTTTTTCTTCTTTTTTTTAGATTGTGAATGATAGACGTTACGTTTCGTCAGCTGTCGATAGCTGGCTGCATGGACTCAGTCGTATGGTAAAACACATAATCTCAATGTAATCTAACGGATGTAGCTTTAGTTTTCAAGCTTGATGAGCAAAGAGGCCGGCATTCTCGTTGGCTGAATTCGGTTGAGTAGAGGAAGAAAAAAAAGTAATCTGAAACAGTTGCGTCAGTAACAGCGGAGCCATGAACGTAAACGAGAGCTGGAACTGAGTGGACTCGCCCGGAATCCGGAGAGAACTAATTTCAGATCTATTTCCATACCAGACCACGATAAAGCTACTTTAGAAGAAGAAGAAGAAGTAGCCATATTATTAAAATTAAAGTTTTAAATTTCTAGGAAAATGTTTAAATTGCAAAAATATTAGAAAAGTTCCTACAAAAAATGAGAAAGCTTTTTGTGTTTCTTTATTCGTCCTGCTGCTCCACCCACCCTCCCTTTCCCGGCCACTCTTTTGCAGTACAATCGTCCTGTGAAAGCTTTAACCGTGTAAAGGATAAAATTTCACGATTGATACTATACACTTCTCGCTTACACTCATTCGCTGCCAGCTAAGAATGCGCCCCGCATTCGTGCTTGTGCGCATGTCCTTCCTCACTTATCCTTCACTACAGGCATATATACACCTCCTTATCCTTCCCCTGTTCTTGAATGATTTATTCTTTTATGCGAGGCTGGTATTCGTCGTTGTTTGGGCCATCTGAGAATATTCCTCCAAAGCATCATGTTTTCATTTGATGCTTTTGACTTGATGCCTTGCTTTTTTGTATGTGTGTGTGTACGTGTGTGTGCGTGGTTTTTTTTTGAAGCGGGAACGTGACCTGCCAACGGAAGTTATTCCGAATGTTCTTCGATTTGGCAAAATCTTCTTGTTTAAGAATTAAAGCATTTGGTTTTTTAAAGAAATGCTTATTTTTGCTGACTTTTTTTGGGAGCTGCTGCTGCTGCTGCTGCTGCTTCAAGCTTTCTGTCGAACGTGCCGTTCCTACCGTTACGTTGAAGAGAATTATAAATTATATAGTTATTTTTTTTTTTGGGAGAAAATTTAAAATGGAACAATTGAAAGCTGGAGAAAGTTTCTTTTTCGTGTTCTTGAAGTGGTTTTCATGGGTCGAGAGGGTGAACGGAGGGGGCAGTGGGCGATGTGAGCGTTGTTGAACAAGTATTCTCTTGCAAATATTGTGTTTGCATACTTCAGAAGTGATGGATTTGTACCTTGACATCGAAAATCTGACGTACTTCGGATTGTTTTTTGGGCGGACGGTGAACTTTTGCCCTGGACAAATTATGTACATACTATTTAGTTCTTTGAATACATATAAATGTAATGGTGAGCCATCTTTTATGTCGGTATGTGACTGTTTGGCCGTATTCCAAGCGACGTGGACGGTAAGGACGGTAAGGAAATAGATTTTGCCTAAAAACTCTTTCTCGGATGATACCGTTACTGAAATTATTCCCCTCCACACGACCATACTAGACCAAAACTAAAAGAAATGTAGCGATCAAGGACTCGCCAACAAATGAACGGCATTGATTTAGGAAATCTGCAAGGACAATAAGTTTTAAACAGACAAACTCAGCCTATGAAAAAGGCAAATAAATACAAAGTCACACAATAAAATACGTCCTTGCAAAAACACAATATGTACTATAAAGCATCATACTAACGATAACGATACCAAAAACAACGACTATAACAATAGCGGTATTCAAATTGGCACCGAAAATTGGTTATTTCCAAAACAGGTACTATATACTCTTCCATCAGTCTCGGTACCTTTTTGTAAAAGAAAAGAAAAGAAAAGAAAAGAAAAGAACAGAAAAGAACAGAAAAGAAATATTGAATTTAGTTGGAAATTACTTCATCCTTTGAAGACCTGTGGCGCCGCATCAAATCCTTTTCCAACTTTTTGCGTGCAAATAATGTGGAAATCGTGTGATACGCCCTCAAGTTTCGCACAAATTGTTGTTGTTTCTGAAATTGTCTCATCCTTGAAATCGAAAAAAGAAAGGATGGACTGCGGGAAGAAAGGAAGGATTCCTTTATGCTAATGCTAATGACAGTAAATGCAGATTTTGTTCAAATTGCTTCATTGTTTGTTTTGCAGTTCAATGATAATGATGAGACTGATGGTCGTCGTTATGATGCCTCAACTCAGCATGATGGTTGGCATCAGCGGTTGCTTCATCACTTGTTAAGGGATTAAGATCAATACACATCAAGGTCGTACAAGTGTAGCATGGAAAATGCTTTCACATTAAATAAATGTAAAAGGCCGTATTTCGTTGCCGTATTTCGTTGCTTTTGCTTTTGATGCACCAAAAATCAACGGATCATGGATTTTAATTATTTTTAAGGTTGATGGTGGGTTCTCTAGAGATCGTATAGGATTAAGAAAAAAATGTTGATAGAGTAAAGTATGCCCTATAGTTACGGTTTTTCATGAGCTTTTTAATAAATCGTATACTAAAATAAGAACCCAAAAACTCTATAATATCATTTCAATTTCAAGTATAATAATAAAAAATACTGCAAAATATTAAAAGAGATTTGTCGTATTTAATATTATATATTAAAAAAATTTGTCGACTTATGTATATCTCTCTTTGGCATCGGTATATGATGATCAAATTGTAGACCAAAGAATATAAAATCAAAGAATATACATTGTATAAGCATACATATATATGTACATACAACGTGCATACTCTGTATACAATTTATATATTCTTTGATACAATTGTATATGTATATTTTTTTCGTTTTTCCCTTGCATTGAAACATTCAGGTTCATTGCATCATCGTCATTCTGTTGACTATTGACCGGACCTACTTCGAATGTCCTGCAACATTGCAATTAAACGAAATTTTTAACGAATTTAATGACGATAACTGCTTTATCGACCCTGCTGCAGTTGTTTCGTTAAATTGCATTTCGTTCTCAGCTCATCTGCCGGCAATGTCCGGTAACTGCAGGCAGGCACCGCTTGAGGGATGTCTTCTCCTTGGTTTTTGAAGAATTTCGCAGAGAAGGGATGATATTTTGCACCCATTGGATTTGGAAGTATGTTATTCTTTTCAGAATGGATCAGTGAGAAGGGCGGAAGAAGGTTATGTTTAATTATTGTCACTAGAGGTCGTTGAGAGTCGGTTGTCATTTCCTTTTTAGTCATTTCATGATCATAAATAATTCTAAGGTATATTTTTCATTTCATTCATTCATTCATTCATTTCATTTTTCAATTTCTTATTCTTATTCTGTAACTTTGTGCTTGTTTTAAACTCTTAAACTTATTAAAAGGAACCTCTGAAAATATTGCATGTATTTTCTTTTAGTTAAGTGACCTTGAATGTTACAGTTTTCTCAGTTGCTGATCAATTGTCGGATGCTGTCAAGTTATTTCGAAAAACGTCACTCCATCTTCCGTGACTTGACTTTCTCCAGACTGATAAAGAACAAAAACGAGAAGAAAATCAATACTAAAAAAGTCTTGGAAATTTCGGAAAGACAGCATAGAAAGCTTCAAATAAACACCACGAAGCTCGTGTAAGCAAAAAAAACATACTACGATGTACACATTCCAAAACATATTCAGACCTCAACCGAGATCCAAACGCGCCGCGTCGAAGGAAAAGCTTTTTGAACTAATTTAGTGCGATAAATTAGAAAATTCTTGCACATACTTTCAAAAAAAAACAACAACAAAAAATAGGTGGCTCGGTAGTGGGAAGGAGGCGGAAGGGCATAACGAAATGGTAACAATTCGTTGAGGCTGAAGCCTCAAGCTTCAATTTGCATAGCCGTGAATTTCGGCAACACCATTTCAAATTTGTGCGTATGCAGGGACGTGTACATACACGTGTGTGTGTGCGTTTCTTTGGGTGTACGTACATCTGTCTGACATACATTTTCATAGCAAAGAAAATTAATGACCTTCTAACGCATGACAATCGCCGTCTATCGTCGCGTCTGTGGCGCTTGAGAATTGAAGGTTGCTTCCTTGTTCGCTCCTTCATTCATTCATTCATTCATTCAATTAATCATACCATCGTTGAATGTATGTATGTATGTATGTATCTATTCAGTGGTACAGAAGACGTCGTCTGCGAAGTCAATCCTTTCGCTGGGTTTGAATGTCAATTTGTCTAATTGATTTTCGGCAAATAAAAGGGTCAGTCAGGCAGCACAAGAGGAAGCCGGTTGTGGGTAATACACACAATATTAATGATTTTATTTTTAAAGTGTTTGTAAGGGTTTAATGAGGTTGTTTGTGAAAAGTGTTGAGACAACCTGCTGCAACCTGGTCATGTTAGGATGATCGATGATCTCTCACATTGACGGAGGCGCGACGAAATTAATCGATTTTACAATGGTGATCGTTGTGGCGAAAATATTTCAAGTAGTAAAAAAATGTATTTTTTAAGTGAAAAAGTCGAAAAACACAAAACTTTTGTGACGTTTGTAAGCTCCGGAAAACCCAGGAGTATTTTTTTTTTTTTTGAATCAATTCATTTGTATAGAAACGAATTGGTTGAACTTTTAATCGCCATAAAGTTAATTTGAACGCCTCTCACTTCCTCCCGCTCTCCCTCCTACCCATTACCACAAGCCTCCAATGAACGAAAACGAAATTGTTTTTACCAAAAGACAGAAAAATTGTTTTGCAGAGAAAAAAGTGTAGAAAAAATAAAAATTTTAACGCTGGTAAATTGAAAAAGTTTTTCAATTCATAATAGCAACGATTTCATTTTGCATGCATCGCATCGCCGAAGTGTTGCGGTGGCGAAGGAAGCAAATGTTGCAGTAATTAAAAAATTTTTACGCTCATGCTAATCGCTCGGCAGTGAAGCGGCGGCTGCTACTACTGCAAGAACCATCAACATCTTCCAAAAAAGCAAGAATCGCAGCAGTCGTTGCAGGAAAAAAAAGCAAACCGTTTGGCAGGCAGCAACAGTAGTAGCAGCAGCAGTCGCAGCAGTCGCAGCAGTTGCTGATTAAGCGATGATGATAGGCCAAGTTATAAACATGAAATGAAATGAAATGAAAGAATTCATTCTTTGCAGTTTTAATTACTTTCTTCCTACTTTCAAAAAGACGATTTCTCTGTTATTTTTTGTTGTTTTTTTTGTTTTGTTTTTTTTTGTTCTTTTTTGCTTTCATTATAATAAACAGTCTTTGTTGTTACCGGAGTTTGTGCTTGTTCGCGGTATTGTTGAAAATTAAAATTATTGTGGTTTTTGTTTGTGCCATGATTGATGTTGTTATAGTTTCTGCTGTTGTTTTTGACACTCCGGTTGACTCTGAGGTCAGGCAGACGAATATAGAGAGAGAAAGAGACTGTCTTTAGTTGTTTTTCGTCATGTTTTCATCACATCGCTTTGACTTTTACTCTTTCTTCACCACAAATTCAATTACTTTTTTAATACCTAAATATCGTGTGCGGTGAGACCATTACGGTCACTTTTTTTTTAACCAAGCACGCGAATACCGCTTAACAGTTATGAAAATTGCATTGCTTTCTTTTATCTTCACCAAATTTCTTCGCTAAATTCTATCTTTAGCGAATTCTCCGTTTGCGTTTAATATTATTCAACTTGCAAAAAGCTGCTCTTTCTGCTGTGGGCCAACGAACACTTTAACCTGATGGTTTGGCCAACAGTTTGTTAAGAGTATTGTGTATTTACGGTGTCAGTCAAAACAGCATTCGTGTTGTTTTGTTTGTGTGCCGGTTGTCGAGCTATTAAATTTTTTAATGATGACTGCAGTTTGTTTTATAATTAAAATTTATGCTAATGACACGACAACTGAAGAATTTTCGGTAGGAATTTGTCGCTCACGTAAAAAAAAAAAAAAACATAAAAAGACAAAGTGATTAAATTTATAGCTGGAGCTGTTTGGTGGAAAAGACTGAAGTTAGAAAAACTCTAATTATGTACAAAAACTAAAATTAAGAAGAAATGAAGTTACAAAAACTGAAGTATCTAAAAAAATTGAAGTAAAAACTGAAGTGAAAAACCTGAACTGAAGTAAAAAATTGACAAAAAAAAAGATGTTAAAAAGCTGAAAAAAACGCACAAAATGCCTCTAGTTTGTTTATTTAAATTTCTCATATTTTCTTCTGGTTTTTTCAAGTTTTGTTTTCTCCTTATTTCTAGGTACTCCATAAACTAATAACCATAAAAATAATAAAAATCCAGTTCAATCAATTTCCATATTTCTTTGTTTTCAATTTTTTTCTAATACGCTTAGTTCTAAATATTTGCCTACAAAAATTTATGATGCTCCAAAAGCAACTAATTTTCAACCTAATCGTAAAATTGTACCGCATCATCACCGCTACCACGCGTTCCTTCGCCTAGCGACCGACCGATCGACCGACCGATGCCGGTCAGTGTAACGCTGCGCCGGCGCGCAATACTTCATCAAATGAGGATGGTACATTTCGCGGCCGAATGACTTCTGGAGTCGGCGAATGGACTTGTAGCGACAAATGGTCCCCGCTGCTCATAAATTGCTCGCTTACAAGCAGTTGCGGCAATCACTTCCACAGAATTCCAGCTACCAACTCGATGAAATCAGCGACCGCATCCGAGGCGGCCAGATCAGTGCGCGTGCGATCCAGGCATTACACTCGACGCACACACACACACACATTGGTGTCGGCTGAGTGGGAAAGGGGAAGGTCATGGGCCGGCGCGGTGGTCACATTAATATGTTAATGCGCGAGCGCGCCGCCAACGAGTGGATTTATGGGTTCAGGTTATGCTTTATGGTGTGCCTTTGACTAATTTATATGAGAATTCGATGATTTCGGAATTCAGTTTAGTTTTCAAGTCTATGGCCGCTTAAGGCTTCGACGTCAAAGCGTGATCTTGTTCAGAGAAACGTTCAGATTCTAAATTTTAAAAGTAGCGATGATAGAAATATGACCTGATAAGGATTTAGACGGAGTTATTTAAAGAGCATTAAAGCTTTAACAGTAATCTGTCGTAGGCCAGCTTAACACTTTGATATAGAATATAGCAGATACATGATGTACTTAATGAGAAATTGGAAGACATTATATCAAAAATGGTATATCACGAAATTAATGAATACCTAAAGCTTATATAAAAATGTCAAGCTTTAAATTTTCTATTAATTATCATATTTTCCATAGAGCTCCAAGATTTCCAAAGAATTCCGTACATCTTTATCTACTTCTCACTGTAACTCTCAATAACCACCACTTCAGTGCTCTGATGATCGGGAATAAGCAGGTATTAAGTAAAGTTATCCGCTCATAATTCTCTGAATGCAATCTCGAAGACTTTGTTATGCACCAAATAGATTCCATTCCATCCTTCTCACTGCAGGATATTTGCAAATTTTCACTGACAGACAGACAGACAGACAGACTGGCTAAGAATATGAAATTACGAGGGTGCACTCATGCAACCCCTTACAGTTTGTTTACCGTAATTATAAGGATAATGCTGTTTAATCCTTTCCAGTTAAAAGGATTACTAGCGCTAGAGAAACCCCGAACGGTCGGTCTTCATACCCTTCCACCGACATCCAACGGCAACGAAAACAACGACAACGTGACGTCGTGAAACGAACTGATTTGCGTTTATGGATAATTTGAAAGGCTAGGATTATAGGTGGAAGGATAGTCAATACACTAAGTCCTAAATAGCCAGAAAGGATAATTTGCAAGGCTGTGCGTGCGATAGCCTGAAGCTTGGTGGCTGAATGTTGTTGCTGAAGGTGTTTTGTTTTTATGACTCAGTTTCTCCTTCTGCACGGCGTACATGCATGCTTTTAGAGTTATCTCGGCTATTATGCTGCCCAAGGATTTGCGAAAACCTGCAAAGCAATAACAACAACTACGCGTTCAAGCAACCAGGTCTTGTATGCCTTTGAGCTGTATTAAAAGAATGCGAACGCATTCGTTCGGTTGACAACTTATTTTGTTGTCGGAGGCGGTCTTTGTTTTGGCCATTAAAAGGATTAGGGTAAAGGATTAGCTTTTTAACCTTGACTTCGGGGGACGGCACCACCGTCAGTGGTATCATAATTCATAAAATATTCTGCGAATCAAGCATTTTTCGTAATTTTCGAATTCTATTCGACACTTCGGTGAATTGTTTGTTTTGTGGGCGCGTCGTAGACTGAAGTATTTTATACAATACCACCTCTTTCCACCGCTACACACACACACACTTATTTACAAATATCATAGTGTACGTACGGCACGAATCCTAGGTAGACTGATCAACGGGTTTTCAACACCAAAATTGTCTTTTAAAATTCATACTAAAAAGGATTTAGGAAGAAGGGTTTTTATGATGGTTTTGGCAATAAAACTAAAGGTTTGAAGTCGATGTTTCTCTGAAATATTTTCTCCATAATAACTCGCAGCTTAACAAATTTTTACTTTTTGCTAAAGAGTTGAAGCATTTTCTATAATGAGTAGGTACAATTTCCATATGGCGGCTCTCGCGCACAATACATGAGGTAACTCTTTCGTCATTTTCAGGTAACATTAGTTTTTTAAAAGTTTGGCTAAATTTTCGTTGGAATTTTTTAGGGTTTTTTGTTAATGGGTTACATGAAATATTATTGTAGGTAATTAAGAAAACTCAATGAAGAAATAAATGACCATGAAAGAAAGGTGCAAGAATATACAATTTCATAGACATAGTACTAAAATTATATAAATTATATAAAAAATTTAATTTTTTAAATCCATTTTCTTAAAAATATACAACGCTAAAACTCGTGCTAATTTTGCGTTCGACTTTCGAGAAGAGATCTTCATAAAGTGATCTTCATTTTCTGACTTCTGATAATTCGAGCACTTTCTATACTGATGTATAATTTACGTTGTTATTATTATTATTATTTTAATTATTATTTATTTTTTTTTTATTTTATTAGATATTTTCATTAACAGTTAAATTTTCATTTTTTCAACGTAATGCGATGAAAATAAGTTTAGAAAATTTTATTCTAATTTTATTTTATTCTATTGCAACTCTTTTCGAATAGCATAGAAAATGTCTCTTCAAAAGACAAACAGCACTCTTCAACAGAAGCCTCGGTGACAGCCCTACCACTATGGCTTTAGTATTTTTGGGGACGAAAGGACGACGAAACAATAGACAGAATAACGGCTTCGAATGTCACGGTGCAGCGTGCAGTAAATGAAAAATGACCAATCAGTGAGCACACAATAGCCTCGATAGTGAGCCCGATTATATGACATTCACCGAAGCTACCCCAAAATTTGACAGTTTTAGTGTATTTACGCACTGCGGCGATGCGTACGAGTGACGGTGATGGCGACGGCGACGGCGACGGCGACGGAGACTTGCAGCTGTTCGAATTTATTGATAACCGGCTCATCCGGTGAATGCGGTCGAGACTTTGAAGGTAAGGATAAGCTACGAGTGCGAGTATGGTAACATTTTGATGATTGAAAACTCAATAAACCAAAGTAAATAAAAAGAGAGAAAAAAGTGGGGGTTTTCGTGTAAAGGATTCGGAAGTAAAAAGTTGAGAGATTTCGAGTTTATGTAGTTTAAGAAGAATTTAAGGATTATAAACGCTAATAAATGATACTAAATAAAAAGCATACAAAATATTATTTACAAAATAAATGAAGAAAGTTAAACCAACAGTTAACAAGAAGTTTAGTTTAAAGAGAAACCGAAACCATCGAATAAACATCATGAGGATGAATGAGGATCAGGAACTCATAAGATCGCAATCGATACACTGAATTATTAAAATTAGACGGCGATGGCCTGAATTTTTCATGATGAAAATCGCATTCCAACGAGTCCTCTACCTTTTTTGGTGTACGACCTCGATTTACACCAAAAAACGTTCAGTATCTCAATCAGCAAAGAAGATATTAACTCAAGATATTCTTAGAAAATATTGTTTTTATTTATAAATTTAATAATTTACTAACTACAAATAATAACTTAATGAATACAATTAAAAATATCGTAGCTTAAACAGTCTTTGTATCTCCTCCGGTTTCCTCCGCTTTCCGTAAGACGCTCCTTACGATCAAATACTCCCAAAGTATTGTTCTACGTTTGCTACCCCCGGCGAGGGGTGATTATTGCCCAGCTAGGCCCAGACAAGCAACCCATGGCCAGCCACTGGGTTTCATACGGCCTCTCTCCCGTTGTCAGTCTGAGTACGCGCACACGAACGCATAATTTATTGGTTTTTTCACTGCCGGCGCACCATCAGCGTACCCGTATGCGCGCACCCTGGCCGTTACCGTAAGCGATCCGCTGCGATCAGCTCCCTATGAGTGCGCACTGTTAGTGGTCCTGAGTTTGCGTTCGGCACGGTTTCGGCAACTGCGGCGGCTGCGACTGTGACTCATTAGACCTACGAAGCTGTGGAAGTTCGTAGGGAGAGTTTCGTTCACTGAGAGATTTTCGTAACGAAGCTGAGCTGCTCTTCATCGACCGTTTGCTATGGTCGCACAAACGGCAGAAGATTCGATTCTCTTTTGCTTCGTGGGGTAATCCGGCCTGTGCCCGGTGTCAGGCGTTGGCACCGTGCTCAGTTGTTCAGGCCAAATACATGGCTGGATGCTGGGATCCTGCTGGCAGCAGTTGCTGTGGGTGCTTTTGGTGGGTTTCTTGCGGCGGGTACTGCTGAGCCGGCAGATAGTGCTGATGATGCGAGAGCTGATGATGCGGTTGTGGCATCGGTGGCTCGTACTGGTGGCCGAACTGTGAAGCTTGGTGGGTGTGCGAGTGCGGGTGCGGGTGCGGGTAATGGCCTACCGAGCCATAGAAATCCTGACTGTTCGGCAGATACGACGACGGGAAGGGAGTGTTATCGTGTGGCGGTAGGGGCGCTGGTTGTACGGGCATCGTTGTTGTGGCTGCTGGGTCAACGGGTGCCGTCATTTTGTGGGCTGGCGCGTAGCCCAGTGGGCCAGGCTGGTGGTGGGGGTGCGTGGGTACGATGTCCAGAGCGGAGTTAGTGTAACAGGGCATCATATGGTGCTCCGGCGAAGCTTCTAAAGTGCGATCTTTCTTGGATTTCATGCGTCGGTTCTGGAACCAGATTTTGATTTGGCGTTCGGTTAAGCCGAGCGCATTGGCGATGTCAATGCGACGACGCCGGGTGATGTAACGATTGAAGTGGAACTCCTTCTCGAGCTCCAGCGTTTGGAAGCGGGTGTAGGTTTGGCGGGTGCGCTTAGAGTCTTTGCCATCTAAAAACAGAATGAAAAGGAAATTAGTAATCTTAGTAATCTGCTGCTGGTGTCGTGGTTACCGTCAGGTAACGGGGCCACTGAAAATGCAAAGAAGCCAAAAAGATGGCTGACCGTGCTGATGCTTACCTGCTGCCGCCGCATTGTCGTCGCAGTTCGACCAATTGTAGTCCAGAGCTGTCAGATTTTGATGATTGATTTCATGCCGCTCTTCCGAATGATTGACAGTTTTGTCGTTTGGCGAAAGGGGCGGAGTACTGATACCGTCCACCATGGCTGTCGCTGCTGCTGCTGCCGTGGTGAGAGTGTTCGTCAGGGGCGGCGGTGGGGGGGTTGGAAAACCGATGCTGTCGCCATGATGCTTGTTGCTGCTGCAAGCGTGACTCGACACTTTGCTCGACTGCGGCGAATGAACGTCGAGGAAGTCGACTTCGCTGCGATTTGGCGAATAAATGGTTTGTGTGGTTGAGGCGGGAGTGGGCACGCCCGAGAGGGTCGCCGCCAAGAAGTCCTCTCCGAGGCAGGGCGGTGAGTTGGGAGAGCTGCTGGCGTTGGACCCCGCGGCTTTGGCTGCAGGGCGAGGTTTCTTGACGTGCTCGAAGGTGGTGTAAAAATAGTCGGGATTGTATTTCAACTTCTTGACGGGGTTTGTCAGCAGAGCGCGCAAAGTACTGGGCCGGTCTTCTTCTGCGCTCGGTTCCTGATGCTGAATCTCGGATGTTTTGCGTTTGCGGGCGCGTTTGTTGCTGGAGGAAGACGCGGACGAAGAGGCGGAGGAGCAGCAGGTTTCGGTCTTGGGAGGCATTAAAGGGGCCTCTGATTGCGCGAACCCTTCTTGATGGCTGGACGAAGGCAGGGGCTCTTCTGATGCCGGCAAATAGTTTGAATAGGTATGGGTGAGTTCGGGAACATTATTGTTGTTGTTGCTGTTGTTGTTATTGGTGCTACTGGTGTTGTTGTGGTTGTTGGGCGCGCTGTAGTCGTAGTAGCTGCCGTTGTACGGATGCGAGTCGTAGGCGAAATTGGTGCCGGATGCGTTGGAGCCAGTACCGGCTGCTGGACCGGCACTGTAGTGGCTGTAGGCGGGTTCGTAGGTGGCCGGGTTCCAGGTGCTGCTCTGCGCCTGCGCGGCAGTCGGCTGGTAGTAGGCGTTGTTGTCGTAGTAGGCCGTATAGTTGTACATATTCTGCTGCGTGTTGCACGAAACGTTGTTGTAATCGGTGTAAAAGCTGGTAGCAACCATTTCTGTTTGTGGATGGTGACGCTTGCGGACCTTTTTTCTCTCAAAGTTTGACCAATAATAATTATTTAGAAGAAATTTAGTAACAAAAGTGCCCGCGTATCTTCTCTCTTTGCTGCGTTCGATTTTACTCGACTCTACTCTTCTCTACTCTTCTCTACTTCTACACGATGTGATCTCGTCACTGTTTCCTTTGCGAATGAGCTCTCCAGAGCGTTGATCCTGCCTAAAATACCCAAAATTCGGCTCGTCCTTGCACAGATTCGGAAAGAACTTTTCATACGTTTTGGCACACGACCCTTTGTCGTTGTTGTTGCTACGTAGATGCACATAAATTTTGTCACGTTGACAGCGTTGACGTGCTGCGCGCTCTGATGCCTCTGAGTACGGCTTGCAAAGGGACCCGTTACTCTCTCTCTTACAGCCGTAAGCAGGGCTACTTACAGGACACCAGGCACAGGACAGACGCTGTAAAACAAGCAGTGCCTCGGCAGCAAGGGCGCAATGGCAAAAACAACGACAGGTCAGCACGTCACAATTTATTGCTTTCTCTCGCTAAAAACTTACCGAGAGAGAGAGTAAGAGAGATATGTTAAGACGTGCCCAGAGATACAGACGAAGAGAGGAAGAGTGACAGAGAGCCCGGAAAATGTTATCCGTTATATCCGCAGCTCTCGTTGTGTCCCGTTGTGCTCTCTGTGTGTGTCACTAACGGGTGCTGCAGCGTCTCGCGAAAGTTTGACATGAGTCCTTACTTTTATCCGGACATTCGTCACTCACGCTTCCCCTACTTTTCAAGGCCTTTCCGACTCGCCGACTAAGATGAGTCGCACGCACCGCCAGCTGCCACCTACCGCGGGCAATTAAGAGGCGCACTCGCTGCCGGACGAACGCTGCTGTCGCATGCTGCAGGATCACGAAGGATGCTGAATGTTGTCTTTTCAACTAATCGAAGTCATCATAAAGGCATAAAATTCGAAAAAGAAGCTGTATTTGCGAACAAAAGACGCTTTCTCTGAGGCTCTCAGTTCAGTTCGGTTCAGTTCAGTTTCTGAAGAATGTTGCCGATCGTAAAGTTCAATTATCCACGATGCGTCTGATGCGTCACGCCAGTTTTGCAAGGAGGCAGCCTTGAGCTCTTTCATCCAATATGGAATCATTCTTGGTAGCATTCCTGGAAGCGTCCGGGTTGGGTGTTCCGTTCGGGCTGGGTCTGGTAGTATTTTTCGTTTATAAAAGCAAAAAAAAAAGGCGTGCGTGATCATTTTTGGGGGATAACTAAAGTCGCAGTGTACCTATAGCTGACACTGCGATTCTCAAATAATGACTCGGCTGCGGTTTTTTTAGCCTTGACATTAAAAATATCGGGACTTTTTAAATTATGACTTTTTAAGAAGTTAAGAAAACGTCGTTAATCGTTCCATTTTCATTTATTTTGGTTGCTCTGCTATCGTTCTTCGGTCATCCGATCTTATACGGTTAAAAAAAAAAACCAATTGAGTACACAATTAACCCACAAAGTGGTTAATGCGCTTGTTTGGTCAGCCGCTGAGATCGTCGGCAAAAGTATGCTAATGGTGTGTTTTCTTTGTTTGCATTCAAACCGATCGACCCTTCGAACCAAAACCACCGATTTCGGCCTATGTAATCAGTCGATCAAGCCTACCCTCATCGGTCATATGTTAATAATTCTAAAGTCGCCGAAAAAAATGGCTTACTTACTTTTTGACTTTTATTTACTTGAGTGGATAATCGCCGGATAACATTTCCATTGCACCAAACTTAGACTTTTGCACCAAAAGTCTTAACTTCTTACAGCCACCACCACCCCACATATTTTCAGAGTGTATGTGTGTGTGTGTGTGTGAGAGCGTGTGCTAATCTTGTGGCCGGCACATGTGCTTGCATTCAATCGTGCGCTGCCCCGGTTCATGAGAGGACCAGCGATGCTAAGTCTAAGGGTGAGGGTGAGGCTGAGGGTGATGGCGGTGACGGTGGTGGTGGAATACGCTACGATAGCGAAACATATGGACACGTGAATGAATCTGTTTTCTTTGTTAGCAGCAGCAGCAGTAAGCCGGAAAGGACCTCCAAAGAATGTTATAAACGTTGCGCCAAATTTATGGCGTATTTCAATTTGACACATTGCAACAGTGGCACAAATCATCAATTTTACACTGAAAAGTTTCAAAAGAAAAACACGGTCTCTTCATGTTGCACCACAAAATGGGACACTATAAGATTTGAAATTACATAATATTTTGAGACGTATTAGAAAGTTTTTTCTTCCAAAAATGTGGCCATTTTGTCATCAATCCATCCTTAATCTACCAAACAATATGGCCCTATCATCGTTTTTCTCTTTTCAAATAATGAAGAATGAAGATTACGCCTTTAGAAAATAAACCAAATTCGTTAAAACTTTCCTTAAACAAAAAATTCTTCCATTCTCTATAAATTAAAAACAAACAGAAGTATATGCCGGTATACTGACTGTAACTAATTTCTCCCACTGTATAGAGAGACCTTCACAGGGATCATCAGGCCCATAAAAAGGACAACCGTTGAGCCCACGCGAATCAGAAAACTGCTTCATTCAAAGACTATTCGTGATCTCGATTAGGTACACTTTTCACCCCTTTATTCAACAATGTTTACCTACGATTTTCGTGTCCTGATTTCACCCCCCCTCCCCCTGTTTTATTTGTAAAGCGGTTTTGTTGTTCGTTGGGAGGAACAGTACGCGCGCGTGTTTGTGCGTGCGTGTGTGTATCCTGTCTGGGAGTCAATTAGGGCAAATAGTAAAAAAATAGCAAAAAAATATTGTTTTTGGCAGATTGTTGTTTATTCTTTTTTTTTTGGTAAAACTATTGCAGGTTTTTGAACAAAAAAAAAAAATTCTATTATTTGTTTTCAGGGGAAAAACAACCCCAGCGTAATGCTGTGAGGTATCAGAAGGCGATGCAGTAGGACTTACTCAAAGGGGTGGGATGGGGATGGTCCTGATAATGTTTCTCGTAGGTTGGCACAAGGGGCGTCGCAGTGCAGCAGGAAGCAGGAGAAAAAAAAACACCCAACAAAAAACCACATAAATTCTGAACGATCTGGTGCGATATAAAACGAATATATAGTCAGTTTTGTGAATCAAATCGAAAAAAACAAATTTGATTTCAATTAACACGAGTTGCTTCGATAAAACTCAATGCAGGAAAAAAAAGGTTTCACTGAAAAAAAGAATTCGAGTAAATTGAAATTTACTGACTTAATCTCGAAATAAATAACAGGAGAATAAAGCTTCTTATTCTTCTTCTTTATGAATTATAAAAATGGAAAAAAACTCGGGAAAATTTTCAAATTTTAATTATTTTATTATTCTTTAAAATAATCGACTTAGTACAGACTTTTTACGCAGATGTACGTAAAGCATGTATGTATATACATAGATATAAATATGTATGTATATATGTATTCCTATGTGAAAGCGAGATTCGAAAGAATATTCCCTCATTCTGGTCTTCTTTTGAGTGTAAGCCGAAAGTCCAAATGATGTACCTTCTTTCTGCATCATGCACCACCAACCGCCCCTTGTAAGTTTTTCTTCCTTCATCACATCACATCCCTCCATACGTCCCTGATTTGGTCATTCAGCCGCCAACCATCCTGTCCATGTCCCGTGGTGTTTTTTCACTCTCTCTCTCTCTCTCTGTCTCGATTGAGTTGTTAACGCAGCTTCCGCATGCCGCATGCCGCATGCCGCACGCCGGCACACGAATGCATTTTTATTGGGAAATTAATAAATTACCTTGACATCGGATCGCTTCATCCCACAACAACAACAACAACAACAACAAAATAATAACGCTAACAGCCAGACACACACACACACAATACGAACAATTGTTACAACAACAAAAATCTCTTATTGTCTGGTTTTTGTCGACGCGAAAACTCGTACACGCGTCGAAAGTAGGCGAATGTGTTAATTCTAGGCACCGCCAGGCATTGCATCACCATCATACATACCACCGTTGCTGTGGTCGTGGTCGGAGTCGTCATAGTCGTTGACGTTGCAACTGTCCTCATCAGTCCTAAATTCTTTTATGACTAATGGCTCAGGAATCAGTGAAGAAAACTCTTCCATACGGCTTTCAAAAGGCACGTAAGGATCAAATGATCTCCTGATTGATTTCTTTCATTATGAATTCTTATTAAAATAACGAGACTTTCATCACAATAATGCGATCAATTTTAGTTTTTTTTGGAAATTTCGTATTTCCTTTTATTATTCTAGACATATTTTCCTCTTTAAGTTTACTTTTTTCGTTCGTGTTTATAATTCAGCATAACTTTTTCTTTTTCTTTCTTTCTTTGCGTCTTGAAATTATTATGGAGTAAATTGTAGAATTTTTTTTTTCAGTTTTCTTCTGATGATTGAAGTCTAGTCGCCGTTACAGAAACTTTGGAAATAGCATTAGCCCTGCCGCTAGCTCTAGTATTAGCTAATAATGTGTATGCACGTATAAGAATCCAACAAAAATAAACACAATCATTAAATAAACATAATAATTTTCACAATACTCGTAGCTCCTGCCGAAAAAGATCACGGCGTCTCGCTGCGCCACAAAATTAAGAAAAAACAAACTGATACTAACGATGAAAAATTAGTAAGAAATGAGCTCGCTCAGTTGGGTCGTCGATCGGTCGATCGGTCGGGCAAATACGCGAGCTAAAGCTAACTAATAAATGGCGGTGGCGACGACCAGGACCACGGGCAACTTGTCCGATTTGGAAACAAGTTGTTGGCTGGAATCTATTGATAGCTTCAACGCAGCGGGATTGGGCGAGAGAAAGATTTTTTATATCAACGCAATCAATTTGATTTTCTTCATATTGCCAATGAATTATTATGCTTTGAAACAACAACTACAACATGGTAAGTGGGCGGGTTGGAGGGATGGAGGGGAAGGGTGATGTGCAGTGAAGTGCTTTAGAGCACAAACTGTTAAGTAATCAATTGTTTGGTGCTTAAGACATTTCGAAAAGCTCTTACATTGACTAAAGAATGTTTGATAAAATTTGATGTTCATTTATGATAATCATTTATGATATACTATGTATTATTGCCTTCCAGAAATTCTTGCCGCAAGAAGTGAAAAATAGCTGCTGAAGGTCCTCCCTTGCGCTTTGTGCTACTGTCCCATAAACGCGTCAACATGACGTGACTTCCTGAAGACTTACTTACGTAGTCCATGACGATTTAATACGCCTGCTAATTTGCCAGCGGCCTTCGATGAACAGTCATCAATTTCATTAACTTGTCCTTGAAGCTCTCTACAAGCCGCACAAGCCGTGTCCGTCTCTCTGCTGTCGTCTGTTTATTTATTTATTTGTTTATTTGCTTATATTTTTCCGACTGGAGACCACCACCAGTGGACCACTTTGATTCCCGAAATGGCCTTCAAATACTCACGCATCGCAGACGTTTTCGTTATACTGCTCAAGGTCACTTCACGCTCACGCTCATTCTCACTGACGCTTATTCGTTCCTTCTTTGCGAAACAGAGTCCTTGGAAGGAATTGGAAGGCATTGTTTAGCAGTTAGCAGTTGATTGTCCTTCGATTATCTCTGCTGCGTGTGTCGGCAAACATGAGCTACACTGTTCGCACCTTTTGGCAGTAGTTGATAATTTCAACCATTATCCTTGACTCCGTGGAATAATATTTTTTCAACTCATTGCTATACATTTTTTGACTCTTCAGTAGTGTTAATTGCTGCCGTCACACGTCACATTCAAACGGCCGTGGGTCTATCTCTCGCTCTCTCTCTCTTTACTATGAGTATTCTCAAGAGATATTTGTTGGCCTGTTACGAGCTTAAGACATGACTGAGGAGGAGGAGGAGGAGAAAAAATATTGTCAGTGCGAAATGGTTCGAGAGAGTACAAAGAAGTTCTTGTAGTTGAATAAGAAATATATTTTTACTATATACAGGGTGTATATACAGGGTGCGCCATCTTTTATATCGGTATGTAAAACTTATATTCACAGAGAAATCTATTGCTCCCGAAGTGTCAGAATTTTCGTAACCAAATCATGGCTTCATGCTTCATAAAACGAGTATGCATTTTTTTTAAACAATATAGTATATAAAAAATATCAAAAAAGATATGATTTTAGACTAAAATTGACACAGACTCATCGAGTCAGCCATTCCATCGAAGAGTACGATTTTGATTAATGAATTTCAATGGGTCAGAATTAGAACAAAATCTAAACTTTTACAGTCGTCGGCCAGAGCAAAACACACCGGCAAAGAGTCCTGTTTGTCCTGGCGATCATTAATTATAAAGATTGCAGGCGGTCCTTGCATCATGCGTGATGCGTGAGCGTAAAATGTTGCGAAAAATGCGGTACCGGAGGGCAAAGAGCGGACAGTTTGGACAGTCCGGACGGAGGAAATGATAAACGCAGCCGGAATAAACAGATATAAGACATTAAAATAGAGTAGATTTTTGGCCGAGATACGGATTAATTTAGATTGTGTGGAGATCAAAATGCATCCCTGATCGTTTGACCACCATCACCACCATTACCATCGTCATCATTACCATCGTGCATGCTCAGGACCACAATTAAATGGATTTAGGTAACTGCGGCGCTGGCGAAGACACGAGGTAGACGACGGCAGTCGACAGAAAACATTGGACGCTGTCACAAACGCCCGTTAATTAATTGAATGCAGCCACAGAAGTCTGCTGCCTACGCGTACCATGTACCTTAAGAGATATGTACGAGTGCAGAGCGAGAGAATGACCGAGGGAGGAACCAAGCGGACGTTCCAAGCGAAAGGGTGGAAGGGAGCTGCTCTTAGTTGAGCGGTACACGGTGTGGGTTGCAGAAGCGTGCAGAGAAGAAGTTCCCTGGAGTAAGGGTCGTAAGTGCCAGATGCGGAAAAAGAAGAAGAAGAAGAGTGGTAGTTACTCTTGCAAGTTGCCATTTTATGCTAGCAATTATGTGTGTAGGCCCATTTCTGGCAAATTTTAAAATGGATTCGGCGGAAAAATGCCAAAAATAAATAAAGACTTTTTTCGTTGCGCAACCGGGCACGCGCTTGGGCTTTGTTCGGCCTTCAAAAGCGAAATGTTTGTTTCAAGGATGCGCAGATCCGGTTGACAATCCATACGCATTATTGCCGGACGCATGCATGCAATGCCTTCAATGACTATAATCGATAAACGAACACTCAAGCCCGCGACGATGATGATGCTGATGATGACAGACTCTGGAGCACGCCTAACGTTGATTTGTTCGATTGTTTGTTTGTCTAACAAATAATTTCAGCTACTAAATATTTACAATTTCCATTGACAAAGCAAAATAAAGTCCAAGCTAACCGAAAACCATCAACGTCAAACTTGTCTTCACCTTGAAAATGGATTCTTTGTTGATTTTCAAGGCGGGCGTTTGCGAAAACAATTTGGTTTTCACCAGAGTGAAGAGAAGAGAAGAGAAGGCAGGCAGGCGGGCACTTCTACTTCACTCTATGTAGTCTTAAGCGGTGAAGAGAGTCTCTCGCTCTCATCGCGTTTCTAACTTCTCTCAGGCAGTTTACATCACTCTGCCTCTATCTCTCTCTCTTTATTAACAATCATCTCAAATACTGACTACCCGTCGATATTTTTATTTTTTTATGACGGCTCAATAATTTTTCCTCGTAGGATACTACCGAAGGATACCGTACGGCGCGCGAGATGTTAGTGCGAGTAATTAAGCAATAAAATAAGGAATGACACGGCACATTTGTAGCGTGTTAGTGAGTGACGCGCAGTCGCGCGAATCTCGGCTGACCTTGGTAGCGTACAGCGAGCGAGGATTGTGCACGCGACTGTCTTAAAAGCGAGGTAGCAAGATTTCAAGCGTCTCTCCTTCCTCTTCTAGCCGGCAAATCAGTTACTCGTGGAGTTTTCGAAACGCTATCATTGTCCAAATGAGGACATTAACGACCGTGATTCCAGCGAAGACTAAGAATACCTGAAAAAGTTTACCTTGAAAAAGTTGAGAGAGACACAAAACGGTAGAGACATACTTTTTGCAAGAAATTCTTCAACTAATAAAATAATAAAATTCTTGACAATTGTCTTCGTATGCAGCCACGATTCATCGAAACATCGCCAGCGTCGTTGACGATCTCGTCGTCTCTCGCATTACAGCCAAGGTCATGCAAATAGCGGTACCTAGTGGTACACGGGTACGGGTGGTTTATGGAGGGTTCGCCGGTTCAGCTGAGGCGCAAATTGTCTCGAATATATGCTAAAAGATCTATTAAATTTCAGGATTTATGATGTCGCGACACAAATAAAAACTGTCCGAGACTACGGACTGCCGCACGGAGAGAGGGAAAGAGAGAGAAAGAGATGGAGAAATGTGAAATTAACGTATTAGAGAAGGAAGAACTCTTATATGTATTCAATTTTCTAGTGATAATCATTCCTCCATAATGCAAATCTCTGCGTTTTGTCATCATTCTCGTGGCTGTCGCGGGAATATATAGCGTTGACAGAGCCAGCAGCAGACACAGACTCATTTCGGATTGCTACAAACTCACATCATTATCAATTTTCTGCGCTGGTATGGTCTATGATTATTAATTTTGCAACATTTTTCTCCATTTTTAGAATAAAGTAAAAACTCAGGAGGACTAAAGCAAAAGGACGGTACGATTTAATCGCTTGAGAAGGAGGGAAGGAAGGAAGGAAGGAAGGAAG
Organism: Conops quadrifasciatus; assembly: GCA_949752815.1. NCBI lineage: Eukaryota > Metazoa > Arthropoda > Insecta > Diptera > Conopidae > Conops > Conops quadrifasciatus. The sequence goes on along the minus strand of OX457078.1, from coordinate 15,496,206 downwards.
GATTGAAGGAATATACAAGAATTATAGAGAACGCGTTTATTAATGAAGAAGAGAGCAATACATAGAATGAAAACAATTTAATTTTATGCCTTTTGTTTATATATTTATATATTTTTTATATTTACATTTTATAATTTTTAATTTATAAAAAAAATCAAAAAAAAAATCCTTTATTTATATCAAAAATGCCTTTTTTAATATTTTATCGGGCTTTAAAAACCGCTTAAATTAAAAATTTTATAATGTTTGTGTAATATTTTTATTATAATAATGGAATTAAAAATTCGTTCATAAAAAAAGACATAATTAAAGAAACAATACACATAATATGTTAATAAAATACTCTTAGAAAATTTCCTTTCATACCTTGCAGGCACAGCACAGACCCAAATAGTGTGAATGATATTTAAGGATGACCCCTGATCAGTCCATTGATCTCTCTAAAAAGTGGGTTTTTAATGAAAGCCTTTGTCTGTCGACAGGCGGCCAGCTCGTCTCTTCTTTGTGTATATTTGGAGTACAGAGGACTTTCCACTAAAGCCTTAACTTCTCCGCTCCACTTCCTTAACAAAAGAAAGGAAGTGTCTCCTCATCCACTTGAGTGTTATGTTGTTGTTTCAAACACAGTCATTCAACTTTCGTACACAATTCAGCACCATTTTACCTCCTCCTGGAGGTGCATGGAGGCACCTGATCGTCATTTAAGAGATTCTGAACTAATATCTCGGCCTGAGAAGCACGACGTTTCCACCCAAATGTAGTCCCAGGTCAGATTAAACTTTGAGTAGAAAACATCTGCTCTACCTTCCATCAACGACCATCCATGTCGAACCAGCGCGCAGGCTTCATTTTCGCCCTTCTTCACTCTAAAAAAAATAACAGAAACTTGTTACGAAAGCACAACGACAACATATTCGCAATCTCACTTTTTGGATTACATTTTCTTTGGCTTTAAAACTCAAACGAAAACAGTGGTTGTGCTCGATTTTATATATCGAACAAAATTTGACGAAACTATACCAAGAACTAAAAACTAAGCTATGTATATTTATTCGAATTGTTTTGACGAAGGTTCCAGAATTTCTATTCCTTTAAGTTCACCATGTATATCGTGCCTTTTTTTTTTTCTTTTTGGGAGCTTGTATGGATGCAATTGATTTACATTAATCGAATATGAATATTATTAAATGATTAATGTCACAGAAACCAGAATTATCGAAAGGTAGCAGCTATGTAGCTATCATTATATTTACCAGCCATTTTTCTCGACCCCACAATATTCAGAAAATTTATATGTAGAAAAAATTTAAAAATATTAAACGAATATTATTTCAAATGAAAAATGAATTGCTGTAGATTTTTTTTGGAAATTCGCAGTTCTTAAATATTCTGCTAATTTTTTTCTAAAACTAAAACTAAAATGTTTCTGCAGTGTCTTTCTTTAGTCTTAAAGAAAGTTCTTTTTCGAGAAGCTGCCTCCTTTCGTCATTCCTTCTCCTGGAATTAAATAATCGGACAAAATTTCTGAATATCTTCTACATCTTATTTGCTTTTCTTTACTTAACGAAATGTCCTCCAAACGCTCCAAATGATCACTTCAATAATGATCCTTACAAATTGACTCAGTCGCTTCTAAGGATTCTCAGGATGTGATCGCGCACGCGCACTGCCGCTTTCTACAAAATCAGAGTAAATCATTAGAGAACTCCTGCCGATGACTCAATGTCTTTCCATTATTTTATAAATGTTCACAAGTTATTTGCGCCGCTTGACATTGCCTCGATCGTCACCTTGAGATGATGATGGCAACAGGAATAAGAAGAACAGAAGAAGAACACCAAGAAAAAAAAGATGAAAAGGAAGCATGATTCCAGCATGAGTGCCACGAAATGCAAGGACAAATTAAGGTATTGCTAAGATTTTAGTCAGAAAAAATTGTTCAAATTTTAACCGTGTATTTTTTCTAGTAATTTTTTAAAGAATTTTTTTCGGAAGCTACTTCTTTCAGGCTCTTAGTTTTTTTTTTATTGTTAATAAGGACATATTTTGCCAGTATTTTTTAGTAGGTATTTTCTTTTTCCTTTAGGCTCTGTCTTGAACTTTTTGCACGAAAATCATTTAAAAATATTCTTTTCGTCGTCTCCTGATTTTAGCGTTTTATGACTTTAGACAATGTCTTAATAAAATTTTATTAAGGCTCAGCAATTTTCTGTTTCCGCGAAACAGAAGGCAAACTATTTTCGGAGACTATTTTTGTAAAGTCATAAAATTTTATTTGATAGCTTCGGAAAAGTGTAACAGCGCTTCCATTCTCTTTTGCGCGGCTCCTCGAAGAGAGTCGTATACGTCTACTATAAGACGAGGAAATAGTCTTCATTCAAAGGAGAGACCAATCCGTAACAGGATGAAATATACTTCCTTTGACCAGTTTTGCGATTTTACGTATCCTTGCATAATAAACATAAATATTTGTTTTTAGCTGAAGAGTTTTTCGCCCGGACTGCTCTAGTTTTCTTTGTTAGGAGTATTCTATTCTATAGGATGGCGTGCGTTAGGTCGGTCGGTCGGTCGGTCGGTTAGTACCTTCTTCGGTCGATCGGTCGGTCGGTTAGTACCTTCTTCGGTCGATCGGTTGGTAATATTCAGCAAGTGGGCTGAAGTTACACAATGTTTCACAATCTTTTACAATCCGACAGAATTGAGGAATTTCGAGAAATAATTTAAGAAAAGTTCCTGGAAGGTTTTTCTTAAATTAGATTCATATTTTGTCTTTCGAATATGATTAGGTTTAGTTTTTTGAAGGGTAGAAATTTCTTAGGTTTATTAAAGTAAAAAAAAAAAAAAAATATATAAAATTTCTAAAAATAGTTGACAAAATCTAAGACTTTCTGAGTTTGCTGTGAATTATTTGAATTTAATAAGATCAGTGCAACCGAAAAACAAATAAATTATGTTTATAGAACTAAATACAATACAATAAAACATTGTTTTAATTAATTAAAGATAAATCCTTTTGCTTTCGCGCGCTCTTTTACTCCTTTGTTTTGAACAAATTAACATGAAATGTGGCGACTTGAACGCTTCATTGAGATTTTATGAGGCGTTGATGATAATTTTAATTTTTAATCAAACACATGGAGGCCATGGATCGACATCGCGTTCACAAACAGTAGCAGCGGCAGCAACAGCAACAGCAGACAACAGTAGCAGTTGCTCCACACAACAGGGAGACAGAGAGACAGAGAGAGAGAGACAATTCGCTTGCGCAACCCACAATCAAGTCAAACGATAATTCCGTGCTTCCCGTGATCTACTCAGTTTAATGCTAAGTCAAAGAAGCCGCCTCACTGCCGCACCAACGTATACCGCGCCACATGTTGCAACTTGCCGGTTGACGGAGCGCATTATAAAAACCATCGTAATCCACTGTGGACCATGTACTCGTTCGTAGCATGAAGCGGTCGCTGAGGGCTCCGCTGATTTATTGTGGTTGGAAGCTCCAAGTTGGCGAAAATTGAAGGGAAGGAATCATTCTAGGAAGACCGAAAACATAAAAAAAGTATTTAAAAAGGATTCTGCAATTAAGGCTCCGTTTGAGTCAGATCTTGATGCACTTGATGCTTACCTACTGGTTTCAGTGAAGATAATTCTAATTTATATTCATAAAAATAAAGATGCGATTAAATAACGATAACGATTTTTTTACTTTTCTGTTATTTTTTAAGCCTCAAAAGCCTAATAAAAATTAAAAATTTTGAAAATAAGAAAATATTCTTAATTTTTTTTTTGCGATATCCTGAAAGTTCGTGCTCTTCACCACCTTCACTCCTCTGTTCTTGTCTATGGAAATGTTGTTGTTTTTTATTACTCACTTTATTACTTACTTTACTTTATAACTTCATAGATACTTCGGTATGAACACTCACACACTTATGTACATACACACGAATAAAAATTATAGCTTTGTAAATTGATAAACATGCGTTACATATTAGCAATATACTTACATATCTACATATACTCACTGTAATCAGCAGCGCCCTCTTTCTGGTAACAGAGAAACAATGTGATTTGCAAAAACTATTCCAACTTCCGTTTCCGATAAGAACGAATTCATCTACTTCCTATTTTTTTTTCTTTGCAAAATCTGTTGAAAGTCACGTAGCGTAAACGCAGCATCAAAATCTTTGGGCTTCAATTTAGTCACGATACGAACCGGCAGCAAAAGTAGCATCAACAGTCGATAAAGCAGTCAGCAGACAGAGCTCAGGCAGGGAAACATGCCGAATATTCATTCGTTAAGCAGTTGGCAACATGTTGATAGCGTGGAAATGTCGCCAGGCCAAAGCAGCAGCGATGGCGACAAGAAGCAACATACGGAAACTTTGTGTCTACGAATTCGTAATGTATCTTAAGTGGCGTAAAGAATCGTGAGGAAGGAATATGTACATAAGTACAATGTTTATATACTTTTTATTTATATTTCTATAAACAGATTGGAGTGTTCTTAATTACATGCAACATGAGAATGTTGAATAAAATATGATTATAAGGAAAATTTAGTGAATATTAGGTGAAATTCCTTTATGTATGTATCGTATATCGTTTGTGGTAAAGTTTTCTTTAAAGAATTAGAAAAAGTTGCGCAATGTTAATGCACTAAATGTTAAAAGTAAGATTATTTTTGGTTTTCTGTTTTAATATAATTATAAAACAACAGCTGACATAACTGTAAACTGTATTAGATCGAATAAAAAAAGGAAATAAGAAATAAAGTAAGAAGCAGGAAATAAAAAAAGCAAAATGTACCCGTAATTAAAAAACTACTAAGAAAAAAAAAACACAATTAAGCGAATAAGCAAAAAAGAAATAATAATAATATTAAAGCCATTTTTGCTCTACACAAGAAAAACACAACTCCAACAACAACAACACAAACAATAAATATCTAAGAGATACAATTAAACGCACGCAATTCGTCAATCAACGGGACATTTTGTAGCTTTTATTTCTTTATCATTTTATATTGTTTTTTTTAACATAATTTTCTTCTTTTTTGTGGTTTTGTTTTGTGGTTTTTTTTTACTCTTAATCTCTGGTGTGTCGTTAATGTAACGAATAAATGTCGCAAAGCATGTCATTTTAACTGTTCTTTACTCTGATGTTGTTGAACTGGTTTTCTTTGTGGTTGTGGTTGTTGTTGCTGTTTGGTTGCAACTATGGTCATACGCAAGAAAAAGCTAATATTTTCATTTCCGTCGAGCGTCCGCTCCTAACGGACCTTGCTCTACGCATACACGTACGCCGTCTAGCGTGAACTTTCTCATCATTAGCGGCGTGTATCGGTGAGATACTTAAAAACAACCCCGGCTGATGCCGCTGCCGATAAAATTCACAATCTTAAGGAGATGGTTTCTTTGCAAGCTTTTGCTGTGATTACTCTTGTTTAATTTTGTAGTGTTTTTCCAAAAATATTGACTTATTTAATTTCAACAAATTTTGGAAAAATTAGAAAAAAAATATGTTAGTAATTTGCGATTTTTTTTAAAAACAGCTCGACACTTTAGCAGCGACACTGCCGCCGTTGCGTTTCTCGTTACCGCCCGCAGAATAAATTTTAAAAAATACACAACACATTTTCAAGCAATCAAAGTCCACAATAAATAAACAAACAAACAACAATACCAACAACAACAACGCAGCATTTGTTCCAAATAATAAAAAAAACCATCGAGAAAAATTCACAAAATGTCTGCATAAAAAAAACCAAATTATTTTTTATCTTTATGCACAGTTCACCAGATCTCGAGCGTCACTTGGTCGCACGGGCGGAGGGAGCGCAGCTAGAGCAAGCGGTCTAGCGAAATAATAACAATAACAACAACGACAACAACAGCAACAGCAACAGCAACATTGGGTGCCGCTTTGTTACAACCATACAGTCTGATTTTGACATTGACGAATTCTTTGCCATTTGTCATTGCGTTGCGTTGCGTTGCGTTGTGTGGCGTTGCCCAAACAAATTCACGTACGTTCGTACGTTCCCGAATACAATGTAGAAAGGATACTTTGTACGGCCCGGTCGCCCGGTGCTTAACTCGACCGTGCTCTGTATGCCGTTGCGTTACGCCTGTCTGCTGGCTGCTCAACTTATTTGCTGCCTTCTGCCTCTTTTCAGGCGTCAAACGGCAGGCAGCATTCCATCAAGCATCAAAATAATGCCGGACCGGCATTATTTTTTCTTTTAATTCGGAGAGTTGGCCGGCCAGGTTTGTTGAGCTCATCCATGATTAAAAGCGAGTTAGATGAACGCACACGGTCCGCAGCGCAACGCATCCATCGCAACGCATTTCACAGCAGGCATCAATACATATTCGTCGCCGCTCTTGAGCTGCCCTGAAGAGACGTGAGACGACCGCACAGCTCTGCAAGAAATAAAAGTAAGACGCAAAGAACAAGAAAAAATTACAAACAGGAAAGGATCTATTTTTTTATACCTAAATACGTTACGGTGTGAATTTTATGAATTCTATGTAATGCCATAAAGAATATGATTTCGTTGAGGTGAATTTTCGTGGAAAAGTCCTCTCCGCGACCTCCGAGAAGATTTTTTGGAGCATTTTTCAATAATTTGAAAAGTTTTTAAGTTTTTTGGTTTTTTTGTTGAACAAATTAAGCCACAATGGAACAAAAGAGGGGTCGAGCCGAGATCTGAGGTCTGAGGTTAAGACAGACAAGCATAACTTTTGAACTTTTAATAACTTTTGAATATAAAAGTTCGAACAAGAAATCATTTCTATGGTTGTATCAAATGATTGGTATCAATAATTCTCAGGTTAAAAGCAAAGTATTAAGTTCGAAAAAGTAGCTTAAAATTAAACCGTTTACTGGTAGGTAAGCCGGCCTCTCCTCACTTCTTCTTCTTCGTCGTTGTCCTATTGTACTCTTTTAAGTTTCGGTTTTTTCCTTGAAATTAAAAAGTAATTCTATTCAGTATCCAGAAAGTTTCAAAGGAAGTTATCGTAAAAAAACGGGGGGGAAAAAACGCACTACACAAAAAAAGCTCATCAAAATTATAACAACAATAATCAGGTAGAAACAAAAACATAACAACAATAACGACAACAATAACTATATTACACGAATATTAATAAAGTAAAAATAAAAAATAAAAAAAAATATGGCGGTTGAATTAAAAAAGAGGGTGCGGTGCGTGCGCCGCCATCCATCAAACTATTAAAAGAACATTAAGGAAAGCGTAGCCAAGGACTCTCCTCGGCAAGTGGTCACGAGTAGCGGCGCCCTCTGCGGTTGCAGCAAACGCTTTGAATAAAAAGTGCCGCTTAGGGCGCCCGCCAGAGGACAGGCCCCCCTTCTGTGGCAGTAGAAAGGGATCAGTGTGGCGTGGCGCTCGGCTGATTTGGGGCTTGGCAAATGGCGACATATTCATCATCATCATCATTATCATCCACATTATTGTGGCGCTGCTTTGCAGACAGACACCAACGAAAAAAACAAAGCACCACAACAAAAACAAAATAATGATAATGACTCTGAAGAATGAGATAAAGTTAACAAAATATAGAACAAAAAAGACACTGAAAAGGAAAAAAGGAAGGAAGAAAAAATAATCTTAATAAGAGAAATAGAAAACAAAGAAGGCGACAAATAAGAAGAAGAAGAAGAAGAAAGGAAGTTAGTGAATTTATGGCAGAAGTAGCAGCAGAAAAAAACTATCATGTCAGTTATATCATAAGTATTGTATTATCGCATGGTTTTTTTTTATGTAAAATTGTCTTTATTTTCAGTGGATTAATTTTAATACTAAAAAAAAAATTGTAAAAATTTTAATACTAAAGATTTGTCTGTCCTCAATTCTGATCAACCAACAAAAAGCCAAACCGACGACGACTAATTAAATGATTTACGATCGCAATCGCATAACTTTATCATGTAAATTTATAAGTTCAATTAAAATCCGACTGAAAACGATTTTCACCCGAACTAAAACGTTGTCGCAACATAATGAGCCTCATTTATTTTAGCCGCTACGAAAACAGTCAACAAGATCCTTTGAGTGAGATCTTTATCGGCTGCTTCAAAAGAAGATTGTTACTTGGTTTTATTGTGATGTCTATGCGTGTGTGTGTGTGTGTGTGTGCGTATACATGTAGATGTAAATTTTTTATGTGTTCGGATCAGTCGACCAAACATACAAAGCGAAAAAAAAGCAGCATAAAAAGAGTTAAGCGATTGAGATAAAAGTAAAAACTTGCCTAAGACATGGTTAAGATAAAATGGCTTCAAATTAATTGAGCTGTAATGAAATTGAGACAGCGCGATAAAAGAGAAAGGAAAAACCTGGTTTGAAAACAACCAATGCCGACAGCAATCGACGATCGGCTGGAGCTTAACAAAAGAATAGAAAACGATCGATTTCTGTTCGGAGAAAAAGAAATCTTTCGCTGTAAAAATTTATATGATGTATAAAGATGTAACGTATAAGACCATAATTGTATCGTTTTAATAAGTTTTGTCGTAACTGTTATTATTTCTACGAGACGACTCACAGTTTATAGTCTCCAGAACGGTATGGTTGGGCACTAAGGCCAAGCAGACGGAATTTTTGTTCTAAATTTTTTAGTCTCACAAGACCATTAAATTCTAGTCGGATCGAAAGGATTTCCTTAACTACAGTCAAAGGAAAGATTGTTTCTGTAAAAGCTGAAATTTTGGCAAGATCTGGTTAAAAATGCCGGATAACCATAAAACCATCGCTTATAATGGAAAAAATATATATATTATCGTACATTTTTTTATGGTCTAACAATTGTCGACAAAAATCGTCATATTACATTTTGCCGTAACTATCATTATTTCAATGATATTGACATAAATCTCTACACGCACGCACCATAAAAATTCATAATTTGGCTGAAATAAAACGTTGTATGGATTTAAAATAGAAATTTTTAGGAGTTGAAAAGAGTTTATAATACGAGATTTTAATATATACATACCATATATATATGTACGTATATATTAGTATTCTATATAAATTAGTATTCTATATAAATTAGTATATTAATTATTATTTTATCTAAATTATTATTCTATATATACGTATAAATTATTTTATATAAAAGAGAATATATGAAATCAAGATTTATTTTTTAAAATCTTTTTCGCATTTTGCTGTTGTTGTTTGGTACGCTTGCGCTTCTCTAAGTTTAGCGTTTAACCTTCTCCAGCAGCGAAAGACGCAATCATAGACGAATTAACACGTACTTTCAGGGCCGCACACACTCACACACTCGCACGTAGAGTGATATTGAATAATCATTGGCAATTAATCAACTCGACGACACACAAACGTCGACACAGCCTGTAGGTTGGTCACTGAAGCCAAAGGTAAGAAGAGAGAAAGAAGACGAAGGGTGCACGCGATACGTTTCGTACATCGATTATGTATGCGTTTTCTGTTGTAAGAAAATTGAATTCATGACATGACGATTCATTCATTCACATTTTGCCAATGAAAATTATTAATAATAACTACAACAACAACAACAACAACAACACGGACAGCCAACACCAAACAACATATCCTGAAAATTGACATGAAAAGAAGATGCTGTGAGAATTGAAAGCTTCTTCTTTTCACTGTTTTTATGGTTACTAAATCTCAGCTTAAAAATTTTGACAGAGAAAAGACATTTACAAGGATTAATTACTTTCTTGTCCATCTTTTTTAGTATTCATGATAAAATTCAAAGGTATAAAAAATGTTTGCTTTGGAAAATACTGCATTGTGGCAACCATTTACGGCCAAACTCAGCAGAAAAAGTTAGAAAAATTAGATAAAAAATGGCATTTGCTTAAGAGTGAAAATCTTTCGGTTAGATCACATTAAAAATTTTTGATATTCATAGACCGAGTCATATCCGTCTCTCTGTTCAGCTCTTAAAGTCTATCTGTCTATTTGTCTGCCTGTCTATTTTGTTGATCTTTCATCTCTGTCTGTCTAATTTTTAATACAATATTTTCAAATTGAATTTTATGTGATGACTTTTTGCTGATCTTTCCATTGTTACTGTTGTTGTTCTTTTGCATTACACACACGCAAACTATGGATATCGTTTCATGTGGCCTGAGATTCGTCATGGCCGTCGACTCAAACACACTCCAATATTTCAACATTACGCTTGTGTGCGTAGTTCTTTCTTTCGGCGATTGTGTCTCACGCACGCACGCACGCACGCACGTTCTTTTGCAAACATCATAATTATGAAGTTCATAAAGAATAATTACCAAACAAAAACAAATTTCTAAAAAAATTCTCTTTGATGTCGGCAACGTTTTTAGTGTGTTTGTCGGTGTCGTTGATGAACTCGAGTCTCGTGAGTCTTTCTTAATGTCAAGATTTTAATTGCGTTAGATGTTTTTTATAGTTTATAGTTTTTCTAAGTTTTGCGACATTTGAATATATTTCATTTAAAGAACTCCTCACAAAAAAAAATCCTTTAAAAATACTTTCTTTTGTACTTTTAAAAGCTCACGACAATTCCATACACGCCCGGAAAATCCCGTATGCGTTATCCTCCAATCAAAAATCGACGAGATATGACGAGAATTTTGTTGCAAAAAACCTCATTATCGAAACCTGGAAGATTTTCCGGATACTCTAACGGATTTTATGTTAATTTTGTTCAGTCCGAAAATAATTATTAAATAAAAAGTATTATTAAACTATAAAATAAAATGAAAAAAATAATAAAAAAAATTAAAAATTAAAAAATAATAATAAAAAAAATAATAAAAAAATAAAAATAATAAAAAAAAAATTAATAATATAAAACAATTATTTAATTATTATTTTAAAAAATTATTTTAAAAAATTATTATAATTTTTCTTATTTTTTAATTTCTATTTTTTTATATTTTACTTATATATAAAAGCTATATCGCAATTAATCTCCAATATATAATCAATTTTGTTAATCATTGTCCTTTTTTTGTTTATAAAAATCAAAAGGAATGATAACCATGACAATATTTAGTAAGAAAACAAATCTGAAAAATGTTTGAGCAAACAAAAAACTCAATAACCGCCGAACTCATGAAGACGCCCATCAGCAACCACTTCCACCACTCGCATCGACTCATAGCCCATAAAGCTCAAATCGCCCCAAAATCGCCGCAAAAAAAACTTTTGATAAATGAGTCGATCGGACAGAGAAATATTTTATAGTATGGAATAGTATCGTAGTATCGTTTCGTAATGTGGCGTTACCCATGCCGTTGGGAGGACTATGCGAACCTGAAACCTTGTGGTCATTAGTTCTTTTTGCTTCCGACTGTTTTTTGTTTTTGTTTTAGTTGTAGGCATTCGAAGGATGCTACGCATAGGCCTGATGAATTTACATCCTGGCAAGTGACAGATGATAAAAGTCTCAACGGACCGGACCACTGGACCAAACAAACCAAAATGAATGAACGATATGACGAATGACGAACGACGAATGAGAAAAGTGAAAGGCGTGTATACAAAATATAACCAAATTGTTCCAGAAGGAATATAGTACTTGCACTGATTCTTCGAAACGAAGAAACGACTCGTTTTCAGATGAAGAGTTTTTTTCTTTCTGTGGAAAATGATGTGGGTCATTGGGTAAAAAGCACGTATATATGTACATGAACAAGCATGAGTTTGAAAAAGAAATGCAGAGATGGATGAAGTTTCTCCCCCAAAAGTTTTTCCTTCAAACTTAAAAGAGCCTCAAATCGAGAGCGGACCGGAAGGACGCATCTGAAATGGACGACTTTCATTATCTGCCTCAAGCATTACTGATTGGATTCCTTTGTTTCTAATCTCGGTCTTCGGGTCTTCGGGGCTCAGCTGGAGGACCGATGCGGCTGGCCTTATGAAAAAGGCCGACCGCAACGACACTGATGAATTGGTTGGCGATGGTCAACTAACTTTCACTGAGCCACCACCACAATTCGGCAAGTGGATGATGATGATAATGATAATGATGATGATGCAGTGGTCCAGAACCGAGCAGAATGAAAGGTATTAATTGCCCTTCATCGAAGCTGCTGCAGTTCAGGAGCAAAACAGGTAAGGCCTGTTCAGAATCAAATTCAGAGGAAGAAGATGATGATGATGATGATGCCGATGAAATGAGAATTTTGGTTGTTAATTATTTGTGAGGAGGGGTGGCTTAAGGATGATGGCGTCCGCTGTACAAGTACACCGTAGCGTGAAACAGAAAAGGAAGAAAAATCGTCAGGGTTCAGAAGAACAAAGCAGCGAAGCAGAGAAGACTGAAGGGCGAGTGTATTTGAAGTGTTGGTGATGTTGGAAAAATTGCCAAGAAGGAACAGTAGCGGTAGCGGTGGTGGTGGTTGTTGTTGTTGTTGTTCGGTGCTACTGATAAAGCAGGTAACAGGAAATTTCTTGCTCATTATGGCCGAAGTGGCCATAATTATTTTTGTATGTACTTTTCTTTTTTTCTAATTATTTTTTCCTCATGAAAGCGACGATGGTGGCTGACGGTGACGCGTAATTAGGAAGGTTTGTTGCTGTAGTTTCGTCAGTAAGAAAAGTAAAAGTGAAAGTGAAAATTGGACACAAACAATTTTCGAAAATTCATTACTTTTGTTCTCACCGCCAGACAAAATTACACAAACGCAAGGCAAGAACAAGCGCATTTGGTCGGTCTATGGATTCGTTGGTCGCTGCCGATTCCAAGGTTGGTGGTGAAGAAGTAGTAGGAGTGGGAGTAGGAGTGGAAGGAGGAGGAAAGTGTAATTTTTCGTTACATACGCTTCAGAAGTTTCACTTTCATCGTCATACGTTGTTAATTACAAGGAAAATTACAGACGACCACTTTGCGGTTGACTTTCGATTTCAACGAATTAATCAAAAATGTTACAGTTTTTCTTCGGGTCGATGCTTCGGTTTCATTACATGTGAGATTTGTTTTAATTTGGACACATTTGTATCAATTTTAATGTCTCGATAGCAAATTTTTAAATGGAAAAATCTGTTTTTGAAGCAAGGTCGATTTTGGCAAAAAAATGGAGGATTGAGAATGTGAGAAGATGGAACTAACAAATGTTACAATATTTGATATATGTATGTACTCGCATAACAGTCTTGTCTTGTATGCTGTTCGTTTTATTGCTATTAATTAATTTTACCGAAACTATCTATAGATAGAGTCGAAATATTTGTATATTTTAAACTATTAAAAAAGATGAGAAGAAAATCCTTAATTAAATAGTTCGAAAAAATATTTTTTTTAACAACACTTTGGTAACGACAACACAATTTGGCCATTTTGGGAGCATCCCACTCAATTCGGACCTTGTAAAAAAACGCAAACGCCACTAAAGAAGTTCTCTTAAGCGAATAGTGTCGACTCCTTTAGTGTCGTTTCACAATATTCGTGAAGATTTTTCCACTAAAGAAGTTTTAGTTAAATTTTATCAAAAATTAAATTGGAAATTTATTAGTTATATGAATAGACTAACGTAATAAAAGGTACAAAATCTCAGTTAAGAAGATCTTGCGAAATATTTGCACGAAACCTTTATCGTTGTTGTGTTTTTTTCCTTCTTCATGCCGTTAGTTAATATAATACTAATTAATTTTTTGCTTTTTGTTATTTATTTTTATTTATTTATTTACTTTCTTGTCTAAATTTTTTGTTCTTAATTTTATTGCTGTTCATATTCATTCAAACAATCCATACTCTATTCCGCTCAAGATAAAGAAATCAATTAGAGAAAAAAAAAACAAAAAAGTAGAAAACAAAGGAAAAATTTAATTATGTCATCTCTGTCGAGTCACAAAATGACATGAAAGCAATCCATTAGAGAAGCTTGAGAGTACAAACTGACAACTATCAACAACTTATCAACAATTTCTGGAATTAAATCATCAGAATAGATCTAATAGAGAGAGTCACATCAAAAAATTTATGTGAGTAATTCAGGGTTTTGTGATCTTGATGCCAGCAGATAGCTCTTAATGTTGATGATAATGGTTGGTTGACATTTTCTTTGATCCATGGTTTGGTATGGTTTTGTATGGTCTCAATGATCTCTTGATTGCGAAGGAGTATGGCGATCAGTCAATCGGTCAGCGCCGGTCCATGTGTGGGTTGGTTCGATTCCTCAAAGCAAACCGCAGTAGCCGTACATTTCGGTACATCGACTGAAGGCTTGTTTTTTCATGTATCAGCATCAGTTAATGCGTTTGTCCGTAGTTTTGAAAAAAATATTTTTTCTTTAAGTCGTTTCATCTTCATCTCATTTTTTCTAAATTGTTTTTTGTTTTTTTTCCCATTTATTTGATTCTTTTTTTGTATTCATTAATTTAAATGCCAAACTGCAGCTAAAATTCATTTCATCTTAGAATAAGTTGTGTTCCCCTCCGTTGTTGCGTTGTTGTTGTTGTTGTTTTTTTTTTGTTTGCTCTTTTCCATTTTGTTCTGTTCTGTTCTGTTCTGTTCTGACTCGAAACGCTTCGCGAAAGAGTATCCAATGAAATGATGTTGTTTATTATTAGCTTTTGTGGTTGATATTGTCGTTGCTGTCGTTGTTGTTGTTGTTGTTGTTGTTGCGTTGTGCTGTTGTGTGCAGATTAATTGTTTGTCACTGCCTGTCGCTACATGCTTTTTTTTTGTTCAATCTGTTCTAACCACGTGGTTTCTGATACTGTTGCATGCGCACGGCGGCAACATTTATCCACTTCGAAGGCTGTCAAATGCATTATGGGGCCGTTGCAGGACGGACGGACGGCATCAGCATCGATGTTAAATAATACAGCAACATTAGTCAACGCTGTTTTTATCTCTTAATCTTTAACAAAATATTTCTCTATTTAAGCATAAAATGTTTAAGTATGTCTTCAGCTTAAGGCGCACATCCGCCCGAAGTAATTCCTTTGAAATGCTCAGCGCTAACGAAAAAAAAAAAAACAACAACCAAAGAGTGTGTAATTTTTTCGACAAAAAATGTATAAATAAAACGTACCGATTTAAATTTGTCGGTTTTGAATCATTGAGTCGTGATTGGTCTAGATTATTATGAACGTTTTTGCAATGTTTTACTTCGCAGCGATCGAGCTTTTATTAAAAATAAAATTTGTTATTATTATTATTATTATTAAAAACGAACCTACAAAATAAAATATTTTCGTTGAATTTTTAAACGTATACTGAAAATTTGTGCTGAAAAGAGAACTCTTGAACTTTTGATTGAGTTTTTGAACCTTAGGCATTTTTTTTAAAAGATTTTTAAAGTTTTTTTAATAATTGAAGGTGTATTTTTATAAATAATATGATATATAATATGAGCCGATTTGGCAAGTTTGAAAAAAAATTATTTTTGAACTCAGAATTTACGTTTTTGTAATACGAAGTTTGAAATATTTCACAGAATTTCATATTTCGTCCCTCAAAATTGGAAAAATAATTTTTTTTTAATTCAGAGCTTCATTTTTCATACTAAAAATGGTGAAATTTTCAATCACTGAAATTAATTTAATAGACAATGCGAACTTGCAAATTTCAAGACTTTGGTTTTTATACAATAAATATTTAAGTGTAATATGCGTTAAAATTCAGAAGTGGTTTATAGTAATTCTTAAAAAGAAATCTATGCAGCGATCATTCGTAGAATTCTTGAGATTTAGCTTTAATTTCAATGTCATAAGATTTAAAATATAAATTGTATCTGTCAAAATTTCCATATTTCTTCTTTTTTTATATACTTAATCAAGCTTATATCAATTTCAAGTTTATATATTTACAATTTAAGTAAAAATTTTTAACTGTGAATCCGAAATGGTTTTTCTGTACTCCTATGTGTACTCAATACATAAAAACCACACGATCCGGCCGCGTAAATTTTGGAAGAGTTACTCTGTGTCTTGGAATTTTTTAACAGTAAATTCAAAGCAATTTTTTTTTTAAATTATACCAAATTTTTTGGCAAATTTCAGTTTTCGGGATTGTTTTTTTCTGCGGGTTCAGTGAACCGGCTTCATTGCCCTACATTTTAATTTCTTAAAAGCATTTTATGGAAGAAGCTGAAGCTTCTGGGAGTTTTCGGCCAACAGAAAATCCGAAATGTTTAGTGATTCATACGTTTTTGCACCTGAAGTCAGTTGAGAATACAAAAGAGCATATTCCCGTAGTTAGTGGGAAGGTATATATATACGAGTATATATTTACAAATACGTCAGTACAAATCCAAATATGCTCTGTTTAAAAAAAAATATATACGAAAACCAAATGAAAGGATCTTTTGTAGCTGCTAACATTCAAATTTACACAAGATTAAGAAGAAGAAGAAGAAGAAGAAGAAGAAGAAAAAGAAAAAGAAGAGCATGAAAACATAAGAACAAGAATAAGAAGTAAAAGAAAAAGCAGCAAAGTTGAAGTTATTATTAATGTTTTGTGTCTAGAAAAAGTTGTTTTTGAATTAAAAATTCTTGTTTTGAGTCATGCGGCGGAGGGCGCACCGCTATACACACTTACACACATACACGCACGAATTCTCAAACACACACACACACACACACACACACACACACACACATATTTTCATAAACTCGCGAGCTTTAGAGAGAAAAAACACTGTCGAACGGCAAACGTTAAGCTGCCAAAAAATTTTAAAGCAAAAGAAAAAACAACTTTAAGCCCCAAAATACTGTTTAGGGCTTGCGTTTTTTTCATCTCATATTTTTTTCTTTGTTTATTTATTCGTTTTTTTCATCATCATATTAATGCTTCTTTTTTGGTTCAAGGCTCCTGCCTTCATACTTTAGTTTCTACGCCGAATTGGTTTCATCTTCTTGTCTCTTCTGCTCGACTCTATGCTGACTGGCGCTGAGAATGCTGTGCGTCGTTGCGATGCTGTGCGTATCCATCAATTTTCCAAAGTACGTACAAGTTACCAGATTTTTAAAAAAACTGAAGAAAGTAAATTCATTCGTGCGTGCCTCCATGCGTTCATGCGTTTGTTCAGCCGCAAACCTTGATGATGCGCCGCCACATTCGATGCATGCGTTTTTGTGCGGCTGGCGTGGAATCTGGCTTAATTGAAAGTAGTTTTCGATCGCGTGCTTCATGCATTTCAAGAGTTTAGTCGCTTCTCAAGCATTTCAACGTCGCTTGAAGATGCCGTCTCTGCCGTCTTGTCTTGTTATCACTCGCTGTTGGATAAGGTGCGTTCTCTCGTTGAGCAGATACTTGTGTGCTCTTAATGAAAATCATAATCTTTGGCATGTTTTCGATGATAACATTGACACTTTATGTGAGTGTCTCTGGCTGTCTGTCCGTCTCGGTTGCGCCAGGCATCATCGTTCGCCACGTGACAGATGTTCGTTAGCGTTGGAGCGGAATGTCGCTACAGAAGAAATGTACATATTTTTGGAGGGGGCGTGGAAGCATATGTTGCTTCACTGCATTTCGACGCCATAGCTACGATACGCCTTGCTCTTTTTCTTGGGTTTTGTTTCGTTCCGTGATTTTTTCCGCATCGACGACATCACACTTTTTAACTCCTCTTCCGGGACATGACAAATCCATTTCGGTTGAAATGGATTGAATGATTCTCCATTTGCTGTTCTTCGTGGGTTATCTTCAAACTGCAAAGAGAGAAATTCAAAAATATAAAAAAAAGATTTTGTTGTATCGTACGAGATTCAGAGACTCGAACTTCTAATTTTTTTGAAAAAATTTTGTAATTGTCCTCAAAATTTAATGCAAAAAATCATAGCAAAAATGTCTCGGAATTGAAAAAACAATATTCTCTTTTTTCTCTTACTGCCAACAAAAACAACAAGTGCGAAAAGAAAAACTCTTCTATGGATTTTTGTATAACGAAAAGAAAACTTTTTCCAGGCGCGCTGCTGGGACTTCAGCCGTAGCCCACCCTGCGTTATACGATTTGGTAGATGTATTATTTTGGGTTGTATTTGTAGTTGTTGTTGTTGTTGTTGTTGTTGCTGTCGCATCATATCGTATCGCAGCGTAACGCGTCTGTGCTTTGTTCGTTTGGTGTTGTATGTTTGTGCGCTTGTCTGTGCGTTGTTGGTGACTGCTCTGCCGTTAGCCCGCGCCCGAGCCTGAGCTACGCAGCGGCGGACGCCCCTGACGTTGGCATTTCCTACGGTACGTACTACGTAGATGCGTACGTCATAGATTAATGACAGCAATTCATCAAAATCACTCGATGGACATGACGACGACGACGGCGACGTTGCCGGCGAACCGAACGAACAAACGCTCAGCTAAAAATTCACAAGAATCAGCAGCAGACGAATTATGTACTTTCTTTCATTCCTTTCATTGTTGTTGTTGTTGCTGCTGTTTTTTTAACAACTTCTGTTAGTTGTTATTTTGTATTAGTTGTTGTTTTTGCTGCTGCTGTTGTTGTGCTGCTCTTTTGGGGATAAATCGCAAGGGACGACAATAGGGAGGGACGGGGGCGGGGATTTGGGGGTTAAATAAGAAAAGAAAAATGTTGCTTCAGGGTAAAAAGATGCTGGAGTTAGTAACCCAACGTCAACGCGCCGCAACGCTGTGTCTGCCGTCGTCGTCGTTTGAAGGATGAGCGGAAGAGCGTCAGCTGAGCAACAAAAAAAAAAAAAAGAATGATTAAAAGAAATGAAAGCAGGATACGGCTAGAAGTGGATTTATTCTTCTTTGTCGTCCTGTCGTCTCTCTTCTGTTTCAATACATTGAAAGAAATGAAAATGAAATGCGTTTTTTTCCGTTTTTTTTTGCACCGGAGGGAATTTGGGTATTTTTCAAAATCAGAAGAAAACAAAAAGCAGCACCCAAAAAACCAAATAGACTCTATTTGATTTCTTTCCATCAAGGCGAGAAGTCCAAAAAACCAAAAAATATACATAAAAAAATAAAAGGAGCAGCAGAAAAGGGGCAAAATGAAGCCACCTTAAGGCACAATGAGATTTTAGTTTGATATTAAGAGCTTCGACTAATATATTGTGGTTTTAGTTGGTATAAAAACAAATGCCGACAACGACACCACTTTTAATGAAGGTAAAATTATGTTCATTTAAGGTTTTTTGTTTTGAGTGTACAGAATCGTTTTATGGCATAAAATGTAATAATTCATTATTTATTTTCCTTATAATTGAATTTTTCGTTTTGTTGTTGCTTTTGTTCTATTTTTAATTTACTTCACTGAAGTTTTGCTTTGATTTGTTTAATCATATTGAAATAATAAGTGTTGCAAATATTTTATGCGACAATAAAACGATTGTTGTGGGTTTCATTATGATACCTTTTTTCTAATTAAAATATACTTGGTTTTTCTCCAACAAAGAACCTACAAAACAGCTTGTAATATACTATTTTATATTAAAATAAAAAAGACCAGCCTTTAGCAAAAATTGCTATAAATTTCGCGAGGAAAGTTCATGATTATTCATAATTTATATTTCTTATTTTATTAAATGAGTTAAAGTCTATCGTCAGTTAGTTTCAGGACATAAAGAAGGTCATCTTAAGATTTTCGTGTTTTTTCAAGCTAAGAAAATTCAAGAAAAACGTTAGGAAAGATGCACGCATTGTTCATAAAAGGACTATTTACAAAGAAGTATTTATTATAATGTTTGCAAACGATTACTTGGCTAATCTCTTAATGAGTTGACCATGAATGGATTTGCTTTTATGTCAACAGATACACCCTTCCTTACGGTTCAAGGACAAGAATATTTCCGGCAGCACCTGAAAGTTTCACAAAAGGTTAAAGGACTGGCAGTGAATAGAGATGATCTTACCGAGTATATTCGGTAGCAGGTAGTTGCAAAAATCCTTTGCGAAACACCTGCTGTATACATTTGTTAAGCTTACTTTATAATTTTTTGATTTAAAATTTAATAAATTCTTAATTTTATAAAATTTTTCAAAGTTTTATTAAGCACTAATTGCACCACTTTCACAACCAGACGAAGCCATAAAACACTCTCTGCTGGAATGCCAGCAAATACGCGATAATTAAAAGAAAATCTCTCCCCGGCGACTCCTTAAATCCTTAACAAACATTTATTCGACAATTTGTGTTGGTGGCAACGTCTTCCAACGCCGCTTGCTGTTCCCCCAACGCCAATAAAACGTTAATTGTTTTACGGTTTTCAAGGAGTTAAATCTTACACGGTACTTCTCAGGCTTCATCCTTCGCCGCGCTTCGGGTTCAATGCTTCCAGCAACGAGATACTCATCGATTTCTTTCAACACTTTCCATACTTTCTTTCATGCTTTGAGCACAAAGTGCCCCCCTTTTCCCCCTTGATCTACATCGACTCATTTCCTTTCGGGAAGTTCGGGATGGAGCAATGGAGCGGAAGTTGGTTGGTTGCTCGATGGCGGCCGATTGCTTCATTCGCCAGCTCTGAAGCGCCATCAACGGCATCTGCGTGCGACTTCTAAGGCGTCTGCAGCGTCTACAGCGGCTACAACGTTTCGGCAAACTAATGCGAGGCCATCATCAGTCGACGATGGAATTCTGATGAAGCTGCTGGCAACGAAACGAACGAATGAAACGAATGAACTCGATGCGGTGATAAAAACATTAATCAGCCGAAAGACGAATAATAATAATCGTCATCATCATCATCATCATCTCCCTCATCATTTTACCGGGCCGCTACTCTCATGATCACAGAAGCCACAGAAGCTGTAACGACGTGAACAACGACATGATTGTTGCAAAATTTCTAACATATTATGGTGGTAGAATGGTAATGAAGAGCGGTTGAGGTGAAAGGGTGGAGGGGGGGGGGGGGGGGGGGGGGGGAAGAGAAGAGCAAGAAAAGGTGTTGGCAGTAGAGAAAGTTTTATTACTTAAATTGTTGGTGATTAAAGTTAATCTTTTTATTGAAATTCAAAACTTGAAAGAATTATTTCTTCTCTGAAGAAGAACAAGAAGACGCAGGAAAAAAGGCGGGAAGGAATAAATCGTAAGGAAAATTTTATTATTTAGTTATAATTTTTTAAAGACTTCGAAACCAACCCATTTTATTTTAAATAACACAAATTTTAGAATGCTTTAGTCAATATTAATCGACATAACATTATAACATTTTCTTTTTAAAAAAGTTAGCCCCAATTTTGATTGTTCTTTCTTGATTTTTCCAACTTTAAAAGGGTGTAATCCTTGGCTTTTGCCGCATCGAACACTTTATTGACCATGATCCTGCCACTCACCGCAGCATTCTTCCGTATTAAAAATAAGTATCAAACAAAGGAAATCCTCCATTATTATGTGCCACCAAAAGACTGCCATTTCGATGCTCTCAATGCCTTCATCCCTCAAAAAAAAAAAACACACATATAGACTGAAAAGATTTTCTTATTCTTTGAAATCGTTCCAGCATTTCTTCTTCTTGTTCTTCTGCTGCTTCTTCTTTCTACTCATAGCTACTCAGCAGCGATTACACCCTGCTATTTTTTCTGCTGCTTCTTTTAAGGGTGTTTTTTGTTTTTTTTTTGCCGTTTTGGAAAACTTCTATGACGAAATGAAGAGGGTGGCACAGACGTCGATGTTAGTCGTCAGTGGCCGTCATCTTGTATGTCATCAAAAGGCGGTGAAATGCGTATGCGTGTGCCTACTGTGTGTGTGTGTGTTCGTAGTTTCCTTTAGAAGTTAGTTTTGTTATTGTTAGTTGTTGTTGCCCTCGATGGTAAGTTTTTGGTGATGGTGTTAGTGATGGTGGTAGTGTTTGATGGCGGTGCTTGATGGCTGTGCGTATTTTTGTGTCACATTCCAATCTAAATCAATCTTGTGTTCGCAATGACGGATGACATTCGTCAATGTCAGGCATTTTTGTTTTTTCCTCTTCCGTGACGCAGAAGCTTTTTCATGGGAAATGTCATGGGAGTAACGCTCGCTGGATCGCACAAATGTCAGATTGTGACAAGGATAGACTGACGAAGAAAGGGAAGGAGATCGTAAGAGGAAGGCAGGGTGAGGAGGCAGTCCTTCAAGAGCGTTTGAAGGGAGAACGCTCGGATTTAAAGAGGACTCACTTTTGAAGATTCCTCAAGCTAAATTCTTAGAATGTAAGAAAAAGCAGAAAATACAGTCAGCATTAAGACAATTAAGAAGAAGTCACTCACTCGGACTCTGTTGGCACTTTGTGAAAATTAAAAACAGAAAAATAAACCATGAAATAACACTAAAGACTAAAGAAATAACAACAGACATTAACAAACGTCGTTTATGGTGGTCACACTTCACACTTTGTGAATACTCTGATGCTCTCCCTTTCACCACTTGAATGTCACTGCATGTAATGTCACCCCTACCACTGCCTTCACGTCACTCTACTGCCTTCACCTTCACCCTTCGGAAATTGCGCAATGATTTCTTATCAAAAAATAGTGGGCCCATTCAGCGGCTTCTGTTTGGAAAATCATTGCCGCTGTTTGCTTTGAGTGACTGTCTCTAACAATAAATATTTGCATTCTGAAGCATAGTCGAGCAGTTCAATCATCCACAGCCATCCCACACCCTCCCACAGCCGTGACCTCCCCTCGCCCGGACACGAAATTGCATGAATTCATGGTAGAAAATTTCACGACGAAAAGAAAGAAGAACAAACTGCGTAAAGCTTCATCATGGTTTGATTTCATTTCCTCGACTTTAACGAAGCTCCGGTATTTGTATTCGGTTTTCATATTTTCTTTGCCGGCAAACTTTCCTCCACCCTCCCTTCCACCAACCTCACGCGCCAGCATGATTTCGCCATCAGCATCGACAATCGACGAAATTTGATTTCGTGATGTGCACACGCACACAAACACCATCGCACTCGTCCTGCTGACATGTTTGTTGATGTGATTTGGTTGGATGAAGGGTGCGCGTGGGTCACGTGAGGGTGGTGGGGTGGGGGGGAGTATGGAATTTTTGACAAATGTCAGCTGTCAATCGAGCCAACTGCTGCTGATAATGCTGCATTAAAATTAAAAGGAATTGAGATGGTCTTTGAAGCGGAAAGGAAAAGACAAAGGCGCTGGGATTATGCAATAGGGGGAAGGGAAGGAAGAGGGAGGGCACAAGGTCAGAAAGTAGTGGGTGGCGAGGAAGGGGAAGACGGTCCATCCTCAAAGAAGCGGGAAAGCCCATATTAAATGCTTTTAAAATAGCGTCTGAGCAGCTCATCATCCCTCAGATCAGTTTATAAAATAAAAGCACTTAAAAATGTTGCAAATTGAAGAAAAGAGTCATAAAGTCATGTAGTATTTGACTTGTTGACGGTGTTATGTCGAAATCAGTGTAGTTTAAGTCGCAAGTTTCTTTGAAAAGAACAATTTTTTTCTTGGTTTTATCAGAATTATTTATTTTTTTTGCAAGGACAATGCGACCCCATAGTCCCTGACTCTTCGTAAGACATCCCCAGAAAGACCCAGTAGTGACCTTTAGATTAATTACTTCATGATTATGATTAATCCTTATTAGTAATGGAATTTGAGTTAAGAACTGAAACAAATTCATTTTGCAAGTTTTCAAAAACAACACTACCCCGAAATTTGTTATCTTCTGGATTATACCAGTTATACCAGTTTTTTTAGTACCGATTTTAATTTTTTTTGTTTCTGTTAGGTTCATTATAATATTTTTACTAATTTAAAAGGAAGCATTTGTGTTGAAACAATAATAATTAACTACCATTACGAGGTACCTTCAAATAAAATATACCCACAATTAATCAAAACGATTCAAAAAAAAAAAAGAAATTAAAGAAACCAAAATAAAAATCTTAAAGGTTTCAATAAACCCACAACGACCCTTCATTAATTATAAAAGTATTTCGCCAACACTTAATCGTGGATTAAATGCTATACATTAATCAAAACTAAATCGGAAAAATAGCAACAAAAAAAAAGGAATCGAAAGAAATGAAGAACCAAGAAGACACAAGCTGTCAAAACAATGCCATGACATCGTTTAAACACATCGATTTTTTTGAAAACAAACCCAAACTTCCTCAGAAACACTTTACGGAAAACAAATTCCGTAGAAAAAGAGGAGAAAAATATTATTAACGATGCGCAGATCGTTACGGAATTACAGCAGAAGCATCAGAACAGCGGTGGCATCACCAGCACCGGCCTGCTGCTGCCAGGCTACAAAAACAATTAAACCCCGAAACAGAATCACCCGCAAAATCGTCATCTTTGGGTGCTATTATCAAAAACACCCATAAAATAAAAACAACAACAACAACAACAACGTTTAAATCCATTTTGTTAAACATCATTAATAACAAGAGAACACCACAAAAGTAACATTATTAATGAATTTGTAGTGCATTTCGGGTTAACAGAGAGGCCTACATTGCGACCGCGGGTCACGTTGGTCATGGTTGTGGTGACGGTAGGGGCGAGAAGAAGGAGGTTGGCTTGGAATCCGGACGATTATACAAAAGCAAGAAGTGTTAAACGATACGATACGATACTCCTTCCAAGACCACTTTTAAAGGATCCTGTCAGACTTCGCAATTGGATGAAATTAATGAAGTTCCGTTGAAAGAAATGCTGAGGGCAATAAATACAATTACCCAACAACAACAACAACAACAACAACACTATCGAAGTGTAATCTTCAACTCATTACGGAAAAAATAACAAAAACTTAATAAACAAACAAAGAAAAAAACTGAACATCCAGAAGGTGTTGCAACAATTAGAAAGTGTGCCACTTTGAACCACCCCACGCCCTCCGCTCTGCCCCCTTTCAGATGATAATGATGACGATGACGAAACATCGTTGATGATGCCGAATGACGTTCGTTATGACCCAACAAACACCAACCAGCAGACAATGAAACCACAAATGCCGCGCCAGTTTCGCCAGACTGCGTGTTGGCTTCGATTTGAACGGGGCCCACTTTATGCCGGAGGGAGCGGATTCAGCGGTAAGTGGCTACTGGGTCTCTAGGTTCATCAATGCCGCGCGGCTTTGCCAATCGCATTAGGCCCGATGATAAATCGACACACAGTGAGCAGACGCATTGCACCCTCGCGTTCCGCTACGCGAAACCTACGTGAGTACTCTCTGACGAAATCGACATCCATACGAGACGAGACGATAAAATTCAGTTCATTCAGTCCGTCAGTCCGTCAGTCAGTCCACCAACCAGTCGTCGATGACCGTAATCGCATGAAACAAATTCGACGTTTGTGAGCTTCGATTTTGATTAATGAGTTTAAATAAACTATAATCGATTTTGTTTTTACTTACGCATTGCTACGTTTGTTTGTTTGTTTGTTTGTTTGTTTGTTGTTGGTTTTTGCGTTCGTCATAGCAGTCAACAGCTGACGTTTTTAACTCTTTCGACGTTTCAGTAAACACAGAAAGGTTTATGTTGACGAAGAAGACGGAACAGTGGCGGTTTCTTCTCATTCTTAACACGTGAAAAGTGGGAAAAATTATTTCAGGTACTTCAGGTAATTTCGCGAAGATCAAAAAGGTTTGGAAAACCTCGAAAAACGCCCATTAAAATGTTCTCTTTTTTATTAATTTCTCAACAAAGCAAACTCTCATACGGTAATATATATTATCCTCAATAAAAGGTTTCTAAAAGTGATTATAAATTATTAAATGAATACAAATTAAAAGCAAATATTATAATTGAACCGTTTATTTTGAAAGTCACTCTACTTCATAAAAAAATCGAATTAATATTGACAAAACTTTTTATACCACAATGACAATTTTTATACCACAAAATGTCCTTATCCTTAAGAACTGCATTGCATTGGACTTGCCACACTTTCAAAATAAACGGTCGAATTAATTATTAAATGATTGAAAGTGGTTAAAGCTCTCTTCATATTTTTATCCAATTAAAAAACTGTAATATACGTAAAATAATCTTATTATATCAAATTCGAAAACAATTTTTGCTTACCTTCAGTTCTTTGTAGTTACTTATGAATTCTTAGAATCCTGATCGGTCTTCCGGAAAATGAATATGCTTTTTATGAGTTTGAAATAATCAACGAATCCTCACGCCACTGTTCATCAGATTGTTTTGAAAAATAGTGTCCAAATAACCGCATAAACAAACAAAAGAGTAGAAGAAAAAAAAAACACTGTGTGTCATGTTTTTCATATTTTTTGAGCCTTCATTTTTTTTTGACAAATGAAGTGTCGAGCAAGATTTTTAAATGATGGCGTCCGCAAGTGTTCTCAAGTGTACGCCGAGAACACGCGAAGCAACGAAGCACGCATGACAGATCGATTGATAGAATGCTTGGCACTAAACGCCTCGTTGCTGCTACCACCAACAGCAATATCCACCAACAGAGCCACAATCCTTTCGACCACGATGTGACGTTATCCGGGCCGCAACTACCGCGCAATCATTGGAAAAGCCATGATCCGTCGTTGCTCGTCGTTGCATCGATCGCTGGTCATTAATAATGTTGCCCAAACGGCCGAGCAAGGTAGTCGCTGTGAGACTCTGGTGGTCTTCTAGTCGTGCAGGATGGTGGATGGTGGATGTTCGACGTTGGCTGGTGCAGGATTGATCTGGTTATTTTTCAGCTATACAGGTGTTCATGCATTACGACGATGCCTCGACTCATTAGCGTTTGCTTTTGCCAACGCTTCCTTGCGCTTCCGTGGATGCGTTGCGTTGCGTTGCGTTGCGAATCTCTGGCGTTACGTTTTCAAGTTGAAATTGTCATTATTTTTAGTTGAAGGCATTTTTTTAAGCAACTCGGTGTTGGAATGCATGAATGAATGAACGGGCGTATGCCGGATCGACGCGTCGGACGAATGAATGAATGGATGGATCGTTCGTGCGTGCGGCTGGCTCGATGGATGCGTTTGTGCGCGTAATGATGCATTACGTGATAATGTTTATGATTAACGCTAACACAATCTGACAGCTTCGCATCAGAAGCGAATTCATCAATCAAAGCTTAATATAAAGCAGATACGATCATGCTGCGCAGCATTTACTCTTTACGAACCAACAGTTTTTTACTAAAATTGTTCGAATGATTGCTATTCGCACAACGGCGTTACCGCCGTTACCGCTTCCGTTTCTTGACGGTGACTGTGTGTGAGCTGGCGACTCATCAACGCTACTAACTCGAGATTGTAACAACGATTCTCTAGACTTGTGCGAGTCAACAACTTCTCAAGTCAACATCTTGATCGATCGTCTTTGATTTGACTCAAAAACTACTGTCTTTTCTGCAGACAACCTTCGCCGAATTCTTTCTACTCGGCGGGAATATATTGTTCGCAGTGCGTTCCTCAATGCATACGGCATATGCAAATAAGGCCCATGCAATTGCGCTGTCATTGTCATTGTCAGTTTGCCGCGTAGTCGTCGAAGTGTGTCGTAAAATTGACAGAATTGGCAAAACAAACATGCAATAAAACGCAAGAAAATCCCTTCGAAACGTTGAACAAATAGTATTCGTTATGATTTACAGACGCGAAGGAAAGTCAACACAGCTCAAGTGTCATAAAACGGTTGTCACGAATGACCATGAAGCAGACGAACTGTGGGTGACTTTTGTTGGTTTTGCTGCCAGGACTACAAAGGATTGATCTGCTACTTCGTGGGTAGACGAGAATAAATATTTGCCAAAGTAGCAAACCTTAACGTAAAGCATGTGCAACATGTCAAGGACGACAAGAGCCTTTGTTGGTCTGAGATGGTCGAAGAAGGCAGCAAGAAGACAGCAGCAGCGACGTAAAGAAAGGGAAAGGTTTTGAAGAGTTCAGAGTTAGTGCTTCTGAAATGGTTACTGCTTCCGAAAGAAAATTGGAAAAAGTGACAAAATAAATATTTATTTATTCTGCATTTATTGACTGTATATAGAGTACGAGTACGAGTATATACGAGTCGACAGAGAGTATGTTAATGTTGAAAAAGGCTGTTAGTCCACCTCCAGCTGACGTGACGGAACTAACGTGAGGAATAATGAAGTAAAACCATTAGGTTTTAGGTAAGAATATATTGAAAGGTTATGAAAATGAGAAAACAGTCTTAGCTTGGCACCAAAATCAAGCGATTTCGAACATTCAGTGGATACCAAAATTCGTAATAAATTCGAATATTAGTTAAAAAATGTATGGAAATAAATACTAATTCTTTATTGAGCTGAAAACCTTTTTGAGTATTGTGCGATATTATTATTAAAAGATTTAAAATTTTTATTATTAAGTGCGTCGCTGCTGACACAATCAAAGTTTTCAAATAATATTCATATATTTTTAAGGTTTGTGCACTAAAGAAAACCAAAATACATACTTTCACAAAATTCTAATATTACTTTTGGTGTTGCAGTCAGTCGGTGTCGGTTTTTTGCTACCTGGCTGCGCCGGCACGGTCAAAAGAAAAGGCCCAGCCATTGACCCTTTCAGTGCCTGAACAAATTTTGGAACCGGTTTCGAAAGCAACGCTGCCATTGCCAGCCATGATTACGACTAGGCATCTTCTCTACCTGTCCCTGAAGTTACGACGACGGCGACGACGACGCCGACGCCGACGCCGACGCCGATCTAACAAGTTACAGTAGACCAAATAAACTGCTGCTATCTTTTTCTTTGAAGACAAGAAAATGAATGCTTATGGAACGAAAAAAAAAGAAAATGGTTCATGGCAGCCAAAGAAGCGTTGTATAATTTGAAGTTTTTATAAAAAATTAAGATAAAAATTAAAATAAGAGAAAAAATATTCGAGCTCTTCTTCTTCTTCTTCTTGTCCTCAAGTTGGTCGGTCCCAAGCGGCTGATTAAAAACCTCGAAATTCCAACTAATTTAAATAAAGGCTAGTTTTAGAGTAAAGATGGCTTTGTCTCAGAAAGTGAAGGGCTCGCCGCGCCCATTACAGCTTCGCGACGTAGAAGCGTAGCAAGTTCTTTCTCTTTTCGGGACCACATTGTTCTTCTTCTTCTTCTTCTTCTTCTTCTTCTTCTTCCGCCTGCGTCTGGCGATGTCTTTTCTTGGTAACAAGATGTACAATTTTCGAAAGTGGCTGTTTAAGAATATATTTTTTTTAATTATATTGCAAAAGAAGCGGCGCTGCACAATTTCAATTTGATGTGTTCGGATTGTCAACGCGTTGGCCGCGCGTTTGTGCCGGTCAGCGGTGGCCGGTCAACGGAATCAATCCAACAGCAGCAGCCAACCACTTCGCCGCTGCGGTCCACGCAGTCCATGTATAGTTGATGGTCGATGACGATGAAGCCATTAAATTCAGTGCTGCTGTTTGTGTTTAAGTTGATGTTGATGTTGATGGTGATGTTGATGTTGCATGATGGTGTTGCTTGATTTTATTATGGTCTTTAAAGTGATTGCAAAAGAAGAGCAATTTCGCGCGAGTGCTCGCTTCCCCTTTGACGAAGCGTTGGCTTCTACATTGACGATGCGGCCGTGCGACTAACTGCGGCGCATGTAGGGCGCGCGGCGCGACAGCAGGGCGTGCGTTTGCTTGTGTGTCGTCTTAATGTGCCATAAAATGTCTTTATTAAAAATGCAAAATTAATATAAAATAAAAAGGCACACGCATAATTATTAGGTAAAATCCGAGCTAAAACAACAACAACAACAACAACAACTAATAACAGGGAAGGAGAAGTAACTCTTTTTGGCCGACAGCGATTGGGCGGCGGGGCACGGGAGCGTGGTAGGGGAAGGGGCGGTAGCTCCTTGGCAAATGGCAAAGGTGCAAGGAAACAATTTTTTATAATTGGCACCATTCTTATTCTTGTTCCTGCGTTTCTGCTTCTTCTTATTTTTTCTTTTCTTCTTTAGAGTTCTTATTAAAAGTATTCTGCTGTTGTTGTTGTTGTTGTTGTTGTTGCTGCTGCTGTTGTTGTTGTTTTGTTGTTGTTGTTGTTTTTGTTGTTGTTGTTGTGATTGCTTCTGTTTTTTATTGAAATTGTTGATGCTGTTGTTGTTAGTTATTGTTGTTGTTGTTGTTGTTGTTGTTGTTGTTGTTACTGTTGTTGTTGTTTTTGTGATTGCTTCTGTTTTTTATTGAAATTTTTGATGCTGTTGTTGTTAGTTATTGTTGTTGTTGTTAGTTATTGCTGTTGTTGTTGTTGTTGTTGTTGTTGTTGCTGCTGTCGCTACTCAAATATTTATGAGCTGCATGAAAACATTCACTCGCGTTTGTTTAATCATCGCCTGATGTTGATTATTTTACATGACGCTTCGAACGATGCTACACGACGCGTCGTAACCGTTTCGTGTTCAATGAAATTATGAACCGAACTGAACGTCTCGTAGGTACTCGTAAAAGCACAAAAAGGAAGAAATAATTGGCGAACGGAAGGATAGATGGATGGTTGGATGGAGGACAAGTCGACTCTTCCTTTAGCGCCGACGATTCTGTTGTTAACAGCATTTTAATTTAATTTTAACAAGCGGAAAATGTTAGAAAATTTATAAAATGAAAGGCCTCCAAAAATCATCGTAGAGCAAATAATAATTATTTGTTCATAAAACTAAATGTGTTTTCTTTTAGAAATTAGCGTGAAAAAAACGGAGTTTTGTTTTCAAAACTTTGTAGGACTTTAAAATTGAAAACTTTTTACTGATTTGAAGAATTTTACTGAAGATTTTTAGAATCATTTTCTCCTTTGTTTAGTTCAAAATCGAATATTTGCAAGAAACTTTACTAAAATTAATTAGATTTCTCAAGAAAACATTAACATTTTAAATTCCTTCAAAAAAAATACAGAAACATAAATAAATAAAATAAATAAAAAAATAAATAAATAAATACAGAACATTTAAAGAAAAAATATTTTGTCTCACGAAAGTGCATCGTTAAAACGATTTTGTAGTATTTTTATGCTTAACTTTTTTGCTTAATTTTTTAACTTAATGATAAAATATTAATATGAAAAATTATCTGGCAATCAGATGAAGTGAAAAATTCTGTAATTTTTGAAAAATATTTCATTCTAAATTTTAATTAATATTAATAAATAATTATAAAGTGTTTATAGTTTTGTATTAATTTCGAGGGTACGTAATTTTTAAAATGATTTCTGAGCAAAAATCGACAATAATCTAAAATGTTATCTATCACATTCCAAGCAATCTTTGTGGCATCAAGTCTAACACTAACAAAAATAACAACAATTACAAAAAACGAATGCGTCGCGTTGATTTTCTCATCTTCTGTCCTCATCAGAATTATTCAGCTAAAATGCGAATTTAATTGTTGTATTGCTGGAAAAATTAAACAAAAAAATCCATAAATATTTCCTTTTTCTTGTTAAGGAAAACTTGGCAGGTGGCGGCCACACGAAAACCGACAGAGATACGAACAAAGTTACTGACAACGTTGATTGATGTCTCCACTGGATGGTTGGAAAGGTTGATTGGTTGATTGGCTGAAGAGGGCTTCTAACGCGTTGCTGTTAATTGCGTGGCGAACGCATTAAATCGTGCTGCAATCGCTCGCTCCGCTCTATTCCGTTCATCCGTGGGATAAAGTCAACGCACAAGATCGAGTAATTAAAAGCGATCAACCGAAAACCGGCGCAAAACAGCCGACTTGATGGTTGATCCATCAGACGGGACCGACCAGTTGTGCGCTGCGGATGGTCGCTGTTGTTGGTTGCAGTTCTTTTAGTATATAAATACGTACATGCATAAATACGATTATATACGCGTAATTAACAAGATTCCCAAGAGAGACAGAGAGCGAGCGAGCAAGAGCTTCGATCGATAGTTTGGCTGACGATGGCGAGAGCGGCGGCAAGTGGTCATGTCATGATCAACGTATCAACGCACGAATATATTCGTTAGACCTGATGAACGTGTAAACGTGTCCGTCGGTCGCTGCAGTCATTAGTTTCTGCATCTAATTGCGCTTGAGCAACATCACAAATGACTCAAGGCAATGAATGTGTCGTGGTTTGTGGTCACTTTGCTGAATTCTTACACATTTTTTAAGATTATGATGATGGCGCGCTAGCTGGGATTTTTGCACGTGTGCGGCCGGGCAAACCAGTCTGAAGACATATTAAAATTAATCAAGTCGAGCACAGAATTGCCGTCTCCGCGCCTGGTAAGAGCACCAACGCGATATTCCGCGTAATTTTCAAATTGCTTCAAATCATCTGAAATGATTTGTGTCTGCTGGAGTGAGACACAACTCTTGCTCTCTTTCCTTTTTTCTCCGCTTATGGTTAGTAATGAATAATAATTTTACGTATCCTTGCGTCCATCTCTTCTGTATCTATATCTGTATCTTGAACTATTAACCATTCCGAGTATCTACGACTTCTCAACGACTCTTACTTCCTTTACTTTTGATTTGATTTTCACGAAATCCTTACGAACGAATCGCGTGCTATCGGCCATTACGCTTTTCCTCAACTCAATCCTATGATCGTATCTTATCGTATAGTGTTAAAATGATGATGCACGATAGATATAATATTTTTGATTGTAGAGAAATGTTGGTCTTTGCCAGAAAAATTAAACAAAGACTAATTAGTTTTATTAAAAGAGAGAGAGAGAGAGAGAATGGTACTCGTACATGAACTAAGAAATCTTGTGGAGACAAGAAACAACGTATGGAGACCTTTTAATTTCTCTTAAAAATTTATTATTATTAAAAATAAAAATAATTAAAATTGAACAAAAGGTATCACGAAAAATCCTGCATAAAAGATCATAAAAAATGAAAAACCATTCTGAGATTTTGTGGAAAAAAAAATGTATTTTAAAAAATACATTGATAAATAAAACATCTTTTATATTATTTATCAATGAATGGATCTTTTTAAAGGAAATTCCTGAAATGCTTTCAAAAAGTATTATCAAAAAGAAAGAAACGTGGTTTCGTACAATAAATATTGGATAAGTTTTGATATTATGTACTTACTAATGAAATGTTATAAATTATAAGGTTTAATCAGTAAATTTTTGATTGCGCTCGTAGACAATTAAGAATTTGCTCCGGAAGGATTGAAATCCTTTAGTTTTGAACTGAATACGATTCGCCGGAAAAATTTCACATTGAAAAAATAAGTGTCATTTTATTGAAACTATAATCAATTTACCCTAAACACACCCAAATTAACATAAAAACCACATAAATGTTATCGTTTTTGTTCGCTGCTTTCTCAAAAAGGCTCGAACAAATAAAGGTTCACCGAGAAATCGCAAAAAGTGATGAAGAGCTGTTACAATTTTTCTGTACAGACGATTTTTCCGTTTTTTTTGTGTCCCCTCAAATAATTTTTTTCTCTAAGTTTGAAAGTTATAAAAATTGAAAACAAAATGTGAAAAGAAAACCTGCTCGAACTAATGACGTATAGTGTTATATTCATTAAATGTGCCTATATTTAAATAAAATGCGTAACGAGCTCTAATGAGCAATTATTCAATAATTAAAGTAATTATTATAATTTAGAATAATTATAATGCAGCTGCATCAACGGCAGTAACAGCAGCGGCAACAGTAGCAGCAGCAGCAGCAGCAGCAGCGGTAGATAAAGTGGTTATTCTTGTTGTAGCAACATGTTAAAATCATGATAAAATCGTGGTAAAGCCAAATTAAAATTGACGATAAAATGTACATACAAAATAGTATATAAAAAATAGAGCAAAAGATGATGAGAGAAGAACTCAAACTCTTTGAATGCTTCGCAGCAACACTTTCACAAAAGAGTTAAGGACTCAATTTGTTTCTGGTTATACATATTTAAAAATAAAAACAACAAAATAAAATGTAGGTACAACAATAACAGCATTTTTTAGCACGTAATAGAAAACAATTAATTCATTGAAAGCTTAATCATCATGTACTTGTTTTAATTATGGTTGTTCGTTCGTGCATCATTAAATGTTATTTAATTACGTATTATTAGACGAGAAGCGTTTTTTTTTGTTAAATCTAAAAAGTAGTTGATTTTAAAAACTTGTTAGTTTTAGAAACTATTTTGAAAAGTTCAAAGAAACGTTACTTTCAACAATTCAAATCGATTTGCCGGCTTCGAGAGATAGTTTGACCTCGGAAAAGTATTAACAACTTGTCGTAAGCTTAAAACCTACTACGTGGGTGCATGTGTATGCAGATTTTTACAATGTTTGTATGTATGTGTGGATGTATGTCGTATGCTTAGTGGGAGTGCTGAAGGCTGCTGCTTCTCTAAGAGGTTATGATTTATTATTTTTAATTTCCGGTAGCGTCAGTGAGAGCGCGTCGCGTCATTCATCAACGCGACACCCAACCAGTCTGTACATCTCAATATTCACGTTACAATAGCGTTGGTGTTGTTGTTGTTGGTGTTGGTGTTGTTGTTGTCGTCAATATTGCAGAATGTATTGTTGCAGAATGTAATAAAAATTATTACATGCTTGTTACGAGAGAAGCTCTCATGCTGTATAGACTAATAGCCAGCGACAGCAGCCTTCAGGAAACGCTACAATATGCAGAGTGACATGGTGGTATCTTGCTATCCTTGTTGTTGTTGTTGTTGTTGTTATTATTACTTTTATAATAGTTATTTTTTTGCTTCTTTTTATTTTTACTTCTACGCTTGCAGCTTGAACTTTCTTTCCTTTGGCTTTAACTTTATAGCCTGGACACATTCACTTCAACTATTCAGTGTCAACAACAACAACAACAACAACAACAACAACATCCGTCATAATAATAATAATAATAATAATAATAATGGAATGGCAACGATAACAACAACAACAACAACAACAAACGATACTAAGTAACAACATTATTGGCTGTTTTTTTCAACAATTCTTTTTTCTGCTGCTCCCGGCGACTCCTGTTTCACTAAAATATATTTTATATTTAGGTATTTTCCATAAACGAAACGTGTGTGTGTGTGTGTGTGTGTGTGTGTATTTGTTACTATCGTAACATAAAATATTAGCTTTATACTATGTATTTTTGTTGGAAAAACGCCTTTATTGCATTTTGAAAAATTGGATTTTTTCTGTGCTTCTGCCGGATTTTTCTTATTTATTTAAGATGAAGCAAAAGAGCAAGCGAGAGAGGGAGAGGGAGAGCAGCGCAGTTAGAGTGAAAATGAAAGTGTGACAATTAGTTTCGGCTGAAAGTGTTCATATATCCTGTTGCGTTGCGTAACTCCTGCAGCGTGAGGAAGTGTGCTGGCTGATTTCACGCTTCTTGCTCCTGATTTTGGTTGTCCTTTATTTGTTGCTGGGCATGTCTTGAAAAGAAAAGTGTCACCATAGTTGTCCTCATAGAGAAGTGTTCACATCAGCCCGTACAGAAAACATTATGGTTAATGATAACCAAATGTTGGTATAAGTTGAAAACACTGACATTTTAATAAAAATTAGAATATTTTTTTATTAAATCTCAATACGTTTCTCAAGAAAAAAAAGACAAACTCATAACTGAATACGTTTGGGTGAAAAATCATTCATAAACTTTTTCATCGATAGCGATGAATACAAAGAAAATATATTCAGATAAAACAATTTGCGAACACATCAGAATTCTATAGATTTTGAGAATAAATTATATGAAAATCTATAGAATACTTATTTTATATTCTTTGGTAATAGAAAACTCTTTAAAAGTGTTTCTAGAAAGTGTTCCTTTTAAAACTGCTCACTTTAGGTTTCAGCAGCTTTCTTTTATTTAAAAAGAAACCCAAAAAGGTCAGTTGTCTTCGGTTCAATATTCCAATTCTTATTTCTTTCTTTTGTCGTTTGATTTGTGAAGCAATTTCTTATTATTTTGGACTGTAAGTAAAATAAATTCTCTTTGGTTTCATTCTATTTTAATTAAGAATGTTTTTTTTTTTCATTTTCACTTTAAATTTTTTTGGTTTGTTTTCATCGTTTGTGGCTGTATTTGAAGAAGCTACCAGTAAAATTCGAGTCAACAATAAAAGAATCCATTATTTTAGTCAGAAACTTATTACTTTTTCAATGCTTTTAACTCCAAGGAGTAACAAATGTCTTCATTCATGCATTCATTCATTCATTTATTCAACCTTCAGCATGCACTCGCGCAATCAACCAGGAGCCGGTGGCTGGGTCGACCTTCTCGCCAGCCCTAAAACATTAGGTTGATGAAATGTACGAGTATGTAGCTCACGATACCGCCCAAAAAACAAACACCTACAACAACAATAACAACAATCATCAACTACAACTGAAAATTTGTGAGAAGAAAAAAAAATGCAATCCATTCGAGTGGAAAATAAAATAAAATAAATCTATTCAATAGAAAAAAAGGTAAATGTCAAAGAAGTAAATTAGAAAAATTGTAAAATCCTTTTAAAAAGCAGAAAAGTGTCGCACTGACTCACAAATTTAAACACACACACACACAAAGAGAGAGATACACACCCATTTTCTTGGTATCCTTGGCCAATTCATTTTTGTTTCGTTCCTCGATCATTCGTATCGTCTGTCTGATGTAACGTCCTCTTCCGACCGACAACCTTTAGCCGTTTCATGCCCCTCTACCCCTGTCCCATTTTCACCCCCCTCCACCCTCCCTTCATCCGCCTTACCCCCACCCTTTTAAAAAACTCTAACTCGTCAGGAGTTAATGTTATTCTTAAGGCAAAAGCGAAATTCGAACCGACCCACCGACCGACCCTCTTCATTCCTCCTCGCGCTCCCTATTTTTCTCTCTGATTATTTTACTTTTATTCTGTTGAAGTTGTTTCTTTAGCAAAGCTTTATCCTTTACAACTTGTTCCTCAGATAATATTTTTTGTTCTTTTATTTCGATTTATTTTAGTTCATTTTTGTTAGAAAGCAAAAGACAAATCGGTTAATTTCCTCCCCCTGCCCCAAGCGCCCGTTCTCGAACGCCATTGTTTCGTACTCATCAATCGATGCCCGAACTCAATGGACTCAACTCAACTTGTTAATAATATCCTTTCCTTTTAATTTTTTTTTCTTCTCCGTCTTAGTCCTTTCTTAGTCCTTCCTTGCTTTCCGTCTTAAGGTGGAAGACGCTTTTAACGTGGCTTGCTTTTCGTCGAAGTGAAGAAGTTACGTATTTTCAAATTTTGCTGAGGCGAGATTGATGCAACCTCAAGAGAAGGATTTTTACTTCCTTCAGAATCCATTCCGTGATTAATTTTGACGGTAAAGTTCATTTCTTCAGTGTCCATTTTACTACCGATCATTAAAATCTGAAAAGGAATGTCGAGGTGATCGATAGCATTTACCAGGAAAGCTGGTAAGGAGCTGTAACTATTCTAAGATTTTAAAAGTCAGCATTTTTTAACATACAAAAATAATCTTTTTCATATCGTACCTAATAACATTTCAATTTTTCTCAGTCTCTGATGCCCGTTAATGAAATGATTTCAATTTCACGCAATAAATATGAACTTATTGGTTGATTATTTTCATTAACGGCGACGACGGTAACGCTGTCGCTGTTTGTAGGGATCAAAGTGCTTTCGAGCTGAATCGCAAAGAGAGAAAGTGTATGAATTTTGATACGACGATATTCTCGTTAGTAAAGAGACAAAAACTGAAATATGTTGGCATCATTAAAATTAATATGAAACTCATTTAATGGAATTGTTAACGATTTGTTGGGAAAAGGCAAACGGCTACACACCAATAGACGTTCGCATACACACACGCATACTCACACAGGCTTACAGAACCTCATGCATACAAAGCTACGAATGTATTAAGTACGAAATTGCAAGAGCATTTGCCGCAGCAACAACAAAGCTGCAGTAATGATCTACTACTACGGACTAAACTGACAGACCGCCGGTCGGTCGGACGGGCGGGTGGTGATGAGGGTTGGACTAAAGTGTCGGGAAGAATGACGTAAAAGAATTCATGGAGTTCGGGGAGTACGTGGCTGATGGAAAAGGATCGATAATGGACCTCACTTCGTGTCGTATCGAAACAAGGCCAGAAAACACTCGAAAGGGATATGCCACAGCAACAACAACAACAAAATAAAAGGCGAAAAGCATACATTTAGCAACAACAACTACTACTACAGTCATGAGAACCTGCACGTTCAACTAAAAAATGAATCATAAGGTGTTAAGAGTTGACTCATTAGGTTTTTACGTTTCGACACAATCGTGACTATTTCAAGAAGACGCGTCTGGCGTCTGGCGTCTGAGAAAAGCCAACAGGACTAAGGCTTGGCGTTGTTGCTGGTTTTTTTTATAGTTGTTGTTGTTTTTGTTGTTTAAATTGTTCTTACTTCAGGCCTGTCAAATTGATTTTCTTCTCATTTAAATTACTTTAAGTCCGTTTAAGCGCCATCGTTTTACAAAATTTTTAACAACAAGAACAAAAGTGGTGGAAATTTGAAAAAAGTCGCTAATTCTAGCAAAAATATTCTTATTATTATTGAAACTAATGTCAGCTGCATAGGACTAGATTTATTTAATTATGAAAAATGTCATACACTCCGAATCGATCCTTTTGAATTTTTTATGAAAATCTTGTACATATTAAGATTATCATTAAAATCAGTGTATTCAAAACCACAACCTCAAGTTATTGTTTTCGTCAATAAAATTTGGCAAACATTTGTCTCCGTCAATTTTCGCGTTTTTAGCAAAATTCTATACTAACTAATCATGATGGCATATTAATAAATTCCTTCATAAAACCTTTTCGCCAGATTTTTCTGCGAGAAAAGTGTCCTTCTTATTACGAACAAGACCTGAGAACAACGCCCGACCTCTCGGTCAAGAGAGATAAGAGATTTGCCGAGATTTAAGCGCGGTCTGGTTGCTCAAATCTCACTAGCGCCTGCATTATTCAGAAACACATAAAAGTAAATTATTTATTTCTTAAGAATTAATTTTATTTAAAAATTATTATCAATTTACTGAATGTATTTAAGTTAATAAATCCGAAATTTGCTGTGAATAAGATGTTTCTCTAATAGAAATTGCGAAAAACGTTTGGCGACGGTAACACTATTTTCAAATTTTAAAAAATATTCAATAAATAAATACTTAATCATTTTGGAAAGACACTTGAAGGATATTTTCACATTTTTAAAATAGAATATCAAATTTTTTTTTACAGGAAATCTATTCACTTTTTACTCCTTTAGACCAATACTTACGTCCTTTTAATATCATTAAAAATGACAATAAAAAATTAATTTGAAGGAAATTTATTTATTTATGAATAATTGTATATCACAAATCCTGAATGCTTTCTCTTTGTAATAAAAGATTTCAATGTCTGTAGATTTAAATGTGGCAAATTAGATGCTATTCCTCCAACAATATAGAAGCACTTTTTGTTTTTTTAATAATAAATAAAAATATTTTATCAAATATTTTAATGCTTGTAACTTTTAAATATTTCAAATATTATTAAAAAATCATAAAATAAAACAGTAGAAAGAACGGAAATTGAATTCAAATTTGGAAAAGGCAGATAATATAACCGGGTGCGCTGGAAATGAGTTATCTCAGTTTCCAGAAAAAAGAAGCGACACACACACACACACACACACACACACGCACATTTTGCTGGATATCGAAATTACAAACAACTTCATTGTAAATCTCCTTCAGCTTTCAATCAACGTGTAAGAGTGAGACATAAAAGTTACAGGCTATGGCTGTTCGCTTCGTTGCGTTTGATGGCGCTCACCAGCTAGTACACCAACAATGCTGAGACTAGCAGCCATATTGAAAATCATTCAAGTATTACGAAAATCGTAGGCGGAGCTAAGCAGGCGCACCAGCAGTGCTTGAACGCAATGGCTGCGTTTATTTTGTTGTTGCTTGCGCTCGAGTCTTTCAGAATGGCAGAGTGTGTGCTGAGAGAGCAGCTCTCATAAGCATTGGAGAAGGCCATCTGAGAAAAAGCTGTTGTTGTTGCTGCTTCTGCCATAGGCATTAGTTTTGGTGGGCACTTTTTTCATTCTTTCGAAACGATATGTTGAACACATTTTGTATTCTCTCACATTTTTTATTCTCTGAGCGGGAGGTGTTTTTTTTCATGCCGCTTTTGCTCGTGCGTAATGCGCTGATGCGCTACCTTCGACATGCGCTGGCGTTGTGTTCGTTGTTATCCGAAAAAGTTTGCCTGTTTACTGAGAATTTTTCAAAACTTCAGTTTTCGAATTTTCGAAACTCTTTGCATGGTAGTGTGAGTGCGGTTTGTAATTGTATGGGTACAATTCGAATTTCGAAAAAACGCATTTTTGTAAGTGTTGGTGCAGAGCTCCCGGGATTTCGATAAACAGCCATGGGCCGAAATTCTTCGAAATTCGAAAATTCCGTTTGGATTTCGGTGATTACAGTGCCGACTCGGTCGATGGTTACTTACCTGCCATTTCTGCGGTAGAATTTCAACATATTTTTTCGAAAATTATGTTCAGTAAGAAATAGTTCTCTTCTTGTTTTTCTTCTTGTCAATTCTTGAATATGGCAGAGAAGACCAAATAAACTGATACAGAATAGTTATTTGTTTGCTTTATTATGTTTGTATTTTCTATTAAGGGTTCGTTTTTTTGGGATTGCCATCAAGGATAAGAGCCGCCTTTGCCTTTCACGTTGTAGACTCAATGCATTTTCCTAATGTCTTTAGTAATTATATCAAAATATCCTGCTGATCGTTGGGTAAAATGTAAATTTATTGCAGGTGTTCCATCAAAAATTCTCTTTAACGACCAAACAAAATAACAATTTTGTTTCGATTTCAGAGAGTTTTAAGCATTCATACATAATCCCTTTATGAGCCTTTTGGTCGTTAGTGTAATTAATTTTCCTTAATTTTTGAAGGTGCGAAGCATTGTCGGTTTTTTGTAATTGCTCTCGTTTTTTAAATACATACTTTTAATTATTTCTTAATATTAAAAAAAAAAATGGAATAGTACGTACTTTTAATTGTTTGTTTTTTTTTTCTGAAAGTTCATTATCCATCATTTCTTCATCGAAGAGTTGTTGTCACAGACTGTCAGTATTTATTGGACTGATTGATACGTTATAGATTTTTGAATTTGCTATGAAGTATGGTTTTTCTTATTTTTTTTTTGTTTTAACTTGAAGCTTTTTTAAACGCCTTTTAACGAGTTAATTTCATTAGAATTATTTTTTTTTCTTATTGAATTTCTTTCGGTTCTTATTTTTTTTTTACAATTTGTTCTCTGGATTCTTCGCAATCGTTTTCGATTTCTTAGATTGATTAATGGATTTCTCTTTCGATTTTGTTAAGGTTTTCAAAAAAATATTTAAAAACAATCATTAAGTAGTGCCAATCAATCAATCATTGATTGTTTAATACAATCTTGTGCAATTAAATTTGAAAAATTACTTTTAGAGTGTGTCTTCAGTGTAACGCCTTTCAAAAAACCAAAAACAAAAGAAACAAGTGTTTGATGACTTTATTATTTTATTAAGAAAAATAAATAGACAATTTTGTAACTGAAAAGTTTTGTTGTATTTATTTTAGTAATAAATTGAAATTTCTTCAAAACTTTTTTGAGCCGAGAAGTTGATATATTCTTTTGTTCAATTAATTCATTGAATTAGTTAAAAATTTCAGCACTTCATTATCAAATTTTGAAAATTTGTAAATAAATACCGCACCGCCAACGCGGCAAATGAGCTGAAAATGTTTGTATAAAAATTTCATTAGTCTTGAAATAAGTTTCCCTCAATTAAAAAATATATTAATTTTAATTGTACTCCTCAGGCATCATTAAAAATTCGATCTAGCAGAATTTGTTAAATTTAACAAACTGCACGCGAATAGACCGACGCGTCGGCGACAGAAAGCAAATATCAAAAAGAAAAGTATGTACCTAACTATATAGTATGTACGTATTAATTTTGTTCTACATTCCGGAGTTTACACCGCTTCCTTGCTTTCTTCGCCCTCCTTTCCTTTCTTCCTTTCTGACACTAGCACCGACTGATAGAGAAAAATTGGAAAAAGAAATATTTTCATTTTTAAAGAGAAAATTTTAAATTTCTAAAGACAATGATAAAGAAAAAAAAAATAGACGAAGTGCCAAATCTAGAATCATCATGAATATAATGATTTTCCACCAAAAAATGGCAGACAAAATGTAGCTATGTATTAAAATCTTCTGTTGACATTTGAAATGAAATGAAATGATAAATTATGCATGGAAAATGTAAATACTAAATTTTAAATTGTTAACAATTTAACGAGACCAAGAAACCGATTTCAAAGATATTTTCAAGACGTCAAATAAACAAACGATTTTTTCGATTATGAACACATTTTTCTACTCAGAACTGTTTCCGATAAGCACTTTTTCTTATCCTCACTTTACTTTTTTGAATAATTAAAAAAACTTTTAAAACCTAATCTTTTTTCAATATCTAAATAAGATAATAAAAAAAAAATCCATAAGATTACAAAAATTGTTTCTGGCCTGAGAAATCTCACAGTCTAACGGTTCCAAAACCTGTAAGTTATTTTTAAGTTAAAATGATATTAAATAAGTAACTAATAAATAAAATATAAAACAGAGGAAAGTGTATAAGAAAATAATAAGTAATAATAAAATAGGAAAACTATTTTTCAATTTCATGAAACTTGAAAAACTGCGCCGTTTATTATGAAAGTGGTTTAGGTCGACATCATTAAAAAATGGAGTTAATGTTGAGAAAACTTTTGTTTTTTAATTTTCTTTAAATGAAAAGATCAATTTCTTCAAAATCTATACAATTTTTATAATTAAAATTTTCATAAAACCAAAACAAGATTTCCAAAAAATTCAAAAAAGATATTTACAATGTTACTGATCAGAATAATCTTATTATTTCTACTGATATGTGTACGAAAATCCATCCCATACTAAGATATTTTAATGTTCTAAACAAATAAAAGATATTTTAATAATTTCAACGAAAAAAATTAAATAAAAATCCCCATTAGTCGCCTCTTACGACAAGCCAGGGGTCGCTGTGGTCGCATTCTTTGGTCTTAGCACAGCCCCGAACCACAGGGCTCGGTTCAAAGCTTGGTTAATATAAAGATAGAAATATCTGTAGAATATGTTAACAATCAAATTGTGACAAAAAGTATATTATTTCCTTTTTTTGCAAAGTAAGATTATTAAAAAAAAATACTTTAAAATAAAATCTTTCTGTAGTTTTGTAAGAAGCAAGACCGGCGTCGATCTTAGTTTAATGATCATGAATGAGATCACGTTCACAAAACAAACACTTCACAGACTGATGATCGTTCATGCTTTTTTGTTTAAATTGTTCTTATAAGTAGTTAAGGTATATAATTAAATTATCTAAAATCTTATTAAAAATTAAAACAAAAGAAGAGATTTTTTTTTAA
This sequence comes from Conops quadrifasciatus, assembly GCA_949752815.1. NCBI lineage: Eukaryota > Metazoa > Arthropoda > Insecta > Diptera > Conopidae > Conops > Conops quadrifasciatus. The sequence continues at coordinate 15,452,868 of OX457078.1, read as the reverse complement.
GATTTTGAAAGAAATCGCCATAAAGAAAAATTATAACAGTTGATAAACACATTTTGTGATTCATTTTTATATGCATAAATTATTTACTTCCAGTAACGTTACATCAATTTACTTTTTTCATGTACAGTTTTTTAATATTAATGTTTAAGCCTTAAAAAAATGTCCTTGAAATGAAATGCAATTTATTTATGTTTGGAAAAAATAAAACGCCTTTTGATTATTTAAGTATTTTTCATTTATTCTAAAAAGTATTTTTTATTTATTTAAATTATTTACAAGAATTTTTCTTCACCTTCTTCTTCATTTTCTGCACATATTTTTATATGTATGTATATAGTATATTGTATATATACAGATGCATATACCTACATATTCTTTATATGTACACACATATACCTATGTACATTTATTCCATGTATTGTATATATGTATTTATTTTTTTTACTTTGTTTATTAAATAATATTGTATATAATATGTTTTTGTTGTTGTTGTTTTACGTATTCATTTTTCTTAGAATTCTTAAAGAATGAGGCCTTAAATAATTACGTATTTGGATTTTTTTTGTGTGTTTGTTTTGCAAAAAACAACTCTTTGCAGTGTAGAATCTTAAGTATTTTAAATTTTTCGTGTAATTTTTCTTAATTTAAGTTATCATTGTTTAATTTGTTTTTGTTGAATCTATAAAAGTTATTGTTTTGTTTTTGTTAAGCTGAAAATGATTTGTGTGAAGCACTTTGTTAAAAATTTGTAAAAATAAAAATTGTTTCGGAGGCATAAAAATATTATTATAACATAATTAAGCGCTCATGAAATGCTTCGTTCAAAAATAATTTAAAAAGTAGGCATTTTTTATTTGTGGTGTTTTTCAATATTTATTTTCTATTGTTTTTTAGAGTTGATTTTCTCGATATTAGTGTTTTTAAATTATTTTATTGTTTAATAAATAATGATCACACGCAGTAACGGTACTGTTTTTATTTTTGGATATTTTCATTTTATTTATGCTTCTTAGCTAGTACTTTTTAACTGAGTTTCAAAATATTTTTTAATAAAAGAAGTACAATTTTCTTAATTTGGAAATATATCGCATTTATTTTGTGTGTCAAACGTTTTATGTTTTATTTACACAACTCTTTTTTTCTGTATGATTTCTTTCTGATTTTTGTTGTGGTTTAATATTTAGTTCTTTTTTAGTAGATTTAGTTTTTTTTTAAGTTATTAATAAATAAACAGTAATCTTCGACACCTCTAGTAGTCGCTACTTAAAAATGTATACCATAGTTTTTTTGTATTTCTTAAATTAAATTCGCTATTTTAAAGTAATTAATGTAATTAATTATTTTTAGTAGATATATTTTTTAAAAACTTTGGTATTATTTTCGCTCACAACAACACTTCATAAAGAGTGGTGGGCGGGGGGTAGAAAGAAGAAGTAAAAACGGAGGGAAAGGGATAAACCAAAATGAATTTCTTCACTGCTACGAATCACGAAATCCTAGCCGTGATTTAGAAATATTTTTTTCGCAAAGTTTTGGAGTGTGTTCCTTTCTCTTACAACAAAAAAAAAATCGTTATAAATATCTTATTTATTAAATTTATTCATTAAATTAATGCTGTTGACTCTTAGTGTATTTTTTCATTTTATTTTTAGCCAAAAATTAAAGAAAGCCAAAATTTTGAATTAAGAATGTTAAACAATTTGTTTTGAGAGTTTTTTAAAAATTAATTACGAACGTTTTTTAGTAGTTCTTTATGCAGTTTTCTTGTATTAAGTTTAATTTAATTTCGTGATATTGTGAGAAGCTCTAATGTTTCATTTTATATTCAAATTTTTTCCTTTTTTCTCTTTTAAGCAAATTTTCCAAAATTTTAAACTAACAAAATTGTTGCATTGAAAGTTTTTAATTTAAATTTTTTTTTATTAACATTTTTTAATTTCAAACTTTGAGCTTCTTACTTATTCTTAAAAGAATTTTTTAAATTGAAAATTTTCACTTTCTGAAAAAATTATTCGGAAACAGATTGCACTAATTTGAAAAAGCCATGCTCTGAAAAAAATCATTTAAATTGATGTTAATGAATTTTTTGAGAGTATGATTGTTTTTTTTTTTCTGAAAAAATGTATTTAGTTTTTATCAAATTTTATTTAAGGACTTTACTTTAACTGAATTAATTTTTCATAGAAATTTCCAATTAATTTTAGTTAAATTGAAACGCAAGCGATTTTGTTTTTTTGTTTTGTTATTTGTTTGGCTTTGTTTTTGCTTGTGATTTGTTTTTGTGCTTTTTCTTGTATACAATTTTCTTTGTGTTGTAGAAACGCTTTAAATTAAGTGTTAAAGAAACACACACTTTCTTAAGTCTAAATTATTTCTACTCTCTAAATTCAATACAGTTAATTTGTTTTTTAAATTCCTTTTTTTTAATTTAACTATACAATTTATATTTTCTTTAAATTTTTGTTATTTTAAGTTTTAAATATTTTTTTATGTAGTGTTGTTTTAGTTGGCTTCTTTAACTTTCCTCTCTCTTTTTAAGATTAATTAATTATATAAAATAACTTATTTAATTTGAGGTCACATGAGTTGGTTTTGTTGTTGTTGTTATTATTATTTTTCGAGTTTTCTTTCTTTTATTTAAATTACAATTCATTTGCTTTACATGAACTAAAAGGTTATAAAAACGTATTTATAAAATCATAATAATAAATTAAATAAAATTTCGGAAAAATTACCCAGCGCTTGAAAAATAATTTTATTATTGTTTTTTTTTAACCTAAAATAGTTGTCTTAAGGGGCTCGATCGCTCAAAAATGGAAAGTATAAAATGCTTTTTGAAATTTTGGAAAATCGAAACTAAAAGAAAATTAAAAACAAGAAATTAAGACAATTTAAAAAATCCAATTTGGAAGCTATTGATATTAGTTTCCAAAAGTTATCCAATTGAAAAAAGTCGAAACACTTCTATGAGGTTTAAAAATGAAATCGAAGTGGTTTGAACATTTTAAGAAGCAAAAATATTAAAAACAATAATGAGACCATTTATGAGACAATTCGAAAAACTTTTCAAAATTTATAACAAATTCAGAAAAAACAAAATTAAATTAAATGAAACAACTTAAATATTTTGTAGAATTTTAAAAATAAATAAGACTTAAAAATGCAAAAAAAAAAAACAACAAAAAGATTTAAATATTGAACAAATTGAAAAGTTTTTGAGAAAACAAAAAAATGTTGTAAATTAAAAGTATCAAGGATTTTCAAAGTTTTAAAATAGTTTCTAAAAAATTACCACCAAGCAGAATTTTCGTAATAAAAACATGCCAGTTTCTCATAATTGTTAAAATTTTTGCATGCTTTTTTAAATTCTTATTTATTTTTAAGTTTTCCACAAAAATACATGTTTTTCCATTTATCGCGACGTGCCCTCGAGAATTCAGCGATTTCGAGTACAACAACAAAAAAAAATATAATATGATTTGATAATAAATTTTAATAGTTTTATGATCGTTAGAAATTTTGCATTCTTTCTATTTTTTGCTCAATAGATTTGCGCCTAATTTTCAAATTTAATTCTTTCATTTTTAGATTTTCAATAAAAACTACTGTTTTTTGTTGTTTGCTACTGCTGCTAGTAATGCTGCCGTTGTTGTTGTTGTTGTTGCTGTTGCTATAGTCACGATGGTTGTGGTTATTGCTGCTGCTGGCGACGATGGTGGTTTTATTGCAGTGTTTTATTGTGGACTATTCGGTGGCGTGATCTCATCGCCTTCGCCGCCCGAACCGGGCTCGCCTTTGGTTTTGTTCTCCTTTTTCCACTTCATCCGGCGGTTCTGGAACCAGATCTTGATCTGACGCTCGGTGAGGCAGAGCGCGTGAGCGATTTCGATGCGTCTCCGGCGCGTGAGGTAACGATTGAAATGAAACTCTTTTTCCAGCTCCAGCGTTTGGTAACGCGTGTACGTCTGACGGCCGCGCTTGCGTTCTGCGGTTGGGGAAAAGAGTAAAAAAATCGAAAGAAATTAATTCAGTGTCAAAAGAAGACGTATGAGTAGCTACAAGAAGTACGATACAAAAAATTAAAATGCAATCGTAAGCAACATTTAAAAATTTTTTTCTTGAAAGAATAAAAAAATATATTACAAAAATAAAAAAAATTGTATTTAAAAAGACACATCCAATACTACATTATACTTATGAAAAACTTGTTCTTAAAATATTTTTTTAAAGATTGTGAGAATTTTCGTTCAGTGGACAAAGCGTATTAAAAATAATAACACAAAAATGGTATCTCTTTCGTAATAAACGTAAAAGGCCTTGAGGTTCCGCGCTAATCACGGCTTTAAAGATATCTTTTTTCAAAATCCTCCTTCCTTCCTCTCTCGCTCCCTGTTTTTCGGACTAAAAAATATAAGAAAAAGGAAAAAAACGAAAACCAAAACCGACGTTGAAACCTACCGCGAACGACCCTCAAAATTTAAAAATTTGTACTTGTCAAAATCACAACATGTGTTTTTTCTGGCCAACGTTGTTTTGTTGTTGTAGTTTAATCCGTAGCGGATTTGATGCACATTCCAAAAATCAAACAATCAAAAACCAAAAAATAAAAAGAGAATTAAACTGACACAGAAGAGCTCACGTTTTAAAAACTAAGGTAACTGATAATAATTACACAAACAAAATTTAAAATTAAACTAACGTAAATTCAACAAGTGTACCATCAGCATCAGCATCGTTACCATCATCATCACCTTCACTACATTGAAGTACAATAGCAGCAGAAGAAGAAGGCGAAAACGAGGGTCACCAAAACAAAATGAATCTTGTTAAGTAAAGAAATGACAAGTTTTTATTTAAAAAAAATTGTGTTTTGTTCGTTTCATTTTTCTCAACATTTTTCAAAGTAGAAACAAGCAGTGCAGGATGGAAAGAGATCAGAAGGGGCCCCAGCATCAAAGTAGAATATTCAGAAAATGAATGCATTTTGTATTAATGAAAGACGCTTTCGATCAATCAAGATTTCTATTTGAAGGAGGCGCAAATAATATTTTATTTAGCGGCACACGCAACGATTTTTTGCAAATGCGGTGAAAAACATCAAAATGAAGTCCAATAAAAAAATTAAAACTTCTGGAGTCTACACAAATTTCATACAATTTCAACAGCGTGGCGGCAAACTTCTAAAACATTATAAAGTCGGCTAATAATCATTTTCGCGAAAGAGTATTACTTTCATTTATATGGTGCCTGTCAATCATATCAAGCACAAGACTCTATTTGCTAACTTTAGACAAATTCACGTAAGAAATTACTTCTAAAGCATGACACAAGATCAAAGAAGTTCGTATAACTCAAAGTAATTAAAACCTGTTTGAATGAATGAATGTTTCTTCTTTGGCAATAGAATCTGCTTGAGTTTTTAAACATGAATAGATTCCGCTCCTTGAATTATAGATTCTGATTGTGATTGTATCATGCTTTCATTCGTGAATAGATCTTATTAAGTCTTAAAATTTTATAAATACTTTCTGTCTTATCTTTTTTTTTCTATTCTACTAATACTTATTAATTTAAGGTATCGTATTCAATCTTTTACTTGTGATAAATACCAATTTTTTCATTTGGAAATTACTAAAAAACCTTCAACTCTTTAGTTATTTAAATCTTTAGTATTTTTAATCAATTGATAGAAAACATATATTTTTTTTTGAGAAACTACAGAAGAATCATTTGGCATGAGAACAAAACTCAGCTCAAAACTGACAAAGTAAACACCTCCATTTTCTCTATTCCTCAGGTCGTCTTAATCTGTTTTTAATAGCTTTTCCATTGCCATAGTATTCTTAGTTTATGTTCTTTTGCCATAATTTTTTTATAGTTCATCAAGCAGGGGCTCATTTGTGCCGCGTTACGCCACTAAATGATAGAATTGATGCCGCGTCTGTAACTCGAGGCGGCCGCATTTAATCATCATCAGTTGAAGAGCATCGGACGTACGTAGCGAGTACCACCGAGAAGGATTGGTTGCCTTCTTCCTCCTCTGCGATGGCGCTTCTTATATTTCATTTCATTTCATTGGATCATAAGAAACTATCGTATTTGCTCAGTTGTTTTTTTTTACTCGTCGTTGTTTTTTGATACGAGTTTTAGTGATTTAGCGTGAGCGTTGCACGGACATGATACATGGGTAGAATGGTTCTAGTAAAATTTAAGGGGCGGGGAGTAGGAGGATGGGCGGCGGTAGTTAATAGAGATGGGTTTTACGATTTGATATTCTTTTTGTTTTTCAGCTGAAAAATAGAGTCATACAAAAAGTTGGACTCTTTTCTTTAAACTCTTTGCTAAGAGACTTTAAGGAATGCTGAACTAAGATTCGAAAATTCAATTTTAAAGACCTTAACCATAATTAAATCCTTGTAATTTTTTTCTCTTCAAAACATTCACTACGACAAGCTTTTGTTGAACTGACAACACAGCCTCAAGGCCTGACCATTTTTAATCTCAGAATAGAATGGAGCCAGTGAGGCGTCGCCGTCGCCGTCGTCGTCGTAGTCGTCTTCATCATCGTTTGTATAGTCGCCATGTGGATCCAGTATAAACGCATAATGGCTCTAAGCATGCGCATTAATGGACGGCATGGCGGCAACCAAGAAACAAATATGGCTAACTTGGATAAACAGAATTACAATATCCGCGACCAACGGCCCGGCAGATCTGCCCGTGTAGAGCTTCCTGTACAACGCAGCCACTCCTCCCGAGAAGCCCAATGCGTCCAACCACCGAAGAGTACATCAACTCTAAGGCCCATCAATGAGCCATTACGAATGAAACAGGAATCATTTCAGCTGGATTTTTCACGTTTCAACATTCATTCGATCGCTCGAAAGCGAATCGTAATTAAATAGTGATTAAGCCACCATATTTGATTGTTGTTATAGTAGTTGTGGTTGTTTTTTTTGCTGTTATTGTGGGTACTGTTTGATTGTGCGGCGACGTTGGTATAGTTTTCTTACTCTTTTTGATCTAAGAGTTATTATACGCAGTTGTTTTAAGTAACGTTGCTTATTGTTTTTTTTTGGAGGGCAATCATTAAAATAATTACTTTGATGAATGGATTTGACCGCCAACAAAGCAGAAACAAACAGAGAAAACAATTGTTACAACAACAACAACAACAGTTATAACAACAGTAGAAAGACCTAAAAGAGCCGCGTAAAGAAAGACTTGAGACAGTCTAGCGCTGACTTCAATTTCTCTGAGAAAGCCTTTTGTAATAGAAAAGTATATTAATTAAAAATAATTAGGTATCCACTGCGGAATATATTCGTATTATTAAAATTTTTGCATTGGCATTGAAGTTTTTCCTTGAGTTTTTTTTTTAGAAAGTTCATGCTTTATTTAAACAATAGCATAAAATACGGAATTTCATATTATATTTCTTTGTTGTTTGTTTGTCGTTTCATTGCCTCTAAAATAATCTCTGATTAGCTTTTAATTACAATAGAAGCCATGAAAATAATGAAAACAATAAAATTTAAAACAACCAAATAATCTAACAACACCTAAGTCATTTATTTACAACGAAATGAGTTGCAAAATCTTAATTTTAATTTAAAGGATTCGTATTAATATTAAAATATTTTCATAAGTTATAGAAGTTCTTCTCTCTTTTCGTCAGTAAAAAAAAAGGAAGGCGAAAAATAAATTCACAAGAGGTAACAAATTAACAATGCAAAAATTAACAATGCAAAAACAGCAGCAAACACTGCGTATAAAATAAATTGAAATAAAATTGAGAAAAAACTGAACTGAATAATTGGCATCCCTGGAGGTGGTTGCATTTTATATAGCAAATTGCTTGTCATTGCGCTACGCTTGTTACAAAATATTCATAGAGTTTGATAAAACATATCACTTTGTTATTTTTTGTTGTTTTTTAAATAATAATACAAAATGAAAATACAATGAAAATAAACTAATTTAATATTTTCCCAAAATCTTTTTCGGAAAATTTAAAGTTACTTAGATTTTTGACAACAGACTTTTTTTTCTGAGAACAGAAAAGCGTACATTTTATATGGCCGCATATTTTTCAAATATGAATAATTTATTCTTTAGCCTTTGCCTGATGCCTTTGCCTCATTCTGAAAAATCTCTATGAAATCTGTTGAAAACTAGAATTTATGTAAATTTAACAACTTTAGAAAATAGTTTGTAGGCTTTTGTATTGGTTTCTGGACATTTCCGGAAATTTTAAAATCTTTTACGTTCGTTAAAACTTTGTGTTAAGCTTTTTTCCCAAAGTTTACTAACGCTTTTGGGTGGTCGTGGTTTCATTGATGATGTAGAGAGAAAGAGTAAATTTTAAAGAACAAAAACAAAGAAAGAATAATATCCAGAGAAAATGTTTTTTTAATTGCGGAAATTAAAGGCAAGCACTCACGCACGCACAGCATGCTTTATGTATGTATGAGTATTAAAATGTATGTATAAAATGTCTGTACGTGCGTATGTAATATTAATCAATTTTGCGAAGACAAGTAAAAAATAAAGGGAAATAAAGAAATTATTGTGTAAAATTCGTGTGTGGCCTTTTTCGTTACCGACATTGATGATATTTATTTTTCCTTTTAATTATTTTTATTATTATAATTATTGCTGATGTTATTTTATTCTTCTTCTCTTTATTGTTGTGTTTTAAATATTTTTTTCTATATTGGTTCATTCGACTTGGTTTAAATTTTGTTTGAGCCTGAGTAAGAGAGTATTTCTTGAGTAATCAACATTTTCCTTACGCTCTTTTTTCCTCAGAAAAATTATGAGTTCTCACGATATTCTTTAAAAACTTGTTCGATAATTAAAAAAGAACAAAATTGCGAGTATATAACTCTTGTAAAATTATTATTAAAAATATACTTAGTATATAATATATTTTGTTTACCAAGAATTTACTTTGATAATTGACTTTTTATAATGATTTTGATATTTATTATTTTTGTACGCTTTTGCGAAAATTGCTTTTCATTTCAAAAGCGCTCAGTCACTCGGGACTTCTTAACCGGCGACAGCGGTGGCGGCTGCGGTGGCCGAATCCGGTCATGTTGGCATGAGCGCATGCATGACACCGTCAACAGATCGTTGGTGATGGTCGAGCGAGTGATGGTCGCTGGTGATGCATCCGCTGCTTTTCATTTCAACTAGTTTTTGGTTAATGCTTCTGCTGTTGTTGTTGTTGTTGTTGTTGCTGTGGCCATTTTTGTCAGCTCACACACACAATCCTCAGTCCCGAAGGACGAGCCCACAAAAAAGGGATATTTTTCTAATATTTTTCATTCCATTCATTTACTCGGTTTTTTTTTGTGTTTGGGTTTCAGCACGCTCACGCCGGCCCCGGGGGACACCCTGAATCGTAGTGCAAACTTTTCATTTTTGACGCTTTTCAGCTGGTCGAAAGTTTCTGTTCTGCGGTGACAGAATACGAGTAAAATACGTAGTGAGCAGTTGCTGTACAGTGTATAAAAAATCAACCATAATAAAATAAACACAGCGAAACCTTCGTACTTCAGTCGAGAAAAAAAGGGAAAAAAAACCAACAAAATCTAAAAGAATTGAAAGAGCTGAGTTTGTGCAATTTTGGGAAAAACCTTTGATGGCTGGAAGCAATGAGTGCAGAACGGTACGCTGAGGAAGAGGGGTGGGGTGGAAGGCGAAGGGAAGGAGTGGGTGAGGGCTCTGTGAAAAACAGAGGAAGCTAAGCTATAGAATGGCAGGAAGAAGAAGAGGAGGATGAGGAGGGTGAACTTGAGGGTGAAGCTTGAGGGTGACTATTCGTTTGACGGGTGTTTTTCCCCCCTCTTGGTTGTTTCGTTGAACTGAGCCCTGAGTGCTGAGTCCCTGGACCTTGTAAAGATTACCGCCGAATATGGTTTTTTTGTATGTTAATACTTCGCACTGTTGTTTTTTTCTGAGTTTGCTTTTTGGTTGGTCCCGCAGTCAGTCTATCTCCTGAGAATAAGCGGTTGTCGAAAACCAGAAGATCCTTTCGTTTATTTCATACGATATTGTGTTTGTTGCGTCGTCGTTGGCGACTTTTTAATAGCTTTAAATATTAATAAAGTGGCAAAAAGTTACAGTAATTAAATTTCTCTGGCCCGCTGAATTCGCCAAGGATTTTTGAATGTTTTTTATTAAGACTTAGATACAGCGCAAGGAATTTTTTGGCGTCCGGACTTTTAAAACCTACGCATATTTCATTTTTATTAAACAATCACTCCGAACGCAATGCTCTAAGGATTCAGACAGTGTTAATTATTTCATACGGTTTTTGTTTTTATTAAATATTTTTTTATCTTGGTTTATTTTTTCCAACCAGAGGACACCCCTTCCCATAAAATTTACTAAAGATAATCCAATTAATTTAAAAGAAAAAATATGGTCTTGAAAAATCAGTTAAAATTTTTTAGATTTTGTTTGAAAAAAAAAAACAACAACATCTACACAGACAACACCAACAGCTGTATGAGGCGGAAATGTGTCAACTTTTTTTGTTGTTTTTGGGGTTTTTTCATTTTCGGTTTCCATTTTGCTGTATGTATGATGGCGTACATTTAGCCTGTACCCTGGACACGGAACCCATGTCAAAATATTTGACAGCTGACTCAAACAAACGAATGCAGAGTAGCCCGAGTCAGCCCCCCTTCGTTTGTATGCCGTTTCGGTTCCTTAGTGTTCGGTTTAGTTGATCCGTTCAAAGTCAGAGGCAAACTCTGCGTATGTTTTAATCTGAAGCAGGAAAGAGCAGATGACGACGATGATGATGATGACGATGGAGGAAGAATTTTGGGAAAAATCATGACATAACCATCCATCCAGCCATACAGACTAGATGTCTATTCAAAGGTCTCTTCTCCTCAAGATGCACGCCATCAGCCAGCAGGTCTTCACAGGCTGACTCGAGCGAGACCAGAGCCAAAGGGACAAGCACTAGTGAAAAAATCTACCGATCAGCGAAGTACGGAAATCCTTATTATGATATTTAAGAAATGATTCTTTATTTAAACCTTTTAAAACTCCGTCCAAATCTTGTTTCTTAAAGTCTATTCGGTCTACGTAAAGAGAAATAAATATCCTTTGAAGTTTAAACGAAGCCGTAAACTAAGAAAGTAGTAAAAATAGCTAAAAAATCTGCAGGTAAATGATAAAAAATGTGTAAAGAACTATTAGAATTGGTAAAGTAACTGTAAAAATAGTGAATGCAACTATCAAAATTGTAAATGAACTGTAAAAATTGTAACAATAACCATCAAAACTGTTAATTTACTAAAAATATAGTAAAAATAAGTACGAACATTGTAAAATAATTGTAAAAGTGGTAAAAAAAAACCATCAAAACTGTAAATTAACTGTAAAGATAGTAAACCATTTTAGTGGTTACGTCAAAGAATTAAGGCTTTTTTTTCGTTCCTAAAAACACTGTCTTTTTTAAAGGTTATTCGCCCCCATTAAATTTTCTCTTGGAAAAGAACAAAAAAATCTCCAAAAAACTCACATGCATAAACCCATGGCTTTTGTGGTTATTTAAAGAAAATCATCACGCATCAAGCAAATCATCTTTTGATCCGTGCACTTAAGAAAAGTTGGCAATAAAGCAAGAAAAAAGCCATAAACCCTAAGAAAACATCGAAAACTTCAAACAAAAACAAACCAAAGGGCGGCCAAATTCTTGTCGGTTGGCGATTGGAAGGGTCTGGGGCTGGGTGAGTGGTCCGCGGACGGCGCATGGCGGAGTATTAAAACTTTTGACATTTTCAGCATGAGCTGCCCGAATATTGACAAGGCCAAGAGAAGAGAGTGATTGGATTTCGGATTTTGTGTGGAGAGGACGAAACGAGAACAAGAGAAGATTTTTGCAAAATTAAAGACCACTAAATCGATCGCATAACATTAGCCTGCGAAACCAATCAATGGAAGTAACTTCGGAAAAGGTTTAAGGATTAAGAACTTTAAAAAAGGAAGAAGGGTTTCACCAAATTCAGTGAAAATTTAAAGAGTCTTTTGAAAACAAATGACTTGCTTCAATTTTATTTACAGCTCTTGTAAATAAAGGTCGCCAACCCTGGCCAAAGACCGACACCACTCACCCCGACTTCTACGGTCGTCTACGAATCATCAAAAGAAGAGAAAAGAATTTTATACTTTCGCGCCTTGAGACGAGCTGGAAAAATCCTCCACTTCTTCTACTTCTTCTTCTTTTGCAGGAATTCAAGGATGAGTAACAGCAACTTAAGTGAATTGGATTGGCATAACAGAGCAGCAGAAGACAACAATAACAACAACAACAACAACAACAACAACAACAACAACAACAAGTGGTAGTGGCAGAACAAGACTGAAAGGTACAAAACTTTGCTGTTAAACAAAACTATTGGACAACAACAACTACAGTAACAGCCAGCAGCAGCTACTGATGACTTCAATGAATGAAATCCCAACGAAAAAGACGTCTTCTTCTTCCCCTCTTCCCCTCTTATCCCGTCTTATTCCTTACTATCCGTAGTTTGTAGAATTTTGCAAACTTTTTCCGAAGCGAAGGATCCACGACAGCGCAATCGAATGCTTAAGTAGTTGTTGTCTTAAAGGACTTAAATGGCTGTCGTTGCGAAGCGAGAAGTGAGAAGAACAGTGTGTGCGTGTACGTTTGTGTTTGTGTAATAAAGAAAATCTACACAATTTTTTCGTTTTTGTTTGGTTTTCTTTCCAAAAACTTGAAGGATTTCACAAAAAATGCAGGGGTCGAGAGAGACAGAGAGAGAGAGAGAGAGAGAGGAGGTAACTCATAGTAACGAGAAAGGGATATACTGGAGTGCTGTTGTTGTTGTTGGAATAGAAGTTTGCTTCGTTTTCGTAAGCATTTCAGTGAAGCTTTTCTTATACGATATTTTCAAAAAATTATGTTCAAAATGAAGTGTACTTTTATCCTTTGAATTGAAGACTTTTTCAAAAAGCAGCAACAAAATCACGTTTCGCGGTAACGAGGGGAGAAAAAAGTAGGGGATTATTTGGTTTTTCAGTTTCGGATTTTAGTTGCTTTTGATGATGCTGATGATGATGATGATGGCTTTATGTTATTTTTTATGACTCTTGAACTTCTGACAAACCAGCTGTTGATGCTTTTTATTGCAATGGATTTCAATTTTAGAAATATTTCATATCATCGAAGAAGCTGAAAACGTAATAAATATCATAAAACAAGGGCACTGCATTCTTAGTTGAAAAAATCATTGATATTTTGCCAAAAGTTCATAACTTCGTACTTATGTATGTGTCTATGAACGTACCTACATTTTTTCTTTATTTACAACAACAAAACATCAACTTATAAGAATAAATAATCGATTGCAACAATTTCTTTGGGTTTTTATTTTCTATACACGTTATTAAGCTAAAGAGGCCAGCAACAGGATCAATGCAAGCAACATCATAAACCGAAATGTATAAGATGCAGTTTTCCAGAAACAATGTTGCAAAAAACGACAAATCAAACCATCAAAATGTTTCCAGAACATTCCAGCGACTTCGGGGCCACTTGTTGCGGTTATTTGTTGTTAGCTTTTAAAATTTATGTCTCTGAAGGAGCATGACTCGAAAAGAGTCCACCAGAACCAAAACCGCAACACAAAAAACACGCACACACACACACAGTTTTTGGAAAATATAAATTTATTTTTTGGTAAACAATAGATCGAACGATTTTTTGATGAAGTCAAGAAAATGTTGTTAGTAAAAAAAAATAAATTCAAAACGACACAAAAGAAAACACAAACCAGAACGTTCAAAAATCAAAACTTTTCACAAACAACAAACTATTTCTTGTTTATGCCAAAAAGCTAATAATATTATTTGCTGCTAACTTGACCAATTTTAAGCTGCTGCTTTTATTTTGCTGTTGCGTTGGTTTTTCTTTGCTGTTGTTGCGCCATCTGCTGCCACAACAAACCTTTTGTTTGTTAACACAAGCAATAACAACAACAACACCACCACCACTAACAAAAATACAACAAAACAAAAAGGACAATGTTCAAAACAGCGCTCATGGAAAACAACTTAATTGAAACCTTATGCGAAGTTTTGAAAAATGTTACGCTCTTTGTTAAGATTTTCTTAAACGCAACCAACAAAACTGTAGAATCGCGAAAGGTGCAGGAAGGAAAAGGGAAGACGTACGGAAGAGGAGGACATACGGTTTTCTGCGCTGAGTCACGAAAATGCGACGACCGCGACGACGACGACGACGGCTACGAACGATGTATCTGTTGGCTTTAGCAATTCAATCCCTTCGAATTTGAGCGGATGTTTTTCGTTAAGCCTCCGCTGCCGGAGCGGACCGGCTTGAATTTTATGGGAACCGACATAGCCCGTTCGTTCGCTGAAGAATCCAGCCGGCACGTCGGTTACTTTTGTGACTCGCGTGGTCGATTCATTTTCGTTGCAGCGCGCGTGAAATCTAAAGAGGCGTTAAGTAGTTGGCCGGAGACTTAAATAGGTACTACAGTGGGACAAAATCGAAATCGGAGAGGGGGAAAATTTTTGAAATTTAAGGGTCGAGGTATTTGAGAAATGATTACTCTTTTTGTAGTTCCTGGCGCTGTAAAAACGGCGGTCTAAAGAAAATCAATAAAATGCAAAGAAAACCTTTTGATTTTGGAGGTGTTTCAAATTTTTTTTTTTGGGGGGGGAAGGGACTGTGTCCAAAATTCTTTCAGTTAAGAAAAAATTACTCGGAAATAACTACGATTAAGTATGATAAAATAAGAATGGATTTAGGAAACACTGGATCAATCGTTTTCATTCCTTCTTTCAAGGGGGACTCCAGACCCCCTTTAAATACAACGCAGAACGAGGCCAAAGCAGCGAGTGGACTTTCACGAGCGGCAATACGAAATCATTCTCGCCTACTTGCCTCGATTCCGATCTCGCTTCAGCCTAAGCCTTTTCAACTACGCCACTGATTCATTTTGCCCCACCGTCTGTCACCACAGCTTGAACGAGCAATATTTATGATCGACTTGCATGAATTGTTGCCCACTCGGCTAAGGATCAGCGGCAACAAGGATTTCAGTTTTATTCAGTTTGTGTTTTTTGTTGAAAAAAATTGATATAAAATTGTTAAAGTAAATATAACTTCGAAGCCTTACTTAGACCAACAACAACAACAACAACAACAACAACAACGGCATCCGGAGCTGGTCATGTCACCTCGCCGCCACGCTATGGCTTGGCTTGGTCTTAGCGCTGGCCGTGCGCCGCCGTGTACCAGCGTGTACCGCGTCTCGCGCATGGAGCGCGGGATTAAACCGAAAAGAAATAAACGCAAACAAAACGAACGAATGTTGCGAGTGCTGCTGCCAGTGAGTGAGTGTTGCTGGTTGTTCGTTGCTCGTTGCTGGTTGTTGGTATTTCAAAGCAGCTCCAGCTCTGCAGGCCGGAGCGTGTTGTGCAGATTAATAAATTGATGGCATCCATTGCAAATAACATGCAACTAATGGCGGCCATCAATTTCGCTTTACATCTCAATCTGGCTTTGAATAAAGTGAGCAACAAGCAGTAAGAAAGAAAAAAGCGAATCGAAGCGAACGAACGAGAACCAGAACGACGGAGGCAGCGCGCAGTGAACAGCAAGCGACTGGGCCAAAAAGAATGGTGCTAGCTCGACGGTGGTGGGCGTGCGGGCGGGGGTGGTGGCTGGAGCCATTCGGCCTGAATCCGTTAACAGAGGCCGGCTGGCAGCGAGCGAGCGCGAGCAGAGCCAGTAGGCGATACAAAAGAGGTTCAAAAAGGCTTGGCATTGCCTAAGACTGGGCCGAGACATCGTTCAAGTTGCCAGAAACCGAGCGGCAGCGGGCTTCATCACCCTCCGTACGTCTGAGCATGCGAATTTCATTCTCAGCTAGCGACGTTTTTTGTTGGTGTAAAAAAGTAAAAAGTCTCGGCAGTAGATGTTCGTCGTAGTCCTCGATGATTTGAGGACTTAAGAATTCAAAGAATGTACGATTTGGTCTGTTTAGCTCTCGCCAAAACAAAAATCCAGACATTGTTAATAGAAAAATTTGTCATTACACTTTTCTTAAGTATTTCATAAGCCGATGTTGATCCTTCTTGTTTTAAATCCCAACGAAAGCGAAAGTGAGCCTCTTGCTCGCAACGTGCACCGCAGGAAGCTCCGCTGAAAGATCAGCAGACGATTCTTATGACAGCGATCGCGTCAAAAATGCATCATATTCAATTTCTTTCGAAACATGTGCGTTGTAATGTTTTCGTTACGAGTCCTTCTTTGTTGGAGAGAGAGGGCGATGTCGCAATCTCTTCAGGAATTTCCATAAACTGCCCTTCTTCTTCTTGTTCTTCGCAGTTTGTGCTCGAGTAAAGGCATCTGCTCATTTCATCGGCTTTATTTTTATTTTATTCCTTGAAAGATTTGAGGACTCAAGGTGTTTTCTCTGCCGTGCTTCTTCCGTTGCTGCGACGCCTTTGCTGCGAAGCATCCCTGCCGCTGCCATATCCTTGCCCTTGGCCGTCTGACTTTCGTTTGTCAATCGCATTTGTCACGCTCTACTTATCCAGCATGCACGATACGTACACAAACCATTCATCCTTTTGCTTAACCGTTGCCAATTTTCGGTCTGGTCTGCTCCGGTCTGATCAATGGCAATTGACTTTTCTGTTTTTGTTTTTGTTGTCGTTTAGCATTATTGCTGTGACCACCCGAACGCCCGTCTGTACAGGTACGCTGTACGGTAGTGCCTTATTCCTCCGATTTCTTTGGTATAATTAAGGAGTCCTTTGGTAGCCGCAACGTTTCGTGTTTTCGGCATCCTAACAACGATTTTGTGCTGTCCCGGAAATTCTTGGAAATATTTTCGTTTTCAATTGTTCTTTGCGAATTTCAATTTCAAAGGAGCAGGTTCTATTTTGCACTCCTAATCCTTTAATGCTTCTTCCTTGATGGTCGTATAATTTCTACTGATGATAGGATGCATCTTGGTCTCGAAGCAGTTGCAAAATTCAAGGTCGTATAAAGTGTATATAATCTGGTATTATTGCGTTATAGAATAGATATCATTATAGTGATATTTTTTTCTCTTTTTCTATTTTCTCTTTTAAAACTTATGAACTCATAAAGTCTCCTTAGAGACTCATGAATCGAATACCAGAACCTTACTTTATTCAGTACACAAACCATTACTCGAGATCGTTCAACTCGTTCAAGAGGCGGGCTCTTGTCTATGGTTTCTTATACCATAGAAAAACAAATTAAAAAAAAATGTATAAAAAAAAAATAAAAAAATTAAAAATTACTGATCTCTGCTATTTTTAATGCACTTAATGTTTAGTGCCGTGTGCCCATTCATTTTTTTTTCTTTAATTTTTATTGAAGAATCGCCGATACTTTTTTCTGATTTCTGAAATCGAGGACTTAAACCTTTTACGAGTACGACAACACAAATATGAATTTCAATAAAATTCTTTACCATTACTCCTACTATTTCTACTACTATTTCTACTACTACTACTACTATTTCTACTACTACTACTACTACCATTACTTAAAATTAGTAGAGTAGAAAAAGTAATTTCATGTCATACAACTCATGAAATTGTCGATCACTTTCCTTGACACTTACCGAACTGACTTCGCATCCACGGATACAAAGGAGAAGGCATGCCCGATGATTGCGAGTTCGGATTTTGCGACGGCGGCGTGTGTTGGCCCGGATGTCCTCCGTGCATGGGGCCAGCTGGTCCTTGATGCATCATAGCTTGTGGCGGTGGCCCGCCCACGGGAGAGACACCAGCTTGTTGTGGTCCATACATGCCCATACTGTGATGACTTGGATGAACCTTTTGATTGAATGGATTGAGAATGGATTGGATTAGAATGATTGAAGTAGAGATCTTTTTAAACAGAGAAAAAACACTCAGAAAAGATAACGGAGGGATTTGGAGGAATATGTATTTTTTGGAAAAATGTATAGTCATAAAAATGGGTACAGGTACGAGTAAAAGATATAAAGACCGCCGAATAACCAAAATTTTGCTTGGGTTAAGGGTAAAATCAAAAGAGAGTACGAAGAAGAAGAAGAATAGATACTGGAATAAACGCAAGTTCGGGGCATATACGAGCAGCCTGGAGAGAGCTCTTTGGGTAGAGCTTGTGGGGCAAATCTTACCTCGGACACATCAGGAACTCCAACGTCACTGTAACCCAACTAGAGAAGGAATCGATAATGAAAGAGATAAGACGAGACAAAAAGGTACCTTTTAGTTATTTTCAGTGTATTTTAAAGTGTTTGTGAAAAAGTTATTTCAAAATATTTAACTAATGGCGGGCTCTGTTCTCTTCTAAACCCAGGGCGATAGTGGACAAAATTAGTATGGAAGCTCCGGAATTCTGAAGCATTACCCCGTTTTGTATAGACCTTTTCTGATTCTTTGGTGGACTAAGTAATATCTTCTTAACCATCATCACCAGCACTTCTCTATCGTGGTACCACCTTCTTTCTGCCGCTGTGAGACAACTCTCCCTCTCTCCCTCTCTCCCTCTCTCCCTCTCTCCCTCTCTCCCTCTCCCCCGTTATCTACTCACCTGCGCCTGCGGATGGCCCATGTGGTGAGGAATGGTCATCTGCGTGTTCATGTGATGACCGCCGACCATTTGGTCCACCAGCGGCGGTGAACCGTCCTCCGAAACCATGCCGCCGAGGGCCCCAACTGCCGCCTGCAGTTTACAGCTAGCGTAGACGACAGGCTGCTGTTGTTGTTGCTGCTGTTGCTGATGGGCCACTTGCGGATGCGTCACTTGCGGATGCTGCTGGTGCGTCACAGCGTTCTGCTGCTGCTGCTGCTGGGCTGTTGACTGTGTCACTTGTTGCTGTTGTTGTTGTTGCTGCGACTGCTGCTGCGACACCACCAAACCGCCACTGCCGTTCGCGACCTGCGCCTGCGCCATCGCCGCCCCAACCTGACTCGACGGGCTGTCGGGCCGCGAGTAGCCCTGATGCTGGTCCATGGCCTGGCCGTTGTAGTAGGCCGGCATGCGGTCGTAGGGCGGGAAGCGCGGGTAGGGGGGCATGCTGCCCTGATGGTTTGGATTCTGGCTGTAGTGGTGCATCTGCTGGGCCTCGAGGTCGGCGACGCCGTTGCCGGGATAGTGGCCGTGGTGCATGTCGGCGCCCATGTACGAGTTCGTGAAGTATGACGTCATACTTTCGCAGTTATTTGTACTCATCGTCATTGTTGTGGTGGCAGGCGTGATGGTGGTGGTGCGGGGGGCGGTGCGGGGGGCTGAGGGCGTGTAGTAGCTATACGTTATGTTGCTGTTGTTGTTGTGGCGAGCGGCTTTCTTAAGGTTGGCGTATTCTCTTAGTGGCTAATGACTGTTGTTGCTGCTGCTGTGGCTACCGTTGTTGTTGTTGTTGTTGATGCGTCTGACTTTGTAGCAAATTATGATGAAATGCTTGAAGCTATTCTAGGATCCTATTAATTTTGTTTTGTTGTTGTTGTTTTTCGTTTTGTAAAGTATTTTAGATTTTATACAACTTGATTATTTTACTTAGCTGTAAATAACTTAATTTATTATAGAATAAGCTGGAAAAGAAGAAGAAGAAGGAGATGAAAAAGAGAGACAATGATTTTGAGCATCAGAGAGTGCTGCTTGCTCTTTTTACTCACTTAGATTTGAACACTTAAGTACAATTTACAAAGTTTCCGTTTCCGTTTCCTTTTTAGCTTTAATGAGGTATAAAATGATTTCCGTCAGTGATCCTTTGTGTGTTTCGGGGTTGATTAAGTGTGTGCCGCGATCGTGGCGCGGTTCCTTTTACGACTTTTATCCTAAAAGTTAGCGTATCGTATCGTATCGTCGTCCTTCCTTTTGATTCCACAAAATATTTGCCAAAAATAAATCCAAGTTTTTCCTCTTCGTTTCTTTTGTAAGAAAATTCTTCTTTAAAATTATTTTTGTAGACTTAAATGCTAAGTTTTATTCAACTACGTTTTGATGAAACTCTGCAAAAAAATTGTAGAAAGAGAAAAACAAAAGGTTAATTAAAATACAGAAATATGTGTACAGATAATTTAATAAAATAAAATAATATATAAAATAAATTAAAATAAATTCTAATTAAAACAAACTTCAGTGATAAACTTGTCCTCTCTTCGCGGCCGTCTCATTGAAAACTGAGACTTAAACTTTAGAGACATTTTGAAAACGTTTTATTCTAGAGCTCGCTTGAAGAAATCTTCATCTGCTTGTGATGGTAATGATGATAATGACAATGATGATGGTCGTTGTTTCTTATAAATCGCTTTTATATGCTTCGTCAAATTTGACGCTCGTACATCGTACATCGCCGATGACAACGGCCGCGGCTCATCTTGAGCTCTTCAAGGGCGAGCCTTTAGCAGAAACAACGGCATCGCACAGGCCGCAGCCTTTCTTCTAAAAGAGAAATAAGCTCAGTCTGAAGTTTGATGAGAAATTCAAAAATTTCTGGGAATTAGAAAGTCTTTGTCGTTTTATTTCGCTTTAAAAATTTCTTTTTTTTTCTAAATTTTTAAAAGTACTTTTTTTTTGTAAAGAACTATTTCATGAAATTGTTGTCATAAAATGGTTGTTCTTTTGTGATCGAAAACATATTGAAATTTTAACAATTCGCTGTCACCTCCCCCTCCCTCTCTTCCCCCCACCCCTTCTCTCTCTCTCCCACTAACTTTCAATGTTTGTTATTTCTCTTTGTAGCGCTCTTAAGAAAAGATATTTCCTTTACATTCTTTTGAAAGGAGTTTAATATCCTTCCTGAACTCTTTCGAACACATTTTTGTTCTACTTCTTCTTCTTCTTCTTCTTCGTTCATTTTCGATGAATGCAAAAATTCCAAAGTCAATTGAGTTTTTGTCTATTCGTGTGGAATTTCAGTAAATCTTGCAGCCCGGCCCAGACGAAGATCGGAAAATGTCTTTTGAACGGAAAAAGCGACGATGAAAAACAAAAATCGAAGAGTTGGCAACAATTTTGTAATTACAAAAATTTGAAGGTGAAACTATTTGGGCATTTTTCACTTTGAAAAACATTTTCCATTTTTCAATTTTTCTTAGTGAAGGCGGGAATGTTTGTTGTTGTTGTGTCGAAGGCGTAGAAGAGTCATGAAAGGCGATGGCGGTAAGGACAGACAGACAGATAAAGGAAGTTGGAGAATGCGCAAAGGATATTGTGTACAACAATGTTAAATGTTGATATAGGTATTTTTTTTAATTCAATTTTTGGAATTAAAAGAATTTTTTTTTTTAAAAATAATAAAGGTTAACGCTTCAGCTTTCTAATGCTTTGTAAATTTTGAAAGCTCTTGAAAAGATTAATGAGTTGTAGACGATTCCATCGACGCATCGACACAGAAGATAACAACGACGAACGTACTGTATACAAAAAAAATCAAGCAGATAATTTCTGGTAGCATAATTTTAGGATCTGCACTAAAGACTTAAGAGACCCTAAAAAACAAAAATAGCATATAATTTTCTGGCGTTATCGTCCATAACGTATACTATAGATTTCTTTACAGTTTTTAATTATTTAACACATTTTCCGTAAAATACGAAAAGTACTACGAAACTCATGAAATTTAACAAAAACCTGCACGATAATGACAATAAATCAAATAAAATATTTTTTTTGTAAAGTAAGGTCTTAAAACTCAGCAGCATTACTTGCTCCCGGTCACTTTCGGTCAATTCTATTTATGTCTTTTATGCGCTTTTTCTTTAATTATGAGAATTACATACATTTTATAAAAGCTAAAGTTCAAAATAATTGTAAAAAGATTTGGAAAATGATGATGATGATGATGGTAAGGATGAGGATGAACACCATGACAGATAGGGTGATGAAGGAGAAGGCTCAGGCGACTCATATCATCCGGAAACCAACATCCACCCACTTTAAACTCTCTCTCTCTCTTTCTCTCTCTCCATTTCTCTCTCTTTCCGTCTCTTTTGGCCATCAGCCATCATAAATCCACACCGGAAATAGAATTCTTTAACTCATACTTCGTTAATGAAGATATAAAAAAGCTGAAAGCTGAACGTTACACGAACTTCCGGTTTTTGGTGTTCATGCCTTTTGCCTTCTCTTCTTCGCCAACACATTCTTTGCGGCAGGAAAGCAGCCATTGTTTGCAATGCTTTGTTAATAAAATTATTTCATACACGCCGACAAGCAGAGAGAATGTAAGAAAAGACTCGTACTATGCGGAACAAAATCACATAACGGCCGCCATCGCCTACAACAAAGGCGTTTGTCACTTTTGTCCCACCGACAAACCAACCCGGACTCCTTCGCCCCTAACGAAGTTGGTGGTGGCGGTGGCGGTGGCGGTGTCGGTGGCGGCTCTGCGAAGCTAACCAGAGCTTCCGTTTCAATTATTGCAGATGCCAGAGCAACGCAAATACAAAAGGAAACAGGAAACAAATATGCGACATACAGCGCGGCAGCGGACCGAAAGGAATGAAAGAATGAACGGATGGTTGAAGGAGGAGGAGGAGGGCAAGAGAAGGAGAAGAAGAAGGAGACAGGAGCAGACGAACAGAGACACAGACGGAAGCATAAAGCTTTAACGTTGCATTGAGACATCGTCGAAGAATATGAATGGCAAGCATTTAATATGCAGCTTGTAGTTGTACTTGTTGTTGCTGTTATTCCTTTATAGTGATATAGAGGGCGCTGTGGGTGTGAGTGTCGCTGTGGGTCGTTCGACATAACGACCGTATGTGTTAAAGAAACTCATTCAAGCAAAAGCAAGCCGATAACAATAACGTTTGCCTCCTGATTGTTTTTGTTGTATTCACCATTGAACGATGATGATGACGATGATGATGATCAGCATGGAAATGGCGATGTTGGTGATGATGCCATGTACAGTTATCTCTAACATGTCGTGGTGTGAATGTGCGTGTGTGTGTGTGTGTGTGTTTTTGTGGTTACTTTATGATTTATGTTCTTGCGATGTGATTTATTCAAGCGAACGCTCACTGATTGTAGTGTTTGTTGGCTGGAAAGGAATTTGATCTGAAATTCAATTAAAATCGTCATACTTCAATGAGCAATGAGCAAACGAAAGAAGATGAAGCAGAAGAGGAGAAAAAATCTGCACAGAATCAAATATTGGCATAAATATTGCCTTCAAAATTATAAAAGGTAATTCATTAACAATTAGCGATTGCCCACAACTCAAAACGCAACTGATTAAAAAGACGAAGAAGCACAAATTTACTGATAGAGTAGCAAAAAACTATAACCTACTTTTAGGCATGGCATGAAAAGACCTCAGTTTGTCGTTGGCGTTGCCACTGGTGGCTGTCATTGGTACTACCAGCAGTAGTAACGTTGCTTTAAGTCGATACATCAATCCAACTGTTCTCATTTAAAAGGAAATCGTGCAGGTTTTCGTCTAGACTATGGATGTCGCCTGTCAGCGTCTGTTCTAACCGCTATCGACTGACAGATGTCACTGTAAACATATTAAGCGCTTGATTGAAAAAAAAGTATAGCTTCATGGGGTTTACTTTTCAAAAAACAAGATGGAAAAGGAAGGAATAAAAATGAAAGAAATAAAAAAATGGGTGGAATAAATATGCTTGCTTAAGAAATACAATACGTGGAGAGAATTCCGGCAGTAAGTAGTTGAGCAATCTCAGTTACCAATTTTTTCCCACAAATTTAAAATAAGTTATATTCGTTTAGATTCGAAAATCGATTTATAAAAGAAACAGCTAAAATGTTACAAAAGTAATATTAAAATTCGTATAATTTCTTAATTTTCTGGTTTAATTTTTGGTAGAGCCTCGACGATTTCACACAATAGCTTGCATACTTCGAGGCGTCGTTAGAACTATTCTTTTTGTAAATGAAACACAACCTCCGCGAAAATTTCAGGGATCACAATTCACCATGATAAAATGAATTTATTTTGCTGCAAAATTTGACGCAAAAAATGCTGCTGTCTTTCTTTTCCCTTCCTCGTCTGCTCCTCTCTTCATCATCATCATCTTGCTTTGTCAGTTATTTTTCGTCATACAAATTATTAGGAATCATCACTTGCTTCCTTTTTTTGCTGTTTCCATAACGCGTTTTCTTTAATTTTCGTTAAAATAACACGATCGAATTTTAATAAGAAACTTTTGAAGGGTAATAATGAAGGAACATATTGAGAAAGAACAATTTTTGAACACTTCAAAATCGCCAGCGGCAGACACGGCTGCACAGTAATCAACGACGTTTTTTAAACGATTAAACAGCAATGAATAAGCAATTAAGGCTTATTCAGCACAATTATGTTATGATGATATAATAGATATGGTAGCACTGCTATTAAAAGCAAAGGAAGAAAGGACCTTTGCCTTTCAGCAACAGATATAAAGTAAACGAACATAAAATAAGTAAAGAAGAGCTGACGACAACGTTGTCGAATTAGAATAGATGTAATCTGGTGGCGAATCGGTAGACGATTCCATGTTTGGCCGCTTCAAGAAATTTATGCTTTCTCGTTTCTTTTGAATTTCGTAAAAAATCTAAAGGTTACTTTAAAAATAGTAACCTAATAGTTATGTATAAAAATTAGATTTCTTTCAAATTATCGGGCACATTAAATTGAAAATATGTGGCAAAATAAACTCGTAAGAATTTATTAACTCGTAAAGAAAGTGAATAATTTTAATAATTCATTGATTTTCAAATTGCTTTGCTTTTTTTTTTTTTTTTTAATTTTAAAAAAATTTTAATTTAAAAAGTGTTCTTTTTTTTGTGATATGATGACATTATATCAAAGGCTAAGGCACATTGTATTCCCGAATCATGTGTTCTTGCCGCCCTAAAGGAACGTGATTACAGAGAATATGAATACTCAGACTCAGTTAAAAATAATCCCAACGTGCTCTGCTGTTCTTGGCAGTATTTGCGGACCACCAAATCATAGAAATACCTTAATAAAGTCAAAACCATCCAATCCAGTCGGTTCCTCCTCCACAATGTTGCCTTTTGGAAAAAAGAAAAGCCGCCAACAAAGTACTTTGTTTTTTTTTATCTACTACGTATTTCATATGACGCTCCCATTAAAAATAAAACAGAAAAAAAAACAAAAACAACAAGCAGACAGACAAGCCCCGAACGACAATCGCCCTTTACGGCGTATCAAACAAAAACGAAATAGAAAAAAAACAACAACGACGACTTCTTTACAAAGAAAAAAGCAGCGAGATGGAAAAATTTCCAAACTTCAGTGGTTTGTGTGCGACGAAGTGTGCAGTCATGTTATTTTTATTTCGCCCCCAATTTCTAGCAATTGTTTTCCTGCATCTTCCATTTACGCAACGGCACGCTGAACGCCGAACGCCGAACACCGAGCGCGTCAAGATCCAAAGGCGGCCTTCGCACCGGAACCAACTGCAAGGCGCCAAGGCAGGGAGACTTAGTAGCACGGAGTGGACTCAAAAAGTCGCTTCGGCCGAAGAGGAAGCTGCGGCAAGCTTAACTAAACATTCAGCGATTTTCGTATTTTTGATGGATTCAATTCAGAGCCAGCATAATACGTTGGCAACTCGGCCTAGCAACGACGACGGCGACGGCGGCGTCAACAGACACGACAAAGCTATTGCTTGCTCTCTTTTCTGGGGCGGGTCGGAAGCGCACCGGCAGGCAGGAAGGTTAAGAGCGAAAAAGGTAAAAAACAACAAATGAGTTGAGCGACGCATCAACGATTGCTAACGAAACATTACAGTCGTAAATCAAAATGGCGTTGGCGTGTCAAGAAGGAGCGACAGAGAAGAGCAGCAGCAGAGTCTCGAAAGGAAGTGAGTGCGAGAGCGAGCGAGCAAGAGAGAGAGGGTGTGCAGGCCGAACAGCAAAAAGAGCAAAGTCGTCCATTCCACTTCAATCAACATCAAGTCGGCTCAACAGCCGTGTGTAGATGTTTGTTTTCTGCTTGTGTTGTTGTTGTTCGTGTTCGTGTTGTTCGCTTCTGCTTTGTTTCGGATTTTTCTCACTGCCATGATGGATTGTGTGCGAGTGAGCAAGCAAGTGAGTGACGCGTTCTCACTTCCATGCGTCACGTCGAGGCTTTTTTGCAGCTCAAAGCTGTGCTCACGGCGACCGATTGAGAGCTCACAGCGTTTATGAATACCGTGCATCGCAAGCAAACTTTTTTTCTTAACGAGAATTTATTTCCGCTTTTGAGCGGAGAAATCGTCCAGGCTGAACGTTTCTGTTGGTAGCGGACGGAGTTGTTCGGTCGGTGGATCGATTCGGTCGTCGATTAAGCATTGCTTCAGTGGACGGACCGCATGTGGGACGAGTTTTGTACTGTTACTGTTACTCTTGTTGTTGTTGTTGTTACTCAAAAGTGGGCTTGGCTTAACGGTGCCAAGCACTGTCTGGTTCTTGTATTGGCTAAATCTAAATTTCGTGTCAATTCATGGTTGTTTTTTTAAAAAACTTCAATTTTGATTTGCTTTAGTAGAAAAAAAATCTAAATTATTTATGATTAAACGATTTTATTATTTAAATTATTAAATTACACTATAATAATATCATAAACTATATCAGATTTCTTGAGTAATTACCTCAAAGTAGAGAGCTGCGAATCTGTTTTAATATTAAAATTCTATTTTTCAGCCAACTTCGGTGCTTTTAATATCGATTAACGACTTCCGAAGTAATCGCTTAGTTAATTTAAAATAAATATTAACACTTAATAAACAGAAAGAGCCGCACAAAGACATTTCGGAGGACACTTCAAACCTAAAACTAAAGAATATCAATGCAGAAACAGTGGAAGCAGTGGAAGCACCTTCGAAGACCAAAGACAGAAAAAAGCAGACAAAAGAAAGCAAAGAAAACAAACGCTAAACTGAAGCTGGCTGTTCGTTCAGACTCCAGACTCCAACCAAACCGAATTGTCTGCCAGAGGCACTCGCCGGGAAAGACAAGGTGCCCAAGTTACGGTACGTGCTGGTGTGCCCTGCAGCAGCAGCTCCGTACGTACGTATGTATACTATATGCAGATAACTCTTTGTGCACGCGCGAACGCTCGGGTTATCAATAAAGTGTGACTTGCTTTCGATCTGTCAGAAGACTTCGGCAGCAGACTTCAAGAGAGCGCAGCAGCCGGACAGGAATAATTTAAGCAAGTGCCGGACGTTGTTGCTCTGGCTCTGAAACGACTCAAACCAGGATATATCCGCGTGTGCGTGTGTGTCTTTGCTGGGTTAAGCTTAAGTCCTCGAACGTGAGCAATGTTGTTTTGTTCACAAGTTATCTGCAAGGTCGTTTTTTTTTCTTTTGCTTTCTTTGCTTTCAACTCGTCCGCGCCTCGCATATGGTTTATGTATATAAGAGGCGCACTTGTCGTTCCCAAAAGTGTCGACCTTTCCAACCGATCGAGTAACCGACCGACCAACAAACCGACCATCAACATTGGTCTCTCTGTTCATTCAACGGACACGTTGCAACAGCACTATTGCTGTTGTTGTTGCAGCAGCAACAGCTGCCAAATACCCTACAGTTACCATTTCTGCCTCTCCTTCTGGTTCCTGCTTTTTATTACCTATTTTTGAGCGCCTGCCGTCTGCCGCCTGTTGATAATAAAAACGTCAAAGCGATGATATTGGGTTAATAAATTTTCTCGTTTTCGAGTTTTCAAAATGAATTTGAATTTAAAATTGCTTTATTTTCTCAGCAATCATGAGCGATATTTAACCAAATTTACGAAAAACCGAGAAGAAGAAGAAGCACAAACTATGAGAATACTTTTCTTTGGAATTAATTAGAGTTTTGAGAGATGATTTGTGAAGCTATTGTCTCTTCTGGAAAAAGGAAGTGTAACAAAATATTCCCAAAAAATTCGAAAAATTAAAATACATAAAAAAAAAGTAATAAAAAAATTAACGAAATTTAAAAAAAAATTAAGTTAGTAAAATATTAGTTTTACTTTATTTCATTAAAAAATACCACAAAAATAAGCCCTAAATATTCATTATTCATGAATGCCGGAAAAAAATTTTCATTGTAAGACGAAAACTTGCTTACTTTTTATTAATTTATTAATATTGCATTTTTATTTTTTTCACCTTAACCCTAAAACGCTCATCGGAAAAAATTCACACGCCTCACATTCTCTCAGGGTTCCGTGAGCTTCTTCTGTTCGTCTCGAAAACCCAAAAAAAAAAACAAAGCAACTCCTCCGAGAACTTCGAGTTCTCGAAGTGCTCACACCGAACGCGTACTCGTACTCATGCCGAAGTCATTACTTTTTTCGCGCTTCCAACGTTTACGAAAGACAAAGGATCAATTATGTCTTAAAATAAACGATCGGCAGGCCGGCCGGGAAGGTTCTCAGGGCATCTGCGCCCTGCGATATACGTTAATTGAGGACATTAGCATCGATTATTGGCAATTGAAGCGCTCCCCTACCATCTACCGAGCTCTCTACCCACACTTTGTGCCTTCTTTCCTTTCTTTTTTCTCTCCCGGCAACATCTGTTCATATGTCAAGCCTTGCGATAAACAACAATTTTATTAGATAAAAAACAGAAATAAAAACAGACAACAATTTCATATATCTATGATACCTTCCTGCTGGTTCTGTCTGGTATTATTGGTACATGTTTATTGGTACCTTTGAGAGCTAAGCCAGAGCGCTATGTGCGAATAAAGTCACTCCCTTCCAAACAAAAAACCGACACCATTCGCAACATACACGATCTGCACCTGCTCAGCATCAGCATGCAGCATGCAGCATGCAGCAGGCAGCAGGCAGTACAATCTGCAGGCTCTGTCCAACACTGACAGCTACAGTACACTTGAGCATTAATTTTGCAAAAAAGCTAGATAGACAGATAGATTGGTCGATAGTCGGACAGACAGAGGACATAGTCTTTAAGAGGGTTAGCAAAAAAGAGTGTACGCGTTGCGTTGAAAGAGTTGGAAAGTGTTTTTGCTGCACGCGAACAGCGCTAAACGATTGCGTCAAGGGAAGGGAGACAAGCTGATGAGGTTGATGTCGGGAGACTGATGCTGATGATGATGCTGAGGTTCTGCAGTTCGACGGAACTCTGCAAATGACTTCCAACCACTGTGTCCATGTTAAGTTGAAATCAGTTGGGAACATTTACGTCAGTTGTTGGCCTCCGATGGCAGCAGCGTACGCGCATAAAATGCGCCACAAGTCGACGCAAGAGCAGCGCTTAAAGACCATCAACTGATAATAAATCTAATTGACACGTTTGTGAGGATGGAGCGAATGCAGCGAAGATTGAAGGTTGCAGCAGTGCACACGCGCACTGCATACCAACAAGATCGTGCCGAAGAAGGTCTTTGTTGGAGCTGATCGATCGGCCGGTCGATCGGTTATAAGGTGAGTGCAACAAATGATTGCATATTCATCGAATATAAAAATGTAAAATGTTGTTCTTGTGGTTTTTGCTGCTGCCTTTTGCTCTCTTTCCTTCCTTCCCTTTCCTTTTCCTTGATTGTGAGAATTGAAATAATTACAAAGTGATGATCTTGACGCTTTTCAATTCATTAAAACTATATATACATCGAATCTTTAAAGTGTGCAGAATTTTCTCATGAGAAGCAACTTTTTTAACAGTATAAAAAAAACCATTTTAAGAATACGATAAATAAAGACAACAGGTGCCGCTGAAAAGGAAGCAACAAAAAAGTGTTACATTTTTGCATTTAATTAAACAATTCTCAAAGCGGGGCGTGTTTAAAAGTTGAAGAAGCGAGATTGTGAAAAGAAAAAGGTGAAGATTAAGAAATGAAGACATCAATCATAACTTGAGATTTCTGGCCACTTTTATATAAAATAAACAATTGATATTGTGCCTTAAAACGTCCTGTTAATCTGTGCTCTGTTAATCCTCTGTTAATCTGTTAACGCTGGTTTACTTTGTTAATTGATCTTAATCATGAGCATGATCTTGGATCCTACAATTTGTGAGTTTTCATTAGAGACAATAAATCGTCTACTAAATTTCTTAATCCTCAGAAAAAACTCATCCTTTAAAAACAACCCATAGCACGGCGATTGTGTTCAACGCCTGACACTATCAGTGACGGAGCCGCAAATGATCGCTCGCCGTGTGCTTCTCATCTACTGATTCTCCTCCTCCTCCTCCTCCTCCTGCCCGCAATCTTGTGCCTCCCTGACCAGAGTGACTGTCATCATTGAGTGACTGCCCGTGACTGTCTGGCTAACTAAACGCACTCACTTGCTCTGATTGAGTTCTGAAAAATTCTTGTGCGACTTTTTGCCGCATTTCGCTGCATACAAGCCGCGATTGGCAACAGACACGTCCGCCGGTTGCGCCAGCCAAAGTCTTTGCATTCAAGCAAATGGAATGGAATGCAGCGCAAGCTCAGCACCGACCGACCGACCGATCGACGGACGGACGGACGACAAATTCAAGGCACAAAATAGTTTGATTTGTGTGCGACTTTAACGATTGTCTTAAAGTACTGTGAAAAAAAACCTTACAAAAACGTGCAGCGCGTTTGCAGAATTCAACTGAAAAAAATGTAAAGAAGCAAAAAATTGGAACTGGTTGGTTGGTAGCTGGTGGCTGCTGCTGCTGCTGATGCAGTGCGGTGCGCTGCGGTGCGGTGCACTACGGTGCGCTTTAAGTAATACGTCATCATGTGAAATACCATCATTACAGACAGAAATGCGTGAACGCACGCATTCATGGCGACGTTTTGCACTGCACTGCACTGCACTGCACGTCGGTGGGTGTTTTTGTTGTTGTTGTTGTTGTTACATTGTCTGGCAATGCACTGCGTTGCGTTGCGATGCGTTGCGTTGCTTTGCGAACGCGATTGTCGCCTGTTGGTTGAATGGATGACGTTGTCTCAACGCGTTCTCGTCATTAAAGTAAAATTGGTTTTATTGTGGTTGTTGTGGTTGTAATAACTTGGTTGCGCAAACAAAAACACATACACACACACACATAACCAACAACAACAACTAACAACTACTTACAATAGCGACCACTGATATTTCGACCTAGTAAAATCGAGCTCTGTCGCGCCTTCAAACGCCGATTGCACTGCGTCAGGAATCCGCCGCCGACCAACGATTCCGATGGTCTTGTTTGTTGGACAATTGAAATGTTAACTGGTAAAAAGTACGACTGGTCGGCGCGGCGCGGCGCGGTGTGGGCAGGTATGGTTTCGTGTTGCAGTGAAGGAAGCCACCTCTCGTACGAAAACAGCAGCAGCAAAAACGACAACAAGCACCAGCAGCAGCAGCAGCAGCAACAGCAGGAGCAGGCCTATTGGTCCAGGCGACAGAGGCGACGCGGTGAAGCGTTGTCAGGCGGCATGAAACATGATTGCGTGTGAAAATTACAATTCCGCGAGCGTGTTCCTTTCAACGAGTAACCGCTGGATGCCTCCGACAAGCTGTTCGCCATGGTCGGTTAACGAACGATATGAATCTTCGAAAGGGAGGGGGGTGGGGCGGGGAGAGGGGAAGCTTGGAAGGGAAAGGAAGGAGCAGGAGCAGAAAATTAGTTGACCTGAACTAAAAGCGGCGACGAAAGCCGGTTATTTTGTTAAATTTCTAAATAAAAAGCAATCACAAAAATGAGTGAGGTCGAGAAAAAGTAGACTGGCGAATGGTTGCATTGAGGCCTTGCAGAATAGACACCAAAATGGTTGGTTGGTCTTTAACTAAGCTGCTTAACAAGCTGTTAAATCTCAAAACTCACGAAACTTCTTGATTCGTTGAAGCTGCTTTACTTTAGCTTCAACTAATCAAAAAGTAAATATTATAATTAAATATTATAATTCTAAATTATTGAAGGAAATTATCTTTAAAAAATAAGACTTTTAGCGCTCTTTTCGCTCTGATTTGTCAAATTGTCAGCAGCCACAATTTCAAGACAGACGACTTCATAATTGAAAAAATATCTAAGCTATTGCTGAGAATGCTCGTGATCGTGATGATGATTGCGACGATCATGATGGCGTTGATGGCTTTATTTAAGATGGAGAGAAAAAAATAAGGGTATCCCATAAAAACCGTTTAAAAAGAAGCAAAAGTCAATGGAAAAACATGCACTAAAAAAGGAAATAAGAAAAAAAAAACAGGGCAGAAAAACCAATGAAGTGCTCAATCAAAACTGTTTAACTGCGACGAACAACATCAGCCGACAACAAGCAACATGTCAGCGCGCCACACCACAATCAATGTTGTTGTTGTTGTTGTTGTGGTTGTTGGTGTTTTATACGCTCCGAAGTAATTCAATTTAATTGAGGTTATTATGACATGCGGACAACAAATACAAATACAACAACAACAACAACGACAACAACAATAGCAGCAGCAACAACAACAACAACGACAACAATTCAGGCGCTGCTTTGTTGAATTCTAATGAATTTGAAACATGAGAAAAAATAAACGGACTAAATACAACAATAGCAACAACAACAACAACAACAACAACAACAACAACAACAACAAAAACAACAACAGCAGCAACAACAACAACTATTTTCTCCGAATTAATAATAGTGGAAAAAACCATGTTGAGCAACATGAGCATGAAATGTGTTGCCAACTAAAGCAACTACAGCACCAACAACAACACCAGCAACAAAAACAACAACAACAACAACAACACCCACCAGAAGCAACAACAACAACAACAACAAAACAACAATAAAATGTATAACATGAAAGATTATAAAAATAAAATATGAAAAGTCATAAATCATGGCCGAGCCATATTTTTTGTCCTCTTCCAACACACGGACACACACACAAACACAAACACACACACACACACACACACACACACACACAACGTATACGAATTACATCGCATTGAATGCGGCGCAGTCAGAAATTTTGTCATTTGCCGCCGCCGACGCGAAGCTGCTGCATTTTAGCTATTTTGAAGTTTAAAAAAATGTTCCTTTAAGAAAATGTCATAATTTGTCCAGCAGGCAAAAAAGAAAGAAGAAGCACAAAAGAAAACTTAGAAAATGTCAAAGAAAAGAAGAACAAACGGAGCGCCGCGCCCCACCGCGCCACCTCATTTTCTCATTTTCTTTTGCTGTACAATTTAGCACAATTTTCTAAAGCAAAACTGACGAATTCCTTTTGGAAAATTGTAAAAATGTCTTCACTCTTTAGCGTGTGTTCTTTTCTTATGGTAATATTTTGCTATTTTTCTTTTGCTGGAGCCAGAGGAAGCTTCATTCTGATCCCTCCTACCCTCCGCACACAACAACACTCATCGGCCGCCCTCGTTTAGTCGTACGCCTTGATTCCTTCAGACTCTGACACATTCTGACAAGCTGCGAGCAAAGCGACGTTGTTTCAAAAATGCTGTGGAAAAAGGCGTCAAAATCAGCATAAGTAATAGCGACAGAACAAAAACAACAACAACAACAACAACAACAACAATTATACCCATAACAAGCGTAGAAAAATAAAAGAAACCATCAACCGCCCAAAGGAAAAGAAATCAAATGAAAAACCGTCAAGAAGGAAAAGCGAGGAAGGAGCTGCCCGCTCTTGTTGCTTGAATGCCTTTCCACTCATGACTCATGACAAGCGAGTGACTTGTTTAACAGAATCTCTCTCTGACTAACTCGCGCGCTGTCTTTAAAAGTTTAAGAGCTGCTGCCTGGCTGCCTGTAAAGCGCTACGGAAGAAATAAGAAGGAAAAACTCCTACAAAAAATATAAAGTGAAACCAAAGAAAGGCCGACCGACCAATATCAGAGGAGATAATTTAAGGAAATGAGATTGAGAAGACAAATTATTGAGAAGGAAATTCGTTACACACTGAGCGAAAACACCACATAAAATAGAACACGAACAATCAGATTTCTCTTTCGCTTTTCATCCAAGAAGAAGCCTTATTAAAACTGTAGAGAAAATCTAATTAAAATTTAAAAAGAGACTTAAGTATTAAAATAAACATTCAATGAGAAAATCTTATTGTTTTTAATAGATTAATATTGTTGTAATTAATTTTCTATGTTTTTAATTTTTGTAATTTTCTTCCAAAACGTGCCATTGTTGTGTATATACATATTTCATTATAAAATGAAAATGTCGACCTGATGCTAACGTCGGCGAATATTCATAAGAAATACATACAAATAAACACACACCCACGCACACTGGTCCACATCCATACATCGACAAAATGCGTGGCAAACAAAACGTGAAACTGAACTTGACTCAGAGAAAATCAACAACAACAAAAACAATGACTAAAGTTTTGCAAAGATTTTGCTTCTGTTTTATTTGAAAAGTTTATTTTCTCTTTTCTGTTTTTTCATTTGTTTTTCTGTATTTTTAATTTTTTCCGATATTTACTGCGTATTCAGACATACACACGTACATACATATGTACGTACTTTTCCATTATTTTCTTTTTTTTTTTTTGTTGTTGTTCTTTGGGCGTAGATAGTGCGAAAAAGTCAAGCGTCAAAAAATGTTAAAAAAAAAATGAAACTAAAACAAGTTGATGCTAAATACAAAAAAAAAACGCAAAAAATCTAAAGTTTGCACGCACGACCTACTGCTTGTTGTTGCTGCTGCCAGTTTGTGTGTACCATACATGTTGTTGTTATTGTCCTCTATTTTTCTATTTATTTAATGATATCTTCAATTTATATGGCGTTGCCATAGACGTAGGCGATTTAAGTACTCGTGACAGGAAGCACTGAATCCGCCGAAGTGAATCCGAAGCGTGGCGGAAAGAGCGGCGATATAGCTGTTTGGAGAATAATCAAGCTCGTTGATAATGAATTCTTTAAGGAAAATCGATACAGTTTTAACTAATTCTAGCATTTGTGTTCATTTCCAATGACTAAGACGTCATTCTAGATATTTTTAACTGAAAAATGGTCGGAAGAATGATTTCTAGTCAGTTTGCCAAGAGCGTGCTCAATTTTGGGTTGATTCGAATGCGAGCTGATAGCGAGGCCCTTCCTTTAAGATGCTCTATAAAAAAACCGTCGGTTGTCGTCCGACCGTAGACAGGAAAACATGTATTTCTTCATAAGCGCCGCGTATTTCGTAAAGTAACTGTGAAATATAGTAGAAATAACCATCAAAACTGTAAATTAACTGTACAATTAGTAAAAAAAAACTTCAAAACTGTAACTATTGACTGTAAATATAGTAAAAATATTAAAAAATCTGACAAAATCTATATTTATTTAAATTTCTTAAATTATTAAAATTTCTTAGAAACGAATAGCTTTTATGATAAAAACAACAAAATCTACCTTAACTATGCAAAATATGCAAATTCTTCATGTCCATTAAAACATGGCGAACATGTTTTCATTCATTTGGTCAACCAAAAAAAAAAAAATATGCTCTCCTTCGACAAAATTCATAATTAGAAATTCATACTCCGAAATTCTGTTTTATTTTCTTAAGACTTGACTACGTGGACCACTTCCACCACTTCTTCTTCTACTTCTTCTTCTTATTGAAAACCTTTAGAGCTCTACAAAATTATGCAAATGAACAGCAGGAGCTCACAAGGACCTTGAATGGCATTTGTAAATCCTTAAATATTGCATCATAAACGACGGACAACAGAAAACACTTAGGCTCTGTCTACGCAAGCGGCATGAAAATATTATACAACAGCGTGAAAAATTCTACATTCATTGTAAGGAATTTCAGACCTCCTGAAAACAGCTGCGTTTTTAAAGAAACACCGAACACCGAACACCGAACGCCAGAAGTAAAAACCCCGGAACAGTCTGAACAAGCTGGAAACTGGAAAACCTGCAGTCTATGTAGAATCCAGAAGAGACAATAGTATACACGCAGCAGGCACAAAAGGATCTTCCTATTATGCCGTCGCGAAAGGAGGAGAAAGTTCAAAGTTATTGGTCGTGGTCATGTCATAAATTTTAAGAGCAATGCAAACAAATCGAAGAAGACTAGAGTGAGAAGACTCATATTTCTCTTACTAGGTTTTTTTTCTCAAATTTTAGGATAATGTGACAAATGAAACAGGTACAAACGGTACATTTCGGCCATATCTTATTAAAAAAAAAACAATGAACAAAAGAAAATCACAACATTTTACTCGTTTTTCCTGTTTTTTTTTTTTTTTGTTTGGTACTAACTTTTTATTTAGTTCCTGGTAGCATTGTAGCGTTCTTTGAATGCATAGAATTTGTAGAAAAACGACCGACACGTAAAATAATTAACAACCGATTTATTATCAGTTAAGTACGGACGTGACCGGTAACAACTCGTTGACGAGATCGCAACTTACGACACGACTCGATACAACTCAATTCATTTAATGGCCGAAATGAAGCAATTAACCTTGATTTTTGTCGGCACTTTTGTCGACAGTCAGTGCGCCAGTCAGTGAGTGCTCTTGAACTGTAGTGTTTGCTTAAGGAAAAAAACCAGGTCAGCTGCAGTGGTCATAATAAAGGCAAGCATTTTTTATGCGTTTTGCCTCTTTTTTTTTTTTTAGGTTTTCTGTTTAATTTAATCAGTAAAAAAGTACTCTGTCCTACTTTTTTTACTGATAAAATTAAACAGAAACGATAACGGAGGATTTTGTAGAAAATGGCAAATTTTATTTTTATATAAGGTATAATTTATATCTTCCTTATTTGATTCGTTCTGGTTTTTATTTTGATAAAAATTAAACGATTTAATTATAAAATTATCTGGTATTTTTAAGAATTCTACAATTCTTACTTTTTGTCATATTTTCAGAATTTAAATATATTAAACTGCTTTAAAATCTATTTTCAAGACTCTAAGACTTCATCATACTCGTCGTTGGTAGAGAAAATACCACTACTTATGTTTTATACATATATAATATATTTTTACATATATTCACAATTTTAACATTTGAAACAGCAAAAGCCTTTTATCTGCGAGAGCATTTAATGCAGCCCTAATTAATTTTGTTCTAAAAGCCTTCTTCAACTAATTACAGAATACATTATCATCACTTTACAACCAACCAACCATAGTTATTAAAGGTAACACTCTAATTTTAAGGTTATGTTTTATGGGAGTGTATAGCATATGGCTGTTTGTTTTTTTTTTCTACTGTAGAAAAACTCTCTACACATCAACAGAACAGAATGACTGTTGTTTTGTTTTGTGACACAACAACCGAAAACGCTACTAACAACGCAAGCTCCCGGGAATAGGAATTAGTCACCAGCGCAAATGGCGTTTTCACAGCTAATTGGAGTAACTTCCAAGCCGTCCACCCGCGCCCACTTACTCTGCTTCACCGCCACGCACGCACTTTCTCACTCTTTTGACCCATTTCTATACCTCGCGGGGGAGATTTTTTCATTTTCATTCGGGCATTACGCTCTACTTAAGTGCTTGGAATGAGTGACTTACTGCGAAATAGGGCGCGCACTTACGCGCAAAATGTAACAAATTTAGTTACATTTAGTAGTAAGAGTTCTTGGAATGGATTAGATACACGAATATCGCTGCCGAAACGCATTGTTGGGGCACATTGCGCCTCATTCGAGAAGGGCCCTTTGCGAGGAACAACCGGGCACCGTACTGGTGACATGGTTAATTAAAAATTGCTCTTGGTGGTGGCTAATGGTGATGGTGATGATGATGATGAGTGCTATAAAACATTAATATGGTAACATTGGTGATGAAAGACTCATGCTGCTGCTTCTTTTTGACAAACTTTGGTGGATTTTTTAGCAATATTTTATTGCATCGTATAATAAATAATATAAAAATGCTACAAATAATTGTAGGTTTACGACCGAAGAATGTATTACTTGATGATTAGAAATGTTACGAAATTGGAAAGATTGGAAATACGATACCTCTGACAAATCTGTTTTCTTAAACTTTTACAATAAACAGCAATAATTTTAAATGGCAACAAATTCAGTATAAGATTATTAAAATAAAGACTTGTGTGAACTTAACTCGAAAAACCAGTTCTTAACGTAACAGAATCAAATGAAATCAAAATAAAAATACAAGTATCTTCTTTGTATTTGTCTATATATTCTTTGTTTTTATTTATATATAAATATTTCATTAAAAAGCCTGAAGCAAAGAAAAATCAATTCGAAAAGTCTTCAATTTTAGAGAATGCAACAGAAGCACAAATTTCTTTAGTCTTTATGAAGATATCCAAGATATTCATTGAATATTTAGGTCAATATATTTAGTGGACAATTGCTTCAATTGTTTTTTACTACGATACTTTTAATCTACTGAATTAATTATTGACAATATTTACTCGTATGGAGACAAAGTGAATAGAAAAGACCTAGAAAACTTTATATAAATGGTTTAGGGCCGAGTAAAAGTAGTCGTATATAAATAAAAATTGCAGCAGAATATTACGGCAATCGATTGAGAGTGACCAATATACTAATAATAGTGAAATTATCGTATATTGACTAAAGATTATTTTATGCAAGTAATTTTTTTGATTTTAGAAATTTTCATTTTTCTATGAAAGTATTCACAACAGACAATTGTTTGATTTTTAGGATAATAATCACTGGATGGAGGACAACAGAAGGAAACTTCTTTGGGGAGTTTTTTGCTTAGGACTATACTCATACCGCGTTCACCAAAAAAACTGTATTTCGAAAAACAGTATGAGAAAAACAAATAAAGTTTTAGTTAAGTTTTTCCCCCTTCGTTTTTGAACACTTTCTTTTCATTCACTACGGGTTGGCGTATCATACACCAAACACACACACACCCAACACACACATACTCATACATATATCTATAAACGAGTACACACGCACACTTACCTACAATAGAAATACATGCGTACAGAGAGATTCTATTGCACGAACTCACATGCTCGGAAAAACAATCCCGAGGAGTCAGTTTTCAATTTTTACATGGATATAGTTTCTTTTGTGTGCGTGTGTGTGCGGAAAGCCAACAACAAAACAAAATGAGTTTAACACTATCTGCTGCTAATGTATCTGTTAAAACAACAACAAAAACAATAACAAGAAAATAGTTATGGCTGCTGACACGTTTAACGGTCTGGGTTTTGGGGGTTGCTTTTCCCTTAATCGCAGAATAGCAGAAGGAACAAGAAGAAGAAGAAGAAGATACTTCAAATACTTCACTACGATTTCGATGGAAAAACACCCTGTCAAAATGGAAAAAAAACAACAGTGACAGCAACAAAAAAACAAAAGCAACTGCCCTTATTATTCGTATGTATCTTTTTTTTTTGGTACAAAAAAATAAACAACTGTCTGATTTTCCGACTGTTGATGTTTGCTCTAGTTGTTGTTGCTGTTGTTGTTTTTGTTTCATTTCTGTTTTGTTGATTCGTATAAGTTTTATCTCGAAATGTAGACGACACTCTTTCTGAACGTAGTTCTGTCGTAACTTTTTCAACCCTTTTACGTTTGTTACACCAAATCAAAAGTTTTCCGCATTAACTTTAGCAGCTGTATTCGATTTTTCTGTTTAAGTGAGCCATTTTAAACTTGTTTTTTCTGGATTTTAATAATTATTTTATACTTTTTTTAGGTCTTTTGGAAGTTTTTTGGAAGAGAAAATTGTTATTCTCTTGAAAAGTTGTAGCTTTCAATCAGAAAAGTTTTTTTTTTAAATGGTTACATAAAATCTACTAAAAGTATGTGCTCAAGCATGAAGAATTAAATCCTCAGCTTTTTTTTACTTACTGTACGCATCGCCCATTTTTGCCTTTACCTGAAAAGAGAAAATAAAGAAAAGGTTACATTAGTCCAGGTTATGGCCCAAAAAAGGAGTATGTTATAATAATTTATGAGCATGTACATATATTTAGATTCTTTTTTTTCTCTTAAGAGCTATAAAACCTTGCGAAAACATTATCGCTTAGCAACAAAACATAGAGTTAGAGTCTTACAATTGAATTAATGTCTCTTTCGAAAGCATTTCTATTTTCAGACATCGTTTTTTTCCTCTCATTTCTCGTCTTCGAGCCTTCCTCACTCGACTCATTCCTTAGCAGAAGCCTAATTTGGTAAGAGAAACACTTGTTTTCGCTGGATTCTTAGTCTCCGAACGTACGTAGAGGTGTTGCTACAGGAACCTGTTAAGCGGCGCATAACAAAAATGCCACAAAAATTACTTAATTACCGAGTGGCGGCCACCAGACGATGTCGCTGGCAATGATGGTGGCAACGATGGCAGTGATGGAAACGATAGTGACGATGGCAACGATGGTGACGATGGCAACGCCACTAACAACGACAATTACTTCAACATTTTTTTACTTCAAAAGTGTAAAAGCACACACACAAAGAGTCTCAGCAATCAATTGAAAAGGCCTGTAAATTTTCTTGTTCTCGCTCCTGAATAAATTCTTATTCATTAATGTTAATTTTCTTTTAATTAATGCCTTGATTTCTTTTATTTTTTCTTACTGTAGCATTTCGAAGTTCTAATTTTCAATTTTAAACGAAAGAAAAATACAATGTTACCAGATTGAGGTGTACCACATACGGTTGCTGTGCCGTCGGATCGTTGGCAATTTGTTTTGTTTTTGCTTTATGCAAGATAATTATCGTGATTATCGCAGAGTTACAAATTGTTAAAAAATCGGTCGTTCGAACGATCGATCCATCGATTGATATAAAATCGACCGCGGCAGCAGCCGCATCGACCGCAGACTGTAAAAAATGGCGATCGCTGGTGAGAACTCAAGATGCCATAAAACCAGATTTTCTAGTTTTTAGTTTTAATTGTGGGCGCGGAAGAAGGCGATCGTTGATGGCTGTAACTAAATGTTATGACGGTGCAGAGATGAAGGTTGAATTAACTAAAAAAATTTTTTTAAAATATCGAATTAAAATAAGAAAGACATATAATAAGAATTGAATTTACTAACTAAAGATTTTAAAAACAGTCCGTTTAAAGAAATATAACTCGTAGGTGTAGGCACACACGATACTTTCCAGACGGAAGGGATTTTTTATAGAGTTACGAGTATTTCTAAGCGATTTCTAAAGACTTTGACGTTTTATTGAATTATCCTGGAGCTTCCATCGCACGGAATAGTTTAAACTATTTATTACTTAACCCTATAAAGTAGATTTTTTTTCAAATTTCAATTAATTTTGTGATAAAAGATGCTTCAACAGCTTGCAATATTGACTTCTCTAAGCATAGCTCTCTCCCTCTGTTCGTTTTCTTCTTGTTGTTGTCGCTTCCCTCCCCCCCCTCTCCCTCTTCTTCTTCTGCCTGTTCTTCTTCATCTTATTTTAATTTTGAACATGTAGTATCATCCTGATCCATCACAAAAGAAAGAGCAATTTTCATTAAAACAAGCTGCAAGCTTGCGTTGGTTCGTGCGGCTCGCTTCTGAGTGAATATATCGAAAGTGCACCATAAGCTCAGCCAAGATTTACCAGCATCAACTGGACAGACATCCAGAGAGACAGACAGGCAGAGAGACATGCCCAGACAGGCCAACAGGCAGGACAGCGAATTATGATAATTTTTTTTGTTTTTTGTGCGGCTCCAGTAACGCAACGCGGTAACGGCAACGAAATGTATATTAAAAATGCGCATTAATTGATAAATTTATGTACCGGTTTTTGTATGTGGCCCAACGGAATAATGCGTTCGTCTGACACCGGCGCGGAGGGGCTCCACTGAGATCCGTGCGCGCAGACCGGACCGTTCCGATCGAGCTGGAATTTTAAATGCATCGAGCAGCTGATTGACACTACGCTCGAAAGGAGTCGCTCGAAAAATGGTGCTAATTAAAGTTGCATTAAATGAATGGGCAACGTGTTAATTACGGCATTTTTTAAATGCTTTAATCAAGTGTAAATTATATTGATGAGAACTTCTTATAACTAGGATACTCTTCGAGTGCTTTTTCTGTCTGTGATGGCAGGATGGATGATCGGAATCAATGATATGGATTCAATGATATTGTATTTTAACACTTGAAAGCGTTCGATAAAAAAATCCCAAAAAAGAAACAGCGAATTAATTGCAAACAATTAAAAAGCAAGTGCGATGATTGAATGCGAATTGATTATTCGTTACTTGATAAATTGTTATTCATTACGCGCTATTGAATTAATTTGCGCTATTAAGAAAATGCTCTTCAAAGAAAATGTTTTATTTTTTACGCCTTCAAACCCATCGTCATCATTACTATTCTGATTATGACAATATTTAAAAAAAAAAATATCTTTTTCTCCCCATTTTTGTTTGTCGTGTTAGAAAACGTGCCTTTTGGGTACGTTCATTGGATTTTTATTGGTTGCGGTTGTCGAGCATCAGATAAATGCAATCAATTTTAACCACTTTTTGGTCATTTTCGAAATCATTTTCTGCCTAATT
This sequence comes from Conops quadrifasciatus, assembly GCA_949752815.1. NCBI lineage: Eukaryota > Metazoa > Arthropoda > Insecta > Diptera > Conopidae > Conops > Conops quadrifasciatus. The sequence continues at coordinate 15,410,420 of OX457078.1, read as the reverse complement.
TTTCAGACTAATATTAAGGCGTTGGCCATCAGAAGTTTGGGGTTTTCTTTAACTTTAAAGAAGAAAAATTTTTAAGTTTATATGTACGTTTATTATGAAATGTATGCAGCATATTCTTCTGGTTCTTTAGTCGGTTCGTTATATTGAATTAATGTACGAGTATGTTCACCCGACAGGCTCATATCACCCTCTCCCCTCCCCTCCCCCCCCCGGGCTTTTCTGTTCGTGTGTTCGTTTGCCATCGATACAATTTTTATTTTGTGTGGTTGAAGAATTGTCCTCGAGGTTTTATCTCAATGTCGGCTCGGTTCTTTCTCGTTTTTTATGTTGTTAATGAATTTTGAAATTGTAAATTTGTTGGTCTGTGTTTATCGTTTTTTTTTAGTTTCTTGCAACATTAAAGAAAGATCCTCGCTTGTAAGACGTTGCCAATGGAAGCTGTACTGCTGCTGCTGCTGTTAGTGATGATGTTGTGATAATGAGGTACAGAAGTGTATTTTATTGAATCTCAATTAATTGTTGTTTTTTCTATGAGTTGGCAACGTTAAATGCTAAACGGCCGCTTAATAAAAGCATTTATTAATAAGAAAACTGTGACAAGAAAGTCTGAACTAAAAGAACAAATAAAGAAAAAGATAATTTTTTTTGTCAGCACAAAATGTTTTTAATTAAATAATTTTTATTAAGCATTTTAAGATGATTCTTTCTGTCACGAATTAGTTAAAATTATACGAATGAAAATAAAACAACCACGATGAAAAAGAAAAAACTTTGTTTAAAAATTATGAACATAGTAAGAAATGTAGAGGTGTTAAAAACCATAATCGAAATATATAAAATGAAACTAAGGAACCTAGGAACCATGCATTTCTTAGTTTAGATAGAAAAGGTGCATAATCTTGCAAGGAACCCAACATTTTTTCTCTGCTAAACTAACTAAACATTTATCTAAAAAATCACAGTTCAAGTGAGGTCTTTGTTACTAACTTTGAGGAACTTTCAAATTAAAAAAACTCACGCCAATTTAAAGACTTAAAAGCTTTTTAGAGCATGTGAAGAAAGTAAAGTTATTTGAGTTATTGTAATACTGTAAGTACGCCATAATTTTTAATCGTGAAAATAGAAAACAAAACTTGTTAAATGCTTCTCGGCGGGAAACAGCTTGTAATCGAGTGTAAACGGGGTGCTCAATTGACCCGTTCTTGGTCAAAAACACGTTAGCAAGAACGTGTTAACGTCACTTGACGTCATGCGACGACGCAGCATTTGTTGATTCGGTTAAAACTAGCTCGATTTTAATTAGTTAATTAATAGTTAAAAACAAAAAAAATACGATAACAATAAGAACAACAAACAACAACAACAACAGCTGCTCTAGTGGACATAAAAGACGTACAGTTGATATAATCTAAAGGTACTCGGCACCATCTGTTTATTGTTTTTTCGACTTTATCGAGATTCAACAAATTTATTCAACACTTTCCGGTACCGTGTGTCCTTGTACTGCTGCAAACAACGACGGACTACATAAAATTGTTGTTGTACGATATAAACTATTGTTGTTGATGTTGTTATTGTTAACGCTCTGTTTTTATGTGTCCTTAAAGCCACGTGCTTTATTCTCTCACGTAGACAGACACAAAAACATTCGAGGAAGGGGCGAAAAAAATGACAAAAGGGAAGAAAAAGGCATGGCGGTCGTTCAATTTGTAGTTGCGTATGAGTTATCCTTGAAGGGACCTTCGTTTCGTTCTCACTCTTTTGCTGATTATTTCTTTCAGATTTTTTTTAAACATTCTCGCTAACTCTCCAAAAACTCCAAGCTCCACACAACAACAACATCACCAAAACCACAACAACACCAACAAACGCCGCCAACAACAAGAATTATTATGTGCGGAAATGTGAACAATTTTAAAGAGTTCTTAACTCAGAACATGTTGGCTGACTTCAACTTAACAATGGTTAAAAGTTAAAAAAAGGGCCAAAAAAGGCTCTAAAAGGCACTAAAAAATAAAAGCGCGCCTGCGCGCACAGTTGGCGGTCAATTTTATAAGCCAGCTTCGTCTACCGCCGCGGCGGACTGCTCAGGTACCATATATTTTTCCTCCTTTTGTGTCGATTCTTTCAGTTTTCAAATTTTTTCTTTTGTTTTGTTTTTGATACGTTTTGAGCAAAGAAAAGGGGTTACGCTCTTGTTGTTGTTGTTGTTGTAGTTGTTCCTTATGTTTTCAAAAGTTAAACCTTGACTCTTGACAGTAATGCAGTCAGTCCGTCGTTGGAGGCAGTCACAAACACGAGCAATGCTTAAGTTGAAGGGCCCATCGAGGGCCAGGGGCGGCCGGGCTGGCTCGCTCGCTTCATTTCATTCAAACGAAGTTAGCAACAGCAAAAATCGCGAAGAGAAAAGAAGATCTGACAATTCTAAAGTTCTACTAAAACAAAGTTATCGAAGCGCGAATGTGACTTTCTGGGTGTTTTTTTTTTTCTTATGTCGTCGTCGTAGAGGGTACCAATCGTTCGTTCCTTGCTGCTGAGCCGCACAATAGGAATTCCCTTTTGGGAAACCGTGCACCATGCACCAGCCCTGCCCTTGCCACAGTTCCAGAATGTACCAATGAAGCGGAAATGGGCAGGGAGCATTGAAAATTACAGGGTGTCTCCAAAGAAAGCGTGCGTGTGTGCGAAAAAGGTTCATGGAAGTTTGTGAGAAAGTGCGTCTCAGCTGGTTTGCTCTCTCATTTTCTCTTTTTTAAAAACGTTATTGGCGTAATCCTTAATAAATTGTTGTTATAAAATTAAAAAAATTAATATTTTTATGGTACGCCATTAAAACGGTGGGAAGCAATTAACGAATGAACTCAGCTTCATCAGGCCTCAGCTGGATAATGCTTTTCAGGGAGTGGTTTTTTTTTTTGGTGGTTACTTGACTTAATTGACTCCCTTTTTTTGCCTTAAATTTTAAATTTTAAAGCGAAGGAAGTTAATATTTTCATAAATGTTGCGAGATGATTATACTTTTAAAAGTTTAAAGAATTTCGTGGGCTTTTTCGATATTATTATTAAAAAAAAATGTAAGTGAACCGCAATAATAATTTTTTAATGGTTTTCGTATTTTTTAGTATTTCAGTCTAATTTAAATAAATTCAAAATTATGAATTTTGTAAGTTTTTTTTTGCTTTTTTTATGCTTACGAAATTTCCGATTTTGAATTTATTAAAATTAAATGAAAAAATATTCAAAAGAGGGCGTAGCATTCATTTTATGTTAAGTTATCGTGTTAAAAAAAGAGGCGTGGCAGATTAAGAAATCATGATTTCTCTGCAACAAGCCTTTTTTTTGTTTCTTTTTGCAATTTTTCTGTAGTTTAAAAGCACGTTGCATGTTAACGACAACAGCAACTAAATGGCAAAAAGAAATGACAACAAAAACAACAATACAAACTTACGGGCAGTCGTCCCCGCCACTGTCAAGAACATGAAAACAGTGCATGTGGTCGTTTGTGGAGGATTCGTCGTCGCGTCGCGTCGCGTCGCGTCTGTTGAATGGTAGAGAGGAGACCTCATAGACGCGATGTCCTCCACGTAGTAGTCGGTGGTGTGTCCAGCGCGTCTGTTCATAGATCGGAGTCCTTTTAATAGGACTGGTGGGGCTTAAGCCCAACGGCGTGGCGTGGCATGGCGTGGCGTAGCGTGTTCGAATGTATTTTTAATGATGACACGCGTTTTTATGGAACGCCGCTTGTCGTTTCTTTTTAAGCTGCATAAAACGATTATAGCAATGACAACGATAACAACAACAACAACAACAACAACAATGGTTAAAAATTACCAACGATTAACATATTTACGTTATTGTGGCGCACTTCAAAAGCTTTAATAAAGCTAACAACTTAATGCTATTGCTGTGGATGTTACTTATTTGTACCTGCCGCGAACAAGTCGCCTGCAAGCTGTTCCCGATTCCTCATTCCTGCGCCGAAATACCGCCCGCCCGCCCTCGCCAGACTTCCTTCAATCGCTTCAATTGTTTCAAGTTAATTGTTTCTACGCGATTCTTTATTGAACGAATCAGTTCTGGCGACTTAATTTCTGTTTTTTTTTAATCGTTTGGCAAAAATGTTGTCATCGTCATTGTATGGAGTTGTTGCTGTTGTTGTTTTGGTTGTTGAGGACAATATCGCTGCCGCAACAACAACAACAACAACAACAACAACAGCAACGACGACTACAACGACTTAATTAGGAATTTTTATTGCACAAGATAATCGGTTAATCGTCGATGTTTACGAGCCGATACGATGATGCAAGCGCTACCAACGCTTTTAGTTTTAAACTTTTTTTTCGATACCTACATTTGAGGTATTTGTTGGAGAGTTGTTGTTGTTGTTGTTGTTGTTGTTGTTGCTATTTTTATTCCCGCTGTTACTTCTCTGCTTTTGCTTGTTCGCTTGCTTTTGATCCCGAGCGCGCTTGAACGCTTTGAAGACTCGCGCAACGCGACACAATGCGCTGAGGCGCGACTTATGTGACCAGCACGCTACTGCACGGGTTAAGAATACAAGTACGTGTACGTGTACATGTGCGCCGCTGGCTGGGCTGTTGCAATTAATTGAAATTCATTGACTGACTTGCCCGCAGCCGCGCAACAAAGAAACCAGCGGATGAGTAAATTGCTGATGGCGCTGATAAACCTATTAGAAGTAGTTAAATGCCACCAGCAAAGTCGCAACAGTCGATTAGTCTGCCTCTAACGCTCTCTGCCCACCATCCTTCCTTTCTACGCTTCCTATCATCCCTCCTTCTTTCCTTCCTTCCTTCCTTCCTTCCTTCCTTCCTTCCTTCCTTCCTTTCTTACTTTATTTTTTTCTTATTCATCTTCTTCTTCATCATGCCACCAAAGTAGGTTTAAAGTCTCAATTTTTCTATCGTAGTTTTTTTGCATTTTCTGATTTGTTTATGATAATTTTTTCTCTTTTTTTTTTGTTGTTATTGTTGTTTGGCATCCATTATGCCGTCGCGTCGTAGCGTTGCCTGAAACTTGATTGACAAACCAAAGCTTTCCATCGACGTTTACAATGTAATCCTTGGAAGCGAAGCTAGTCGCGGTACATGAAGATGACAACCACAAGACAATGTTGTGTCATCGTGTTGCGTCAGCAGAGAGAGAGAGAGAGAGCAAGAGAGAGAGAGCACTTGTTTTCATTGTCGCTATTGCTGTTAATGTCGTCGTTGCTTGTTAATGTCGTTGCTGTTAATGTCGATGCTGTTTTTTATCGTTGCTGTTAATGTCGTTGCTGTTAATGCCATTGATGGTTATAACGTTGTTAATGTGATTGCTGTTAATATCGTTGCTGTTAATGTCGTTGCTATTAACGTCGTTGCTGTTAATGTCGTTGCTATTAACGCCGTTGCTGTTAATGTCGTCGCTGGTAATGTCGTTGCTGTTAATATCGTTGCTGTTAATGTCGTTGCTATTAATATCGTTGCTGTTATTTCTCGCTGCTGTTAATGCCGTTGCTGTTAATGTCGTTGCGGCTTAATGTAGTCGCTGGTAATGTCGTTGCTGTTAATATCGTTGCTGTTAATGTCGTTGCTATTAATGTCGTCGCTGTTAATATCGTTGCTGTTATTTATCATTGCTTTTAATGCTGTTGCTGTTAATGCCCTTGCTGTTAATATCGTTATGCGCTTTTCTTTCAACATTTTTATTAAATGTTGTTTATATTTTTTTTTTCGCTGCATGTTATTAAAGTCTTTTAAAAGAATTTCTACCAGATTTTCACCTGCTGCTCTGTCATAAAAGGGTTTGCTTTTTATTCTGGGCTATGTCTGGTTTTTTCATTATTTATGATGTCTGTATCGTTGTTAAATGTCTTGCAGCGTAGATGTAGATGTTTGTGTGGGTGTAAATATGTGGGTGTGTATGTGTGTGGGAGGGCACATGTGTTCACCAACTACTTATTATTTAATCGCAAACAAGATTGAGGCTTGATACTGAAACATAACCGCAACATTTTCGTACTTTGTTATAAATTCGCGCCTTCTAACGCTTCAGTTTTTCCAATAATAACCAGTAGAACACTAACATCTACAACAACAACAACAACGGTTGTTACAGCCATCAGCCATCATATTCTTAATATTATCGCATACGGTTGGTAGCATGAATCGTTACCGAGAAAACATCGTTACAAAAAGAGAACAAAAAGCAAGCATTACAAAAACAAGATAAACTTTTTACACGACAAAAAAAAAAGAAAAAATGTGGCCACTACTAGTAACAGCAACAACCAACAGCAACGAGAGGAGTGAAAAGTGTGTTGCGTGCTTGCATGCAATTTTAATGTATGCCGCGCGGCAGGAGAAAGGAACCGAAGGAGCCAAAGAAGGAGGCAAACGAAATTGCAAATGAAGGCAAGGAGTCAGCAGAAAACAAGGCCGGGAAAGGCAGTAGCAGCACGGCCGCACAATGACAATGACAACAAGCAACATGGAAAACCCAAAAAATTAGAGGAAAATTGTTACGTTTTATTTACGTGTTAGTTTTCGATGATTTTTTTATACGAATACGAAAATGTGCAGGCATTTTCACGAGCGCGCAAAAAAAGTTATACTTAAAATATATTTTTTGCTGAAATTTCGGTGAGTCCATGGTCACACCGGGACACACATTTTTATTTAAATTTCATAAATTTTATTAAACGCTTATAACGTTTAATACTGCTTTCTCCACAACTTCTTTTTCTTCTTTTCCGACAATGAGCTAAAAGATGAATCGATAGCGGTAGGTAGCTTTTTGTATGTAAAATTGTATCGTAAATACTCGAGTATGTTGGTGAAAATATTCCTTTTAGCATTAAAAGTGAGTGTGTGTGATGTTTACATAAAGGATATTCAGTCAACGACAATAAAAACAATGTCATCAGCAGCGACAACAACAAAAACAGCGGGCTTACAATCGGTTTCTACCATCAGAAAAGAGAAGAATCCTGCCAGCACTGATTGGCTTTGCGGCTCCGTGTTTATATAAAGCTTTATAAAGAATATTTTGTGGCGGTCCATAGAAAGAGAAGCCCACCACCACAAGATGGAGATGGAGGGCTGGGGAGACATAAAACAAAAAAAAAATGTTTTAAAAATACATATATAAAACACAAATAAACACCGCAAAACATGACACTTCTACCAGAACGCAATTTCGCTTTAACACATGATTTCAAAATTTAGCTGAGAACTCGCAAAACACAGAAGTTTTCATTCCAGCACGGTTTGAGCATTAGATAAATTTCCGCACAAAAAATTTGGAATGAGTTGCTAGCAGTGATTATGTTAATAAAATGTTATCTAATAGAAGGAATAACTTTTATTCGATTTTTTCACGGTTTCGTGGTTCACTTTCTTTTTACAAGATTTCATTCGAGTTTGTAGCGAAAGACCTTCAGATGTTGGGTGTCGTGGACTGTAGGAGACCCTTCATAAATGTTTTCTTCTCATTTTTGGAAGCTAACTTTAATTTTTTTTTCTAATTCTTCGTTTTGTTTAACACCGATACGTATAACACATAATTTAAAACCGAACTACAGGGTTTTACGCGTTTTATCTCTGCATAAATTTAAGGAAAGCCACCACAAAAGAGTGAAAAATAAAGCCTGTCTTCAAGGGATCGCATTCGCGCTTAATAAATATCATTTAATCACTAACACCACAAATTCTTAGCAATTATTCGTAGTGCTGCAGCGTGCAGCGTGGCGTGCATTTTTTATGTTTTAATAACGTCGAGAAGCATTTGATTTTCCTCTCTTTAACGCCATGTTCTCTATTGCTTTAACACTTTATTGCTTTGTTGCGCGTGTTTTTTTAGATGGATGGACATCTCTAGAGCGGGAGCGAATGCTCATAAAATTGTTCAGCTTTTGATTGTTGGGTTGTTGGTTGCATGCAGTAATTAATTTTATAGTTTAAATGGTCTTGCTGGAGACTCCAAACATGGTTGTTGACAGCGATAATGATAATTGAGGGGCATAAAATGAAATGAATTTATGTTGAGGTACTTAAATATTCATAAGCTTAAGCGCATTGCATCAAAAATATGATATTAACATTCGAGTTATGACAAATTTAGGAGGTTTAAGTTTAATACCATAATTTGCTGTCAGCTTAATCTTCTGTTTATTGAAAGAAAAACCCAAAATTCAATTTATCAAGCTTTATTACTATCCAGTGGCGTATTTAGTTTTTTTTTAACCACGCTTCAACCTCGCTGTGAACAGAATTGTAGCGAAAAAATTCACTATATTTTCGATTAACATGGCTTTTTCGCTATTTTTATTATATCTTCATTATATTCTTCTATTTTTTTCATTTATTCCTTTTAATTATACAAAACAATTCTATAATATCTCAACTGAAAAGACTCTGAACCTCCGAAAGAACCCTTCTCACTCTCATTATCACTCTCTCTCTCTCTCTCTCCTAAATCAAAAGCTAAACACACGCCAGTGCCGACGACTGTCTCTTTGAGTTGTTGAGAATTTAAATAAATTACGAAGACACGATCGATTTTAGATTAAATTATGACAGCAACAAATAGTTTACTAATCTGCAATGGTTAGTTAACATAATAGTTGTTGTTGTTGCCATTGTTGTCAACACAATTGAATTAAAAATTAAGCTGTCATTGTCACCTGTCAGAATTAATCTCTCTCTAAATAAATACCAAACTCTGTGTGCTGCCTTTTATACGTTGCATCTGTTCCAACCATCGATTGGTTCAGAGCATGCAACAGCAACAACAACGATAACAACAACAAAAAAGTACAATCTGTAGTTTAATAATAACTAACTGGATACTGCATACATACATACATATCTATCCACTATGGCCCCTTGTAGTTGTTGTTATTGTTGTTGCCGAAAGCAGCACTTACAATATGACAAATATTTTAAATACTTTGACCACCGAAAGGGTTGTCTCTTTTACTCTTTTGCATGCGCACCAGGGATGAAGAAGTACAAAGATACGCCTACAATTGTATACTTTTTCGTCCTTTTTAAAACTTTGAAAGGTTTTAACGGCACTTTCAATTCAATTGAAGCCCAACTCAAGTACAATTTTCCATGAGAAAAAAAACAACAGTCAGTGTTTTTAATCTACATAAAACCTACTCGAATAAAAAATTTTAAAAAGCTCATAATAACTCATTATTTTGCTTCGCTTTCGTTAAACAAAGCGAAATTTATCGCATTTCCTTTGTTTTTTTGCTACTAAAAATCAATTTAGTTTGAATTTGAACATATTATTTTTCGATTTTTTATTGATATTAATTAATTTCTCATCTATTAAAAATGTTTGTGTTATTCTTAAGTTTTATAGATAAAAACAGATTGAAAGACAACATATTTTAAAAATTTGGTATCAACTTCTCTAAACTTTTTACTTAAAATCGCTTTCAATTTCATCCCTGATACGCGCCGACGTGTTATATCTATCTGTCTCCTTATTTAGTTTTACTGTGCCCTTACCCCTCCCCCCCCCTACCCCCTACCGCGATAGTTTTATAGCTTTTTTGGCTCTTTTTCGGCACTTCCGTTGATTTAGTTTTAATCCTGGACAGTTGTCGTTGTTTGTCAACACTGTTTTTGTTGTTGTCCCTTTGTTCAATAATTTGAGCTTATCTATCTATTTTCGTTTGTAGGTATTTTGTTTATTTATACATATATTTTGTTAGTATATTCTCGCTATGATTTTCAATAACTAAGCTATCATTAATAAGATTGTATTATAATGACACTTCTTTGGACTATTTATTGCTTTTTTTGTCTTAATGCAAGAAGCCATTTTTTAGTTTATTTTAATTTATTTCTTTTTCTAAGAAAAGCATCAAATTAATTAAGGAATATTGAATTTAAGAGTAAATGGTACGTTACATGATGAGCTAAATTAATCACAAAAAATGTAAGAGGAAGGAGAGGAAGGAAACAGCAAATCGTACATAAAAAATGTTAAAATATTTGCCGACATTTTTTTTTTGCTGCGTACATTTTTAGTTACATTATTCCTTAAATACAGTTAATATCATCGTTATTCTCTCAGAATGTTCCGCTTTTTTGTCATAATTATCGCCATCTTAACATTAAAAACAACAATAACAACATCACCGAGGTATATAGGCTATGAATTCATTCTATAGCTTTTAAACAAAAAAAAAATTTGGCTAAAAACAATGAGAAATCACCGTAAAATCGAATAAAAATTAGTTTTGCTGCTTTTGCGTTGGCCGAGGGTAAAACGAAAGCATGTTATCATTAATCAATCGAATCGATTCGCATCGATTTTAATTTTCTACCTGCGGTGGTCTACGCGTTGATTGGCCTTAATTAATTCTTGTTAATTCTTCTGTTCATCTTCTTCTTGCGATGAAGAATTTAATTGGTGTTGTTTAAAATTCTTTTTTGAGTGTATATTTTTGTTAAAATTAATCGGAAATATTTCTTTCTTGACTCTTGATTATTTATAAAATATTGTAAAATCGTTAATTTTAACTTTTAACAAATGTTTTTTGCGTCATTTAATGATGAAAATCTGCAGCTGGTCTAGCTTTACGCTACCATTGACTTGAATCAAGGCAAGGCGACCCACTCGGAGTGTCTGGTGCCGGGCTAACCGACTGGCTGGTAAGCGTGCAAAAGTAATATCACACACAAAAAAAACAACAAAAAAAAAAGACAACACCGCTAAAGAACAAACAAAAAGCAAAAATCTATCAACATGCCACCGACTGAGAGACACAGGCTCAAAATCGTTACTCAGAGTTGGCCGAGTTAGGGTCGATTCTGGTCTGGTCTGGCCTGGTCTGGTCTGGTCTAGGTGCTGCTCAGGTTGAGCCCATTAGAAGCGTTCGCACCAATTTAAAGCATTGCGGCTTCTCTGTAGTTCTATGAATAAATTTCCATAAAGTAGAATATTGTAGCCGGTAACCGGCCGGCAGAGCCAGCCCGTGGCAGTACTAATGCCGCTCCGTTGCAGTTATTTGTTGTTCTGGTTGACGTCGCTGCTGCCGTTTTACTGAAATTGAAACTGAAATAGAAAACTGATGGATGCAGTTACGTACACGTCATGCGAACGTAGGCACCCAACACCGTAGATACCGTTGCTGCTTCCATCGAGTTTATCGTTTAGTCAGTCGTTTGTGGCACTTCTGGGTTCTGGATACGTTCAGCAACAAAAAAAACTAATCTACAAAATAGAAGATAGACACTGTGAAGTTACAAAAAGCAAGAGCAAGCAAAAAGAATGGAACACAAGAGTATGTACAATGCTTGTAAACTTGATTTTGAGCTTTTGGTAACAACAAGTTAACAACAAAACAACCAGCAAGAGCTTCCAAAGTGACTAAATATCGTATTTATGCCAATCGACTACATGGTGTGTGTGTGTGTGTGTGTGTGTGTGTGCGTGTGTGTGTTTGCATCAGTCTAGCTGTTGGTGAGCGGCGTGTGTTGGCCACGACATTTTGAGTGACTGACTGACATTTTTCCTGAATATCGTATGCAAGCAGCATTTGGTTGTTTTCGCTGCTGCGAGCTGTGTCAATGTCGTTGTTTTTGGGTTTGTCAAACCGTTCAGGTTGTTCAAGGCAGCAGACTAGACTTGGTCTACGCAATTGTCATCCCTCTGTTGGCTTAAGGGCTGTATTTTTCGTCTTCTTCTGGTTAACCCAAATAAGAAGTACTTACTTATATCTTAGATAGATTCTGCGTTATGTTCTAAGATCAAGGAAACCATTCTTATAGAATAAAATCAAGCAATACCATACAATTGAGTTCTTTAGAACCAGGAACCAGGTTCCCGAACACATCTTAATATTGAAAGATATGGTTAAAGACGTTCTAACTGCTTTTTCCACTCCCGCCAATCTTCCTTTAGCGCCCTGCAAAAGGGGCAATGAAAAGGAATTCGACAAAAGAGTACTTTTTTGGGCAATAAAGGATTTTTCCTTTTCATCCCAAGGGACCAGAGACCCCCTCTATATACGCCATTGGTTTGGCGTCCTCTTTCGGTTTTAATTGACTCAGCTATTTCTGGTTATCATTGCTTTAATTTACGTAATTTATGTAAAAAGGATTTAATCAAATTCGAAATTTTATTATATTAATTTTTTTTTTAATTTTTAAATTTCGATTTACAATTATTTTTGTGATACTTATTTAGTATATTTGTCCAAACCGGAAATACAAAAAAGTAGCGCATGTTAATTTTATCGCACAATGTTTTCTAAAACATCTACAAGATTGTTGTAAAGATCGTGTAAAGAAATTAATTATTATAGAAAATGGTGTCATATTGTAGTTCCAAACAAGCAAATATTGTTAACGATCGTTATCGTTCAAATTACACTTTTTCTGATGTTGTTTTTAATAAATTTATTCTCTATCGCTAACAGTAATACTAAGCTGTCAATAGCTTTCCGTCGCTTTTTATGCTTCTTTTAATCAATGACGACGATAATAATTATAATAATAAAAAATAAATCAAACAATAGCAATAGCACAGCTACAGCCACCATGATAGCTGTTGCCCTTAACGTTGGCGCATAGTGTTCGACAGCAGCATCAAACTGGTTGCATAAAGAAATAAAATGTACATATAATTTTAATTATTTTTTACATTGTAAAATTCTATTAAAATAAAAACAAATTAATTCTAAAAAAATAATCATAATTATAATAATGAAGTGTCTGCCATTAAGCAAGTGTAAGCATTATTAATTAATCAAGCCTTTGCGGCCGTAGAGGAAAAGACCCGCTTGATGGGTTCTTAGGTATGGAAGAAGAAGTAGAAGAAGACATAGAGATACGCGTGTGTACCAGTCTTTAAGTAACATACAGTATGCAGTAAGTGCCAGCGACAAGACCAGAGAATATCAGTTGTTGCTGCTGCTGTCGCTGTCGCTGTTGCCGCTGCAGGTGCTGAACATGTATAAAATACCGTTGAGCCAGGTACGCGCTTGTTTATTTTAACTTCTCACTGAGCCGATTCTTTGCTGGAAGCCATCAATTATTCTCTTGGTTTTACAGTTTTCGTTGCAGTTGTTGTTGATTTTGCTGTTTTTATTGCTATTTATTTATCGTATGCAGATTTCTTGTAATTAACTAAAACTATCCCATCGCGGTTGATGCGGTAGTTGTTGTTGTTTAGTTGTTGTTGTTGTTGTTGTTGTTTAATTGTAGTTATCTTATTCGCACATTGTTTATTGCTTGCCACTTGCTTGACCCATGATTTGTTAATGACAGCAAACTATTTTGTTCTTGCTGCGAAGTGATTTATGCATCATGCTAATGTCGTATTTAAATCGTACAAATTATGATTTAATTATTTGTTTTCGATAATAAATATAAAATAAATTGATTAATTGCTTTGCGGCGCACCAAAAGAGACAAATGGTGCACGCACGTGGTTTAAAAAGAAATAATGAAGGCTTGAATTTTGAGAAGATCAACTGAATCAAGTTGACAAAAGTTGTTTCATTTAATCAACAAATCAACATATTGCACATGAAAAACATATCTAAGGATTAACTTAGGTCAATGTACTGTATTGCATATACAATATATGCACACACATACGATATGTCGTTATACGAGTATATCTCGTTATAGAGAGAGTCGATTCCATTTCAAATCAATATCATTCAATTGTAATTTAATCATTCATAACCACAGCAAAAATCTCCTTGAAATTAAACTGCCATAACTCCAATTTTTCTTGAACTCCGAAATTGTTGTCTTATTCAATAAAATTGCACAAACGAAAAAAGTAACAAAAATAACTTTTAATATTGTAAGTTAAATGTAAAAACACATCGTTAGGAACTTTATAAAAAGGTTCCATAGCAGGCACACATAGAAAAGAACTGAGAAACTTATGATATACATAGTTATATCGTAAAAAGTTTTCCAACTTTTAAAATATGTTTTTATGAAACATGTTTTGGAAAATATTGAAGGAAAATTATCAGAATTTGCATATAGCACTTATACTTAGTAGCCCCAGAACGAGGATTTGCCGGAAGTGTGCCCTTTTCTCATATAAAAACATAAACATTTTCTGCGAATTTCTAAGTTTTCTCATATATTTTCATATTTTGAATGGACATATTTTTTAGAAGCATAGAAAAAAAACGCCGCACAAAAACCGGCTTCAATGTATTTACTAAGAGTATTCTGAAAGTCTGATACTACACAGAAAAAAATAATATCACATAAAAATAATAAGATTTCCTTATTGAGCCATTTTACTATGAAATCTTATTAAAACATACAAATAATATGCTTTTTTCATAGAGAAATCCTATTAATTTAATAAAGAAACATTTTCTTATTGTCAAGAAACAAAATGTTAATCTTATAAATTCGTAATCTTTATAAGAAATTCATATTTTCTCCGTCAGAAAATCATGAAATCAACAAGTCTGTATGAAAGTATGAAGAATTCTTATTATTTACTTATTTTAATAAGAAAAACTTCTTATGTATAATATCGTCGGTCTGGCCGCAATTTTGATAGTTATATTTTTGCTGTCAAATATTATATATTAAGCTGTATAATTCGTATTAATTGTTTTTACATTAGCGTTGTTTATAATGGACGATCTTTGCTTTTCAGTTGTGAGTACTTTCCGTCTTAATATATATACAATATGCTTTGCAAATAAATAATAAATAGTAGCATATTAATTTTCAGGCTTTAATCATGAAATTTTGTGAGTATTTTTATCAATATTCTTGAAATCTTGGATAAATAAAATTAAATAAAAAACAGGAATAATTCTTTTTATTTCAATAAGACTATGGAAAACAATAAGATATTCTTATTGAATTTGTATTTTAATAAGATCGTCTTTATGAAAAACAATAAAATTTCCTTTTTGAATTTGTATTTTTTACGGTGGTTTTAAATTTAACACACATTTATATTTCTAATAAGGCTTCCTTCTTGGATGAAAAGCATAGAGAAGTCTGATTGTTTTTCTTTTATTTTAAGTTGAGTTTTGGCTCAGTGTATAGAAGATCCTTAATATATATTTTTATTGATTGTCAGCTATTATGCCGATCATAGACTGACAATTTTGAAAACAATTTTATTTTGAGAGAATGTTTTCAATATTTCCGTTGATTTCATTGAATTGTTATGCACTTAAATAATTATATAAAACATTTTGAGCGGTATAAAGATAAATTGAAAAAAAATGTTCCAGGCTTCATTTAAAAATTTTTTTTTAATTGAAAAACTAAGAATATATGTACCTACTTTTTGTAGTTTATAATTATTATAAAATATTTAAAAAACCTGCAAGAATATCTTTTGTTTAGCATAAAAACCCACCTTTTTTGCAGATTGTTGTCGATAAGATTTTGTTGTTGCTGTGGTTTTTATTGTAGCTCGTTGAAGATTACCATAAAGTATACTATTTATCGTACAACGACGAAAAAGGTACGCATACAATTAATAGAATTGAAGTAAATCGACTTACTATTAAATTTTTACCAACAAATTTATATTATTGTTTTGTAATTAATATCACAATTTCTGAAAACTTTTCTAACATCGAGATGACGTTTTTTTTGTTTTGTTTTTGTTATTATTATTATTATTATTTAATTGCTTTAGAATTTAGCATGATTGTTGAGATTAATTTTTTTATATATAAATTTATTTAATACATAATGATTTCACAGAAATCTTATTCCTGCATTAAATAATTAATTTTTGGTTTTGTTTACAACATTTGTTTTTGTTTTTGTTTTTGTTTTTGCACGCAAGGAAACGTAGTTGTTGTGTTTCTGTTCTTTGCCGACCAAAAAAAGGGTGCTACACTTTTTGCGCCATTCCCAAAAGTAAAACGTCGATTTTTTGCCGCTTTGTGAATTTTTTAAATTCCTTGTAATTTCGCGATAAACGATACAGAAGCAGAATTAAAATTTTTATCCTGAACCTGCCAAGACTGATGCGATAGAGAAGGAGAAACGAGGGAGCGAGACGTAAACGTAAATAATTTCGATGTTGACGCGCTGCTTTTCTTTTTCTACCCATAAACAATGCTTTCAGCAGGCTTTTGCGATTGTTGGCTTTGCTGCTGCTGTTGTTGTTCGTGTTGTTGTTTTTGTTCTTGTTTACGGCAAGGATTTTTAGTATTCTTATTGCTCCATAAAATACAGAACACAGCAAAAAGAGCGGAAAGGCGAAGGCGTGGAAGAGGCAGGAAAAGGAAAGAGGTGGCTTTTTTGTTGTGTTTCAAAATAAATTGATTATTATAATTTTAAATTTTTGCAATATGTTTCGTTTGTTATGTTATCGTTAAAGAGCGGTGTTTTGGTGCTGCTTTTAATTGCGCTTGTGCTGTTGACCTCAGCCGATTGTTATTGTTGTTTTTTTTTTTGGGTATTGTCACTTCAAAAACTCAACGCCAAAAGTTCAATGTTGCTGCTGATAAGAGCGTCGCAATTGTTGCTATCATCATTCCTTTGAACGTTTTTGATATTCAATTAAATTAATATATTAATATTTAAATTTTATTTGAATTTTCGTATTCTTTCAATTGATTTCTGTGGCTTAACATACATTTGCGCGGTTGTTTTTGCAACGAAGGTGTTGCCATTTGTTCGCCAGAAGCAACAATTATTTATTGTTCATGGTCAGCGAGTAGCAAAGTAATATCATCACATACTATACACTTATTTTCTTGAGATTTTACAACAATTTTCCTTTTGTTTTGTTTTGTTTTTACCTTTTTTTACTTTACTATATTTTTATTGATTTTGTTCAGTTTATAAATTGCGCCTTAAGCAACATTTCTACAAGTTATATCGCTATCAAATTGTTAACACAACAACAAAACGTTCTACGACCTCAGTAAGAAAACTATTTTCCCAAGAGCGACACATTTTTAATACTGTATTTATATATATTTGATTGTTTGACATATCAGCCAGCTTTTCATGCATTTATTTCCATATTATAAAAAACACACTTTAAATATGTGAGCAGTAGTAAAACGCGCGTCGCGTGCTTGTGTGATATCGAATAAAATCAAGAAGAAACCGTCCGTCAGCTCAGACACAAACACAATCACACAGACGCCACCACAAACACGTCTATTTTGCACGTTCATTCAAAAACAACTAACAATCGTGCTAACAACGACGCATCGACAATGAGCTCGACTCGTAAACATTCCAATAAATCTATTTCGCATGTTGCCGCAACATGAAATGTTGCTCATGGCTGTTGTCTGGCGGCTGGAAAAAGAAATGATAAATTGCCAAGGAAATGTTATGAAAATCTAGTTGGAAGTAAACACAGTGTGTGTGTGTGTCTGTGTGTGGCTGAGCTTTGTGGCTGAGAGTATGTTTACACGAGATGTTGCAGCGTGAAATGTTGACAAATGAAATTTGTAAACATATCGAATGATGGATGGAAATGTTGATTTGTTGTTATCTTCGTGTTATATTAATTTAGAGTACCAAAATCAATATAATAATTAAATTCTAGATATATTCTTATTATTATTAATTATTATTATTGTTTATTATTATTCAATTATTATTTATTATTAGTTATTATTTATTATTATTTAACATTAATTAAATTTTAGTAGTATTTTAGTAGTATTTTTAATATTAAAAAAATAATTTAATTTAATTTAAATAATCAGCTGTTAAAATTGCAAAATTATAAGCAGTTTTTTCCATTCTAAAACGGCTTTAATTGCATATGTCGAATACATCAGGAAACTTTAAGAAAAGTCTTAAATTCTATTTTATAAAAATTTCATCTTAAAAGAAAACCGTTAGAAATGAAATAAAAATATCTTTTATTATTTATTTAAATCTCATTTTTATAAAATTTAGGCAAATACAAGTAGAAACAAGATTTACCATATACATATGTAAGTTAATAGAAAAATTTGTTGTTCATAAAATAAAGCATTAAGTTAAAAATTTTAACAAATATCGATAGTAATATAGTTTAGAATAAATTAAAAATGCAGCTAATAAAAAATTTTATATTTATTTTTTATTCGTTACCATCATTCGTCATCATCGCCATTGTCAACATAAAAAACAAAATATGTAACTGGAAATGTTGCACTGGAAACAAATCATTTGATATATGTATATACCTTCCTAGTGACATGCTGCTTAAAAAAATTAACTATCATCATGTTGATGACGAGTCTATTGCTGTTTTATTTTCTCCTTCAGAGTCAGGAAAACTCACAGAAAACTCAAAAAAACTGCAGATCAATGAAAATGATACAATATCCAAGTATTTATTTTCGCTTTCACTTTTGAAAAATTGAATACATTCTTTTCAAGGCACCCACCCTCCTTCATCTCGCCCGCTTATTGCCGCTTATTGTATCAATGCACAATTTCTTTTTTTCTAAAATTTTCATTAACACGTGCACGCGTTCGCAGCTCCTAAAATGTAAGACGACTTGCCACGCCGCCACACTTATTTCATTCCAAATGTTCTTTCATTTCGAAATTGCGTCTGCTCTCAATCCAGTCGTTTTATAGTCGTTGTTATTGTTGTTGTTGTTATTGTTGTTGTTGTTGTAATCAGTTTCAGTTCAGTTGGTTTTGTAACTAATGCTATGGCGTTTGTTTTTGGTTGTTGTTGTTGTTTCTGCTATTTTACGCTTTCGCCTGCCCCTCCCTTCGGCGTCCCTCCACGCCGCTGTCTTTTCATTATTTATTTATTTATGATGATGCGTTTGATGCGGAATCCATTCAGAAGGTACCGTAAAATCATTCGTAAAACTTTGTTACTGTTTGCACTTGAATTATATTCAATGAATCGAAATCGGAAGGGTGCAAAATACCCTTCCACAAGCAACCAACGAGTTTATGGTTGTTTTTGTGTTGATATCCTTTGACAATATTCTGCGTTTCAAGATTGCTTTCGGTAAAGAAATTTTTTCAAAGATTTAATTTGGATTAGGTTTTCATGTTGCTTTAACTGATTGTAATTTTTGGTTTTTTTCGAATTACGAAATTTATATAAATATGTATTAGTAAGTGAAGAAATTTGAGCCAATTCAATTTTTCAATTCTTGGAATTTTGAATTATTTGTTTACTAATTTTAAAATATTTTAAAATAAAAATTCCTACTTTTAAGGCAGAAGAAACAATGAGTTTGTGGTTCCTAAAGGCTTTGCTTTGTTGGTCAACGCAACACATCGATTCATACGAATATTTCCTTCCCTTTCATTGTCATTGCTCCACCCCTTTGCCTCCTGCCTCCTTCCTCTAACTCTAACACTTGATGACTTTATTATTATTAAGACTTCGCTGCAGTCTCAATTCTTGTCAACTCGTTTAATATTCATGCTTAGTGGTCGCGTCGGCCGGTTCTTTTGTAGTATTTGTTGCTGTTGTTGTTCTGTTAGAGCTTTTCGCATCGAGTCGTGTCGCATTTGACTCGCGTTTGAGTGCGTGAAGCAATAAATTAATGAATTTATAAATTATGAGTATGTACTCGTCCATACATGCCTTTTTTGTTGCTATCAAAAAAAATTTTGATAACTCAATTTGTTGAGTTTGTTTGTACTCATGTTATTTTTGTCGGTCTGTTTTTTGTGTGCTTTTTATTTCTTTAATTTTTTTTTTTTTTATTCGTGAAAAAAATTGAAATCTTATTAAATGAAATTGACTACAATTATTATGAAATATTTTGCAGAGAGTTGAGAATATTTAGAAGTTCCTGAAAAGTTTTAATCGTTTGAATTATTTGAACTGCGATAAAGACCATCCAGCTTACGGCCGTCCTCTCTTCATCGGCTGTAGCTCATTCAAAAAAAATTTCATTATCTCTTTGAACATCGATATCAAGATGCTCTTCTGGCGGCTTCATCGTTTTGGGAACACTCAGCATCACAATCGCCAGCATCCATCGCGCCGCGCGGCCTTCTAATTAAATTAAATTTGGCAGCTGCTTCGAAAACATTTAACATCTCTTTAGTGAGCGACTGCATTAATTGCCTGCGCGTTGATTTCGTTGCTGGCAGCAATAGTCCTGGCAGCAGGCCGGAAGGCTCGACGACCATCACGACAGAGCGCGGGCGTACACACAAACTCAAAGCGAATACATCCCCTTCCAGAAGATGGAAAGAGAGGGTGAGGTTACTGGGTCGAGATTTTCTGACTGGCAGGACATCATTTCAGTGGTGCCCTCATGCGTTAAGGATGTCTTCGATCGGCATCCGGCCCTGAATGAAAACGCACCATGAATGCTTAGCAACAAAAGACCGAAACGGGGCAAAAATAAAGCAAAAACACAGAACCAGAAGAAGAAGAAGAAGAAGAAGAAAAGTTGGAAACAAAACAACAGCTACAACAATCGAGCCAATTTTGAAATGTTGTCGATTTTACTCTGACGGCCGGACAGAAAGAAACACGCACGAAGGCACAACAACTTTCGTCCTTCACACATTCCTTGTACTCGTGTGTGTGTGTGTGTGTGTGCGTGTACTGAACATTACGAAATTAGAACCACCCAAACACTAATGGCCTCTACTCTCTTCTCGTTCTACCCTTGTCCAAAAAGCACAAACGAGCCCAAGGCCCGCATCCGCAGAATAACGCGATGCGACGCAACGCAGCTCAACGCAACGCAACGCAGAGCAGAGTATATTCCGTTCCAATTCGCGTATGAAAATCGAACGCAGGACGCGCATAAATCAAAATGGCCGGACGGACAGACGCCCGGCGGATGGACGGATGAATGGAAGAACTGACGGGTGGATTGAGTTGATCAACAAGGGTTGTTGCGAACGGAGCGGCGCGGCGCGACGAGACGCTGCAGCAAAGAAAAAAGGAATAAGGGATGGACGGACGAACGGACGAACGGACGGACGGTCGGTTTGGCGGATCAGAGGGTCGACAGAGAGGCAGGCAGTCTCGCGGTCGACAGCAAGTCGGTCGGTCGGCTGGTTGGTTGGTTCTTGGCCGGACAGGCAAAGATGAAAAATGAAAAGGCATCGCCGGCAACCGCGATGACAACGTCAGCGCTAACGGAAGGCGAGACAAGCCGAGAAAGCCTTGATTGAATGAACGAGCGAACAAATGAAGAAACGGACGCGCCGACCGAATGAACAAACAACGAGCGAACAAATGAAGTTGACGACGACTGCGACGACGCGTTGACTGCTTGTCAAGCGACGTTCAACGGAGGCGCAAAAGAGCAAAAGAGCAAAAGAAAAAAAAACTACACTAACAGGATTTTTGGTTAGTGAGAAGGAAGAGGGGGCTGAGAGGCGTGGAGGGGGAGGGTGGTGGAGGGGTTGCAGGGGTTGAGCAGCGCATCGAAGGAAATGTAAATGTAAAAAGGGTCTCAAAAAAACACGAAGAACAAAAGACAAAACCGGCTGTAGTCAGAAAATCATTTAATCAAACAAACATGTTCAACAATGACAATGATGGGCATCATCATTATCAACATTAGCATAATCATCATCGTCATTATGTGAATTCGTACAAAGAGAAATCGTTAGCGTAAAAAACGGGGACAAAAGACGGGAGAGAAAATTTGAATGAGTGAAAAAATGAATGAATGAATGAATAAATGAACGATTGTAGCAAGTACTAACAACGGACGGACATCATCAGACGAAGATCCATGAACATGAAGGATTGCTTTTATCGTCCTAAGGGCTGGCGGTGCCCTCAAACGGTAAGTTTGAATAAAAGAAAAATAAAAATAAATATATAATAACAACAATAAAATAATAAAAATAAATAAAATAAACTGAAAAACCAAATTCTCAATTGCCGATTATTTTATATTGAAAAAATAACAATATTAGCAATATCAAAAATAAGAAAATAAATTTGAGAGGTTTCGAAATCTATTAAAAAAAAACTATTTTAAAAGGTTCAGAGCACAAATTTTTCCACAAAATCGATCCTAACCTTTTTGGAAAATCATAGAAAGTGTTTGTACAGAATTTCAACGGCAATGAAAGTCTATGAAAAAACCGAATTTCTAATATATAAATATGTATACTCACCCTGCAACAACAACTACAACAATAAAAAAACAATAAAACCAACAAAGGAAAGCGGTCTCGAGGTTAACAACAAAAGTGAAAATTGAAATGTTGCCGCTAAAAAGAAAATCCTTTTGAAAGCTTCCGGCCTGCCATTATTCTTTGCTTTCAAACTTCCTTTATTTCCGCCGCCTACCACTCCCCCTCTACCCTATTATTTTTTGTGTATGTGTTTTGGAACAACCCACCGCCCACAACCCGCCCGCAACCCGCTACACCGCAATTCTTCACGCTCAAAGAATTTACGCAGCATTTTTTGAACGTTTTTTGTAACTACGTTGTTATAGTCGTTGTTGTTGTTGTTGTTATTGTTGTGATTGTAACAACAACAACAACGCCACAGTTCCACAGTGCGCCACAGTTCCAATCTTCGAGTTTGTGGTAAAAATTTCAATGCTTTGCGTGCGCTTTTTTTTAACTTCAGTTTAAGCAATTTTTTTCAATTCAGGAATGGTTTTGAAGTATGTACTCCGTATGGATTCAGCCCGCCCGCCAGACGCAAAATGACGACCATCCGAATCCACTCTCGCTTCGGAATAAAGAATGATTGGCAGCTGTCATGATGGCGTCGAGGCGCTCAAGACTTGACGATAATGCCGCAGAAGGTATAGGGACAAAAGGAAGCGAAAGAGAGAGAGAGAGTGAGAGGGAGAGAGGGAGAGAGGGAGACAGTCAGAGTGATAGGGAGAAAGAGAAGAAGAAACGTAGTGCCTAAAAATGTCGTTGCGTCACTTACGAACACTTTCGGGCACATCAAAAGTCAGAGTGAAAGCGTCAAAATGTTGCCCTGAAGGGTGGGTGGTTTTGTGTGTGTGTGTGACTGTGTAAGGGGGACGTCGTTAGTCGTAAGTCGTGAATATGTGCGTGAGAGAGAGCCAGCTGACACCTCTGTCAATCCATCAATCACGGTTCGTTGCCACCACGTTGACAAGACAAAACTCGGTAACTCCATGCGTCGAGCAGCCACCAAAAAGCACCAAAGCACCACCAAAAGCAAAACCACAACCATTTTTCTAACATACTGGTGGAAAATTACAAAAAAAAAACAACTACAACAACAACGTAATCAACTTTGAAAATGGCAAAAGGGGTGGATGTGAAAAAGTTAGGAATTTGGGATGTTTTTTGGCATCATGCATGCGTGCGACACGTGAGTTGTTTTAGCGCCACGGTTGACCAAGTTCACTGCCCTCCCGCCCCTCTTCCCAATCTCCCACCATCCTCTCCACTGCACGGGCATAACCTCATTTTGGGATGCATCCATGAAAATGTCAGAAATTTCGTCCTTGCGAACTGTCAAAAACTGCGAACTGTCAAAAATGTTGCAACTATTTTCGCAAACGAACGCAGACAAGCGTGGGATGCATTCGGGTATACTTCGTTGAAAGCAAATCATGCAAAAATGCACAACAATGTTGCCCAAAAGCAACCAAGACCAAAACATTACTAAAGCCAGAAATTCCCAGCATTTTTTGATCAATTAAATCCAAATGAAGCCGATTGGAATTTAATCAAACTAAAGGTTTTTTATAAGCTCTATTATAACCTTTCGAATAGATTCTGGGCACACAGAAGTAAGTCTCTTGTTATAAGAGAAATTTTTGAAAATAAAGCAAAGTGCGTTTAATTTTTACTCACGTCAAGTTTCCGCGTTTTAAAAAATTTTTCTTTACCTGAAAAAGAAAAAAAAAGAATTAGAATTTTTTCTAAATATTTTTTTTGAGAAAAAATTTGAATATTAATAGTGCTTAATCCATTAAAATTTAATTATTTTTTTACTAATTAATTTTTGTTGCTTTTTTTCCTTTTTCAAGAAGTTCTATCATTAAAGATTTCAGCGCAGAAACAACCACTTTTAAAAATTCGTAACGCGTATATTTCAAAAAAAAAGTTAAATTAAATTAAAAACATTTTCCGTTGAGGGCGCCTCCGGCTACCGTAAGGGCTATTCTGCATCCTGCCCAACAACCCTCCTTCTGAACGATGCTCTATCTACCAATATCTAATTGAAGGCACGCCTCAAGTAATTTTCACTCAAAAAGTTGTCAGTAAAAATTCTCGATAGTCCTAGCTCTGTCCCGAAACGACCCAACGACGACCCAACAACAACCCAACTCAACCCAGACCAAACCAAACCATTCGAAAGACATTCGGCGAGGCAGAGAAATCATTTTAGAGTATGAAAACATGAAAATTGTGAGAAATTCCTTAGAAACAAAGGAAATGAGAAGAAGAGCGTGGGAGATAGATATAGAGAGAGAGAAAGAGAGGGGGGGGGGAGAAAAGGACAAAGCGGGCCAAAACGTTATCAAAACACTTAACGCTATTACAAAAACAGGCGAAAGACCGTTACGGACTCGGTAACGGTAATGGTAAGGTCGATGAATGGACAGAGCGGATCGTCAGAGAGGGTCATGTATGTATGTATGTATGTGTTTGTGCGCGGCAGAACCAATTTCAGAAATGACAACAACATCAGCGTCATTTTTCTCCTGAAATGTTAGCTGATTTGTTTTTGCTTATAGAATTTGTTGTTTTTGCTTACAGTATTTGTTGTGTTTTTGTTCTTGGTTTTCCTCCTTTTTTTGCCCCGTGGCGTTGGAGCATCCTCATCCCCATCCCCATCCCTTCGGCATTGCTAAAAGTTGGCGTAATTCCTGCCTGTTTTCTTCATTGTTTGTTGCTATGGCTGTAGTTGTTATGCTTATATTTGTTGTTCTTGCTGTTGTTGTTGTTGTTGTCATCTATCTCATTCATACACAAGTCAACAATATTTTTCAATTAGAAATTATTCTGCTGAAAGTAATTCGATTATTTTCACTCGGACGAATGTTGGCCAAAGGACGTGAATGCGAGTAACCGGAGTAAATGTTTCTGTTTGGTTGTTTCTGCTGTTGTTGTTGTAACTGTTATTAGTGTTGAAAAAAGTTTCATTTTTTGCTCGAAAAAATTGTTTGCTGACATGTTATTTTTTTGGGCCATGCATGATGGCGGTGACGATGGCGGAAGTGACGTGTCTAAAACTTATGGAAAGAGTTTATGATTTTAGGAAGAGGACTTATGGAGAATTTAGAGCGAAAGGCCGGAAAGGTAGGCTCATCTAGTCCGGCTGGCTTTGAAAATGAATCGAGAATAAGTTTTGGGAAATGCGGGCGGTGGCTAGCTAGTAATGCGGTGCGGGCAGAGCTAGTAATACTTATTTCGTATTACTGTCCATTGAAATGCAACTATAGTCACTACAGCGATAAACGTGTCATAATTATCGCAATAATTTTAGTTAAATTTCTACACCTTTTTAATTGTAGTTTGGAAATTTTTCAGTTCAATTTCAGAATTTTTCAGTTCCATTTTAAAATATTTTATTTTAATTACAGAATTTTTCAATTTGATTTTACAAATTTTCAGTTTAATTTCAGAATTTTTTAGTTCAATTTTAAAATATTTTATTTTAATTATAGAATTTGTCAATTTGATTTCAGAATTTTTCTGTTCAATTTCATAGTCTTTTAGATCAATTTCAGAAGTTTTCAGTTTCATTTCAGAATTTTTCAGTTTAGTTTCCGAATTTTTCAGTTCAATTTCAGAAGTTTCAGTTTCATTTCAGAATTTTTCAGTTAAGTTTCAGAAATTTTCAGTTTGATTTAAAATTTTTTAGTTCAATTTCAAAAATTTTCCATTGTAGTATTTATGATTTCATTAAAAATTTTTTAATTTCAACCTCTTAGATTTTCTTTAGCCACAAATTATGCACCCTAAAGACCGCTGGTGATTCCTTGAACTACGCGGTTAAAAATTGAGGTTTCATTTTTTCAACTTATAGAAACAATGTTTTTTATTCTTATTCTAACGTGACCATTCTAAAGTGACCATGAAATCACTTTGTCCTGAAACACTAGGTTAAAGAATTTCTTCAATATTTAAGGTCTTCACTTGTATATGATTTTAAAAAAGGTTTATTTCTACATACTATACATACAAATTTTAATGTTCTTTTTTTACTAATGTTTTTCAAGCCATATTAAAAAATCTCTCCTTACTTATCCATAAAGAGAATCTCGCTCCTGACTTTTTTCTTTCCCGAAATAATTAAAAATATTTCACATGCAAAAACATATCCTTCATGATAAAATCAACAACCCCCCAAAAAAAGAAAAAAACAAAAATTAAAACAAACACCAGGAAGAAGCAGGAGAAAAAACGTGAGGATGAAAGAAAACATAAAATATGAACATAAATAATATTTATTTTACTCTTGCGCTGCGGAAATGAAGTGCGGACACGCACTGCTTTTGTCACCTTGACGAAGGCACACGTTGCTTCATCATCATCATCATCATCATCATCACCATCATCTTCCTAGTGCTCGTTCGTTACGGAGGCAGTCTTAGCGCAAGTGTTACGCTCGAGTCACTCCGCTATGGAATGCTTTATGACGCCTACGCCTGATTTTTGACTAATTGGAGACTCCTGCCTGACATTTGTTTTGAGTTGTTCGTGTCACGAGCAGCGAAAAAAGGAAGAAGGAAAAAACCAAACTCAAAAAAGAAGGAGAAGGAGAAGCGCTCTTTTAGCAGCGCTAGAATCTAGAAGTGAGCTAAATTTATTTAATCGCTTTTTTCTTTTTAGAAATTTTCGGCTTTTTGTCCTAAAGCCATTCCCACCAATGGCTTATAGCATTTTGTGGCAGTGAAAACTACTCCGTGACCAGCTCCATTCTCAACGAAACTCTGTCTCGAAGGCTCCATCATCGAAATTTGACCCGTTTGACCGCTAACGAAACCTCAATCAGAAAGAAACAGTCTTTAGAACGGTTATTTAATGCATAACCAACCCCCTTCACCCTTGCGTGTGTGAATCCATGCATGGTCCGGGGTCTCAGGCTGCGGCGGTCGGTGGTGGCGCTGGTAATGGTGACGGTTGGCTGTTTTGTGGGCGTTCTTACATTCTTATTAGGTCAAGAACGTGCTTGGAATAACTATCAAAAGCAATCAAACGAACGAACGAACGAACGAACGAACGTTGCTGTTGTTTTGTGAGCAATTTTTGTAGACTGTTTCACAAGTTGGCAATCACAGGCCCAGACAGAAACCTAGCCAGACAGATAGACCGATAGCAAGCGAGCTAACTGCAGCCTCAAGGTGGCGCGTTGACGATGACGCAGGAAAATCCTTCATGCCGATGCGTACGAATTTTAATTCCGTTTTAGTTTCGTTCGATTTTGATTTCAATTTCCACGACGCGACCTCTCAGTTGAGAAACGTTAGAGCCGATAGAGAGAATGGCCGAAAAACCAGGCGCGCCATTTTACACGCTCAACCAACAAACGACGCGCCGTATGTGAACACGAGGCGCGACGCCCGCACATAAATCAACGTCAGCCATAATCATTTAAAATCAATCAAAATGCGAGCGCTTCGGGCGGCCAAAAGCCAATGTATGTACGTACCACCAACGGCCCGAAGTGTTGGTCGTCCAAGTGGAGCGAGTTGGTTGCAGTGATGATGGTGGCGGCGGTGGCGGCGGCGGCGGCGGCGGTAGTCGTCTATTACTAATTCACAATGCTGCAAATAACGGCTTGCGTTCTGTGCTTCATACTTCAGTCAAGTTAGGCCAAGCCGGCCGATCTATCGATCAATCGCTCGGCAAGTCGGCCATCTTGCGTCTCTCACTTGATAGTCGTCGGTTAGGTCGGCTTGTCTGTCTGTCTGTCTGTCCTGTCTCCGGACTATCTGCTGTCTATGATCTCCATTGACCAGAGACGAACTGATTGTTAAGCTTGCAACGATTGGTTCTGTTTTCGATCGCAAAATATCTCGCATCATCGTATTCATCGATTGTTAAAAACCAGTAACCGTCTAGCGAGTATTATTAGATCGCCGATCGTTGATCGGTTGGACTTGTCGGTCATGTAAACCATTTTATTGTGGCAGCACCACCGGCATTGCCACTTAAGCAACATGAAAATGGGCCTCAGCGGTCGACGGCTTGATGGGTTGGTAATTTTCAATGGTAGAAAAGCTCGAAGTACCTTTTTCGAAGTACCTTTTTCAAAGATGAAAGAAATATCGAACTATTAACGCCCGCTCGGCGCGTTGTTTAAGTGTTTTGCTTTATAGTGCGGCCTACGGGCCGTGATTTACCCACAGCTACTCTTCCGCACGGTGCGTAATTGACCATGAGGCGGTAATTTGAATGATTGCTATCATGAACTGAGCGCCATTTTAAATTTCTAAGCAATTCAGGAGACGTCGGTGGAGGGCGGCAGGCGCTGGGGCAATTGAAATTGTATCAGGTTTAGAAAAACGGTACGAACGGTGGTAATGATTACCTTGAAGATAGTATCGTATATCGGCTGGTGGTTGTGCCATTGATGTTGTTGTTGTTGCTATAGATAGCTTTTAGCTTTAGCTAATTTTAGATTTTATTTTACGTATTTTTTTAATGTTGTTTTTTCTTCAAATTACTATTCTTCGCATTCTGTAGAAAAAACTCTCAAAAAGTTGAAAAGTTGTTAAAAAAAACTACTCTTAAAAATAATTCTTCGAATAAATAAACGATTAAATTCACGAAATTAGGTACCATTAATTATTTATAATATTTATGAATTCTGCTTATTTTCCAAGATTTCCAAAATTTCACTAAGAAAAGTATTCGAAATAATGCTTTAGTCTCTAGCTTTCAACATTCTTCTTCCGTGACCAGATTTCTCTGCGCATCAGTAAAACCGACTAATAAAATTTATACTTTTTTCGGAAAAAGTTTGTTCTATTTGGAAAAATTTCAATGAAGAAATTTGCGAAGAGTTAAGATTATTTAAAATGATAAAAAAAATATTATAAAATGTTTGAAAATGTTTTAAAAAATATTTTCTAAATGTTTAAAAAATAAAAAAAACCTTTCACCAAATTTTCTGGCAAAAAAATATTAAGCAGAATTTTTTTTGTGGTTCTTGTGGCTCCTACAAATCCTCGCCAAAATGTTGAGAATCGAAAGGTGTTCCGCTTGGTCTTCTCTGTGGTATAGTTTTTGAGTTAAATGTTGCTTTGTTTAAAAAAGTTTACGATAATTTAAGCCTCGCTTCTCTTCCTTTTCACTTTCCGCAACCGAACCGAACGGAACGGAACGACGATATCCATCAATACTATCAGACCGAAATGCAATCGTTCATCGATAGCGACGATTAGCGCCAAATAAAAAATAAATTATACGGCATGCATGTCGGTATCCTGCCAATTTATGTATGCACGTTTGTATGTGTATACTCGTAGTCATAGTGTTAGTGGTAGGTACGAGTATAACACCATGGTAAGGCCTTCTGGCTTCAAAAATTCGACACAAACCAAGTCCGTCACGAAGAGAGAAAGAGGAAGAGGGAGAAAGAGTCAGCTGTTCACTGACTGACCGTTTCTTCAAACGACCGACATGTTGCTCTTTTTGCCTTAATTTTTAACTCTATTCGTACTAATTTCTTGTTGTGTCTCGGCCTTTCTGTCAGTTGATTCCTTCTTGGTGTTCGTCCGTTCTCTACCTCTTTCTATCTCTCTCTTTAGTGGCCTGTTCCATGCTACACTTTTCTCCTCCTTCTTCTTCTTCTTCTTCTTCTTCTGGCATTCGGTCTGCTGTGCCTTCGACATGTCCATGGCTTGGGTTCAAGACCGTGCAAGCCGGAACCCAGTTTCCTCTGCAGACTCTCACCGAATGTCGGTTATTCTGCTTTGATGGCAGCAAACTTAAAAAAAATTATCGTGTGAACTTGTGCACATGTTGTTGTTGGAGTTGTTGTTGTTGTTGCTGTTGGTTTTGTTATTCCATGATATTAATTCTTATGGTGGCTCTTTTGTTTGTGCTTGACGCCTTCGTCGGCGACGAAGGTAGTTAATTTTGGGTAAATATGGAAATTTTCATACGTACATATTTATATACATGTATATGTATGTGTATGTGTATATATGTATATATGTATATATTTCGTTTATTCCTTTATGTTTATTCATTGTTTTGTGTTGATTTTCTTTCAAAATCGTTTTAGTCAGTTGCTTTTATTAAAATATTCACTTTTTTAATAATAGCAATAAATCAAGAAAATTGCAGCCTTGGTTCACACACACACACACACACACACACACACACACGCTCACACAAAATAAAGCTTGGCGAGCGATCGAATAAGATGAGGCCGTCAAAAGCGAGCGGAGGCCAAACGGGCGGTCAGACGTTTGGACTGGGCGTGCTGAGCCGTAAAAGGATGAAGACGGGGGTTCGCGCGCAGTTGAGGCGGCATAGAGCGGAAGGCTCCGGCTTATTGGTCGCCTAATAATAGGTTAGTCCGTTGCTTCGTTGGTTGCCGCAGTTTTCTTTACAGCAGCTGCTGCTATTATTATTATTAGTAATAACGCTGATGATAATGATGATGATGATGATGATGATAGCGATGATGGCCAGGTAGTTGTTGGTTGTGGCGGGACAACGACTGTAGTCACTGCTACCAAAACTATACTACTATTATTAGTATTCAGTTAGTCTCGCTGTTGTTGTTGTTGTTGTTGTTATTGCTGTTACCACAAAATTGTTGCTCGCATTCTTCTTGTTGTTGTCGTCGACTTGGCAAGATGTTGTCGAACACGCGTTACCAACTTCTAAAAAAAGAAGCAGGAAAAAAAACGAGCAGAAAAAGAACGAGCGAAAAACGAAGCAGCACAAAAAGAAGCAGCCGAAAGGGAAGAAGCAGCGGCTGAGCACAAAATTTCATAAATTAAGACGGCACGGCATGGTCTTGTAATCGCTTTCGGTATCAATTAGTTACCGTTGTCACAAGCACCACCAAGAATTAGCTACAAAAGACTGCCTTTTGAGTAGCAAAAAACCAGAACACACACACACACACACACACACACCAACCAATCAAGCAACCGACTGACCAAACACCAAGCAACAAACAACAAAAAACAACAACTCATTTTTACAAGGCAGCACCTACACGTTTTGTGTGGCCGCCAGCGCCCCTGAAAACCCTCACCCAAGTCCTTGTCGACCAGGACCAGCTTACAAACCAGTCAAAAATTATAAAGAGAGTAAGAAATTACAAGAAAAAAACCACTAACCATAAAAAACGGGGTACAAAGCTTTAAGTGTTGAGCGGCGAACAAGTTAAAACAAAGCAGCCACGTTGCAGGCCAAGTTACCAAAAATAAAAAAAAAATTAGCTACAAAAAATGTGACAAAGGATCGATCGAAGGGATGGACTCGGCAACGAACAAAAAGTCCATCGAACGCGCAGTATTTCATTGGAGTTGGTTACCGCTGCGGCTGCGGCTGCTGCTGCGGCTGCTGCTGCTGCTGTCGCCTGGTATCATCCGATTATCCGTTTACTTTCAATCGGTTCGTTGGTTGGTCAAGAAGTCGGTCGGTCAATCGGTCGATCGGTCGTTTGGACGTTTGCTCGATCGTTCGTTTGCGTGGTGGAATGCGCCGTCGAGAATGCTTATGCGCTTTACTAACTAACTTTAGTACGCAACTAAACGGGCGTAGGAGCGAAGGGGGAAGAAGAGTGGCACTTACATTGGCTTGAGGGACCACTTGATCACAGCGTTTCCGTCGGTACCCACGAAAATAACGAATGACCGACACACGATTTCATGACAATGATGACAACTACAGCAACAACAACAACAACAACAACCATCACCAAACAATTTATAACATCACCAACGGCCACAAATAATGACAATCGATCGATTGAGTAACAACCGCAACAACAACAACAACAACAACAACGTATATACGCATTATTATTTATTGCAAAAAAAAAAACAACCAGAAAAATTTTTTATATAAAAAATGTGACCAAAACACACGCACCTGATCGACAAAGTTGGTAATGCCGGTAACCGAGCGGTGCTCGAAGTACACGAGAAGTACATAAATCTCATTTATTAACTGCGCCGCGCTCGCACAATCGAGCCGCAGTGGATTGAACGACCGATGGACGCAGCAACCGACAAACTTCAAGCAAACTGGATCGTAGGATTGTTGCACCGAACCAACCGACTTCAGCGCGCCAAGCCCACAGGAATGAAGAGAGACATACATACTCTTACGTACCAAGCAAGTCTTTAGATTTCAGAAGCCGTTGTAATTGTTGTTGTTGTTGTAAGAATATGATCGACCGACCGATCGATCGATCAGCCGCCGACAATTCGATGAAGACATCAAATGAAATGGAATTATTGCGATTGGATTGTGTTTTTGTAGCATACTTTGGGAAAAATGAAGTCTTTGACGTCTGTCAGATTGTCAGATTCCTTGAGGTTTTTCTCAAGTTCGGCCGATGAGCAGCGAACAGTCAGAAAATATCGTAGGTACAAACTCAAGAAGTGAGAAAGTGCCAAGTATTTGCTTTTTTATGAAAATATTTTATATTGTTTTTCTCAGTTGATTTTATTGTGGTCATTGTGGTTTTTTGCTCTGAATAACATGGTTTTTTTAGATATTTTTTTTTACCTAAGTCTCTTTCTAAACATTTACACCTCTTTTTGGAATGGAAATATTTTAATTAGGTAATGCCCATTTTTAAATATCATTCCGTGAATCTTCAAAAAAGCAAAAATCCACGAAATCTTAATTATTTTTATTTAAAAAAATTTTTGTGTTCAGAAACAAAATTGTTTTATTTTGTTGTCTGCAGCAAACACTGATTTTCAGTGTCTCACTTGAAGAAACAAGTTGAAGAAATAAAGAAAGTGAGAAAGAAAACTTTCGGCAGTTTCATGGATGGACCGCCAACCGGAAGTAGCCCGTTAAGCAAACATTCAAAGCAAATCTTCAGACGGAAAATTCAGCTATAGTCGGAAAATTATTGAAAACAATGAAAAAGGAAGCAATTTTCGTTTTAGTGGGAGAAGTGGAAGGCAGGGGAAGGGGGATGGGGCTGCTGAAAGTTTAGAAGCAAAAGAGAGACTGAAGAAATTATATTTAAAAAGTTTTAGTTTCTCTACGCTTGTTTCACTTTTTCCAAATTTAAGCGCTCAAATGAATTTTAACAATTACTTCTTCTTCTGTCGTTCTTTCACCCCCCAAATTGTTTCTCTTTTTTGGGGAGGGGAGGGGTGTAACTTCCCCTGAAAAAATGTAATGCAACATTGCCGTTTGTTGTACGAAGAGAACGACAACGTCACAACGTCGGCGTTGTTGCTGCCGCTACTTCTGCCTGTCAGCGGGATTTTTATTAAAAAACAACAACAACAACAACAACAACACAGCACCGTCGTCTACCAAACAGCCGTAATGAATTCACTTTAGTCGCTGACGACGACAAAATGCGCCAAAAAGAAAGCAGTCATCAAGCAGTCACTGAGCCCGAAGTGAATGAATACATAATGAGCAGCATTATGAACATGGAACGGAGGGTTGCTGGGCAGGGGGTTAGGAGGGCGAAGAGGGGGGGGGGGGGGTGATAGGCTGGTTGTTAAAAATAAAATGCTTTCGTTCAAAATGGCAAAACTTTTGGAAGGCTGATGCGAATTTGCATTTACACATTTATTCATTTTCTATATACTATAGTCTCGGCGAGGGCGAAGGGGGTGAGGTCCATGAGTCCCTCCCGCATTTTTGAAAAGAAATTAAAAGCTAAAATATATTTTTCTTCTTTTTATTAAACTTTATTCTTCCGTTTTTAACGCACTAAAGGAATGCGAATAGACATAGAAAAGTATATGTTTAATGTCATGTTCCAGTTTGATCATCATTATCATCATTATCAGGTGAAAAAGGTGATAAAGATATCTTTCATGATCTTTTCTTCCATTGCATATATCGTCAACGGGCATCCGGTATGGCCGGAAAGGACGATGCTTCTTTTTCGTTTAAATATAAATTCTTTCTTTTTCTTTGATTTTTAAAAAAAATTTCTAATTTAAACTGATTTAAATTTGATTTGTCTTAACACAAACGGTCTTCTTCTTTTGTTTTTTTTTCCATCATTCATTCTCATTCTTTAATCTTTTAAATTAAATAAAATAATTTCACTTGAAAATCGTTGACATACACACAAACAGAAGCAAAAAGAAAAAATTTATTAGATTGACCTTGAAAATGAAACACTTAAAGTCCAATAAACTGCATTCAGAGGCTGTTAAATAATTCATCGGCATAATCATTTGCAGCTACCGCGATGCCGCTCTGTCGCTCTGCCGCGTTGCTTTGCCCTCAACATCAAATACATCTGCAGCGGTAACTGTCTGTCTGTCTGTCTGTCTGTTTGTTTGTTTGTTCTTCTCCGTCCGTTTGTTTGTTTGTTGGTTGTTGGTTTGTTTGTTGGTGTGTCTGCTTGTCTTGGTCTTGGTTTTATATCATTTCAGCAACCGCAAAGAACTTAATTTTTTCCACTCAACACGAATGAATTGCTCTGGGTTTTGTTAACATTTCTCATTTTTATGGCTTGAGCCTTCTTCTCAACGCTTTCTTTTCGCCCTTAGCCATCTCTTTCATTCATTCTTTCTCTCCTATTGTACCTTCTTTCTCCGGGTACGCCCAGCAGCAGCCTCTGCCTCTGCCTCTGCCGCTGCCTGGACGAGAAGTCATTTTAACGAGTAATGGCAAAATGATTACTTTTTATGACCTCATAAAATTAGCTACAAATCGTTTTGTCGACATTTATCTTTCTTGGTTGCTTTATTTGTTGCCGGAGATATTTTATTTTTCTTCGTTTTTTTGTTGTTGTTTTCGTGTTGCGGTAACGATTATTCGTTCACACGCTCTTTCTCCTTCTACCACGCTCTCTTTGCTCTCTCTTTTAACGACCAACCCAGCAACCAACCATTCTTTATTATGACGACTTTTGCTGATGTTTCGTGTCTTCGGCCATACCGCATTTCTTCCGGTTGTCTATGAAGAACGCTCATGCTCATTAGCATTCCCCCCCTCCCTCCCTCCCTCCCTACATCCCTCCGCCCATCAAATTTCATTTGATCAAAGTGTTTGATAAAGAGAAGAGAGAAAACAAGTAGCAAGAATCTTCAGCCAAATTTTAGGTGGTTTTGATGACGAATTCGTAACGATTTCTTAGTAAAATTGAAACTTTTGTGCCATAAAATTATATCAAGTACTCGCATAACACTTACGAATACATATTACCAAAATCAGAAGGTCACGTTGCTTCTTCTTGATTTTATATATTTTATTATTGACGTTGTTGTCCAAAGTTTTGAGATTTGGTTTAGTAGAGCAATGATTTATGGAGTTATTATGGTTTCGTGGTGGAGAATTTTATTGAGAGAACAAGTATTTTCGATTCATTTCATCGTTTTGAATCATTTTGAGTCGCTTGACTAAGCGACAAAATGATAGATTGGCGGTCTTTTTATCAGTTTAGGCGTCAATGTTACGAGGCGATAAAAATATCATCGTATTTATTGCTAATGAGACGATACTTTCTCGATGTAAAGAGATCGAAAATCTGTTCTCTTTAATACGATATAATTCGAAATTGAAAAAAAAGACGGAAAGAGTCGTTTTTTTACAGGAATTATCAGCGTATTTATAGGACTAATTGATGACTCCAATCGAATTGATTTTGTGTAATACAAAAACTCTGAAACTCAAAAGAAATTGGAGTTCAAAGAGCATGAAAAAATGTTGCTATTGACAATATTAAAGCAAAATAAAGGCAAATAAATCAAGAAAACACCACGACTTTAGACGGATTTACTTGTAAAGAAAAACAACAAGTACCTAAAGTGAAAATATTTAAAAAATTTAATTAAATTGATCCTTCATTCTTGTCTTCGGAGCAGCAGACAAAACGAGGATTGACACGTTTATGGCTGCGAAGAAAGAGCGAGAAGAAGCAAATAAAAGGAAGTAATAAGGATTGAAGCCTAAATCAAACACAGAAGCCATCATCACAGAAGCCGGGAAAAAGCTACAAGGAAGAGGCTACAGAAGAAAAAAAAAACAAGAAGGAGTAAAGCCAGATAAGCTTCATGAAAATATAAAAAAAGGAATAAAGAGCGATTTAAAAGGGTGTAAAATAACTAAAACACAATAAAAAAGAAACAAAAAAACAATGTACACTGAGAATGGAGTATGTGATGAGAGTAATGGTGCATCAGAGGAACCAGAAACTGGCACCAACCAGTGCCATTGGATAAGAAAGGAAGTGATTTCTGCATGACTAGAGTCTAAAATTTATTGGCCAATAAATTCACAAGCAACCATTCAGCCAAGTGTTGACAAGTTTATTGAAAAACTGAAGCTGTACTGAAGCTGCAAAGAAGCGAAAAGAGAAGACGTGACGAGAGGCGAAGAGAAGAGAGAAGAGGAACTGAACTGAAGACCGAAGTTCAAGGAGTGCAAAGAAAGATAAAGGATTAATAGGACTCTGCTCAAGAGAAGAGAAAAAACAATACAACAAAAAAAACTAAAAATCAAGAAAGCCATTTATTTTAATAAACGTTATGAATTTTTAAGATTCAATTTTCATAGTTTCTGCAGCATTAATTTTTGTTTTGTTTTTGTGTGTGTAAAAACGACCACAGAAACCAGCGCAAGCGTTGATGACAACCTTTTAAGCGTTGCGGTCGCTCGAATAAGGTTTTTGATGACGTGTTGTTGTTTCTCTCAAATTATGGAAACTATTTTGATTGTCATGGCAACCTTCTGACACCAGCTTAATTTAATTAAAAAGCCAACGCACATACACTTTGTGTTCTCATCCTCACTATCAACGGCACCTGCAAGCGCACCCTCGAACGCCGCCGCAGCGTACACAACGCACACCGCACTCACACCGCGTCGAACGTGCTGATTTGCGCGGCAAATTATTGCGGCTTACTGGAAGCTTTTAACATTTAAAGTGGCTAATTTTACTGGAGTGACTCATGCGGCGGCTCCCTCGCACGCACGCACGTACGCAAATGCTTGCCAGCACCGAAACATTTGCAACCACAAACGGAGTGCATTATTGTTGCAACCAATTCTTTCGCCCTTCAACCAACAACCATCGCCATCCTTTAATGGCCCAATTATCCCGCAAACTATGCTGCGGGCGGTACATGTATGTTACCTACACGGTACGAGCGTGCATGTTGCACAACAACTAAATTCGACTTGCATGCAAATTGAATGAATTCATTGAGGACTCCATCGAGAATTGCTGCAGTGGATCTATCCAGCGTTACTCTCTACGCCCACCCACCGAGTGCTGCCACCGCAGCAATGGATGATTGTTACCACCCTCTCTTACTCTCGCTCTTGCTCTCAGAGACTGGCACTTTGGCCCAGGAAAGAGCACATTTTCGTTCGTGCGTTGGCTTGCGTGGATCTATGTACCCAACGGGAAAATGGAATGAGTGTACACCAACAGGTTTCTATTAGCTTCTGGAGCACTTCGCTGCCACCGCGATGTCATTCCTCTTTTCACTATTCTTTCTATAGGAGACGCCCCGCTATCGTTTACTTAAGAATGTCCTGCTTTCGGCTTTCATTGCGTAATTCCCAAACCATTAATGCATTCTGGAAGATGAAATCGACTGAATAACAAGACTATGAGAAAGTTTTGTTATTTTTACGGCTGCGGAATAATTAACTTAAAAGACAAGAACTGCCTTCGCAAATTTGCAAAAACCCAAAGTAACGAAGAAACGAAATAAAAACATTCAAACGTTCCGCCATTTGTTCCGAATTTAAATAGATTATTTTAACGCTTGCCGAGGAATCTGTCTGTAAACCAATGTTTTTATAAATTAACATAGGAATTTTTTGAAATATATTATGTCAAGAATGAATCGATTGTGCTTTTCTCTTCTCTTTTCTTTGATTATTTCATGCATTTGTTCCTTCCCATAAATGCCAACGAAATAAAGACATTCGTTTACGTTTTTTCTTTAATGCAAATAGATTATTTGAACGCTTACCGAGGAATCTGTCTATAAATCAATACTTTTGTAATTGCAAGTAGGATTAAAAAGCTATATTGTTCACTTAGAAACAATCTGTGCCGATTCAAGAATAAGTCCACTCTTTGCGAAGCAGTCTTTAATTACTTTTGGCATTTATTTCGAACTTTTCCGCTGGGTATGTTTGAAATTTGCATTCGTACATCCATAGCAATATCTACTCGTATATATTGTTGCCCTTTACAGTCTTGCCGTTGAACTTACACGGAGAAAAATCGATCATATATTAAACTAGAGATGGTTTGTAATCAAGTCAATTGAAAACTTATAAAATTCCATTAACATTTCCTAAGAAAACTATTGGATGTTAGTGTACGAGTATAAAAAAAGTTCATTTTTAATTAAAATAAAAATTTCCTTTTTATTTTTTATTTATTATATTAAATTATATTGAATTTAATAGCAAGTTTTAATAATATATAAATTATAATTATAATTACAATTTAAAAAAAAAATAATTTTAAGCAAATTTTAGATTGAAATTATGCCTAATTTGATGTTCAATGAAGCCTACGAGTACCTAATCCTTAAAAATTTCATTGAATTCATGTCAGTATATTTAAACTTTTTCTCCGCGTGCACTTTTGTGTCCATGCATGTGTTCGTACGTGCGTGCGTGCGTGTGTGTCCTTTTACGAATTTTGCATTTATTGCTTATGACAAAATATCATACGAAAATTGAATAATATTGA
This sequence comes from Conops quadrifasciatus, assembly GCA_949752815.1. Lineage (NCBI taxonomy): Eukaryota > Metazoa > Arthropoda > Insecta > Diptera > Conopidae > Conops > Conops quadrifasciatus. The sequence continues at coordinate 15,371,660 of OX457078.1, read as the reverse complement.
TTAAATAATTGAAATCGGCGTGTCGGACAATATAAATTATTGTAAACCATCTCGACAGGTATTGTCTTGAACTCGTTGTCATTGTTATTGATAGTTGTGGTATTTGTTGCTGTTGTTGTTGTATTTCTGTTTAAAAACTTTTACTTCGAGGCTTGTTTTTCTATATTTTGGCAACCGCCTGGCAACGATGATTATTTCATCCATGATTATTTCAATTATTTTGCCTTAATTTATTATAATCTTCATTAAATCAACTCTTTATTTTATAGTTTTCAATCTTTTCAGGACCTTAATCTCATCCTCGACTCTTAAGAGGACTTGCTTTTTGCATAGATACCGACCGCAAAACATAACCCACCAACCGACCGAAGCAATCTTCATCTTCACAACAAATCTGATTTAATCGATAACTTCAATTCAATCTACGAATGCGGTATATCATTCTTTGCTTTGTCGCCATTTTGGTTACGATTGACAAGCGTTGATAACTTTGCTGATGATATCCTGCTGCGTTGGTCACCAGCGACATCGACACCGACGCAGACACCGACGCAGGCACAGACACCGACGCAGACACCGACGGAGACACAGACACAGATGACAGCAAAAACAAAAACAGACCAAAAAAGAGTATTCTCTCAACGACGCGAGAGACGAGTTGATAACATGGCCGTCCGTCCGCAAACGAATGTGGATTCGGTGGTTGAGTGTGCGTGTGTGTGTGTGTGTGTTCGTTGGCTGAAATTGATTTCAACAACAATAGCAGGAGCGGCAGCAGCACAGAAACGACGAAATGGTAACACAAAAGCTCCTGATGTACGTATTTTTTTGGGTTCTCGTTGTTGCTGCGTTGTTTCGTTAATGCTGCTGTTGTTGTTGGCTTACATTATTACTGTTGTTGCTGTTTTCGATTGTCGACTTTCGTTGTTGTCGCTGCATTCTGCAGGACCACCCACAGCGACGCCTGTTCGCACGGGACTGTTTTTCGTTAACAGCGAGAGTGTGTGCGCAGGATGGCGGTTTTGATGGTTTACAAGCTGATGATGACGGCGAAGATGAACATGATGATGATGATGATGATGGCAATGGGCTGCTAATGCTAATGCTAAGCATGATGATGATGATGCTGGTGCTGGTGCTAACCTGCCACGCAAGGTAACTGATGGTGGTAAGTAAATGTGCGCCCTCAACACAAATGTGTTAATATTTCTGAAAGGAATCCGATGTCAGGAATGAACGCCGGTAACCACAGGCGGCAAATATGATCAGCAAAAAATACCAAAGTGTCGCAACAAACCCAGAAGCAGAGCACAAAAAAAAAAAACACCCACCACAAGCAATGCCCAAAATATGACGCCATATGAAGGCAGGTACACTTCAAACACTCTTGAGATATCGTACCAAAATCGCATCGTGGCTACCACGTCGTACGCTTCCGCTGAAAAAAGTCCCGCCAGCCATTAACAAAGCAAAGCACTCGCTCACCACTCAAAACCATGCACAGACGAGCCGAGCGACACCCACCAACGCGGCGTGCCGGCCTTGTTCTTACTCGTACCAGCCAGCCCATTACTGGCTGGAGCGGTGCGCTGCGATGCGGTGCCCTCCAGCTGTGCCGCCATCATCAAGTTCCTGTTTTGAGCACAGTCTCCGGTTCTTGGTCAACTCCTGCGCGCCTTCTGCAGCCCTTTCCCCCTTCCTTTGTTTGTTAACTGTTTCCGCCTTGCCCCGAGCGCTCCCAAAAATCACCGCACAGACTCAGCCCAACCGCATTTAAACCTTTCAGAAGCAGCAGCGGCATCACGTGAATATTACTTGCCGCAAGAACAACACCAAACAACAAAAACAACCAACAGAAAACTGGAAACTGAAAACTGAAAACTGAAAACGAAAACGAAAATCAAAACCAAAACGAGAAAGAAAAAAAAAACGTGAATTCCATGAACTGTGCATCATAACAAAAGGTTGCCAGACTGTGATGATGAAAACTTTGCAATTGAATTTTTGTCATTCATTGTCATTGCGGCGGCCATCGTCGCTTCGCATCGCATCGCATCGAATGTGGCGAGTCTGGTGAGGGACGCCATACACAGGCCGAAGGGCGGCCCGTTGAAGGCTGACAACAGGAAGGAGGAAAATGTACAGTGACTGGAAGTAGGTGCGATGGTTCGCAGCGAGAGCACGCGCTGGAATTTAATTTCCGCAAATCTGTAGCAAGATAAAATGGTAAAGCTTCGGATGCTGCTGGCGGCGAGCGGCGAGCGGCAAGCGATAGACTGCCACAGAGTGAAAAGTTAACAAAAAGATTTGCATTTCAAGTGAGTAAGAATGTGTGAGATTGTTCGTTTTTGTAATATTTTTATTGAAGGCGAGAAGTTTTAGTGATATTGAGAAGGGATGGCTGTCAAAGGCACAAAGAAAGAGAGAGATAGAGCGATTGAAATGAAGACTGTCGTTACTTGATCTTTATCAAAAAGTTGGTAAAAAATATTAAAATTAATTTAAAATTGAAAAAAATTATATATTTCATCATTTCATTCTGTCTGTTCATGATACGAAAAGTTAAATGCTAAATATGTATATGCGAGTGTGCATCTCTTATTAATGTGTCAGATAAGTTGAAAAATAAACCAACGAAAAATGAAATATTTTTTCAAAAAATATGGGGTCAACTTTTCTGAAATGTATGTTACTTTTGATAACCTTCAAAAATGCTAAAATTTCAATTTCCTAAATCCAAAAATATTCGCAATTTTCGCGTTTTCTCAGGAACCACAACTTTTTTTTGAAATAAGAAGAGATCACACGATCATAGCAAACCTCTCCGGCCTTAAGAATGCTGAAGATTTAGTTTTCTGGCTCAAAAAAAATACTCGGAGTTTTCACGTTTTTGAATCTTTTTTGAAATGAGAGAAGATCTGTGAATCATATCAAAACCTTTTGATATTAAAAAAGTAGAGGTTTTAACGAGCATTTCCTAGATTGATAAAACAGGCGAAATTTTAGGTGTTATCTTGTTTAATTTTTACTTTACTGGAAACTTTATTAAGCTTTTGCAGCGGTCTTCTATTTACAAACTTAATGATCCTTTTGCAAATGTTTGCAGATATTCTATAAGCTGGCTTTAAGCATAGAAGACGAGCCAAAAGGAACAAAATGTACAGACAAAATTATGATATTTTTGTCATTTGTTTTATAAATTTCGTTTTCGAAAGACTTTTAAGTGTTTTGTAACCATCAAATATGCTTATAATACGTCATATTACCCAGTAAGAAAAAAAATTCCTTGTATATTTTGATCAAAGTATGTACGCTTAAATATTTCCAAGTTTAAAGGACATTTAAATGTTAAAAAAATTAAAAAAAAATTCCTCATTTAAAATTATTTTGAAAATCTACTGAAATCTTCTAAAAATTGGAAAATCTAATTTTGGTTTTTCAACGCATTACTGAAGTAACGCCTTCAGCTTCGTGTGATCCTTTCTGTAATCAATTGTGTTTGCGAATTGCTTGTGGCGAATTAGACCATATCGAGACTGCATAAGCCCCGATTTATCAATTTAACTCGGCCTGCTGTTTCTCCTTTTACGTATTTTCGAAATGTGTACAAAACAAAGTTATTCATTTATTCACAACAATTGACCACAAGTTGATTGAATAGAACAAAAGTTATGCTCAACGCCCGCCTTTATCATATATTTTAACAAAACAGAAGACGGACAGACCGGTATCGGTACCAATATTGGCATCAATAAAACAATGCCGAACTCCATGAAAGCAATCTGCATAAATGAGGCCAATTTAAGACGGCGAGGTGTCAAAGACGATCAATGCTAATCAAGTAACCTGCCACAGAGAATATCATAAAATTCAGGACCGGCAATGCCTTCAGTACCGTTTCTCAGTATGCGCACCGGCTAAAGCCAAGCCGGCCGGTAACCTGTTGTTGACTGTAGCCCTGGAAAACACAAAAGTACCCCTTCGTGAAGGCAAGCTGGAGTTATTCGAAAACAAAGAAAGGAGCTGAAGACTGAGGGACTACGTCAGGCTTGAATCGAAGTAGAAGAAGAAGAAGAAGAAGGGAAAGCGAAAGTAAATGCATAAATAAATACATAATAAATTCAGAGACGGTCAGTGGTGTCCAGTGTTCAGTCCAGTCCAGTGCAGTCCAGTCCGCAGACATTCAGAGTGTCTGCGAAGGTAACTTCGACGAATCAGACCGGTTGTTGTTTTGGAGCGACCGTCTGCAGTCTGCAGTAAAACCGGGACAACGGAGTAACGTCAACGCTGAAGAATGGAACGTTGTTCGACATTCTTTAGAATGACCGGTAGTGGCATCAGAAAAAAGGTTAAGGCGAAGACGAAGAAGAGGCCTAACAATAACAGTAACAAGAATTGAAAGAGAAAGTTGGTCTTATCCTTGAAAGAAGACTGCTACGGATTAAAATAAAAGGATCACGTAAGTTATTCTGTCTTGCTTTGTTTCCTCTTTTGTTCCGTCTCTAAACAATAAAATTCGTTACACTTTCACGGAGAGAAACGTCTGGATTTTATTTAGAAAATTAGTTAATATTTTAGACAGTTTTAGCTCGTAGGTCGTGAGCGCAGCAGGTTATTCTTCCGAGTTTGGTGCGCAATGATGCAATTTCGGGAAGGCTAATAAAGCAATTTCAATTGGACTAGTCTTAGTTCAGCCTTTTGTAAGAAAAGAGCGACGTCTGGCCGTAATGGTCATTGATAGCGACCTTGTCCATTAAATTTTCGACCTTCTGTGCCACCAGGTTAAAAGAATCATAATTATTTCTGAAGGTCTTTTCATAATTATGGACTCATGATTGCGTCATGCCAACTGAGGCGTCATAAGTCGTCCTTCCGTCCCTTTTTCGAATTTAAGTACCTGCAACGACACGACCTAAAAGTTGACCACAGGGACGCTGGAATTGCACTGCATTTTCGTAATTTCAATTTCGTGCAATAACTTTTAGTTCTTTTTAGAATACAAAATGATGCTGATGCAATTTTCTGAAGGTTGTTTTTCTATAGAGCAAAATTGCATTCCTCTCACCTTGAGGTGCGAGGAATGACTGACATGCGGTCAACATATTCTGAGTTTTATACATTTTAAAAGTGGCTTTTCGTAGAAGAGAATGTGTTTTTCTTGGCCCTCGATCTCTCGAATATTGCTCTACAATCATTTGAGGTCTAATTAATAGAGGCTTTATTTTCAACAAAGTGCCAAAGAAGACTGTTGTGTCGGTTGTAAATCGCACGATGCACGCCGAAGAAGCAGCTATCCAATAAGAACTGATATTTTCCATCTATTACTATGATTTAAAATGTTAAACGATCACGAACAAACTAAACTTCTTCATTGAGAATGAGAATAAAAAAAAAAAATTTTAATTTTAAATTTAAATAATTTAAAATAATAATAATAATTTAAAATAATTAAAATTTAAAATAATAAAAAATAATAATAATTTTTTTTTTTTTTTAATTTTTTTTTTAATTTGAAATTTTTAAATTTCATCAAAATTGCTACATCAATGGCGAATATTTTTAAAATAATAAAATTGCTAATTAAATTCTTATTATTAGACTATAAACGATTGCAAAAGTTTATAACTCATAAATTTTCAAGTCGACGCCATCAAGAGTTTGCAGCTTCTAATTATCTTTATTAACATCTCGTCAGCTGTGTAGCATAATCACAAACTGTTTTCTTCCCCCCCCCCTCCCTCTCTCTCTATCTATCTTGCTCCAATATCCAGATGTAATTTTTTTGATTATTGGCTTCATTGAGCACGTTCGCAGCTTATCGTTCTTTATGTTGTTGATCTGGCCCGAACACGTTTGCAGAATTCTCACACAAAGACTTCATCGACTCAGCGACGACAAAACGGCATACGAACCAAACGAACCAAATCAAATCAGCCCGCCATTCCGACAACCAACCCCAGCCCCGCCAACCAGCTCCATTCCAGCCCGTATTTCGGCCCGTAGTCAGAGCCAATGTTATGAGAGAAAACGTAAACGCGAAAGGGAGGGGAAGGGAAGGAAAATCGTCCAGCTTGGCCTGAGGTTGAGGCAGTCTAAGCCATCACCAGCAACCAGCATAACTCGATTTATTGTACATTGATTTCTCGTACGTGGTTTTTATCGTTTCGAATTCGTTGAAGCGAAGGTTCGTCTATCGTTTTGTGGCCTGGCAGCTGAAGACATAAGACGGGCCCAGTTTGGCCTGCCTTCGCTTGGTCTGGTCTGGTGCGAAGCATCATCGTCTTCATCGAACATCATTTAATTCTTTCTGGGTGAAGCGTGTTTAATGCACGTCCGCCAATTGATCAAGACCAAGTTGGCTGCAACTGATTGGCTTTTTCTTGCTTACTTGGCAATGTGTTTTTAATCGGTTTTTAGTTGCGGCCAAATGTCTATCATTATCTTTAACCATAATGTTGTTTAGGTGTGAGCTGAGCGTTTTTGCTTCTCCGAAGGCTATGCTAAAAGCTTTCAAGCCAATATCTCTTATTAAGCGCTATATATATAGTAAATAGGAACGAATTAAATTAATTTCGCTAACGATGTTTAGAAGTGAAAGACTGAATAATGTTGCAAGAGCACTTTTTATAGTCAATGAAGATGAAAGGGCATTTTTACTAAACTTTAAAAAGGTATAGTTGCATTCATCAAACGAATCGTTTAATGAATCTTAAGGGGCTCTCAGAATATGTGTGTTAATTTATCTTGCTTTAAAACGGTTTTTTTGCAAACTTTTTGATTAGAATTATGATGAAATAGAGTAAATTTTGATTTCTTAAAAACCTACAATGTTATAGGTCTTTACTGCTCTGTTTAATTAGAGCCCAAAAAAGGAGATTCTTATTCCTTTCATTTTAAGGTTTCATTTGTTAAACGATGCCTCCTCGAAACTGTCTTTTATCATGCTGCGAACTTCAAAGAAAATACTTTCCTTCCTTCAGAGAATAAAAAAGTTTTGAAAATTTGTTGTTCTCATCTTCGTGTTAAAAACTCAATGCTGCAGTTATGTACTAATGCAGTATCTGCCAGACAGTGTCAGGGACCGAAATACCGAAATACCGAAATACCAGCCTCACAACTTCAAACGCGGTACAGCACGCCTCAGCGACGCATATCGACGCATTCATCTCTGACACTTAGGAATAAAGGAATCAATGAATGACGTCGTTGTTCAAGTTTGTTCAATTTACTCAATAAATGTTTACAATTTGCATTTTTATGCACCTTTAATCGCCGACGCGTCGGACAACCGCATGTCGTCGACATTCGGTTTCGGAGGAAGGAGGAGGACGCACGAAGAAGCTGCCGATGTCGGTGATGCAGAGAGCCAAATTGTTGCAATGTCGCATATTTAATCGCACGTCCAGAGTTTCCTTGAGCACGTTCCGTCGCTGCACTTTTCGTGGACTAACCGAATGGTTAAGCTGAATGTGTTTCTGTTGTATCGGTCTGTCCATCAGTCTCCCTCTCCCTTTGTCGGTCTGTCTGTCAGTCTATCTGTCTTTCTATTTGTTCAACTGACTCTTTTATATCCTGCTTCTGCTTGTGCTTAGCTTTTCCTTTCTTTTCTTTTGCGTTTAGTTAGTTTCACGTGCTTTAGATTGACTCACTTCGATTCCGTCGTAGCCGTAACTGCCTCCCTCCATCCATCCATCCATCCATCCATCCATCCAACCATAGCTTACAAATAAAGATGTTAAGCATTCTGCTGATTCGTGTTTTATGAACTCAATTTCAATTTATTATCTTCAGCACTCATTCATTCACAATCGTAAAGTGGCTTGCGTTTGCTTTCGTTTCGACCAACGAAAGAATACCCCCCTCTCTCTCTCTCTCTTTTCTTTGCCGTCTTTACCTTCAGAGCTCTTAGAGTTATCGGTTCAAAGGATTCCTGTTGCATTATTCTATGCAACCGCATAAACACACCAACGTTCATGAACGCAAATGCTAGACCAATTGGTGCTCGCTTACGTTCTTCTTCTTCTTCGCCGTCGCCGTCGTCGTCTTCTTCTTTCACTTTTGCTTCTTCTGGTTGACAGAAATCAGATACCGAATGCTGTAACAGGACGGTACCGAACTGGGCTGGAATTTAGAAGGTGTTCGTTTAAACTTATTGATATGCATGACTTCAATGCATGCTATAACGTTGGGCGAGAGAGAGAAAGAGAGGGGGAGATAGAGGTAGAGGACTCACAGTACTACCAGTCGTTTAAGCTCCAGCAAGGAAATGAAAAGTCTGTTAATCGCACTTGAAAGAAATACTTCAGGTTAACAAGAGTCAGAAGACAAAAAATTTTCATTAAAAAAAGTAAAGAATTTCATTAGATTAAAGGAATTAGTAGAAGAATATAAGTGTTTTATTAACGTTTTAAAGTGATAACGTTGATAATGTAAAAACTGTGGTATTTCGGCCTCAGTAACTTTCTAAAAAATGTGGAATATTGCCGACATTTTTTAAATAGAACGACATTTTGCTGTATAAATCCATTTATTCAAATTTTATGACACAGTGCAACTTATCTATGTATATCTTATAATTCTTCATAGTCATTGTAATTATGATAATATCATCGAAGCGTATAATAGCCGTAAAAAGTACTAAAGTATATTAGTTTCTAGTCTTGAGAGATTCTTCTATCGTAACTTTTATCGTAGGATAGAATCAATGTTTCCACTAAGATCTAATAAAATTTAATGAAAATACTATTTTAATTATGAAAATACTATTCGAATGAAAATACTATTTTTATAATGGAGCAAAAACCAATAAAATCTATTTAAAAAATGACGTCTAGGCCTGCATGATATTAATTTCTTCCCGCAAACGAAACTGTTTGTGATTATTTTCCATTAGAAAGAATGCGAAGTCGACTCAAATTTCTCTGATAAGACAAGAAATCAAATTTCGTCGTGTATTATTTTAAACATGAACAAATTTTCAAATCATGTTTTATTCTTGCAATAAATCATTATAAAATACAAAATGTTGTGTCTCATACGAAAAATCCTACACAACGCAAAGACGTCTGAGTGGATATAAAAAGAATAAGAAGATACTCATGCTCGCTGCATTCTCGTGCATGCATAAACTTAACCTAATATCCGTCTTTTGACAGCTACCAGAAGACTTGACAGCTCAAATTTCTGGTACGTACATACTCGTACATTTTGAGAGTATAGCTCGAAAGTCGAAAAATTATACGAAATATTCGGAGCATGATAGTCGGCAGAGTAGCTGAGAATATTGTGTGTATTTCAATTATTTTTCGTAATATTTGGCATGGCATGGAAGGCAGAGAAGGAAGAGAGAGAGAGAGAGCAGAACACATACCAACCCCTTTCAAAAGGCACGATAAGCACTAGCTTTATCTCTGTCTACGAAAGGGTAAGTTTTTGTGGGAGGAGGAATGGTTTGAATTGTAGCAAGTCTCTTAAGTAGAAGAGTAAGAGCGACCGTTGGTGAACCGATACGCAAGCAAACATCATATTTCAGAACTAACATAACTGATTGCGATCTAATTTCCTTGACTGAATCTCTGGCAATATCCTGTAACCGGAGAACTATCGTAGTGTGGAAAAAGTGACACAAGAAAAGCAACATTTTTCCAAAAAAAACTTTGAACAAAATCTGGTAACACTTGAGCATGTTATCATACGAAAGAACTTACCAAGACCTTCTACACAACAAAGTGCTAACGACCATTGAGTAAAGGCATCGATTACATGGAATCGATTACACAACATATCTTTTGAAATGGATGAGAAAGAAGAGGAAAAAGAAAGGAAAAGGAAAACGAAGGGGCAGAAAAAGACGAAGCAAAGATGATGAAGCAAAATAAAATTACAAAAGTCTCAAAATGAAATTGTAGAAGTAGAAGAAGCTGATATAGTCCATCAATGCTGATGATGGTATTCATTAAATGACGAAGCTGATGGCGGTGAGTGGTTGACACACATGGGAAGGCGTGGCCATACACTCTCACACATACATACGTACACAATTTGTTGTTTCTAAGTCTTACAAGCAGGCAAACAGCCTTCGATCAGAAGAGTTTCTCTGAGCGTCTCTTCCAGACAAAAGGCACCAGATGCGTTGACTTGTTTTGCCAAAATACTACAACGTTGTCGTGATAGTTGTTGACGATGTTGACTTTGATTTATTAACTTGCGAGCAATTGTCAAAGGAAACGAGAAGAGAATCGTGTTACTGTCTTTTCTTGCCTTCAAAACTGTCTCTTTCTCGCTACTCTCTGGCAGTCTTAACGCCATGTGTTTGTCTAACCCTCGTCTGTTACACCTCCTCCCATACTTTCGTTCTTCCCCTGCCTTTTCTGCCCTTCATCCATAGATTATATCATTATCTGTCTGGTTTGTCTGTCTGTCTGTCGGTCGGTCAGAGCTTAATTAGGAAAAATTACTCATTTTTCTTGCTGACCACGCAGTTTTAGTACGTCGTAACCATTATTCCTTGGTGTATTATTAGCTAATTGACCCTCTTTTTTGTCATACTCGTACCAAAATTTCCTTTTTTTTTGGTTCTTTTGTTGTTTTTTAATATAAGGCGGTACCCATACTATCTTTGGGTATGGGTGGTTGTTATTGTTGTTGTTGTTGTTTCTTTCGTTTTATTTGGTCAAATTAAAACAAGTCGTTTTTTCAAGAGTGGTTTCCTTCAACCGGAAATTGGACTGGGTTTGTTCGACATGGTTTGTCATTTTGTCAGCTCATTATTCGCCCTCGAGGGAAATTTATTGAAGTACACGCATGCCTTATTGTATGTGTATGGGTGCGTGAGTGTGTTTTGATTGATTATTTGTTAATTTTTACAAAGGTTCAGCGAGTTTTTTTCTTTTATAAAAAAGCCAGCCAGCCATAAAAAGCTGGTTCCAGGCGTGTGACATTTTGGTGACATTGTCGGAAGTCTTATAGCAAAAGCATGTAAGTAGTATTTTAAATTAAATCAAATTAATAAAATTAAAAAAAAAATTAAAGGTTTTACTGGTTTTTAAAAAAAATACCAGTAAAAATTTTTTCAAATTTTACGAAATTTGATTTAACTTAAAATAAAATTAAAATTTCCATTAAAAATTCAGTTCCTTTTTGGATGTTATTATACTTGTAATGTTTCAAAATTATTCAAATGTATCAAATTTTAAATTTAAAAAATTTATTACAAAAATAAAAAAGTTATCAATGATCAACGAAGCACGAAGGAAAATTATATTAGATATTCTTTTAAAATAAAAAAAAAACATTTTTAATATTTATTCTTTTTTATAACCTTTTCAGGTTGAACCAATGAAACACAGGCGCACTCTCATACATCATCGTACATAAAAATATACCCAGCGAGAAAAATATATAGTCTTTAGGAATGAACTCACTAAGTGAGCATACCATCTTCGTAATCAAGGAACGCTGCGAGAAGAGAAGTGGATTTTCTTTTCAAAAAGTTCAGAAGCTTAAAAGTAAAAAACAAAATTCAAAGATACAACTCTTCTCAACTCTTCTTGTATGTATTTATAAAAGTATTGAGATATAATGGATACAAGTTTTGTCTCCAAACTAAACTTATCAAAGGAAATTCGTTCCAAAAACCATCATTTTAATAATACCTATTTTAAGAATTTTGTTTCTGATCGAAAATATGAAAAATAGGAATGTATTCATAAGTATTTGAGAGAAGAAAGCATTCAGGATTTGAGAAATATGCAATGAGGACAGGAATACATTCGAGAATTGTATGTATATTCATTCTTTATAGAAGAAGTAATTTTTTTAGAGAGATGGATTAGGTACGTTCGCTATTTTACATCGATGAGTAAGATTTCTTTGATTCTGGCAGCTAGAATGTAGCCTGCTGGTATACATTCCGCATTCGTTTCTACCTTCCGGATGGGTTACTATGCATTCCATTTTCCCGCTGGGTACATTCTTACAAACGTATGTTTGTACCTACGAGTATGTATGTATGTATGTATGTATGTAAGAAGTTACTGTACATTAATTGGCGAAAAATCGAATATCGACGTTTGACACGCGCTTCTGAAAATTTATTTGCAACGAATTTCATTTACAATATTTTTTTCGCTACAAATTTTTTTGTGAGCATATGCATGTGTGTGTGTGTGCCCTTGTTGATTACATGACGCATCCTTTATTGTCAGAAATAATAAGTAACAAACTCTCGCACACAAACAAACACACACACAAACGTGTCGTCGATGCAAGGGCGGCAACTTTGCGGAAAGTGAAAAACACAAAATGCGGTTGAATACGAAAACAGCAATAACAACAACAACAAAAACAACAACAACAACAACAACAACAAACAACAGTAACTACTATGGCAACAAAAAAAGAAAGAAAAGGAAATGCAATTTTTGTGGGAAACAAGAACAACAACAACAACAACACTAACATCAAGAGAAAATTGCTAGCGATGAATTCAATGAATATTTTCAATATTCTCTCATGCCTCACATTAATTGGTACAAGAGTGTGTGTGTGTGTGTGTGTGTGTGTGTTTGTTTGTATGTGTGTATGTTCGATTGCAAGCCTTCACAAGGGCGTGTGCTTGTGTGTGTGTGTGTGTGTGTGCGCGCAAGGCCCATGCATTTTACATTAAAGCATATCAAAAGCATTCAACCTCATCATCATCATCATCGTCATCGTCATCATCAGAGAGCATCAGAAGTGCCTGTCAGCAGCGTAAGCAACAACAACAACAACAACAAATAACAGCAATGCCTGCAACGGAACTGTTGTTGTTGTTGTTCTTGTATTGCATTTTTTGTGGTCGCTGTAATTTTTTTTTCTTTCTGGTAAATGCATTTTTTTTATTGTAGGTAGATTTTGTTGTTGCTTCAGCAACATCATCGGTGGTGGTGGTGGCTTGATGTTATAATTGTTTTGTTGTTGTTGTTGTTGTTGTTGTTGTTACCGTTGTTGCATTCGAAATGCCATAAATCATGGTTCGATTAAAAAAAAAAATTTAAAAAAGGACACAACGCAGCAGCACGTAAGCAGGACGCAGGACATGATGTTCGCGCCATGTTTCGAAATGGTTTTTATTTAATTTTTTTGCAATCGTTTATTTTTTTTTCTCTTTTTGGTTGCTGTAGCCGTAGTTGTTGTTGTTGTTGTGTTTTTTTTGTTAATGTTTTATTGTGTTTGTAGGCTGCTGTCGATGTCGATACGCTTGTCAGGCTTTAAATTTTTGCCATGCCCTGTCATTTTTTAAACTCTACGATAATTTTTTTTTCATTTTAATCGTCATTAATCGACTCGTGGTCTCAGCAATTTAAGCTTATTGGAAGAAAGGTCTGTCCAAGAAATTTGAAGAAGGCAGCAACAGAATATTTAAAAACACTTTTAAATTGCTTAAAATTTGTTAATTCTACGGAATACAATTTTTAAACAACTATTTTTGTTATTTTTTGTTAATTTCGAATGCATTCGAAATGTTTGTGAATGCTTTTAGACTCATGCCTCGTTGTGTATTGTTTCCCAAGCGATTTTTCCAGAGCTTTATTAAGTCTTCTTAAGTCTTTTAGTGCATTGGGAACGCCCCAAAGCAGTTAAGTATCAACAAAGGCATAAGTATTAACAATAAAAACAACAGCAACAACAACCAAGAGTAGTCGGAAAGCCATGGTAAATAAAATTGATCTCTGAACTCGATTCTCGGGCCCGAGCAACAGCTGCCAAAAACAATGCAAATATTTACAAAAAGCAAGAGCAAGAATCCGATGAAAAATTGCTGAATAAAAAAGAAGCAAAAAAGCACGCAAAAATGGAGAAATAACAATAACTAGCAATTTTTATCCTCCTCACCTTTTATTTAACCTTTACCCTTTTTTCCTTTTATTTGCTAAAAACAAATTTAAACTTGGTTGAATTTTATTTATTTTTCAATGCCCTTTTTCTGGCTGCTCCCAAGATCAATCTTAACAACAAACAAAACCAAACAAAATGGTCGAGAATATTTTGCAACACAAAATCCATGGACTGCACTGATTTTGCTCGCCATTGTTTTATTAAATAGAAACCAACAAGCAGCGTTTTTCTCTTTGAATGAGTGCGTTCTAATCTGTCTTAATCCGAAATCGTTATATTCTACATAGTTTGTCCTTGTCTCTCTCTTACTCGTTTTGCACTTCCAGTTTCATCAACGCAATCTTTCTCAGTAACTTGTCTTGATTCGTTTTAAGTGAGTTATTAAAGCCGCTCAACGACTTGCTCCAAAATTATTTCATGCTCGCAATCGAGCAAACAGTGGCGGTTGTTTTATGAAATTTGTGTCATCACAGAAATTATTTGTCTCGATATCAATTCGAATATGAGAACGAGACAAATATTTTACAATTCAATTGTACAATAAATTCAATTATCTCCAAATTATTCTAATTGAAACTACATTAATTTCCATTAATTGCATTTATTGTAATCTAATTAAAGTTTTTTTTTCGAATTTAAAAAGTTGTAACATAATTTCAAATTTCATAATTTTAAACTAAACATAAATTCAACGAAACTAGCATTAATTTAACACAAAATTAATACGAAAAGATTTTGCTTTTATATCTCTTGAATTTCCAGTGTTACCGCAGAGTAACCGAAAATAACTTTTAAAATTTTTTACTTTAAAATTTGTAATTTTTAAATAACAGTATATCAATAATTTAATGATTTATCTAATGTTTCTAAAATAACTTAGTTTCTTTCTTTTCTCAATATCGTTTCCGAATGTAACAATTTATTAGAGATAATTTTTCTGTTAGAAAACTTTAGGATTTGGATATTTTTTAACCTATATACTATTTTATTAACTTATATATTGTTGTTCAAATCAGTAACAATATATAATTAAATTTGAAAATATTCTATTTTACTTAATTCTAAATGATTTAATAATCTTGCAATAGGTCAAAATGTGAAAAAACTAAAAAAATAAAATGAACTAAAATTAATTAATTCCAAAATAAACTCGAATTTCATTGAAGTAAAGAAATTATTTTGGAATTTAATATAATTATAAGAACTCTTGTGAAAATCAAGTAAAAGGAATTGTTCTAAAAACTCTCGCTGAACCGTCACTGCCTGCAAGAGAGAGAGAGAGAGAGCGACGAAATTAAACGAGGCAATACGAAAGAGAGCAATCAAATGAATTAAGATTTGCTCGTTGTTGTTGGCAGCTTTTTATTTCTTGCACAGCACTGCAGCAGCGCCAAAGGATCCTCGGCGTTGTTTTAAGAATGTCTTGGAAGCAGTAGCGTGAAGGTGAGGAGCGCGACGGGGAGAGGGAGGGAGGGCGTTCGACTAAGCAGCTGCAAGCAAGCGCGATGCAAAGTAAATGAAGAAGATGAAGTCGAAACCGCAACCACGAAGAAATTCGCACAACAAATCGTGATTTTCGTGAAGTGCCGCGACTTTTTGCAGAAGATAGACAGACTTGCATCGCTGCGTTGCGTTGCGGTGCCGCTTCTTACCACCCACCAGAGGGCACACAGCAGAGCAACCATTACGAAGCAATAATAACAGGCAACGGCAACGGCAACCACAACAACAACAACAACCACTCTGCGGATTAAGTTGTGAAACGTGATTTTTGAAGGCAAGTGTTTGCCGCGAGCGCTGGCAGTGTAGAGCCATGATATTTTTTCGAAGATATACAGCAGAAGTGGAGACGGTGCGGCCAGCATCATGGGTGCACGAGGATACAATTACAACAACAACCACACCAACAATAGCAAAACAACAACAGCAGCAACAGCAGCAGCAGCAACGGCAGTAATATTAAAAGGCTTTAAAGCTTTGATGCGCCCACTCAGTTAAGACATATTACCTCTAGAAGACCAAGAAGACCAAGAGGACCAAGAAGAAGAAGAAGCAGAAAAAGATGAAGATGAAGAAGGTAGGACGATCTCTTCTCTTAAAGCCGAACTCGTTGTTGCTGTTCGCATCCGCTTTTGCGCACGCGCAGCTGCAAACGTGCGACCATAAGAGCTGCTGCCTGCAGCCCGTTCGGTTCGATGCGATCGAAGCCAGTGCATGGAATTAGACGATGTTTAAGTAACGATTACAAGCTGTTTTTATAAAAGCCAAGAAAAAGCAATTTTATTTCGTTTGTTTTTCTACGCCTGCGGCCTAGTTTTTTGTTGTTTGCGATGCTAAACGCGGCGTGGAGTAAGTAAAGCAAAGCGCTGCAGGCGCGACAGCTGCTTGCGCATTGAATGTAAGCCGCGCAACAGTTGCCACAGTCGCCGCCAAAACCATCATCATCATCATCACCTTCGCCACTTTGCTGTTGTTGCTGTTGTTGCAGTAGTTGTTGTAGTTCTTGTTGTTGCGGATGCTGTTTTTGGGCTATTGCGCTAGCTGCTGCTGCTGCTGCTGCTGCGTCTAGTTAGCCAATTTATTATTGGCCACAAATTGATTTTTATCGCGTCTCTAATCGTTGCGTCGTCCGTTGTCCGTCGTCCGTCGCCTGCCGGCTGCACGTTTTTCACTTCAAACTGCTGCTGCTGCTGCTGCGGCGGCTCGTTTATTATAACGATGACGATGACGATGATGATGATGATGACGATGGTGGTGTTGATGACGATAATGATTGCTCTGCTGCTAGCGCCGTTGTACAGCACCGTGAGTGCATCTCAGGCGTGCATCAGCAACGACGCGTTCTGAACAAATTATTTGCGGTCGCTTCACACGTAGTTCTGCACCTTGTTTATTGGCCACTTTGTTTTTGCTTACAACAGCCATCATTATGACGGGAACATGTGAGTAAGTGTGTGTGTGTGTGTGTGTTTGTAATGACCTTGGGCGTCCGTTAGTGGGCAGACAGCAACAGCAAACTTATAATGATTTACGCGCCGCAAATTTGTTGAAATTTTGTAATTTTTCAAATGTTTAGTCCGTCGCGCAGCGTCGCGAAACGTCGCGTTCGAGCAGCAATTTATTTTTACAATAAAATCCTTCGCGTTGGCTCAAACGTCATCATCATTTTTTTTCGGTGACTTGCGTTTTTGACGCTTGCAAACTAATTTTAACTTGACTCGAATCGATAAATCATCTTCAAGCTATAGAGGATTAAGTACGAGCATTTTATGAAGTTATTTCGTTGACAAATATTCACAAAAAGAAAAATTCAAAATAGTTTTTCTTTAAATTTTACTTAAAAAAATGTTCTTTAGTTTTAATTTTATTTTTCTGATTCATTGAAAGAGTATAAAATTAAGAATTTAAAATTAAAGCGTTTTGTAACAGAACCGCAGCAGAAATTAATGAAAAAACGCCAAAATTTTAGATTGAATAAAATCGTCATGATCTTTTAAAAATACTTACCTCGTTTTCGTTTTAAATAAGTTTTAAGAAAAACCCAAAAAAGTTGTAAAGAAGACGTTTTAAAAGCTCGTGATGTCACTGTCAAGAGAAAAACAGAGGGAGAAAGAGGCGGAGATATACAAATGCAAGTATACTGGAAAGTCGCAGTCACAATCTTCCAATTTTCTTCTGATTTTTTATAGATTAATTTCTAATTTCTCTCTTCAAACAAATTAAGTGCAAAGTTTTCCAAGGATATCACATTTTTTTGCCAGACAAGATTAAAAACATTTTCGTTATTTACGTATTTTTTTCCGTTTAGTCCTCAGGCGAATTTTGCGTTTTTTCAAGTAAAAATCGTTATGTCTCGACTGTGACGTTAACGCAATCATGTTCGTTTCTTACGACGCGGCAGGACTATCGAATGCACATAAGTCAACAACATTATTGAGTTATATCATGATTACGCTCCAAAATCGGACACAGTAGATGAGAATTAAAAGATGCGACACGCGGCAAGCGACACAGCGACGCAGCGACGCAGTAATAAAGCACCCAACTGCGGTAAAGACAACGATGCACCGAATCACGAAGCAGTGAAGCGTTTTGCCGTCGCTAAAGCGTTTTCGCCTACGTTACCGCATCACGCATCACGCACGCCGCACAAATGCGATAATGTTTAAGTATTTAGTATTAATTCTACTCTTGTTTATTGCAATAATTTCGTTTTCAAGTTATCAACATTTTTCGTCGTTTTTAGTAACACTTTGTTCACTTTACAGAAAAACGTGCCGCACATAAAATGGCTGTGAAAAAATGTTTGTCTGCTCTGATTTTCCATTTTCCATTATTCGTTTTTCGTTTTCGATATTTTTTTTTTTTTATTCTTTTATTGTGATCCAATGATTTCGGTATCTTCGCTGCTCCAACGAAGAGATGAAAAATTACTACTAGCGCTCAAGCGAGAAAAATGCGATATTTTTATTGTGGCGAATCCGGCCATCGGAGAAATGCGCAAAAACCAGCAGGAGCATAAACGAGATAAACGAACGAATGGTGGAGAAGAAGGATGGAGAAGTCGAAGGTGAAGAAGCCGCAGCAGTAAATGGCAAAGGTAGAAGCAGAAGAAGCAGAAGACGAAGGCGGACAAAAAGTGGAAGAAAGAATCGCATTCAGAGACGAAAATGAAAATGAAAACGAAAGCGACTATCGCAAGCATGCGAGACAAATCCGACCCACAGGCGCCGAAAGCAACAAAAACATTTTCCACATTTTCATCTTCCAAACGGTTGCTGTTGCTGCTGTTGTTGTTGTTGTTTTTATTGTGGAATTTAATTTATACGAGTATTTACTGGCATACACCAATTGTTATTGTTGTTATTATTATTATTGCCAGTGGTTCTCAATCTCTTGCGATTTAGAGAAAACTATTATGGGACAAATTTTTCGGAAAAATTCTTAATTTTTTATTCAAATAATAAATACATACGATATAAAAAAGACTTTATATATTACATATTACAAGGATCATAATTTGAATACATACTTTAATGTTGTTTCCTTGTTGAGTCTTGAAAATAATACCCAAGAAAACCTTGGCCGAAAACATTCGATATTGGAAAAGAAAGAAAGAAGAAAATAAGGAGAAAAGGAGAAAAACCTTGGCCGAGAGATGATTTTTCATTTTTCATTTTTCTTTCATTTTCGCTAGTTAAAATGTCGTCTAATTTTTTATATAACGTTACATCTTTCAACAGCTTTATTAAAATAATTAAATTAATGCCACATACATTTATCAATTCAATAGAATCCAGAGACAGAAATCGACATTGGCTACGACTATTTTATTTGAGTTTTAAGAGTTGATGAGAGTTACTGCACCCAAAAGTAAAATCATTTGGGAATCACTTTACGCTCTAATTGTTCGCATTGTATTATTATGAGAGAGAAGATATCGAAAAAGTGTTCTCTCAATTTTTCTACGCAAAACATAATGAGAGTAGCAGAAATTCAGTTACAGAGACTGAATTTTGTTAACATGGATCCATTAATCAATTGCTGCTTAACGCGTGAAGTCATTAAAACCGGCTGGATTTGCTGCTGGTTTACATTTTCAAGAAGAAGAAGAAGTAGCAACAGCAGCAGAAGCGGCCAACAGTCAAGTCACTGTGCGTGACTGCGCTCAACAGACCTTATTTCTTGCTTTGAAGCTTCTGCCGTCGCTCCGTAGAGATACTTATTTTCATTATCACTGCAGCGGAGTGCTAAAAATTTAATGAATTTTTAATAGAGTAAAATTCATAAAAATAAAATGTTAAGTACTTGAGAGAGTAAATTTCGAATGGCCTGAGAAAGATTTTCTAAAGTGTTGCTTGAAATTGAGGGAGATAAATTTGTGGTCAAGTTTAATGATCAACGTGCTCAATATTGATTGACTGAGAACAGTAGATTAAGTACGAAAGAAAAAAATTGTGGAAAAATCACGTCGGTCTATACTCATGATTTTTTATTGTAAATCATGAAATTCCCAAAAACTGCCTTTTTCGACGCCTTTTATTGCATTCCTTGGAGAGAATTGTTCTCCTTTATTTTTATCATTCGTGTATTTATGGAAATTTTTCTGTAACACTTTCTCTTTCTCTATTTCTTTCTCTCTCTGTCTCTCTCTCTCTCTCATTACTTTAAAGTTTTACATGCGCAGTATAAAAACTGGCCACGAATGAACACAAGCTCTGACAAGAAAGAAAGACACAGAGAGAGAGAGAGAGTTGTATGATTTTCAATATCGTAGAACTTAAAAAAGCTAATAAAAATCATCACAGGAAAAACCGATGAAACGGAAAACCATGAAATTCGAATCACGAAGTGCCAGAAAGCATTTCGTTAAGTTGGCACGTACGAGTCCTTGCTCCGGTTAAGAGGATAACAGCGAAAGGGTACCTGTAGCTCTCGCATATACTTCACATACTAATTTGCATATCGATCCTGTGCTCGTCGGAGCCGAAAAATATGTTATGGCACTTATGGCACTTCACCGACCGACCGACAGAATACTATCAAAATGTGTCTACTACTTTCTTGTACGTTATGAAGACTTTGTTGGTGGATTGGTTGAAAAGGGGAGGGGGTTGGGGGAGTGGGTAGCTTGGTAGGTGTGTTTGAGGGATAGTTATTGCTCTGCAAACTGGATTGGTTGCCAGAGAGCAGTCAGTGGCTTAAAAATTTCAACTTGGCGGGCGGGCGCCTTTTAATGATGCCAAAAGTTGATGGCAATCAAAAAAGTAAATTGAAATCGTTTGAATTTGGATTATTAAAGAGACACATAACTCTTCTTATCGCTTTCTTTTAATCGTATCACCTGAACCTAAACTTCTACGTACTTTGATGTTTTCTTTTGCTAAAATAACTTCCTATGATTTACGAGCTTTGAGAGGCCATTGATTTCATCAAAGTCAACAAACTATTTTCTAATTGAATTTATTTTCCATTCTTGTTGTTATAATTCTCAGCAATATATCTCATCCTTTTTCCTGTTTTCTTGCTCTCTTGGTGCTTGCTCCTTCCTTTTCGTAGACGCCTCGGCTGCTGAGTCTACTAAAGTGTCAGCAAAGATATTTTCAACAGAAAATAATAATGAAATTAAATTTTTCTGTTTGGTCTTTACTGGGCGACATTTTCTGGAATGCAAACCTAAAGCAGCCCTGTCAGCATCCTGTCAAAAATTCTTCCACCGTTGAAAATACTTTTAATCGAGTAAGTGCAAAAAACAAAGACAAAGCAGTGCTGCCTGCCTCTGCCGAAAATGGTCCACTCCTTCAGAGTGGCATAGTTTTGAGTTTAGATACGAACTATTTTTGTTTCATTCGGGGACATTCAAGAGAAAGCAGCTCAAAATTAGAGGGTTGAAAGTGGGCTGAAAGGTCGATGGTCAGCAACCAGCAAAAGATCTTAGTCTTTCAGAGACACTTAAGGAATTTGAAGGGGAGGGCTCAGAACAGAAAACACTCTTAATGCGAGTGTTTTCGAATTAATCTCAATAATCTCGTTAACTTCTCAGTATTTAGTTAAACTCGTTCTACACTAATCACCCAAGTAGTCAATTATATCAATAATTGGGTGAAGGGGGGCTGCGTACCCCCCGGCATGCTGTTATGCGTACCTGCTTATCCTGAGTTTTCAAAACAGCCACGAGAAGCGAACATGAGACTATTTCTTTAACAATGGGAGCCTTTCAGCCAAAATGGCCCCCATTTCCCCACCGCCCCCTCTCATTTCTCCCTGACTCCCTCTTGCCCTCTCTCCGCCGGTTGTCTCTCACTCAAGTTAAGTGAAAATATCTATTGCTCCGACTCCTCTTTTCCTCCTTCTCTCCCCTTCCTCCCAAATCCACCACTTTTCCACCTGGTGGATTTTGCCGTCTAACTCTCGAAACCTTTTTCTTCTTCTTCTTCTTCTTCTTCGATATCAGGACTAAAGGCACTGCGTTGCAGAGAGAGCACGAGCATCATGAAACTTATTTGACAGACTATTATTCGAGAGAAAGGTTTCTTTCACTTTTCATGCAGTCAGCAGCCATCCGAGAAGCAGCCCCCGACGCTCCCATCGCACTAGAAGCTGTCATTTCCGTTTCAATCCAGAGCAAAAAAAAAACAACAAAAAGCGCCAAAAACAAGAACGTCCTGGAGTAGCGTGCAGGAAGCAAGCTTTGACGTAGCGCTTCGCACAACACCGGGATGATTTGAAAGGGATTGAAGGCAGGATGTAGAAGTAGAAGAAGAGGCGGAAGAAGAAGTAGAGAAGTAGAAGCGGAAAATCTGGAAGGGTAGGAGAAGGCATAAAAGGAAACAGGACGCTTTCAGGCGAGTTCCTGGCTTAATGTTTCGCCATGGTTTCATTGCGTTGCGTTGCGTTGCGTTTCGTTTCGTTTCAGTTCTTTCGTTTTCTTGAAAGTTTCATGTTCATGTTGGTTGGCTGTTTGTTGGTTGTTAGTCGTTGTTGTTTTTTCCAGTTTTGTTATTTGTTAAAACTTTATTTTTACTTTCTGTGTCTGTCTGTCTGTTTGTCTCTCAGTGTCTCAGTGTCTGAGGCGCTTGACGCTGCTGTTGATGATAACTACTAAGGTACCATTTTATATCATGTGGTCTGATGGTGATAATGATGATGATGGCGATGACGATGATAGTAGAACGCATCATGCAGCGACGCAGTAGAGATGTTGTAAGCGTCTACAACGTCATTGTAGACGATATACCTACAAGTAGAGCAGATTTTGCTGCTCGTAGCAAAGACAGCCGCCGCTCTTCGGCCAGAACATGCAGCATGCCAAAGAATAAGACAAGCAGAACGAACGTTAAAAGATTTCTGCCAGATCGTAGAGAGAAATTTAAGTGAGCCCGGAGATACGAGTATGTAGCTCTCATGCGGGCTGGGCTTGCAATCGAGTGGAGTTTTGTATGGTTTTGTTGTGCGTTCAAAAAGGGCACAGAGTGCCTGAAACAATAGCAAGCAGCGGCGGAGGTAAAAACGGTACCAGTAGAGAGAAAGCAAGACTCAATCCAGGCAGTTTTGATAATATAATAATTAAATAAAAGCGAAGCTAAAGACGGTACCAGTAGAGAGAAAGCAAAACTCAATCCAGGCAGTTTTGATAATATAATAATTTAATAATTTAAAAATTAAATTATTAATAAAAATTTACTAATTTTTCTTCTTCTAATAAAAGTTATATGGAATGTTTGAAACACATTTTGCACACTTTCTGTGTCCATCGTATTGATCTCTTTCTCACTATGATCTTAAGGACTCACATAAACCCTTTGATACGTATTATAGAAAATAATTTTTTATGAAAGAAGCAAAGTCCTTTTGGATTATAATGTTTTTTTGGGTGAATTTTTGACGGGAGGACGACGGATGGACGACAGAAATTCACTCCAAAAACCATCAATTCTTCAATTTCTTCAATATGCTTTTATATGCTTTTTTTTTTTGCTTCAATAAGATATTTTCTTTAATAGCTTAAAAAAAATACCTTTAAAGAGTGTAAAGAATTTTTCATACTGATTGTGCTCTTATTTTTCTTGGATATAAAAAAAACAATACTTCAGTGTTTTCAACTTTTCTTTATTCAGTCATATTTTTCTTCCATCTAAACTTTCTTTGTTATTTATTTTTTACATATATTCCAAAAATATTAATGTCAATTTAATACCAAGAAAGAAAGAAAAAAATCGCACCGAAATCAGTGCCGTCTTCTTTAAAATCCTTCTAAAAATTCTTTAGAAAAAACAAAAAGAATGAGGTGAGACTTTACCATGGCACACACGCACACACATATACACTGTCCCTACATATATATGCTTATATTCGTTATACATAAGTGTGTGTATGTTCATACAGAAACTTTCATTCTCACATTGATATTTCCTAAGGATAGAATTTAAATAAACCGCAACATAAAAATTGTACTAAGATCTCCGCCAGTAACAGAGGGTGAAGAAGGAAAGAGAGAGAAAATAATTCCACTAAACTTTAGAAAGAAATTCAAAAGCCAAAAACACAAAAGAAAACCAAATAAAAACCGCTCGATCACAAACACAAAAATAACTCGAATGGTTTGCGGCCAAACAAACCAAAATATCTTCCCTTTTGGAAATTCCAAGAAGCTCAGCAGCAACAACAACAGCAACAACAACAACAACGGCATCAAGTGGAAGTAGAATAATAATAACAACAACAACAGCAAGAACACTAAGTAGAACAATAAACGCAATAACGTGTAAAAAAAACTTGTGTTTAACAGCAATCGCTAAAGCAACCGCAAACAAACTGACAGAAAACTTTGACATTTTCGATGTCACACAAGTTATTTTTGTTCTTCTTTTTTGTTAACAACCGACTGACTATATCCACATTTATTATTCTCTTTTTGCGTTGTTTTTTAAGCCCAGAAAGACTTTAACCTTTGAGTTTCTTAAAGTTAGATCGAAACAGAAATTTTTGGTAAAGAGACCGGATTCTTCGGATTTTTCGATGACGTCAAAATATATTGATAAATTTCCATTTTCCACAAAAGTTTTAAGATTTTTATAGACTATAGACTCTTTCTTCCCAACTTAAGTTCTTCTTTTTATTATTAGATTTTAGCTTACAATAGTATCAGTTAATAAGAACTGATATTTTAAATCATTAAAAACATTTTAAAAATATATACATACATACATATATTAAATAAATTATAAATTATATACAAATATTAATAATTTTAATAATATTAAAAATGTAATTTTCTTCGCTGCTAGTTCTTGTTTATTGCTCTTAAATAATAATTTCTTTTTCTTCTACCTAGATTTTCATATAATTTTGCCTAATTTTTTGCGTCATTTATTTTGTTAAGATTTTGCGAATTTTTTTTTCGTAAAACTTTTTAACCACTTCCTTTTATTTTTCCTTTATGATGATTAAGTTTTCCTAAGGTTTTTCTTTTTTTTTACTCTCATTTCATTTTACTAAAAACTTTCTTCGAAGTCAATATTTTGTTTGTTCTTCTTCAATACGTTTTTTCTTTGCTCATTGTTTGATTTTTTTTTCTTCTTTTGTTGTTTCATTGCTTCATTTGACATCTACTTTTTTTTTTTCTTTGGACAGCAATAGTTTTTTTCTCTGCTGTTGATTTTTGTTTATTTGTCCTTTACTGAAACCTGTCTGTGTGACTTGGTCGTTGTTGTTTCTGTTGTTATTGCTGTTCCTGTTGTTCTGCCAATGTCATTCTTATTGTCATCGTTGCTGATTGTATTTTGTTTTGTTTTCGAACACTTTTTCGGTGAGTAAAGTTTGAAAGTTTTTTTTTAAATTTTGTTTTTCATTCTTAAATGTTAAAATGTTTGTATGCTGCGTTTCTGGCGGTTTATTTACTTTTCGCTTGAACTTATTTTCTATAAGTTTTATAATTTACTCATTATTTTTTCTACAATTTTTGTTAATAGAGTGATTTGCTTGCATTAACTTTTTGTTGTATTTAATTCAATTTTGTTAAATTTTAAATTTAAATTTATAAAATATATTGAAAAAATTGTTTTTATGATTTCTCTTAGTACTTAGAATCCTTTATAAGAGCATCTTTTCCTATTTCTAGTTCCGTTGTTTTTATTTTTCATTGTTTCTTTTATTATTTTCTTGTAGTGTGTTATTATTGTATTTTCTCTTAGTTATGGTTTATGCGTTCGTTGTCAACTTTCATTATTAAAAACATTACTTTATTCTAAATATGTTTTTGTCATACGAAAATGATTATGCTTTCCGCTTTTGTTTTTTTTTTCTGTCGTCTGTGTTGTTGGTTTTTTTGTTTTGAACTAAATAAATCAAAGTCAACCGAAAGCTGAACCTACGTTAGTGTCAGTGTCAGTGTCATGAGTTTTGTGAAGTTTTGTGATGCTTCCTTTCGAAGAAAAAAAGAAAAATATTTTTACACAAAATCCATACGAAACCAAATATACTCGAAATCGTTGTCGAAATCGGAAATTCTTTCTGAGAAAAAGTTTTTTTTTTGCTTTTTGGAAACAATATGTTTCAAGATTTGAGAATATTTGAAGAAATTTTTGAGAGCATGAACTTCTGAAAATCGCTAACCATTAAACTCTTCCTTGGATATTCTTTAATTTTATCGTATTTAAAGAAAAATTAAAGATTCGTTAAAAAATAGGTATCGGCAACGGGATGAAAAAACGGGTGAAAAATCATTATGGAAATTAAAGGAATAATTGTGACTTTTTATTTGGAATATCATTACAAAGTTCCATATTTTTGCTTTTTTTGCTATTTTTGCTATTTTTGATTTCCAAAAAAATTAATTTTCTCTTTCTTTCTTTCTTACGTTCGCAACATATCAAACCTCTGAAGAAGAACGGAATAACTGTTTACAACTAACGGAAGTGTCAACAAAGGAAAAAAAAACAACGATATTCCAATTATTTCACCGCCAATGGAATTAAAAGCCGAGAAAGGGAGTAAAGCAGAAGTACCAAAAACAAATCGTATCAAACGAGCAGCAAAAAATACTGACTCCAAAGAATGCAAGCCACTAAAGACTACGCGGCTGAGTGATTTTATCATGTGGCATCTCTGGTTTATGAGAGGTATTTTTTCAGAAGTCAAAGAAGCTTTGAAGAATTTGGATAAATATTGTTTATACCAGGCCTCGACAATGCACGATCCGCAGGCCATTAAGCGGCTTACTACTAATTCCGCGGAAAATTAATGAAAAAATATTTTATAATAAAAATGAATTAAAAAAATAAATAAATTTATTTATAAATATATATTATAAATTATTATAAATTTATTTATGAATTTATATTTTTAAATTTTCTGAGGCCTTTCTTGCTTTTTTAGACGTATGTATTTTAAACCGATATTTTCTAATTATTTAAAGATTTATTTACAATAACACAAACGTTAAACATTTAACACTTCTATTTGTCTAACTCTAAGTATCTAAAATAAATGAAAATTTATTTTTAATTGTACAATTATTTTCTTATTAAAATCTTACTGCACATTAAAAAAACCTTGTTTTATTATAAAAATTTTGCTGAATCGAATTGTCTTATTTTCTGTTGATTACGATAGTAAAGTTAAACTATTGGCCGTAGCCAGTGTTGTCAACGCCTGGCCCGTCAGGGAGGAAGGAAGAAAGAGGCAGGAAAGCAAACAAAAAAGTAACCATATGTCGGCGATGGCTAAGGCTAAGTTTCAACCGACCAACCGACCAAGTGTTGAAGCTTAATTGAAACTACGGAATGCTTAACATTTGTTTTTCGAGACGTTTTAGAAAATTTATGTTGCAGGAAATAGGAAAAAAATCAAGGCTAAAACAACAACAACAAAAACAAATACCTTAAAAAATAGCTCGTAGAAAATTAATTTCATATTATTTGTGCTATGTTATTGTTGTTGTTGTTGTTATTGTCTTTTATTTGTTTGAAATGAACAAATTTTTTTTGAACTCAGAAATCATTTACGACTCGCTGCCTTTGAATTATGCAGGCCGCCGCCCTTCGCGTACTCGCCACATTTTTCACGACTACTACAAATTCGTTTCATGCCGTTGTTTTGCACTCTTGCGATTGTTGTTGTTGTTGTTGAAATTGTTGGTGCTACCTTGCATTTTGACAGGTTGTTTGAGAAGTCGTTTGTTCGTTTGTTGCTCGCTGTTTCTTCATTCCAATGATTTCCTGCGAGTTATTCAGAGACGCTTAACGAGTAGAAATATATTTTTTTAATGTTTCTCTGACTGCTGTTGCTGCTGCTGCTGCTGCTGCTGCTGCTGCTGCTTCTTCAGAAACCAAGCGTAACGTTTTAATTTAATTTTATTTTCAGTTTTTTTTTAAAATATGTTTGGTATAGTCGGTTTTACTGTGGGTTGTTGTTGCTGTTGTTTCTATTATTGTTATTTTTTAATTCACTTTTAGAATTAACCAACTTTCACAAATTCGAGCATATAATTTTTTTTGTTTTTTTTGTTATTATTTTTAGCTAATTTTATTTGTTTTCATTAATTTTTATTTGTTTTAAATTAGTTTTATTTGTTTTAAATTAGTTTTATTTGTTTTAATTAAATTTTGACTGCTTTTTCTATGTTGTTTCTTTTCTGTGTTATTGTTGTTGTTGTTGTTATTTTCGTTTTTTGTGTTGTTTTGGATTAAATTAGAAAAAGCTTTCTAGACTCATTTGAAACCCATTTTTTTGAAAATGCACAGACTTTAATTTCCTGCCTCCTTTCCAACCATTGCCAACCCAACATTGTGTGTTTCCGTTCGGTTTGTTTATTTGTTTGTTTGTTTGTTTGTTTGTCTCTTTAGTTGTTGCTGTTTCTTGTTTGCAACTTTGTTTCTCGAAGCATGTGGTTGCTGCTTGTTAGCAATCGAAATTGCAAAAATTCTTTCGAATTAATTTTTTATTTCTCTCTTCCAAAGAGCAACTGTTGGTGTTCGAAGTCTTGATGTTTTCGTAGTAGTTGTTGTTGGTTGTTGTTGCTGCTTTTTATTCGGTTCGCTGCTTGACCACCAGGCGAGTCGTTGCTGAAGCTTGCGAGGAAGCTCATTAATACTTACTGCCACTCTACGACCGGCAACAATAACATAAACATCCAAACAACAACACCAAAAAAACAACAACAACAAAAAACAACAAAAACAAAAAACAACAACAACAACAAAGTACACACTGTTACATGCAAACATCACCCTGCAATTATTTAAGTTTTTACTTCCACTAATTTTCACGGCTTTTTTGCCGTCTGGTCTTTTTCCCTTCTTCTTCTTCTTCTTCTTCTTCTATTTCTTCTTGTTACTATTATTTTCTTGTTGCTATTTTTTAACCTTTTAAATAATTTTTCTGGTAGGTAACACTCGTAGTGATTCTTATGAGTCGCTAAACTCATCCTTTTGATCTCAAATCGTTTCGAATTCCGAAACCAGATTCGAATAAACTTCGAATGGGTCACATCTTGCTTCAAAATTCCGCGGAGAATTATACTTAACTTCATTCTGTACCACTTATCATTTCCTCCTGCTCTTTTTCTTTCCTTTTTTTTTCTGGCCATTTTTCTCCAAGGCGGTCGATTCGACAGTTCGAAGAATTTTTTGGGTTATTCAAGAAATAACCTATTATTGTGTCTCTCTTTCTTTCTTTCTTTCTTTCTTTTTTGTTGTAATATTTTGAATTTTTTTAAGTTTGTGATTTCCGTTTTTTTTTTCTTTTTCTCACTTTTCTTTCGCAACGGCTTTGTTTTATTCGATTATTTGAGCTTTTGTTTCTGGCCTTTGCCTTTTTTAACTAACACTTTCTTTTATTTTTCGTTTCTTATGAGTCGGTTGTTCTTAACATTTTTTTTTTGTTTGATTATGGTTGTTTCTTTTTCCTGCTTTTTGATTATTTTTTTCCTTTTTCCATTTTTATTCCTGTCATTTTGGTTTTTGAAGCGCGCAGCAGGGAATACCTTTTTTCTTATTCCTTGAGTTTTGCTTTTTTAAATCCTTTTTTCTTTTACTTCTTCTTCGTTTCAACCATTTCACGTTAGTGTCAACATTTTCTGCTCTTATTTTATTTGGCTTTTTTCATTCGCAGGCTTCCGGCTGCTGCTGCTGCTGCTGCTGGTGTTGCCGTCTCTGGTAGCTGAGAGCCTTTCAAGCTTCGTTAACTCTGCGGGACGTCAGCAAAGCTAAGAAATAATTTTGTGGTAGCCTAAGGTTTTGTCTCAAAAGTATTTTTTAGCCTGTTTGTTATACTCGTAATTTCCAAAAAAAAATCTTAAATGCTTTAGACCACGTTCAAAGCTTTAAAATTAATTTTATATTGTTCTTAAACATCAACGCTTTAATGAAAAAGCAAAAGGATGATTAAAATAAAATAATAAATTTGCTTTAGACTCTTTGGTAGAAGTGTAAAAAACAAAAGAATATTAAAAAATAGGCAAAAATATTATTTAATTAATAAAGATTTGTTCTAATTATTATTTCTTTTGATTTGTTCTAATTATTAATTATTACGATTCAATAATCAATGTTCGTTAATGTATTTTTTCGTTATTGAAAAATTATAAAAAGAAACTAAAAGCAGTTGTAAAAATTTCGTTATATTATTTTTCTTTAAAACCTTCAAACCTGTCAGGAAAATTATTCTTTTTTTTATTACTTAATTGATTTTACAATATTTTTCACTATATTATTGACTTTTTCAATTGTTTTAATGTTTTTTAAAGCATTCTAATTATTTTGTCTAATCTCTTAATATCTATTTATGTTTTATATTAATTCTTTAGTAGTTCATTTTCAATTTAATTTATTTAAATTTTAATTATTTCCAAAAGCCGTCGGTTTTGCGCAGCTCTCTGTCAGTAAGATTTTGAAGCAACAACACCAATAACAATAGCAACATTTACAACACCAACAAAAGTGGTTGATGATTACGATGTGTGTATGCATGTGTGCTGCGACTGGGGCTTCGCTTGTTTTTGTTGTTATTGTTGCTGTTATTGCTCTTGTTGTTTTTGTTGTGGAAGAAAAATGAATAATGGCTGCTTGCCGACCTCCATAAAGCATGCAGACGTCGATTCGCATTGATCAACCCATAAATACACACATTCGCATTCACGCTCTCACACAAACTCGCATACTCGCCATCGCAGAAGCGAACGCACATGCCCACGACGCCATCTGAAACGGAGCGACGAACAACAACAAGACTTCCAACCTTCCCAACAGAAAAACAGCCATCAGCCTGCCATAATCGAACGAGAGCAAAAGCAAACAACTGAAAAGAGGCCGACGGCAGACGAATCATTCCGTCTCTTGGCGCGGACGATTATTATGAGACTACTCTGTATGCTTCAATGGAAGCATCAGAACAGCTGCTTGCTCTATGCGGAGAGTACTTGCTCTTCTCACATTCCTCCATTACACCATTCGCAGAGTGTCCTTTTTTACCGTTTGTTAGTTCGTTTCTCGGAAATGCCATGGGCTTCACTCTCTTTGAAAGAATGGGTAAAGAAGTAAAGTTAAACTACTCTCTTTTATTGTTTCTCTCTATCTTTCCAGCTGTATGTAAAGATTGCAGGCCATGATTAAAAACAGCTGTTATTCGCCCAGAGTTGTTTGGCGCCAGAAGACCAAAAAATTTCTCTTTCATTTACCAAGCATTGGAAGTAATGCTCTCTCGCATTGGAAGTGGAAGGAACATTTGATGCGTTCAGGTCCCGGTTATAGAAAATTTAGTTAAACAGAAAATTGTTCTCAAAGCATAATTAACACTAACATCGTAATTTCGTTGAACTAATTAAAATGAAAATTTGTAATAATTATTGTTTGTATTTTATTTTTTTGATTTAATAAATTAAATAAATTGTTTGCACTTGAAATTAAAAGGTTTTTCAAAAGCTAATTAAAAGTGAAGGGTTTTGAAGACATTCCAAAAAATTTTTAAAAACAATTTATGTAAATTAGATAAAATTATAATTTTTCGAATCTAAAAAAATATTACTTCTATTTTACAAAAATATTTCTCTTTTAAAAAAAACAAATATTTTTAAAGAATTTAAATTTTATAAATATATATTTTATAAAAAACTGATAAACGATTCCAGCTAATGATGGCTAATATTTGGCATATATTTTCTGAAAGAATGTATTCATACGCGGCAGCTAAAAGAAAAAATTATAACAAACAGGAAACAATTTAACAAGCAACCCATAATTTTCCATTTCCTTTTAAGTAACAACATACTATACACAGCAGCCTAAATACAACAATAACAAGAAGAAGAAGCAAATTGAAAATAGTCTTGAAAACCACTTCGTTGCATTTAACGAATGACATTTTCAGGTGACATTAAAACACAGCTTAAACACATTCAACAGATTCCTTCGATTCAAGGCGCTCGCTGCGGCATTGAACTGCAGTGTATCCGAAGGATACAGGTATCTGCGAGAGAGACGATGCTTTAAATTTAAATTGCATTGCAGAAGAATCAAAAAGTGGAGGACAGACAATAAACAATAAACAACAATAAACAAAAACAACAGCAACAATCGGAAGCTGACAAAAGAGATTTTCAGTGTATTTTATTGATGCAACAGGTTTTTGTGCGGCCAAACAAGCAAACAACAACCCAACGAACCGCACAACCGTCCACTGCCAACCACGGACGGCGACACGGTGGAGCAAATGCACACAAATATTTACAACATTTTTAAAATGCTGGACATGTTGGAAATAGTAACAACAATGAGAATAGTAACAACAATAACAAACAAAAAATTGCCTTTTAATCGGTTTTGTTGTTGTTGGTGTTTTGTTGTAATCGAGTAAAATGTCTTAATCAGCGACTTAAAAGGAAATTAAATTGTTTTTTATTGTTATTGTTGAAGCGACTCTTGTTATTGTTGTTATTCTGTTGTTGTTGTTGCCGCTGACGCTGTTACTATTGCTGTAACCATTTCCATTGATGTGTTGTAGCAAATTAAGGAATGAATTTATTTATTGCCTCTGTTTTTCCCATTGTTGTCATTGCTTTCCATGTTGTTGTTGTTGTTGTTGTCTCCATACTACCTGTTGCTTAAGCGACTGTTTTTGTTGTTGTTGTTGTTGTTGTTGTTGTTGTTGTGGGTCTTGCTGTATCCACTGCTTTAAAAGATTTGAAGCTGAAGAAAATTAAAGAATGAAGTTGTTGTTGTTATTGTTGCTCTTCTCTTTCCATTGGTACTATCGCGTTGGTTCTTGTTGTTGTTGTTGTTGTTGTTGTTTACAATAAAAAGCTAAAAGGATTCTTTGAGACAAAGGCGCACCTGGATAAAAAGCCTTTTATTTTGTTCTAGTAAGGCCATCAGTTTATGAGATTTTTGTTGTTCGTTGTTCTTGCTCAGGTGGTTTTTGTGCCTTCTCAAGTCATTACATTAAAGAACAACCATAGGTACTCGTGTACTCGTGTACAAGCTTTGAATAACGCATTTTTCACAAATAAATTGTTTCTAAAGATTTCAACCAGAAATTTCCAGTCTTAGGATTTCTTCGTAAAATGATAACATATATAATGATTAGTATTTTTTAATCATTTAACAGTTTATTGGGGCTGCCATGAAAATCTACAATCCATAAATGTATAACCTTGTATGAATTTTAAGTTGTCGACTACAAAAAGCTCGACTAAAATTTCTATAATACGAGCCTTAGCCGTAACCAGACTGCATTGCATCGAGAGTGGCGCATCTTCCCAAACACACACAAACACACACACACGCTTGCACGCAACCTTAGCGTATCGCCAACATGTTATGTCAATTGTTAATTTTTGGGCCAACAGAGCAACATTTAGCTGTTGTTAGCGATGGCTAAATGCAACCGCAGGCTTATTCATGACGTGCGACCATGGCAAAACCTATGGACTCG
Organism: Conops quadrifasciatus; assembly: GCA_949752815.1. Lineage (NCBI taxonomy): Eukaryota > Metazoa > Arthropoda > Insecta > Diptera > Conopidae > Conops > Conops quadrifasciatus. The sequence goes on along the minus strand of OX457078.1, from coordinate 15,338,354 downwards.
ACAGTGGGACAAAATTCATTAGAACAAAATAAAAATATATTTAAAATGTACGCTTAAGCAGAGCTCTGCCAATTCTCGTGCAACGAATAAAGTATTAAAAAAATAAAGTATTAAAAGACCAAAAAAGTATTAAAAGTAAATACAGAAGTAATGACGATTTTGTTCGTCTGTTTGCAAGTTCTCTCCTCTCTTTTTTTTTTGTTGTTCTGGAGCCTTGTTAGCCCGATTTTGAAACGGAAACACGAAAAGGTCTGACGCTATGTCTTTTTTGTTGCAGGATTTTGTTTTTTTGCTGCTTTTTCGATTGTGTTTTATTTGGGCGATGCGATGCTACCGGCGGCTGGTTGCTATTGTTGCTTTCTCCTTGTTGTTGTTGTTGTAAAGTGCGTCCGTATGATGGTTTCTTCCTTTTTACTGTTTGTTTTTTTTATGCGGAATTTGTTTGAGCTTCGTAGTTGCTGCGCACCTCAACGAAGAAGATTAAATGCGCGCGCGCATGCGCAACGCAAGTCACGCAATGCAAGGATGAAACAACAACAACAGTAACAACAAGGAACATTGTTAAGAGCAGCAAAACAACAACAACAACAACAACAACAACGGAAACAACTTAAGTAAATCCTAACAAGCTTCGAAACAGATTTTAAACGCATGCAAAATCGTTGTCAAAAAAACCAACTGACTTCAGACAATGAAAATGTTGAACAAAAATCCGTTCGAGCTTCTTCCTCTTCTTCTTCTTTTTCGTGGTGTAGAAGATTGCTGCATTCATTCGTGTGGACACACTTGGCCGATTGCACGCGAATTTGCCGTCTGTCTGCCTTTTTATGCGGCTGACCATCGCTTTGTGTCCTTGTCCCTCTGTCTGTTGATCGTTTGAAGCCGTCTACCATCGTCTGTCTGCAAAACTGTTCGGACCTTCTATGAATTTGCTTGATTACGCAGGCATCAACAATCAGCCAACCAGAGAACAACAGAAGAGTAGACAGACAGACAGACTGAAAGAGAGACAGCTCCACATTTTCAATTTTTTTTTTTTTTTATTTTTTTTTTTTTTTTGGTATTTCAATATCAGTGAGTCCATGAATGAACTGAACTCGAAGTCAAAGCGAGGATAAACACTTGATAGTGAATTTATAATTAAAAAGGAAGAAACAACAACAACACCGCGAACTGCAAACAAAAGAAGCGCAAGCGAAGAAGACAAAGAAACCGTTGACAGACGACCGAAAGCAAGATTTCGTTTTAATTGAAACCTTCAACAAATTGATCGGCAGCGTACAAGATTTTAATCTCCATAAAACTTAAAAGAAGCTGAGATAATGCTTTTCCATACGAAAAAATTGAGGTATTTTTTTTAAGAAATTCAAAAATATATTGACTGAAAGATGTTGAAAATCTTCAAGTTTTTTAAACTTTAAACAAATTTTTACCGCTTTTTAAACTTCTTACCTTATTCTAAACTGTAAGTGTGTTACTTTGCCGTCTGTATATCCAAGAAGTAATGAGTAAGTAATCCAAAGAGTAAGCTGTAAAGAAAAGGAAAAGAAAAAAATTATTCATCGAAATTTGTTGTGATTGGAATTTAATTAAAAATATTATATAGTAAATATTTCTGAGATAATCCTGAGACTATTTCGAACTCTCTCTCCTTCTATTTCGGATTATTCTTTATTCCTTTGCTGAATGCTCTTCTCTACCGTACCATATAAACTTCGAAATCATTTTCGTAGATAAAAATCTTGAAATCTTCGAACATGAAAACGTAGTCAAGAACACAACCGTGTGTAGAGACAGAGCAGAAGAAGCGGCAGCAGATGAATTATTGGTATTGAAATAAATTAACACGAGCGCCATCTACCATGTTCTAGCACAAACTTATAGTGTCAAAAAAAGAGGTGTGAGAAGACTAGACAACAATGCAACAACAAAACCAAAAGAGAACAGTATTCAGAAAAGACACAGCAACACTGTTGCAGCATCGCTACGAGGAGATACACTAAAAAAAATTGTCTCTGTCAAGCATCAGCAAGTGATTCATTAGCTCCTCCTCGAGAACACCGAGACACAACAACCACAAAAACAACAACAACAACAACAACAGCTAGAAGCTGTAATGAGAAGAATGTTGCCCGAAAGTAAAGAGACACAAAATGTTTCACAAAGATTTATTAGTATGAAAAAACAGAGGAACACCAAAGCAAAAAGAAGAAGAAGAAGAAGGAGAAGAGCACTACTATGAAAGCAGAAGACTAAGAATATTCAAATTTGCATTAATTCAGTTTATACGAAAACAACTTATGTATATTCGATACAGGATTAGTCTTCAAACCAGCAGAAATATGAACTTTTTAAAGCTCTAAAAATGAGAGAGGAATTGAGAGTATCTAATTAAGCTTTTTTTTTTTTAAAAATTAGTCTACATTCAAGACTAAACTTTCGTCTAAGATCTAAAATCTGATATAATAAAAATTTATTTCAAGATCTTGGCTATGGCTCTTTTCTGACATTCTGACATTTTATAAACTGAGGTAAATTTCTTAAGCAAATCTTACTATTATTATTAGTGTAATTGTCGTTGTTACGTTGTTGTTGTTATTGTTTGTTATAGTTTTTCCTGCTCTTGTCTGTCTGTAGATTTGTAAGGTTTATGGGTTATAGCATCAAACATTTTCCTCTGAAATCTATGGTTTTTGTGATTTTTGTTGTTCTTGGCTGTTGTTTTTGTGTTATTGTTGTTTCTGTTTTCTTGTTGTTGTTGTTGTCGTCTTGTTATTATTATTATTTTTATATTTGGTATCAAGTGTCGATTGTCGATTGTTCTCTGAACTCAATGCAACGAACACTTTAAATTAACACTCGATCGTTGGTAGCCGAGACCCATACGGCCTATACGGTCCCATCTCATCCGTTGTCGAGTAGCCGCAACGTGTGAACACGATGTCCAACGAACTGTATACATGTGTCAGTCTCTCGATGCGCTTCGAACGGCATCCTTTGGCACCGACGAACAGAAGGAACAAACCGCGAAAGCGATGAAGCTGCAGCCGAGGCCTGAGAGCTTCGTCCAAAACGAAGACAAGCCTAACGAGGGAGTTGCATTCAGCAACATTCAATCGATGCGCGGTCGGTGAGTGCGCACAGCGATGTGCACCGATGGTGCGGTTGTCCATGGGGCAACGATGCCCCGAAAACCGAAATTTTTGGTGGACGAAGGGGCGAAAAGGGGCCTACAAAAATGCAACCACGGGAAGAAAGGAAGGATAAAGCGGCGCACGGACGGATGGAACTTTCTGACTGACAGACAAAAACCTACCAAAAGATGGACACAAAAAGAAAGAAACACCACAAGATAGCAAGATAGACAGACAGACAGACAGACAGACAGACAGACAGACAGACAGGCAGACATACAAAGGTTAAGATAAAAAGACAGACTGATAAAAAAGACAACGAGATATAGAGCGAGAGCGAGATAGAGATTGGAAGGAAGCAGAAAGCGAGGAATAGAATGATGTCGGCGTTTGGACGAACATTTTAACAGGCACCGTCTGACGGTACTCGGGACATTAAAAGGTGAGAAAATGTCAAATCATTGAAGGTAAGTAAAGCGTTGCGAGCAACTTTTACGAGTACCAATGACCACCAACAACAACAACAACAACAAACAGGGAAAAAAGAGTCAGTAGCGTCTGGCAGAAGGAAGTGGAGTCTTCGATCGAAATACTGTCGCCGACATTGCGATAATCAGTGCTGATTATGGCGCGAAAATGTTGGGGTAGTTGTTGATAGCAATGAGTGGAAATCGGTGAATCGGTTCTTTGGTGTCAAGAACCATTAGAGGAGTCTTGAGAACTTCAATCCATAACTGAGCTGATCTGAAACTCTAAGGAAGAAAGAATGAGTTACGAAACCATCGAGCCATGACTCGATTTGACTAAACCAACAACCAAGACCATAATTTTTGAAAAAAGAGGTCATGAGATTTTGGTAACATTTTGAAAATAAAAGATTCAGAAAAAAGCTACTTTAGAAGGGTTTTTGTAAATGATGATGATTATTTGAAAAGCTCTTAAAAGGTTTTTGTATCGTCTAGTTTTTGTGCCTCTAAATATTCGCTGACTCTATGAACTCATGAGACGATTTCGTTTTATGTCGGCAATTTACTGTGATATACCCACACGAAAAGTTGGCCACCCAAAAGGATTTTCTCTTAGGTTTCACCACAGCCACCAACAGCTCACGGCATGCGTCTCCACCTCTCGAGCTGCATACCGAGCACCTCTTTATCTCCTTAATTGATTTTGGCATTAATTTGAATGCAAATTAAATTGATTGCGCAAGACGCAACAATTGTGCAGGTGTTTTGCATTCGAACCGGTCGAGGGCCACCTTCGCCTCTCGGCCCGGTTTCTTTACAAATTTACTGAGAGGCATTTTAAGCGAACCTCAGCAAATGGTTGCGACAACTAATTGCAGTTTTAACCTTTGTTGTTGTTTTTACTACTATATTGTGCATCTTGCAAGTAGTACAAGCGCCAAATATTCACAGCAAAAAATTGTGCTTGGCATTTTTAATTAAAATCTTATTTTTATTGCAGCGTCTGCGTTGCGGTGGGTGGTCGGCCGCGCCATAAAAACAACGCCAGAAACATGACTGCGTTACGTTACATTCGTAGCTGGAAAAAAAATTAAAAATTCATCAAAGTGCGAAAAAGTAATTAAAGACCATGTTTCTGTTATGGTTGTAAAAATGCTATAAACATAAATGCTATCAATTGCATAAAATGTTATAAAGCTTAAAACACAATGCTTTTTAATAGCGCCATCTATGAGTCTACAATGGAAACCGAAAAAGTGATGGAGAGAGAAGGAGAACCGCACATGTATCTTTTTTCCTTGAGGAATATCCTTTTTTTCGTCGAATATCCTTTTTCTTTAACAGTGACAGAAATCAATGCTAGGTTGCGACCTTGCTATAAAATAGTAAAGGCTTGAACCATTTGGCCAGCCTGCAAGCTTATAAGCTAGCGGTGCCATCAACCAGGATACGTTTACAGAAACTTTCGTTCTATAAAGCAAAGCTAAGCTTCGAACATTTTCCGCTGTGGTGCTCTGTAAAAGCTACAGAGCTTTTACAAGGATTTGCCTTTTGCTTTCTTCTTCTCCACTTTCTTTCTTTCAAATTTCAAGGTTGAAATTGAACGAATTTGAAGTCGAAGAGTATCCTGAATTTTGAAGATGGTAGAAAGCATAACAAATTTCTTTAATCTTTTATTATTTCTTTTATTTGCTAATGTTTTCGATCTTCTAAGAGACCGAAAATATTTTGAAATTAACTCTTCAAATAATTTTTAATGAAATTAAACTAGAGATTATTTCTGTTATAAAATATCAGGTTAAATATGAGCATAATTTAAAATTTAATTCAAAACACGATTGAAATTCCAGAATGTAGAGTTACCGATACCGATGTGGTACCTCATAAACAAAACACTTCGTAGCCGAAAAAAGATAAAAACGTATAAGAAATTATAACTCGTATTTAATTTGCCAACGTCTTTTGCATTCTGATGAATTACGATTAAGATTTTTATGACGACGACCCTTCGTGGCTTCATTTCTTCATTTTATGGTTATTTAATTTTTCTTTTTCGAGTATTTTTCATAACGTTCCCAACAACTTCAGGTACATAAATGGTTTTTCACTTTTTCTACTTGTACACAATATTTTTCTTATCTGCTAGTTTGTATCGGTCTCGGAATCTGGTCGCTACTAACGATTATGCCGAATGTACGAGTACATTATTACGAAAAGCTGATACTCATACTGATGTATTTGATACTCCTTTTATGCCACTGAATGGTTTTTGTTTTTGGGTTTGTTTTTTTTTTTTGTAAATTTCTTTCGAAATGTGACTTGAAATTTAAGCAGAATTATTAAAAAGTAACATCGAAAACGAAATGCTTTGCGGTGGTACATTGTGTCCCTTCGGTCTTAGTGTTGTCTATGACATTTTTCGCTAAAATCATATTTTTTTTGTTTATTTAAAATTTTTTTAAAGTAAAATAAAAAAACTTTCCTTCTTTTTACCGAATTATGAAACGCAACAGAAAATTTTAAAGAAGTGATATAATGAGTTACAAATTTTTAAAAAATTTTTGAATTCTTTGCTTTCTTTTGTTATTTCCTTCTTTATTCAACAAGATGAGTGTTCATAAAAAGCATAATTGTCTTGTTGTTACTGTAAAATATAAATAATATAAAAACAATATGAAAAATTAAAATATTAAAGATTTCAAGCTTGAAGCAAGCAATGAATGAAAAAACTTTAAATGTATATGGTATATATTTAAATATGATTATTTTATATTTATTTGTGTATATACATATATATTTATTAATATTTTTATTTATTTATTTATATTTATTTATACAATATTTTTATATATTTAAAAAATTTTTTTATGTATTTATTATATTTTTTGTGTCTGTATTCAATTTTCCGAAAAAAAGTGTTTGGTGTTTTAAGCCTTTAAGAACATAAATTTTATACATTAAAAATTAAAAAATAGTAAATAATTTAGTATACAAGTATAAAAAGCTTATAAATTTAATAACAATTTTTTTAAATATTTATTAATTGTTTAATAATTACTTTTAATGCGTGCCATAATGATTAATTACTTTACTACATTGACTCAATTAATTTTGCGTGCATGCGCACTATCAATCTTAAAAACAGACAACAATAACAACAAAAATAATCACAACAACTATAACCATAACAACAATAACGGCAACAATAAAAACGAAAATTATAACAGAATGTTGCAAAAGTAGAGGAACTGACAGAAAACAAAGATATAATCTAAGAGAATACGCTTAATTTAAGCAACAACAACAACAACAACAACAACAGCAACAACAACGAAGACACAATGAAAAAAAGAACTGAACTAAAAAATTAATTCAGTTGGAGAGAGTAAGAAAGAGAGAGTGAGAGCCAGAGAAGGCAAGAGAAACCAAATGAAACAATTGTAGCCACTTAAAATTAATAAATCATGAGGGTCACTTTGATTACCAACATTCACTGGCTTTAATGCACAATGCGAAGAAGAAAAAGAAGAAGAAGAAGAAGAATTGGAAGAGGGGAAAACTACTATAATGATTTGTAAAAGTAGGGGCATTTTTTCATAGATTAATAAATAGATAAATTGATTTTTCTAACATAACAATTTTTTTTAATTAAGGTTTTTCGTTCAAAAAGAGATAGAAATCTTTGAATGAAACTCAGAAATGGATAAATTTCAATTGATTAACGACTCATTAGTTCTTAAGTCAGTCGAATCGAAAACTGCAAAGAATTAATCACTATTCTACAATAAGTTTTATATACCTTCCACACCTCAGATTAATCTAAATACGATTCAGTTCTTCACAAATCGAATCGAAATCTTTGTCGGTAAATTTACTTCTGCATGGATTTATTAAAGATTTAAGTACGTTGTTTGTTGTTGCTGTTGATTGTGGCAAGCGAATTAATAAAATATTAAAATCCAATTACGCGACCATGCGCCCTTTTCCAAAAAGCCCTAAAACAAGACAAGCTACCCCAACGATAACAACAAAAAACCTAATTTGTCTGAAGAGACACAGAGAGAGAGAGAGACAGAAAGTGTTGTATGTGTACGTAGTCCATGGCTTTTTCAAGGCAAAGAAAATTAACCAACCCTTTTATGCCAGACACAAGACCGAAAGCAACGACGCGCGCAACGCTGAAAATGTTGCAACACATGCTGCTATAAAGTTAATAAATCATACAATAGTATCGCATGGAATGGTTAAGCACAAACACACTCTAATCTATACCTATTTACGGCTTCAAACTCTTCAACAGCCAAAGATCTTCCCTCAGTCTCGCTGAAGCTGAAAATCTAGTTAGATTTTGAAGTTAATTTTTTCTCTTTTTCTTGTGGACTTAAACCCAAACCCATTTCAAATCCTCCCTTTCTTCCCCCACACCCCAACCGCCTTCCCTTCGCCTTCCGCAACTTGTTCGCTGGGGCTAAGGAAAATTTAACAGAGTCCCTGAAGGCTCCTGGCAATCAACTCAACTGGCTCGCGTTTGAAAATTGGGCAAATTGTAGGTTGTTTTTGCAATGGACGTTAAGTGGGTGGTGATGGTGGTGGTGGTGGTGGTGGTGGTGGTGGTGGTGTCGGTGGGCGTGAAAAAGGGCGGGCTAAATTTTGCCGCAAAATAATGATAAAGTGCGTCATTTGAAAGGGCAAGAAAAACCACAACAACAACGACTAAAAACAGAAATGCAAAGTGTGAAGGAGCTCAAGCGATGGAATGACGGGTTGAAAGAGGAGGGGGGAGAGGGGTAAATTACTATAATAATACACCACAAGCTTTGGTGTGCGTTCAAACCAACACATAAACAACATTTTAAATTAACTGAAGCATTGAGTTTATTTCGGATTTCGTTCAAGACAATATCGCAAAAGGGAAACTTTTAAGCGTTGTTGTTGTTGTTGTTAATGATGTTGATGATGTTGTTTTCTGTGTTGTTGTTGTTCATGGTGATATACATAGTAACACTTTTAAATAATAATAGAAGTAATAATAAAAATAGTGATAGTAATAGGACTAAAGACAGAACCGAGAAAGTTGATATATTGTATTTTTGGTATTTTTATTATTTTATCATCATGGCAAAGCAACAGTCGTAGTTAATTTAGTAATTGAATTAATTTAATTAAATTTATTTCTTTAATATATCGCCGTTCGAACGTGACTTAGGACACCATTTAAAATTTTTTAAATCTTAAAAAGATTCTACAGACAATGTTCCGTTGAAGGGCGAGCAGGGCAAACCTTTTTCTTTCAAATTAATTATTGTACATTCAGAGCAAGCTCGCTGCGTATCTTCTATTAGGAACATTAACAATAACAGAGTCAAATTAACAGAGCCGAACAAAACAGAACAGAACCGAACAGAACCGAACAGAACAGAACCAAATCGAGTAAAACAATTTAGAAGTTAACAGAACTAGCAGCTCGTAACAGCGAAAACTAACATAAACTAACAGAGTTGACGAAAAGAAAAGTGAGCTCTTAACAGTGAGTTCTAACAGAGAAGTTTTCAGAACAGTTAATATTAATACAGAGAAATACTCCTCTTAAATGATTGTTGCTCCTGTTTTTGCATTTACATCATAATTATTAGTATTATTAATTCAATCTGGCGTGTTGCTTTTATTCTATATTTTCTATATTCTTGTAAATCTTTATTTATTTATGATTGTAAAGAGACTTAATTGCGTGAAAAAATTCTTGTTTTTCAATTCCTTCGAGCAGTTCTGTTGCCACAGTTAAACACGCAGCTATTGGTCGAACTAAGGATTAATTTCTTTCCTTTACTTTTTGGGGTTTTGTCTGGCGTTTGGTCATTTCTGCATTTGTCTGTCTGTTTGTCTGAGCACTGATTTTCGATTTTCGTTCTTCATTCTCATCCCTTTTTCAGTTCAGCTCAGGGTTAGAGACAACATGTGCATTTGAGAGCCGTGGCGTACACATACCCACACATCTTTAGGCGTCTGGACTGGGCGTTTGTCCCTCTCTCTCTCTCTCTCTCTCTTTCTCTCTGTATTTCCTTCAGTGCTTGAAAGCAGCCGCAAAAGCAAAAAGCATTTTCAAAATTGTTTCAATATGGTTTTCGGGATCGTCGTAAATCATTGCTGAGACGACATCGTGTTAAATTGGAACTGTTTTCAGCCATGATTGTTTGAAGCTGCCCACTGAATTACGAACGCCATTGGGGCAAGCGGCAAAGGGGTTGGTATATGGCGTTGCTTTATGCCATGGTGAGTGTTAGTGTCGGTGTGTATGTTTATTTGAGCAAAGATGAAATCAGAAAAAAGCCTGGCAAGCACGATTTTATTTAAAATTTAATAAAGTATTTGCCATTTTCTTCATTCTCTTAACACTTTTGTGAAAGATATTTACAAAATATTTTTTTTTTTATTTTCAAGCAAGAAAGTTACATTAAAGAGACAACAAGAATTATGTTACAATAACAGAAAACAAAAAACAAATCTAATTTTTGCATTTAAAGTCTTTGCAAACTCTTTTAATTAAACAAAATGATTTTCGCACACGTTCGTAGCAAAATAAGGACAATAACAAAGGCATAACAAAACTGCCTTTCTCTCTTTCCTTCTTCCCTTTCTCTCTCTTCCCAGCTGCTGTCAAGCGACACGTTTTGCTTGTTACAAACGTCAATCTTTGCCAACATTTATTGCGTTTATTAAAACAGTTTTTTGCCACGAACTTGTTTTCTCTCCTCCTTCTTTTTTTCTGAACGTTAAGAAGGATAAAAAGGGTTAAATTGACAACATTTCTGTCTAAAGAAATAATCCATTTTTACTCAAGGGAGAAAACCTAATACCATACAAATACTTTTTCTCTACAACACACTCATACAAACACGTGCGGGAACCTTCCGGTGATGGGTTTCGTGTGTGTGCGTGTGTTTCGATGGCGTTTTATAACGAATGACGTTCAGAGAGGGTTAAAGGCGTATCCTGGTCCAGTAAATTAACAATCTACAATGCAGAGGCGAGCGACAATGCTGAATGAAAGCAACAACAACAACAACAAAAACAACAACAACAACCACAGCACACCACCACAGTACACCACCAATAATGAACACATCCTTGGCAAAGTTCTGATTATTGTGTAGTCAGTCCTTTTAGTCTTTTGAAAACTGATTGCGCGTAGAGATTTTTCATTTGGGACGAAAAAGGTAGGTCCCTGGTACCATTCTCGTTTCGTCCTTTGGAGCATCATTCTTCCAACGGTCTAGCAATATACTCGTACCATCGGCAGCATCACACCATCTTCGTCTGCAGCAACTTCATGACGCAGTCAGCAGCTCTACTAACCAAACACGAAAGTGTGTAGCCTTCGAGTGTGCGCTTAAACTGGATTTAAATTATGTTTTTGTCATATCCTCTGTGCCAAGGTCATCCAAAATTCACCCCAAGTAATTGTAAAAGCTGCTGCTGCTGCCGCTGCTGCTGCTGCTGCTGTGTCAGCAGTCCATGGTTGGCCATGATGACGTTCATTTTGCTTTACATCCTTAGAAAACGGTATACATGTATATGCACACATTAAATATGGCTTTGTGTGCGTGTAAGTGTTTGTAGGAAGTCACTGACACTCCATTTATTATACTCGAATTTAAATATTCTTAGCTGCCAGCCGCACTGGACCGTGTCCAATCACTTGTTAACCAAAAAAGGACTTTCTCTTAATGTTACAGACAAATTTAAAGAGCACCAAAGGATTGAAACCCAAGGATTCTAACTTCAAAAAGCTTTTTAAGATGGTTAATGAAAAAGTATAGTGCATAAAAGTACTGAGAATAAATGAAAGAATATAATACATAGCATGCAGACAATAGAATAAAGATAAAAGCTATGAAAGGAGAGAAATTCTTAGTTAGCGGTTAATAAAAAGGCTTAATTAACGTCAGAGAAAGGAATAACAAAAACCAAGAAAACAGAAAAATAAATTTAAAAGTAATTTCTAGAATAAATTCTAGAAATACAATAATGCTTAAAAATCTTCCCATATTTTCTAAACCATAACAAATAAAAATTCAAAAATTTGAAACCGCGGAAGGAAGCTTTCCCTCTCTCTCTCTTTCTCTATCACGCTCCCTTTCTGATGACTTTTTAGTAATTTTAAGTAAGTAAAGCAGTCTTAATTTAAACAAAGAGAAAAATCGGGAGCGAGTTCTATAAACTTTATTAAATTAACTCTGAACTTGCTTTAATTCACTTCCTTCCGAAAAGCTTAGAATGGAATGATTGTTGTTGTTGCTGTTGTTGTTGTTGCTGTTGTTCCTTGTGCTTTTGCCCACTGTGGCCGGCCCGCACAGTATCCACATGGTTAAAATTCATTGCATCGCCTTGAAACGTAATACTGAAATACTCGTAGCAGTCTGAGTCTGAGAGCATCATGCAGTCCTTATCATTCAGTGTCCTACAAAGTCCGACACTGTGTACATACGTACCTTCGACTGCCAGGAGGCCATGATAAATCTGAGTGTCGGTGCAGCAGGTGTTCGGTGCCGTTCCGTTGGCCTTTCGTGGACTAACAAATGATGTTACGGAATTGACAGTTTTTAATTGCAATTTACGATGATACGGCCTGCATTCGGACTGCACACGGACTGGACTGACTGACAAACGGCAGAGAATGGTATAGAAACTGTGACGTAGATGTTGTAACAGAGCTTGTAACAGAGCAGAGCAAAATAGGCATAAGACTAAAAAAACGGGGTGAGCAACCTACAGCCAGATCAGAGAGAGGGACACTCCGATTAGAGAGAGATTAATTTCTTACGTTTAAAAACAAAATACAAAACATAGAAATTTCTTTATAATATGAGAAAAAAAATCAGCTACATTCAAAAGAAATCAAATCAGTAGGAATAAATTTAAACAGTACAAATCATTTTCAATAAAATGAAAGCCTTGGTCTCTCTCTCTCTCTCTCTCTTTCTAAGCCTTATTAGAACTCAGTACAACAACAACAACAACAACAACAACAACAACATCGACGACAATAACTATGTAGAACGTCTAATGCTTGTATCCTTCTGGGACTAGAGTCGTGGCGGCCGGTGTTGGATTGTTCGATAGTTTGTGTAAGGACGAAGCAGTGGCTGAGGGGGGTGGCGGAGGGGGAGGCCTAGTGGTGGATTGCATAAAGATTGAGTACGCTCTCTGATGGTTGGATGGTTGGTGAGTGAGAGTCTATCGATTAAACGATTAATCATGGACTTAAGGGCACATTCTGACGTATCACAGTCGCTGCATAGAATTTGAGGCGGTAGAGGCGGTCATGTATGTGTGTGTGTGTGTGCGGCAATGATTCACACAAGCAAGGTATTTAAATTTAGTCTGCTGAATGCTTAGATAAACAGCTGAATACGTGTTTATATGATGTCATATACAATATACACACACGAACAGGTCTACCCAAACGCCACCGAAGCACAAGAGTACATTCAAAATACATTCATGAAAATTTCCTTGATGAATCAGTGACGAGTAATCATGAATGTGGCTGTTGTTGTTGTTGTTTTTGTTATTATGTCTTCACTGTCATTTTTTTACTATAGTTAATAGTTTTAAAATAGTTTTAAAATTGAAATTAAATAAAATAGAAATTAAAAAATAAAATTGAATGGAAACTGCTTCCGACATTGTAGGCTGTAGGCAGACAGGGAGAGCTTGAGCACGTTATGCCACAAACTTGAAAATGTCACCCAACCACAAACACTTTAAAGCACGATACAATTAATTTCTTCATCGATCAGTCTCTGTCTCATCGACGAATGCTCCCTCAGCGCTCTGTTTTTTTGTCATCGATCACAATCTAGCCATTCGTTTGAAATATTCACTGATTTTTTATGTGGACAAGTCCACAGGATTCGTGCACGATGGTGAAATGTCACGCGAGATTCGTGTATGCTTTCTCAAAAGACATGAACGACAGGGTACGATCATGATTATTTGTTCGCATGCGTGTGTTTGTGTGTCAGTGTGTGTGAGTGTGTAAGTGTGTGTGTGTGTGTATGTGTGTGTGGTTTAGTTTACCACAGTATCTCTGCAATAAGCATCGCAATAAACATTGTTTATAAAATGGTTGATTGAACTCTTGTATGCTTGGGCTGGTATATTATTGTTGTTGTTGTTGCTCTTGCTGTACTTGTCGTTCGTAGCAGTGCTTATAATTGTTGTTATTGTTGTTGTTTTTGTTATTATTATTACTACTAGCACTATTTTTTTTGAAGTGCACAGACTTATGCACGCGGCAAGGCACTTGTGCCAGGTCGTGCGTTTGAACTACGATGCAACAACAACAACAACAACAACATTAACAACCACCACAACCACAACAATATAAAAAATAGCGGTTTTTTTTTTTGCAATTTTATTGAACGAATGAAGATGTTGTTGATCATTACAATGTTTAAACTTTGAAGATTAAAATGTTTAGATATTTTCAACAACATGACATTGCATGAGATAAAATTGCATAAGAGAAAAATTCTCATAAAAGCCAATGAAAAGCCAAGCATTTTACAAATTTTATGAGAATGATAAATGGTTTTGTAAAATATTGTATTTATTTTGTGTTTATTTTTTTGAAATCTAAAAGAAAGATTTTAAAGTGCTTGAAAAAAATGGTTTTTAAAAGCTTTCAAAGTCAAGGAAAAATGGGTACCTGCTACCGCATAAACACCCTTGGGATATTTAGGCGAGAAGGCGCTACATGCGGGTTTATTTTCCGCGACTGAGGACTCATTCCTTCACACTCCTTAACATAAATTTACACAAAAAATTCGGAGTTTCTCGAAAAATTATTCTTTATATCCTTAATTTTTTTATTATATTTTTTACTACATCTCTAATATTTTTATTAATTATTGCAGTTATTTCTTTTAACCATACAAACACGAAAAGTGAAAATAGTTACTTGTCCAAACTGTTGAAGACAAAATGCTTCAAACAAATTTCATTAGCTTCAAACAAATTAATTAAAAATTAATTAGAAAATTAATTTGAATTACATACACACACCAACCCAAAAAAAAGGTGGGCATTCCGCCCGAAAAAGACACGAACAAGGGCACCAAAGAGGCGCACATATTTCCTCTTTCGTTTGCCAAAAAATAGTTTTTGATGTAATGATTTTTATCGTGAATCTTATTTGCCGGCCATGCCTCATCATTAATTAGAAACGAAATGAATTTTATACTTGGCTGGGTGTGTGTGTGTGCGTCTGTGTGTTTGTGCATGTGTGTGGGCAGGATCTACCTACTAAAATTATCATAATGCATACACGAGCCTTCGTAAAATGAGAAAACGCATGACGAATTAAAAATCAGACGGCTTGAAATTGTTGGACCGAAGAAAGAAGAAGACTCTGATTGATTGAATGCGCATTTGAATGGATGGATAAATGGATGGATGGATGGACAAATGGTTGGATGCAAGTTTCTGATCTGATTTGGTCTGATCAACGTTACGTCATAGAAAATTTATCAAATTTTATGAAAACGTATGTATTTTTAAATTTATTTGAACGAAGACGAGCAGACGAGCCGACGGACGGACGCATGGATGAAAGGAAGGATGAAAATATTAAAGTCTACTAAAAGATAACCATCGAGATGTTAGATTTTAACACCTTCTATCCTTCCTTCCTTCCTTTTCTTTCTATGTTTTTAATTGATAACTTCTGTCAATTAATCTTTTAAAATTAATTATGAAGAAAACAAATATGTCAAAGGGGGCGGGGGATATTATCAAAGCTTTACCGCCATCACAGCGACTCATAAAACGCATCAATATTCAAAAGACATTAACAATCTTTCGCTTAATTAAACTCTTCTTTGCGCAATTATGATTAGATAATAATCTTAGTATGAAACGGATAACAACAAAAACAACAACAACACTAAAGAGGTGTCAATATGCAAAAAAAAAACGTACCTACTCGGTGCGCCGCTACGTGCAAATTAACACTTTAACAGAGCGGCAAAGACGCACAAACAAGCTCTAATCGCAATAACAATAACAACAACAACTTAGTTAGATACTAATAGGTACACTAACGAATACTTAATAATTATATAAATTTTCAAAAAAAGAGTTAGTAACCATTAAGCATGGAAGCGCCATACGTTCCTAAGAATTCCATTGAAGAAACGCATTCACAGACCGGCCAAGCTTTTCATGCATTCATTCATTGTCGAAAGCAGCGAAAACATAATAAAGTGCAAGCCATAGATAGCTGTTGTTGTAATTGACAGCGGCAACAACAACAGCAACAACAACAACAACCACTCTTTAACAATAATAATCATTAATAAATGGAAACAAATGCGAAAATTACAAACGGAAAAATTAATTGCCGCTTATTTTTTTTGCCGCGCTGTGAAGCGAAGGCTGCGGCAGTTGGTCGCTCGGTCGGTTGGTTGGGCGGAAAGACAATGAAAACTCAGTCACGATGTCAGACACGCAAGCTGTGCTGCCGCTGTTGCGGACAGGGCGTCGATAGAGGGGTGAGCAAGGGGCTGTTGTTGCTGCTGCTGCTGCTGCACTTGCTGCATGTTGCTGCTGTGCATTCATAATTATGATAACAACAACAACAACCACAACGAAGATAATAGTCGTAGCAACAGCTTAAGAACGTTTGGTAAAGTGTTGTCGTGCAGCGTGCGGCACCGAAAGCGACAACAACACAAACAACATCAAACGTGGCAGCAAGCATTTAATTGAAATGCCGTAAATAACTGAAGAAAACATTATTATGTTAATTTAACATTTAAAGCGACATGATGTCACACGATCAAGCATCAACAGAATGTTGCTCGATGTACGGAAGAGCGACGATATTGCTAACTCTCTAGAGGGTCGGGTCAGTCGGCACGTACGACAACGGTAGCGGCAAACGTGAGGCCATGCCCCTGAAAGGACATGAATTCAAGATAACAGGAAGAGAGAGATTAATATAAGTTTATATTATTTAAAATTTTAAAGCCTCATGATCTACAAAAATCTTCAGATCATGAACAGACAACGTACGGCCTTTGGTTTCGACAATTTACAAAGACAATGAAAATCTTATGGAAGGAGAAATCTCTCTCACAAAATCCATAACGCCGCAAAGCTAGAACAAGAAAATGTACCAAGTTCAGCCCGTATGGGATTGTCGTGGGCTCACAATAATATTAGGCGCGGGGGGACGAGAGGGTTACTAGCACTTCAGTGAGTTTAATGGAGATGAATGAAAAACTTAGCATAAACATAAATATTTCTCTCAACGTGGCTGTTATTGGTTCAAAACTTGGCTAGATTTCAGCTGATCTCTCTCTCTCACTCTCTTCATTGCTCTGAAAGCTTATTCCTCATCTTAGAGTGGGTCTAACCCACATAGGAAATGGGCTGGCTCATAAAACTTGTCGCGTTCGGCTTCATTTCTACGTCTTCAGTCTAGAAATTGTTGAAAATAGATTCGACAATCGAAGAAGAAGAGCCACTGGAATGAGCAACATTAGAGAAGAGAAACATTAGTGATTTCAGAATGCTTTGAACTAATAAAAGAAAACTATAACATATCTCCATTAGTAAAGATATCTACAGATTAAATGGATTACTTTCATTACAAAGTTGAAAAATGATTCCAAAATCATGATAATCGACTGGAAATAAAATAAAAAATTAAAAAAAACGGTTTTTTAATTAAAGCAAATGAGAAATACTACGATAGCTTTTTCATCGTTTTTAATAAAAAAATATAATAAAAAATAAAAAATTCACGCACTCGAAGAATTGCCGGCTGTGAAAGCACCAACCGAAACGAATTAATCAAAATCAAATGGTGCCCAGTGAAATCCTGGGCAATGAGTCGGCTTGTCGGGGTGGGCACAGTGGGCACAATTGCCCCAGTTGCGAGATTATTACCACAACAATACCGTTCATACAGTTTTCTATAACTGTAACTTGTTCTTTCTGCCTACGGTACCGTTACGGCATAGCTTTTGCTCAACTGATTTGGTCTTTCCTCATACTCCCCCTTCCTTCCCCCCCGCCCCCTCCCACCTATTTCACTTCTCAGTTGTTGCACCTGCATGCGCTACGTTTCAGACTGTCCGTCGAGATTTATTTAACCTGTTTTGTTGTTGTTGTTGTTGTTGTTATTGTTGTCTCTGTGTTTGGTTTTTTTTTCGAAGAGCTGAACAACTGCGTCCAGGCTGATTTTGGAGCGCGCGAACTCAGCAATTTTCCACTTGACACTGCCGCCAATTCATGAAGCAGAAGCAGAAAAAACAGGAAGAGTTAAAAAATGCACCAAAAAGAAGTAAGAGAAGCGAGAAAACAGCAATGAAAATGAAAACCAGCGACCGACCACGTAGACCCCGGAACACGAACAAGTGCTGACCCGAGGAAATCCCTGAGCGCAACCTACGCAGCTGCAATAAATGCCACCATATAACCAGTAGCGGCGGCCGTGGTGAGGGGTGGGGCAGGGGCAGACGAATGTGTGTAACCGGTGCTGTTTCGGTGCGCGGTTACACCGGCTCTAAAGTAAGGAAAAAACTAGACGTACTCACACTCACACTCCCGCCTCCCCGACATCACATTTCCGCTACTGCACTTCCCTTATATTTTCTTCTTCTCCTTCCCCGCACGACCCTTCGACCATCCATCGCCGTCACATACGAAAATAGCCGTAGTTTATACAGACGTTCTTGCCATGTGCATAAATAACCATGTGCATGAGGACGCACCGCCACCTCCCAGATCCCCCACCGCGGTTCGGTTCGATGCAGTCTGGTTCGGCGCGGCTGCTTCTCCCGCTACAGCACAGAGAAATTCAGAGATTTTTATCGCTGACTCTCACTGATTTTTCATGGCAAATAAATCGCTCATTTTCGCTTAATTGGAAAATTATGGCTGGCTCTGGCGGCCACTCGTTTGCGCATGCTACGCGGTTGTGTGTGTGTGTGTGTGCAACCGTATGCATCAGATAATATAGTATTGGTGTGAATGGAAGTGGATGATGATGTATTGTTGCACGATATATTGTCATTCACTCGCGCACGGAGCGAACAAACATTCAAATTGGTCAAAGCGAAAGGTCAAAGGTCTATGTTTGCGTTAAAGTTTTGCTTGAAGATCTTGCATTTTCAGTTTCGTAGAGAAAAAAAAAACACTACACTTTATTCGTAGTAGAATTTTGAAGTTTAAAAGTGGAGAAATTCTTATCAATTTCGATTAAAAAGCACTGATTCCACAGCGAAAAAATCAAAAGAAGAAACTACAAAGGTTAAGCTTGCTTCGAAGAAGTCGACAAGACTTACAAAATCTGAATGAAGTGCCTTCAAAAATGTTATTCCATTGAGAGATTCTCTATTATTATCTCCATCAAGGAAATATTGATAGACTGCTTTTATGCCAGCGAAAGGTATCAAGACGTTTTTGAAAGGAAGCAATAAGTTCTCATTTTAAAAGAGTTTACAAGTAATAAACTTTTACAGAACACAGCAAATATCACAGTGACAAACTTATGACAACTGCGATAATAATACAAAGTATTTGTTAATGCGTATGCGAGGGTATTTCTTTATTAATACAAAAAAACACTTGCGTGGTAGTAAATTTACACTTGTTTTTTTTTTTTTTTAACAAAAGCTTGGGCATTTTTTATGCTCTCTTCTTTCTGATTGTTATTATTTTTGTTCTGTCATTGCTTGTTGTTGGTTGTTGATTCGTGTATGATTCTGGAAATGCCGGCAAAGTGTTAAAACAACATTTGCATTCGCACTAGTAGATATTGCGAGTGCTATAATGGAAATGTCGACACACAGATACATCGTCACGTACACACACACACACAGCCACACACATTTATGTGTATGCTTTTTTGTCACTTCAAACAAATTTAATTGAGTGTTTATGGTGTGAAAAATTCATCGAAAATTAGGTTTGTGTTTTTTGTAATTTTTCTTTTACAAAAATTAATGCGAGCAAAAACAGAAATTATTATTGTGACAATAATGGATAAAATTGAAAAAAAAATTTATTAATTCTGTGACGAAAAATAAATTAAAATGGGTTAAGAGCGAATTATTATGTGAAGGGTTGGCAGCGGCAGGTCGAAACAGTCAACATCCATTAACCAACATAGCCATACGACCATTAAAACACATACACATATGTATATATATATACATATGTATATATATATGTACATAGGTATATATTAATGTTGGGCTTCATTAGAAATGTCACATAACAAAAAAATCTGTGGATGTAACATTTTTTTAAAAACATGATAAAACTGGAGGAAACCCAAAAAAAATTAATATTTTAAAAAAAATTAAATATTATTAAAACGTTTTAATTAAATTAAAATTTAAACAGTTATTTTTAAAAAACCTTTTAAAATGTTTACTAAAAAATTTTGTTTAAAATGTTGATTAAAAGTTCTACAGTTTGAAAGTACAGCTTTTAGGTATCCTCTAAAGCTCACAAAACGTTAATAAAATATTTCAAATCTTTCCAAAGTCTCGAATTAAAATTCGAATTAAAAATAAGCAAAATTTGCCAAATAAAACTGGAGAAAAGAAATGGAAAAAACAAGTCGAAATCGAAAGTCGAAATCGCAGGTAACACGATATCGTGCTATGATTTGCAAATGAATTTCTGCCTTGAGTGGAATCAGTAAACAACAACAATAACAATCTTTATTCTCACATAAATTCACACTCTGAGAACAATCGCATGCAATCTACGGCGGTGGGATCTACGGGCGAAAGGAACAACAAGACATCCAACGACAGCGGCAGCGGCAGCCGTTTTAGAAGTTCCCAGCGCTGCTACGAAGACACAATGGTGGAGCAATGCCCCAAGGCCCAGAGTCACAAAGGGCCCTTGTTCAACAGTAAACATTTTATTAGAGAAAGAAAAACTTAGGCAAACGACTTAAACGTGTTAAAAATATTATCCTCAATTGTTAGCAAGTGTAAAGAGAACTGTCAAGAGGGGGGGAAAAAGGGAGAGTTAGGTAAAGCAGATATTTGCAGTTTATACATAAATACGTAGTTAACGGAGTCCGTTAGTCAATATTTCCATACAATTTCCATACAAAATATCAATATTTCCATACAGTTTTATTGAATTGTTATTAAATATTGTCTGCTTCTATCGTATCGAAGTGATAAATGAAATCGCAATTGTTAAATCACATAAAAAAGCATAATTTCAATACATTTCAAAATAGTATTGATAATAAAAAAAAATAATAATAAAAAATAATAATAAACCGTTGACATTTTTCGTTATTCTTTCCTTTAAAACAACATAATTTACTGGGCCCAACTGATTTTTCGCCTCAGGGACCTCGTTCTCGTAAGTACGCCTCTGCTTAGAAATAAAGTACGAAGACTGAGTATACAGAAAGAGCGAAGGTAATGAGTAAGATAGAAAGAGAGAGTAAACAGGATAATTAGAGGTAAGGAAAAGGACGCAGATTGTGCGAGAAATCGAGAACGCGATCAGTAGCAAAATGTACAGACTTTTCTTAAATCACTCAAACAAAATTTTGTACTGGTTTTATTAAAATAAAAACAAATAATAATAGAAAAAAAATTATTAAATAATCATTAAAATTTTTTAATGAAATCCTTTTGAAGAAGAAAGCACGTTTTCGTTTATTTCACACGCGTTGAACTGGATAAAAATCATTCTGTTTGTCCGACAGCAAAGTGTTGAAAAGTCGTTACATGTTTTTCTTTTTTTTCTGCTTTCTTTCTTTCTTTCTTTCTTTCTTTTCTGCTTTCTTATATGAAAAACAGTGGCGTGTAGACGTTGGCAGGTAAAGATGTATAATGTTTTGAAATTGCTTGCAGTAAGTCATTGTTTGCCAGCAACTACACTGTTATAAATATATAGTAAAATTTTCATAAAGCAACAACAAAAACAACATAGACGACTGCATAAAGGCTCCAACAAACAACAACAAAAACAACAAACCGCTCTTAATAAATTTGCATGAAATTTACATGCACCGCCAAGAAGTTCCTGACCAGGGTCGTTGATGTTGATGTTGATGTTGATGTTGGTGGCAGTGCCGGTGTCGCTGCCGATACCGATACCTTTGGTAACGTCGATGCTAATGGCGTTGTTAGTGTTAGAATTGGTCGGTGTTGCTTGGTATCAGCGTTAGTAACATGACCATTTACTGTTTCGGCAACGCCGCTGCTTCTGCCCCTGCCCCTGCTCCTGCCCCCGGCCGATGTTGTTCTAAATCAAAAGGTGACTAAACGCGAATTTCCTCTTTAAATTAATAAAGCGGCGCCGCGCCATTCGCTCGGACGCGCTCTTCACCGTTAACTTGGCTCATAAATTATGACAAAGTTTTTGACGTGCAGAGTTTTTACTACTACTACGACGCTACTTTTTTCCAGTACGTAATTTGGTAACTCTCTCTCTCTTTTTCACTGGTTTTGCAACTTGTTTGTTCTTGATATTTCTGGTTTTGGTTTTTACGGTAAGTCTATGAGTTCATGCCAAGTCGGTCTGGTAATATTTTTTGTTTTAAATTTCTCCTTTTTCTAATTTTTTGTGCTTTTTTTGGGTTTTTAGTAAACTTGTTTCAAATTTAAACTCTTGTTAATTTGTGTTTTTCTTCAGTTACTAAAAAGTAAAAAAGTCTTAATTATGAAATTTTTATTTTCTACAAAAATACCGTTACCGGCAACTAACGGTAGAGAGAGAGTTTTTATAAAATCTGCCTAAAAATGTAAAAGTTGCAAAGATTTTTTTTTAAATTTTTATACATAACATAATTTTTATACTAAGAAAATTGAAGTTTTGAACAACTTACCTAAATTTGTACACCATACAAGTTCCGAAATTTATTTTATAAACCCAGAAATTGACTTGTTTTACTACGAAGATTGAAATGTTCAACCACTGAGTTCGATTTTTCAACTTTATGTTAAAAAAATTGGAACGCGAACGAAAAGTTTTTATACCATACAAGTTCAGAAATTTATTTTGATAAAAAACATAAAAGAAAAAGCATTATAAAGGTTGGCGTAAGGCCTTAGGTACATCAAATGATTGGTGTTTGGTTACCAGTTCAAAGGAGGTCTTTTAAGCAGAGCAGGCTCAAAACTAACGCTTAAGGCTACGCCTCAAAACCTTTCAATGTTCAGAACGAGGCCAAACTATTGATCAATTGACTGTTTCAATGAATCAAATTTTTAGAAGGTCTTATAAAAGCAACCATCTTGATTAAAAAAGACAAGTTTTTTTTTTTACCCTTAATCAATTTGAAACGAACTTCGGCATGGAAACATAAAAAAAGGAGAAGGCCTGAAAAGTTAACTTCGACTTTTGTTGATTGTTGTTGCTGATTGTGTTTGTGTTGTTGCTGTTGTTGTTGTTGTTGTTGTTACTGCTTACTTTCATTATCAGCTGAAATTCAGGCAATTTAAATACAAACGCTGCCTGCTGCTGCTGCCGCAACCGCCGCGAACTAAATTAAATTCCTTCGAAAAAGAAAAAGAAGACAGAAAAGACCAACACGACCCATCGCCACAAGTTAGTGTTACTGTATATGTATTGTTACTTTGTATTTATTGTTGTTGTTGTTGTTTAGCATTGTTTTATTTATTTCAGTTTTTTTATTTATTCATTCATGCGTTACACGCTGTCTGATAAAATTTGCAGATAAAATGTTCAAAAAGGATGTGAAGGGGCCAAGGGTACACCGGCAGAGAGTAGAGGGGGTAGTCGTTTTAGAGACGGGTCAAAAAGTCGGCCAACTCGCTGTCGGCTATTATCTGTATTAACCGCCGAAGGGAGAAAGGAAGGCAGAGGAAGCCGTGAAGGCAGCTCGTGTCGAGGGTGCTTCCCTGAAACCGAACTAAATTAACTCTATGAGAAGTCAGTTGAGGAAAGTTTGCAGGAAGTTGAGCGAATGGGTATGGATGATTGCTGGAAGTAGTTTTTTTTTTGTTTTTTGATGTAAAGTTAGCGAAATAGTTTTGTATTCTTCAGGAAGTGACGATTGTCGATGATAAGCGAAAGCGCCTCCAAGCAAGAATATTGAAAGGAAGCAATTGAGAAAAGCAGAAAAGCAGAGGGTTGTGCATCATTGTTGAGGAATGAAAGAGCACCGGAGGTAGGGAAAAGGGGACATTTTCTCTCTCCATCCAACAGCTGCAAATTTTAAAAAAAAGCTACTGTTGGTTAAAGTTGTAACAACAAACGAAATTTTCTGCGAATATATTCAAACAAAACATTTTAAATGAAACAAAATTTATCAAAATTTTTTTCAATCTTTACTAAATCCTTTGTTTTTGCTATAAAAAATAAACAAATTGTGAAAATCTACTGAAAGGTTAAAACAGAAACCAATCCATTACTGTTGTTTTTGTCTAAAGCACCCTCAAAAACTCTTTGCAAGGACATTAAAGGACAAAATTCAACCCACGCAAACCAACTCATAACCCACTGACCATCGGGCGCCTACCAACCCACAGCAAGCGATAACGAAACGGCGCCTTCGTTGGAAAGAGACAAACAAAACTGAAATGCCATTGAATCGAGGTCATTGGGTGTGTTTTGGGGAGGGATCAACCGTGGAAAAGCCATAGAGAGTGAACGCCCGCAATTTTAACAAATTTTCGAAAAGGGGCGGGGTAGTTAATTTCCTTTCCTTTGGGGCCTAGTCGGCCTTTTATAGAATCTAACTTTTTCAGTAGCCTGCTTTGGGTTTTCTTTTGCCCAAAGTGGACGAGTTTTCCCGGTTTTTTTAACCCAAAATAATGGGATTTCTTAAAACAGATAGGCCTTTTTCTGAATATATACAAAATTCGAATAATATCGCAACATTAAGCAACAGTTACTATAATCTTAAGGAAAAGGAAAAGTTGTATTCATTTCATTTCCTTCACAGTTTTCTTATTGAAATCGTGGAACAAAATTCCGCGTATTTTTTGATTAAATGCTGTAAAACATAACCATCATTTTTTATAAAAGTGTGAAATTTTCTTTATGATTTCTAATTTCTCAAGATTCTATACGAAATGTCTTTACTTACTTCAATTTTTTTCCTCATTATCGTTAGAAATTTTTTTGAAATCTGAAAAGCCTTTGAATTGTTTTGTGATTCTATACTCGTATTATCGGTTTATCGAAAAAAAAAAATAAATCTTGAAGGACGTTTTGTAGGCGCAGGATTAAGTAATGTTTCCACTTTTCCTTTTTCAAGAACCTTTTTGCCATCGTAAATCATTTGCACCTTTGTGAAATGCTATGGACTAGTTTTTCCTGTGCGTGACATTCCAAATGTTTTTGATTGACAAATGCACAAACACACAAACACACACCCACGCCCCCAAAATATGACCATTTTGATTAGTGCTAACTTAAGCCTGCGGTTGATTTATGGTCGAATAGACGACGATGATGATGATGATGATAATGATTAAAAATGGGAAAGTGTAATGCATAATTATGATAATTTTATTTATGTACAATATTTGCTTACGTGACCGATATACGATATATCAAATTCCTTTTATCACTTTATTTAGTAGGAATTTATACGCACACGCACACCCACACACACGCGCTTTAAAAAATACAATATATGTACTCGTATTACATAATTTACATAAAAATACGTTTTAAGACCAAGTTTCTAGATTAATTTCTTTATTTTGATTAATAATGAAATGAAGTAATTTTTAAATAAAAACTAACGTTAGGAAATGCGCTGAATACCTTCTAAATCGTGTCCTTGAGGAAGTTCTCGTGTTAGATTTTGGTATGTATTATTTTTTTTTTCTTTTCTATTAACTCGAGACCTTTATTTACCTTTATTTAGTTTTGTTTCTTAATTCAGTGGATTTTTCTGATTTATTGTTTATTTGTTTGTTTGTTGAGCTACGATATATACAACTTTAAAGATTTGAATAAACATCTTCTTTTGTTTTTCTTTATGTACGATAGGTACTTATTTTTCGTTTCTAAATAAACTTTTTTCTTTGTTTGTTTGGAATTTTGATTTTTGTTTATTTTTTTAAATCATATTGATTCTCTTTTTTGTTTATTTATTTATTTTTTTTCTTGAATTCTCAAAATTTTGAGTATACTTAATTTTGAAATTTTATTTGTTTCATTTAAAAATTCAAGTTTGAGAATATATTTGGAAAAAATTACAAATTTATTAAACAAATAGGTACATAGTGAGGTGAGTAATCTCTATTCTTAAAAGACTTTCTGGGATCTTGGTTCAAGTGAGAAATAAATCTCTCCTGTATTCAAAATCGGCCTAAACTGAAATAGACTCTCTTTTTTGGATTTCGTAACGACTGAATCCCGTGTAAAACGAATTCGTATAAATAAAAAATTGTTCAACTGTTTTCAAATTGTAAAATTTTACTAACCTTTGAAATAATTTTCCCGGAAGGAACTTTACAAAGGATGAAAAAAATGCATATATTTTATCGTAAGTTCGGTGAGTTCAGAAAAAAACTTTTTGTATTTTTTATTTTTATTTATTTATTTATTTTATTTCTTATTTTTTATTAACCAAGTTCCATTTTTTCTCGAAATTTATTTTAAGAATAAATTAAATTGATGAACTGTATTTAGTTATTTATAACTTTCGTTATGTTGTCAACAACAACATTACAACATTGTCTGCTACAACATCAGAAATCAGATTTAAAAAATTTTTAATTTTTATTTTCCGTTCTTTTTTCGAAACATTTTAAATAAAACTAATACAAAAACACAGAACTGTTCGTCTTTCGAAATCTCACAAATAGTAAAAGCACCAACAACAGTGAAGGTGTAGACAAAAACTAAAATAAAAATAGAGTTGTTGTTGTTGTTGTTGTTGCGGTGGTCGTTTCTTTATTTTTCTCTCACTCTTAAGATAAATGGCTTTGATGCTAAAATTTATGGCCGATCAAGAATTTCCCGTTTCTGGCGCATTTCATTTTAGTGATACCTACTCTCACTAGAAGTTCGTAATTGTTGTTGTTGTTAGTGTTGGCATTGCTGTTGTTGCTGGCGTTTTGTTGCTATAGTATGCTTGTGTATCAGTTTCAAATTTTGTTTCGAAGATGCTCCGCCTTGTCTTTTGTATACGAGAGTGAGAGAGTGAGTGAGTGAGGGAGAGTGGGAGTGAGTGAAAGAGTGAGTGAGTGAACGAACGCGCCAACGAAAGAGCCATCATGATCTCTTGGGTGTATTTTAAGAATAGAAAACAAAAAAAGAAGCAACAAAATACACTCAACAACATAAAAACGACGACTTTAAACAAAAAAAAAACCAAACAGAGACGAAAAATGACTAAAGGATGCTGAAGTAATAAATAAAGTTTTCTGTGGCGATGCTGCAACTATTCTGCGGCCATGATTACGATGAACACACGAAAATGTGCAACACTGACGGATTAGTTTTCACGCTTTGCCGCACTATTGTTAGTTAGTGCCCCTGCTGCGCTCCTTCACGTCATTACCTTTTCCTCAAACGGGAAGGGCTCTCTCTTAACCCTCTTCGTTCGCACTTATCATGCATCATGCAGCCGGCAGCCGGCAGCATTCGCTAATTTGCATTCGTGCGTTTTTCTTGAAAAGACGTTTTTATTGCTTCTAATCCCCAAAAGTATGCTTTCGTTTTTATGTTGGTTTTTTTACAAAATAGGGTACAAATTTTGTGGAATTCAATTCTTTTGAAAATCTTAATAAAAGTAACGATTCTTAGTCGTTGGAGGTGTCAGGTACGGTCATTGCACGGTTTTTCTATTATATGAAAGGGTAGTAGTGGCAGGGTGGCCGTCTGGAAGGAAGGGAGGAGGAGGGAAGGAAGTGAAGGATTTTCAATTATTTTTTTTTATTTATTTATAAAACAGAGGCATGTAAGGATTATCTTTTAAATGCACTATAGTACAATAAAAACAGCCACAATTGAAAAAAATTACAAAAATAATAAATAAATAATAAAATTAAGTACATTAACGGTGTTACAACCACGGTTGTACACATTATACCTCTCTAAATGTATAGAAAATAAATCGATATATTTCTCATAAATTAGCATTTAATATATTCCTTCGTTTTGAAGCATCCCGAGTACGTTGTTCCTTTTACTCTAAAAGATCTTTTGTAAATAATGTGTCAAGTCATGGTCCTGTATCCTGTTTTTACGATATTTTCCGCACAATTTTTCGTATTCAAATATTCCGGATGTGCGTTGAGTTCCAGAGCGTTGAAGCGCTGCTTGAAGACAGTTGAAGGGTTCCTTCTCTGTCTCTCTCTCTCTCTCTCTCTCTCTACCTTTCTCCATTGCATCACTTTGTTGACGCCGTCATTATTGCCGTTGTTGTTGTTACAATGTTTAAAAAAACTAATTAAAGATTTATAGGCAATTTTCCGGAGGACAGGTGGCAACACTGTGCAATTGTGCGGTGCACAAAACGATGTACAAAATAAAATACGAGCGTGTGTACACATGGTTTATCGGTTGGTTGGTTGGTCGATTGGTTGGCTCGTTGGTTGGTTGGTTGGTTGGCCAAAACCAGTTTTGAACAAGTTATAACGCCTTTTACAATACAAAAAAGTCAAGAAGAAAAAAAAAACAGAGAAAGGAATTCGTTTTAAATAAAATTTAAATTCAAATAAAATTCATTCTTCATCCTGAGAATAAAGTAAAAAAAACAAAAAAACAAAAATAAAAATAAAAATCAATATCCATGAGAGCAAAAACAAAAAAGACTAATGAAACGCTGACCACAAGTAGGTATAACCACAAACAATAACAATAACAACAACAACAACGCAGAACGTCACCACACCACCACACCACACCACTCAGCACAACAACAAAAACAACCATCATCATCAACCTGAAAGTGATAAATCAGGTGACATTAAATTAATTGAGTTATTTGCGGATGATCGTCGCGCTCGAGCTTGTTGCGAGGTGTTTCCTTCAACTTCAGTGAGTCTTCGATTTTACTGCTGTTGTTGTGGTTGTTGTTGTTGTTGTTGTTGTTGTTGTTGTTTTAGCTCTTGCTGTTGATCTGCTGCATCTCAATAGTATGCATCTTTTGCTTTGGACCAACTCGTAGCAGCTCGCTTTTATTTTTAAATCAACAAAGTATGTTCTTAGTAGTCTCAACGATAGCAGCTTTTGTCATTAATTTCGTCAGCATTATCATTAGAGCTCTTCATTATCGTAAGGAGCATTATTATTGTAATTATTGTAATCATTATTACAATACACATCATTATTATAATGAGCTAAGAAAATTGTGTATCAGTAGGAGGATTACCTACCACCTTCCCTCCCACCCTTCCATCTTTCTAAATCGTCTCGCACCGACCCTTCAGTTTGTCTTCACTCCTTTTTCAGACACTTTTTTCTAAAGTTCTGTTTTTTTCTATCAACACTTCAACATCATTTGTGCGGCTATTGCGGTTATGGCTGTTGTTGTTGTTGTTGTTGTTTTAACTCCCTATAATGGCAATAATAAATTCGATCACGTTCTGAAAATTTACAAATCATTCGCGATTCGCATAACGATTTACGAGTATTCGTAGGTACTTGAAAACCCCGTCGTTGCTGTTGCTGCTGCTGTTGCTCCGTTGTTGTTGTTGCTGTCGTCGTTTTTGTTGGTGCTGTTTTATATCACTGTCACGGTTACTGTTGCTTTTTGCTGTCATTGCTGTGCCGTGTAAGCCCTCAAGCGCAGTCATTCGAGACCCTAACGAGTCTCTCACGGAAAAATCTCCGTAAACGTCTCCTTCGCCGTCTCAATCACCATCTTCATTTTCGCCTCTCTCCCTTCGCCTACGTCTTGGTCTTCATCGTTGATTTGGCACGCAGAAGCCAAATCCTTTTGTCCGTCTGCGACGATTCTCTTCATTATAACTCAGTTTTTTTATTAAGAGATTGTTGTTGTTATTGTCGTTGCAGCAGTCTTTTATTTTAGTGAATTGTTTTTGTTGTTTTTTTGTTGTTGCACGCTCGCATTGCATTTAATGAAGTCATTTTATCGCATTCCGCCTGCTAAATTGACATAACGATTGTTGTTATCGATTGTTGAGTGCACGTGAATGAAAGAATATTTTATTATTCTGTTTTTTCTCTTACTCTGCAAGTGGTTAACGAGTTATCACACGAATGGGAATAAAAACAAAATTTTTTAATCGGTTGTAAAGAAAGCGAACTATTATTTTTACACAGAATTTAATAAAATTCTTTCCACACTTAGCTTCATTTCTTCCAAAACTGAATAGATTTTAGTATTTTACAGATTTGTAAAAATAGTTAAAAAAATTTAATAAACTTTTGAACTATTGCATGCAATTATGATCATTTTACCGGCGTCCACGATTTACGATCGTTAATTTCATATTCTTCATTTAAATGCAAATTTATTTTGCCATAAAAAAACACTAACTTTTTAATAAAATATTCAAGAAATAAAATTGATTGAAAATATTATTGAGTTAACGCTGTTAACGCATTTGTGCAACATGCAACAAACCATGTCTGGTCATGTTGATAATTACGAAACAAAATAAAAAACAAAACAAAACAGAGCTCATAACTTTTACGAGTATTGTCCGGCGTCTCTGGCACGCACGCGCATGCTTTAAAGAATAAATAATTTCGCGTTAGTCGCGTTAGTAGGAAAATTAGTAGGAAGTAAACAAAAAATAATAGGAGTAGAATTTTATTACGATACTTTTGTGGCTTCGCTGAACTTTGGAATCATTAAACAAAGAGAAACTTTAAACAAAAAATAAAAACAAAACATTACAAAAGAAGAAAAATAAGACATCTCAATAGAATTCAGCAAACGTAGGTAATGCTTACGAAAATGAATAAAACTAAAGTCTTCAGTCTTAAGAGACTGGATTTTGTGCAAAACCTTTCTTTAGAATATATGAGCTGAAATGGGATGAAACATTGTTTTGCAGCCGAAAAATCATTTTTTCAATACATTTTTTTAATAATAATTTTTTTGATTTTGGTTTGATTTTTACTTCATTTCTTTACCGTCTGCCTGTGCGTCTCTCCTTTTTTTCTAACACTTCAGCAGGAATTTTTGTTCCTTCATATTTTTCTCTCTCTCTCTGTTGTCTTTACGATTATCTGTCAGTCTGTCTGTCTGTCTGTCTGTCTACGTCTCTGTACATTTCTACCAAACACTTTGCACAAAGATGATCTCGTCTCTTGATTTCGACTGCTCGAACAACTGGACATGCGTCACTGAGTGTCAGAACAGTCAAATAACAACGTCTGTCAGCAATACGATTGACAGCCGCGCAGCAACAACAGCGACAGCAGCAGTAGCTCCGGTTATGCGCCAGACGATGACTATCGCTCTCGGCAACAGAATGCAGTTATTTTTTTAGTGTGCAATTTCTTCTAATAAAATGACGGTCTATATTCGTGTTCCTTTTTTCTATTGCTGCTTTTTTTGTTCTTCTTTTTTGGCTCTTCTCCGTCTTCTTTTTTCCCCGTCATCCCGTTTTGAATGAATATCATGGTATTTTCTTTATAGACTTTTTATTTATTATTTTGTGCTTTTTCATTAGCGGTGGTAGTGTTGTTGTTGTTGTTGTTGCAGTTGCTGCATGTTGTTTATTCAGCAATCGTTTTTATCTATTTGGTTGACTTTATTGCTTCTAGACACTTTTGCAATGTTATTGCTGTTGTCGTTGTTGTTGTGTTGTCTGTCTACTTAATTGATTTTTTTGTAACAACAACAAATTATATTGTTATAGAATTTAATGTTGTTGCGTTTAGGGCTAGTGGTATTTTTTGTGCGGTATGAAATAAAATAAAATAAATGAGTAAATATTTTTTTTCAAATTTTAAAGTTCGAAAAGTTTTTTAGAAAGTAAATTTTTAGGAAATTTTGGTGTATATTGTCTTTCAATGTTATAAAAATGTTGCTAAAATTCAACAAAAAATTGAAGGTTTCTCTTCTTAACCGTAATTTTTTAGAATTTCAGTCCAAATGTTTAATCTACATTTTTAACCACGTACATCAAATTACAGACATTTTTATTTAATCCTCTGCAAAAACACATTTTCATTATTTCAGTCCGTTTTGATTAACAGCCACGAAAGAGGACGATATCGTTTTACCTTAAGAGATCATTTTACACACTTCTCTGTGATGTACTCTTCTCTCTCCTCCTCTCTCCTCTACCCTCCTCACCTAGACTCTGATGAACTCTTTTATTTTTCTATTGTTATTGTTGGTTTTTTATACTTCTCCAGCGTTCGCGAGTTCTCGAGCAAATTTTGCTGCTTCTGCTAAATTCTTTTTCATTAAACTAAAATTTAAATAAAAATAAGAAAAAAAAAATAAAAATTAAAACAGCTGTTATTTGCATCTGTTGCAATAATAATAAGAGCAACAACAACAACAACAACAACAACAACAACAATAACAAATATGCTACAAAACTTCTTAAAGGACGAGAAAAAGAAAACGAGAAAAAGAAATTTTGCTAAAAAGTTTCAAAAAAGCCAAAAAAACAAACATCGCAAAGAAATTTTGTAGCAATGGATGGCGAGAGTTGACCCTTAGGCGTCTAAGTACCCTCAGAAGTTGTTGCTTTTGTTGGCCAAAAACAACCAAAGAGAAACGCCCTTGCGCGCTTCCTTCATTCGATGTAAACTCGCTCTGAAGCTATGAGAAGCAAACAGAAGGAAGATAACAATAGCAGCAGCAACAACAACAACAACAACAACAACAACAACAACAACGACACCATTTCCGTCACTAACGTGGAACGTATAGATACAAAGCGAAGCGAAATTTAAAATGGTTGCGCGTTATCCTTTTTACTTTCGTAGCGGATGCTGCTGCCGCCGCTGCTGCTGCTGCTGCTGCTGCTTGCCTTTCCACTATTGTTCGTATTGCTTCTTTCTATTTTTTCGTTCACGTTTCCTTGTTCTTGTTCTGCTTTTCTTCATTTTGTCACGTTTGCCGGCAAACTGAACAATTTCATGATGAACGGAGTCATCATCCTTCAGTTTTTTATTGTATGGTTTTGTTGTTCTCCCTCCCTCCGTCCCTGCCTCCCTCTCTCCAACCATCCCACAAATTTTCCAATTTTTTCATTTGGGTTTTTCTTTAATGGCCGCTTTAACCCTCTTCAATGTTAAGGGTTGGTAATGGTGGCTGTTGTTATTGTTGTTTTTTTGTTATGCAGAAAGCACGGGGGGGGGGGCAAAAAAGTGGGCTTGTTGTTGCTGTAGAGTGTTAAAACCTTTGAATTCGTCCAATTTGTTAGGATTATTTGGAAAATTGAATTTAAAATCAATCAGGATCAAGCGGGCTTTGTCTCATAAACGCGTCAGCATAAATGAAAATCATGATAAATAATAAGAAAAAGCTGTGAAATGAGGGGGGGGGGGGGAATTTTCAAAGAAATTCTTATTATTTGTAGACAACAATAAAAATGGCAAAAAGCACTCTAAAAATTCTGGGTATAAAGTATAAACTTATTTATAACATTTCAAATTATAATAAATCACAAATAAATTTTTAAAAAATAAATAAATTTCTTATACATATTGCTTTCTATCAAGCCTTTTTTATTCTAAAAAAGGACAAATTTTAAAACAATTTTCCTATAAAGGCATCAGATTTTATTATAACGAAAAGTAATAAAAAATTGTATAAATTTTATACTATTTTGAGATAGAATTTCTGTAATATTTTAGCTTTCTGAAGTTTACTTCAGATCTATAATTCGTATTAAGTTTTAATACGTTAGATATATATACGAGTATACATATACCATATATCGAATACCATAAAATACATTTATACGATTTTCATATAAAATAAAATAAAATTTGTTCATTTTGATGAAAGATGTTTATATGTCAATAGTATAAAATCAAGAAAAAAATGGAATAGAAAACGTTTATACAATGAAGTAGTATATATTTTATATAAAAAATTAGTGTAGATCGTTATGTGTTCTATTTTGGAATAAATTTTATACCAATGAAAATGCCAGAATAAGGTCAAATGAAGACGAATAATATCAAAAAGAGAAGCCAGAAGGAATGAAAGCTGAGCCATGCAACGAAGGAAGAAGTGATGTATTACCTTCGGTACAAAAACCTCCAAAAAAGATTGAAAAAAAAAATGAAAACATAAAAAATCGATACCTGAAAATAGACAAAAGGCAAAAACAATATAAAGAAAAGAGGGCAGGGATAGTGTCAATGATGGGGCGGGGGAAAAAACTCGATACGAGGCGGTCGTTACCGAATCCACTGAACTGAACACAAAAATATGTATGTATGTATGTATGTGTGTATGTATGTATGTATGTGCATACGGATACGTTCGTGCGACATACAGAGACCAATTTTGTTCTTTTTGTAGATTATTATGGCCGAAAGAAATCCATTAATCATTTTGACTTATTTCATTCTAGCTTCTTCTTCTTCTTCTTTTTCTTCTTTTTTCATTGTGTCTCCCTTTTTTTTGTTGATCTAAAATTCATCTTGATGGCAAACATGGACACTGCTGAGAAAGATTAAACGGAGCAGCAGCCGCAGCAGCAGCAGCTTCGGCAATTACAATAAAACACCAGAAAAAACAACAACAATGGCTACAGAGGATTGGTTGGGAGTATAGAGGCACCATCGTCACCCTCGCCACCGCCGCCGGCGCCGCCGCCGCCATCGGTAATCTCCATCGGCCAATCTTTCTATTCGATTTGCAGCAAACAATCTTCCAAACCGAGCGAGATTAAATTCTTGGTGCTGCCTTTTCGGTGCTCGTCTTCCTTTTCTCCTCCAACCCTTCCCCGTTCCCGTCCCACTCCCGCACCCTTTCCCCATCCGTTTACGTAGCGTGCAGGCAGAAATGGCCAGATTGTGTCGAAAATACAATTTAAAACAGATTAAACCGTTATGCGCCCTCGCCATTTGCACCACATTGCGTTGAGCTGAGCTTAAGTTTCAATATTGGCCCGCATAAGGACGAAGCACGATTCTTCTTTTGCTGGGCCTGCCTCTCTCTCGCTCCCGCCGACGCCCACCGCTTTAAATACGTTCGCATTTGACCAAATGTTCTTTGAACACAGAGCGAGAGAGAGAGAGAAAGAGTAAAAATTGTCTTTATTTCAGGCAAGCCCTCTTCCATAACACTCCCCTCACAAACAACCACGAACGCCCCCTTTCCCCACAAACCAAAATCTTCCTTCCTTCTCTTCCTCGCGCCCGTTGGCGTAACGACCGAAATCTTTTACGCATTTCCATGGTATATTTTTGGGCGCGTAAACGAATGAATATGTATGTACCATTAACAACAACAACAACAACAACAATTTCGAATACTTAAGCCGAATATTTAAATAAAAACACATACAGAATAAATGACTTTTCGTGTTGTTTTTTTTTTTTTTTGAAATTGTTTGCGGTACATGCGATGCGCATACATACACACCTACCTTTTTCTTAATGTGTGTTGTTTCATTTCGGTTTCGTGTTTTTTTTTTTTGTTGTTCCACAAAAACCTTACCTCATTTCTAGCAACATCTCTCTACTAGCTCAATTAACCTCGTTTGGCTCAATTTTGGGGAGGCGTAGAGAAGGTGGAGAAACAGGAGGAGGGTTAAGGGAAAAACTTAAATTATTCTGGCCCACAAAATTTCGCTGAATTTCTGAACCAGTAATCAAGCTATACTATATTTTCTCTAAGATTTTTGAAGAGCTCAATCGAAAATCGAATTTCGAATTTCTTTATTTCCTAAAGTTTTCGAGCTATTTTGCAACAAATACGAAGTACAGTCCGTTTCTTGATTTAAAATTTGAAAGTTAAATTCACAGAAGAGGAAGAAGAAGAAGAAGAAGAAGAAAAAGAGGAGGAATTAAAAGAACATTTCAGAGGGATTTAGGCAAGAGACCTGTTAACCTTTAACACTTGAACGCCTTACCGTCTAATGAGGAGGAAGAATTCAGTTTCTGTTGTTTAAAAAAAGTAATTAAAGTTAAGCGCTAACCATTACTTGCGAGACATGTACCAGCTTTCAGGAAAAAACAAAAAATCTTATTAGTCAGAACTTTATGATGCTTATCTTAAGAACTTGAGAACACAAAATCTTCACAAAGAGACAAAGCAACAAATTGAAATTATGACCAATTTTTTAAACTGAGGTCTATCAAAAACATTGTACAGGTCAATTGTCAGTGGTTTTGGTTGTGCTCGCTGTGTTTCGAAGCGAGTTGACAAGAATTACAAAGACCTTGCTTTCAAAGAACTTGTTACCAAACAGAATAAACTTTTTTTGATTTTGATCAAAATCGAGCAGTTCTACGAAATTTAAAGCAATGTCCGTCCTTATGTTGGTCTGCTTTATTATTTCGTGTTTTCTGCTGTTTTGTTTTGCTTTGTTTTGTTTGCTACAATTAGAGTCAAAGTAATAAAGGCTGAGCGCGTTGTCACGTTGCTTCAATTTCCGCTCAGAGTTTGCGACATTTTGTCATATTTTAATGAAATTCATGTATGTTTTTTTTTTACAAAAAATTTCTTATTTTGGGTTTCTTTATAGAAGCTTCCGTTTAACAAAAGGCCTCTTCATTTATTCGTTTTTAAAGACGACAACAGAGACGTTGACCTTTTTTCTGGGCTTTGTAAGGCCGTGATGTTTTCCTGCTGGCTTTATTATGGTTGTTGTTGTTGTTGTTGTTGTAGCTATTTTTAAAAAAACCTAATATTGTCGTCTTTGCATGCAAATTATTTGTTGTTGTTAGAAACATTCAGTGTCGCTGCAGCTTCTTACAAAAGACCTAAAAGAGCGTATATAAAGTGTCCACTAAACCAACTATTTACAGTAAATAGAACAGCAACAACAACAACAACAATGGCAAGAATTATAAAAATTTTCACCAGAAAACAGCATTTTCATCTTTTATAAATGGCTTTTCTTTGGGTTCTCGCTGCTTCTTTGAATCTTTGAAGAAGGTTTTAAATTGGAAAAAAATATTTTATTGCTTTTTGGTTTTCGTTACGCAACTACCGTGAACCAACGGGCGGCCGTAACGATTTGCATACTGCAACGCATCTGCTGCTGCTACCACCGCAGCCACCGCTGCCTCTGCTGGCAGAGGTTGCGTATGCAAAATTCGATGCAACTAAAAAAATATGTTCTTACGCAACATATGTTCGGTCGGCGTGGACGTCATTGATATTACACTTGGTCTTCAGTGAACACAGTCTGTTTTTCGTCCGTATCCAGGACGAAAAAAAAACCAGGATGTGCCTTTTGTTTTCTCCCGAAACTGAGCTAGTTTTCATAATATTTTTATTTTCATGTCCTTTTGCGGTGTTTTCTTTTTGGTTTTTTTTTTGTTTTTTGCTTTTCCTTAAAGTTGTTTTATTGCCATCTTCTGGTTACTGTTTTTATCTTTTTTGGTTCTTTTAATTTTTTTCTAAATTTTGTTTTTTTTTTTCTCTGTGTCATGCTTTTCAGAAGCGGTAGCGTTTTAGCTCTTCAGAAGATTTATGTCTATTCAGTCTGATTTATTGGCTGCATCTTGTGTCATGATGAATCGTATAATCGGAAAATCGGGAAATTGTCTTTATTGTGATGTGTTTTTGTGAAAGTAGTAGAGAGCTGAGAAACTTTGTGGAAAATGATTTATAGCAGCGCACTCGAAGCCGCACACCGCATCGAAAGGATCGTCCAACCAACCAACCAACCTTTCAAACAATCAACCGTACCGCAGACACGTCTATCGTCGTCGGCCAATCGAAATTAATTCCCAGCAAATTCGTCTGCCTGCGGATCAGAAGATCTTAAACGCGGTTTCAATTGATTTTGAAAAGCAATGAATTGAAAAGAATTAAAAAAACCAAAAGTTGGGAGAAAGAAACTAATATTTAGTCGTTTAGCTCTTCCCACAAGGTAGAATTCGCTTCAGATTCTGACCTTTTTAATAAAAGGTAGGTCTAACCTTTAAAATGATAATAAAAATAAAATGAAAGATAAAAAAGAAGGAATAGTTTCTTTGGCAGAAAGAATGAAAAGAAAGGAAGAAAGGCAAGGGTGAAAAAGTAAAGAGCATATTTTTATACTTTCAAAGCCTTTTGAACTTTATCAAAACATCCTTAGTAGGTATCGTAAGGTAACGACGCTATTCTTTTGTCGAAAAAATATTTTTCTTTTTCAAGTAAAGAAAATACTAAAAACCTGTAAAAAACCGTAAAAAAGTTTTTTGTCTTTACGAATTCTTTTTGAAAATCTAAAAATATTTAGTTACTTTTTTCGACGGACTAACCGGAAAAATCTGCTTTAAAAAAAGGTTTAGGATTATTTTACGTTTTTCAAATAAACTGTAAAAAATTCCATTGTTTCATTTCATTGATGTTTTTGGAAAATTTTTTCTACAATTCTTGACTATTTTTTAGATTTTTTTCTATCCAAAAAAAAAGGGATGACAACCTAAAAACGAAATAGATCCATAAATCATAAATTAATACATTTTCGGAAAAACAAAATCATAAATTTTATACAATACAAAAGAATTTCATACAAAAATTTGCCAATTTTATAAGGAGAAATGGTAAAAAAATCGCACCCAAGCTCATGAGTTCAAACTGAGTTTGACAACCTGCTGCGCCGCGCCGTTCAACAGGTACCGATATGATACTTACGAATATTTTTCAGAAATTTTTCAAAAATTTTATATTTTTTTACGCCTATCTATTATGAAACCACGGAAACAATAACAACATCAACATCAAAAAAAACCTTGACCACGGCTGGTGGTCAAAAGTCATAGCAGCACGCTAAATCCTTGTAAATGTTCCATGGTTCAAAGAAGAGTGACTACAAGTGAAACATTTAGATTTAATGACTATAGTAATAGCATTAACAACAACAACAACAACAACGTTACGAAATCGTGCTGAAGGACGCATATTAATTTTTATGACCATTGAAAAATTAATGATGTTACGTTGCGTAACTGTGTCTTCCTTTCTTCCTTTTATTTTTCATTCTCGGCAGGTGTTTTTCTTTTCTTATGGTTTTTATTGGTTTCACTTTTAAATTTCTCTCGCTCTCTGTAAATTCCAAAAATGTGCAAGTGTAAAAAATTATATTCGGGTCTTTTCTTCCGATCATTATAAGTCATTTCATTACAAAAATATTTCGGTAAAAGTGAAAAATTAAAGGTCTCGAATATACTATACTAGTAGTCTCCGTGACCTTTAAAACGCAAGGTGTTGTGCTCGGTCTAAGTAGGATAATGTCTAAAGCAATTGAAAAATCTATAAGAAATGCTTAACCTTCGCTATGATTTTCGATAAGAATAAGTTGGATTTTTG
This sequence comes from Conops quadrifasciatus, assembly GCA_949752815.1. Lineage (NCBI taxonomy): Eukaryota > Metazoa > Arthropoda > Insecta > Diptera > Conopidae > Conops > Conops quadrifasciatus. The sequence goes on along the minus strand of OX457078.1, from coordinate 15,299,346 downwards.
CTTCTATATTTTTGCTTCTAGAATTTCCCTAAAATTAAGAGCAACAATTTGCTTTGATTTAAAACCAAGATCGCTACGATCTTGCAACTCTAGTTGCTGCCTCGAAATCGTCTCGATTTCCGGAACATTTTCGAGAACGAGATCGTCCAATTGTCATAGGCTCATGACATCATTAGAGTTCTTTGAAAATTGGACAGCGGCTCAAGTCGTTTCAATTAAGATACAATGACTATTATGAAAAGATATTGTAATTATGATCATTATGATCGCCAATATCAATAATCAATACGAATAGAACAGTCATAATTTGTATTTGTTCACAATTTTAATAGACAACAAGATAAACGAATAATGGTCATTTGATCAAAAGAAAAGCTGGTCGTTATGGCTTGGTCATTACTTTATTATGTCATATTAATTTCAAATTTTTTATTAAACTCTGAGGATATATGTACATACATATTTTATAATTAAAGATATTTTTGGTTTTCACAATTTTGATCCTTCGAATTATCTAATTTCTAAAGCATTTGATAAACTTTTGAGAATATTTATTGTGAAAAACTTTGATTTGATTTTTTGCTGATTCAACATTTCTTATAAACTATTAATACATAAAAATTATTCACACACTATTATAAATACATACGATATTTACAAAAATTAGTTTATCATAATTTTAAGGGGTTAATTACGATATAATAAATTTTTTAAAAATATTGAAATTAGACTTTCTAAGGCCGCTTCTTTCAACTTAACCGTACTCCTACGTTGGTGTAGAAAACTACATTTGTGTTTTTGTTTTTTCAAATATATCCTAAACGGTCTAAGTGAGAGTTTCCAGATTTTGTGACTTTTATTTTATAGTGGAATACAACTCAAATCAAGTAGTTTTGACATCGCAGTTAAAATAGTATGCCAAATATTCAAAAAATTCAATTTCACAGGCATGAGTGTAGATTTCTACATTCGTGTGTTTTTATACCCTACAACCGAAGGGATGAGGGTATATTCACTTTTGTAACGCATTAAAGAGGCGTGGCAGGTATAGCAAAGCGTATACATATATTCTAGCTCAGAGTCACCTCCTGATTCGATTTAACTATGTCCGTCCGTCTGTCTGTCTGTCTGTCTGTGGAAATCACGATTACAGGAGAACGAATAGAGGTATCGTCATGAAATTTGGTACGAGTATTCTCTGTATCCTACGCTGTTTGGTATTAAAAATGGAGAAATCGGAGAATCGAATTAGTGCCACGCCTACTTTTTATAGCAAATATGGAATCATCCTTGCTTATACATAGCTAAATTTCTCAGCTTGTAGACTGAATTTTAAGCTAAAATTTTTTTCTGGGTCCACCATCTTAGAATAAAATATTCTCCCAAAAATAGGCGTGGTCCGCCTACTGGTGTACCATACCATATAATGAGGTTTTTGGTAGGAAAAGCGGTGTTGTAAATGAGTTAATCGATCAAAATTTACTATCTGTAAATAAAATGAAAGTAGGTGTCACCCGCCCACTTTTTATCATCACCATCACCCTCACCATCACCATCGATGGATGCGGGTGTAGGGTATATGAGCTTCGGCCAGGCCAAAGGTAACGCTTTTACTTGTTCAAATTAGAATTTCCGTTTTTCGTGTCGTTTCATTTTACGTGCTACTCGTGTTAGTATTTCGAACGTTTTTTCTACGTCTATTCTACATCCATTTGAGAGATAAGTTTTGTTAAAAATAATGGTAATGTCTCTCCATTATTTTTATGTCTCTCCAAGACAGTCCAGTTGCGAAGAGAAAGAGGTCCCCGGTCATTAGCTTCGCAGACACGGCTATCGCTTGATTCAGAAGGATCTCACCTAGAATCTGGACGATCTTCAAAAAGACGAAGAATGGAAAATATTCCTGAAAACATTAAAAAGAAAGGAAAATGCTTCTTATGTGTTCAAAAAAAACCGCCAAAGCCAATTATAACCATGAGTTGGCCTGCTGCTTCTGTCACAAAACGACTTGTAAAGCACATCACAATCTAAATTGTAGCATTGTAGCTACATCAAAACTACACTACAAAATTTGTCTACAACATTGTCTCCCACATACTAAACAAAATTTTATATACTATTGTTTACTAAACAATAAAAAGAACAACATTTTCCTCTATAACCAAAACTATAAAATTTTAATAAAAAATATATACATTTATATGTGTAAAAACACGATTGTCCATACAAAACACTTGGATGTAGAAATCGACACCTCAACGTAGAATTACAAATTTTTTATCAACGTAGGAGTACGGTTAAAGCTGTCAGTCCAATTTTAATTAAAAATTTCCGAAAATGCTTAGAAGTAAACACAGAAATGGTTTTTCTTCAATAAAAATGAAGAGAAATTATTAAAATCGCAATGAAAAACAGTGCAAAATGATGTAACTGTGTTTTTTTATTTTTTTATAATTTTTTTTGTTTTTGTGTTGTTTTTTTGGTTTTGTTTTTTGCTGTGCTCTACTTTTTTCCAAATTTTTACTCTTGTATCGTCTTCTTTTGCAGCAATCATGGTTAGTTGTGCCTCTGTTTTTTTGTTGGTATGAAGTTATTTGTTGTTGTTGTTATTGTTATAGCTACTTTTTTTGTTACTGCACATTTTGCATTGCGCTCTCGTCGTTGTCGTCTATCTGTTGTGTCGTAAATCATTGTCACCCTCGGCTGCAATGTCAGTGCGAGCAGCGCCCCCTGCCGAGGAGGAGCAGCAGCAGCAGCAGCAGCAGCAGTGGCAGTGGCAGCAGCAGCAGCAGCGACAGCGGCACTGGCAACAGTAATGGCGGCGATGGCGGCGACGAGGAAAGTACCATCCGGCCATCAGTCGGCAGCGCAGACAACAACAAAAACACAAAAATGCTTCCATTCCAGAATTCGGCAAATGCAACACGGCCGAACGAATGAAATGCTCACCCTGCCGCCAACCCTTATAAGAAGGAGAAGAAAAAACAACTAGGACCTACCCTCCACCACCGCCAACAACAACAGCAACAGCAACGAACGTGTGCAATCATTCTGGATTTAATCCTTTTTCCTGCAACCGACACGTACGTGCAGCAAAATCACGTGGAAGGAAAGGAGCGATGATGAGAGTGAAAAAGTGAGAGGGAAAGAGAGCGTGAAGAGCAAGAAAAACAAGAGTGAGAATTTTAAAAAATCATAGGAAAGAATTCCGTTCGGAATCGTTGGCTGGACGCGAGCACCGCCGCCAACGAGCGCCGTGGAAACCAGGGCCAACGATATACTCGCACGAGTACAGTGAGGGCGAGAAAATGTGGCCAACGAATGTGTTTCAAAAAACTGTTAAAATTCCATTCGAGAAAGCGTGCGGGATGAGTATTCGCCACAGCAAAAAGGGACAGATAGACAGACACACTCCAAAGAGTACAGAAAGTCAAAGTAACGCATTCCTGTCGACTGACTGCTCTTGCGACCAGACCAACCCATCGACCAACCTGTAGACAGACAGACAGACAGACAGACAGTTCCGACGTCAAACTAAACTGCTTTTAGGAGTATGACAAAACAATAGAATAACTTGAGAATACCGACGAGGCGACGAGAAACAAGGAAGCGCGCCAAAAAGGGACAAGACAGCAAGGCCCGTCGGCACCGCACCAGACAAAAAAACCCGGTTAAGCTGCAAACTGGAGCTCCAGTTTGTTTGCTCCAGAAATTTTAATCAATAAAATTTTATTCACCCAAAAGCCCGCCGCCTCGCCGGCTCGCTGCCTTGCCGACGCAAATGCGGCTGCTACTGCGACTCAGAATACGATTCCGATTCCGTGGCCAGAGCGGCAGAGCGGCAGAGCGCACTGCGTCGCTTTGTTCTGGTTTGGTTTTGGTGGCACAAACAATGTTTAAAGTGTTCGCCTCAACCGAAATCGAGTCTAAGGTTTTTTGTGTCTCCGGCGAGCGAGTTGAACTTGAAGCTTTTGAGTCAAAAGTTTAAACAATGATTTATATATTTTTCCTACTTCATTTAGCTTTATTTTATTGCGGTTTTTTTGTTCGGCGCAAATGTTGCGAATGATTAATTGAGAAATCTCGTAGTTTTTTTTTTAATTTGGATTGTCGAGAGTATTCGAGAGTTTAAAAAATTTACAAAGTTAAAATATAGCAATATTTTCAGTGATTTCTTGAATTGCTATTACTTTTTGTTGTAATTTTTTTGTTGGTATGATTTGGTTTGATGTTTCTCTTTTGTTGATTTTTTTAAAAAAATTTTTTTTGTGTGTAAATTTTATTTTTCTGTTAAATTATTTATTAGTTTGTGGCTATTTTTTTTTAATCTGACACTTAAAAGTTAATAAATAACATTTTTTTTTGCCACAAAAATATTTTTAAAAATTATGTGAGTATTTTTGAAGTGTTGAAAAATTTGCATGAGAAGCTGACAACAAAAAAGGGTCAATGTTATAAAAAACAAAAACACAGGCCAGAAGAAGACGAGGAAGATCCGACATTGTTTTTTAGAATATATACACATTGATAGGTTTATTGTTTCAAATATTCACCTGAAGTCACGAGCATAATTTTATTTTATATCAGAAAAACTTTAATATACTGATCATCAGAGGCTTTTGAATACCGATCATCGCACTCTGATCTTCAGTTACTCTGAGAATATTGACTCAGATCATTAGCCAGTTTGATGTGAGGATCATCAGACTCTTCTGAGAATAGATCATGGACTCTTATCATTAGTTCTTGTGATGTACTGATCGTGTCATCAAAGTACTGTAGTACTAGCAGTACTGAATCGTCAGCTACTGTGGCAATTTAAAGCTCTAGAGGTTTTTTTGATGTATTTACATCATCCAGTGCTTAGATTAGACTGATTACTTTATGTTCTCTAATATACTGCTAATATCGAAACACTTACGAAAATAAATAAACAAATTTTTTCCAATCCTTAAGAGAAAAATCTATTGATTTTGATTGATTTTGATCCTCATCAGGATAAGTCTTCAACCTGAAACGCTTTAATATTCTGATAAAGACATGTTTTGTGGGATCTTATGAAAAATGTTTCGTTAAACTGAAAGTAAATTAATCAAAATTATATAACGATTATATTATAATTTTTATAGCGATAACAATGGCACTCTCTATAGAGTCTAAATGTTCAAAAAGAAAAAAAAAGTGCTGCAACCCTTCCTTAAAATTTATTAATATTTAAACGCAGTAAATTTCGTATCAAAAAATTAACATTCGATAAAAAAATAAGAAGTACTCATAATTTTTAACAACATTTCAACGAACCGGAATATTTCACATATTTAATCTTTATTTATAATCGCAGATTATAAATCAACAATAATAATAATAACACTAACAACAATAATAGTTATAATAACAGACAATAATTATAACAATAATATAACAATAATAACAGCGTTAGTAACAATCAGAAACAAATACATTCATTCATTCTAAGACGAAATACGATGGTGGCTGCACCATCGTATAAATTTTGATAAACGACCTGGCCCAAAAATAGGCCAAAAGGCATAGAAAAGGACAAATAGCATTCATCTCTTTCTTACACCGAGCACTAAATCACACGAAAATGAACTAGCATCATATCCATCTCTCTCTCTCTCGCTGTACTTCTCTGCCAACATTTTTTATTGTACTTCAAGTAAAATTGTGTGAAATTGTGTTAGCGACGGCTGTGTTAGTAAATGCGAGAGGGAGAATGGGCGTGTGTGTGTGTGTGTACGAGTGTGAGTCTACCGGTTTGTGTGTGTGTGTGTGTGTGCACTGGAAAAGGATACGAAAATGAATAATTGCTGATATTTTGTAGGATGTTTGAGAGTTTGCGTCTCGTCTCGGTGTGTGTGTGCGCCTGTTAGTATGGTAGTGAAGAGAAGAGGAAGGCGAAAAGGAAGCAGCGGTGGCATTGCCGAACGAATCTCCAAGTTCAAAACGCTCATAACTCTCCAAAAATGCACACTTTGGCCTCGAAAATGCAGAAGTTGTGAAAGGAAGGATGGTGCCTGTGATGATGCATGCGACGGCGAGAGAATGCAGGATACATGCGGTAAATAAATTCTAGTCGATCGGCATCGATTCTTAAGAAAAAATGGCGAGTTAATTTTCAATTAAGTCATTTAAGAATCATCATCGATTTATGGGTCTGTGAAAAAACTGCAAAGAGTCAAGACACACAAACAAATTGGGACAAATTCTAATGAAAAATTATTTACGTATAAAATCTACTAACGAAAAATCGAATTGATCACAGTTTATAGATCTGTCGCTAGAATAAATCTCTAAAAAAAGGTGTACTTTGCAAAAAATTAGTACAAACTGTTCAAAAACTTGTGGCTGATGATTGTATGGTAACGAAATTAAAAGAAAGTCCTGGAAGAAACATTAATAAAGGAACAGGCATTGAAAAAGAAACAGGCATTTAAAGAGCTGTACCTATAAGAACTTGCGGATGGTGTAGAAATTGGTTTCATCAGTAGAAGAACATTGAGAGAAAAACTATAAAAAAGACCGGTATAAGAATTCATAGCAAGAGTATCAGAAGAGTTACTAGAAAGACTAATAGAAGAATCGATTAAAGAGTCTGCAAAAAATGTAAATCGACTGACAAAAAAGAGTCAACGTAAGGATAAGGATCAGTAATCAGTTAGAAGACCTCTAGAAAAAGAATCTGCGCAGAGTAATACAATAGAAACAACGAAACACTAAAGGACTGACAGACAAGTATTAGTATAATAAAAATATTAAGAATTTTTAGTAGAATTTTTAGTAAATGGTAGAAGAATTAGTTGAAAAACTTTCAGAAGATTTTGTGTCATCAGCCAAAAGATCAAGGAAAAAAAAGTGGGTAAAAAATGACTTATAGAAGAAGCTCAGAAAGATCAGTACAACATTTTGAAAAATCTATAGAAAGAAATCAATCGAAGGATGAGTACAGAAATCAATTGAAAGATCAGTAAAAGGCTTATAAGAAAATGTCTCAAAAAAACGCAAGTTGAAAAATCGTTTGAAAAGTCAAAAGTAAATCAGTAGAAAGTAAAAAACATAATCCTTAAATTATCATTAAAAATATGAAAATAAATGATATATATGAGATGTATTAAACAAATTTATTAACGATGTATTGTATACAAATGAAATATATTTTTAGTATTAAGGACTAAACTGAAAAGACATTAAAGAAAAGAAAACCTTAGCACGATCATTAGACGATTATTTCCACTTAAGGATTATGCTACATTCTTAAGTTAAAGTTTTTTGGATTTAAACAATAGAATTTTGTTTAAAATAGACGTAGTTCGAAAACATTTTGAAAGTAACAAGAAGTCTTTAAAATCCTCGTAGTATAAGAACCAACGAGTTAACCGATGAAAGAGTACTATTGATGATACCTACTCTTTCATAAATATACATGATCGTACTATTTTCTTAAAATTATGACAGGAGACCAATTAAAATTATTATATTATGAAAAAATTAATCACAATTTGTGTAAATCTTCTCAACAATAACGGTTTTTATATCAAAATAGTACATAATAACTTTTTTGATGGCGACTACTTACTTTTTAATCCATTCGGTGACTGCTTGCAAAGTGCTGCGAATCCTATTTTTTTTTCTTTTGCTGCTTGCACAAAATATTTTCTTTAATCACTATTTTTAAAACACTTTAAATAACATTAAAACACTAAAACACGATTTTTTTTTCTCAACAAGGCGGCTAAAATCCGCCCAATTTTTTGTTTTTTCTTTTCTATTTTTTTTGTTTTGAAAATTATGGTAATAAAAATTAACACTGAGTTAAAGTCCTTCGTAAAACCTTTACCGTTTCAAAGTTTAATTGTTTTTATTAGTTTTTAATAGAGCTTTTTTCAGTGTATTGATTGAAAAAGTTGTCATTGATTTTGAATTATCGTAATTATTTGTATTAAGAACACGAATATTTATTTTTTTAAAATTTTATTTAATGGAAAGAGGAAAAGTTAACCTACATATTTTAGGGTTTGATGAAACATTTTGTAACTCTTTACCTTTTTTTTTCTCATGCAACAGTTTGTTCTTTTTCCGCTTTCAAAAGTTTCGTAATTATTGATTTTTATTGGTTTTATAATGATTTTTTAATGGTAAATATTGCTTCTTTTTGCGACTAGATTAAGTTTAGTTTAAGTAAAGTAGAATGAAGTCAAGCTTCTCTTCTTCGCAGCGACGAAGAACTTGCGGCGACGGACTTTCTCCAGAGATTGAATTATTTCAAGATTTTGGCAACGCCGTTTGCTAACGTTGCTTTGTGATAATATTCCGTGGCGATAAAAATATAGTTTTTTCTAGTTCAATTCGTTCTCAATTGGCAAACTTTTTAATCGCTTTCCAGCTCTCTCTGTCTCTCTACTCGCTGCTGATTTATCACTGGCTTCATTAAAAAATATTGCACGAAGAATTTCGCTGAGGTTTCTCGATCTCAGTACAGAATACTGTTGCAGTATGATGCTGGCGCTCACAAGGATGTGTTTTCATTGGTCACAATGCCATTATTTACCGTCAGCAATAAGGCCATTTACCTCGTCATTAACAGTTCATTCGGTATGAGTTTAATGCTGTCCAACCGACGAAAGAGCGTCTATACGCGTCTGACCGCACAGGATTTGTTGCGCCTTAGCAGTGTTGTCTTCAGGCTGCTTTCCTGGACTTTCACTTCCTGCGTGCGTCTGCCGTGATCCAATAGAATTCACATTTACCGTGCTCTGCTGAGTCTCCTTAACGGTTATCGTTGCTTTTACGAGGCTTTTTATGTGTACCGCAAGCACTGCGTGCGAACGACTGACTGCGAAAGTGCGAAGTGTTTTGTTTTTGTACGGCATACGCTTAGCAAAATCGTGTCCCCGAATTCGTCGCGTTTCGAGTCAGAAGAAACGCAGCTACTGTGCCGTCCGGAACAATTGCGTTGCGTTGCGTTGTGAAGCCGTGTGTGTTTTTCAATTTTCGGAGGCTTTCTTTCAGTGTCGTCGCGATCGACTTTACTTTCCGTTACAGTGTTGTTGATGCGGCGACGGCTGCCTGCCAGTTTGCTGCTGCTGCGGCGTGTGCTATTCGGAAAGTAATAAAAATTACAAACGATTCGTTGATGATGTTGATTTCTTTACGACTTCTATCAAACTAAAACCATAAAGCATTCAATTCGAGCGATGTGCATGTGAAAATCCGAGCGAGGACTCGCTATTAATCCAGATACACAGCAACCAGCAACAACAACAGCACCAGCAGAGGCAGGCGCAGCAGCGCTAGCGGCAGCAGCAGCAATACTTCACAACGAATACGTACGAGCGTTACGCTACAAAAACGTATTTGAGCGACATTCTGCAGCCCAAAGAAAAAGAGCACCACCACCACAACAACAACAACAACAACAACAACAACACTTTAAAAAGGAACAACAATAAGAAAGCAGAAAACATGGCATAAAAACGAAACGTAGTCAAGCGAAAAAAGTCAAACAAGCGCGGCCGAGGCTCGAAGAACTCAACAGAAACTGCAGAGCGCCAGCAGTTGCGTCAACGTAACAGCAGAGCGCGCCTCACACTGTCCGAGCAAGAGCAGTTGGCAACAGCAACAACAACAAGAATAACATTTCATGTGGGGAACAATTCAGCAACCAGACCAGCCCAGACCAGACCAAACCGAAACGGAGTACATTATAAATAATCATCTCATAAGGTGCGCTCTGCTCTGCTCCGCTCTGCTCTGCTCTGTTCCGCTCGACTGCGACGTTGTCGGCTACCCCAAAAACAGGCAGCGCTGCTTAAGTTTACTTCACTGCCGGCTTGAGAGCTTGTTGTGCGTTCTGTTGGCTTGTGGTGACGTCAATTTATGGCGCTTTCGTTCGCGCCGTCGGCAGCGCTGGCCGCTGCACACTTTGAGTGACCACGCGTGGCGCCGAAGCAATAAAGTATCCACTAAAAGCAGCAGCAGCAGCAGCAGCTGTTCATTGAATTTCAGCACCAGCGCTGTAAGAATTTATTGTGTGAATTTTTTACTCTTTGTACTTCGGCGACTCACACGACGATTGAGTGACTCTGAATGCGCGCCATTTGAGTGTCTTTGAGGCATTTATTGGAATTTATGTGAGAGTTTTTTGCGTGTTGTTGTTCTGGTCTGGTTGCTGTTGTTGTTCTGCTATCGTACGACGGTGTGTACGTGTTCCTTCGCGTGAGTATTTTTGTGAATTTCGTGTGCGCGCGAGTGTGTCTTTTTGAGACTATAAAAGTCCTTTTTGCCAATTTTTTTACTGCTCTCAAGACAATTTACTTCAACTTGGTTCCGAGTTGGCCAAGTTTGCGTCTTGTCGTGTGTCGTAGTCTCTCTTTCGCTTTGTTCAGTTGAGCTTTCGTGAGTTAAGAACTGCCGCCGCCGCCAACCTTCGCAGATTCGACGCCAATTTTGTATTGCTTTTTGAGTGTTTTATGGCTTTCGGTATGTCAGGATTGCCAACGTTTGTTTGTGGAGTGACAAAATATTCTCAGCTTAAGAAATTACAATTTTTATCGCAAATTGAAGGTTCCTAATCATTAAGTCGGTTCTTTTGAAGAAGTCGTCTTATAAATAATTTAAAAATGTTTGCTATGATTAACCCGTCGATACGCTAAAATCGCTGATGGACCGCAAAAGCGTAATTGGCGGACGTCTAGAGAGAAATTTTTGGTCCACCATTCTTGCCAAAATAAAGAAGAGTTTCGAAAGTAATGGATTTAACTCATATTTTGTATATTTTAGTTATTTATTTTCCGCACTATAGAAACTTTGGTCTAGTTTTCTATGTCAAGGTGACATTAGTCATTAATTTTTTGAATTAATAGGTATTAAATTTTGTTTACAACAAAAAAAAATTACTTTTATGATTAAAAAATTTTTCATAATACAACGTAAATAATAAATTTTAAATAACAAAATTTTAAATAGTAGGTTTCAAACAATAAATCATAAATAATAGATTTTTTGCCGCGTTGGCAACTCTCTCAGCCTGTCATTCGAATTTCGGAACAAATGAAGACGAATTTACTCGCTGTACTCTTGCAAGCAACTCATAAAACATACGAGTACAACAACAACAACAACAACGACAGGCGGAAAAGTTGGGGGCAACTCTCAAGGCGCACAAGTACACAAAAAGCAGCAACAACAAAACCGAAGCCGAAGAAGAAAACTTATTTATGCAGTTCTCGGTTACTTCTTTCGTGCAAAAGTGTAGCCCCGTGAATGGTTTATCGGTTGGTGGAGGGAAGGATGGAAGGATGGAGGGAGCGAAACAAGGAAGCCTGGAAGGAAATTTCGAAAAAAGGAGCATGGACATTTTTGTGGGGGTAGCAGAACAGACGGACGGATGGATGAACGGTAGCGTCAGTTGGTGATGAGAGAAGAAAGCTTCACAGCCGGCCACAAGACCAACCAACAACAAAAACGGGAGCATTTTGGAAGGGAAAACGTGAAGGCAGCCGAGGCCCAAGAAAGAAATGTATTGCGCTGCGTCGCAAGTGCGTACCGAGACGGAGAGTAGAGCGCATTTCCCCAATTTACAACAACAACAACAAACCAAAACGACCAACAGGAAGAACAGCAAACTTTTCAGCCGCAATCTCAGTACCTTTCTAAGCGTCTCTTTTTTGGAGTTTTGTGCAAGCATTCTTTGCTTCGTTAATTGTCTGTTTTACGAGCGAGCTTCTCGTCGGGGAGTGCTCTTCGATGCTGCTGCTGCCAACGCTGCCAGCGCTGCCGATGTCGACGCTACTCGTTGTTTTCATTCTTTGTCGGGCAGAGCAGAGTGTGTGTGTGGGTCGTCCTTGTTTTTGATAAAGTTACTGTTTCTCTGACTAAGGTTTGTTGTTGTTCGTTAGCTATTGTTATTTGGTGGTGGTTGTTGTTGTTGCTGTTGTTTATGGTTCTTCCTCTCTAGCAGGCGTAGTAGAAATGAATGTACTTCTTCCTCTGAAGAAGTGAACTCTTGTGGCGTTTTCTACGCGAGTAGTCCAAAGTTTTTCTCAATGAAATTCAATTGTTTTTGTGGTCTGAATTTTATTGTGTGATTATTGTGTGATTACTAGCTATTATCCTAAGAAAGTATCCTTTTTTTTTGGATTGTGCAGAGTGTCAAATTGTGTGTTTGTGAGCATTAAAAAAATCACTTTCAAGCAAAAAAGTAATAATTTTATATAAAAAAAAATATTATTGGGCCGAAATTAATATTTTATGAAACTATTATAAACAAAAAATTCAATGAAAGATTATTATTGGGGCAAATTTTATATTTTATAAGACGATTATTAACAAAAAATTCGACGAAAAATTATTATTAGGCCTCAATTAATTTTTTATAAAGCTATTATAAACAAAAAAATTACAAGAACTTTTTATAAAGAAATTAATTTAAAAATTAAAATTCAAGGATTTAAAAAAACTTAATTAAATTCACATAAACCTTAAGGTTAAATTCACATTAAACCTTCTTTCACCTAAAGCAAAGAAGTTTTCAATATTTTATACAGCAATACTTTTTTCTGGACTTAGTTTAATTTTTCAGTAAAGATTTTTCTATAGTTTTGAGAAGTATTTGAACAAATAATTATTAATGTTTTGATGAAGAATCTGTTTATTTAATTCATAAAGAAAAAAATATTAGCAGAGTTGTAAAATAAAATTACTTTAGTTCCGAAGGTCTTCAGTCGTGATTGATAACCTTCACAATTTATTAATAAATTTATTTTTCATTGATTTAATTAACCTTAATTTTAGAACTAATCAAATTATTTCTCAGCCCACCAAATGTTCCAAAAAAAAACGATTATGGCCGCCGTTGAAGTATTTGGCAAATGCCGTCGGCAAAACAATCATGGCGTCAAAATCTAACAAGAGCTACAGCACAAATGTGGAGAACAAAAACAACAACAACAATCAAAATAAAGAGAGTTAGTAGGGTTGGACAATTCCCAGAATGGTTGTTGTTTTCATTTTGTTTTTGTTTTCTTCATTTCTGGCAACCATGATGAATGTTTTTCCACTCTCTAGCAAACCAGTCCACTCTCTCTCTCTTTCTCTCATTTTTTATACCTGCTCTTCTTCTTTGTGTTAGAGAGAAAATATCAAGCAGCTCTTTCATTCTTAGAGAGAGTATCCTGTTTGCTAAATACACGTGCTCTGCTGGCTGCTCTATCATCGCATACGATTCTCCCGAGAAGATGTACATCGCATTGCCACCATAGCGACCATTCTAGGTATGGCAAATTCAATTGGCAACGCGTTGGGAACTCAAACGGGGAGGAGCCGAGCTCATAAAGCATTTCATATCATTTCATTTTCACTTTGTGTGTGTACTGACTGCCAGCCAGCCGGCCTGCTCAGCAGAGCCAGCACCAGCAGCCCGGCATTCAATAAGATGGATGACTGTGAGCGAGTGAGCAGCTGGTTGCTGCCGTCGCTCGGTCGACACATGCGTGCAAGCGAGAAAGTATTACTGGCAGCAACGCAATTGTGACGAATTACGTTATTATTTTGTTTTATGTGGCTCAGTTCAGTCGCCACGAACGTGCTGGGCATGCGATGGCTCTGCCAGCACACACCGCCATGCCATCAGCCGACAGCAAGAATTCTCTCACATAAATTTCGTTTACGGCAAAGCAGAGCAAAGGCAGTGGCAGTGGCAGCGGCAGCGGCAGCGATAGTGGCAGTGGTGGTGACAGAGCAGCAGCAATGAAGCTCCAGAGTAACTGCAGAAAGTTTTCTATTGTTGTGAGTTGATTTGTGAATAGCGTGAGAGACTCGGATTGAACAGTTGAGAGAGAATTATTTAGTTTGCGTTGAGAGAAGAGTGGTTTTCATGCAATCGTGAGAATTTCTAAAAATCGCGTGTTGATCAGTTTAGTTGTTGTTTTTTGTTGTTCTCGTTTAAGCAGAGTTAATTGATTACGTAAGTTATTTTTATTTGCAAAGAGAACATTTTCGAAATGTAGAAGCAGAAAAGATTTTTTTTGGAGAGAAAAAGATGTTGAAGTAAACAAAGTTGATTCGAAAATTATAATCCGGGAATTTCACCGACATTTAATTAAACAAAAAAATGAGGCATTTTGTGAAAGTAAATAAATTATTCTACTATTTCAAGGCAACCACATTTTTATTTTCAAAAGGAAGTACAAATAAGCACTCCTTTTTTTACAAAAATAAAAAACTCGTCTCACGCTGTGTCTACACGCACTTGCACCCACCCACAAGTGACGAAACATCTGTTAGTCAAGCGTCTTGTGCGATGGCGGTGCTACTGTTCATACGACAAACGCACACACACACACGCGGCAGGAATAAACCATTTTTCGTAACAACACGAAAACACTAAATTTATTTATTTATTAACTGGCGCGTTCAACTTGACGGATTGTTCTCAAACATGCATGAGAACACACACACATGTACGCCTGTTAAACCACTGAATGTGTAAAACATTTAGAGAGACAAAGCGAGGTTGAAAGTTACAAGAAAAAAAAAATATCCATAAAAAATATTACTTCCAAGATTTAACAATATCTTAAAAAAAAGAGAAATAAAATACAAATTTTTAATTCTAAAAAAAAAATACAAAATAAAGTTTAATAAAAGAAAAACGATAAACGATCTGTGTAAAACGTTAGTGTTGCGCATTCGTTACGCAGACACTTGGCGTGTCTCTGGCACTTCCTGAAATAAATGTTTCATTTCTTGCAAGGCAACAGAGGAGGTTGTCTCCCCCCCGCCCATTTCCTCTACGCTAAGCGAACAGGACACCTCCTCTCTTACCGTTTGTATATCAAAAGGAACAACAACAACGCCGACAGCTGAACCCTGAGACAATTCCACCGACATCGAATGCGCTGCAATCCGAAGTTTCACGTCGTAAATTTTGTTGGCAACTTCATCGATCACTCGGCGACTCGGTGAATTGACTTATTCGATTCGTACTGATTGCCAGCCGGCCGCGAACAACGTCCAGGCAGCAGCGAAGGCTTCAGCGGGCAGGCACGCGCTTCGCCGGCCAGACTGAGTGCCAGGCGACTGGTTGTTTGCGAACCCGAGGTTGTTGTTTTGGTTGTTTTTCGAAAAAAAGGCTGGTTTTTTGTCTCTTTCCGTTGCGGAAACTTTAAAAAATTGTTGTAAAAATGTTTTCAAGGTGAAACAAATGCGAAACAAGAAACAAAATCCACAATGTCGCACTGTCTCTGATACTCTGATGCCGTCGATGATTGTTCTTCCTCTGCATCTGAGAAAAACAGCAGACACGGGAAGAAGAAGATGAAGCAGAAGAAGAAGAAATGCAGGAAAAACTAAGAAGAAGCTCAACCGTGAAGCGCAAGAATGATTTAAAAGGCGACAGCTGTACGGAACTGATTGCATTGAAAAATTCGAATAAAGAGAAGTGTAAAGAGTAAAGACGATGAACGTGAACGTGAAGAAAACGTAGTAGAAAATGTAAATTTTAGTATTTTAACTAAACTTAACTAATTTTAGTATTTTAACTGAACTATGAACACATTTTCTTCAATTGAAACTACTTTAATCGTTAAAGAAATTCGAAAATTGTAGAAAATAAATGATAAATTTTAATTATTGTCAGAATATTTACAAAAAATCATGGTACATACTTAAATTATGCACTTTTTGTGTAAGAAATTAAAAATTATTCTTATTAAAACCAGCTTGTTTTTTTAGGTTATCTCTGTTTCTATGCAGGAAAGACTACAAACGCATGCGATTTTGTGGAATCTATTGAGCAAAATTGTTTTTCTTGACTACCCTTCTCCCCTTCCACCCCTCACAGACCAACTTTCTTCTGAAAATCTACGTCAAAGTTGTTCAGCAAGCACAATTCTTATAATTGTTCATAAATCCTGGCAAATAGCTCGAGCAGGAAATCGATCTAAATATCATTTAAAAGAGGATAAAAGTACCTTTTGAATGATACCGCACTTTCTAGGATCCGTCCTCAAAAGTAAAAGTTATTAAGGGTGAAATAATTGCTCCAACGTTTAACGCTTCGCTAATAACGCTCTCAACGCATGATCAACTGAGTATACCGAGCAAATAATTACAAATTTTCTATTATTCAAACTTTCCTCGAGCTCGTTTTGCGCTTGCGCCGCTTTGTCGCGGCGTAGCGCCATCCCAGCGACGCCGACGAAAGCTATCAATGAGCAGCTATGGGTTGATGATGCGTTGCTGCAACGCAGCACGAAAGCGTTACTATTAATAAAAATAGCTGCAATAAAAACAGCAAAGATTATGACACCAACGAACAACCAACAACAACAACAACGAGCTTTTTGTGATCGGTCAAGAAAGAAAACCCACAGCCGCGCTTGGATTGAAAAAAATAAGCATGTACGCAACGGACAGCGTCCCAAGAGCGATAAAAAAGTCGTAAAAATAATGATAAATAATAAAAAATATTTTATTCCAAACACGATTTTGAGAGCTTGTTAAGAGTAAACACGTTAAAAAGGAACAACGCACACGAGGTTGTTCCTCTTCCACAAAAAACAAACAACCTACGCCAAAAGTATTCCTGCCGCGCAAAAGTTAATGTTTTCTTTTTTTGGATTTTTGAGTCAATTCCAAAGAGTTTTTTGGGCCTGAAATGAAAGAAAAATATTGGCGCTTACTCAAAGCCGAAATTGGTCATCTGTTTATTTGCACAGAATGTTTCGCGAGGGTTAAGAAAAAGAAAAAGTTCAAAAGAAACAAGGTTTTTCTGCACAATTTTCGTAATGAATTGCAATTTTTGGGGAATAGTGATTTTTTTTCATGCAAAAACAAATTTGTCGCAGTAATTTTTTGGGCTGTGCGACCATCTGCGTTCCCACAATCCACGAACTAAACCATAACCGTGCACCGCGCAGCACTTACTCGTAACAAAAATGTTTATCCTCTTCAGGCGCTCAGGAATGGTTCTTCACTTGAGCATGCGTCAAGCCATCCATTGCTCAGTGCTCGCTGCCTCAGTCAGGCCGTCAGATGTCTTATCAATTTGCGTAAATGCATTCTTTGCGGGGCGTTGAAAAGGCACACGCACATTCACGTTCACGTTCTCGATTCCTTGAGCAAGCGCTTCCTTCCATGCCCCAGAATCTGCTAACTTTGAGATGCGTCGTCTCTTCGCCGCCCTCAGCGCCTTCTTCTTCTTCCTCCTGCCAGTTGATGCGCATCCTTTCATGGCTTTATACGTATGTATGTACGTCCTTGTGCGTCAAGTTGGTACGACGGCATGCTAAACATGATCTGTCGATTATTGTAAACGACGCGTCGATCGAAAGATGCAACGCATGCAAACAAAACAAAACGACGCATTGCACAAAATACCTTAGACACGTTGAAGCGGCTGTTGTTGTTGTTGTACTTGCAGTTGTTCCTTGCTCGCTCGCTTGCTCGAGGCGGAACTACTCGGCTGGCTGCGGCCGATTAAATGCAAGCAATGTGAAGAGATTAACCAGCCGCTGACCACTCGAATTGATTCGCAGGAACCTGAAGAAACCGAGACAAGCACCACACAGCCAACAAAGTCCCACAAAACAATAACAGAGCAACAACAAACAACAAACAACAGGAACAAAAACGCTCAACGTACGCCGTCGAACATAAGTTGCCAAAGACTACAAGAGGAACAACAGCAGCAACAACAACCACAACCTACAAACCATTCGAATCGATTAAGCCATCACGTAATCCCAAACGTAACCCTGCCGGACGTTCCGTTCGGCGTTTAAGCGTCCGTACGACCGACTCGCTGCAAACGGCCTGCCGCAAAGTATCGAAAACGGATCGAATCGCATGTAAATTTATTGACTTAACGAGCACTTTGCGCGCGCTGCTGCTCGCCGGACGACGACGGCCAGAGCATATTCCAAACCAAAATTGGCCTAAACGCCGGAGAAGAGAGGAGACGGGTGGAGCAGAGGCCTACCTTTAAGTAAGTTAGATGCGATACCGAGCAGGTAGGTACCACCACCGCCACCACCACCACCACCTTCTTTCGGCCTCTAAAGCCGTGCACCGTCACCTCGCCGTTGACCCTTCTACAACTGGTTGTTTGCGACTACGACTCGTTTCGGAAGATTCCTGCGATATCGAAATGCTTCACTTCAAATTCAATGAAAACGTATAAAATAATAACAAGAGAATTGCGTGGTGGTGCACCAGCGCAAAAAAAACCACAATAGGTACCTTCTACGTTTGTGGGCAAAAGACGTAACCAACGCAAAAAAAAAAAAGGATTTCGTTAAAAAACGGCCCATTTGGTCGATTCTCTGCCAGATTGACTCAATGAAGTCGGGTAGGTTGGTTGGTCGGTTGGTCGGTTGTTTCGAGTTGTTGTTGTTGTTGGTTTTGGTAGTTGGTGGTTTCATTAAGTTCGCAGTAAGCACCTTGCTCAGCTGTGCAGCATTTTTTGTTACTATTCGTTGCACTAAGCGTAAAGCTTTGGTCTTTGGTCTATGTAGAAATTGTTTGAAAGCAACCTTCTAAATATCGTATGTAGGTATGTATCGATTATAAAATTTTCTTTTCAGTGTATGTATTTGTATAGAGAAGAAGACGAAGAAGAAGCATAAGGTTAAAAAAGTCCGCCGCTTAAGAGGCGAAAACGTGAACGGCGCGCAATTACGAAATAAATTAGTTTGTGGATAAATTGTCGTTCGAGTGAAGAGATTAAGTCGTATTTAAGGAAATTTAGTTATTATAGGCCTTCATCAAAGGAAAATACACGGAATATTTTTTCGAAGCTTTTATTTGGAAGTTTTCGAAGAGATTACA
This sequence comes from Conops quadrifasciatus, assembly GCA_949752815.1. Lineage (NCBI taxonomy): Eukaryota > Metazoa > Arthropoda > Insecta > Diptera > Conopidae > Conops > Conops quadrifasciatus. Next base: position 15,280,497 of record OX457078.1, on the reverse strand, counting down.
AGGAGTTTCTGACGTAATCGAAGCTTTTATTTTGTGAATGAAAGATAAAATAAAATTAATTGAGCTCTTTTAAATAAAAATACCAAATATTCCAATTTTAATAAAGCAAACAATTTTTTAACAAACCAAAAGTTATGATTTTAATTATTTTTTTTTTTACTTATTAATTATTTTCATGCAATAAAAATTGAAATTACGCCTACTTGTTGATTAATAAATAATTTTCTAAAGATTTTGAATTAAAAAATCTACAATCTTATCTGAATTTTTTATAAATTTTTGTTTTGTTAAAAAATTTTACATAATAACAAAATTTTGACCCCAAAAAAAAAAAAAAATTCGCCTTCTTTCCGAGCGTTTTCATCGTTTTATCTCTTCAGCATTTCATCATTTTGTTAATCAAAAATGGAATGGAATCAATTTCCAAATGGTAACGCACTCTTTGCACACACACACACACGCACTTACTATTTCACGAAATAAAAGCAATTTTCAGCATCATCCCAGAGCATCGCAGCAGCAACATTCATTCCACCATTCAATCAATTCTTGTGTCTCGAAATACTTGCGCTTTTTGTGATTTCAATTTCATTGAAATGTTTTCGTTCTATCAAATTAACTGCGCTGTACTTTTATAGTAGATCATGGCCAGTGTTGCCAACGCCTTCCCTCGAAAACGAATAACGTCTGCGAGCTCCACAAACGATTACGGTTTGTGCAAGGGATCCTCCGGGGATTCGAGATGAGACGCTGATTCTGATAGCGTTAGCATTAGATCGAAACGAGAAGGCGAGAAGGAGAGAAGACGGCAAGCAAGGAAAGCAGAAATAAATAAATAAAGAACCGGGAATGTTAAACGCAGGGAAGGGAATTTCTTTTAAATCTTGAGCTACCGATACCGATACCGAATCCGATACTGATACTGACGCAATTTTCAAGTAGATACAAACCGCTTTAATCAGACCCACAACAACCTTCTTTGGGTGTTTTTTATTGTTGTTATTTTTGCTCCGTTTATTTGAGAGCCGTTTGGTCTAGAGGTCTTTCGATTTGCAATAAGCTTTCTTGAGGAAATTTCCCTTCGGATTTGCCGGCGCTGGCAAAAGATTGAACGATTTTCTTTTTCATCAGAAAAACTTCGTGAAACAGCGAGAAAGCCGATTGTGCAAAGGGCAAATGAGACAAGAAATCCGGAGAAAGAAGAGAAGAGCACTTCTTCTTCTTTTCCATAAACTTTTGCGACGGTAGTTGCTCGTTCTTGTGGCTGATGAAAGGTAGAATAGTCGTCACTAAGAAAGCTTTCCCTTTCATGACCTAACAATTTCGTAGGGTCGTTCGGGTCCGTTTCACTTAGGCCTATTCGCAGCCGAATTCGTATCGGACGATGATGATGATAACGAAAAGTTTTCCTAAAGAAAAATAGGCAGTTTCTCTAAAAAATTGCACAAAAGTTGGTTTATCTGGTTTTCGCAACTCTCTTCCTCGCAACCTCGTTATTCCTTCTTCGAAAAAGCATTTCTTCAAAACATTATAAAAGTTTTTCACAAGATGTGTTTTATCTGCTTTTATTTGTTGTTGTTGTTACTACCATTTTTCACCCTTAACAATTTCCCTTTAAGTGGCTACACTTTTATTTATTTGTGCCTTCACTGGACTGCGATATACTTTGTTCTTGGTTTTTCGCATAATCTTTAGTTATTCTTCCTCTTATCTGCTGCTGCTACTTCTTCTTCTTCTTCTTCTTCTTCTTCGTCAAGAAATACTAAATAGAATACTTGTCCCTTTAAAAAGAGTTTTCAAAGTGTTTTCTAAAGTGTTCGTTAAATTTTCAATTCGTAGATTGAAATTATGATCTGAGCCCGTTACTAACAAGTTATCATTGTTATCGTTATTGAACCACTTCCCGCTCTTAACCTTGATCCCTAAAACCATCAATTGGTTGAACCTGCTGAGAATACCAAGACCATAAAACATGTCTTTCATTTTCATGCTCAACATTTTCTTTACATTTTTCGAAAAACTAGCATAAAATCAATGGATAATCTACAGAAAAATTGAACCAGGCAGGATTATGATTAACAAAACAATACAAAAAAGGGCAGATGAGGTCGTAAAGAAGAGACCTCCGGAAGACAAGACCTACATACGAGTCCTTGCTCGTACTTACCGAAACCATTACGGCTTCAGGTGCAAGCAATTGTTGTGAGGTTAAAGAGGCACAATCGTAGCACAATCGAGGACTTTTAAACGGTAATAAAATCATACAATTTTCTTTTCATTTTCATTTAAACCAACTTCATAACATTGACCTACTTTCAGGTTCAAAAGGAAAGAATCTCTTCACTGAGGTCACTCTTATGCAAAAAGTGCAATAAAATCCAGAAAAAAAAAAAGTCCATGAGACACTTTCTATTTTCTTCAAGACCTTCAAGGTCTTTCTGAAGGACTAACATTTATGGAATTTAATAATTATTACCGATAACTTTTGTGTTTAGGGCAAGAAAAATCAGTTTAGAAGCGATTTTTTTTGTTTTACTGCGGCCTTCGTTTAGTGATGAGATGATGACGTTGATGATTATTGTCAAGTTACTTTATTTATTATATTAACTTTTTTATTATAGAGTGTGCCTTCTTAACCTGTTTTAGGCAATTTTTGTCACCGTTTTGACCCCTAAAACGACCGAAGAATCGACTTAACGCAGAACGCGGGCGTAATCAGTGTTGTTGACCGACCCTCGGAAATACATATTTTCGCCGACAGTGACAGACGGGCAGACCATCTCGGTGGTGGGTCGTTCCGCGCGGCGGGTGGGTGTGGTTGACCACTTCTTCTTGTTCCATTACAAAATTACTTCTTTAATGAAAGTCAGTCTTTCTGGACTGATCTCATCAGCGCCTTTCAGAGGCAGCTTTTTTAGTTAACTCACGGTTTGGCAGGAGGAGCCATATTCGTAATTCCGAAAATACATCAATGTTCATTATTCATTCTAGCCCTTCCCTTCTCCTTCCCCCTCCGTTCCCTTTCTCCCACAAAAGACACACACCAACGCATATAAAGCACGCACGCAGCACTCGCTAAACATGGCGTTTCTGCCTTAAGGCTTCCGGTGCGTGCTGTGCGTCGACGCACGCCCTGAAAATGTTGGATGGAATGCGAGGAAAAAAATTTAAAGGGCAGAAAAATCTAATAAGTTTTAGGGTGAAAATAAACGAAAATATCGATGAGGTTGTAGCGCAGAAGAAAAGTGAGTGCGTGCGTGCGTTTCCGGTGGGTGGGAAGGGGGAGGGGGTCGACTTTCAGCTGGTGATTGTGGGTGGTGTTAGAGGGTGACACAAAAAAAAACAGTCTAAAAAAAGAATACCGAAATACCGTAAATTCTTTTGCTGTCATGCTCTTATCTTTATGATTTATGAAAGAAGTGTTGCATGGGCCGCAGATAAGGGATTGGGGACGGGGGTTGGGGGTTGGGGGACGGGGGTTGGGGGTTGGGGACGGGGATTTGTCGAAATCAAAGGCGAGAAGGTGCCGGCGACGATGACGACAAGATTTTTTCCTAAACGTTCGGAATTTTTCTTTTTAGCGATCGACCTGTGACCTCGGCCGAAGTATTTTTACGAAGTATTTTCTGAAGGAGAAAGCGTTAATAATGAGATTTTCTTTCTTCATTGTCGAAATGTTTATCAGAATTTGTTGCTTCTTCTTTCAGCGTCGTTTGCAAGTTTTTCTTATACTTTTGGTTTGGTTTACTTGACAAAAAAGGTACTATACTATACTCGTATCGTTAATATTTTGCTTTTCTTAAACGAGAGATATCTATAGACCTATCTATCTGTTCATCTATTCTGCAGAGCAGCCACCTTCACCGCCCTCGCGCGCTTTATGATTTAGCATTTGGGTTGAAATACGCTGAGTTGAAACTTTTTATGATTTCTGCTTCTTCTTCTTCTTCGTTGCGTAGAAAAATATCAGAATTTTGTCGCAAGTATTTGCATATCAGCAGATCTTCGAGGCTGCATTACTTTTCGGAGTTTTTTTTTTTTTGTCTTTTCAGACTTCAGAATTATCTCAAACCAAAAACCGAAGTCAGGAAAGAATGAAAAAAAGGGAAAAGAATTATCAAAACATCGCTAAACAAAAAAAAAAACCCCAACAATTCAGAATCTTTTCTCCATCATTTTGTGGGGGGCAAGAACATTCCGCGTGCGTTGCCAGAGATTGCATGAAGTGACACAAGCGCAGCGTCGTATAGAATCGTCTTCGACTTGCGATCCATAACCATCATAACGACGAAATACATGCGAATATAATGCGAGTTAAAAGATACAATTTTTTCAATGTTATCGCTTAAAAGTCCAATATACATAAACAAAGATTTATTGCCCGCTCGAACGACCCGGCAGGCGAGATCGAACGAGTGGAAGAGCCCACGGTGAAGATGCATGAAGACGGTGAAGGCACAAATTCAAAGTCAGCTTAAGTCAAAGTCCTCTTCCCCATCACCTAGCCCATCACCTGACCCATCATCGGTCAGCTATTACCATCAGGTGCATTTATTATGGTAGTTTTTTTTTCAAATTTTTTAATTTTCTTCAATTTCTAGGGTGCGCCATCTTTTATGTCGGCGTGTGATTGTTGGGCCGTATTCCCAGCGACGTGGATGGTCTGTCGGCCATATTCTTTGAGTCACTTGCACTTTATACGGAAACGAATGCAAGTCATCCTTCAAAATGCGCCGCAAGATGGTACCACTGTGCCAAAATGCTGAGTGCGGTGACGATACGCCACATGTGGGTTCTCGGCCACACACTCTCTTACCGCTTTAACCAGTTCATTGCAACGTCTTGGGCTTTGACGAATGGCATGTTGGCGATCATCCGTGCGCAAAAAAATTCGACACCAAACGACGAATAGTGTTGCCAGACGGTGCTTCTTGGCCACGATCGATTTTCGACGATTTGCACGACTATTTTTAATGTACAGCGTCACTACTTCGGCGCATTGTTTCCGAATGGAGCGATTGATTGCATAAAATTGCATTGAATTGGCGTTTCGAAAACCTTTTTAGTCAAGTCAATGGGTTAATAAGTGTTAAAGATAATCAATGTTTACATACCGAAAACATGGCGCACTCGATACTATTTTTGGTTTTTGTTCTTGTTTTTTTCCTAACACTTTTGTTGTTGTAGATTATGTTATTTGCCAAGTTTACTCAATTGTCGTATACTTATCATATCAACTTATTCTTTATAAGTTTTTTTTACTTACGAGTATCATCGTCTCTGGTGACGTATGACAAAAGCTTCATGGTAAAGGTTTAATTTCTTTTCTAAAAGCAATCAACTTTCCTGGAAGTTTTCGATTTAGGAAATTCCGCATTGCGTTAATCATTTGACATTCCATAGCTTTAGCCATCGTCTCTCTCGTCAAGTGATGACCGCCAGACACAGACATTACACGCTTCCTAACAAGACCCAAATCACATTCCACTGAATATGAACCTCCCAGGTTTTTAATCGATTTCCCCACTCAGCAGCGCCCCCTGCTCAAGCCACCCCCTCCTCCTCCTCCTCCAGCAAATCGACAAGTTGCACGAAGCATTCATTGCTTGGTTACCGAATCGAATTTGTGTCTGTTCGCCTGCCAACACTTCAAACAAACGCCTTCGGGCGCACGTTTTAATTAACTCATCACAACCGTTAACCGGCTACGGTGGTGCGGTCGTGCGGTCGTGCGGCCGTACGAGCAGTCGTCAAGCAAGGCAAGTGCACCGCTGCATGCAAATCCGCTCATCACTTCAGATGCCAAAACTTGTGCCGCAAAGCAACCACGCACGATTGAGACGTAAGAGAAGGCGTAGCGGCAGCAGCGACAGCGGTTAAATCGATGCAAGCGATGATAACAACAACCAAAAATAACAAGCAAGCAATACTAGGATTGTTGTTGTTGTTGTTGTTTTTTTCGTAGTGTCGTACGAAATAATTGTGATTTGCAGTCGAAATGCATCTGGCAAATTAAACGACTGTCGTCGGTTTGTTTGTTTGTTTGTTGGTTTTTTGTTTGTGCAACTTTTTGCTCGTCCTCGCGACGCTGCTCTTCGCTGTGCCGCTTTCATTCTGTGTACAAAACAGTAGTTTCTTAATAGACCTGCCCTGCCGCCTAAACGAACGCGGCGAGAGTACGAGAATTATGTGTTGGAATTTTTATCGGTCTTCGGCCTGTCTTCGCTGCACGCAGACGTTTCGCATTTTTGTTGTTTGAAACGCTTTCGGCGGTCTTTTTGCCGCTTCATCTGCGCACGCATTGCATTTCCTTAACTTTTTCCGTCACTTTTTTTCTATACTGACTGAATATTTATTTTAAATTCTCTCTTTTTCGGTATTTTTAATTAGAAATTCAACGAATACGAACGCTTTGATTCGGTTCCACTGTACTGTGGAAGAGGCGTGTCCAAACTGTGGCCAAAAGTCGAACAGTTTTCAACAATTTTCACAATATTATTATGGTTCAAACACTTTTTGAGAAAATTTTATCTTTGAGAAAACCTATAATTTTTTTAAACTTGAGATTTCCAGGAAAAAAAGTTACAAATATAATGTTTGGGCGGAATTTGTTGCGAAATCAAAGTCGATGAAACCCATTTTTACTTAAAACCGGAAGATTTTATGTCGAGAAAAATTAATATTAGAAACATTTTGTTTGTTATGCACAAATGTCCTCTTTTTCGGGGACATTTCTTAAATCGGAAATACATATACTCAATTTTTTTTAAAATGTGAAAATGACTATACCTATTGACCACATTGGGTCGGTCTCTTGTCCCACAATGCACTGCAGAAATAGCGTTTCTTGTGTTTCTCGGCCGTAAGCGATCTTCTGCTGCTGTTCTATCTTAAATTAATTCTTCCTTTTCGTCTTCTTAATTTCATTGCACATGATTCCATCCAATTTCACCAGCTGTACATAGTCATAAATTATTTGCGGTTTTTCCGTATAAATTTTCAAGTGAATTCTCTCGAAATGTGGTAGAGCAAGATACAGAAAAACGCGGTACCAGCCAGCCCGCGCTTAATAAGGATTAAGAGGAAAAAGAGTATGTATTTTGAAATTTAAATTGAGTGACCATAATTGAGAAAAATCTAATTAAAATTTAAATAAGTTCAGGTCCTTTCTTTTACTAAACTCTTTATATAGGGTCATTCAAAATAGACTATAGGATTTTTTTTCTTAATGAAAAACATATTTTTAACAAATTTATTGGTTTTCTACTTTAATTATCTGTTATTATCTATGACAACTATGCGTGAAGGACGATATCTGCCAAATGACCATGAGAACTAAGTTCAGAGACTTCAATTCGAAAATCAAAATTTGCATTTCTTCATTTCTTGAGAACGGAGGAGAATTTTTGTTTGATTTTATTTCAAATGATTATTTTCATAAGTTTTTGTATGAATTTAAAGAGTCGGACAAATTGGTTTCGCCAACGGTATTTTTAGCTAACAATGATTATTTTTTTAAAATTATTTTTTATAAATAAAAGAATAAGAGGCTGTACGTGATTACTACAATATAACCTATAAATAAATATCTCTTAACCACAACAGAGACGTAATATCTTACGAGATATATTCTACAACAATGAAAATAAATTGACTAGAGCAAGCATAAAGCATTTCCTTGTAAGAAATTTAATACTTAGCTTTTGTACGTTGAAGCATCGTTGGAGCATCGAGTGGCGGCCGGTGGAACGCGTGGCATCATCACAAAGACATTCACTTCTTCCGAATCTTTACAGCAAGACCATAGAAGCAGCAGCAGCAGCAACGAATTCCGGATACCGATACCAATTCCGGCATCTTGCAAGCGAATAAGGGCTGAAGCGACTGAGAGAAATGATGAAAAGGTGTTTGGGAATGAGAAAGAAAGGCAGAGGAAGCGTATATCGATGCGAGGTTCAATTCACGTGGTAAATGGTCTTTAAATGGTTTAAGCTATTTCAGCTGTTTCCTTCTTGCTGACAGAAAATCGAATTGTGAAAATAAAAGGGAAAGGAAGAAAATATACATACTTCTCTCATGTAAAGTGAGCAAACTAATCATTTTTTCTCAAGAGGAAGAATGCATTTTTTTTTAAATTAGAAAAAATAAAAAATTTAATGAAAAGTAGCTTCAGAAAAATCAACGGACCATCCGAAATCAGTGTATATCAATGCGGGCGCAAATTCATTACAAAAAATATCGCAGACAGATTTTCCTTTAGAAAAAACAGAAAAAAAAAATATTTACTACTTAGTAAGAAATTACAAATAATTAGAAAGTTATTTTCTGAAGAAAAAAATGTTTTTTTTTTTTTAAAAACAACTGAAAGCATTTTAGTTCGATTTAAGCCGCGAAGAAGTAATTTTCGTTATTACTTCTAATTACTTCTTGTTAGTTCTAATTACTTCTAATTACTTCTATTTATTTCTAATTACTTCTAATTACTTCTAATTACTTCTAATTACTTCTAATTACATCTATTTACTTTTAATTACTTTTAATTACTTTTAATTACTTCTAATTACTTCTTATTAAACAATTTTAGGAAATATTCTATGAAAGTAAAACTGTACAACTTTAAAGCGAAAAATATTTCGCAGATTAGGTTCTTGGGTTATGCCGTTCTCGGCTTGTTTCACGTATTTTCGATAATATTGTAATCGAAATTTAAAGGAAGTAATCGAGACCAATATTTTCTCCTCCATCATCATCATTAACAACATCTCTGACAACATCTTGGTATAGTAGATGGTCTAATGTTCCTTTTTTTATCCTTTTTTAAATATCGTAAAAAGCGGGCAGTTTCTGTTCTACGCCATGTTTCTTTCTTAAGATCCGTTTTCTTGAATCCTTCAGTTGCAGACGTTGCTTTTTTCCTTCGTACGCGCCCTTCTCAAGATGAGGTGACGGAGTTGTTGTTGTTGTTGCAGCTGGGGGTGTTCCATGAGGTGGGATAAATAGAGAGATAGAGAGGGAGAACGTGACAAGAGGAGTTTTTGAGGAGAGGAGAGAAGGAGGGTATAGTTTCACCCTTAAAACCTGACACTTAGTCGTAGCGTACGCTGAATTTCCGCAGAAGACCGTGAAGATGAATGTGCGCCAGCTCCATAAATATGTATACAAAGCAATATATCTAAAGAATTCGTAGAGCAAAAACTAATTTCGAAAAATACCCCAAAAAAAACAACAAAAACGTAGAACGTAGATACAAGACCAACCACAACAACAACAACAACAACAGCAAAGCCACTGTCAGGATAAGAAAAAAAAAAGCGAGACATTTCTGTGGCATTTGTAAGTAGATGTTAGGGCGAGGGGGGAGGGGCGGTAGGGGCGAAAGTATGGCAGAGACGTACAGATATGAAGATATACGACCATAAGGGCAATACAGCAACAACAACAACGGAACCAATAACAACCATCAACAACAAAAAGCAATAAAGCATTCGTTGGCAGACCTGAGGATGTCGGTTACAGCATCGGCAGCAGCAGCAGCAGCAGCAGCAGCAGCAGCAGCGTTCACAGAAGCCAAAGCAGCAGATGCTGATTAAAGAAGGCGTCCGTCCGTCCGTCCGGACCACCAAAGTACAAGTACCTTCGCCATTACCACGCGCCACAACATGCCGCTGGCAGCTGGAGAGGAAGGAGTGTGGGCCGATTAGACCCACTTGAAATGAGGAAGTTACCGCGGTCGAGCCAGAAGAAGAAGCAGCAGCAGCAGCAGCAGAAGAAGCAGTGGAAAAATTAGTAGCGGGTGAAACCTACCGACACTTGAAACGCCTGGTTTCTAGCTTCTTAAATCACTACCGGGGAGGAAGGTGGGAGGGCGGGAAACGGTGACGGTGGTGCCTTCTACGGCTTGCACGCTTGCCGCTATTCGAGCGGCCCACTCGACATTTTCAGGTTCATGTCGCAAGCTTGTGCTTGCAGTGAGTGGCTTGCGGCGTTTTGTGCGCCGCGTGAGATTTCGCGTGTTTCGTCTGCCGAAGTGCGGGAGTGAAAATTGTAATTGTAATTGTTATTGTAATTGTAACATCCAATTAAAAATGATTTGAATTGGTTCGTTGGTTGACTGGCTCGATGGATGGATGGTTGGCTGTCGTTCCCTCTGCCTCTCCGTCTGTCTCGCTGTCCGTAGAGCGAGATCTACAAGTGGTTGTTTTTGTTGTTACGCTTTCAGTGAGCTAATTGTGAATACAGTAAAAGGACAGCGGCGCCATAAAAGGGGGAGCGTTGGGCACCGTTGAGAAAGGGTGTGGAAAGAAGGCAGTTTATTTGGGCTTCTAAATTAAACGAAGGTGTAAATTCTTCATAGTATAAAAAATGCACTTCTAAATTGACCAAATTGTTGTTTAAATTTTATGGTAGAGAAATCAAAGTCGAAGCGGTTAAAAAATTCAACATTTCGAGTTAAAAAGTCCCACTTAATATTTTTTAAATTTTATGGCATGAAATTAAACTTAGTTGTAAGAAAAATGCAGCCTTTCTAAAATAGAAATAAATTAAAAAAAAAATAAACTGAAAGGTTTCTATATTGTGTAATGGTTTTCAAAAAAACCAGAAGCCGCAATTAAAGAATTATGCTACTATTATATAACTTTTAACGTTTAAAAATTCAACATTTCGAGTTAAAAAGTCCCACTTAATATTTTTTAAATTTTATGGCATGAAATTAAACTTAGTTGTAAGAAAAATGCAGCCTTTCTAAAATAGAAATAAATTAAAAAAAAAATAAACTGAAAGGTTTCTATATTGTGTAATGGTTTTCAAAAAAACCAGAAGCCGCAATTAAAGAATTATGCTACTATTATATAACTTTTAACGTTTAAAAATTCAACCAAAAGAAAGAAAAATTAAACATAAATTTTTAAGCGTGTAGAGCGTGTAGAGTGTGTAGAGGTATAGTGATAATTTTTTCAATTTGTATGGTACAAAATTGGACTTAATTAAATTCGTTTCACTTTTATCATTCGCTTGGTCACAGTTTGCGCTACGCTACGCTCCTCCCCTTTGGCATGACATCAAGGACATCATTTACCATAGTTCTAATGAATTGAAAAAATCAAACACACAAACTTTATTACACACATTTGTACATGTATATATGTGTGTGTGTGTGTATTCTGTTTCCGTTGAATCCGTTTCGCAGGAACTCATCTCAGGCGCCTGCTGCTTGCTCGAAAAGTGTGAAAACCGCCAAAAGATTTATTCACCGAATAATTCATTGCGGTTAACACAAAAACAACTACAATCAAAATAACAATGGCGACAGAAACAATGATTTTCACAAGCACAAGCATGATAATAATACACGTAGTAATAATAATAATACTCGTAATAATTATTATTGCAGCTACTGAATGAAATAATTATTTTAAAAAAAAAATAAAATTTTTTTTTAAATTAAAAAAGGATGTCGGTTTGCGTTTGTTCCATTCGTAGAATGCGCCTGACTGAATGGCAGAGTGACGGACTGACTGGCTTCAGCGGAAGGAAAGGCATCTCTCATTGCAATAATTGTGTTTTTCATGGCCCTTGCTGTTGTTGTTGTTGTTGTTGTTGTTGTTATTGGTGCAGCGGTTGCGAATAATAATAATTTTATACGCACATTCGTTTATTGTTAAAAAATATTTGTTAAAAATTTACATTTGAATGACTTCAAAAAAAGGCGGTTTCCTTCGGAAAGAGCAGTCCGTTGACTGACGGACACGCCGCGGCGTTCGGCGGTGGGGACTGGCGATGCAGGAAGTTCGTCTCGGTGAGCTCTTAGTGTCTGAATTGTTTTTGATTAACAGGCAGATTTTCACATGAAAGTTATTGCGTATGGTTCAAAGGAGTTACCGCCACTTCAGCCATTACCAGCGTAAGCATTAATTGTAAGAATTTCGCACTTTTTCGAAGCCCTCAATGATCGCGTAGTAAAAAAAATTGAGCTGAAACTTGCTCGTTTCCGTTTCCACTCGCGACAATCTGTCGCTTGGGCGACATTCAGTGTCCCAGCATACACTTTAACAATCTCTGGAGACAAAAGGCTACAGACAGAGAGAGAGAGAGAGAGAGAGAGAGGGAGAGATAGAAAGTGGAAAAGAAATCTCGTTTTTCAATTAATTACATGAGGATCCAACAAACTGGAAACTGGACACTGAATGACCTCATCCGGGTGTGTGTGTATGTGTGTGTGTGTGTGTGTGTGTGAACAGGGGGCGCCCTTTTCTCGTTGGTATGCACACGTTGGTAGGCTCGTCCTTTTGGCTGGGGTCAGAGTGCTAGTGGTCATCGTGTAATGAAAGTCATTTTATGCATTCATGCATTGTTCAACGCAATGCTGTAAATCCTTGCTGGACCACGTGCCCCTTGCCGTCGCCGTCTGACATTCATTTGAAGGCCCCGAAAAATTCGAAGCATTTGAACGCATTTCGCGGTGTTTCCAGCTTTGTTTATGGCGGCCGTATGTACAAAACATTTGCGCACTTTTCCGACACACAAGAATCAGGGGCGAACATTCACTTAATTCTCCAGGGATTTCCATTAAATCCATCGAAAACAATGAAACGAATCGAATGCAATGGCCTCCGAAACGACTCGAGGGAAATTTGAGCCTTGGGTCAAATTTAATTTACTTAATTTTTGTCAATTTAGTCAACATTACAGTCATTACTCCTTTCAAACCAGTTCTAAAAACTCGTACTTTCAAGTTTAGAAAATCCCGAACACTATTTTAGGAACCATGTTGTTGTTTCGCCTTTGGTCCATCATATTTCTCTTTCTGTCTTTTCGTTATTCTCAAACTTTAAGAGTGTTTAACGCCTAAAATCAATTTTTTATTTACACACAACTAACAATATTTCTCTTAAGAGCTTGATAAAAAATGACCAGAAAAAAAAGGACTCGCCCACAACCAGCCCACTCACCAGCCCTCCCGCTCGCCCGATATCCTTACGCTTTTTGTCCTTCAGCGCAAACAAAACACGTTAAAGGAGTTCATTCAATATTCGCCATTTTTTCAAGGTACTGGATAAGGACCATCCACAGAGACGATTCGCCCGAGGAATGAAGAAGAGCAAATTGTGTATAGGCGCAAGCAATATGCTGCGCCCCGCTTGGCGGTGCCACGGCACCATTCCGCTTAACGGCCCCAATAGCACTAGACTCAACGGTACAGCCGTAACACATACTGATACGAGTGTAAACCGCCACAGCGCGTAACAAAACGTAAGAGGAAAAAAACTCGTTAACGGAATCTGGTCGGCACGCAAAAAGCAGCAGAGGAAGGACGGAAGGAAGGAAGAAAGGAAGGAAGGAGGGGTGCTAACTTCGTTATTAGAGAAGAGCAACGAAGGGCAGTAGTGCGGAGACTTGTTGGAAAATGGCGCAGCTGTGGCCTCACTGGCTGGGCTAGTTGGTTGGTGGCTGGCTGTCGGGCTGTCGGCCCGTCGAGCTGTCGAGCTGCTGCTGCTGTATTCAAATATATACAAGACGCGCCGATGAACGTGCCATTTTTTTCGTCCCGGTTTTCCATGGCGACCGAACAGAGGGATGAAAATGGCAGGGCAACAACTATAACAACAACAACGAGAATGGCAAGTGCGGCATCTATACCGAGCGGTAACAGTTGGCATCTACGCGATACAGTTTCAGTTTTTTACCATTTCATTTTATTCTTTGGGTTCGGTTTGGTTCGGTTTGGTTCAGTTCGAGCACGTCGGTGGCGGTGGCGGCGCCGATTCCGTCTGTGTGTGTTTGTGTGTGTGTGTGTGTGCGGCTGCCTCAGTTCGAGGTGTTGTTCGGTGCATAAATACCATTTTGCCAAGGTTGCGGCAGATGCTAGATTTTGACCATCTATCTTCGTATCATACACTGCTGTACGGCAGACGGAGAGACAGATAGACCAACCAGCAGCCAGGAGCGCCAGGAGGGGGGCTGCGTAGATTCTTCGTTGGTGCGAAAAACAGGCTGCTCTTTAGTATTTTACACACGCTGCTGCAGGATCGTAGGGTTCACTCAAACGGGGTTCCGTTGGCTGCGGCTACGGTTGGGTACGGCTGGGATCGATGGATCGGTGGGTGGCTGGAGGGATGATGAGGAGAGCGTTCAAAGTTTGGGGTTGGTAGCTCCTCGCGTTTTGGTTTTTGCAACAAAATAAAAACAGCATTTATTGTTTCATTTATTGTTACTTTTGTAAGAGTTGCGGATGGCGGTCTCTCTCTCATACTGCCCCTCCTGAGCCACATGCTCCAGCTTCATCCAACAGCCGTACAGCCGTGCCGCTGCCCCCTCCAACAGCATTCGGTAAAGGTGTCCCGTACTTGATTTATTACCATCGACCCTCGAATCCTTGGAATTCGAAATAAATTTGCTACATCATCGTCAGTTGAAGGATGAGAGTGAGCGAAAGGACACCATAAGGGGGTGGACTGGTGGGGGGGGGTTGGGGTTGTTTGGTGTTTGTAAGGAAGTGGGTTGTAAATGATTAGGTTACTCGGAAACCTATAAAAGCATGTGATACCAACAATCGTTACATCCTTCTGTCCGTCCTTCTGTTACTGCGCTAATTCGGAAAATGTTTCGGGGAAAATTTCGGGGATGTTGTTGGTTAAGCCTTACTTGATCACAAACAGATAATAACAGTCTTATCAAACTGTTCTCTGCATCCTTTTACAGTGAGCGATAGCTCAAATCTAACTCTTAGAACTCCTTCTCGGATAAAATGCAAATTAATCTAAGATAATCATGATATTTTGCGAGTTATTTAAGGCCCATTGCCGACTGGCACAAAAGCACAAAAGCAACAACAACAAAAGCAACAACAAAAACAACAACAACAACAACAACAACAAAGGAATTAGGTACGAGTGCATGAAATGTTTATAAATTTATGCGGTACGAACGAATGCAGTAGAAGCGACAGAGAAAGACACCAAAATAACAATAGCTATAACCATAACAACAACAAAAACAACTAACAATAATAACAGCAAGAATGTTACAAAAACAACAACAACAATAACAACGACTGAAATTGTTGAAAGGCGCTGTAGAAAGTGTTAACATAATAAATAATAAACTTAAGTATAGAAAACTTAAAGAATTTACATACTACATACACCAAAAAACGCACACAGCACACACACAAACACGGACACATGTACTCGCACACACACTCTTATGCTACCCAGCATGAATGACTGCAACGATTGTAAGGATTTTCAAAAGCTTGCAACAGCATCAAGTGACTCTTTTAAAGAACCGTCGGCAGCCGGATGCATACAGAATCTCACTAACATAGACCTACGATATCAAGTGATTAAGTCATGTATATGTAAAGACAACAACAACAACAACAATTAGTCGTCGCAACGCAGTGAAGTTAGTGAGGAGAGTGTTGGTGCGCGCCTTTGCCGCATAAGAAGATTTAGTGAGGTCCATGGTAAATGTGGTCATTAATAGAATCTAAGCGGCTGGTTGGTTGGTCGCTGGGTCGCTCGGTCGCTCGGTCGCTCGGTCGCTCGGTCGCTCGGTCGATGGGCTGACCAAGGTTCTAACCGCGCAGAAATGAGTCGAAAAGTGGTGAAAGTGCAAAACACCAGAGTGCTGCAGGAAAAAGGTAAAGAAATCAGGCAAAACGGAATGCTTGACTGAATTAAGAAATTATCTTCAGCATTGAAGATGGCAACCTTCTTCCAAATTTCCCGCCTCTTTGCCACGCCTTCACGCCATAGTTTTTCGCGCTTTTATTAACTTCACTGAACTGAAGTGCAAAATGCAAAATATTCGTATTCCAAGAACGTTTTGCCATCGCGTTGTTTAGAGATTACTTATTTTTACGCCCGTTTAATTTCTCAAAAAAAAATATTGTTGTTGTTTTTTTCACCTAAGTCATCATCAAGAGATAAAAAATCCATTAAATGAAATATGATAAGGATAGAAAAAAATGTTTAAAAAAATGTTTAATTTCTTTTTCTTCTCAAGTTTCCTCGATGATAAAATGCGGTAAAAACAGCAACAACAACCGCCACCCGACAACAACATGACAACAACAACAACAATCACCCAAAAAAGAAACCGACAACAACAAGTTGTTTTTTATTTTTTTTTTAAATTAAACAAAACGATTGTCATAAATTATTTTCATTTTTTGTAACCACAAGGATAACATTTAAGGAAATAAGGACCTCGCTTGCACCGGGCGAGATTTTCTCTTCAGTGAAATTAGAAAAATTATAAATGTTTTTAAAAAAATTAAGATAATGTAGAAATTCATAGAAATTTTCAGAAAACAATTTAGTAATATTTTAAAATTTTTCAATGTTTTTTTAAATCTAAAATTCAAAAGAAAAAATAAAAAATTAAATTTTAAATAAAATAAAATTTTTCAGAGGATTTTATACATGAATGCGATTTTCAAAAATTGAGAGAAATGATGAAAAAATATTTTAATTACTTTTAATATGTTGAAAAAAAAAATTTTCTTAATAAAAATATTAAGAGAAATTAATATATATTTATAAATGTTCCATTTTAATTTTTCTGTGTTTTCATTTCAGTGTTTTTTTATAATTTAAGGAAACTCCTGGTCACTTTGGTCAACATTTTTTTAGCCAAATAAAATCATTTCATTACAACAAAATACGATACAACATTTTTTCCCCTTTGGCGTACCCTAAAGCACTTGACGACGCTATAGTCGTACGAAAAAAGAAAAGAAAGTCCATGGATTTCAAAAAGAAACAACCACCAAGAAACATCCTCCCACCAAAGACCGATCCTGCTGCTGTTCGAACCACTTGCTCGTAATTTACGACGTCATCCATCATTTTTATCGTGAAAATACATTTTTCCTGTCTCAGCCTCCTGTCATTGGCCAAGGACTCCGGTGGCAGGCACACGCCGACGCTCATTTTGGTGGGCTTATGCGTGTGTGTATGTGTGTGTGTGTGTATCTGTTTATAGTAAACAGAAGCCCTCAAGAAATTAGACAACGTATTTTCAGTATCTTTTTGCAAGAAAAAAAGAAGTTCTTTGATAGATATAAATATAAATATATTTATTTGGGTGATGGTGGCAGTGGTGGCGCGTTCCTGCTGTCGATGGTGGTGAGGGGGACCCTCTTATTCTCAATAATTTTACAGGATTCGCTTCAGTGCCATTGCCACTGATGCGCTGGTCGCCAACGAACCGAATTCGAGATAATGCCAACGACCATCGTCCTGTTTCTGTCATCACCACGACCACTACCACCACCACCACCGTCACCATTGCTGCTGCTACTCAGGCTTTGTTGGTGATGCGTAAACGCACCCCCTTTCAATGTCCACAAGAAGAAGAGACAACAGGATACGGCAGGAAATATTAAGAAGAATTTCCATCATTCTTTCGTGCTGTGGAAAAGTTTTCTTCTTCCCTTTTTGATTTGTTTGCCATAACACCCACTACTAGACTTAACACCTCCACCCCCTCCCCTCCCTCCCCCCTTCCTTCACTTTTCACCCTTCCCATCATCTCCTGCCTTCGTGTAAATCTTTAATATTAGTTGGCAAACGCTTTGGCATCATCATAACTTATGCCCGGAATGGTAACCAGACCACTTCGGCCTGGCGTTGAAATCTGAAATAAGTCTGAACTTAACCCACACGTCGTTTTATTGGAATAATTAAACAAAAGAGCAATTTGGAAACGGGGACTCGCCCGATTGTCATCGTAATGAGATTCATTCGACACGCACTCGGTCACGGAAAATCGTGGCTGCAAGAGCAGAACCATAGAGTGCGGCTGAATTTCTACAAAAATATATAGTTTTATTTCCCTTGAAATTACGATAAACGAAACTATCGAAATGTTGATAAAGTTTTATGACTTTTATAGGGCCTGGTACGATCTCCTGGTACGTAAATGACATCCGAGAAACTGGCTTGAAATAACAATTCTCAAATGATTTTAATTATACTTCCTCAAGAGCCTGTCGTTGATTTGTTGAAACCATGGCACCAAAGAATTTAGGACGTTTTCAATCAAAACAATATACAAATCCACGGCCTAGAGTTCCACAGGATCCATGTAAATAACGTATTTGTCAATATATACATATATCTAAATATTCATTAAATATAAGGGACAACGCAAATTACCAGAAAAAAAGCGCCTTCTTTATGTACAGAGATAAAGTAGAGAAAAAATAATCTGAATTATAAGCACAATATAAATTTGAAGAAAAATCTAACAATATCATGCAAAAAGGAAGAGAAGAAGAAGAAAACGTGAATGTATACTTTATGAAAATTAATTAAAATCCATGTAACTTTCTTCACTTTTAAAAAATAAAAATGTTATTAGACATTTTATTTAGGAATGAGAAATTTAGCAAAGAAAGTCCAGAAAACATTTTTGGACAGAAATCATCAACGTGTTTGAGAAAGACTTACAAAATTCTAGGCCTTAAAAATTGATATAGTATTTTAACATAAACCTATAGCTGCGAGTATATACAAATATCTATGCAGTTAAGAGAATACTGCGTTAACGCAGATGAGATCGTCTTTGAAGGCGGCAACTTGGGTCTAATAAATTTTGCCATTTGTCTTTGGCAACTTGAAGGAAAAGAAAAACAAAGTAAGTTTAATGCAAAATTAGAAAAAGGAATAAATACAATAAAATTCGTATGGAGAAATATAAAAATAAAATAGATACGTTGTATGGATGACGACTGGATGGCTGGACAAAGAACATTTTTTGTGTGTGGCAGAAATGCCGACGTGTCGTTTGCAACGCGGCATGACGTTTGAAAAATACTATTCGTCGTTGTCGTCATCGTCGTTTTAGTTGTCGTTGTCGCTAAAGCGTTCGACTCATACGCTATTCATATATCATTTTTTTCTGCAGTCGTACGTAGCAGATACGTACGTAAATGATAACCATGAGTATAATGTTCAGGCATGCACGTCTTAACTATGTCTCAAGTATGTACTCGTTCGTTCGGTACGCTGCAGTCACAGAGAAAATGGATTACAGCCAGAAAAACCGAAATATGCTTGAAATACTGCAGAGTGAATAAAGGGCGACTTGTAGAAAGAGCTATACTCGATATACTCGGTACTTGAGGGAATAAAAAAAAAAGATGTAAAAACATAATAAAAGATTTTTTCGAGTCTATGAAAATAAATTCCTCCTTCGGTGGTGAAAAATATTTGCGGAAGAATTAATTTAAGAATTTTGAAATGGTCTTAAGTCTGTACTATAGAATATAATTAATACATCAAAAAAGAAATAAAAAATTAAAAAACAAATATAATAACATAAAGAAATAACAAAAACCTAATAAAATAATTTAGTAGAATAAATAAGAAATAATAAAAAGTAATCTTAAAAATCTTAAAAAAGATAATAGTTAAAAAAATCGAAAATATTTTGCGAAAAAATATTGAAATTTTGATTTGTGATACAATTATTATTCCAATATAAAATTTATTGTGAAATTATTTTATTTATTGTTTAATTTATTGAATAATTATAAAATTTTATTGTTTTATATACTCTTCTAAAAGCTTTTAAAATGTCGTTGGCGCCAATGTAAGAGTGCTTGCTGGCTCTGGACCACAATTTGAGTCCTCTCAATTTGACTTTTTATTGCTCATTGGGCAACAACAAACAAATTTCTTCGGATGACATATGATGCATACGAATGTTCTTTACTATGGAGTCAACTCTTTCGAGCCAAATGATTCGGTATCATATGAATATTTTTATATAATCTTCTATTTTCAACAAATCTTTCCTAACCTCGATCTATCTTTCTTTTGCCAGAACCAAATCGCATTCTTCATGCTCGCAAAAATAATGGACGCATTCGAAAGAGTAATGAACAATAGTGATTTCTTTCCTTATTTTTCCTCTTTTTGTTGACGTAATTTTTTATTTGTCTTCACTTTTTTGTCCTTATCATCTTTACACACGTTCTACACTATTACGAGTTAGCGTCATGTTTATTTGTTTTTTCAAAAGCAATTTTTTTCTTCCTTCCAAGTGATATATTTTCGGATTTATATTTTCCCAAATTATGATTGGTGATTATTTCCGGCGATTCTTTATAAGCAATGGCGAAAGCTTCTTCTTCGGAAACGAAAGGAGTTCGCTCTTCGGCAAGAATTACGAAATGGCAGATTGTGACGTCACTAGCGCTTTCGATCATATCTTTATTCATTTACTCTAACAGCTAAAGTGTATCTTAATAGCATAAATGTAAACAAATTTTTAAGACCTTAAAAATATTTACTTTGCATTTAATCGATTGGTAAAAGAGAGCGAGTTTTTTCTCGTGTAAAGCGACAACCCTGATGACATTTTTAAAGCATTTACCATAAAATAAATTCGAAAACGAATGCTTTAATTTAATAATGCAGATGTTCGTCTCTACCGACGCGTCTCTTACGATCAGATTGTATAATTTTATCATTATTGTCAACACGGTTGTGTCGTCGTTGTTGTTGTTGTTGCTTTTGTTGTTGTTTTTGTTATCATTTTTGCATTGTATAGTACTCGTAGCAATTTATGTATCTGTACCATTTGGCCATATTGGAACCATATGTCGGTCTCATGGTGTCTGATGACTGTTTAGCATATCAAAGAATGCTTATTCTGCTGCTGCTTGTGCTTCTTCTTCTTCTTCGTCGCTTATTCAAATTTAAATTTTAATTGGAATACATTATAAAGAAAGTGCAGTGACGAGAGTACTCTCGTGCACACAAGTATGAATACAGCCAGCAGCAGTGAGTGTTGCCATTGCCACTTTTCCGCCACATAAATTTAATTGATATTCATAATAATAATAATGAACAACTTGATTTGTTTATCAATGTTTTTAAATTCCTTTTTTTAATTCTTTAAAGGAACAGAAAATTAAATAAAAGCTTTGATTTATGAAAAAATAAACACACAAACTCAAATTCACTGAAAATGTGTAGGATGTTCGTTGCCAGAGTTAATTTTTTTATAAGTTTAGCAGGCATTCATTGCTGTTTTTAGTACACGAATAAGTTCTAGTGTTCAATTGACTTCATCATCAACAATTCAATAATTGTGCTTTCTTTTGTTATCGAATAATCCGCTTTATTACATTTCAATATTTGGATGGTTCAGTGGCCAAATCGATTAACTCCATAAAACAAAATATAAATTTGAAGACAATTAATACAGTATACATTCTTTATAGGAATGATAAATACTATATATTTTACAATGCGTTATTAAAATAATTCGAAATAATTATTCTTACTCTATACAAGTCTTTCTTCTCTATATTAATGATTTAAATATCGCAACTTTTATTTTTTAAATTTACTTTAACGTTTCACATTAAAGTGGTTTCTTTTAAAAAGTCATTGAAAAACCACTTAAAAACTTCTATTTTAATAAAAAAATTTAAAATAAAAGTGTGTAATAATAGAAGGTGTAAAAAGGTCTTTAAAGACTTATTCGAATATATATATATCTAATTTTCAAGAGAAAACTCTTTTCTGGACTTTTTCGGGGTTTAAGTAATTTTAGAAGATATTCTTTATAGTGAGGTGATGCCCAAAACGGTTTATGCGGCCTCCTTAAGTCACCATAAGGGGAAAAATGAGCTAATTTGGTCAAAAAAAGTGTATCCACTCGATGCAAAATGGCATAAAACGAATTTCGAACATTGACCGCGCGAATCGTCATCTTCTCAAATGGACGAATTGGGATACTTTGACCAGAAAGATTTTACTACTATCAATTGATGGAAAATGTCATGCAGTGCGAACATGGACGAAAAAGTGGAAAGGTGTCGCTAAAGCGACCAAAAAAATGTTTATTGGTCATAAATTCGTTTCGAGGTGTCAATAAATTTCATCTATCTATAAATTTCATATAACATTTTTGGGTCTATTTTTGGGTCTAGTCCATTTCAGCTACTTGGGGAACCCAAACTACTCCGACCGGTTTTAAAATTCGTTTGATGGTCTTTCTCTTTGTTATCTGCGTATTTATGTATGTGGAGTTAAATCAGTTTGGCATATGAGCCCATTTTTATCTGTTTTTCCGCCATTCGTTTCCTCTGCGATCACTGTGCTGATTAAAATTGGGTACCTAGTATTTCATTATCCAACAACAACTTATATTTTCTTAGCCATTCATTATTTCATTAATTTTCTAAATGAATAACAAATGAAATTAATTATACAATGTTCGTACTGTTCTTTTCGCACTTTCTTATTAAGAAACCCATTACGCCCCATGAGTTTACTGCTCCTTCAGAAAGCTCTTACCCAGAAGAGAACCATGTTGGTTTGGTAGGTACCTACACTCTATATTATTTTATTACATTCACAATGATTGCGCTGGCAACATAACATCAGAAGCAGCAGCATCAGAAGAAGAAGCAGCACAAGGTGCTCACCGAACTGTAAATGAAAAATGAATTGGAATTCGATTGACAAAATAACAACATTTAGTTTAACTTAGAGTTGCCGTTCATCTTGCAACACAAGGGTTACCCCAGAGGAGCTACGAGTAATGAATGCTACTGGTTGTCGGATGATGATGTTGTTGCTGTTGCTGCTGCTGCTGCATTGACTCACGACGACTAGGCTACGCGATAGTAGAAGCTGCTTTAGAGTTTGAAATATTCTGAGGATGGCTGAAGAGAGAGAAGGTGGCGTGAAGGGGTTGAGACTAAGCCAAAGGGATGGTGTTAGGATGAGAAAGAAGAAGAAGAAGAAGAACGAGCAGGGTAGCGGAAACTAATGAAGCATAAGCAGAGAAAAGGCATGGAATAAAAATTGAATTCATTGAGAATCACTTACAGCAGAATACGATTATTATGGCCATGATTGCTGTTGTTGTTGTTGTTGATTTTTATCCTCCTCTCATTCTCCACTACGCTCTTTCTGGTCGTATAGTATTCAGTTATGTAATTTGTTGTTGTTGGTGTTGTTGTTGTTGTCGTTGTTAGAAATTGTTAAAATCATGATGGTAAACATGAAACTATCACAAAAAAGGGAATAATAAATGGAGAATAATAACAGCAACAACAACAACAACAACAACAACAACAGCAATAATAAGAAGCTATAAATGAAGAAGACCAAAAAAGAAGAAGAAGAAGCTGCTGCCGCCTCTGCAAACACAAACACACAATGTTTGCACTTTGCTTTTAAGGATTGAAAAATAAATTCCGGTAGCTTGTAGCTCTTGATCGCTATTATCATTGATGTTGCTGCTATTGATGTTGTTGTTGTAGTATTACGATAGTTGTTATTGTTGTTGTTGTTGCTGCTGCTGCTGCTCTTGTTGTCTTTGAGCCATTATGATTATTTGTGTATTTTCTTATTTGATTATTTGCTCAATGGTTTTTTGGTTTTTTGGTTTTTCTGTTGTTTTTTTTATTGCTTTAATTTTATTTATTATACTGCGTTAAACTATTAAATATTTTGCCATGTTTTTCTTATTGTGGTTGCGGTTTTTCTATCCTCTTGTTTTAGTTTCTAGAAAATGTTCGCAAAAAAAAAATACGGTGAGGAAAAGAAGTCTTGTTTTTTGCCTTCCTCAACTTTCATAAGCTCTGGGTGGATTGTTTTCCTAAGAAATTTTACTGTATTCAAATTAGAATTTATTCTATCATTATGATTAATTATGATAATGATTAATATAATTTCAGTTAATAAGATAACAAAATGAAATGCGGTTGTTTTATAAACCAAGATGAGAACCGAAAACGAATTAAAACTCCTGTTAATTCCGAATTTTTCGCAACTATTTTCCTTCAAAATTTGCCAAATAGTATTATTTTCACGAGAATATACGACGAGAATGCCGATAAAATAAAATCGGAGAACTAGATTATAAAAATGTCGAAAACGCTCGCTCCTTGGTACCTCTAATTGTGATATTTACAATGGTATGCTGATATTATGGTATTCTCGTAATGGTTAAGGTTGATAATAAAGACAACCCTGTTGCTTTATAGAGATTATTTCTTAATTATATAATGGTCATTATGAAAGCGACTGTGACATAATGGCTTTCTAATTTTCCTTTTTTTATGATTTTGGATAATTGAAGTTCATTATCGATGATGACGACCATCGTTTAAAGTTCTTTTTACTCATGACTTTTAAAGTTAATAAGATAATGAATTCTAAGAATGATTATAAAGATGTTTAAGCTAAAAATTACTCACTCTTAGAACTAGTTCCTCTACAAATATCATCATTACCTTCTACCATAATAAAATTCACTGTTGAGTAGTGTTGAAGAAAAGTTCAACAAAGAAAAGTAATAATACATCAAAAGATTTAAAAGTCAAGAAATACAATAATATGAAAAGAGGAAGAAGCAAAAGAATCGAAAATCCAAGTGTGAAGAGTTAAAAATTATGAGACAAAGAAGAACTAACACAAACTGCATCAGCCTGCAGTCAGCAGTCAGGAATATCTAAGAGTCAAACATTGAGAGACATAAATCATGCAATTTTAAATGCGCCTCAGACTCGCAGGCGAGTCCGGAGTAGGATCATGCAGTCCGTATGCGGTCGGCGGAGGGATGACGATGAAGGGAGGCAGTGTGCCGCAATGTATTCATAGCGTGCATGTGGTACTGCGGCGACGGCGACGGCTGCGGCTGCGGCTGCTGATGCATCTGATTGCGATCATAATCGACGCGCTGTGAACGCCTTCTACGCTCACTGAGCGCGTTATTTCTTTCAAGCACCGACCGAGCGAGCGACCGAACGGCCAAACGACCGGTATTACTGCAGATGGAATCCTCTGCCGGCAATAATCATCTCGATTTGGCCAAGTTTGCATTGTTTAAAACAAGAAAGAACAAAAAAAAACCGGAAAATATAAAAAAACTGAAAACGTAGAAGGATTCGGATTCTTGTTGTTTAACGGCGGTGAGCTTCAATGAATATAGAGAAGTTTAGAGATGATGGATTGCACTCGGCTGGTAGATACTTATGTGTGTGTGTGTGTGTGTGTATGTGCGAAGGAAGGCGAGGAGGCGCAAGAAAGGTGAATAAATACAGCCAGTTAGAAACTGGATTCTCTGCACTGCAATTCTTAGAAAAATCAACTCTAATAAACAAAATGGAAAATTATTTTTATTAATTTTTAATTTAGTCAAAAGAAAACTACCGTATGATAATGATGTGAAATCAGTCGGTCCCATCGACGAGAATTTTTTTTTAAATCTACAAGAATGAGACTAACTCTTCATGAATGAGAAAAAGTGACAATGTTCTGAAGCCTGAAAAGAATCGATTCGACTTCTGGCCGACCACCTCGAGAGATCAAATCGAAGCAAAACTTCGGGGATTCTCACTTCCGGAAAATGGTAAGCAAACGTTACATAAATTCGACAATCTTCTGAAGCTAGTGTTAACTTGCGACGAACAATGCGTTTGTTCGATTTCGAATTTTTAACAGCAAGAAGTGAAAAAATTCTCCTGCTGCTGATGATGATGATGCAACGCATTGACAGACATAAAGATTGCGCTGGATGAACGAAGGAGGAGGGAGGTGTTACTCCATGAACCAACCCTGACAAACGCAGCAAGAGGCCACAAAACGAAATGCAGAAAGTATTAAGTAACAAAATCTTCTATATGTACCTCGTTAGACAGCGGCAAGAAGAGACGTCGAGATGTCGTAAATAAGGCCTTGCCGTTTGGAAGAGGTAGTCAGTCCTCCAGAAGCAGCAGCAGCAGCAGCATTCACTAAGCTCTCTCTCTCTCTTTTTCAACAGTAGCAAAGGATCGAAGGACTTCTAAGCAAAGGATTTAAACTTAATACCGTCTAAATAATGACTTTCCAAAGGTATGTGCTACGGCCTCGACGCGAGCGTGGTGTTAAATCCAGATTTAGAAATGGAAATTCGATATCTATACCCTCCATCATTTCATTCCTACCTTCCTTCTTTCCTTCCTTTCTTCTATTCATTTCATTTTCTTCCAATTCGAAGAAGAAGATTAAGTCTAGGACTTCTCTCAACCTCGCCATCAGACCATCATCATCGCAACGCATCGTTCGTTCGTGAAGGAAGGAAGGAAGGAAGGAAGGAGGTAATTTTAAGTGAAGAAATAAGTTTTTCCTTACGAATGAATACGAAATGAATTTAAGTTGAATTTAAATCGGCGGCACATCGATTTTATGGAGCTTATGATCCAAAAGAAGAAGGAGAACGAGGCAGGAGAGAGTAAGAGTGAGACTACTGGAGGAGTACCCAACAAAAAAAAAAGGCTGTATGGTATTTATTGCCTTTTTAATTTTAACTAAGAAAAAAAAAGAGGAACTCATGTCAGAAGTAAACGATGTTATTATTTATGACTCTCGTAATAGTTTACCGAATTATGAAGCCAATTATGGAGAATATTAAGTGATGTTTTTATTTCTTGAAGTCCGCGTTTGTCGATTACGCAGTCTGAAGTTCAAGTGGTCCATAAATTTGGTCTGATTTTCAATTCAAAAATCTGAAGAGTCTTGTGATTTACGAGTTAATGAGTTTTTTTGGTTTTTTTTTGATTTTTTATAATTATAATGCCGGTTTTTTATGTATTACACAGAGTATGGAGTTATCCAATAACAACTGATATTTAATATTACATATTATTTAATATTATATTAAATAATGTAATATTATTTAATATTACAGAAAAAAAATCATTGACAATAAAGAGGAAAAAAGTTGGATCGTATCAAAAAAGTTTTCTGTTTCTCTCAAAAAAAGGAATATTTTTTGCTTATTTCCTTTTGAAATAATGAAATACAACAAAAAAAAAATTACGCGTGCGAAAAATGATTATTCTCGAAGATTGTTGTAAGAAAATGAATTTCAAATGTCGATTTTATACCAAAAACTCGCACACTAACACACATAAACATGTTCACAGCAACACTTACACACACTGACACATATTAACGCAGCCAACTACAACTACAGTAAGCACACTAGAAAGCGGATGTGTTTGTTTTCGCCCCGAAAATAAATAAAATGAAATGAAAAAAATTTTGAAAAAGTAGCAAAAGTTTTGGCAATTTTTGTTGTTCCATTTGAATTTTCTATACAATACAAAATAATATACAAAACTGTATAATTTCGAATGTGAAAAACACACACACAAAAACTTTACCGCTCATGACAAATTGACAAAGACAAAGTTTTTGAAGCAACAAAAAGTAGAAAAAAAAACAAAAAAGTTTTGTCATGTTGTCGATATATTTTTTTAAGTTCGATTTAATTTTCCATTGAATTGTAAGAGTTCGAGGTTTTCTCTGTGGCGGCGGTCGGTGGCTTCGCGCCCTGTTTTCGTCTGCCAGTCTGTCTCTTTTTTTTGAACTCAACTGCGAGTATCTTGAATAAGTTCAAGAAAAACTTGCGCTTCGTTGGAGGGCAAAACCGACAGCAGTATCGGCAACAAAATCGGCAAAATTGTTTATTTATGCTGTATTTTAATGAAGTTGTAAACTTAATTTTTATTCGCATCATAAAAATACGACTTTTAGGCGTATCTTTTGGCAAAAGTATACAAATTTATGCCGAAACTTATTTCATGATAAAAAATGCTATATATTTTCATCGAAGCTAACGGAAAAATTGAAAAAATAATGAAAAATTAAGATGAGGAGAAATATTTTGGTGGAAAATTTTGAATTTATAATAGATATTTTTATGATTGTGATAAAAAACTATATTTAGAAACTGTCGATATCCAAGAATCATTGAGTTTTCTACCTGCAAAATTTAAGATCTTTGTTTTTGTACTTATAACAAACAAAATTTGCATTGATTATTTAATAATTGTTTATTGAACTATATATTCTTTCATTAAATCATTAGAAATAGTTAAGGTTACCACAAATTTTTAGAGAGTTTAATTTTTTTAATCATTAGAAATTTCTTCAACTTAACAAATTCCTCAAAATCATCGCCATTTATTTTTATCTTTAAAACATCTTTAACACTTTGAGGTCTTTTTCTACTTGGGACCAGCTGAGCCTTTACTCACTCTATCGATAAATTCAAAACGAAATAAATCCTTTGGGTAAGAAATTTCGAAACTTCTTCTTAATTAAGTCTATTCTCATTTACGTTTATACGTACTTTGTTTTTTTTAGTCTTGGCGGCAACATTTTCTCTTCTCAATTCATTGGCGACTTCATAATGTAGCCCCCTTTTTTCAGCGTCTCTATTACCGCTCACACCATTTCTCTCTCTCTCTCTTTTGTGCAGTTCATCTCTTAAATAAATTAAGTAAATGATTCATTGCAATTTTCATTTCTTTTCACTGCAACAACAACAACAACAATGTAGATGATTATGTTAGCCAAAATAATGATAATACTGAAATCGGATAAAAGTTCATTGCGGATTCATCCCTCTTCTTCTTCTTCCACCTCGGTCATTCTCTCTCTGCATGGCTAATAATTTCTTTAGACTGTCTTTTCCTAAATTTACGACTCCAAGTTGTTCAAAAGAAATGACCAAAGAAATTTCCAACACAATCTACTTAAAAAGAAACCACTTAAGTTTTGTTGTTCTACGAGATTAAAATAACGGGGAGGAAAATTGGTTAAAAGCCGCAAAACATTGGAAATTTTGACTTTATCAAGAAATGAAAGGGGCGGAAGAGGAAAGGGGTGAAGAATGGGTAGAGGGAAGGTTAGAGAACGCGGGTGAAGACGCAAAAAGAGACATTTGCGTATACAATAATGGTTGAACATATTTCAAAAGTTTCTCTTTAAGTTTGAAAAAGCGACTGTTTTCGCGCTGAATGATTATTTTTTCACCCTCAGTCACATTCATCCCTCACCCCTCAGGCATGCAACCATCCATCCATCTATTCCTCCATCCTTTCATCAATCCTTCCCTCTCAGACAACGAATCATCTTTCATCTTCTTTCTGGTTTTCTACTTCTTTTTCGCTCAGTTTCTTCTTGTAGCTCGTAACAGCTTGAAAATGTTTCTAATTTCACGCAAACTCTTCTCAAACAACAAAAAAAAAACCAAAAACGAAGAAAAATATAACAACAAAAATAATTCAAAACCTTCTGTTGCTCTTGTACTTAAAATTAATTTAATATCTTTGCTCGTCCTTAGAAACTTCGCATGTTGATAAAGCATAACGCAGCGCGCTGGCAACTCTACACTTAATCATAAAACTCTCTTGCTGTACGCCACGACGTTGTTATTGTCTCTCAGGCTTGGTGTCGGTGTTGGCTCGGTGTTTCTCAAAAAAGAGTTACGACCTGGCGGCTCCATTGCTCGCCTTCGATTCGGGATGTACTCGTTCGTACATACGTAATGCACAGTTACGTGCTCGGCAGGAAAATCCGATCCTTACAGGATTAATTAGCGCTCCATTACCAGGCGCTGCAGCAATAACCACACGCAGCAGGCGAACAGGAGTGTTGGTCGGAAGGATGTTCAGGATGGAGCATGGCGCTATTCATACGAGCACTAAAGAAAGACAGGGCTGTTGCGTGTCATTGGGTTAGGGTTACATCAACAACCACGAACACAAAAGCGAGGCGAATACAACAGCACAACATAACATAACACAATATATTGTAGTAATAGAAGAAGATGAAAAAGTAGATAAAATTATGATAGCGAAAACCTTGCTGCTAATTAACAAGCTCTGTTAGGTTCTGTTTTATTTTTAAGCATTTACGACGCATCGGAGTGTACTCGCGTATCTCGTGTATAAGCATGCATGAATGGGTGTGGCCGAGGTGTGAGGTATATTTTTCATGCAGCATGAAGCATGATAACCACGTGAAACACGTGAGTGAGTATTCAATGAGCACTTCTCAAGTACAAGCAATTTCGAAAGGATTTCGTTGCGCTCATTCATTTCTACAGGAACGCATTCAGGTGACGACGCCCTTATGCCTCACAGAGTGCTACTTCAAACGTTCATTCCTACATTCCTCTTTCGAGTTTCGTGTCAGTAGCGAATGAGATAACCTTTTTCTATCGAAATGAGTCAGAGATAAGGTTTTCCAATCAAGGCGAGAAACAAAGACGAAAAACGCTTCATATTCGAAAGAAATCTCATATCGATTGACCAACAATATCGATCGATGTTTTTCTATTGTTCTTCTATTTCTTTTCCTAAAGTTTTTCGCCGAAGTATTTCGCTTCCAATTTAATCGCAATTAAAACAAAATCCGACTTAAATGACTTAAAATTTTTTCAATCGAGACATGACCGATTTTTTCAGTTGAGACGAGACCCCAAAAACGATGGTAACTATACTCGCCTTTTCGTGGCACTAATTTTCAGCCTTGATACTTATAACCATGTTTGTTGACAATATTAATGACAATATTAATGACAATATATGTCATTAATTATTTGCAGGCTTGTTTCCAGACTTGTTTGTAGACTTATTCGCACTTTGCCTTTTTTCAAATTTTCTTAACTTTTTCTAAGAAGTTTTCTAAGCTTTAAAATTCTTCTTCACAGATAAATTTGAAAGCTATAGAAATTTTACTTAAGAGTATTGAGATCTTATTAGGTGCCAAAGATTGGGCCCTGCCTTTTTTCAAATCCTCCGCGTCCGCCTTCTACCGGCCCTTTTCGCATTTATAACGTAACCATAAAAAGCGCTCTCTCGCTCTCTCGTACGTAAAACATGAAATTGGAAATAATTGTACGTGTTTCTGCTTTTGTTTTATTTCATAAACTTCTACGAAAAATTAATTTGTTTCTTTTTTTCTGAGAGGAATGCTAGTATCTCATCCGAAATGTTAGAGCAATTCAATTTCGAGTCCTCGAAATTTGAAAGTTGTTTCTGCTCCAAACAATTAATATTTCAAGAAGAAGAAGAAGTTAGAAAAGTTGGTGCTTATATAAGAAGAATTTATTGAATTAGAG
The DNA here is from genome assembly GCA_949752815.1 of Conops quadrifasciatus. Lineage (NCBI taxonomy): Eukaryota > Metazoa > Arthropoda > Insecta > Diptera > Conopidae > Conops > Conops quadrifasciatus. The sequence continues at coordinate 15,249,564 of OX457078.1, read as the reverse complement.
AAAAGTTCTCTACATGTTGGATAAAGAAATGATGTGGTAACGGCTGAAGACATGGATGAAATGCTTGGATAAAATAAAGATGCGGTAATTTCTCTGAACAAACTAAATTGATTTTATTTCTAATTCCAATAAAGTAATTTTCATTTAAATTCTTCTTTTTTTTTCAAATCAATTAATGAGTCTTTGAAAACAGACTTTAATGAGGCTGTGTATATATGTACATACATACAAACACAATTTTTTTTTTGTAGATATAAAAATTAATGTAATATATTCTTTACAGTCGCGCTGACATTACTTTTCACAAAAAATCGGAAACTTTTTCACCGAAAATGGCTAAAAGGAATATTCGCCCACAGCCAGAAAACAATATAAACGCAACAAATAACTAAATGAGTAGAGGCTGTCCTACAACAACAACAACAACAACAACAACAACAACAACAACAACAACAAATACAACAATACCACAATGCAAACGCAAACAAAAAAGTTGCTCTCCGAAAATTTTATTTTATTTGTCGAGTGCAGTCCATAAATTTTCGTGCGCTCAATATTGTTTCAGATCATAAATCATTTGCTGCATTTGCGTATGTCCGTCCATGTGTGTGGGCGAGTGTGTGATGTGTGTGTGTGTGTGTGTGTGTGTGTGTGTATTTTAAGTACACGTATGTGCACACATTTACACAGAAATGGGTTTGTTGGATGCACTTGCGTATGAATCCAACGTGATCCAACGTTGCGTCGCTGCGAACCAACCGCCCCGGTCAAGTTCTGGAGCCGTCTGAAAGGAACGCAGCAGCAGCAGCACCGGCTGTAGTAATGTCACTAGACTGCGGAGAGGGCGAGGTTATGCGGCTGCATAAGCTTCACTTAATGCGAAATCTGCTGAATCGACCGACAACGGCAACGAAAATTGCATTCAACGGATTCCGACGCATTGCATCGCATCGCATCGCATTCATTGCATCCCATCGAAGCGCATCCCATCGCATCGCATCCCATCGCATCCCATCGCATCGTATTGCATTCATTGCATGGCATCGCATCGCATCGCAACGCATCACATCGTGTCGCGTCTCATTGTAACGCACTGCACGCGGGTGTTCGTTCGTTCGTTCAGTTCAGTTCAGAGGTTAGTGCAGTTCCAGGATCCAGGAGGCCTCACCCACCCGGATCGGGGTAGCCCTGACGGTTATACAATTAATGTGACTAATGTAAGTGAGGTTATGTGCATTTGAGGCACGTAAATCTTATAGCAACCATGTAAAAAATCTCCCTCCGCACACATATGTACATACATCTAGTATATGCCCATGCATAGACACGTGCTTTATGCACTTTCTGGGTTTTTTTCTATATTTATCCAACGCGCCACTGACGACTGAGTGATGGCTCGACAACCACTCTCTGACGACTGACGTGCCAGCCGTTTAACAGACTAACAGACTGTCGAACACACAGATTGACCGACTGACAATTTGCATTGCAGCAATAATTTTGAGAGCAGTTTTTTACGCTACGTCACAAATCTTTGACAAAATACTGTAATAGGAAATGCCACGAACCAGTGAGGGAAGGGGAGGGGGAGCTACCGCCCTCTTCACACTCTACTTTTTGCCGACTATCATGACAGTCAGGCTGCATTCAGCTCGAAGAACGATGCTACAATGTCGTCAACCATTCGTTCTAAATGAATTCTCTTTTGTTGCTGCAATGAGCGGCGGTATATCTGTTTCCTTCTAAATTCCTGAAAATTTTTTTGCTCTATAAATCGCTATATAAATTCACTATATTTCTATTTTCATTTAGAGCGTTGAAAATTCGCTTTACGCGAAACAAGTTCTTCTTGTCTCGAAATAATTCTTTCTATAGAAATATCAAATTTTTTTGAGTAATTGTCATTACATTTTATAAATAAAAGAATTCATTCTAAAATGGATTAAACAATTTTTTAAAGGATCTTCAGAAGTATTTAAAAAACCATATTTGAAAATAAATGTTCAAGTTTTTTCAACTTTTTAGAACTTTTCGTAATAAAATGTCTTTACATATAATAGCTTTTCTTAACGTTATAACGATTCGTGTCTCCTTGAGTCACCAGGACAATCAATATAAGTTAGACCAAAAAGCAGAAACTTTTTATTGCTTTATGCGATGCCATGAAATGGACTTTAAACATCGTCGGAACAAGATACAAGTCTTTTAAAGGGGGCGAAATGGGATGCCTTTGACTCAAACTGACGAAATGAGGTCAAAATGAGTTTGGCCCAGCAACTGTTAAACCTTCATTGTCAATTATTTGAGCAAAAGGACGTACGTAACAGGCGTAATCATTCTTTTGCTGGCAATTTCCAAATATTCATCATAATAAGTACGTTTATTTCAAGAAATCAGCATATTATGGCAAATTATATTTATGAAAAATACGAGCACAGACGGAAAGTCTCGGAATCCGGCTGAAAAACGATTCATTATCTGTAACTATTATTGTTTGCATGCATTTAAACAGAGTTTATCAATTATTAATTCATGCACTTTAAACACACACCAACACACACACGCGCGCACACAGCCATATTCTGCTATATTCTGCAATACATACATATAATGCTTCGAACCGATACAATCTGTGCCCTGCCTGAACGAACGTATGAAGCTGGCGTCCGTTACTCGGCTTTACCAACCGAGTTGGTTAAAATGTGTTGCAAAGTGTGTTCGCAATCCATCTCTAACGAAAAGATTCTACGGCGGCGATACTGTCGATGGAGTAATTAAATTGCAATTTTTATGAGGCATTCCGGACAGCAGCCGGCCCTATCTAAGATCGAATAAATTACCATCGCCGCGCACTGCGCCGAGCCCAACAGAAACAACCGGCCATATTCGTTCATACCGATGCATGAGCATGAGCATGAGCCGGAGCTCGAGGATCGAATCCGAATCCGAATCCGAACAGGAGTGACTGCAAACGGGGTAGGACGGATCGTTGCGCAGTGTGAAAGTGTACAACCTCCAGCATCACCTTGTTCGTGTTTTTTGGGGCGCCATCATCGTTATACGGCCGGCATACAATGGCCAAGTTTCGTAGGTGGTAGCAATGGATGATCAGCGGTAGTTTGTCGTAGTTATTGTTGTTGTTCTTGTTGCTTTCGGGTGGTATTTTTACAGCATGTGTAGAAAAAGCAGGTTGGTTCATTGCTACCATGATGTTTTTGTTATAGGATTTTTTTGGATGTTGTTGTAATGGGCCGAAAAAAAGTTGAGAAAACCATACAGTTTGTGTATAAATTTTATTCATTGCCGCGGAATTTTTTTTGCTCAGATTGCATCAGTTCGATTGATTGATGAGTTACAATGATGTCAGCTGGAGCTGCCTGCGACGATGATGATAATGAGGATGATAATGCTGATGACTACGAAGGAGAGGTCAAAATTTTTACTCGAAAATCGAACTGGTAAATATTTATCATTAAAATAATCTCACTAACGTTTATTATAATGTCATTGTAATTGTTATTAATTTCTTCTTATATTTCTAGCATTCTCTTCTCAACCTGTTGCCTCTAATATCTCTAATAACCAAGTCCTTTCTCCTCCCTTCCCCTTCCCCTTCCACCCCTCCCTTCCCCTTCCACCCCTCCCTTTCCAATACTTTCATCATCAGTCTTCCATAAAATCATTATTTATATCATTATTATTGAGCTCGTAAAATCCGGCCTGATCAACAGTTGGTTGATTCAAGCCACCGCCATTCAGTGAATACTAACCTCGCCTCTTCTGCAGCGTCTTCTCTTTCTTCTGCTCTCTATGCTTTTTGGCCTTTATGGCTTTGCCAACTTGGAGCTGTTAAACTTTACCCGGATTGAGTAACGAAGTAATAAAAACGAAAAGTACAAGTAAGTGTTTCTTAACCGGTCTTTTATTTGTTTTTTACGAGATTGTGCTTTAGCTCTTTCTGTGAGCCTTCGATTTTTCGCAATTGGCAAAGTCGACTTTTCGCGGTATTTTTGGGTGGCACAATTGACTTTTTTGGCCGCATTGTGATGATGATTTTTTATTTATTAAAAGACTTAAAGACCTTCTCAACTCGGTGGAGGTTTCTTTTATTGAATTCAAAACAGCGCACCTTCAAAAAAGCACATGAACAGAGGCTGCAGCAAATAAAAATGATTTCGGGTCGTCAGTAATAAAATCCATTCGGCGTGCAAATTGTGACTTTTATGTTGTTGATGATGATGATGATGATGAGAGCCATAACCATTTTCTGAATATTATTGATGATGGTGGTACTTATTTTCACTTTTCTTATTACTTTTCTTTTATATCTATAGAAAAAATTTATATCTAATACTATATATAGTATTATTTTACTTTTATATCATAAGTTCTATAAAAAATTGGTCTTTAAACCATTCGGTGTGCATTTTTATTTTTTTTTATTTTTTTTATTTTACGAAGAAAGGAACTACGACAATGTCTCATAAAATGACTGCAAAAATCTTAGGTCTCACCCGACGTCACCGATGGCAGCCTGATGTTTGAGAGCATGAACAAAGTAATTGAGCGACCGCTACTGGTGCTCTAATTATTCGCAAATTTAAGAATGCATGACTTACATATATGTCTGTACGTATGTATGCGTGTATATTTTTGCTTAAAATACGTCTATGTCTATGCCTCTGTATTTGTGGCCATCCCGGCGAGTTGGCGGCATTCGCAACGTGTGCGGTCAATCGCGTTGTTTGCTTTTTAGATTTTTTATTGCCTGCAATTTTTTTTGTCCTGTTGCGACTTGTTTTGCGCCAGCTCCCGCCTTCATGGCCCGTGTGCGTATTTGTTCCACTGTCAGCATGACGCTGCATAATCATAAATAATATTATCCGGCATGCATAACAACAAAAAATAGAACAAAAGATATTTTCAAACTTTGTCAAAATGTTTTCTTGTTTTTATTTAGGTTTTCTTCGGTTTTTTTCACAATTTTTCTGGACCTTTTTTATAAGTCCCTTTTTCTACAAGAGTATGCAAATCTTCAGTGTGCATAAAACGAATATCCTTCATTCGTCGTCCATCTATTCTGTTTGTGCTTCTTTCGACATATTCTCGATAGTCTCTGGATAATGCCTGCTGCGCGTATGTGTCCTTTTTTATAGAAGGTCATCACTGTCTTTTCGATCCTGCTGTTTTAATTGTTTCATTTGTCGTTGCGTCGTCGCGTTGACGTGGAAAATTTATAAAATTATTCCTTTAAATTCTTCCTCTCCACGCATGCTTCTCGTGAGTTCTGGTGAATGCAACAGGATGTCTTCAGAAGATTTTGCCATTCATAGCTTTATCTTGATTTGATTTTCTTAAAATTTTTCGAAGTTTTTTTTTGAGACAAATTTTCCAAATTATTCCAGAAATCATTTTATTTCGAGCAAATCACAAAATATTACTTGAATTTCATTTTTCGTACTCGGTTTTTGTCAGCAAAAATGATGATCTTTTTGCCTCTGCAGATTCCCAACAAGTATTAGAAGGACTTTATGACAGTTTGTTGTGGCTGTTGTTGTTGTTTTTGTTGTTGTTTAATCATACTAAGGTAAGGGCAGTAACTCTAAGGCACCATTACTCCTACCAACCACAAGAAAACCACAATAAAAGGATTTGTCAATGTAAAGAAACAATGAATAAAGGAGTTTAAAGGAAGGGCGTGTACCAAGAGGCGTGTGTAAACTAATTATGAGTATTATAATAGCTCAGTCTGTCTCAACACAATGTTATTATGATATACGTACAATAAAAAGTTCTATGTCAACAATTTCGAGCATCAAAAAGGTTTCGTTACGTTGTTCCTTGGTAATAAAACCAAGGTACCGCTGACGGAGCTGCCATTCTCAAGGAATGCCATTTTGAAAACGAATGCAGAACCCACACACACACACACACACACACACACACACACACACACACACAGCTCCTATTTAGAGCCTGCAAAGTAATAAAGTAATTCAAAATGCAAATCGAGAAATGATGCAAAAGGATTTGGAGTATCTAAGGATTCTCTCGAACCAATTTCATAGTAAAAATAAAGTCAGAAGAAGAAGATGAACATTTTTGTGTACGTAGTCTATAGTTTTTTCTCGGAAAATATTGAAGAATGGCTAGGGCACACTTTTTGGAATTTCTTTGCTTTGCATGAAAGTATTGTATATGAGGCGTGTTTGTTTGTGTGTGTGTGTGTGTGCATAGTAATAAACTCACACAACTTAAAACTTGTTGTGAACCATAAGACCGTAATCATAATTAAGTCTCGGCAGGAGACCAAGAGCGCTAGCATCAAGAGCATTTCTTGGTTCTGAGCAAGAGTCTTTGCATTTGCATGGTCCTCAAAAGGAGCTCATCCTTGAAGTCTCGGCGGTAAGGAAACTTTTGCTAACTCTGTTGGATCTCTCACCGCATACGCCACGACTTCAATTACAATTACAACAAATTATTTTATTACTTTCATGCTGATCTCAGCAGAGCAACGACTACGACGCTTGTTTTCGAAAAAAGACACGGGGAAAGGAAGTAGCAGAGAAAGGGGAAGGGGGTGGAAAGGGGAGGGGTGGAGGGCGTTAATAAGATTAGAGTAAGGCGTGCTACAAGTGGTTGACTGGTTGGTGAGTCAAACGCATGCACGAACCCACGCAATTTCGCAAAGAATCAAACTGTGAAGCTGTTTGTTGATGATGCTGCGGCGACGCGTCGGCAAAATGAAAACGCCGCTGAGAAAGTTATGCGTTGTTGTTATTCATGGCTTCTGCTGATGGTGCTGGTGGAATATCCGTGCGGCTGTCTGTCCGTCTTGCCGTCTGTGTATATTTGCGCGGCGTGGTTTTTAAAACAAAAGCCTCAACTTTAATGAATTTTATGAATTCCGCAATAATTGTTCGAGCGCAATAATTTTCAAACTGAATTCATTGTCGATCGTTGTCGTTGTTGTTGTTGTTGTGGTGGTTTTTCGTTGTTATTGCCGTTATTTTTGTCATTGTTTTATAGAATGTGCATTGTTTCCTTTATAAAACAGATTGTTTATGTAGACGCTAATGGAGTTGGCGCCCTTTGAAATAGTTCTTCTTCGCTTCGGTATTTCTCGGTAAGAGAGAGAAAGAGAGTAAAATTATTTACTGAATTTCATTAAAAACATTTCCATAGAAATTATGAAGTTTCTAAAATCATAAAGCGGCATACAAATGGTAACGATTAAAAATAATATTATTTTATATAAAAGTAGCTAATTATTGTCATGAAATAAACAAAATGAATAGACCTAAAGATTTTTTCCAAAAATTTAATTTCATCAAAAATGAGCGATTTTTAAAATATTATTAAAAATTAAAGAGATCAAAAAGTGTTGCAAAATACTTTCATTTTTAAGCAAAAGGCAAACTATTACAGAATTATAATAAAGGACAAAAGAACTTCCTAACCATGACCGTTCTGTGCCGGATTAGAAATTGAGGCTTGATTTTCCAAATTACGCTGAAAATTTGTAGCTGAAAGACAGAAGACTTTTTATACTGTCGTCAAAAATTTTAACTTTTATAAGCCTTTAGAAAATTATTTACAATAAATCTTATAAATATCTTAAAATCGTATGGATTTAGTTGCGGACTCTCGCAAAGTGGAAATATTCATCTTCTCAAATTATCTCTAATTCCCCCCAATTTTTATCCTCCCTCAAATAAATCCTAATAATACGCATTCCGAAGAAACTCCGCCCGACGGCCTTAAATCGATTACGTTGCGTCGCGTTGCTCGAACGGCATAAGCCGATTTTGTTGGACCGTTTGGAAAAAGGGTGAATAATCGAGAATTGATTTATTACCATCAGCGTGAAGGAGACTATGGCGGAAAGCAATTGCTGCCGCTGTCATTCATACTCACCAGCTGTACCACCAGCAAGATTTGTAGAAATCTGTGGCGAGCGCAAGAAATTCCGAACTAGCGCAAGTTTCATTTCCTTTTTCGGTGACATCTTTTGAAAATTTGTCACGCGTGCGTCATGACCGCATGACTGCAATCGATGGTATTCAATAACAAATGAAGATCAATTGCTTTGCGTGGCATATTTTTGGAAGAAGAATGGTGGCCACTATCATCCCCACCATCACCAACGCCATCGCCACCGCCCTTCGGCCATACTTCAGCGATTTACATAACATTGTAACGTTGATAACTAAATGCTCGATGAAATTTAACGCCCTCATCAGATTGAATCAACCCCTTTCAGCTGCAGAAACCTATTTTTGAAGAGGAAGAGCACCGAGTACGGATAAGAGTGTTTTGATTATTGTCGGCAAGAAGGGTGGGGTGAAAGTTATGGGGCGTATTGCGTCACAAATAATCTGTGATGAAAGATTTTTCGCGTTTGCCGGTCACCATTTGTGTGTGGCTTTAAGTGGCTTTTAAAAATCTCCAAAGGGGGGGGGGGGATAGCGTTTTACAGAGGAAGAGATAGTATTACTCTTATGTCCCTAAAAATAACAAAAAATCTCTGTCATACTTTTTTCCGCTACTTCTAGTATTCTCCATCTAAATTTACCGATTATTTAATTTTCTACACAATAAAAGTGACTCGTTTAAAAAATTACCACAAAATAGCATTTCTAATTTTTAATTAACTGCTTGATTTATTAACTACAGATTGAGAGTTTATTGAATTTTAATAAACAGGCCACACACGAATTAGATTTTTTTACTGCAACCTTTATTAAATGCAGTTTATCAAATGATTGCTGAATTCTGCATGCTTTTTTTTGTTGGGCTGTAAAAATGTAAAGTAATTAAAAATTGCTATCGTTGGCGCACGTTCAATTATTTATTAATTTAATGAGCGAGGCGTGAGTAAACTTCAAGCCGAAACCATAATAAATCTTATCGCGGAGGTTGTGATTATTTTAGTTTGCTTTTTAAAGGTTTATGATAGATGACTGAGAATTTAGATTGGACGACTTAATGGCATTTTGTCATTTGCCGTGTGGGTGGTTTTATTTTTGTTGTTGTTGTTGTTGCTGCTGCTGCTGCTGGTGGCACACTGACGGACTGTGATGCGTGCCATCTTCACATTTTGAAGTTGTTCTACATTTGATCGATAGACAAAACTGATGATAATGATGATGCTGATGATTGTGATGATTTTAAAAAAAAAACGTAAATGCAGCAATAAAAAATCGATTACCAGCCGAAATCGGTCGCCAGACGCAATATCAAAGTTTCTAACACATTTCGTTTTCACTTTGGCCTGATCGAAAGCGTTGTCAACTCATTCGTATGCACTGTAATCTCTTTCGTTTTGAGTCCAAATACGAATGAAAGCATTTCAATCAGCAGCTAAGCCGCTGAGCCACAGCCAAAAATATGCCTTGGCAATGATGGCGCATTTAAATGTTGTTTTCTTTCAATCGTTTACCAACGATTTCGACGGATAAATACTGAATTTATTTATTTATTTTTTAAAAGTAAATCCGTATAAACAACCGCATTAACAACAGAAAAGAAATGCAGGAGAAAACCTTGAGCAATAAACTTTTTAAAAAAATTAAATATACATACTGAGCGTGCCGTGAGGGAGCGTCTAGGGTGGTTTGGAAGAAGAGAAAAACTCTGAAGGGGAATATCTTGCTGAGAGCCTCGACAAACATGTTGGCGCTTTATCAGCGGTTTCTTCCCTCCTGCGGTTTCTTGCTTGGTTAATGGGGAAGGCCAGAGCTTGCGGGTGGTGGGGGCGATGCGGCTGAGGGTGTGAGAGGATGTACCATTGTGTACATGAGACCTAAGGCGTTAAAATATTTAATTTTTTTTTGTTTTTTAGCAATTTTAGAGCTCGTGATGTTTGTTGCAAGAAATTCAGTAAAAAAACCCGCATTCTTTTAATTGTTCCCAATGAAATTATCGTAATCTTTTAAGTTTAATTTAATTTTTTTAAATACCATTTAAATTTAGTAACACCCGAAGGCCTTCCAGGGACTAAAATCGCTTTAAATCGATGAAAATTATTTTACTAAAGTCAAATTTGAAACAATAAAATTTTAATTCAAACTTTAAAAAATTCTCAAAAGAGAAAGAGCAAAAGTATGTATGAAACTTAATAAAACTTTTATGTCACTCTCTAAGTTTCTGCATCACATTAATCAGAGTTTATAAAAATTATCTCCAGTCTTTTTCCCGACGGCTTTACCTTAGCCTTGGAAGGAATTTATGAGCCCGGCGGCTACACTCAAGAAGGTATCAGAGCATTTTTCTTCATTTACAAATACACAATGCAAACGCACACAACACATATACACAATTTCACCATCAATCATCCACTTGCTCACAACCTCTTTCCTCTACGCACGGGGAAAATTCAGTTTTCCCCTTAATTTTTCCACCCTCCAAAGATTTATTTCCTTTGAAAAACGATGATTTCGTTCATTGCTTCTCATCGAAAATAATGGCAGCTCCAACAACAACAAGAGCCATAAAATTCACTCTACTTGAAAATGTTTTATGGCTGCCGAAACCCTCTCTTCAGAATGCTACCTGGTTGGATGCTATAACACAAAAAATGCTCTCTTTAATATAACGTTCCTCTCTCTCTCTAACTTTCTCTTCGAAGATATTTTTACTCTCATGGTTTCTTCAGCCATATTTATTTACGATGTAAACAAAACATTATCTCAAAATTTTGACCAGAATAAAAATACAATTACAACAACTCTTGAGAGTGAAGACTGCTGAAAACATTTCCCCTACGAAAACGCAAGCAGCGCAGTAGCAGCGAACGTCTACTTCTCTCCCGAGGTTGCCGCTGGCAATTCTACTTGGTGGTAGTGACTGAAATATAAATCAAATGGTTATTCTCTAAAGAGAGCACGGCAGTCCTAAATTGCTATTAATCTCATGTTTTATGACTTAATGCTATCTCTTTCCGCCGAGTGTTTTGCTAACCACGTCTGTACTAGTCACTCATTGTTTTATGGCAACTGAAGAAATTTTATTAGCAGGCCATGATGTCGTTCGAGCAAAGCTCCTGAATGAACAGGTATTTGGTTGGGAATTGCTGAACTAGGAGAGTAAATGAGAGAACAAAAATGTGGAGAGCAGCTGTTTTTCAGCAACATATGTGTGGCAAGAGTATTCAGTGGCGGTTGTTTAAACGAGATGCAATGCAATGAAGGTTTGAAGAGTGGCTATTAAGTCTCCGCCTTATTTATTTGTTTTGAGTGAGAGAAGATGTATGACCATTTCTGGTGTTGGTAAAAAGTATTCTTATTCTATCAATCAAAAACTATTTTAATGAATAACCAAAGAAAGTTATTTTACTTTCGAAATTAGAGAATTCATTTAAAAAAATTATCTTTTTCAAATATACAAAATATTAAAAAATGTATTGATTCTAATATACTTATATTAAAAACACATTTTCTTCGATTTAATTTTAACTTGACAATTTTTTACTAGTCTCTTGTGGAAAAATACCTTTTTAGGTCTTATTTTAAAACTTAAAATAAAAAAAAAAAAACATCTACATGAAAAAACAGACTAAAATAAATATTCAAATAAAAATAATATTTGAATTCAGGAATATAATCACTTTCGTTGTTTAGAAATTAATCTTTTACAATACATTTTGCTTCTGAAAAAATATTAGTTTTAAAGGAAAACAAAAAGATAATATTTTTTTAAAAAAAGATTTGTGTACAATATTGAAACCGTACTTTCTACTACTTCTTTCTAAAGTCTACTTTTTTCTAAAAATAACAGCTTTTAATTTGCTTGTGTTTATTCGATGGTAGCCGAAGCTTATATTTGTTCCTAACTTAATAAAGTAAAAAAAAAAATTTATCAAATATTAAAAATAATCCTAAATGTATTTGCCAAATTAAGAAGTCGAATAGTCAAAACGGTATCCAACACTATTCTTGATCTGGTTGTGCAACAATTTTTATTTCTCCGCCTCGTGCACGTGGTCATCATAATCTTTTCATTCTGGCAAATTCTGAACGTTTTCTGGCACTCTCCATAATTTGTCACTCTCTTCCTCTCTCCTTTTGCAAGAGTGTTTCCTTGAAGGGGCGTTTTTTTAAAAGAGAGAATGGTTCATGACGTTATTGCTTTGAGTCGTTGGCTTGAATTTTTTCCTTTGCGCGTACTTTTTTTGCAATCACTGATTTTTAAATAAATTTTCTAAAAATGTTGAATCCATATTTTCAAAATTTAGGTCTTGTTAATCGAGAATGCCACAACTATGTGAAAAGTTTTATAAAGTTCTTAGAAAAATAATTTTTGTGAGAGCAAACAATGAAAAAAAATATTTTTTTAAGACATTTTAATTATGTCGGTATAATCCTTAACGATAGAAAAATATTAAAAATCTTTGTAAATGTTTTGGTGTTTTTTAATGGTTTTTCATTTCTCGGGATTAAAATATTAAAAAAAAACTGAGAAGTGTTCGCAACATTTTTGGGCAGTTTTAAGATCGGAATCTTTCTAATTTCAAAATATAAATATGTACATAATAAAATTCGGGTTAGGTCTTAGGAAGAATGTTATCTCTTTAAGACTCCTTGTATTTTGAAAAAATTCTACTTATTTTTCGATAAATATTGCTTAATCAATAAAACTAAATTCGCGGCTTTTAAATATCATCCGCTGAAAACCGTAAGCGTTATTTAATTCTTGAATTAAAATGTATTTGAAGGCCGTTATTTTTTGTAACTGTTTCGTTAACCACAAAGATTTTTCTTGTTGTTTTTTAATGAAAAAAAATCATGTGAAAAATTTAGTCGTTGAAAAAAGAACCAACTTATTTTTCTTTCAAAGTGAGCCTACACTCCACGTTGGTGGCCTCTATCATTTCTATGACAAACGCTATTTTTAAAGAAACTTTAAAATTATCTGAAGTAGTTTGAGTCTCACGCTGACCAACATAAAACATTCTTGGTTCCGCTTTGTTCATAGTCCGCCACTCGTTCACGAGACGCAGTCAGTCCGGCTTCTTTAGGACTCCCTTGCTTCTGCTGCAGCTTGTTCTACTTCTTTTGTTTCTTCACTGATCACTGCCTCAGTGCTCCGGGCAAGTGCACGCGCTGCTCTCGGCAGTGCCTCGTGTTGGGGCCTCTTGTTGCTGCCTCTATATCGCGCTTCCTTCTCGAACCAATTAATCAAAACTGCTCTGATGCGCAGCCAAACTCTTGCAAACGCTGCCAGGACACGCCGCAGCACGACGACGAGATGTCGTTAACTTAAGTGTCCAATTAATTAATATCGCATTAACCGGCCGGCAAGCTGAGAAAAGCCATTAAAAGTCACAAACTTTGTCACAGTCCGTGAACGCTTACACACAAACACACACACGAACGGACTGTAGAAAAGCTTGAGCACCGCAAGTGCGCTTGTAAGTGTGTGTGTCTGTGTCTGTGCCTGTGTGTGGCAGCGTGTTGCTTGCGATTCGGTAACTTGGTAACTTGGTCGCCTGCCTTCGTTTGGCTTCGTTAAGTTTGCTACTTTTTTCTCGCAACTGTTTTTTCGCTGCAAGCAAATGCTCGATGTCCGTGGATCAAGTTTTTTCCTCCGGAAATTTCTACCATCTTGCGACAAGCATACGATCTCGGCCTTTTTATGTGCTGTTAACATTTTTTTTTACACTCTTTGAGGCTTCCTTCACACTCTGCAACCGCCAGCGTTACGGCCGCGTTAAGATTGATTAGCTGTTGCGAGCGCTGCTGGAGCTGGTCGCAGGCGAGGCGATCTTTCTTCCCTTTTCGTTTCTTTGCTGGCTGCTCGCTCATGCTTCATGCTCGTGTTTCCATGCTCGTGGAAGCAGCCATCGTGATGGTTCTTTTGCCTTTCTGCATACGCCTTTCTGGTGAGAAGGTTCGCTGCGAAGGAGGTGAATGTTGTGGTGCATGCTCGGTTCAGCTCGGTGCTCAGTCACTGTCGCTGTTCCACCCAGTCGCAGCCTCAGATCATTCATCAGTGCTATCAGTCTGTCCAGGCCGTCCAGGTCGTCTGTCGCTTTAGCCATGCCCTTTACTCACACGATCTTTAATTCACGGTGACTCAACCTGCCTTCTCTCTATCTATCTCTCTTTTCTCAGATAGAGAGACAGCTGGACAGACATCGTCAGACATTTTACCTACCGCATGCAGCGTCGTAAATGAAACATAATATTTGTAGAGAAAATATTATTAATTAACATGGTTGGTTAACTACCAAGGTTAGTTGTGGCTGTTGTTGTATTATGGTTGCTCACGATTAATGGCTGCGAAATAAAATGCAATCAATTTTTTTCTGCGTTAATCAGCAAAAGGTTTTAGTTTCGATAAGAATTTCTGGAAGAGAGAAAATGGGTTCTGCTGGCGACTTGAAAAAAGTCAAGGCTTTTGAAAAGAGAGACTTTTGAATTGAATTCGAATTGAATTTTCGAGTATTTTTATTTTATTATTTTATTATTATTCAAATGACGATACTTTTTTTTTGTTAAAGTCTTTAATGGTTTATTTGTTATTGTAATTAGTTTTTACTTATTGTATAAACTTATGTCTTGATTTATCTATTTTTAATTTTTTTCGTACGCAAAAAAACACTTTAGAAAAAGTACTAAAAAAATAATTAATTTTTCTTTGAAAATTCTTTTATTTTCTTAACATATTTTCACGGTTTAAATTTTTTTTTATTAGAAAATGTCTTGAAATTGTCAACTGATCAATCAATTTGAAACACCATGGGTTTTACTCAAAGTTTTTTCAATTATCCTTTAAGCTCTGATTTCATCTTGACTAATTTTGTTTTTATTTCCAAATAAAATTAATTTCTAACAGTTTTTTTTTTGGCTGAAAACCTAAACATCTGCAAGAAAATCGTATGCAATTTTAATTATTCTTGGGCAACTTTTGTGCAGCGTCTTGGAGTGTAGTCGCCTCGCATCGCATGTGCCCGAAAATGTTTTCAAATTAAAAAGAAATTCAAAGTTTTACAAAGTAACAAACCATGATTTATTATCATCAAGTGCAGCGTCTACGTGTGAGTGCGTGGGTGCGTGTGGGCGTGTAGGGTGTGGTGGCGATGGTATATGTGCCCAAGTGTGTGTAGGGTCGTAAGTGCGTGTATGTGCTCAGACAAAATTTATTCAAATTATAAACAAAGCAAAACAATAAAAAAAAGGACACAAAGACTAATTAAATGAATTTATACGATGTCTGTAGAGCAGTGGCGCATTCGCCAGATGTGGCAAATGCTCAAGGCCCTTAGAGAGGATGAAAAAAAATATTTTTAAATCTTATGCGGGCCCGTTGGTTTTGACAAAAAAGCTAGATGAATTTTAAAAAATATTAGCGTCAGCGTAAAAATTATTTAACAAACTATTGTATTATGATAGGAATTCCTAAGAGAGGAAGTTCCTACTGAAAACGATCTTATTTACAAATGTTTGTATGGAGTCATATAATAATGGCATTCGGTTTATTTTCGACTTATAGAGTTAACTCTCTGCGCCATATGAAATCTCGTCAAACAAAATCAAGTCTTCAGCGTATTTTCAATAAAACCATCGTTGAAATTCACGCCAACTGAAAAAACAACCCTGACTTTGTACCAAATTGGCCACAAATACAATCAGTTTTGCTGTTAACTGATCGACCGACAAATACCAAAAAAATTATTTATAATAAAAGCAATTGTTTTCGATACAAGAATATACTCGTAAATTTAAAATAATTCTAATTCTAGTTTATTTTTTGTTTTTTTACAAATTTTAATTGCGCTTGTAACAAAATAATTTTTTAACTACAATTTAAAACTTTTTGTTGCCAATAAATGGGAAAGGTCTTGTTTATAAAATTTGTGTTTTATTTTATATTCTAACTCAATGGTTGGGGCCTCGCACTGACTTAATGCGGCACTGTTTCAGCGCACTACAACGCAGTACAATGCAACGCGCTGTGCAAGACAAATAACGCCAGTTTTACAAAATTAAAAAAAGGTACAAAAAAGCATTCATTTATTCGCTGCTGTGGTAGATGAAGAAGAAGAAGAAGAAGAAGAAGAAGTAGAAGAACAAGATGAGAAAGACACTCTCATGTTTTCCATTTTATTTCCAAGAAGTTGCGAAAATGTTCAGCAAATTAGAAAAATGACACTCCAGAAAGGAGATGAAGAAGAAGAAGAAGAGCTAAAATACTTCTGTCCACCCGTACCCCTCACGAGTACACTCCCTTACACTCGTCCTTACCAGAAGCAGTCATTTGTCGAGGTCGACCGCGTAAATTTTCCAAGTTGCCGCTTTTGTCGACATGCAGCGCCCTCTGGCAATTGCAGCCGGAACCATGCACATGCAGCAACAGCAGCAGCAAACAAACAAACACAAACACCAACACACACCCACACCCACACAACAAACACTTACAGAAAGCCAAGAATTTCTGTGGCTTGAAAGAAACTTTAGTGCTGCGTTGAAGAGAAAGAAAAAGTACTTTGAAAAGTTAAGAAACTACCAGCCAGCCAAAGAAGAAGAAGAAGAAGAAGAAGAAGGAGAAGAAGAAGAAGAAGAAGAAGAAGAAAAGGAATATTAAAATTAGAAGAACAACAAATGAAGATGAAGCAAGGAACTGTAAGAACATTTGTGAGGGTCTAATAAAGCAACAGACGACGGAAGGTCGTCCTCTTGCTTTGCATTTCATGGCCCTTATGGTTCTTATGGACCACAGGGACCATAGCACTTGGAGACAATGGCGCTCCTACCCTTTCGAGGGTCCTTTGCAACATCTCACGAGGACCATGGGCATTGCAACAGGATGCAGTAGTTAACGTTGACCGTTCAAAACCGTTCAAAGCCAAACATTTACAAACTAAATAAAATCAAGAACTCTTATGCAGCCTCGACTGGGCCGTGCGGGAAATAGGCTAGCGGGCAAAACTTGTCGAGGGCCGCTGAATTGTGCATTGCCCAAAAATTAAAAAAAAATTAGACTTAAGCTAATTTCAAATAATACTTTTTGGTGATTTTTAACACATAAAAAATTAAAAAATTCTTTAATTTCATAGAATTTAAAAAACATTTAAAGCAAATTTTAAAAACTGTTTTTTTTAGAAAGAAGTAAAATTAATTAGTTCAAATTTATTAAAATACTAAAAAAGCCTACATTATTTTAAAACCAGCGACACGAAGCTAAAATTATTTTCACCAAGAAAATTCTGCTGAAAAAGCCCTTTCGGAAGCTCTTACCAAACGAAGAGCTATGTAAACTCTCTAACGCATCAGCACGCGCATAAATCGCAAGCATGTTGTTCTTGCTTAATTTGTTGTCCTTTATTCATTCTGGTAGCCTTTTGTTTTTGTTTATGTGTTGCTGACTTTCGGGTTCACCGGCAAGCGATGCCCCGGCAGCCATACCCATCCATATGGCCGCCCCAGTCCTTACTCGTAGTCGCACCAAAAATTGAGCTTTTCGAAGGTAATAAATTTTCGAAGCGAGCAACGGTTTATTACGCAACTGGAAGAGTTATCGGCATGGGTGAAGCAGCTGTGGGGCCGTGGCCGTGGGGGTGAACCATATCATACGGCAAGTAGGTACATTCTGTGTACCGTATGGCAAGTATATGCTATAAATCTATTACGCTGCAAAGCTCAACAATTTTGGGTCTTTTAATGTAAAATGTACCCTGGAATTTATGCACTCGTCCTGGGCCATGATGCAGTCCTGCTGCTTGCATACTCTTGCAAACATGGCAAGGTTGCGGCGAGATCTCCGGCGAGCCGACGCCTCGGAGAGCTAAAGCGTTGTTAGTCAGTCGGCAACGATACTACGAGTTATTTCGAAGAAGTTCGTGGTTGCTGCCTCTTCTTCTTCTTCTTCTTCTTCTTCTGCTGCTGCTGCTGCTAAACTTCTTAAGAAATTTGTCGAAATATTTATTTGCACAATTTTTGAGAAAACAAAAACAAAAGCAACGAAGAGACTCAAACCGCCACCGAAACCGCCACCGAAACCGAAGTCGAGCTATTGCAATACAAAACTATTCAAATTAGTAGTAATAAATATTAGCAATGGGTAAGATTTTTTTTTAGGGCTTCTTAAATGCATTCCTTGAATTTTTCGAAGCGCAAATTTTAGCATTTTTCGTGCATTTTTATTAATATTTTCCGAAATTTCTTACGTAGCGCCGAAAAAGGGTTATACACCACATAGAGAATACCCTCCTTAATCACCCACGAGCACATATTCCCTGCACACTCTCATTAAAGAGTCCCATAAAGAGATTTTTAAAAAGATCCTGCCACGCTGATAACCTTCGCCACGAGTTATTTATAAGAAATGAACTGAACTGGACTCCTTTGCTGCAGAATCCTGTCCTGTCACGGTGTCACGACCGCAGCGTCGCCGGGGCTCGCGCGGTACGTATGAGAACCTTCCCAGCGCTGCACATACGGGCTGCGCACACGACGTGAATTGTTATCAAATAATTGCTGGCCAACGGAATTATACAATTAAGAATCTGGCAGGTTGCTGCGCGACCCAGCACACAAAGGGTTAAATGGCACATAGCGCGGCTGGCCTGAGCACGCTGCTTAAGAGCTTCCTTTTAGAACTCTTTCCTTTTGTGTGTTTTTGGGGCGCAAACACACCCGCTTTTTTTGGTTATATTGTCTTCTTTTTCTTCTCTTCACTTGTTGTTGTTGTTGTTGTTGTTGTTGTTGGTTTCCTCTGGCCATCGCAGGAACGAACGAACGAACGAACGAACGAATGAACGAATCCTGCTCAGGATTTTTTGGTGACTACACGTTTTCGAAGTGGCCGAACGCTGTGGTCGCGAAGGGTGCAAATACCTGGTGCCGCATCGGCTCATGTGTGGCGCGGGGGTGTGTGCTTGGGTGTTTTTATGACGAATGCTACGATAATAACACGGTCGTCGCTTCATATTCGCTTTATCTTTATGATGGCGTTTAGTGAGCACCAAAGAATTATTGTATAATTTTCGCGAAGTAAAGAAAAGAAAGGCGTGTAGGTACGTGCTGCCTGAAAACTGCAAGAGAGATATTATAAACATTTGCGGGCGATAAATTTAGTGAAACTTTTTGCTTTAGTACATAAATAATTTTATTTAAATGCATTTTATTAACGTTAGTGTTGGCGATAGGATTAAGAGTCAAAGCGTGGAGCCTCTGGAAAATGTTTCTGTGACTTCAAAACGCTTTGAATGGAGATAATTTTTACTTGTTTGATAAAGTTTTATTGTTTCGTAGCGAGCATTTTTACATGCTTCATCCTCGAACGTCGTAGTCGGCGTCGTCGTCGTCGTCGTCGTCGTTTGTCGCCGACGCTCGCTCGGTCCTTCGCCGGCAATGCGACAACCTTCAAAATGTGTGCATTTTTCAAAATTCGCTGCACGTCGCTTGAGGCGAATTAAAAGTCAATATCATCAATTAAGTTGTTGCATTGAGCACGACAGTTGCAACCGGCAGACGACACTGCGTTGCGTTCGTAGCTGTCTCTCTCTCTCTGTCTATTGATGGACGCTACAAAGATCTTTCAGCCCAACGCATCCGGGCCCCATACGTTTTCGTGCGACCGCGCAGATTTTTGCATAATTTTTGCACTTACTTACTTACGTACGTACGTTCTTTAGCGATCGAGCCGATCGTGCTTTGGACTACGTGCTTTGATCATTTGTATGTTCGTGCGAGCGTACGTCTTTGTCCTGCGACGCTGCCTGCATTGGGCAGACGCAAAACACTTGCCGCCCGCGTCTAGTGTGGCCACACGGTGGGATCGTGGGGCAGGGGGCGCTGGGGCAGCCAGCAGTTGCGCAGAACAGCAACGTGCAAAGGATAACAGCCGATACATCATCGAGACAAGGCAGGCACAAAAGCTCGCTCCCTCACAGCGCCGCCCCGCCTCGGCATTGTCCGACGTTGCTGTCCCAACAGACAAATACAATAAGTTATGAGTTGTCAGCTGTCAGTCGCGCTGTCAAATTGAAAGTGGACTGAACACGCATACGAGTTTATCGTGATCGCGGATAAGAATATCAATTAGTGACTCGCGTAAATCTTTGAAGATATCAATCAACCGCGCGTAGCTGACACGTCCGTCAACTTTTGCTGAAGCGAAGTAAGGTCGCGGGCAAGGAAAGCGCCGCAAAAGGGCCGCTTATAGCGGAGCGTAAAGAAAACTTCGTCCGAGATCAGTTGAAACATAGGCCTTTTCAAGTTTGGATTGTCGTCGTTTGGCTTAACCCTCGAGACCTTTCTTCGCACATTCCGCAGAAGTTCCTGGAACATTCCTAAGTTCTGTTCTGCCGAATAGTCTTCACTTTATCTGCTGCGGCGGTTCTTCTTCTTCGCCTTTCTATCAGTCATTGTCTCTTTAGCATGATTTACGTTCGGATAAAAAGAACATGGAGGCTTTATCGCTTTTTCGGTACGAAAATGAAGAAAAATGTGACGCATGAAGCAAAAACCAAAAGAAGATGGCTTTCATGCCTTTTTGCGTATCGTAGATACCGCGGTACCACCACCACCTTGCCGTTGCTGAAATTAATCTTCGTGTCACATTCTCTGACTGAACGAGCTCGCAGCGACAAGATCTCGCATAAGAAGCGGAAAGAGAACGCATACGATTTTAGCGGCGGACACAACAAATAATCATATTAATTTTTAAAAATCCAAAGAAAGGAGAAAAAGGCAAGACCCTCGTTTCAAGAATTTTTGAAAACGACGCGACGTAGCCTTCCCGAATGGCCAGCGTTCGGTTAAAATGATACACTGGGCCGGCTCGGACCAGTTGGTTCACTTGATGAACATGAAAAATACACCACAACTTGCCCTCGATCGACGGGTCTGTCCGGGAACCGAACAACCGTACCGCACAGAAAGTGATACGAACAGCGCGCCGCTCCGGCGGCTATCCATCATTTCGCTGGTACTCGCTCGGTCGCTCGCCGGCTGGCCTCTGGCTGCCGAAGGGATCAGTTTAGGGAGTGAGCGGCACTGCGGGCGGGTCGACCGGCCCGGTTCAAGTGTGATGTTGGGACACTTTGGCCGCTGCCAACGAACCAGTTTATCAAAATCTGCTGTCTGTCCGATTCTGATCTCATGCGCCATTCCGGCGAAGCCGAAGGAACAGACGAAGGATGCCGGGCGTACAGTAATCCTCCAGTTAACATGTGCACCAACCGGCTACGATCGACCATCGACGCAGCTCGCGCAGACGACCAACCAACGGACCAACCAACCGTTCCGCCGATCAAACAAACAACCGACCCACCGACCAGCACTGAGCCGGGGTGTGTCACATCTTTTTGTTCGGTACATTTGTCAGAAATTAATCATGTTCTTGTTTGGTCCCAAGCAACATTTTGATAAATGAGCCGCGTTCGGTGCAGATCTTGCCACACTCGCATCGAGCAGCTCAAAAACTGACTCCGTTCGTCAGTTGGTCAGACCGTCTGTCAGGCTGTCCGACTGTCCGACTGCCAGTTAGTCAAGTTGCGGGCCAGGTAATGATCTTGCCTCAACCAACCTTGGCGTTGCTCAGCCCGCCGGATTGCGGCCATTTTCAAGCCGCCAAGAACTCAAGTTTGTAACAACAATAATAATAAGAATTATAATAAAATTAACTGCAGCCACACTTGTTGCTGCGTTGCTGCAGCCGCGCCGGCGGTGGCAGTAGATGTTAGGGCCGTTAGGGTCCTCCAGCACTTGACGGTAGGCAGCTCTGCGTCGTCGTTGGCTGTGCAGCCATTTTGCCAAGCAACCCATCCGACTGCCAACGACACTCATGATGAGTAATAGTCTGTTAAAAGCTGCAGGTGGTGCTGGTGTTTGCGGTCCAATAAAATCGAAAATATGTTATTTAGTCCTTAATGACTGTGTTTTTACTCCGGAGACAGGAAAAGTCAACGTTGGCGAAGGAGACGGCCAAGGCGACGGCCACGGCGATGTTTTATAGATACAGAAGGAAATGGGGGGAGAGGGAAATGGAAATGAAATCCTATTCGAGAGCAGGTAAAATGAAACTGTACTGAACGTTTAAGAGTTGATGCATTCCAATCAAAAAGGTACCTTTGTGGTAATTAGCGTTTTTATAAACACTTCTCTTTACACTCTCTGTATATAGAATATAGTATAGACCTTTATAGACCTAAAATGTTGATGTGAATTCTACAAAATTCTAAGAAAGCAGTTTGTGGTTATAAAAACGATCCCTCAAAACAAGGATTCCACTGAAGATCTTCAGCTGCTATCAGAAGATATATACTCTTAAAGGGTCCACCCTTTAGCTATAGCTCGAAACGACTAAAGAATTTGGGAATATGTACTTTCAGAAATCAAAATTTAAAAAGCAGAAATATTCCTCAACACTTTTAAGGACAATATTTTTTCAGACCGAATTACTTTTAAAGATTTATACAAATGCTATGCTCATATCGAGGTGATAGATAGTTATTGGCCTATAAGAAAAGCCTTCTACCACGATTTTGTGATATTAATCATGGTTTTTTTCATGGTAGTCGGTATCCTTCAGAATCTAACGGTTATTCTCAAAAGCTAAATGCATTTATTTATCATTGTCTCAATGTGAAAAATTCCTTCAATCTCCCGAAGAAATTATTCATAAGGATTCTACAATCTTATACATTCTACAAGAATTCTTCAGACCTACCTACTGTCAATTAAATTGACAATTTCATATAATTTTTACTAAAAATAATTGAGATTTTAGGTCGTAAGTAACCTTAACCTTCTTTAACCTCAACCTCGACTGAGTTGGACTCAATTGAACAACGAAAATACGCGTATTTATGATGAAAGCTATGTATTTTTAAATTTATTTTTCAGCTGCTTCGTTTGTGAATGAGTAATGCCCGTCACTAAGACAATCAACGCATACAAATGCAACGCAAATAATTTACACAACGCGTTGAGGGCATCAATTAAGCAGGCAGTACAGCCGGTACGGCACGGCACGGCGCGATGCGGCGCCCTCGCTTAAATTAATGTTAAAGAAATGAAGCTACTACTAATTTTCAGACTTAAGCCAACGACTGGGAAGACCCTGCGCCAGCAAACTCCGAAGAGTGGGTGGTGGGTGCACACACACACACACACACACACACACACCCATCTTTGTACCTACTCGTATATACATACATACTTTTTTGTATACGTTATGAAGAGTGTGCAATAATTTTTCCGTTCAATGTTCACGCGTATTTTTTTTGAGAATAACAAAGCAAAAAAACAAAGAAAAAAGCAAACTATATTTTTGTTAAAAAATCACCATCGAAAAGTGAGTGGCGCCAATAAATTTTGTCAACGTGTTGACAGGCGCAAGAAAAGACGAAGTTAATCATGTTGACGCCATTATTTCAAAAAGTGTCACAATTTGTTGGATGTCACCACTTTTTACGAAACACAGAAAAAGCAGAACCGAAAAAAAACATTGCATTTAATTGCATTTTCGGAGTTTTAATTTGTTGCATCGTGTTACATCGGGCTTTTCGGTCTCGTTACCAACTTTTTAATGTCAAAAAGTTGACAAAACTTGAGGTTAAAATATTTACAACGGCTTCGAGTTGAAAGTTCAGAGAAAATACCGGGAAAATTAAGTGTCATGGCATCGAAAGCATTCGAGTATTAGAGCGCATGAGTCTGAGTCTTCAAGCAGCTCAACTGATTTTGTCCTCATAAACATTCGCATCAGCGTCCGTCGTTAGTTTCGGAAAAAAGCTAAAGAACTGCAGAAAAGCCAACACTGAAGCGCGCTGCGTACGCGCTTTTTATACAAAATACGTCGTGTATGTATTAAAGGAAAAAAAAAAAATTCGAAAATAAGGACGACTACTCAAGTGGTCGTTTTGAAGTTAAAATAAACTAAGTAATAAAATCCTACATCACTAGTATACACCATCGCTGTACGTGGGCAACATGGTACTACTACATCTTGGCCCTCTTGCTGTTCTTCTTCTTCTTCTTCTTCTTCTTCTTGTAGCGAAACGCCAACGTATGTATGTATGCTGCCAGCGCCATTTCCTTGCCGGCACGCCGCGTCGGAGCCTGGGGCAGCCGCTTTGGGCGAAGAACATCTTATTCGCTTTTTTAAAATGTCCAATAAAAATTGCCGACACATTCTGGCAATATTTCTCCGGAATCCCATATAAATCACGCGTTGTAATCCCTCATGCAACGTCGCTGTTCTCCGGCGAAGGACGGTGGGATGATGCCACGCCGTCGTAGTCGTTCTCGTTCTCGTCCTCGCCTTAGTCCTCGTCCTCGCCATTACTCGCAACTTGGTCGCGAATGATGTGCTGCGTGTACCACCAGAGAGAAGTAAGAAAGAAAAAAAAACAACGCAATATTAAAACACGGGACACGGAGAGCAGCGTCAGCGTTAGCGAATGCTTCAAAATGAGGTTGCTGTTGCCGCCCGCTTCTTCGAGCAGATTGAGCAGCATATCTTTCCTGACGCCTCTTCCTTTCTGGGCTTTCTTTTGTTTCAGTTTTTTCTTTATTTTATTATATTTAATTTTTCTTTCTCTTTTATTTCGTTTGTAATTTTTGTTACGTTGCAAAGTTTTACAAAGCATTTTCTATAAAATTCGTGCGCATTTTTCTTAAACAAGCAAATTCACAACCGAAGTGGGCGTAGTGGGCGCGGGGAGAGGGGTTGGGAGCGGCTGGGAAATACATACAGTAAAGTTTTGAGCAAGGTTCAGTTGAGCGCTGAGCAGCTTCGTATGCTTTCTTGAATTTATATACTCTCTCTCTCTGCCTTCGCACAGTTTCAGCGGCGGGCAAAAAAGCAGAAAAAATGAAGGAAAATTAGTTGACGACGTTGCATGCGAAAGACATAAAAATTATATCAACTTAATATTTTATTTGATGAAGTTGCGAAGTGGAAGGTACCGCGTAATTTTTTTTGAAATTAGATTTTATTTTATGACACAAAATGGATGATGACACTCGGAAGTACGAGTTTAGTATGATTTCAAAAAGATTTCGTTCACCAAAAATTTCAGTCCTTGAATGGAAAAGAATATATTAATGATAAAGAAAAAGTTGATCCATAAAAAGTGTTCGAAAAAAACTTTATTTTAGGTATTTTCTATAGTTTCTGAAGAGGACAGCATTTTCTAAACAATTTGTGAAGTTTTGCACTTAGCTTTTTATAATTATATTGTATATAAATTAACATTTAATTTAGTCATAAAAAATTAAAAAGAAACTAATCCTAAAAACCACTAAAAGCAAGCCGGTCAATGTTTTTTTTTTTTGTGTCGTGCGGTGCATTAAAGACCATTACGCTGCTACCGCCAGAACTTTGTCATGTCTATTACGATTAGCAGTAACAGGTACCTAATGGCAGCACTTACGCTCAGTATTGGGCTCCTCTGCGCTGCCGCACCATGCATTAAAACAACTCGAATAATTCGAGGTGTCGAACGGGTAGGTACATGCGTGCATCGAGCACGACTTCAAAAATTTATAGCTCGTATTAGTCGAAAACAAGGGCACGACAATAAATTCACCTTTTTCGAAGCTCATAAAACATTATTCACAGGATTTATTAAGTTTATTTCTTTGTGAGGATGGATGTTTGGTGCTCTCGTGTACCGCCAACAAGAGTGTTTCAAAGGATGGCACTGCTGCACGGTACTTTTTTTCTCTTACTTAAGCAAGAGCATGGAATGGTCTCAAAAGGACTGAACTGAACGAAATTGGACTGCACTGAACTGAACTAAGCTCAACGGAACTGAATTAAACTACACAGAAACTCTCTAAACTGAATGGAATCGGTGTGTATAGTACGTACCGTATTGATGCTTAACCGAAGTGTTCTGGCACTAAAGTATTCCGTTTTAGAGAGCCTCTAGTTTTTGCAAAATTTATTATTGCCAATGAATTTTCGCAAAATGATTAACGACCACCGAAGGTCATCTACGAACTCATAGTTTCGCAATTGTTTGAGCTGCGAACAAGTTCTGTGGAAAGCAAACTGAAAATCAATTCCTTTTTTTCTGACTTTATTGAGCAGTTAATGGTTATGCAGCAGCAGCAGAAGTGACAATGGTACCGGCGGTACATACTCAAATACTTTCACTTTCTTCTTTTTATTGTTATCGCTTTATTTTTTTCTTGTTGTCTTTGTTGTGTTCTGAATATCTACACACTAACATTAATGACTTTCCGGAGAGCGAGTTTGCAGGACACTTTTGCGTCGTTGGTGCTTTTGACCCCCCCAATTTTTTTCTCTAAATTGAATTCTTTTGTCATTTATGCCATTTAGTTCACAGACTTTGTGTGTGTCCTTCGTCGGTGTTAGTCTGATCATTTGTTTAATTATCTGTTATTGTAGTCAATGGCAACTACCTGTAGCTTCTAAGGCCTGCAGCCTGCTGGCTGGTGTGCGTGCAACACGTATTTCCCGAACGTACGTTTATGCAAGATAGAAAATGAGAGTGCGGCGGTGCGGCGGTGCGGCGGTGCGGTGCAGTTACCACGAGTAAGGTTAAGTTAGAGAAGTTGCCACAAGGACAAGTTGGTCCGCAAAGTGAATTTGAATTTATTATTATGCATTATTGAAGGTTACTTCTGCATTCTTAATGGATCAGGTGTTTATTACATCATCTGCTAAAAGGTACTATACGTTTGTTGAAGGACAAATTCTGGACTAAAACTGTGTCAAGAAGTTAGTAGAAGATTCTTTGAAAATGCATTTTTGACCTTGAAGAAAAAACACTTTTCAGTTTGACGCTAACATTGCATAATTTATAATATGAGTTTTTCTTTTTAATTAAGGACACAATCTTCAAGGCCAGTATTAGGCAAAATATCCTAAAAGATTGATCAGAACTTGTGTCTATAATGAACCGAAAACACTGAACCAAAAACGCACGCCATCAATTTTGAAAATCTTTATAAATGTTGTGAAAATTACATAAATTTTTTAACAAACAAGAAATGTGAAAATGTGAAACTATGCAAATTGGAGATTCGTAAGGTAAGAAAGTCAATTTTTGGCAGACTTTAGTTGAGATCAATTTTGAAATTAATTTTTATCAGATCATTGAGATCACTTTTTGGGCAGGCCATTTCGGAATATTAATTAAAAACATATTAATAATATAAGCGCAGGGAAAATTGAATAAAAATAATAAAAAATAGCATCCTGAATATTTAGTAGATCTATCTTTAGTACTTCTATCTTTGTAGAACTACGATCCTTTGAAAAGTACTTACCGTGATAATTTTATGTAATCTTATTTTTGTTTAGTAAGTATATGATGATTATTCCAATACAAATCGAAGTGCAATCTCGCACTCTCAAGTTATGCGAAAAAAATGGCGAAAAACCTAGCAATTTCTGCGCATAAAATGCAACCAAACACCACAAAAAACAACAAAAAAACAGTAAAAATACAAACATAGAAATGTCTTGTTCTGCAATTTTCTAAATAAACAAAAAAGATATTTTCTTATTTTGCAGTTTTCTTCAGTGATGCCAAATATGCGATAAGATAAGTAAATGCTGCCAACTCGAACCTCATAAATCTCTCTTTAAAGATGCCAAAAAAGCAAGCAGCAAGCGCGGCGCTGCAGTGGTCGAGAGGGGTCGAACCGAATTGCGATGCGCTGCAATTCGGAGCAATAACGCGGCGGCGGTGGTGGCGGCGAATGCAATGGCGGCCGGAGCGGGCACCGGAATGAGCACGACATCTCATTGCTCAACTGTGCTGATTTATTTTCACAGTTTAGAGAAGATTTTTTTGATGCGGTACAAGGAAACGAGCCAGAAGATGGATGATGCTGGTGGCTTCGATGGTGATGGTGATGAAGACGATGATGCAGATGATGAGGATGGTGATGATGGTAATGGTGATGGTGATGGTGAAGGCGGAAGTAATGCGCTGTTTTTTTCTATAAATATAAGAAAATTCGGATTCAGAATCGCGTTGGAAAATAGAACGAGAAATCGATAGATAGAGAGCCGAAAAACAGAAAAATATGAAGAAGAGGAATGAATAGAATATCATATAAGAGTATACATATGTACCACTTGAGCTTACTCATGGCCCAAGAGAGAGGCTTAGCGCCTTTACTGATATTAATGTGGCTATATTCAATGAAACTTTTATTTCGAGGCAATTTCTTTTGTCCTTGTCACAGTTTCAACAAAGCCCTTCCTTTGTCCATGTCCCTGTCGACCTTCTTCGGACTCACTAATACTCGCCCCATCGTGTAGCCCCATCCTTCTAGATATCAACCACGGCGGCCATAAGTTTTCCTAAAATCCTACAATTTGTAGTCATTTCAAAGGTTGCGAGGGCAACCCTTTTTCCTTTCTCTAATCCTTTGCCATCCCCGACCCCTTTCGGTTAAGTTGAATCAACCCGCTGTGCGTGATTCCTAACGCTCTTCTCGGACTTTTCGATTCTATTAAAATACAATACAATGAAAATTATTCAAATACAGTAAACTTTCATCCTTTTGCCCATTCAGAACTTTCAGATTGACAGAAGGGCTATTTCAAAAAGATCACCATGAGAAGAAGAAGAAGAAGAACAGGAAGAATTTTTAAGGTGAAGATTGTGGAAAGCGCTGTATAACTTTACGCATAATTTTGCGAATATCTTTGTATAAAGCAATAGATTTCTTTAGCACGAATTTGCACGCCCTTTAGGTTGCCTTTTCGTTTCAAATTACAAAAGCCCCGAATTTGAAAACCCGGACTCTGAACCCGAAAACCCAATTTAAAGCCCAAAATCCACAAAAAAATTATATCCAAATTTAAACTATTAAAATTTGGGGGCTTTTGAAATTCGATAACCATATCCGGTTTAATCTACAATAATTGCATTTATTTCATTTCTATTTTTACAATATGAAATTATACGATGTCTCTTTATGAGCATTGAGCGTTATAAACGCATTGTCACAAAAACCAGAAATCATTTGCGAGTATGTACCTAACAAATTTTCGGTGTTTCAGAAAAAAAAAATTGATATAAAAAATGCGAAAATAAAACCAATAAAATTTCAAAGAAAGGTAGGACCACTTCCTGCAGTCTCAGTCAATGCTGGTGAACAGATAAAGAAATGAGCGACGATACGTATTTGAAATGAAAACATAAAACAAGATATTGCGGAGGCGGTTGGTTGAGAAAAGAACAACAAAAAACCTTTACAAAATTGTTCCCAAAAACAACCATCGAGTCCAAAAAAAAAAGGGAAAAACTATACAATCAAATCGAAGAGAGAAGAAGGGTAAGATGAATTCGATCCAAGGAAGGGAAGGGTAGGTAAAATTCCCCAAAAAAAAAGTATGCAAGAGTGAAAGAGCAGAGGAGCAGAAGAGAAGAAAATAAAGCAATAAATTCTGTCAGAAATTTAATTTGATAATAAATCTTTGCTTCTAGCGCTTTGGAATTTATTTGGCTTACAACGCACACACACACATACATACAAATAAACTCATATGTATAACGTGACTCACTCACGCACGCTCAGCCACACACACACACACACACACACGTTCAACATTAAAACTGGAAAAAAGTTGAAGCGCTTGAAATCGTGCGTGCGTGTTTGTTAAGAAAGAACGAATGAGGATACAAAACATGACACTTATGGATGTTTCGTGTGTTTTTGTTTGTGTGTGGGTGTGTGGGTGTGTGTGCGTGTGTGTGTACGCGAGTTTTTGTTCAAAGGATGCGCCAAAGGGAGATCCTTTAACGCTTTTATTGCTATCACTATTATTTTGTATTTGTTTTGTTACTGCCATTGCAGCCAGTATTACATTCTTCGAAACATGCACACACACACACACACACACACACACAGACTCAAACAAATAGTCTACTCCCACACACATACGTACATATCTTCTCCTCCACTCGTCCTTAGGCGCACCGATCCATTTTACGAGTTTGTCCCAGAACTCTTAAGTGAATTCCGAAGAAGACCTTCTTCGAGTTTAGGCAATTGCTATCCACGTCGCTAACTCTAAAGTGAGTTCACTGCCACTTCGAGTGTCTTGTTCTGAACGCTCTGCGAGTGTAGAACTGTCATGCTAACATTTTCCTTCTTTAGCTTCCACTTCTTTGTAAAGAAAATGAGCGCAATAATTTTCTTCTTAAACCATGACTTTATTTTTTTTTTAATTTTTCAATTAAATAATATTGCACAATCAATAGTTAAGCATCCATAGGTTTATTCAATTAATCAATAATTTGATTTTGAATAATCAAAAAAGTTATTTGTATTGAACTAAAGAAGTTCGCACATTTATAAAAGTTTCTTTATATGAAATTTTTCTTATTATCAAAGAAAAAATAGTCATCAAAAAAATTTAAATTTGCTTTAAAGACTTTATAAATTTCAATGGTCAGTGAAATGTGATTAAAATATTAAAATTTTAAGTTTAAAATATAAAATATTATGCAAAATTGACAGCTTTGGTCATTCAAGTGTTAAAAATATTTAATAAGATTTTCATAAAAAAATAAAACAAAGAATTTCAAGGAACTTTCATAAAAAGACATTCACTAAATAAATTGCTCAGCTGACCCTCTTTTGCATAACATTGTGCGTTTTTTGCTTCAAAATTATTTTATTTTTATAATTCAGATGAATTTTTTTGTAAGTGCAAATATACATATATTGTGAGAATATATATGTTATATATATTTGTGTGTATATATATAATCACAATAATGCTATCAAGTTAAAAGTATATAGTTGAGAATTTTCATTATCTTTTTAAATTTTTATGATATATTTTATCATTTGAATACATTTTGTATTTTGACATTTAATTATGACTTTTCAATGCCAAACATCATTATTTAGTGTCTATTCGTCTGCTCGTCTGTCTGTCTGCCTGTCAGACTGGAGTCAATTATTTGAATCGTGTGTTTGTCAGCAATCATAAATTCTTTCGATTTGACAGCAACACTAAAGAAATCCTCCTACAATGCGTTCAATCGTCTTCATATTCTCTTCATTTATTTATTTATTACATTAAATTTTGAAAGAAAAAGTCAAGAGTTTTAGTAATTTATGTCGCGAGAGCAGCCGAATAAAAAGGATTCAACAATCTTAAGAGAAGACGCGACAAGTCAAATGGAACTAACTGCAATATTCAAAACAACAACTACAACTACAACAATGAAGGAATAAATGGAGAAGAACCAATATAACCAACTATTACCATATGAATCTAGTAACAACAATAAAAAAACCAAACTAATACCAATTCGAATGCCATTGAAAACAATATTTTTTCAAAATAAACACACACACACACACACACACATGCTTATACATTCATAACTCTCATTGGAGAGTCTCACATTGCGACATGCAGGAATTTCGCTAATAAAACTGCAAAGTCATAAATTAACTTTGGTTCCTGGCAGCAGTGTTTTGCTCCGCCTCTGGCTTCAGTTTTCGCCCTTTTGGTCGACTCTTTCGACACACACACACACACACACACACATACAAACATGCCTACATACGTATGTACATATGTACAGTTCTACATACATATAGAAAACGAGAAAAAGTTTTCTCTGTGCTTGTTTATTTGTTGCTCGGCTCGGCTCGGTTCGGCTTCCTCGAGCTCGATAGAGCTACTGCTAAATAAAGAGATGCGATCAGCGTTTCCGTTTCCGGTTTTCTGCTAATACGTTTCCCATTTACTTTCCGTTTCCAATAATAATACACGCAATAATACATACAAGAATAATAATAATAATAATAATGCGATAGTATGCAAGAAGCTGGAAGTCGAAAGAGCAAAAGGACGGTTAAGTTGAATTTATTTCTTATTGAAATTCGTTGGAAGCTGAAGATAGTCGTAGTCGGTCGTTCGGCCGATTACTCAATTCGGGGCCTTTACTTAAGCCTTTCGAATATGAAATAGTCGTAGACTTAGAATCAAGGCAAATAGTTCGAAGCTTATTCAAACAGATTTGAAATTTAAAATTATTTAAAGCAACAGTTGAGGCTTGATTTTTAACAAGATGGCGATATTTATTTTGAAGGAGGGTAACGACAATGTTATTAATTGTTGCAGTTAAGTTTAGAGATCTTCAGTTTGCGAGTGAGAACTTCTCCCTGTTGTTTGGATTTTTTCCAAAGCGTTCTTCTTAAAATCTATTTTTTAAAAGAGAACATCATTGCAACCATTTCGGAATGGATAAAAAACGGGGCTCTTTTTACAGCCAAATTGAAGCCAAATTAGAGCACATTAGAGTAATATTACACTAAACAGTAAGCTTTTTGGAAAATTAGGACTTTATTTTTCAATGATATAAAAATGCCATTTTCAGCATCAAAATTCTTTTATGTATTTTCGAGAAGACGCCTAAAGAAGCTGTTGAATATATCATGAATTACAAACGGAAAACATCCATCCTTTTTTTATTCTACGAAATGATTTTTACATTAAAAATCAATCAAGCTAATCTCCTCGATAATATTCGGGTAATTATTTAAATTTATATTTATTTTTTTTTTGCTTTTTACTTTAATTTTCTAGGGTTTTTTGTTGTTGTTGGCTCAACGTAATACTATACAACTTGTGGAAATTTTCCTCAACAAACTTTGTTTTAAATCATAATCTAAAAGTTTGCCTTGCCTTGAGTTTGTTGGATCCATTAATGCCACGCGGTGCCAACCGGAGTGTTACACGAGCTGTGTTTAGATATTTTGTTGTTGTTGTTCTTATTGTTGTTGTTGTTATTGTTGTTGTTGTTGTGGTGGTGGTGCGGTTGTTTTTAATATATTGCATTTGGGCTTCAAAGTGAACTGTTGTACATCAGCGAGGACGAAGACGGCAGATTTATTATCAAAGTCCAGACGCAGAGTCTGTGGCTTGGATGCAGTCAGAGACAGAGAGATTGAGAGAGAAAGAGAGAGAGGGTGGAAGCATGTTGGTGAAGAAGGGAGGGGGGAGGTGGTTGAGGGTCATATTGCTGCGGCTGCAATATAAAATGAACTTCTTACGCCCGCTGTTTTTGTTGAAATCTGAGCTAAGAAACTAACTCGTACACTGAGAAGAATGCAACAATAAAATATAGCAGAGTAAGAAGAAGAAGAAGAAGAAGAAGAAAAAGAAAACCCAGAAGAAGAAGATCACTAGAAGACAACCGAGACTACCAAGAAGCCAAGATGTTAAAACTTTTGCATCAAAATGAAAATAAAATTTCTATACAAAAGCAAATTAAACAAAAACAAAAAAGGAACACAAGTAAAAAAACAAAACCACAACGAAATGAGGAGAAGAAGAAGAAGAAGAAGGAGAAGAAGAAGAAGACCTGTTACAAATCCTTGCAAAGTCAGCATCAACCGGCGCTTTGTTGCACGATGTCGGACGGATGCGGATGGCGTGGATTGCATTCGAGACATCAACGAAGAGACTGACTGACGCAAAATATTATGCGGTTGGCCAGAGTTTCTGCCACGCTGTGCCAACTAAGCATACAAGAAGAAGAAGAAGAAGAACACGCAGAAAAAGGAACAAATTTCATTCGAAACTAAATAAAATTCAAAACTCAAACTCGAACAAAAACTGAATATTTCTAACGGAAACCGGAAGTATTCCATTCAAGCTGCTCCAGATGAAAAAGAGGAGTAGAAAAATGTACCCGTTTGCCACCACCCGCCAGCAACAACAACAGCAACAACAAAAACAACGACTATTGCAACAACAGTCGTTGCAAAAAGAAGAACTTTCTTCAGCAATGAGTTGAAATTTCGCGAAGCAATGAAATATTTTTGTTTTATTTAAATTTGATCAAAGTCGTGCCGAATCCTTGGGGACATCAGCAGGAGCACCACCAGCAGCAGAAGCACCACTAGAGATCCTGCAGTGCAAGGACGTTTCTTAGATGTCGGCCCAGTGGAGCACTTTTTTCTTTGTACTTCCTCCTGTTTCAGCTTTTTGTTCTTCCTCTTCTTCTTTTTCGTCTTCTCCTTACTACACCAATCAACCCTGTTTCTCTGCTTCTTTCTATCTCTCTCTGTCTCATTCACTGACAACTACTGACTTAGTACTTCCGGCGCGAGGAAGATGAATGTTTTCAGTGTCGACACTCTGACGACGCCAACAGAGTTTCATGTGCCATGGATGGACGATGTTGCCACTCCAAAAAAAAGAAAACAACCATAAACAGAATCAATTGCAAAAAGTAAGGCTGTTTTTCAGTCAATTTGGCTGACTCGATTGTTGATTCAGCAACGCTAAACCTCTTGCATTTTGGACGCCTTTCATTAAGATTTTGCACTATAAAACCACATAAAAACTAGATGAATTTTGAAATTTCAAATTTTTTAGGAATCTGAAAAAGAGTTCTCGCCAGTTTTAGAAAATTTCATTTTGTCTTGAAATATTTTGTACGAATATTCAACACTTTTAATAAGACAAGTTTAACATTTTTTGTTCTTGATTTTCAAAACTGATGTGATATCGTCCGTACACTAAACAAAAAAGCACTAAGAATTTCCATAAAATTTTTTCAAAAAAATTGTATCCATTATTTTAAATTTTTATATTAAATAACATTTTCATAAAAGTAAAGAAAGTTGTCCTGAAACGGATTTTTGATAGATCGCTTGTAAATGAGTTGGCCTCTAAAGTGGTCCACTTTGGAGTGTTTTGATGGTAAGTGGGATGGATGTCAACCAAAAGTAGTCAGTAGTGGCGGAAATAAATATTTTTTTCAGACCGATTGTTTGAGATTTTCAATGGATCGATCCTTTCCACGATTTAAAGCTTTACATTTATCTCTTTTAAATTTTTTTTTTTATTTTTTTATTTAAAATTTTTATTTTTATTTTAAATTTTAAATTTTAAAAATTTCTCGAGATTACTGAATGAAACTAATTTCTGGAGAGATTCTTACTTAATTTTTAGAAACATTTTTGAAGCCATGATCATTATGAAGAGGAGACGTTACTTTGCTGAAATAAACGGATTTTTTCTCAATAAACGAATACCCGGGTATATTAAAAAAAATCAATATTAATATTATTGAATATTTAACAGTGTTACAAATATGAATATAAATAAAGGGAGGAGCCAGGAGCACGAGTTATTCACCTACCTCCGATAATTTATGAACTTCTTTATGAACTTCTGTTTAAAGAGAGAAAAATTCTCAGTTGACACAACATTCTGATGAGCTACTGCCAGCCTGCTCAGTTATATTTCACAATAACTTATGTCAACACATTGAGCGACAGCGTTGCCACAGTTGCAAAACAAAAACGAACAACAAACAAACAACATACAACAAAAAAAGGAAATAAACAAACAAGCAGGCGGAAAGGAAGGCCTCAATAAATTGCGTAATTGCACAAAAAGTGTTGCTGCAGTCAGAATAAGCTTCAATATGTGTGTGCATTGTTATGGATGAAGGTGTGTAGGTGTTAATGTGAATGTGCGAGCGAGCCCGCGTTTGCATTTGTGAACCGCTGATGCAATATTAATTAAAAAAACAGCGAGAAAGAAAGTAAAACAAAAGAAGAGTCGACCGTGCCGCGTGTGCCGCGTGTGCCGCGCGACCGCTGATCCCGGGCAGCACTGTGTTGCGTTTATGGTTTGATGATTTACAGTCGCGACAATAAATATTCGCACGGCCGCTGCACAATTACATGCGCGATTTATGCGGCGTACGCAATATTTTATGCCGCCGCCGCACTCACAGAATTTATGCAGTTATTAATTTAAGCTGCGCCTGCTGCTATGCAACAATGTTAGCACGATCCAGCAGCAGCAAGAGTAGTGGCATCCATCTGCCGCTGCCGTTGGTGGCGCAGGCCGTTCGCTTGTTGTTAGTGTCGCCGCTTTACCAAAAGCAACCAAAGGAGCTCTGGCGGCACGAAATGGAAACTATGCAACAGACTACAGTGGCATGGGATGGATTGTTGCGAGCGCATCGTGGACACAAAACGAGATGATGGTTTGGTTTCCGGCTTGAAGTGATGGCGGCGATTGTGGTGGTGGATGAATGATGGAGGCCGTGGTGAAAAGGAGGTTATTTAGTTGTTTTTTTTTTGGGCACACATGCGTAGGCCGCTCTCACGCACCCATACTCACATTTGTAGGGACTCGCGTATGGAGACGAGACTCAATAAATTCCTTGTAGCTGTTCAGATTAATGCAGTGTTGAACAGCAGCAGCAGCATCAGCAGACCAACACAACAAATATTTGTTTGGGTTACGCAAACCTCGGCAAAAAATGCAATGAACACTCGGTGGCCTGACTTATGGTCACAACCGAAGAGTCACTTGGCGGGAACACAGGAGGTAACTGAACAAATTTAGTGTTCGCCATGAAAGATGTATTTGCAGTTGTTGTTGTTGCTGTTTTTGCCGTGCGCAACGGCTGTAAAACGAAAATGGCACTAAATATTAGTTCTGCGGATGAGGGCAGTGGTTTTGGTTGTTTTTTGTTGTTGCTATTGCCCAACTTGTTGTTTTTATTTGTGCTAATGGTGCCCTGAGTTAGTTTAACTGAAGCTTTGTAATGGCGGCAGCAACAGCTTTTGTCATCACCATCAGTACTGTGGTCATCATCATCATCATCAACACCATATTTAACATTTTAAGGCTTAATTCATCGTCGTATTAAAAAAAAAAATTGAAAATGGAAAGGAAATTGTGAAGTAGTGAAAATAATTGGTAAACGTTCGAGATGCGGGCTCCTCGAATCTATACACCATAAAAGAACAGTAACCTAAAATCAATCGGAAAAGAATCGTAGAAAGCGTGAAATGAAAAAGAAATGCATTCTTCGATTACTTTTAACCTCGACTACTTTTCTTGACTATTTTCAACAGCCGATTTCCTTGATTTCCTATTTTCCTTGACTATTTTCAAAGAAAACACAAAAAAATTAACAATGTTGATGATGAGAATGACTGCAGTCGGAGATTATTTAGGTGCCGGAAAATTTCTTTGTTCGTTATGTCCACTTCGTAATATAAACACTGGGTCAAGAGGACTTTGTATATAATTAATAAAATTATATAATGTCTATGTGTGTGTGTTAAGGAGTTATAGCACCATCCATCAATCATTGTTGAAGTCAGAAAATATTTTTTATCTTTAAAAATATTTTTTATTTAATATTTAGGGACCACATGGGTTAACATAAACCTTCTAAAAAAACTCCTTATTCGAAGGTAATTCATTAAAAAATAAAATGCCGAAAGCCTTTTTTACTAATTTAAAAACCTTTCTTTTTGTAAGTCACTGGGAATTTTTCACAGAAGTAAAATAAAAAAATTTCATGATCTTTGAAGAATATAACGCTATCGATATATCGATGACCGCAGCACTAGTTCGTCTGCTTTCATACACAACGATTTATTGCGTTACGAAGAGAGACAACACATTCCGGTTTGTGTCATTGATTTCATCAATTGCGGGTTTGTAACATCGCTAACTAATAAATAATGAAAGAAGAGATCTTCGCTAGTCCTGCCTAAAAGTATGCTCATTGCAATTTTTGTACTTCTTACCTGATATTAAATACTGATTTTGTTCACAGCCAACAGTCAACTAAATTTCGTTAACTATAATTATTTATGATATTTATAAATTATTATTATATACATCGTTATGTATAAAAAAAATTGTATAAAAAAACTGTAAAATTAGTGAAAAATTCATATTTGAAATATTATTCCACTACAGCAATAAATCTTCTTGTTGATATTCACGTGGTGGATTGTGGAATGTATTATTCTTCATCATAAGACACTCCTTTCTTCTCCTATAGATAAATATTTATTTAATTTTAATGGCTGACAAGCGCCGCCTACTTTAAAAATAGTTTATTTTTTTTCATACAATACATTAACATCGCTACTCGTTGTTAGGCGGCGCTGGCATGTCGTTAAACACTAATACAGGGTGCACTGATTTTTTAGTGTGGTAATTTTTTCTTCTTTCGATGTATAAAGTTTCCTAACAAAGTCTTTTGGGGGCACATAATTTGAAATCATCAAAGTTGTCTAGAAGCCAATTACCTCAGAGAACATGTTGATTAAAGGGACCATTTTGTCATACCTGCAAGCCGTGTATGACGAGCATGGAGCATCACTATAAGAATATACATATGTATTCTTATTGACAAGAATTAAGTATTTTATTTTTTTAATGCATTGATTTTCATAGCAGTTATTATGATTTTTTGATCCAAAATTGTATTTGCAAAATAAAAACCCTAAACGATAACCGTATCTAAGAAAAAATCCCCAAATTTTGTCTCATCGAATCCCGGGCTTTCTATTTCTTCCTTTCGATTAGTTAAAACGATTTTAATCTCCTACGAAACACTCTTTCTTGGTAGAAGCACGAGAAGTTATTTGCGGTTTGTGTCTTTGCTGCTGGAAAGTAGCGACATGGCTGTTGAGGTATGTTGTAGTAGAACTTGTGGTGAGTTTAACAATATTGAGTTCAATTCAGAAGCGGTTCGCAACGAAAGACTCTTTTTACACGCTTTAGCTAAGGCTAATTTTTTTTTGTCATAAAAAACGAGATTACATGTCGTCACTCTGAAAATGATTAACGACGAGCAACTACCAGTCAACCAGCCAACCAACCACCTTCGGTTCTTTACGTCCTGAACGCATTAATTTGATGAATTATTTGTAATAATAATTTGTCATTTGCGAGGCACGCGTTCTAGTTTAATAAGTATCTACTTCGAAGTCATTATTCATTTTTGATTGGACTGTCTCTGACTTTGTGTATGCAAAATAATGCATACGAACCGGTTGATGGTTGAATGGTTGCAACGATGATTTGTTTGGATTGTGGGCGTTGGGCGGAGCTAAAAGAGTTAAACAATGACGACCTGTTGATTTAATAATGAGCAATCCTTTTTGCTTTTTTTTTGAAGCAAGTTGTTGAAGAATTATATTTAGAGAATTTGATTTATTAAAATTTTAAGAGTATCTTTCAGCGGAAGAATTTTTCAAGCCAGTAAAAAAGTTACTGTCCCCGAATTTTTCGTTTAAGAAAAACAAGGTTTATTTTTTTTTTCTTCAAATTTTACTCATTTCTTCATTCACTGCTTGAGATTTAAATTTATAATAATTTTATTTTAAATTAAATCGTTAATTTTTTAGTTCTCTGGGTTTTTGTTCTTGTTGTTTAATTTTTTAAGATAATCATAATAGTATAATGTACAACTTAAGCCTAGAAATTTAAAATTAAACTATTAATTTTTAAATAAGTTTAGTATAATAGCAAAAATTCTTAAACAATAATTAATAATACATTATTTTCATTTCATTTAAAAAAAAATCTTAAAGAATTTTCTGTTGTTGTAAATGAATTGTTGTTTTAATTTTTAGAGGAAATAAAAAAAAAACCCAAAAAAGGAAAGAGCAATAATTCGTATAACATTTCTTCTTTTATTTTTTAAGAGTATTTTTTTTCTTAATTTTATTGAAATAGAGAGAGAGAGAGGGAGGGACAGTGAGAGTTAGAGGAAGAGGAAGAATCAGGGTTGGTAAGTAGCCACGAAATACACTTACTTCATGGCATTAAATTTTTTTGAATTTTTTCTTTCTTATTAGTTTCTTTTGTGTTGCTGTATTTATATTTGTTTGTGTGTGTGTGTGTCTGGGTGTGTGTTTGTGTGCGTGTGTGGATGTGTAGTTTTTTTGCTCTATACTTAATCTTATACTAAATAAATTATGTTTACGAATATGCTTTAATTTTCAAAATTAATTCAGTTTTGCGCAGTCTGCACTTTCTTTACGTATATCGGTTTCTTGTTGTTGTTGCTGTAGCTTTACACATTTATTTTTTTTAATTTTTTTTTTTTTTTTGGTTTTTTATATTTTGGGAAATAGTTTTAGTTTTTGTTCTTTTTTACATTACGTATGAAGAGAGTGTAAGAGTAGTTACGTATTTCTGTAGTTTGTGGCTGTTGTTGCTGTTTCTGTTTTACGTTCAAAACTTTTCAATATTAAATACTTAATTTTTTTTTTACTTTTTTCATTAATAATTAATGGCTTAAAATCTAATTACGTATACAATTCATTACTTCGTATGCATTTCTTTCATCAGCATCGTTTGGTTTTTCCCGAAATTTTTTCACTTTCAGTTTTTCGTAGTCATAGAATGTTCTTCTTCTTTTTCGTTTCTGTTTTAGCTTTGATGAGCTTGCTGTTGTTGTGGTTGTTTCTTGTTTGGTTTGCTTTTGTTTGTTTTGTTGTAAATAACTTTTTATAATAATTTATTTTCATGCCTTCTGGCGTTTTTTAAGTTAATTTTAGTTTTATTGTAGTAGGTATGTATTTATTTTACAATAAAAAATATTATCGCTACTTTTAAGAATATTTTACAAAAACTTTTTCTTCATAGAATAATGTTTTTTATTATTTATTTTTTTGTTTCAGTATACTTTAATCCATTTGTCAGTAAAATACTTTTGTTTCAAATATTTTAATAGAAATATTTTACAAGCTTAACTTAATTTTTTTTAGAAAGAGAAAAAAAAGAAAAAATCAAATGCTTGGCAACTTTCATTGGACATAATCGAGCGTTAATAATTTATGAAATTTTTTCCACATGAATATTTTGATATTTTCAATTTCAGGAAAAAAATCGTGAATGATTTCTGAGAATTAGTCTAAGAAGCAGTTTTGTTTTTGTTTTTTGTACTCATTGTAATCGAAACTACAAAATATTCGTTTATTTTTCATCTGTACCTTCGTAAATAAATAGCTACAAAAAATGAAAATAATTTTTTAAAAACTGGGCTCTAACAAAAACACTCATTTTAAAGCTCTGTGGCTGAATAAATTTAATTATTGACGAAATATTTAAATATTTAGTGGACAATCCTTAAGTGTTTAGATTTTGTCTGTGTAGATTTTCGCATTCCTTGCGCCGACCTTCTGGCAAAATTTTAAAAACGGACGTCAGAGTGTTTGAACTTTTCTTTTTATACTGTTTATTTTTAGTTTTACTTTTAGCATTCTACATTATATTGTCATAAACATTTTTTGATTATTTACAAATTATAGAAAGGATTTATAAATTATTAAATTTGCCAATTTCGCAAAAAGAAATTAAGAAATTGAAAAAACTCGATAAAAAGCATTCGTTTTGAATTTTGTGTTTTTCTAGGTCTTCGTTTCAGTTCAGTAAAGTATTGTTATTGCACTTTTTTAACCATGTGAAGTTAAATTTATAACACTTAGAGAATGTAAAGCATTTAAAATGGTCTTAAAAAATATTCTAAATGATGCTATAAAGAATAAAAAGCTCTTTTTTACTAATTTTAATATATGAGAGCTTAAGAAAAAGAGATCAAACATAATCAAAACAAAAAAAAAAGAAAAAAAGAAATAAACAACAAAAGAATATTCATGAAATTTGTTTTTTTAAAATTTTTATTATATTCAATTTAGGCAACAATTTTTCATGGCAACAATATTTCGAAAGGAAATTAAATGATTTTTTCATTAAAAAAAATTTTTTTTTTTAGTTTGTTTCAAAAAACTTGCATTCCTTTTTTTTCAATATATTGACAATAATTTTTTCTCATATTCTGCTAATCGTAATCGTGATATTTATAAAATTAGACAGAACTGTATTAATTTAATTCAATTGTTACTTAATGCTAACGTAAAATTTAAAGAAATTAACTAAAATTTTATCGATTAAAAATGAAACTGTACAAAAAACTTAAAAAAAACCTTACATGGTCGTACATAGAAAATCTTTTAAGAAAAGTAATTAATTAAAATAATTTGCACACTTTTTCGTCTCCTTTTTCAACTCATTAATAAAATTATTTATTTCTTAATTTAAAAAAAAACTCATGCTTGAAATAAATTAAACTTAATTTTATACAAATAATCTTGAAAACGTTTTGAATAATTTATGAAAAAGAAGCAACAAAAACAAACTTTTTCTCTCTAATAATTTAATAAAATCTATGCGCATTGCTGTTGTTGTTGTTGTTGTTGTTGTTGTTGCCGCTGTTGTTATGATGAGGGTGCTGGTGGTGGTGGTGATGGTGGTGGTGGTTGTTGTGGTTGTTGGGGTTGTTAAAATTACTCATAAACTTATGAACATTTTTAAAATCTTTCTCATCGTGATTATGATTATTATCATCATCATTTGTATTACTTAGAATGCTATAATTGTTTGTTGTTGTTGTTGTAGTTGTTCGTGTTGCGTTCGTATTGTGGTTGTTATGATTACTGTTACTGTTATTATTAATTATATTATTAATATTAGTCGTAATTAAATAATTATTATAAAAAGTTATTTTGTCCTAGTTCTGCTCTGCTAAATGCTGCGCCTGCGCCGCCGCTGCCGCTGCTGCTGCCGCCTTCTGCGCCTGCGCCTGTTTCTCCTGCTCGTTGAGCTCCTTGATCGCCTGTATTTCCTTTTTCAATTTCATTCGTCGATTCTGGAACCAGATCTTGATCTGTCGTTCCGTCAGGCAGAGCGCATGCGCCATTTCGATTCTTCGCCGGCGGGTCAGATAATGGTTTGTGTGGAACTCTTTCTCCAGCTCGAGGGTCTGATAGCGGGTATAGGTTTGGCGACCACGTCTCCGGAGTCCGTTTGTTCCTAAGAAAAACCAAAAAGAAATAAAAATTTAGTAACGAGATCAAACGAGATCATTCCTGCGAGCGATAAAGTATCGCGAATACGGCAAAGTACAATATATAAAGAAATATTATTATAAAATCGTTGAATTCAAATCCATATCAAGCGTGTAGCGTGCACCTAACGGCATACACAAATTTAATAAAAAAATAAATATCAATTGAAATTCTTGGTTAATATTTCTGCGTTACCTTTTAAGGTATGCATTACCGTCTACTCGTCAGTTGTTCTTCTTGTTCAGTTAACGGTACTTGTTGAAATCAACATTTCAGAAGATAATGATGATGATGATGATTATGATTTTTCGATGATGCAACTAGCGATGGACGACAAGCAAACTATAAGACTCATTTCATCTCGTCTTGTGTAGAAACTTGTTGATTACTTTTCGTTTACGAGTGCGTTTAATCAAAATCAAGCCTTAAAATCAAGAAAAAAGAAAAAACCAAAAAACCAAAAAAAAAAAAAAAATAACGGCACAACTTACAAAATGTTTTTGGAGAAATTCATGCTCAATTTGCGAAATTTTTTTGGTTTTTTCTTTTGAGCTCTTGTTGTGCACGTTTTCACGTAATTCGTTTGTTAGACTTAAACAATCTGACCATCATCAACATCAAGATTAACAGCAGCATCATAATCATCATCATCATAATTCCTTCCAACTGATTAACTGCATATTCAATGTCTTACTCATACCGTCTCGTCTGTTCGTTCATTCAATATCATTCAATCATTATCCCAATAATTTCGGCATTTCTCAAAAAAACTCACCCTCTCTCTCTCTCTCTCTTTCTCTCTCTCTCACTCACATTCACAATATTTATGAGATTAATTTGCCTCGAGTATAATAACTCAATTTAATAAAAGCGCTCTGGTGTCGCTCGCTGCCGCTGTTGCTGCTTTGATTCATTTTATACGATAATAATTGTATTCACACACACACACACACACACACACACACACACACACACACACACACATCAACACATATGCATCCCTACCAGTAGACAATATGATGTCATACACGCCCATTTACAGAGACGATCTTATCGATAATGAATTTTATGAAGTGTATAAACGCTGCAAATATTAACATTAAGTCAGAAAGCACATGCATTAAACTACGATACTTTAAACTTGGCCGAAAGCAATACATAAACTTGGCCAAATGAAGTATGAGTGCTGTAGAGAGTCATGAAAGCGGCAACGACGAATGCACCAAGTACAGACATTGCGACGGTGCGACGGTAGTGATGATGAACTATGTCAAATACGAAGCCAATAATTTAAATCTTATTTAGTTGGAGCCTAAGGCTTACTAATTTTAGTATTTGAGAGAGATCATGACAAAAAGTTAGTGACTCGATTAATAGCTTAATGCACATGACGCAATTGTCAGGAATTGCCTTCAAAATTTTGTGAGAAAATTTATTTATACTTGTATTTTCGAAAAATTATTGCTTTTCCAATTTCTGGAAACGAAATATCTCAAATACTATAAGAGCTATAATATAAGAAGATGAAAATTAAAAGGCAGAAGTACATTATCTGTCACTTGCCACGTACAAAAATTGATCTCAGTTGGTCAACTTGAACAACCTCCGTACGACTAAGAATAGTTTTTAAGAAAATTCTTCAATTCTTCATCAAAATGATACCAAAATTGTTATAAAAATGATTCGGTTCATAATTTGAAACGGAGACGTTTTCCGAATAACATTAAAGACGTTATGACATTAAGTTTAGAAACTATGACGAATATCGAGCCCTGTTTATAAACGAATTAAACCTTCTAAAAGCTGTACATATAATAAATTTTGGATTAGAATTTAATTTTATTTGATGCGAATCATTCTCCTGATAGAATAATTATGACCGAACTTATTCTACATTAATTTTTCACACTTTTTTTATGACATAATAGTCTACACTCTAAATCGCTCTGAGAAGAACTTATCCTGCTACGAATAATATTTTATAAGGAAATTTGAGATTTCAAATTAATTCAAACTATTCCGGCGGAATCAGTCTACAGATCTCTCATACATCGTTAATTTAATAAATTTCAAGAAAACCTACGTCTTTTTTTTTAACCACTAAATTTTAGTTATAAATGATGATAGTGTTGAACGATGATATTTCCTGATGATTTGAAATGAGAAATAGTGTTGCTGCGTCGGTCTCGACTGTAACACTCTACCTACACACTTTTTATCAAC
This sequence comes from Conops quadrifasciatus, assembly GCA_949752815.1. Taxonomy (NCBI): domain Eukaryota; kingdom Metazoa; phylum Arthropoda; class Insecta; order Diptera; family Conopidae; genus Conops; species Conops quadrifasciatus. Next base: position 15,204,676 of record OX457078.1, on the reverse strand, counting down.
ATCTCGTATTGTCGCCGATGATTGTGAATCCTTGCTGCATCGTATATTATAACGTTTTTTTTTTGTATCAAATGGCAACATAAATGGTTTCTTAAATAGTTTAACACCAGAATAACGTGGCCAATCTCGGCCAACGTGAAACACGTTACGCCGCGGTAACGGCAACAACAACAGCAGTCTGCCACTTTATAACAATTTCAAATAACGATCGCCTTCATTTTAAATGGCTAACAACGATAACAACAACAACAACAACAACAACAACAACAACAACAACAACAACAACAACAACAACAACAACAACAACAACAACAACAACAACAACAACAACAACAACAACAACAACAACAACAACAACAACAACAACAACAACAACAATCAAATCAACGAGGGCATCAGAAACTGTACACCGCGTACATGATCATAAAAATGAAATAAAAGCCAACCAACCAACAACGGCAGCAGCAGCGGCACCAGCCAACCACACGGCAATGACAATAACAACAACAACAGCAACAGCAACCATTAAAACATACGCACTCAGAAGCACTCGAAATCATGATTTCGATGATGATGATGCCGACGATCAGCCTACGTTACGTGGCACGAAGTTTTCTTGAGCTGAAGCGATCACAGCAAGAAGGAAATTTTATATTTATTGCCTTTGATTTTAGTGAAGGAAGTAGGCCGAAAGGCGGCAAGTCCATACCTCGACCGACCGTAAAAGGAACACAAGAAGAAGAAGAAGAAAGAAGAGGAGATTTGGTGGTGTTTTTTCCAGTTGTTGCGTACCGGCACGTACATACAAAACATACGCACGTACCTGGATTTTACCTGAAACAATTTGTATTACTTTGTTGCAGTCGCTGTTGCCTGTTGGTTGCTTGTTGCTGCTGTTGTTGTTGTCGTTGTTGTGTTATTTCGAACTACGTACGAATTTCGATCGACGATTACAGTTTGTTTGATCGTCAGCAATTTTTAAGAGAAATTCTTTAAAATTTCAAAATTAATGATGCCTTCGCTGCTGCTGCTGCTGCTGCTGTTGTCGACGACAGCAACAACTTGACGACGACGACGCCATTTTTAGATGAAGACGCTACGTGACTTTTATACGAAAACAAGACCGTCCTCGGACATTTTCTTAAGGAAAACCGGATGGTCTTTTTTACAAAAATTTTAATTAGAACGTTTTAATGATGTTGCATACGAGCTGCCAATTGGTATTGCCATTTAGGGTTGCCACTGGCAACCGAATGCTGCATGGCAGACTTGACCAATTATCGTGTAACATGCCAAAATTCGAGCCTGACTGATGTCGCGTTGATGCGACGAGCATTTATCATTTTTTGAGACAGACTCGAAGTGAATGCAATGAGAAGAAGAAGAAAAAGTCTACGTCTGCAAGAACTCTGTCTGTTAACGATAACGCTAGCATGATGGTCGTCAATGACATCGCGCGCTGTCAGCTCATAAGAAATCAAATTGTATTTTAATGAATTTTAATGAAATTGCAAATTTATGCCGACAGGCTGCTCTTAAATTTAATTGGCATTTTTTTGAGCGCGTTTTTCTTTTTGTTTGCGAGTTTTGTTAAAAGCCATTTTAACAAGTAGCAGCATGTTGTTGTCAGTCAGACGCTCCACAGTCGCCTTCCAAAACAAGCAACTAATGAATTCGAGCAGCTGTAGTACGTTATGAGCAGCAGCAGTAGCCATCATCTACTCTCCGAAACAAACAACCATAGCTAAAAGAAGAAGAACACCGCCAACAGCAAACGCCGGAACAACGGACGAAGTTAATAAATGAAAATTTATGCCAAAAAATACATAGAATTTGTTAAAGAAAAAGAAAATTGCTACCAAAAAAGGGTAGACTTTAGAAGTCTTCTCTAGAAGGGCAGCAGCCTTTTAACCATTTGACTTGCCTCGAATGAAAGAAGAAGAAGAAAAAATTGCATTTAATTTAAGAGAAATCTTAAGAAATAGATAGAAAAGAAATTGCGAATAGCTTCAAATTCATCATAAAAAATCTTTCGGAAAAGCATAATTTCACTAAACATAGACGATAAGTTTTTGTTACAGCGTTGAACAATATATAATGCATTTAACAAGATATTGCATAATATTTTTTATACAAAACCATAGTTCAGATGGGTTTAAAATCTTCAGACTTTCTTGGTATTTCTAGATTTTATTACAATTTTCCTGATTTATATATTCCTAGAAAGGGAAAATCTAGGATACAATGAGAATTTGCTTTAATGAAGTAAGTTTTCGGATGGATTCGGCTTCAGGACGTTAGAAAAAGCAAGTTCAGAAAAGTCAGGTTCTGTCTGGTTTCTGTTTTAAAGGATTTAAATCTTTGAATCAGACCAAATTTTTGTCAGACTTTCTTAAAAAAACTTCAGAAAAATATAATCTGGTTTCTGGTTACTTTATTTTTAATTATATGTGATATTTAAAAAAAAAAAGACACCATAAAATCTATTCAAATCATTGAAACCATTTAAACCTATCAATAATTATTCCTTTCATTTTTCTTTGAAGGAATAATTAAAAAAGAATAATATAAAAAATAACCCAAAAAATTTATGTGTGTGTGTGTGTAAATGAGCAGACTACACACACTTTCGTAATAATAAAGGAATTTGTCAAAATGCTCTAACATTCCGAAGTGCCAACGGAATCCTTTGCCTCTGGTGGGACCAGCACACGCATCCTTAGTGATCTTTAGAGCATAGTGTTAAATTTACTATTTCGGAATTTCGGTAATGTAACGTATGCAAAGGCATAGAGCTAAAAAAAAACAAAATACTACAAATAGACTGAACCTTAAGCAATGAAGACTGCCTGAAAAGGAGTGGAAAAAGTGCCACCGGAGTGGGAGAAAAGTGAAGAAAGAAGATTTTTGGCTTTTGGGTTCAAGAACTAGCAAACAGCCCTCATTTCCAAGGGCGCACTCCTCCTCCAATTGCGCCCTCGGGTGGAAAATGGTAGGTCCATTGCTTTTGATGGCAGAAAAACAAAATCCCTTCCGAAACGGAAGATAAATAAAAAGGGAGAAAAAAACTACCATAAAACTAAAAAAACAAATAAAAATAAAATAACTGAAAAACTTTTCAAAGTTTGGAACAGCTGTACGCAGCTGTGCCGGCGCACAGCAAGCATCGCGTTATTTTCATTTCATGTTCGTTGTTCATTCTGTCGCGTTCTGAAGAAGCTGCAGACGCTGTGGAATCTTTGGGAATACGTCGATGGGGCAGAGAAACTTCTTTTTCTACCTATATTTTTTTTTTTTTAGTTTCAATATTTAATTTTAAGGCTAATTTTGGGTGGGTTTTTGGTTTTTGTTGTTGTAGTTTTTCATTTTTCGTTTTTTTTTTGGGGGTTTTTGCTGTTTTGAAACCAAAATTTTTTGGGATTTTCGAAATTTCTTTGGTTTATACCGCTTTTGTTGGTTTCTATTTGTTTATTCTTAAGTTTTTTTTTTTTATATAATTTTCTTTGATTTTTATTTTTTTGATCTTTTTCCATGTTTTTTTGTATTTGATGTTTTACATTTTTTTTTTATTTTTATAAGGAATTGTTCATGGCCCCAGACGCCGCCACGTCATACTCCGCCGCATACGATACTCTCACTCTCTCTCTCTCTCTCTGTCTCTTGACATCGTATATTTTTGCAATGCCCTAATTCGTCTTGGATAAATTCCACCATTTATATACATATGCTTCAATGAGCACTCACACACACACACACACACACACACACACGTACACACACTGTATATCCCATCACATACGACAAATAATCCGCATGCGACAAGGATAATAAATCATTGGGTTTACGCCATGTTCAGGATGTCGCATTGGGTGCTGCATGCATGCCCTTCCATGTGTATTATAACTATTTAAACACACACACTCACACTCTTGATGGGTGTATCACATTTGTTACATATATACATACATATACTTTAGCACTTTGCGCTCGTTCGTCTGTTTGTTTGTTCGTTTGTTTCTATTGTGTTTGTTATTTTCGATATTTTTTGGCGCATTTTGGTTGTTGTTGTGTTTTTTTTTTGCAACATTTTTGTTGTTGTTGTTGCTGCAGCTACTGCTGTCGGTTGCTTCATTTGGCCGCAACTAATTTATTTGCTGTCCATCGTCAATATCGTCCAGCCATTAGTTAGCATTTAGACAGCAGCAGCAGCAGCAGCCGCCGCCGCAGCCGCAGCCCGGCCAGTATCGAAGACATTCAGATGGATTTGTGGAGCTATAGCCAGCTATGGCTATATCCGATGTGTCGGCAGGCGGCCATGGTGCAGGCTGTTTCGACAATTTTATGGCAAAGATGGATGAATTGATACGCTTAGCTCAGGTTTATTTTATTTATTTTTTGTTTGAAGAACATTTTTTTAAAAAAATTCGTCTCGAGTTGGGTGAGGCGAGATTGACCGCCATAATAATTTTCTGCCTTTCTCTCGTTTCATTCATTTATTGTTGAACTTACACACTTGTGTCGTCATTTTGTTGGATTTTATTTTTCTATAATCTGATGCGGTGTGAAATTAAATTTTCGATATTCGCCCTATTTTTCGATTATACAATTTTCTTCGGTTCGGTTTCGAATTTATCGTTTTATTGATGTGTCTTATTTAAAAGCGATTTTCTCCGGAAGTGTATTTTATTTATTGAAAGGAAGAAAGAAAGCGAGAAATTGTCATTTCACTTTAATCGAAGCAAAAGAGAATGGAGCAAAGAAAGTATTATACGATAAGATTTAGTATATATCTCAAAAAAGTAGGGATTTTTGTCTTTCATAAGAGACTAACTAACATTAACTAGCCGACTATAAAAAAAAGTATGGCTCTAAAAACCTTAAAACCTGAAAAGAAAAGGCATTTGTGTACTTTCAAAGGAAAACCTTTGGCATCTGCCATTTTCTTAAGTGTACCGCGATAAGAAAAATATAGTATCCTCGTAGCAAAGTCTCCATCGACGCGTTGCGTTGCGTTGCGTCGCGTCGGTTGGCAGTAATAAAATAAGCCAAAAGTTATTCCACCACTTCTACCGCTTTCAACCTTTAATTAAATAGAAATAAGAATCAAACAACGATTGAGAGCGTCGAAAACCTTCCGACGACGCATTCCTACGCAATTCAATTAAAAACTCTTCGCCCGCGTCGCAGGCACCGCGTCGTAGAAGAGATTTCGAGTGGCCGAACACGAGAAGATTAAAGGTAACAACTCAAAGGCGGGCCAGAGGGTTGCACAAAGAGGGGGGGAGGGGTTGCATTAAAGGGTTCCACAAGTGAGATTAAAACAATTAACTTAAGAGTTGTTCTGCAGCCAGCAACAGCACTAACCACCAACCAACGCTCAACCATTCAACATTAGAAATGAATACAGATTTCTAAGAGACCATTGGCGCTTTTAAGACCATAGAGTAAGACTGCTGGAGGGTAAGGAGGGCGGTGGAGTGCGGTGGAGGGCGGTGGAGTGAGGTTGCGAGCGGAGCTCGGGGATGATGAAGGCGTTGCGCGTCGGTTGGAAACTAATTTTCCACTCTGACAATCGAAGAACGTTAAATCTGTCAATTAAATTGCCCGCAGAGACGGCGAAGCACTTTCGATGGCGGCGTCAATGGAGTCGAGTCTCCGGAGGGGGGGAGAGGGAGAGGAGAAAGGAAGAAGGGCGATGGTATGTCACGTCAGGAGGCGGCAAGCCATAGTTGCTGAAGCTGCGCTACGTCGGTCGTCGTCGAGTAGGCGTATTTCGAAATGAACCGATACCGATATCGATGCCGATACGACGGGGATGAGTCCTTACCTTTTAAGGCAGGCAATGTTTAAAGGAATTCTAGGAGCAGAAAGAGGAGGACCACAAGTAACACCAACCGCAATTGCGTACGAGTATGTGCCAGGAGCTAACTCATTGCGCGTGCGATTATGACATTGCGTGATGCTTGCGGTGGCAGCAGCCGAGAGTCGTACAATTAAGTCGACTGACACGCACAAACTAATCAGCTGCAGCGCAAATGGAGATAGAAGGTGCCCCCATAAGTGCCCCAGAGTCCGCCCACCCGCCGCATTACTGCATGCCTGCTACTTTGCTTACCGTGCAAAAAGAAGACGACAGGAGAGAAGTGTGTCTAAGTGCAAGTGCCGGGTCTGATCTCGAAGGGTCTGATTCCTCGACGAATCGAATCATGGCCGTGGAGTGCGCAATTCAAAGCCAGCCACAGTCAGACGCAGTGGGCTGGTCGGTTCGCTTTGCTTCGATTCGGCCCATGATAGAATTTCAAATTTTTTCTACTGCAGGCAATCAGATTTTAATTACTTTCGTAGACTTAAGTCACTTCGGGCGAAGTCACCGTCACACGGGCTGAAGAAGAGTTGCTGCCATAACGTTGAGGCGTTATTGTGACCGCCTTTCCTCCGCCAAGTTACAGAGACCATGTTGTTGGTGAACTTGGTGCAACTAGATTACAGCCTGCTGCTGCTGCTGCTGCTGCTGCCAAACTGTAATCAAATATCACAAAAAACCACAATCAAGCACATACGCACAGAGCTCCAGCTACCGCCTTAGACCCTCCGCCCATGCACAAACGCCTGGCACGGGTACTCGCACAAGCCCGTGCGCGTCTGATGCAGTGACTGATAATTTTGCGAAAGCGATAAATTCTGTTGGAGCTGCAAATCAATGGCATAACCGAAGGTGGGCACGTGACTTTAATTAGTTATTGGCTGCGAAGGGTTCCTCGTGAAGGGAGTGATATATTTTCTGCCTGCAAGAGGAACGCAATAAAACATAGTGAAAATGGGTGTAAAATATAAAACTATGAAAGACAGAGAGAGAAAGAAAGATTGTTACGTCCTTTTCTCGGTGGTATCAATGGTACCAATCAAACCGGAATAATTGTTTAATCATTTCAAATTATGTAACGATTGCGCCAACTTTTATAGCGGTATGGCAGCATTAAATATCTTTAACATTTATTTAACGATTGATTTGTGTAAAAATATTAAAATTAATATTTGAAAGTAGAACTTCAAACATCGATCGCTTATAACCGAAACTAGGCGCCTAAATAGCGAAGCTGTACTTTCAAAATAGTCATAAATATCGTCGAAAATATCGTGGCCAAGAAGCACCGTCTGATAACACTATTCGTCCTTATGTGTCGCATTTTGTTGAGCACGGGACAGTGGAAAATCGTCTATACGCCGCTCATCAACGCCTAAAACGTTACAATGAACTGTTGGAAGCGGTAACAGAGAATGTTACCAAGAACCCACATGTGTCGTATCGTCACCGCGCTCAGCATTTTGCCGTCAATAAAACCACCTTGCGGCGCATTTTGAAGGACGATTTGCATTTGTTTTCGTATAAAGTGCAATTGACTGAAATAATATTGCCGACAGACCGTCCATGTCGCTTGGAATACGGCCAAACAGTCACATACCGACATAGAAGATGGCGCATCCTTTAATGAGTATACGAGTATTATACAATAAATTGTATAAATCTCAATGTAAAAAAGATATAAATCTTAAGGTAGACAAGAAAGAGTATAATCCAAAAAGCTAATTTTTATTAGTAAAAAAACAATTTATATGATAAAAATAATATTAAAGAAGTAGCCAATTATTTTGAGAATTTTTAAGTCTGACTAAAAATAAACTCGTTTACAAACAAACCAGAAAACGACAATACAGAAATAAATAAAAATGGCTTTTCAGATATCATGAAAATCAGAAAAATATGTAAAAAATTATAAGAAAAGATAACATTTCAGTGGAAAAATTTTGAAATGGCATAAAAAATGATTTCTCTCAACAAATAAAACAAAAATTTAATTGTCAAAATCAGCGCATTTTCGCCGGATTCTCAACGAATTCTTAACCAATCAATGAATGGTGAACTCCTTTCTCCCATCATCCCATCATGCCATCCTCAGGTCTTAGGCACTCACTCACGGCGCGCCGTAAAAAGGAATGTTTTGAACTCAGTTCGTTTTAATCGCTCACACAAATTATGCACCTTCATGGTATATTTATGGCCGCAAGTCATCAGAGCCCGAACATTGCGCATTGGCGCAAACACTGATTGACTGGGACGCAGTGTAAACTACTCGCGTAACGTGTAATTTTAACCCTTATGCGCCGCGTGAATTACAAGAAGATCATGCTGAAATCATCTTCGGCTCAGACGCAGGCGCAAAACGCAAATTGTACGCAAAGGAGGTACCACATGCATATTTTTGACATGCACCATGTTGTGTGCTTTTTTTTTTTTGGGGCCAAAAAAAAGCCTACAGAAAAAGTCAAGTTGAAAGGATGGATGAAGAACAAGAACAAGCACGGTGAATATAATTAAACACTCTGTTATGCTGGCAGCCATGTTGTTTTAATACGCATTCGCAAAAAAATCTACTCCGGCGAAAAGACCATGAGCCGGTAATTTAAAATAATTTTTAATATTTAGCAACAATTAGGCTTGATTGTGGTTCTTTGGTCGTGTTTTTCATCTTCTTCTTCTTCATCTTCTTCTTCTTCTTCTTTTGCTTCAATAATAAATTGCTTTTTAATAATTATTTACAAAGAGCACGGTCAATTCTTCTCTGGAAAGCTCGCAGCCTTTACAGATGATTACAGATGGTTGCAACAATGAAAGGGTTAGCTCAGAACAGGTAAGAGGTAGGAGGAAAGTGGTAACGGTCAGTGTTAAATTGAATTATATGCCACAGAATTTTGTAAAACGATGTAAAAGGGCGAGCGATAAAAAAAATATTTGAAATTTTGAAGCCCTTTTTGACTTTTACCCTTAAAAAAGGGTTAAAAATTTGTCACTCACCGAACAATACCAGCCAGAAGCTACTACTGGGGCCGACCAATTGTTATAGCTAAAAAATTCAAGCCATTTTTATCATCTGAGAAATCGAAAATTTGCTAATGGCAATCAAAAGATGCTGTCACCAACTTGAAAATCGAATATTGAGTATAAAATAAATTAAGCCAACACCTCACGCTTAATAATCGGACCGTATAAATTCAATGCCAGCCCAAAAGTAGTGTGTTGCCAATTGAATTCTACGCTAAGACCATTCGAACTGATCAGGCATACTTTGTTGCAATTTTCTTCCCTCAATTTCGGAGCCAGCAACGCCACCGCCACCAACGCCACCGCCAACGCTACAAAAGGAAAGCTTTAAACAAAGTGAGAAACGACAACGATAACAATGAGCAGGGAAAGCCATGGAGACCGAATAATGCCCGGAGACGGCGTAGAAAAGGAGTTGTCAGCAACAAAACCGAAAAACACGAATACCAACAACATAAACCGCAACAACTGCTTGAAGGCCCTTATAAGAGAGTCGCTAGAGCAATTTTCCAAATAGCGAAATGGTCACAGCCAGCCAAACTGGTTCGCCTCGGCGTTGGGGCCAAAGAGGACGGAAGAATCTGTGAAGGCAACAACTTGCGCGACGCAACAAATAATTGCTTAAAGCTAAGGATAACCGAGGACAATGAACGATGGCGATGAAGAAATACCGCTGAGCAAGGTACACCACACCGTCTGAACCGTTGGAGTCACTGGGAAGATCGTTTGGTTGGTCAAAGCCATTGAACGGTGGAACGATCGGTCGGTCGGTTGGTTGTTGGGTTGCTCGAAATGTCGGTAGGTACATGTTGTTGATCGATGCAACCAACTTGCTCTTTGTTGTTGTTGTTGCAATGCTCCTTCCATAACAGAAAAACTAACTTAATTCAAGAACATGCGAACGCATATTTTAAAAGCGTGCTGAGCGCGGTGAGAAGGGTAAGAAGGAAAGGAAGTCTGGAAGCTTCACAACAGGTTTTTTTTTTGCACAAAAGAAACAAAGACAAAGACTCATTCAGAACAGAACGAACAACGACCTGCTCAAAATGGTAGAACATTGCCATTGGTTCAAGAGCCTTTTCCAACAACTACGACTACGACTACGACAACGACGTCGCCCTCGACAACGACGACGAAAGAAAAATCGTTAAGATTGTCCCAGCCCGAGCGGCCTACAAGAAATCCCCACCAACGAATCACCAGCTAAAGGCCGTGACTACTCCCCACCAGACTCCTTCCTCAGGTCCTCGGTCTGATGACTTTTTGTTTAGTGCGCCCGACGCGGAAGGATGAGCCGGAGAGTAACGATCGAAATAAGTCAAATATGGTGGGGTTCCACGTTGACAATGAGGAACCGATCGTTAACGATCGGCACGAGAGAATGAAATTAGAAGGAAATCGGCAAAGAAAATCACTTGCGAGCGTATCAAAACCATGAGAAACCATGGGTTTTGAAGGAAAATATACTAGCCGAGAAGATATGCGGGCGGGCATTCGGGAAATTTTCCATAAAAGGCGGCAAGTTTCTTGGCATCAACTAACAAAATCTTACTGTACACATGAACACGTCAAGACAGGGCGGCACAGCAGACCAGAAGACCAGAAGAAACCGTGAAAACGGCTGATTTTCTCCTCGAAATCAGTGATTCGAACGTGTTTGAAATGTTGATCTGCGCACAAGCTCCAAAAACCTTTACACGATCGGAGAAATCAACTGAACCAACCTACCGGCCAACCAACCAACCAACCAACCAACCAATCGACCCAACAATCTCTTCGGTGCCCAAAAAATGGGGGCAAAAAAGGCACACGCGGCAGGGCCAATGAACCGCACCTTCTTCTTTCAGATTTCTCGAGAGTCATGACACAACTGGTTCGTTTGTGCGTCCGTCCGCCATGTCGCCACGAAATGCCGAACGCTTCAAAGACCTCATTTTTTTGAAGCGTAACCGCAGTTACTTGGACTGTTACCGATGCCAATGTTGGTTGGTGCTGCTGCTGCTCTTGCTGCTGTGTGTACTTAACTGATCGTGCCAATATGATGAAATAACGTGCACATTTAAAAAATGGCGATAACATCAAGTCGGAAACTGGTTCAACATAAAAATTCGGCAACTGTAGCCTGCTGCACTCTGTCTCTTCTTCTTCCTCTCGCTCTCGCTCCAGTGGAATTTCACGGCAGGTTCGAGGCATTGCGTTTCAAAGATGATCATGTTTTAAAGTTATGCACATTTCGAGGCGCATACGAGAGCAGTACCACAGTCCAGGCCGACTTCGTCTGCGCATGCGCACCGACACGCTCGCATACCGCACAAATCATTGAATTAATTCATTGCCCCGAACAGGTACACAGGATGTAAGCCGTGGTCCGGCGCGACATGGTACCGACATGCAACACAATGGCGCGTCGTTGTCCTCCAAGTGTTTTTAATTTCAGGTTGCTTCGTTGGTTGGTTGGTTGCCGGACGGAGGCACGGTCATCTCGATCAGTTGGTGCCATTTAATCTGCAACATTTTAAATGCGTCTCTATGGGAGAGAACGGAGAGTAAAGAGTTGTCCTTATGCTCGAGCGATAAAAGGACCAACGCATGGTGAGGTTTCTCGAAACGGTAGCCTTTTCATAATTTGGTGGATGGCTCATAATGAAAATGATTAGGGTCTGCAAGAGTTTAGAAGAGAGAGAGAGAGAGAGAGAGAGAGGTAGAAAAAGAGGCGGAGAAAAAACCGCAACAGTGACGACTAAAATACAAATCAGTAGCTACGACGCCGCGTGGACTTAAAGAAACTGAAGCCAATGATAAATAATGAACGAAGAGAACCTAAAAAAGACAACAAAATAACAGCGAAACTTTAGAAATTTACAGATTTCATTAAAAACCATAAATTCTTATAATATTTTTTATAGATTTTTATTTTTCTTTGACCCCAGAAAAAGATACGCATTCGGTAACTTCCAGCCGATAGAATGTCATCTATCAAGCATTTAACATGAAAACATATTAATTATGAGTATTTCGAGAGCTCACTCCGTGAATGGTACAGCCCTCATTTGCTCACATTAACCCGAGGAACCGCCATCAACAAACGAACAGCAGAACTTTAGCAACGAAAACCAAGGCAAGAAGACAGAAGAGACTAATGTTCCGTAATATCTCAATTAAGAATGGCCCTTCCTGCCTGCCTTCCTTCCTGCCGTCTTCGGATTTTAAGAGGACCCCCCCCCCCCCATGAAAAGAGAGACAAATTCAAATTCCAAAGAAAGAAATGAATGAATGAACGAACGAATGAGTGAATGGATAAAAATTGAAATAACTCGATATAGCACGCGATTTGGACGAGAACGTTAACGCCTTACGGCGCAGCAGGAACGATTACAATAACAACGATGATGATGATGATGACAATGATGATGATGACGACGACGAAGTCGAAGTCGAAGCCGACGTCGATGGCTTTATTAGGAACTTTTTGGGGACCAGTTGGTTTGAGGACTTAATCTCTAAGGGTCAATATTCATTCAGTGCTGTCAATAAGGAAGAAAAATAAAATAGAGAAATAGTTTGAAACAACAAAATATGGGAGTGGACAACGAATAAAAAAGAAGAAGAAACGGTCTTTCTCACATACTTTAAACAGAAATGAGAATAAAACAAGCGGGCCGCAAAAAAAAAAAGATCTGATATGACCTGCTCAGCTGACCATTGACAATGACAACGGCAACAATGACGCTGGCGGCGACGGACGCCGGACGTAGGGCAACTCAATAAATTGCCACATGAAGTACCACCAGCTTGTTCGGTGTCAAGCAGCTTCAGTATCACCGAGAACTCATCTGCCAGTGCATAAATAAAACTTTCCTCCAGCGAAAGAGGAGGCAAAAGGAGGGGCGAGGACGGCGACGACGACGACGACGACAACGGCTAGAAAAACACTACTTGTTGTACGACCAGTTGATATTAACATTTATACAGTAAGAAAATATGATGTCTTCTGAGCAATGTACTCGAACGGAGACGGCGACGGCGATGGCGATGGCGATGGCGACAGCGACGGCGACAGAGTGTTTGAGTTGGTATCTCAGTATCTCTGTATCTGTATATTTCCAATTTCAACGTTCATTTAACAAAAACTATTCACAAAGACAGCGACAACGACGACGACAACGACAACGTACGTTTGCAGCAATGGATGGATGGATGGTTGGTTTGTACCGGCTGGTGCAGGTTCCTAGCAACCTACTCATGGTCAGACGACGAATTGGCTGCAGGCGAAATTTTCACAGAACAGCACTTGGTTGTAGCAACAGCAACCAGCAACAGCCGCATAAAATAAAGACGCAAACGAGGAAGAAAACAGAACAAAAAAAAAACCCAAATGAAAGTCAGCCAATAAAAATAATACCGAAAAGTAGAAAAACTGGGGGACGTCCTTCGATTTATTGCGAGAAGGCGGCAAAAACTATTGAAGTACGAGGCAGTTTTGTCCAGTTTGTGGAGAATGAGCGCTCGTTTAAGAAGAGCCAGAAGTGAAGGAGGGCGGGTTTGGGGGAAGGGGACCACAGGAGAAGGAGAAAAATGGAGAATCATAAGAAGTACTCAAATTGCTCACTTGATTATTGCTAGAAAAAAAAGTGTTGAAAATATAAAAATAACTAAATAGTTTTTATGTTCGTGGTAAATACATATATGTTGGAGTATGTGTGTGAGTGTGTTTTTAGACACTTATATATGTATGTCGGTGTTGCATGCTGTTTGTTTGTCAGCATTTGCCGGCTTGTGTCGTTGTATTATTTTATGGCGAATGACTGCAGGCGTCAGTAAATAAATGCATTTGCCGCCCGTCCGTCCGTCCCTCGGTCCGTCCGTAAAAGTCATACGCTGCAAATAAATATATTTCTAAAAGATGACAATCAAAGCATTTGTTACTGACTCGGCAATAAAAGTGCTCAATTGCCGCCGGCCGACATTTGTTTTAACTGCTTTATTTGGTCGTAGCGTTGGCGGGAGGGGGAAAGAGGGGGGCACTGGCGTCACCGTAACAACGGAAGCTGGACCAATTCGATCAATGCTCAAACTCTGTCAAGTGTTCGGGGGCGGAAACGGAAGGACATTACAGCTCGGTTCATTAATACTCTAGTTGTTGATTTTGAAGAGGTCAGCAGTGGGTTGGGAAGGGGGGTGGGGGGGAGAGGGTAGATGCCTGGTGAGTGGGAGAGTCCAGTGGGTTGACTAAACAATAGTTTTGTTTGGTTTTTGATTGATTTGAAAGCAATGTTTTTCCAAAGGTTTTCTACTTTTTCTGCAGTTGTTCAACACCAATTTGTTGGCTCGCAATCGAGATGTAAGCACGAGACGAGATCAGGAGACGTGATCGCGAGACGAGATCACGGAAAACTCAAAAACTGAGAGTACTGCTTGGGAGTACATACTTTATTTTATGAGCCATGTTTTAAGCTTTGGGCGAGCTGAGTTGTGTATAGTAGACCATAAAACTATCAATTAATTATTTTATTAAGTTTCTAATCGATCTGAAAAGTAATTGTAACAACTTTGTAGTCTTTTAGCTACCTCCTTCCCTTTCAAGACCGCCTTAAATTTACCGCCGAAACCAACCACCATAAATTTAAATTTTTAATTTTTTTCACGCCTTGCGCTTTATACATAAACAACTTTGAAAAACGGTCAAAGGAATCTCGCTAAATAAATTACTTGCGCCTTGATTTGTCACGCCCACTCATTTAGCTGGCGTTGCTGCTGCTGCTGCTGCTGCTGCTGCGGCAAACAACTAACGTTGTTCATACCTTTCGGACGTGACGGAAGGCGCACATTTTGTCATGCCTCAGGATCAAAAAGTACTTGCAAACATACAGAGAAGAAGAGGAAAACGCATACAAACGTAAAGTGGATAAATGAAACTAAAGATAAAATAAAAAGGAAAATGCCTACAATAACCACAACAAAAACAAAAAGCACACAATCGCACACAATCGTATGAAAACAGCGAACGAACGAACGAACCAACGAACCAACGAAAGCCAGTCACACTGCACGACGTCCGTCGACTTGAGGCAGACACGCCATTAAGCAATATAAAAAAACAACAAAAAAAAACAACAAAAAATCATCCAGAATGCGTTTTTAATTGCTACCTTTTTCTTTTTTGGGAGCTACCTTTTTTTTGTTTTGGAGTTTTTTGTTTTTGGATTTTGTTTTTCTGGTAGTTTTCTGCAGGTTTCTGTTGTTGTTGTTGTTGTTGTTG
The DNA here is from genome assembly GCA_949752815.1 of Conops quadrifasciatus. Classification (NCBI taxonomy): domain Eukaryota; kingdom Metazoa; phylum Arthropoda; class Insecta; order Diptera; family Conopidae; genus Conops; species Conops quadrifasciatus. The sequence goes on along the minus strand of OX457078.1, from coordinate 15,189,536 downwards.
TAATAGTAGTAGTAGTAGTTGTTGCTGTTGTTTGGTGTTGTAATTGTGGTTGTTGTTGTTGTTGTTGTTGTTGCTGCTGTGTTGTAATATGTAGAGGCGAGCGCTGTTGCCTGCAGCGCGAAATATTCTTTTTATCTGCATTTTTATCTTAACACGTTTATAATCGCCGTAAAGTTGCGTGAACGTCGTCGTTCCCACAATTTGTGAGGCTGCTGTTGTTGTTGTTGTTGTTGTTGTTGTTGTAATCGTTTATGTCTCGCCATTTTGATTAAAACGTGTGTGTGTTACGCATTACAATGCCACGCAATGAATGCCCCTTTTTGTTTTAGTTTAATTACGAAATCCTAAGGAAGTTATGAACTCACCCTGTATATAATAAATTTAATCGCCCCGCTTCGATAAGACAGGCAATTAAAAAATACAAGGGCACTGCAAAAGCAAAAGCAAAACCAAAACCAAAAACAAAAAGGAAAGGAAAAAGGAAAGGAAAATGCAAAGCAAGCAACCACCAACAAAAAAAAAAAAAAAAAAAAACAAAAAAATACATTAAAAAGTGTTAATGTTTTTTCTTGGTATTTTTTTAGGAGGGGCGGCCCTCATGCCTGTGCCCCTTCGGTAGGCGTTCTGAAATTCAAATCTTTTCTTCAGCGCTAAAAAACGAGGAAATTCTAGCTCCCGTTTAAAAGTTGTTTTTGCTATCATGTCTCTTGTTGGTTGTTGTTGTTGTTGCTGTTGCTCTGGCCTCTGCCTTCGCTCTTCGTTGCCTGCCACACGGTTCTTAAAACCGTGCAATATAAGGACATAATTTAGTGAGCTTCTAGAGCGCTTCTTGTCTATTTTGTAGTTGTAAGGAATTTTAATGTAGTAGAGTTGGAGAAAAAAAACCCAAAGAACACAAGATAAAGAAAACAATAAAAGCAATGAAAATTGATGCAGAGAAAAAAACTCATTGACGACGGACGATGCTGGAGTAAGAGCTATGAAGAATCGGAAAATTATTGTTGCGCTTTCGACATTTTGGAAGGTTAGTTGTTTGGTGATTAAAGGGAGGGCGGCAGGGTGGCCGAATTTCTAGACCTTACTTAAAATCTAAAAAAGTATCGGAAATCCTCGAGCAGGATTCTTGCGGTGGGATGTACCCACCCAAGGAAGGCATGATGCTGCGAGTATATGTTAATTTTAACAGGTTCTCTTAACGAAAGCAAAAAGTGGCCAGATTGATGAGAAATGTAATTGCTTTAGCAACAATACTCATGATGAAAGTTTGGCGGGAAAAAGTCAACGAAGAGGAAACTTCAAGATAAAGCAAGTTCAATCAAGCGTTTTCGTTTGTCTCAAATAGTTTTAATGTATTCTGAAATATTTTTTGCGGTGCATGAAGGAATGAAAAAATACTAATGGATTTTAAAAATTTTCTCAACAAATCACAGCCGATTGGCAATACCGCCGAACACAGGCTTGTCCATTAAATACGAAAGAGGAGAAAGTCATGGCCTGGCATGGCTTTCTTCAATTCCGGAACTTTTTTCCAATTTCGGGCGGTTAGATTGTGTGTTGCTGTTGTCTAGTATTTTTTCGTTGCGTAAATGTTGCCCGCGGATGTTGTTGCTCTGCGGAGCAGACCGCTAGTGGGCAGCTTTGAGCAATGAGGGTCCACTGAACTGTGTGTAACCACCGCAGGCAGAAACACCCAACAAAAAGGTCGCAGCTGGATTTATGTCATGACTTTAATTGGCTTCCGATGGCTTGAAAGTAGCTTGAAATGAGTCCTGGAAATGGCACGCAGCGTCAACGACTCCGTGAAATGTGGTTGCAGGACTGGAGAAAGGCGTTGGAGTTGTTGTTGGCGGAGAAAAATGCGCAACAATTATTTTTGTTGACGTTTTGGGATATTTTCAGTTTTTTTTTTAAGTATTTCAAAGAATAAAGTGTGTAATTTTTTTGAACTTTATCGCTTCAAATGCTATTTTATAATAATAAATTCAAAATAAGGCTCAAAATTGTTTCAAGATTTTATCGTCGCTAAAAAAAAGTAAATAGTAAGAAAATAAGGTTTCCTCAAATCTCAAAATTTGAATCAAGAAAGAAAAATTATTGCATTGAATAAATAAATAAAAAGCGAAAAATCTATAACATCAAAGAAATCCTTTATGCTCTATAAAAAAAAGTGGCACCACTGCGTTAACTCATTTGCTGTTGTTTTTCCCGTTTTTTCTTCTCTTGCTCTAACTTCAGACTCATTCAAGGGTTGCCAGGGGCGGGCATTGGAATTGCGTTAAAACACATTAAAAATAAAAAAATTTAAGCTGAGGTCAAACATGTGTTGCTTGCTCTATGGGTTGGTGGGAGAAGGGGCTAATGGCGCTGAGACAGGGAGATGAGAAATGAGAGAGGTCACTTTTTACCCCTTTTTCCATAACCCATAACTTCAGCGGCTGGCGCGCGTATGAATTGAAAATATTTGTGAGAATTTTATGAATTCTTCATGTTGTATTAAATTTTACTTTTTCCTATACATACATTTTTCTTATGGATTTTCACATATCTACTTTTTTCACATTCCTTTTCCACTTACTTTTTGCGCAACTTCAACGTTTTTTACGCAAAAAAAAGCAGGAGAAAAATTGCAGCGCGTTGGGGCCGAAGAACTTTTGAGTTACTGTCGACAGCAGTTATTCTCTTATGATAATGTTAGTAAGAATGTAATTGTGTGAGTGACTGTATGTGTGTGTGTGTGTGTGTGTTAACATTAATAATATAGATTTATGAACACATTTATTTTTAAAAAAAATATAATTTTAGCATTTTTATTGTTTATATTCCAGAATGTGAGAATGCCGTTCTTTATAGCGCTTTTTCTTTGTTTTTCGTGCGGACAAACTCACTTCGAGTACTTGCGACAGTCACAAATTCTGCAACCGTAATAAAAATACGTCGTCGCTGAAGAAAGTTATAAAAAGTTGAAAAGGAAAAGGAAAGAATGATAAGAACAAGTTTTATTAAAAACTTCAAAACGTATGCACGACTGTAAAAACCTTGAAAATATTTAAAACAAAAAGAATTCAGATGGAATATGAATTTTTTGAAGGAGAGCATTTTTTTTTTTTAGTAGACATGTATTAAAACTAGAAAAAATTTGAATAAATAACGAATAAGTAGAAATATTACTCTTACAATGCGATTTTCTCATCGCTCAATTCAACCCCATCGAGCTCTCAATTTTAACGTACTCTGCAGAGTCGCTTATTTTTCAGACTCTCTTCCCCCTTACCCCCTTCCACCACACTCCATCACTCTGTACCACCTTCTCCTTCTCCCTGACATTCATTCTTTGTCACTTTATTAAGTTGAACTCTGCTATCTTCTTCCTTATTCATTGGATATTTTTTTAAGACGATAATTTTCTTTCAACTTTTCATAGCTGTCTTCATCGCCGCCTCCATTTCTCAAGGAGTTGCCATCTTAAAGCATGAACGTAAGCCATTCGTTCTGAAACTGACTTTAGAAGTTTTCTGCCAAAAGAAAACGAATAGAAATATGCCAAAGACTTTAGTCCCAGAAAAAATAGAAAGAAATTGCAGTGTGAAATAAAGTACGAGTACTATTATTTAGTTTTGCAAACACATAAGAATTCGTTTTTTTTTTTAATAAAATAAAAGAATTATTAAGAAATAACTATATATAAAATAAAATAAACCTATATAACTTATTATATACATAAGTTCTTAATTACACTTATTTAAATTGCAAATGATAAATTAAAATAAATTTATAATTTTTTATTTATTTTTTATTCATTTAAAAAGTGAAAAAATATTAATTTTTAAAAAAATTAAATTAAATTTATTAAAATTTTTCAATAAAACTGCCTAAATTTGTCATAATTTTTAACCTTATTAAATTTCTAACTTAACTTAAGCTGTAAATTAAAATTATTTTTTTAAAACCAGAAGCCAACATATAATAACTAACAAAATCTTGGTAACTCTAACCATCTTCAGTCATCTTCTTCACAACTGAATTTTCATAACTCAACAACCAAAACTCATTTATTTATCACCTACACACACCTTTGCAGACATACAAACATACACACATACACACACACATATGAAAACATGCCTACCTACATTTTTCTAAACGAATTCTTGCTCACAGACTCACGTATAAAGACGCTCCGTAGATTCAACCTTGTCATTTGGCGCCATTCCTTTTGAGCTAAACTTTCTTCAAGGAAATATTAAACGAAGCTTAACGAAGAAATCTTGATTTTTATCTCTGAGATTTCTGGCGCTTCTTCTTCGTTTCCATGGATCTTTCTCCTACCTCATGGAACCTTTCTACTTCCGCCTGAATCTTTCTTTCTTCATAAGCATTTACCATCAACGCCACACTGCCTCGAATACATCCGGCCACCATTGAAAGGCTTCAGCAAAGAATATGTATTGTATATATATTGTATATTGTTTGGCTTCAGGTTCTCTTGAAATACTCTTTGTTGTTGTTCATGTCGTGCATCCATGCAAGCTAAGTGAATGTGAAGCGCCATCTACACTTTCTTTTTATAAACAAAGCAAGACACTCGAAAACTACTCGAGAACTAGTATTCGTTTCGAATGAAAATAAAATAAAACTATAGTAAAATTAATACCAAAGGAAGCATTAAAAAGAAGAAGAGGAACAGTGGTATGGCTGAGGCGGAAAGGGGAGTGTGGGGGGGGGGGTAGTAGGAGAAGAGGGTGTTGCTTTTACGAAGGTCGTCATCATACGCGCACTCGGGAAGCCCAATTAGACAAAAGATATACGACACTTTGGTGAAGCTTTATACGATTTGGAAAGAAAACTGTGCACGCAAGCAACAACAGCAACAACAGCAACAACAGCAACAACAGCAACAACAGCAACAACAGCAACAACAACAATAAAACACTTCATGAGTCTAACAATGAAGCGTGTAATTACAATCCTCTGGCAACACGGAACACTGAAAACACGACGAAACAAGGACATTTATTATCCTAAATCCAAGGTACCATGACTCGTATATAAAATGTAAATTTGAAGAGGAAGAGGCAGAGGACTTGAAGGAGGACAGATGAAAAGGAGTTGCGATGAGAAGAGTCAGGTGGCAACTCTAAATGAAAGGGTTGAATGGTTGATGGAGCGCATCCTTGGGCGGTACAAAACATGAATGCGAGATTTTGTAACTCGAAGGGTGGGGCGTGGCTCTTACGTACGTAGGTTGTAAGGGTGTGAAAGTATGTGGGTGTGTGTGGGTGTGTGTTTGTGTGTTTGTGTTTCGTAAACGTGGTATTTGTAAGCGTTACAGTGTATAATTACTTTACAAGTTCATTATAAACAATCATAAATCTATAAAAACAAACACAAACATAGACACAAAGGCTTGAAGTTATACGTATCCGTACGCCCTCTTCCTCTTCTTACAACTACCGGCAGAATTTCTTCAATAAATTCATTTCTAACACTTTCTTTTTCGTCTGCTCTCGGCGTTTCTTTGTTTTAAGGCGAAGAAAATTTTTAGTCTCAATGAAAACTTCACCAAAAAGGATAAGAAGGATGAGTAGGATGTTTTGGTGGGCAGCAGAGGGTGTGGCAGGTGTGGAGTTAAAGGTGGAGCTGGTGGAGCTATTCAGATACAATAGACCTTATTTCTGTTCTGGTTATTTTAGTTCCGAATATTTTTGAGTCAGTATAATTTCAATGAAAATATAACAATAGCAAGTGTTAATTCCTTGTTGGTGTATGTGTGTGCGTGTTTCTCTAGATTAAAGACCCTTCCTCGCCTTTATCTTTACTATCGATTGAAGTTGGAGACGAAATTTGTTGTTTTGTTATTGTGTGAGATCTAAAAATTGCTGAAAATTCTACTTGAAGCGGAAAAAGGACGATTCGAGCAGCTAAAAATTGATGAAAAACATTGGGTTTTTTGCACTTTCCTCCCACTAAACCCCCTCCGCCCCCAACACACACACACACACACACACACACACACAGAAGCGAATATGTATTTCTTTGCTGACTCTTTCTTGTTGCTTTTGATCTTGCGACAAACGCTAAACAAAATTAAAGAAAGCGACGACACTTTCACTTAATTTTTTTTCCATACATCTTGTGTGAAAACCGCACAAAAAAGAAGAGGAAAATAAACACACTCCGTTTGTGTGTTCTGCTTTGTTGGCGCTACTAGAAGTGAACAACTTACTCAATCCTCTTTTTATTTTTTGTGTGATATTTTATTTTAGTTTCTTTGGTTTTGTCCACAATTTATGTACTTCTCCGTATTTGTGTGTGTGTGTGTGTGTGTGTGTGTGTGTGTGTGCTTAAGTCCATAAGATCGATGTCAATAAAGTGCACTTCATCAGGTTGGGCTTTTCTTAGCTTGAAGTTTATGAGCATTTAATTAGCTTAATTATGTATCGTTACGTATGTGTACCGTTAAGATGGTCTTGTATTTATTCTAGTGCTATTTAGTAGTGTCGTTCTGGCTCTAACGTGATGAAATGTGAAAGGTTCGAGATTATTTTTTAAATACGATTATTCAAAGTGTTGAAGAGTTTTATTCTGTAAAGAGTAAAATTTGACGGTGGCTTTAGCAGAGGTTTTATAGGGCCCTTTTCGTGAGCTATGTACACAAAATTCCTAGCAAGATTTTTTGAAATATTTCTGTTACAAAATTTCGCATTTTTCCTGGCAAGATTTTTTGATATGTATATTTGATATGTTATAAAATTTCACATTTTTTTTAGCATGACTTTTTAAAATATTTTTGTTGTAAAATTTCACATTTTTCGTATCACGATTTTTTAAGTTTTTCTGTTATAAAAGTTAATAAATTTTTGCTGGAATCTTAGAGGTAACATGATTGCGGTGATTCATGAATCGAATCGTTCACGAAATGTTAAAAATTGTGCAGTCTTTTACTGCTAACCCTTTAAAGCCGTAAGAAAGTACATAATCTCATTACTTGGCAGCCGCAGAGCAATTAATTTTTCATACCCACGACTTTTGCCCTCCTGTGAATCCTCCCCGTGAAGGATTCTAGTACCCACGCAGCAGGATATTAATTAGTAAATACAAAGAGACTGCATTTTGTGAGACTGAGCCCGGAAAGTAAGACAACAAGTGCACACAGTAGTCAGTAGTCAGTTGTGTCTTCTTCACAAAAAATATCGCGACGAGTTTGGTGAAAATTTTGAAATTTATAAACGACAGCGCGAGAGCACGAAAAACCCAAAATATAACCCAATTTAGTCGAAGTCATAAATTTTTATGGATGTTGGTATCTATAATTCTTTGTAAATTAAGAGAAATTCTTATAAAATAAAAAAGAAAACATGGAACAGCAACAACAACAACACCAATCATGCACGCACGCACACCAACACTTGATTTATTAAGCAATTTTTCGGCCATGTTCGTTTTCGACGTGCGCCATCGACATCATCGTCATCGTCAGCAGCAGCAGCAGCCAGAACCGAGCGCTCCAACAAACCACCTCCCTTCCCGTTCCCACCCCGTCGCTCTGACACCATAAACGAGGCCGAAGCAAATCTAATAAGAAAAAGTCAGCCCTTCCTTCAGTTTGACGCGACCACGACGGACGAACGCCAACACCGACGCCAACGCCAACGCCAACGCCGACGCCAAAAGCCACCGCAGAGCAACGTGCTAGAAATAATTCAACAAAATAAAATAAAACACGCACCGAGGCACATTCATCCCTCAAGATGTATGGGCCCGGGCTTATTTGCCTCAGCGATAACTCAAGGCAGCATCTTTTCCCACAACAGCAACAACAACGCCAACAACAACAACAGGACACAACAAAGACAATAAGGATGATGCCATTCAGCCATTCAGCCAACCAGTCATGCATTCAGTTGTTCACGTTGTCCATGGAAAGACGACGAGAGCGGTACCGTCGCTCTGAGGGTTGGTCGGACCGGTTGCCATCTTCGGTCGGGGCAATGATGGCGATGGTGGGGCGCTGCCAAGGAGCAAACTTTGCCGTGTCTTGCGCGTCGGTACGCAACCGAAACGCAAAATAATTGAACGGACGGGCGCGCTCGCATTTTTCGTAGACACTTTTTAAGAAATATTTCATCGAAATGTGTCCCCGGTGTAACATTTAGTGGGCGCGAAGAGGCTGTATTGAAGCCAGAGGTGGTGGGAGTGGACGCGGCTGGGAAGAAAGAAGCCACGGTCTCAACAGCACCGAACACCGGCAGCATTATAAATTAGCAACATTTTGTAGACATTGAAGAAGAAAAGCAGCAGCAGCAGCAGGTAGATAGTTAAATTTGTTGTTGGAAGGAAAAGCGAAAGAGACGACACGACACACTTTGCGGAAAAGGAAAAGGTTTCCTCGAAAAAAAAATACAAACAAATATTTTCGCTTTTAAAAGGAAAATCAAACAAAATTGAGAGGGGTTGAGAGGTTAAGGGCTGATAAAGAACACCACCCAACAACAGACTAACAACACTCAAGAACAAGAAAAAGAAGAAGAAGAGGAAAAAACGGGCCGTAGCCCAAAGCACGTCTTTTGTTTGCAAAACGAAAAGCGGGCAGCAGCAATTTTAAAACAACTACGATACACCAAGAAGTTAAACAAATAAATCAGCTGTTAATTATATCAAGGCGAGAGCATTAATTCAGAAGAAGAAGAAGAAGAAGAAGAAGAACCGAGCGTCGTCACAGTAGAATGGTTTGTGAGCAGAGGAGTCAAAAAGTTTTGTCAACCAGCAGAGACAAAGCTGCAGAGAGTAAAATGGTGTGGAGCTACTAAAAGGACCCAAAACGAACCAAACCAGACCAACCGAATGCCAGAAAATCCCAAAAAAAACCGAACCGGAAAAGGCGAAATATTGTAAAAATGCTATAATTAGTTCAAGAGAAAGCAAAGAAGGGGAGGGGTGGAGTAGGGGGGTTGGTGGTGGACTTTAAGGGTAGCCCACTTTATCAAAAACCGGCGTGTTATTTGTTGCTGGCCTGTTTCTTCGAGATAAAATTCGGTCTATCCCAAACAAACAAACCCAGAGACCGGCATTATAGTATATATTCCCACACAATTACACACATCCGCACACAAATGAACTGAATAAACGAACTGTTTGGCGAAGATGTTGGCTGCAGTGAGCGACCCTCTGGCACATCCTGGTGCTGCCCGAAGCTACTGCTGCTTTTGCTAATAATTAATGAGTTGGCATCACTGTCTAATTTATATTGGCAAATTTTATTGCTGTTTGCACTGCGTATATTCCGAATTGCCTACTAGTGACTTTATGTGGGTGGAGGGGGACGGTGGGGAGGGCGAGGGTGGGTTAAATGGCAGCATTGAAACGAACGAGCTCTTCTTACTGCTGCTGTCGCCATTTACTGATAAGAAATCATATTAATTATGAGATATGAGATATGTTTGCGCAAATGTCTATCAGAACCGTTCTTCTTCTTCTTCTTCTTCGGTTCCTTCCTCTCCCTACCTCATTGCAACAAAATTTGACCTCTGCCACTATCACGCTCCAAGCATCATTGACGCCAGCTGCTTCCACACTAACTTAGAATAGAAGAAGCCAATATTTCGAGCGGAAAATAGATCGGCAAAGAAGCAGACAGACAAACGGACGGACAGACAGACAGCAGAACAGACACATAGACCGACACATAGACCGACATGCAGGCCGAGTAAGTGTAATATATTTATGTCTAATAAACAAGTGTTTATTTCACTTCACTTTTATTCTGAAGCTTCTATAAATAATAATTTTCAATACTTAATAAACACAGGACTCTATTAAGACTTTGCTAATCCTGGAACACGGTGGTAGGTATTGCTCGGCTGCTGCTGCTGCTGCTAGAGACTCTCGAGAGGTAGAGAGAAAAAGCTTTGGCTGCAGGCTCCTCTTAAAATAATGTTTACTTGGTTTTAAGGAAAAATAATTATAGAATCTACAGCATTGTAGAGAACACGGTTAAAAATTTAAATACAATTTTTTTATTAAAATTTCTAAAATAAAGTGAAGTTTCCAAAACTTCGAATTTTTTTTTTTGTGAGTTGAAAATTTGTTTCCTTTCCTTTCGTCGACGGATGGAACTACTTTTTCAAGTATAAAAATTTAACTCAATGATTGACAATTTACGATTTGATTGTAACGATCGTAGTAAAAACAGTCAACTTTATAGTTCGCAAAATATTTTTTCATCTTTTAAGGTATAAGAATTGAACTCAGTGCTTAAAAATGTTGTCAAGTTGAAAGTTTATATTTTATTGTACTTAAAATAATACATAAATAAATAATAATTGTAATATTTTTTACCTTTTAATTAATGAATGAATGTCTTCATTTCAGTGATTGGTAATTTCAATCTTCGTATTCAACTTTTAGTTGAAAATTTGTATATTAATTTCCAGTTTTTATATAAACTTCAACATACATAATTTCTTAAAAACGTAGGTACTCTCTTTAAGATTTCAAAATTCAACCAAAAATTCCTACGTTTTTTGTGTACAATTGTGTACAATTTCAACATAAACTGAAAAATTTAAGCGAAATTTTTAACCGTGTAGTATAGTCATTAAACGATAAAAGTCATAAATAGTGTCATATTGTTGTAATTTTATTTTATATGGTCCTTCAAAATTCGGACTAATTTCAGTGACTCCACCGGAGAAATTAATACACTTGAAAAATTTGAAAAATTGGTTTTTGGTATGATTTGGTAAATATTCGGAACAATAGCCAAAAAGGGCTGCATAACTTCCTACTTTACCCTACATTTAAACAATAGAATCACACACACACATACACACACACTGTTAGGTACACCCGTTTATTGTGTGGGTGCTCTCATAAACAGACTGATTTATTTTAAGATTGCTTTTTATTGTGTTTGGTCTATTGATTGTTTATATCCTTGAATATTCTGGCTGCTACTACTACTACTACTAGTACTACCTACTACTTTTAGTACACTGCAGTCGGTCAAACCAACGCATAAACAATGCTCGCTGAATATGAATCAGCTTCTATTGTTGTGGTTGTTGTTGTTGTTGTTGTTGTTTTTGTGTTGCTGTTCTTGTGGTTTTTATTATTTTGCAGGAACTTTTGTGTGCGCATCGAGATAAAAATTTGACTGCACCGATTTGTCATCATAAATTTTTGGTTGTTTTTGCTAGCAAACACACACACACACACACACGCACACTCCCACAATCAAAACTAAAAACAAAAAAATAAACAAAATATTGCAAAAATATTGCAAAATGAATGAAGACAGAAAAATGGACAAAAGAAATTTCATTTTTTCTGTTTTTCTATAGTTGTTTGAAAAATTTATTTATCATAATATTTTGACCACTATTTATACCAACGACAACGGCGGCGAACGGAATGAATGAAAGGATTTTGGATTTTAATGAACTGTCATCGATAGCATCAGATTTTATGGTCGGTCATTTTGATAGTAAGAAAAAAGGAGAAATTATTGTATGGCAAAATATCATAAAAAAGCTTGCTCGGAGAGAAAAATGATCTGTAGAGATTTTCTTACTCAACATTATTAAAGTAATGAGAATATAAACACTATTTATTCGTCCTCAAATGTGGCCTTTTCTTTAAAGTTGAAATTAAAGCAATCTAGTTTGACTCATTTGTTATATAATCGTTGCTCCTGGACAGACAACACACACCAACACTGGCAATTATACACACCAATCTCAACACACACAGTCTTCTACTACGTAGAGTTAGTCTCATGGTATTTTGTATCCATAACAAAAGCTTAGAGTCCTCAGCAGTCTTTCGGTGGAGAGAAAGAAGAAGGCTTTTGATTTTTATTCAATTCATGGCAAAACATTAATTATTTCTTATTACTTTTATGTAACATATTTGTTGGTTTTTGTTGTTGTTTTTTGTTGTTGTTTTTTGTCACTGCATCAGAAACAAAAGCCTTCGTTGTATCCGTCTATGAAAAATGGTGCATTGGCAAAATACTCGTAGTACTTTCGTGTCTGGCAAAATCTCCTGAACTAAGTCTGTTAAATTTGCACTCATTGCAAAGTTGTTGTGTTGCTATTGTTGTGTTGTTAGCCTTTTGGCATTGTTTTCCTCGTCGTTGTTGTTGTTGTTGTTGTTGTTGTTGTTGTTGTTGTTTTTATTTACAGTGCTAAGTAAATTTATATGAGCGCAGAGTAGAGTAAAATTTCGAAACTATGCATTTGCTCTCTAGCAGCTCATGATCTGTGATGGTGCATGTAGTGCATTTTTCAACATGCCCGAGTGCGTGTGTGTGTGTCTGTGTGTGTGTATGCGTGTGTGTGTGTGTGTGTGTGTGTGTGAGAGCGTATATGTTTTTGTATGTTTGTTTGTTTATTAGATTGTAGAAATATTTGATTTTTAAGCTGAGTTTAATTCAAAAATTAAACCTTGCCTCTCTCTCTCTCTCTCACCCGTGTCTCTCCTTGTCTCTCTTACGCAAAGATATGGTCCTTTGTAGCTTTTGTGTAGGGGCGTGTGTAAAATATTGTTTAATGCAGCTCTCATTTTTGGCGGCATGTGCTTTTTGTTCTGCTTTCTGATTTCTAAAAACAGGGTGCTGCATTCATTTTTGTTTCCGAACTTTTGTTAAATTCACATTCAAATTTTCTTCTTGATTTCTCGACTGAAAAGTCCGTCTCCGTTCTAGAAATTCGTTACGTCGGTGAAAATGTCTGCGTTTTCTCTGCACTCTCGAGATTTTTATCGAGTCTGAAAATGTCAATTTCTTTCTATCTGGCGGCCATAAAGAATTTTGTAGAGTTAACGAGATTTTGTTCGCGGGTCGCGGTCGTTAATAATGACAATTAGAAAACAGCAAGTCTTGCATAATCTGGGCTTATGATATTATTTTTATTATTCTTAAGGTCATCCATCCAGCACCCGGTATTTTCCAAAGTGCATTATTTTCCAATAAATTGCAGGCTTGTGTTCGAACGTGAATGCTTATGGGAGTGAATGTGTGTGTGCGTGTGTGTGTGTGTGTGTGTGTGTGTGTGTGTGCAAGTGCGTTTAATGGTATTTGTGTGTGATTATAGTGGCGTTATGAATGTACGTCGGTATAATAATTATAATGGATAAATGAATTGTGAATAAGTACGCAATCGATTTTAGCCGAGAGGCCAAAAAGGCCAACAACAACAACAACAACAACAACCAACAAAGTGCAATCCATTCACAGAGAGAGAGAGAGAGAGAGCACGCCCCGCCTTTCGTCCCTCCGTCCGTCCGTCCGCCCATCAATTCGTTGATCAGTAAAATGAAGCACAATAAATCAATTTGAGCGTTCGATGCGAAATCGTTCGTATCGATCGCACTCGCCAGCGTTGAATCCTTTTTTTTTTTTTCGCAACAACTCTCTCTTTTTTATAATTTTCTCTCTTTTACATCGTTTGTTTTTTTTATACGCTTTGTTAGTTTTGATGGCCGATGACGATGTTGCTGCTGTTGTTGTTGTTGTTGCTGTTGTTGTTGTTGTTGTTGCTGTTCATAACTTACTGCGAAGCAAATATTAAATGGCGTGAAGCTCTGCTGCTCTGTGCTTATGCTGCCGCCGGCGGCTGAGATTTATGCAGTTCATATTCAAAGCAAAGCAAAGGAAGAAGAAGAACGAACCGAAACCGAATGAAATATTTCCACAATCAGGCAGAGAGTAATGCACACAAACATACATACGAGCTTGTGTATATAAATTTGTGTGCGTGTGCGCCTCTCTACAGCCAAAGTGATTGCAGCAAGTGTCGGCCAGTGGACGCAGCAGCAGCAGCAGCAGCAGCGGTAGAGCAGTGTTGCCACATCGTTGTTGTTGCTGCTGCTGCTGCTGCATTTTCGCTGGCAACTCATGGTCCTGTTGCGGTTCTGCGGAAGTTTGGTCGTCTTGCCGGCCAGTCGTTGGTTGGACTCTTCTGCGGCATTCGGCCTGATTGTGAATGTGCGCCTTCGCCGGCACCATCGCCATCACCATCACCATCGCCCTCACCATCGCCTTTGCCGCGCATCAGAGAGCACTGCATATTAAGTTATTGTATATTAGGTGTTAAATCAGATAAATTCCCGCATAATGCCCCGCATGCGGCACTCGGCTTTGCTGAGCTTAACTAACCGTACGTTCGTGCTCGAATATTCATGGCGCAGCGCCGTCGTCCCGCATGTGCGCCCGTTTTGATGCGGCCAGCCTTAGATTGCGGATGCTGCGGCATTCGGTCTGCAACCGTGCAACCGTGCAACCGTGTTCATTCGCAAATGACTGAAACGAAAATAGTCGTCGCGTCGGCTTCGTTTCGGCTTTGGTTAAGCTGTAGCTTTCATGCGTTTCTGTTGTTGTTGTTGTTGTTGTTGTTGTTAGGTTGCTTTAATATTTATCTACGATACCATTCATGATTTTAGTCGAGTGTTTTTGGCCACAATTGTTATGATGATGGTTGTTGTTATTGTTGTTGTTGTTGTTATGGTTGTTGTTGTTGTTGTTGTTCTTGTTGTTGTTGTTGTTGTTGTTGTTTGTTATTCATATGCCTACTTTTGTCGTCGTTAATGCTGGAAAGTATTTCAATTCGAACGGTTTCACCTTCGAAAAAACCAAAAAGACGATATTATCGTTAGTGCAAAGTAAGCTTGAAGTCATGCACTCCCCATTCCTGCCCCCTGAAGGAAGGGCGCATTGGTAAAGATGAAGAACACGAGAAAAGGGAGACTAAAAATCTTGTAAAACATATTTTTCTTGAAGAAGTCGATCAAGAATTGCAGGCAACGGATTATTAAATTCCGGAATCAACAGCACGAAGCCTAAAAAAAATTCTCTTGGAAAAAAATATGGCTGATTGATCGGTTTCGCAGCGAATTTCGGTTAAGTTTGGTTTGAAGACAAACCGTTTTCGGAGTTGTTATTGTCATCTTCAGGGTCTTTTTCCGTTCTGAAGGCATATCAAGCAGCGCATTATTATAAAATATGAAAATTTCACACCCAAAGCGAGCAAATAGACCTTCCGATGCCCGATGCCCGTGCCCACTTTTAACATTACTTGCTGGCTCCATTAAAAAGTTTTGTGATTTTATTCATTAAAAATTTCTAATTATAAATATTTCAATATAATTACAAAAATTTGCAATTAATTTCCAGCCGAGTCATTAACTTATTGACTGAGCTTACCCACAAATCGAAAAGCGAGCAGGCGCTGGGGTGTACCGCTTACAACAGTAACGCCTTAGTAGTCGGCAGCAATTAAATCTGGATAGTTTTTAATCAAGCTCTTGAACTTCAAGCGCTTTAGCGTGAAATTGAAACGATTAAGCGGCAAACATCATGCATCATGCACACCCGCACACACACACACACACACACACACACACACACACACCCACTCCTGCCTGTGTGTATATGCACATCATTAAACTATCGCCAGCACTATCGCCAGGTGAAAACGGCGAGCGGCAGCGAAAACTGATTCGTTTTATTCAATTGCATGAGTTTATTCTGAAGCGCCATGAAATTTCATGTAATCGCAGAACACGAGACGAGCAACAGGCGAGCAAGCAGCAGCAGCAGCAACAACAACAACAACAAAAACAAATAACCAGCAACAAGCAGCAGCAGTGAGCGAGTGAGTGAGCGAGTGAGCGAGTGAGCGGCATTTATACTAAATAAGCTTTAAACGTACTTAAAATCAATTTAGTTAATAACCGACAATTTAAACGCTCGCGAGCAATTCGCTTTAGAAAAAGCCGCCTCGTTCGTTCGGTCGCACGCACACACACACACACATACTCAGTCATTGTTTCATTGCATACAGCAGAGAGAGAGAGAGATACGAACATAGCCAGAGAAAGAGAGAGCTAGCGCTAGAGAATTAAGCGTTTAACTTCGGCCGCGAAATTTTGCAAAATTTCTCACTATCTTGTTGTTGTTTTTGTTTTTGTTGTTTTTGTTGTTGTTATTGTTCTTGTTGTTGTTGTTTTTGTTGTTTTTGTTGTTGTTGTTGTTGCTCTTGTTATTGTTGTTTTTGTTGTTGTTGTTGTTGTTGTTGTGGTGCACTCAAAACACGCAAGTGCTTGTCTTTTTGAGGTAATTGTTCCACTGTCATGTACATTCCAAAACAAACACACACACACACACATACACACCGACACACATACACACTCATGAGGTGATCGTTACGGTTTACAAAATAAATACAAACAAACAAACAAACAAACAAGCACGAGGTGACACGACACGGTTACTCGCGGTTGTTTTGCCGCGAGCGATGTATGTTTTTAGTTGGAGACACAGGAAGAAGAAGAAGAACATGAAGAAGATATAAGAAAAACTGCAACGAAGGTGAAGAAGAAGAAGAAGAACCAGAAGAAGTCAGCAAGGACACAAGAAACGCATCATCAGCGACCATAATAAGAAGATCAACGAGAGCAAGAATCAGCAGCAACAATATCATGAACCACAACAACAACAACAACAACAACAAAATGGAAATCAACATTAACATCAACAACAAAGAAAAAAATTTCTCAAATAAAAGCAAGAACAAGGGCACGAAAACGCACGAGAACAACATCATGATGTTGCTCAGGTTTCGTTGTTGATTTCGCTGTTGACGAAAATTGCATGATGCTCATGCATTTTTTATAAGAAACAACCCGCACCGACAATGTTGTTGCATGTTGGTTGCATGACCATGTTGTAACATTCGTCTTGTTCTTTGTAGTGCTGTTGGTGTTGGTGTTGTTGGTGTCGTTGGCGTTGTTGCTGTTGCTGCCAATGCTGTTGTTGTTACCGATCTGGTTGCTGCAGTTATTTTAAATTGAACTGCATGGTAAATGCTTCATGTTGTTGTTGTTTTTGTTATTGTCTTATGTTAAATTGTAAATTTATAATAAATAGAATTCTCTGCGGTTCGGTTTAAGTGAAGGGTAATTTATGACAGGCGGTTCTGACTCTGAAACGGTGCCCCGGCTACGGAGAGGGGCGAAAGAGAGTGCCCGACGACATTCAACCTCCAAGCAACCGACCAACCGGCAGCTCGCTCGCTCCAGGAATGAGTGCGCCGGCGGCAGGGCTAGAAAATTGCTTAGCAAATTGCTGTAATTGCAGCATGCAGCATGCAACATTCACCCGTGATGCCAGTGTCTATGTCTACGTAGACATAGTCTTTCGGCCTGTTGCCTGCTGTTGACAATTGATTGGAAAATCGTTGGCCAAGAAAAGGACTTTTCGCACTTTTTGAATTTAAGAATTAAATTAAAATGTGCTAACTTTTGCAAATGTTTAAAATGTGCTGGAAAAATGTCTTTACAATTTTGTAAGTATTTACAAGATTGTCGCAAAAAAGAGTTACGCACAAACTTTTCGCTTTTTTGAACAATTTAAAGTTTTTCTCTACCTTCCTTCCATCTCAGCTTCTTTGTTTGCTTTCATTTCTTCAGCTTTTTTCAGTAATTAATTAATATGTATTTTAGTTGTTGCTTTTATTGGCTTTGTTGTAGCGTTGATGACAGCGTTATTAGTAATTAATTACGTTCTTGTCGCGAATTACGTGCGTCCACAACGAATTAATTCAATCTTGAAGTGGTCGCTCTAATGGCATAAAAAATAGCTTATAAATAATCGGAAACCAATTAAAAATAAACATCTCGTAAAACTACAAAACAGCAACGAAAACGAAACGAAACGAAAACGAACACCAAGCACAAACATGAAAACAAGTTGTTGCTGCTGCTACTGCTTTGTAGTAAAACATTATTCATTGCGAGATCGTGCTATAAATTTAATCTACAACTAACCAAACCAACCCAAACCATCCCCCAACAGCCAAAGCAACAACAACAACAACACATTTGGAATACAAGATTTCATTAGTGGCCGAACAAATACCACGACGACTGTAGGAATAATTGTCCACGCCAGAAGCAGCAGCAGCAGCAGCGCCAGCAGCAGAACGATCCGTCATAAACAGCGCTTTTAAATTTAATGATGACGAACGCAGAGCGCAGCGCCGGCGCCGGCGCCGTCACACCGTCAAAGACCACACAAAGCGTTGCGTGGAACTCAGTCTCTCGCTTCCTCACGCACACTCAATCAGACACAAGTCGGTGAACAACAACAAGAAACAAACGCAAGCGTGCTTGAAACTTGAAGCTGATGAGCTTCATGAGTTGCGATCATGGCAACAACAACAACAACAACAACACCGAGATGTATGTTTGTAATGAAAAACCAACACGATTGAATGCAAAACTACTCTTTTTCATTTTCATTCAAGAAAGTTCTTCCATCGAGTCGGTTTTTTTCATAATCGATTTCGAGCGCAAAGCAATCGAATGCGACCAACGCATTGCAACGCGTCAACGCACTGCGAAGAAGTGCAACAGAGACGGCGCACACACTTTGCATAGCACACATTATAGAGTTATGAACTGAAGAAAAAAGTCTATTAGCTGCGGCACCATGTCATTATTATCATTATCATCATCGTTATCGTTATCATTACCATTACCATTATGATATTGTTGAGTGCAAGACTGAGTATCGTTTGGAACGTTACCGTTTTGCAACGTGCAGGGTAAATTGTCTGCCAAGCTTAAGTTTACAGCAACGTCTCCGTCATCGGCATCATCATCCTCATCCTCATCATCATTCTTAACACCATTATCATCCTCTCTGACGACAAGTTCTTACGTCAAATTCTTTGATTGTGCTCGAAAGACGACGAGATTGTGCAATTGCTTTATTGCATAATAAATGAGTTCATTGCAAAAAATTGCCGCAATCATAAATTAATTTTGCCGGAAGCAAGAAAAAAAAGTCGACTTTTACTATAGTGTCCATAGACAGTTAACGCATTCGCAGATACAGAGTACCGGGTAATCGTGTCGAAGAGAATGTTAAAAAACTGCTTTTGACGCGTTAAGAGATAAGAATAAATCTCTTAAGAACGCATCTCTTTATGGACGCATGATATTTTTTGAGTTATTTAAAGTAAGAAATTAAAAATTTTTTGTTTTTAAATAATTAATTTTAATTAATGTATTAAAATTTTAATTTCAATTTTATAATAATTTTAAAAAAACGTTCCACAAATCGTTTCATTTAAATGCTTTATGCACCTCATTGCAAAAAATTGGAATGAGTAACGAGTACTGAATAATTTTAAAACGAATTTAAGAAACGAACGAAAATTACTAAAACGTAAGAAGAAGAAGAACAAGAAGTATGTTCTTAAATTCTTTTCTTTGATTGTTTCAATTTCGTCTTGCACAAAATGAAACTGAAACCGCCAGAATCATGACAACACTAACAACAGCAATGGATGACATTCACATTGTTGCCATGGCGACAACAACTGCGTGCGCATGCGTTCGAGGGCGTTCACGACAATCTGAACCGGTCCAGACCAATCTGCCATGGTCGTTTTTTTGAAGTTAGGGACACGCCGATTAACAAGACAGAGCTATGGTCAGTCAGCCATGCGCCGCAGCAGGTAGACCGAGCCGATAGACTCGGAAAGCCATTAGTTTGCATGGCTGACAAGTTGCTGTTGTTGTTGTTGTTGTTGTTGTTGCTGTCTCTCGTTTCTTTAGCCTGTTGAAGCAGGCAATGGTGGTGGTGACGGCGATGGCGATGGCGATGGCGGTGGTGGTTGGTGAATTTAATGGCTTCCGAATGATCGGAGAATGAAATAAATGGCAAACGGAACCAATAAACGTCGCCCGTTTTGTTCTACTGTTTGTCATGTCATAAGGCTGCACTTGTTGTTGTTGTTGTGTTATCGTAGCTGTTGCATTGTCATTTGTCAACAGTTTGTATGACGACTGTTCATAGTAGATCATTTTTGCAGGGAGTACCTAAATCAAATCAGGTACTCATCAACAGGTACTAAACGAAACCATTTTAAAAATTTCATTAAAGATTTAAAGGACATTTTTTTTATATTTTTGTTTTTATTTAATAATGTCACTAGAAAATTTGTGTCATTTTTAAGCACAAAATATTTCGGGAAATTATTAATTTCTTTACTATTGTACATAAATAAAATTTAATTGCTCCGATTTTTAATCGAAATTTAATGCAATTTAATAAAATGCGTTTAAACTTTCTTTTCCTTCTTCTCCTTCTCTTTCCTTGTCTTCCTTCTCTCAATTTACTTTGATATTGAAAGCCATCAATCATATTGCACAATTTTTCCTACTATTCGTCGCAGATCGTGCAGAATGAACTCGTTCCTTGACGTTCGTTCGTTCGTTTATTCCTTCTGAAAAAATAATCACAACGTTTTTCTTTTCTTCTGGTACTTTTTAATATAAAAGCTATAATTTTATGAAGAAGGTATAAGCGCACTTGAAGACAACAACAACAACAACAACAACAACAACAACAACAACAACAACAACAACAACAACAACAACAACAACAGCAACAACACTAAAAGCGGAAAATATTAAAGTAATAAAATGTAGGGATGGAGAGATGAAAATTGAAGTATGGTAAGGGCTTGTTGCCAGCAAAGCATTTATTTTATGTAATTTTAGAACATCGATCAAGTAAAGTTTAAAGAAGTTGACCTTCGTTTAACGCACACACACACACACACACACATACACCTCAATCTACGACGACGGAGGGTTCTGCAACTCGATTCAAGCCAAGTCAGTCGCAAACATGGATAGGATAGATTCTCTATGGATAGTTTAAAAGAGCCAACACTTTATTACATGAAGAATCCAACGATGACTTTGGCATTTTATTTGATAAAATTAAAATTGCTATAATTTTAAGAAAATTACAATTTATTTGAAAACGTTCCCTGCCTATAGCGGGGCCTACCGTCGTCTTCCTCAGCAGCTGATCCTTTGATCGTGTACGGAAGTATTATTATTATTGCGAAGGTAATTGTTATTATTAACTCAAAATGGTTTAATACAATTTAATATGAAATTTAATATCGTATACGATTTTGCGTTTAAAATTATATTGAATTTATTGAGTGAAGTGGGCTGCGAATGAAGCGAGTTTCGTAAAAGGTTTATGAGGCTTCGAGAAGATTTTTAAGACGGAATATAAATATATATATTCTTATATACTATATACTAAATATACTATATAAAGGAGTTGAGAAGAAGAAGATAAAGGAGAGAGTAGAGTTGTAAAAAAAAAATGAGAAGAAATAAAAGTATGAAAGCGAAAATAATAGGCAGAAAATCCTATAATTTTTAGAAGAAAAAAAAAGGTGCATGCAAAAGGATGAAGAAGAAGAAGTATACTACTATTTTATATTTTTTACTATTTTATATATTTGAAATTTTTTTTTTTTTTTACTATCAATTTTTCTATTTTTTTATTGCAAAAAAAAATACAGATGACGTTGAATTTTGTTTTATAACTAGCTGCCACATTTCCTGCTGTGATAAATCCCAGAAGTCAATCATTGCCATCATCATCATCAACACCTCATTTTTAAATTCTTGATATCTTCATATTTTGTCCTTTTTTTCCGTTTAAATTATGCATACATCAATTTTATGTAGAGAAAGAAACGCAGAGGAAAATATGCATGAATTTCTTGTAATGAAATATTTTACACATAATACGTACACACCGTCATCACGAACGCTTCGTCGTCGCAAAACACGCAAACACGCATAACACGCTTCGCAGTAAGTAATCCTTCAACGTATTTTATTGCTAGCTTGAGGACAATTTTTATCGTTTTCTCTGCGAACGCATAAATAATGCATTAAATCATTGACTTTTTGTATGAGACAGAATTTTCAATGGGCCACGAAAATTTTACGCGTTGATGTCGCAGAAAGATGTTAAACTGCGTAGCGACGACGACAGCTTCCTTCCTTCCTTCCTTCCTTCCTTCCTTCCTTCCATGCTTCTTTAAATCCATTCTTTGTTTTCTTCCGCAGCTCTTTTTGAGGCAATGTTTGCTCTACGAAGCATTTTATTGTCACATTTAAAACGATTGCGGTTTCCGTTGACACTCTGTCGCTTCGCTGCCAATGATGGCACTGCTGGCGTTTTGATGCTGCCTACAGTTTATCCTTCTATAGATAAATATTAATTTTTCAACTTTTCGCCGTTGGTTTTCTTGTGGTTGTTGTTGTCGTTTTACGTGCAATAAAATCGTCATAAAACACATTGGTCACGTAATTCCGTTTGTTTGTGGGATTTTGTGCTGCGGTCGCCATCATCATCATCATCATCAGCATCATCATCGTCAGCTGGTCTTTTCTTTGTCACCACTTTTAACTTTATATGAAGCTATTCAAGGAATAGACCGTTGACGGAGGAAGGGTGGAAGGGGCGGTGGGGTAAAAAAACCACCCTCTGCCAAATTCATCGGATTTTGACGCCTTCTACGTGTCGGTTTTACCAAAAAAAATACTGTATTTATGATGTGTTAAAACACAATCGTTTTAAGCAACGTTCATTGATCGCTTTCAAGTTTTTAAAAGTGTCCGCTTGATTTTTTTTAGAACTTTAAATGAAACTTCAATTTTTTTTCATATCAAGCGTCAAATGAGTCATCAACGGCTCGTCTCACTAATTGGCTAAGTTTATTTTCGACCATTTTAAGAAAATTGGTCACAAAACCGATTTGAAGTGAGATTTTTCAATTTTGGTAGAAACTTATACCATAAAACTTCTTAATCCTCACAAACAAGGATAATCTAAAATGCTAAAAACAACAACAACAACAACGACAAGCATAACAGTAACAGTAAACAAAAGTCAACAGAGCAACAACAACAATTAAATAAATAAACTTTGAAGAATGACTTCCTTGATGCCAAATTTTATTGCTTTTAATTTCTACAAAAAGGAAATAAGGAAGGAAGGAAGGAAGGAAGGAAGGCGGAAAAGAAGAAGGGAGGGAAAGAAGAAAGGAGGCGAACAGTTTTCAGAGAGTAAAGAGTACCTAGTAGCCCTCCCTTTGGGTACATTTTTTGTGTCCTTGTTTTGCTTTTAAAGCTGTAGTAGTTGTTGTTGTTGCTTTTGCAATCTGTCGCTACCACTCTTTGCGGTACAACAAAACAAAAACAAATAGTTTTGTATTAATTAAAGGTCGCATTGTTGCCGACTTTGCCAATTAGTAGAGCATTTGAATTTTGTTTGTTAGTTGTCAAAACTGATGTAGCAGTACAACGACAACAACAACAACAATGCATACCCTCCCATTTATACAATACATACATACAACGTACAAAATGATTTTGAATGAAAAATTTAATTTTCAATTGAAAAATTTAAAGAATGAACGAATTTAAATTATTTGTACCAAGAATGCATAATTAAATTTTTGCTGACACGAACACGAGCACTTACTGAAAACACACACACACACACACACACACACACACACCTAAGTGCATACATACGTACATTAACTGCTACGTTATCTACATAGTGACATGTTGAAAAATGGTTTTCTATAAATTTTCGAGTTAGTACGTGATGATGAGTTGGGCAAAACCAGAAAGGCAACGCCATTTTAATTAATGAGCAGAGCAGTGAAGAGTGGTGAAGAGCGTAGGGCGCGGAGGGTGCAACGGCATGGGTGAAATAATTTGGAGAGGGTTGAGGGTGAACCGTTCAAAGAACAAACATTCACAAAGTTCATTTTAAAGTTTCGATTTTATGTCAGGGGTTGCTCCACCCTCACTTAAAGCGGTGAAGGGATCTGTGGCTCAGCTGATGGGCTTTACCGCATTCCTTCATTCCGGCCAGGTTTAATTTATTTAGTATACAACGATTATAATACGTGACAGTTAGTGTTACTGTCTTCTATTATAATTGTTTCAGAAATGTTTGTGTGCATCCATTTTAATCAGTCATTACAACAACAACAACAACAACAACAACAGAAAAAGAGCAATTTATTTGCTCAGTTTTTACGAATAGAGACAAAATCTGTGCGTATTCGCACTATAACGTCATGCAGGAGATATTTGTTGTTCCTGAATAGCGTTTTTAAGGCCATTCATTTTTACGCCTTTCTATAATTTTAAAGAAAGGTCTGATGCTTATAACTTTGATATTTAGAAAAGCAAGAGTCTGTGTTCAAAGAGTCTCTTCCTCGCTCGCCCTTGTTCTGCAACTCCATACTATTTTAGAGACTGTGCCACTTAATCTTGTTTGCTTTAAATAATATCCTTAATAAACCTAAAATCACGTTCTATTCTTTTAGTGGTTTTTTTTCCTAATTTTGTCCTTTCGAATTGTTTCACTTTCCATTTTTACAATTTATTCTTTCGAGAAGTTTTTTTGTTTTTTTTTTTTGTACAAACATATTTTATACTACGCTACATTTTGCTGCTAATCTGTCGTTGTCGGTGTTGCCAACCAACTAAATGTTTTATTTTATTTCGTTATCTCTTTGCCGCAGGCTGCTGCTGCTGCTGCTGCTTCTACTGCGCAATATTTTACGCAAATAAAACATGCTTTAACCAGGATTTTATTTGGGTTTTTTGTTTCGTAGCCTTTTTTCTTGTTTATTTGAAAATTTTACCTTCTCTTCTCCCTTCTGTTCTCCGCTCTCTGCTCCTTTTTTGCCCATAATTTGTATTGTATTTAACGTTAACGTAGTCATAACAGAATTTTGCCTTCACCTCTCCTCCGAATAAAAAATGCTCTACGCTTTTAGTGTTAACGAGCCCTTTTTAAACATCTCAATTTATTCTTAAATTAATATGTGTTTATGAGACCCAAAATGTGTGTAACTGAGACCGGTCTCTCTCTTTTTCTGAGAATTACTTGAGAGTCTATTTTCTAGAGACTATTTTTTTATAAGAAAGAATTTGAAATTAATTTGAACGAAGGCAAATAAAATGGAAATAATTGTATCTTCAATGGATTTCTTTAGCTCTTTTAAATATATCGCCAAAAATCCATTTGTTTTTATTAAGCAAATACATATAAGTACAAATCCATACAATTTATTAATCATAATAATTATTTTTTATTAAGAATAATTAATAGAGAAATGTTTTGTAAAAACCATTCAATTATTTGAGACTTTTCCAAAATTATACGAGATGGATAATTTTCTCTAACGATTATCTTACATGCTTTTTACATCAGGCCTCTCTCTTCATTCCCCTCCCCCTCTCACTCTCTCTATCTACCGCTCTTTCTCCTTCTCTTTCTGATAAGTAAGTGTCTGAGATGTTGATTTCTGTCTCTTCCTGCTCTTCTGCTTCAAATTTGCGAGGGAAAGTTATGCTTTTTTTTAATTTTTTTTCTTTTTAATGTTGTTGTTTTTGTTGTTGTCTTCGTTTGGCTTTACATGGCGGCGAAAAATGAACCATAAAAAATATATCTTTACTATGCTCAAGGTTTAAAATTAACTGCTTAATTAGTCACGGACTGCGTTGCAGTATATTTTGATTAATGGCGGTCATTTAGTGCACCAACCCCGCGCCCGATTTCCGCGCCCGATGTTTGCGGCTGTAGCCGCATGTTTATGCGTGTAGGTTGTCCGTTTTTTCTGTTCTTATCTTTTATTTTAGCTGGTTATAATTGCTTTATTAAAGAGGCTTATAAATAAAAAGGTTCTTATGGTCATTACTAGGTAAAGGCTGGTGTGCAGTAGAAATGGGGCGGGGCCTGGAGAGTGGTGCTCCAACAGAACTCACAAAATAACCATTAAACCGTTTTCGCCAACGAGCATTTAGTCAAAATTAAATATTAATTTTTATTTTAAGTCAATTTTGAAAATCATTTTTAATAAATTATGCAAACAATGTTTCAAAAAATGATCGCTATTTACTTAACAAGATTGCAAAGGCTATTTACCGCAAACACTTCATCAATTTATAGCAATTTTTCAATTTTCTACAAAGACCGAAGAAATGTATTCACTTTTACGTGGCGCGTAGTTCTTGCCTGCCGGCAGGTTCGCCATCATCAACAGCCTCATTATCAAACCGCAACGAATGTGGTTGGCTGCAAAGTGCGCCAAGCGGGTGGATGGACCGCCGTGCCCGGAGAGTCTATCCCTTCGACGAATGATGGGATAGTCTTGTAAATTATCCGCAATCAAGACAACCGCAAATCAAAGATAGTGAGAAGGAAAAAAAGCAAGGGCAAAAAAAACCCAAACGCACTAAAAGCATTTTCAAATCATTGGAATACAAAAAAAAGAGCCCCTGGAGCACCCTGGTGCTGCCAATGCAAATCAATATAACTTGTCGGTCTTGTCGCTGGCGGATCGAGCGAGGGCAGCAGACGTGGTCGGCAGGAAGCATTTGGTAAAAAAAATACAACCACTTAAATCACTTTTCTCGATTATAAAAAGCAAAAACAGCAAAATCACCACCACCGCCACCATCGAAAAAACACCAACAACAACAACAACAATAACAAAAACACAATAGCAACATTAGCTAGAACAAGAACAACAACACTAGCATAATCATCACAAAACCAGCCACAAAAATTGATATGGTTTTTATTTTTACCAGGAAAAAAGTATCGATAGTAAAAACTGCTAGACTTTGCATGCCCTTCTCCATCCACCCCCGGGTTTTCCTTTTCCTCCCATGCTATTTTCCTCATCCCTCTTCCATAATTTTCTCTCATGCTTTGGTTGTTTTTTTTGTTTCGGAAGTTTTTCTTATCTACGAGTAACTTCAATGCTTACAGAAGAACGCCCTCTTTTAAATTTATTTTGTGCAAATTCAACATCCGCATGCCGAACACACACACACACATCCCTCACCCTAGACATCACTCGATGGGAATAATAAAAAGCATCAAAACCAATCAATAAAAATCTTAAATAAATTCATGACGTAGTCTTCGTAGCTGTAATCATTTTTTTTTCTTCTTGTACGGCACTTTATCACTTTAGTTACTTCACTATGTGTTTTTTTCCTTTTACTTTATACATACTTTCATTTACTTTTCCATTCCATTCATTCATTCATTTATTCATATAATCATCCATTAGTTGTTAAAGCAATTTGATAATGGTTTTAAATTTATGAGCCTTATCTGCATTGAATACAGTGAATACACTGAGTACTCAACAAGCAGAGGAACAAGTGTGTTTGTGTTTAGGCTCATGGAGAGTGTTAGCGACAACGATACCGATAGTGATACTGATGCTGATAACATAAATATTGTAAATCACTCTTAATGAATCTTAAGTAAATTCAAATAAAAAAAATTTAAGAAAAAAAAAATTTAAAAAATTTAAGTTCTTTGTAAGACTATTTAATTGAGCTATTTGTAAAATTCTACAAAATCCTTTAAGAAAGAACGTATTATAAACGTATGATAAAGTTTAAAGGTATCCAAATATTTGCCTTTAACTTAAAAAAAAATACTTTAATAATATATACTATTTTTTGTTAAATAATTAAAAACTAAATAATTGTATAACTCAATAACTATTATAAACAGCGGATTATATTGTACTTGAAACTTGACAAACCGATAAAGGTATTGTGTATACACTCCATCACCTGAGTTTATGAAGGTTTAAATGACTTTTGATTTCTTGCATAACTCTTTTGTAAAACCGTTCATGGACAAAGTTAATTTCTGTTTTAAAATTAACCCTAAAATTTATTTAACTCTTATACGATCCTCGGTTTAAAATTTCACACAACTTTGAAAATAAATATAAGTACATATTTTCTTTAAATTTTATGCGATTTATCATACATTTTAACTATTTGTGATCTAAGTAATTTTATTCAAGATAAATTAAGTTTAAATATGAATTATATGGAGTTAAAGAATTTTGTAGAAAAAATTGCGTGAGATGCCTTCAAATGAAATTTCATCTGTATATTTTATTTCATCTGTATATTTCGCATGAATATAAATGCCATCAAATTTTGTATAAATCATTTTAGTAGTATCGTATATAAACGATACAAATAAATAGAATTTAAAATTATATAAATTTGCTCTGTGGTTTTTTAATTTGGTTTTCGGAGTGAGTATGTTTTTTTTGTTTGTATGTTTTCAAGCAAAGAAAATTTTTGCTTGAAGAAATATGCTCTCATTACCCCTTTTTTTCAAAAGTTACGATGTACACGGATTTATTCCAACTTTTTTTTGGCAACATTTTGGCATAAATTGTCAAGCATTAGGCGGCAAAACAAAAGGCGCGCATTAAATGACAAAAAAACAACAGTTAATAGACTAACTCAACATAGTAGTAGTAATGGTGAATTACAACAACAACAACAACAACAACAACAACAACAACATCTATGGTTTACGAACTCAACGCATTTCCGCTGATTTACAATGTCTCGTTTGCTTTTTTATTTAATGTTACCATTCTTTCTACTGCTGCTGCTGCTGCTGTTGTCTCTTCTTCTTCTTCTTCTTCATCTCTTACCACAACTTTCTATTCTTTCTTTTTGTTGCAGAGCCTGAACTCATTGATAGCGATTGCCAAAAAACTTGCGGCGCGAGCGCATTATTAAAATGATCCATAGCGCGGAAGTATAAAAATTGAATTATTACTAGCAATTTAAAACAGCAGCGGCAGCAGCAAAACAGCAACAACAACAACAACAACAGCACCATCAAAAAGAAGCCAAAATATTGGCATAAAAATGGCCAGAGCTGTAAGACCAAAAATTTGTCAAGAAAACAACATTGTTTGGCATTCACTTCCTGCCCTTGCCCTTCCCCTTTCCCTACCACCACCAACTCCTCGTCTCTTCTCCTTTTTTTCCCTCTTGCTTTTGCCTTTTTATGCGACTTTTATGAGAGCCTTAATTTCTTTTTTAATATCCACAAAAAATAAATTACTTTCTTTACTTGCGTTTAGAGAAAGAGTAGTCAAAATCTATGACTTGCGAGATCATTAGTTTTGTGGTAGTTTGCAATCGAAGTCTATGCTGTCGGCCAAAAAGCGTATATGATGCCTCTATGTCTTTCTATAGCAAATGTCTAATGGAAAATTGAAATAAAGTTGTCAGTCTTCAAACACAAAGGAAAAAATCAATAGTAGCAAACAACAAGTGCAATCGCATAAGAGACCACAGACGTCTCGTGACGCGACCACAGAGCGAGTAAGTAAATGCATAAATTCTTTTTATGGAGGCGTAGGAGAAGGCGTAAAGGAGCGCGGGAAGAAGTTGGAGTATGTATGGTTAGTGTAAGGTGAAGGGATGAACCTCGAATTTCCTAAAATCGATAGCAGTGAACTCGTATCATTTCATCAAATTCATTGCAATTCCTTCAAATTCTATGATACTTTTCAGAATTCTTTAAAATTCGCCGAAATTCATCGAAATTGATTCTTCAAAAACATAAATATGTAAATATTATATATTGATTTCAGTCCTAATGAGTTCATCAAATTCATTTGACGGAATTTGTTGGGATTTACTGAAGTCATCTTCACTCAATTCGTCTAATTCATTACATTTTGACGAATTTATTTGATTACGATTATGAATGATTTTTGGACTTCAGTAATAGTACTCTAAGTATAATAGTACTTTAAGTACTCTAAGTACTTTAGGTTTTATAAAATGGTCTTTTAAACATTACTTACAGAAGTTCCAAATTTTTTTATACTTTGCCGTATTTTTGTCTTTATGAATGTTGTTTGGAATGGAAAGATGGTGCAACACTTACCTAAAAATGGGAAGAAGAAAAAAAGAAATGAATTAGTAAAGAAGCACAACAATTTAATGAAAATTGAATATTAGAAATATATAAAATAGACATTTATTATATTATATTTTGCAATCAATAACAATTTACAATCAATAACTAAAGAAGTATATATTAAAAATAACGATGACTATAATTTTTTCTAGAAAGTCTCTATTTGAAATGGCGTACGCAAGAAGAAAACGACATAAACCATAAAAAAATAATTCATTCTTAATTATTTATAATAAAAATTATAATGATTAAATATGAAAGAATAATTAGCAATATTTACAAGCACGAGCATGAATATACGATATTTAGAAATGTTTTTTTTATACTAAATTTTTTAACATATTTTACCTATGTATATTAATTATTATTTCATAATATTTTAAAGAGTAAATTCTGTTCTTTTATACTAAATATAAAATTGGGTACCAGAAATACGAATATACGAAAACAACATTTAGTATAGCACTTTTTATTCTTTTTTATTTTTTTATAAACGTAGCGTTCAATAAATTTTATAAAATGAACACATTAATTTATTTTGCTTTTAGTAAAATTTATTGATTTACGATTGTACGTCTGTACGAAGATTTCGATAAATCTTTTAGTCTCAGATAAAACAAATTTTATAAAATTATAATTTTATTTGTTTTTTAAAAGCAATATTTTTTTTTTTAATTTTTAGCAGTTAAGTCAATTCAGATTAATTTTTAATAACTTCCGCTCGAAAGTTTTTTTGTTGCGATATATTTTAATTTATTTATTTCTCTTATTTTCTCTCACTCTCTCCTACACTCACTCTACCGGGTAAAGTGTTCATTATTTATGAAAAATTAAAGCATATTTTTTTTTTGCTTTTGGGAATAATTTATATAGCGCTTTTATATAAAAACGTTTGCGTGATTGCAAATACCTTCACTGACACATACTGACTCATTTAAAGCCACACACAAATATGCAGGGATAATTAATTTGCAAACATGTGTTAATACATTTCACATAGTTGCAAAATTCATGTATGACAAATCGTTCAAGAATCAGTAACGAAAACTACAAGCATGCGACTTTCGTAAGACTATGATCTTTTGTTGATTTGTTGACACTCTTTCTCTTAGTTTGTTGGTTTTTAAACAATTTTTTGTTTTAAAAGTGTTATAAAATCACACTAATTTTTATAGCAATTCATATTTTTATGGTAAAAGTTATGTATGTCTCAGTTATAATGTCAATTCTGTAAAAAATCAGCCTTATATCGAAATTGCCAACTTCGTCATCGGTTTGTTTTAGTTTCATGGAAGTCAATAAAATATGCAGATTAAACTATTCATGAAAGATTTTTATGGTTATACCAATTCTGTCATGATTTTATGCCTAATGATACATGCATATGTCATGCGTGATTCGTTTATGTTTCCATAAAGACATGAACTACCGGGATTAACTTTAGCTCTGGGTTCAGCCTTAATCGTGTGGGCGTGAGAGTGCGTTGATGTTGCTGTAAAGTTTTGTGGAAGGATGTGTTGTTGTGTGTGTGTGTGTGTGTGTGTGTGTGTGTGTGTGTGTGTGTGTGTGTACATTAATGATGTGTAATGATCATTAAAAAAATCCGACAGCAAGAAATGAAAATAAAAATTAATAAAATCTACTGACACGAGAGTGATTTTTACTCTTTTATTAACACATTATAGCCATATTATATTCAGAGAATGTGCATAGATTTCAGTGTGTCTGTGTGTACGATATTTTAATGTCCAAACGCAGTCGTTGTAATGCGAAGATGTATGAATATGGGCGCATGTTAAGAGTTTACCTTTCGTTGTAGACTTTGTTGTTGCTGCTACTGCTGCTGCTGCTGCTGCCCCCTTTACAGAACATGTTTTTCACACCAGCAAGTTTTAATTGAAAATTTTTTACACACTCATATTTTTCGCCTTTTATTCCGTTTTTTTTTCACGGTATGTAAATATTAAGAGTATTAAAACTACGTTAACGATAGCACTTAAAACAACAAAACGAACGAAAAAGAACAGCGCGCGAAATATCAGCAACACTATCATAAATTTCAAGCAATAAATTTCAAGATTTGCCCAATTTTTATTTTGTCTGAACGAATCAAGCCGTATCGAGTCGCAGCGAAATGAAATAAAACGAAACGAATTGCATTGCATTGAACTGAACTGAACTGAACTGAACGGAACTGAACTGAATTCAACTGCAATGAATTGAACTGAACTAAATATAAACGAAACTGAACTGAAATGAGCGGAACCGCACTGAATTGAGCTAAACCGTATGAAATGCATGCGCGTTGATGTTGATGTTGATGCCGTAAAATATGAAGTGCTTGAAAATTGGCAATAAAGGATTATTTTTTGTCGATTTAACACATAAAAATATTTATTTCTGAACAGTCACAACAACA
The DNA here is from genome assembly GCA_949752815.1 of Conops quadrifasciatus. NCBI lineage: Eukaryota > Metazoa > Arthropoda > Insecta > Diptera > Conopidae > Conops > Conops quadrifasciatus. The sequence continues at coordinate 15,157,428 of OX457078.1, read as the reverse complement.
ATAAACAACAACAACAATCACGGACTGGAAAATTTCCAGTGATGTTGAATAAAAAATATGCCGTCCAGAAACTGCGCACACCAAAGCATTTCGACGAATACTAAAAACCAAGAAAAAATCCTCTAAAAAAATACCTACAAGCATCAAAGAACAAATTTTAGAAAAAACTATCTACAGTAAAGGTAAAAAAAAGAAGAACAAGGAGACGATACCCATCGACATCGCAAGGAATATGAACAACAACAGCAACAACTAATTCGACGACCAATAAACAACAAAGAAAAAGAAAGTTTCTTAAAATTTTGCCAATAAAACCATTGGCTATTGTGAAGATTATGAGGAAGAAGAAGACAAAGAAGAAGAAGAAGAAGAAGAAGAAGATCCAGCAAAGGAAGAAAAAAATAAATCCAAGATTTCTCCGCTGGAAGGAAACATCTGTAAATAATAATAATCAAAAGGGAAGGAAAATGCGACGTCATCATAAATCATAAATTTCTACTGAGCTCAGCGCGCAAAAAGAGCGCAAGAAGAAGAGTCGTCTAGGCCTGGCAGCTGAATTAAGGAAAGGAAACCATTGAAGCTACGGCGCTTTTTATTCTCAAAGGTGCCTTTTTGACCTTACAAACCTACTTCAACAACAACAACGACAACGACAACAAGACCAAAAACAATAACAATAAAAAAGGCACGCAAATATTTTTCCGTTTATAACGGATCACAAATTTTTGAAAATTCTTACGCAATTGCACTAATTTTCCAGGTTTTTTTTTTGATTTTGGTAAAACTAAAAAGGATCAAAGAAAAATCCATCCAGAAATAACAACAGGTAGCTAGCTGTTGTTAGCTCTGTATTTAGGTCTTTAAAAAAGGCCCGCGTGTTTTGGCTCATGCTGCCAAAACGTAGACTAAACTGCCTCAAATCGTACGCATGAACGCATGACGTTCTCGGTCTCTGGGCGGCCTGGAAAATATGCAAAAACGAGGTTCTTGCCGCCTTATTTTTATCAGAGCGAGTGCATGTAGTGCTATGCTGTTTCCTTTTTTACAATGCAATATAAAGTGCATTGTTTTATTACGTACCGGCTTCTGGTTCGTACGCAGCAGGTTTTCCAATTTTTTCGCTTTTAGGCATTTTTAGGAATTTTTCGCAGCGTGTCCGTTTAACAGGTTTTTGATTTACGACCCCGTGACCGGTGGCCCGCCAACGCTCATAAATTTAAATATTATAATTCAAAGCGTACAAGTTTTAAAACAAGTAAAATTTTGCACACTCGATTTTTTGTCTTGTCTTTTGTTCTGCTTTGTTTGAAGGAGATATTTTGCTAAATGGAAAAATATTTTGGCTGCAGAAATTTCACGCTGACTACCGTAAGTTTGAAGGAACCAACGTCCAACCAACGGCACCAAAATTCGCAAAAAAATTCAAAGAAATTAGTTTGGAAGGTTCTGTACTCAAGTCAACCTGTTCGCTGATAAAAAAATAAAAATTTTGTAACGCGAAAATTTTTAAAGAAAGCAATTGAAGTGATTACAGTTTAAGGAAAAAAGCCCGAAAGCAAAAATATTAAAAAAATTTCTTAAAAATAGCTCTATACACTCATAGAATATTTTATTCACTGAATTTTATCCAAGTGTTATACATTTTTTATATCTAATTTTGTTAAAAATTTTAGTGTACGAAATTTGTAGAAAAAGTGGAAAGAATTTTTTCAAATATAAAACTTTCAAAATATAAAGTGTTTCATTTCAAAATATAAAGTGTTTTATAATTATCTCTCTTTAATCCACGAAGTGAAAAATTGATTAATTTTCAGGAAATCTTATGGTAATTTTGGAATTTTGAAACCTTCGCAGGGAGAACCGTGTGTGCCTTTGCAGTTTCTTCTTAGAGTCTCTTCCTCATTTATGATTATTTGTGAGTTAAATAAAACATATTTATGCTAAAACATATTTTTTAGCAAATAATTTTCGATTAACAAAAATCCTTATAAATTCTTCAAAAAAAAAAAATCGCTGTATTTTATTTAAATTTTTTTGCGACTGATCTAAAATTTCAATCTAAAATTCGGGAGAAATTGAATCGATTTATATAGAAATCTTGTATCCGTGTACAAAACGATAAAAATAAACAGAATTTATTTAAATAGAATTTTTATAGACGCAAACCTTTTGCTGAAAAAGCTTTAGGAAAGTAGCTCAAGAACGAAGAACGCACTATAGATAATGTACAGAATCTTGGCCTTAACTCGCTCGCATCTTTATTTCCACAAAAAAATTATTAGAGATAATATAATAATGTTGATAAATATTTGCCGTGAGATATATAAAAAGTTGTTCGCTAATTCTTTTTTTTAAATAACTCAAATGTAAACTATTGTAACAATAACAAAACAACAGCTACAACAACAACAACAACAATACAATTTTGAAATATTGTACCGTCTCGGCTTGTGTTTTTTTGTTAGTTTTTGTTTTGTTTCTTAGACGTATTGTTGTTGTTTTCAGATTCGCAACGACTGTTAGTGCATATACTCGTAAAGCATAAAACGGTGAAGGAACAACAACAACAACAACACTCAACTAAAACAGAAACACAAACAACAACGACTACAATAACGAGAAAAATCTTTACATTTCGCGAAGATAAACGAAACGGAACCGCTTTTTTGTAGCATCATCACAAGCACCAGCAGCTTCTTGCAGCAGCAGCAGCACCAGCAGCAGCGACGAGTGCTGCAATGACTCAAGATATAACAACAACAACAACCATTGCACCATCTTAAGCGGCCAACTAAGACCATACAGCAACAACAACAACAACAACAACGACCGAATATGCTTAACGAGCGAAAACCATTTGTTGAGAAGAAAGCAAACAACGAACAAACACAAAAAAAACAACAACAACATTCGCAAACAAAAAAGGGAAAAAAATAAGCAAGAAAAAATATTGCTAGTATCAAAAGAAGCAACAGCAGCAGCAACATGCAATTCGTGCAGCATTCTGCACGAGCAACATGCTGCAGCATGTACAAAAACAACAACAACAACAACAACAACAACAACAACAACAACAACGTATAACCGCATAAGAAAAGTAACAAAAAGGTCAGAAATTTTCTTACAAAAAAAAGTACATTTATCGTACAAAAAAAGTTATCGAGCAAAAGAAGCATAACATTCAGGAAGAATAGAAGAAGAAGAAGAGCCGCATGCTGCGCTTATGGAAGCTGCAGCCGCTTCGTTTTCTGCTGCAACGAATGCAGTTTACTGTAGAGCGCGTCTGGTGCAAATGTTGCTTTCGCGTTTGTTGTTGTTGTCGTCACTGTATACGGACAAGACAGCTTGAATAGCAGCATTTAATTTTATTTTCTTCATTTAATTTTTTGCGGTTTTTATTTTGATCGAGCTCATCCTGTACACTTTTTTGTGCTGCACTTTCTTTTACTACTTTTTTTTCACTCAGATTTTTTCCATTGCTCTTGTTGTTGCTACTGCTTCTTTTCCCTTCTTCTTCTTCTTCTTCTTCTTCTTTGTTGCTCTTTGCTGCTCTTTTAACTCCTTTTAATGATTTGAAATTCCATTTTAAGCAATTTTTATACTTAATGATGTGTTTTGTGCTGCTGCAAGTATTTTCCAACAAGAAAGCAACTATGGTTGGCTTGCCCTCACTATCGCTCGCTCTCGCTCTCGCTCTATCTCTCTCTTACACTCTCTTACTCTCTCCATATTGACTCAACAACAACAACAACCAACCGCCAACCGCCACCATCATCGCTTGCTACCATTTTCACGATAGCGACCGACGCCATGCACGTCGATGATGTATGCCATGAAAAGGGTTCGAAATAACTCTTCGTCGTCGTCGTCGTTGTTGTTGTTGGTTTTGTGTGTTTTTCTGCTGCCATGTTGAGGTTGCTGCCATATGAATTGTGTGCGAGTTTTTGCTGATCGTTCGCCTTCGAATAATAATAATAATAATGGATAGCTCGGTCGCTACATTGATGCATCGGCTGAACTGTCCTGTCTGTCCATTTGTTGGACGATCTGTGGCTCGATCTGGTTTTTCGATCGATGTTTTTTCGATGTTTTTCGTTCGGTCGTTGCCTGTTGACCAAAAATGTCAACAACTCTAGAAGAAAAGGCATTTTTATTGTAGAAAATCTCTTAAGGTGCTTTGCTTTGGCAACGCTTAGGGGCGGCAGCCAGCCCGGAAGATTGTCAACAGGCCGGCTTGGTCCATCGAGATGGTTCGTTGTCGTGGCGGTTGCTGGTTGTCGATGGTTGTTGTTAGTTGTTGTCGTGGAAAGATTTTGCTTGCAGAAACTTACTTTTTCTATAGAGAACACAGATTATTCAACAAGAGTGTACAGAAAATGTTTTTGATCGTATAAAGAAACTGTAAAAGAACTTCAGAATCGCAAAAGGCTTACATTTCAGAGAAATTGTACTCCGCTTTATGAACCCGCTGGAAAAAGTTCTAAATTAAAATCGAATGAGACTCGTATTTTTTATGCTTTGTGTAACTAAAATACCATGAAAAAACCACCCAGACTTTGTGGTATTTTTGTTTAAAAAATAAACAACTATTTTTAAGACTTTTTGGTCTCGTAAAGCCTCACATTTTTGAGCGACTTTAGGCTCTTTTTGTGCGCAAAAAAAAAAAAAGAAGTCTGCTCTTCTTAAGGAGGTACGCTAAATAGATTTATTGACGTACGTATTTCGCTTTTTATAAAAGAAACGCCTCTTCCCTACCTTTCACCTTCATTTCAGGACCTGAGAGCAGCTTCTTTAAAGTAACGAAAAATCCGAAAAATCATTAATAATCGAAGATATTTGTACAATCCTAAAAATTTTCCAATATCTTCATATCATCATAAAAGTTATCCAATTCCGCGTGTTGAACTGAACCAAAGCTTTCACTAAAGAGCAAGTTTTTAACGAGCATACGCTTCAAAAGACCAATAAACTCCATAGTTTTCAGTCTTACAAAACTCTTCCATCGCTAGCATCAACAATATTCTAGAAATCTTCTAGAAATTGGCGTCCAGCAAGTAGAGCAACAAGTTGACTGCGTTGATTGGCGCTTTTGCTTCATGCTGTCAATTTATGCAATTATTTATTTTTTTATGCATCGCATATAATTTATAACTCTTACTTTATAGTAAATGTTTTTTCTATACATCAAATGCGTACATAAAGCATTATAGTCATACAAAAGCTTGTTGCTATTGTTGATATTTTTGTTGTTGTTGTAGTGGCCAAACTGGTTCGTTAAAATCAATGCGCGCATTTTGCACCAGTATCGACGATAGGCTTCACCCTATGCCTCTACGCCGCTGCATTCAGACGTTGCCTGCCGGCTCAACTCAGAGCAGTTGCCTTTGCCATTCGCAGTCTAACGTCAGTAAGTTGTTGTTGTTGTTGTTGTGGCTTTGGTTGTTGTTGCATTTGTTGCCTTTGTTGCCATCATGCGATCAGAAGTTCGTAAAGCAAGATGTATTCCTTTCGTCGGGATGTTTTTTTTTAGTTTTAAGTCTTTTTTCTTTTTTTCTTTGTCGTTGTTAATTTCGTTAGGTTTGAATTTCGTTAAATTTATTTTGTTGCAGACTTTTTTCTCTTTTGCTGCTTCTGCGGCTGATGCTGTTGCTGTTGCTGTTGCTGTTGCTGTTGCTGAGGCATTTGTCAGTCTGGCTTCCTGCTTTTTCAGTGTTGTCTCTAATGGAGTTTACAGATAAGGCCCAGATACAGATAAACAGAGAGAGAGTGAGACCATGAAAATGAAAAAGGTAGAGACAGTGAATGAGCGAGCAAGACCGAAAGTAAGGGAAGACTTTTTAATGAAAAATCAACTGAGTAAAGTCGGTTTTTGCAAGTCCGTTCATGGTTTCTTGATGGCATCAAGAATTCTTTGGCGAAGCGGCCTCGCCAACCAAAGCATTCCCAACTAACGAGTTGACGACCGGCTGCTTGAGAGTTGAGATGAAAGAAGAGGAAGAATTAGAGATATTTTCAAGAACAAGGGCGGGCAGACATTTTCAAGACAGAAGAAATGAATTTTCAACAAAAAAAGAGGAATTTTTGCAAAGTAGAAATATGAAAAGGTAGAGTAAAAAAAACAACTTTAATTTCTGTTAAAATTTTTGTTAAATCTTCCAAAATTATAAATACTTTTGTTAACTGATCATGAAAAATTGTGCATCGTAGCACAGCTATTTCGAGAAACGTACTCTAAACCTTGCCAAGAGATTGCTTATAAAATGTCATTACTTTAAAAAGGATTCAAACTAAAATGATTGACTCCAGAAGCACTCAAATGAAAAGTATTCACACTAAAAGGATACAAACAAATGGCTAAGAATCTTCTTCTTCTTCTTCTTCTTCGTTTACATGCACACATTTAGCCTTTAGCACTTAAATTTTTGCAAATCAAATTCAGCGAGTCGCTGCTCAGGTTGTTTGTTAGAACGAACGAATGTGTGCCGTAGACCACCGTGGAAGAGCTGAACGCGGTGAATAGTGATGACGAGAGGCACTAGAGAAAGGGTACCGCCACTCTCTCGACCACCCCCCTTTCATCGCACCCTCTCGAGAGCGCACAACCCTCGCTAACCGCAAAGTCTATAGCTCAAATTATTTGGTGTTAAATAATGCTGCTTGCCCGAAAGACCCAAGACCCTTTCCCAATTTAACCCTTCTCTAAGTATTCTTCCCCTCTATACCCCTTCTACACCCGCCTAGCAGCCCTCTCACGATCCTTAACCCACCGTGACCGGAGTCAACGCAAAACAATGGCTTTCGCGTAAAGTAACCGTGTCGTAATGAAACCTCACGTTTTCTCAAGCACAATTGTACAATATATTGGACATACATATATAAACTTGTGTTGTTGTTGTTGTTGTTGTTAATTTTTTGTTGCTTTTATTTAAAATACAAAATTTTTTCTTCTTTTCTTTTCGTGCATTTTGACTGCTGCTGCTGCTTCGTTTATCTTGCCTTTTGCTACAATTGTTTTGGTCTTACGCTTTAAAAAGCGCCTTCGAAACGGGCGATAGAAATAACAACAACAACAACAACAACAACCGCCGCAACAACTTCAGGGAGCTGCACTGCACTGAAGTAAGTAACGTACGTACGTAAGCACGTAACGTAAGACTAAAGTAAGTGACTTGACGAAGCAGCCGGCAGTACTCGAGAGCCCTCGTTTCTAGCTGGTTACACGAAGGCACATATGTATACCCACGGTCCACCCAGCTCCCATTTGTGGTTTTGGCCTGCGAACGAACGGGCGCTTTTACGAGATCGCTGTCGCTATCGCTGCCGTTGTCTACGTCAGCTCTTCTTCCCTCACCCTCCCGCAGCTTATTCCATAAGGTTTTCCTCAAGTTTTCCTTTTTCATGGCTACTTCTTGCACCAACAACGATTCTACGAGGAGCTGCGCGGCGAAGGCCTGGCGCGCTGGCTGCTGGGGTGAAGCTCTCTAGGCCGCCAGCTTGCCTTCAGGCAGTTGGTTGTTGGAGGAGCGCCGTAAGCCGTTCTCCGCTTCTCTACCGGAAACTCGCAAAAACCAACAGCGCGCTGTTGCGACGACAAACGGCTGAAGATATTTCCGCAGCCCTTCCCTCCTCCCCGTCATTGCTGAATGACATGCAGCATATGCTAATGTGCTATGGCCATGTTTTGTATTTCTCGTTTCTGTATCGTTTTGTTTAAAGTTTCTTCAGGTCTTGTTTTTTGTGCCGAGCTTACAAAAAAGTATGTGCGCAGAGAAGTTTTTGCCGAGTTTCTTTGTTGGTTCGTTTTTCTATTCTTTTTGCTGCTAGCAATGCCGCCACACAGTTTTAGCTTTTCTCGGTCTCCTTTTCTACTTCTTCTTCTTCTTTGACTGCTTCTTCTTCCAGCTTTTCTTTTGCCACCGCTGCTGCTGCTGCTGCTGCTGCTAGTACCGTTTGATATTGTTGCGCTTTTTATCGTTGCCCTTTTTTGCACTTCTGTTTTGCAAGTTGTTGCTGTTGTTGCTGTAGTTTGGTTGTTGTTGTTGTTTGTTGTGGTTTTTTCTCATTTTTTTTGCTTTTCCTTTTGCTGCAACAAGGTTTTTTTTTCCTTTTTTTCCCTCCAAAACCTTAACATTTGAGAAAATCTTTGTTACATATTGTTGTAGCGCTGTTGCTGTTGTTGTTGTTGCATATTTTGTTGCTTCATGACGTTGGAAATAAAGTCAGTGCAACTGTTGAGCGGTAAAGGGTGTCTTGAAACGGTGGGGGCGCGGTTGGGGGGGGCGCACATCTCTTTAACAATTCTTCCGTAGCTCATCCCTCATCCCTTCGCGTATCCATCAACGCTTTGTTGCTATAACTCTTAAGCCCTTTGAACCAATCATCATGATGATCTAGCAATTCAGCTATTGCCCCCCTCTCGGGGGGTGGCCAAAGGTGCCCTTTCACTGCCTAGTCTCCGTCCAAATCCCTTCGATATGCTTCAGAGCCGCGCTTTTTATTCCGCTTCACTGCATATCTCGATGCATTATCTTTGTATTCATAGTCGGTCGACTCGTACATTTAAAATGCAGATTTAAGCCGCCCCCTTCTTCGTTCTCAATAGTCCTCCGCCTTCGCCTCGTCCTTTTCCTTGTTTTTCTTTGCTCCAACACACACACACGCATATACACACTCACACTCCGCAGACACTTGAGGCGCCCCATCGTTTCGATGTTAACGCGGGAGCGGCGGCATCAACCAGAGGCGGTTTGGGCGGAGGCAACTACAGTAACAACAACTGTAGCAATTTGGCGCTTTGTTCGTTTCTAATCTATTTTCCATACCTTTCCACCTTCCCCCTTCCCCGCCCCTTTCCTGTCCTTTCACCCTCTTAACCCACCATCAGCCGCTCTTGCTGAGAACAGAACCCAATCAATCTGTTGTGCTTTCTCTAACGTTGTGCCATTTCATCGCCTGAGTTGTTTCTCTTTCTTGTTTATTCTGCTTCTTGTGCTTCGAATAGTTTGTTTTTAGTACCCGCGAATTGCGAATTGCGAATTGCCACCCTTTGCTGGCATCGATAACAAACAACAACAACAACAACAGCAACAACTAATACTACTACTAAAAACCGAGAAAAAAGTAAGACTATTTTAGCCTCTTTTTGATGTGTTTGAAATCGCACGCTGCGTTCAGCGGTCCTTTAGCGGATTTAGTTAGTGTGTGTGTGTGTGTGTGTGTGTGTGACCTAAGTATGGCTGTACGCACGTGCATGTGGGTGGGTGTGTGTGAATGTCTACAATTTTGATGTATGGCTGCTTGCAAATTCCACAAAGAGTTCAAATGGTTTTAGCAGCCGAATTCGTTCGATTATTTTAAGCCGATTTGGTGCATATCCTTGAGATACATACGTTTAATATATCATACATATGATATATATAAATTTAAAGAAACATGCTAAGAGCATAAAAAACTGGTGAACCATAAACTAAACAAAGAAAAATAGGAATCGATTGGACTGATCTTGCAAACCATGAGCGATGATGGCATATTGAGTTTTTTTTTTCAAATCGGATTAGAATTCTTTTTCACCACAATCGCAACAAATAACCATTAGTTAGAGATAATAGCTAAAATATTAATATGTACTTTTGGTTTGAGATCGATTTTCTATAAGAATAATTCTTCTGAAATTACAGAATTTGCAGCAAGCGTTTAAAACATTTCTTTTAAAAGCTTGAAAGACAAAATTTAAATTCGAAAATTAAATTTGCAAAAAGAAAAACAAATTTACAAAAAAAAAAAATGTATTTGCTTAAAAGTAAACACTTAATTAAGAGAAATTAAAAATAAATAAATTATTTGGAAGACTTTTTTGCGCTGCTGCGAATTTTAATTTTTTAGTCATCGGATGAAGTTCAATGGTTGCTTTTGAAAAGACCTTCAAACATTGAAAATTTCTTCAATTTCAAAGAAAATCCTATTTTTTTTTATTATATTTTATATTTCTTGTTTTATAATCGTTTTTTATATTTTTTTGTTTTTTGGATTTTTTTGGATATTTTTTTCCTTGATCTGAATTTAGGTTTCTTCTGATTTCGAAGGAAATGTGAAAAATGTTTGTACAGAAGAGAAATTCTAAAACAATTTCTTTTATAAATTATTAATTTTATGATATTTATCGTGCTCGCATAATTTTATCATGAAGTAAATAAATTTTTAAAATAAAGACGTGTTCATAAAATCTCAACATTGGTGAAAAAAGTGCCCGATCTTGTTAATGTCAAAAAAAAAACAATTTGAAAGTTTATAAAAGAACGACTCACCATCACCAACAACAGCAACAACAACAACAGCAACAACAACAACAACAATAACAATAACAATGAAAACTAAATATAAGCGCAAAATGGCGCGATTTTCGTTGCGGCCATAAAATACTCTTAACAAATATTGGCACGATTTCTAACAATGTTGCGCCTTTTTCGGTTCTTATTGTTGTTGTTGTTGTTGTTGTTGTTGTGACCCTCTGTTCTTTTCGCTTCAGTCCCTTTCTGACACCCCTTCCCCTTCACCACCCCTCTCTCTCTCTCTCTCTCTCTTGTAATGTTACATTATTTTAGGTTTCTTCTTGTTTGTTTGAAAAAAATGTTTTTCGAAAATTTATGTTTGCAACGACAACACATCGTGTCATCGCGATCGGCGAGTAGCGTCGCGTCGCGTCACGTCGTAAGCAACAACGACGTCGAGCGACGACAGCGGGCAACAGCATCGCATCGACTTCAACACCGACAACATGCGCGGCATGCTGCAGCAATGCAAAAAGAGCATCGAAGTCTTGCATCTAGTTTTATAAATTTATAAAATGTAAAAATAGCTTCTTATTCATCTTCGATGTTCGTTCGATCGCCGGCTTTTTTTTCGCACGGCGCGCTTTTCTGCCGCCACAACATGCTGCTGCATGGATTGCTCGCGATGTCTGCTGGTTGCTGCTTGCTTTTCCAATTTTCACAACAAAAATAACCAAAAACTTATTCTGCTGCAGTTGTTGTTGTTGTTTTAGTTGTTGCTATTTAGATGGCGCGACATGCAAATCGCGGCCTTTTTTGCTTCTTCTTAATTCCTTGGGATTTCTGCTTCTTTCTCTCTCTCTTTTACTCTTTAACTTTTAACGTTGCCATTTTTTTGTTTTGTTTCATTTAAAGCAGTTCGGTTGATTGGAAATAGATTGTGGCACGAGAGCGGCGCGGCTGCATGACGCTTTGCTTCATGGGCTGTTGACTGCTGCTGCTCCAAAGAAGTCTACGTCTTCGGGGGTTTTTTTTTATCTACTCTTTGAAGTTCTGAGAGATGATTTCCTGTTGATATGCTCGCTGCTGGAGCGGACTCGAGTGCGTTCTTTACGGCCAACCGGCAAAGAGTTGACAAAAGTTTGATTAGCCGCCGTGTCTCGTACAGCGTCCAGCCGTTCGCTGTCGTTATCCTTGCTTTTCTTTTGTTTCGCGAAGCAATCGCAGTAAACCTGTTTCATGAATTTTCTGCATTTTGTCGATAAATCTTCCGACATCGAGCGTAGCAACGAGTATGTACCTACATACTTTGTCGCTCGTTGGAACTCGTTTTCGTCTGCAACGTTCTCGTTCGTTGTTAGTCCTTTTCTACACTCTTACTCTGTATACTTATACCTTTTTCGTTTATGAACTGTTTTCTTTTTAAAATTGACTTGAGTTTATTTACTTTTTGCCGACTTCGTTGCCGACTTCGCTGCCGGCTGCCGTGCTTGCCGTCGATGGCAAGATCCTTTTCAAGATATCGCAACAATAAAATTCCTTTTCCGCGCACTCGCGCTGCGACTTTTGTTACGTTGCCGCTTGACGTTGTCGGTGCGCCTTGCGGTTCACGGGGGCTGTACGGCTCCGATGATTCGCGTCTTGTGGATTTCTTCTTGGTTTTTTGTTACTTTTCTTCTACTTTTATTTCGGTCTCTTCCTTTTCACTTTGTGCTGCTTGCTCCTTTTCTTTCCAATTTATTGGCTTCTCTCTCTCGGTTTGTTTTATAGAGTGTTGCTTCGGAGCGTTTAAATCGAAATTTATTTAGTTGCTTTTTAAATGCTGCGATATTTTAAGTTATAAGGATTTATGCAAATCAGCGCGCGTAACGTTTTGAAAGCCAATTATTTGAAGCTTGTGTGTGTGTAGGTATGTGCGCTTTTGTGTGGGAGAAGAAATCGTACATTCATTCAGTGGCAACCCTGTAACTAAGAACTATACCGTAAAGTCGTGGAGGTACTCGTAGCTTTATGTGACTTTTGGTATTATCTACAGCTATTGATACGAGTACCATATTTTTATTTAATGCCAATTAAATGGGCTTACTGTTTTTAGATCTTCAAATGGTGTCGTTTCTTCTCATGGTGCCGTTTTTCAGATGGTGTCGTTTGCTCGAATGGTTCCGTTTCTTCAGAGAAAGTGTACTTTTTCGACTGTTAAGTCTTAACAAAAAACAGAAAGTGCTTTTATTTATTAAAATTATTAAAAATCAAAACTTTGTGTACCAAAAACAGTACAAAAACTTTTGCTGGAATCCATGTAGATTCTATTGGACCTCAGAAAATGTTATTTCTCTGTTATTTTCTGTAGAAAATCTAGTCACTTTTGCACCATCTCACTCTTTCGCTTGATATTATCCGCTTTTTCTTTCAAAATGACTTTCTGATTATAATTCAGATCAATTTTTTCTTTATCCAATTCATTGATTTATGGGTTGAAATATTTCTATGAGTGCACATTTTTATAACTTTGATAGTATTTATAGAGATCGTCATTTTGTATAGTTTGTTTAGTTCAGTGCATGACACTTTCTTCCAAAGAGTGCCCGAGTCTGCAAGAACACTAGAGAGATGCGCCTAAGGAGTGTATATATTCATCATTAATCGTTTATGTTTTGATGAAAAATTAAAAATGCCTCGTTTTTAAAAATTTTAATTAAAAAAATTACAATTCTGTTTGCATAAGCCCTTACTTATTTTTGTAAAGTGTTTCGAGATTCATTATCCATTCTCTCTACCTAACTGAGAACAACTCTATTAAACTTTTCTTCTTCTCCACCTTTTTTGCTTATTCTTTTTCTTCTTCTGCTCGATTATATTTTGTAATTTAATCCATATTTATTTTTGTGGTAATCTCAACATGACTGAATTCTGACTGGTGCTCATGTTACGAGTACGTGGTTTTTCCATTTGAAGCGAACAACAACTGCAGAAGAACATGTTGGCACATGTTGTGGTCGTTTTTATTCACCCACAAAAATTACAAAAAACCTGAGAAAAAACCAACCATTTCATACCCAATTTCTCTAGCTCTTAGGCTTCGGTTTATAGTAAAAGATAAGGTTTCATATGATTCTTAGAGGTTAAAATGTTTTAGACATTTAGACACTCTAGAGGCGGATGAATCCGCTTTGTCTACCACGAATATATTATATACAACTATGAATACGACGGTGCACACCGTATATGATGGGTATAGTATGGTATGGTATGGTACATGTGAAATAGTTTGCAACTGATTCGAAGAAACGTACTCATACATCGACAGTGTTGGTGTTGGTTGGTGTTCGTGGAGAGTACTTTATTTTATGCCGACTTAAGTGTTCGGCATTTATCACCAAACACTTAATCGCAGTGATAAACTAAAATGAACCCGGCTGCATTCGGAAAAGTCAGTAGAAGTAGTTGATGTTGGATGGAAGCCATTATCAGCTGAAGAAAAACCACAATATCAAAGCGGAAATAACTTCAATACAACAATTATCACAACGAGTAGTACCTAAAAAAAAATATGGTACTTGTTGTAAATGAGGAGAAGTCATATATACTCAAAATCATAGCATACTTTACAAAAGATAATACTCGTAATTTTGTGAAAACACCACAAGTCCGTCGCCCCGTTTGTAGCGCCGTTGGCAGCACTTCATGTGAGTTCATGAATCCATCCATCTGTCCGGCTGGCTGCTGTTGAATGTCTCTCTATCAGTCTGTCGGTCTGTCTGTCTGTTTGTGGCTTTAGGATCTGTTCGTTATTCATGCGCAATTAACAGTCGACCCAAAAAATCTGCCGCATCTGCCGTATGTCCGTCGCTCAGGCAACTTGTCGCCTCTTTGGCAGCAAAGTCTCCTAAACTCGGAGACCAGACGTACACAAAGTGACCCCAATTTGCCCCCGCCTCTTCCAACAGCAATCCGATTTGTTGTTTTTTTCTATTGCCCAACGGAAAAGGTTCTTGTTTCCGGAATATATTTTCATTATCTACGAGTTTTTCCTTTAAGTAACATGTCACTTGTTGTGTAAGCAGAGTAAACAGTTGGTCCTTATCTCTCTTTTTTTCTATCATTCTTTTTTTGTTTCCCATTTTTTCCTTTTAGTTTCCACTTTCGTTACATCCATCCATATTCTATTTGAAATGAGAAGAGTTTTGGTAATGCATAAATTTAATTGGAATCGCTTCAGACGGCGACGTGACAGTGTTGTGCATCGTACGGCATCGAGGAGCCTTGTGCCGGTCCCTTGAAGGCGGCACTACCTACCCCACGACTCCATATTGAATTTTGATTTATGCCGTGGACATGTTCATGGGTACATGTTCATTCTCCTAACGGCAGTAGTTCTTTAGTGAATGACTGTTAGAAAAAGAAATGCGCTTACGAGGAAGGAAAATGTGACCATATGGTGTCTTCCGTTGAAGAAATGGGCGCTGCATATTAGGGCTACATGGTTTCGGTACAGCCTACTTGTGTGTGCTCGGTTTGAGTTGGTCTACTCTTTTGGAAAAAGGGATGGAAAAATCACAATCGCCATTCGATTCGATTACTCAAGAGACCTCTTGTAAAAATGAGATAATATTTTCAAAAGTGGTGCAAGAAAATAGGTTTTTCCTTATAAATAAATCCAAAGTTGGCCGAAGTAATAGTAATAATATTTAATAAATATTTTAGTAGTGGACAACAGAGAAAACCGCGTTTGTTATTGTATTACCACATGGGCTGAAAGTATAAAGATAACACAGGATACTTCAAGTTTGTAAACAACAAGAAAAATGGCCGCGGCCAAATACATATTTTAAGCTTCTTTTCTTTTACTATCCTTCAGAGAGCTCGTCGATTAAAATTGCACTAATCCAAGAAGATTATTTCTACTATTTTGAACATTAATTTACAGTTTTAAGGACAATTTTTTAGAATAACTTTAAATTTTTATGGTTAGTATGTAAAGTTAACTTGCTTTTTTTATGGTTACTTTTACTATTTTTACCGTTAACTTACAGTTTTAAGTTCTTACTACTTTTACAGTAGCAGTAGCTACTTTCTGTTAACGGCCACTTTTGCTATTTTTATAGTTAACTTGTATAGTTTTGATAGTTACGTTCACTACTTGTAGGAGTTAAGCTATAGTTTTGCTAGTTATTTTTACTAGTTTTGCGATTAAGTTACAGTTTTAAAAGTAATATTTACTATTTTTACAGTTTTTTTAACGAATTTTATAGTTCATTCACAATTTTGATCATTTTTACAGTTATTTTTGCTATTTTTATAGTCAACTTATATAGCTTTGATAGTGATTTTCACTAGATTGTAGTTAAGTTACAGTTTTGCTACTAACTTTTATCATTTTTACTGTTCACTTATAGTTATTTTTATTAATTTTATGATTAACTTAGAGTTTTGATATTTACGCTTACAATTTTTACAGTAAACTTATAGTTTTTTAATATTTTAGTTGGTTTTTGTTGTTATTTTCACTATATTCTTGTAGTTAACTGTAGTCAGTTTTGTTCGCAATTTTTACTATTTCTTTTAGTTAGTACCATCATTTTTAGTATATGTATTTTTATTTATTACTTACATGCCTATTTTTATTGATTAAAAAAAGTTCCCATTTGAAAAAAATTTTTTGCTATCACTTTTTTGCAATAACTATTATTTTCATATTCTCTGCAGATATATTTTTATTATTAATCATATAAATTTTCGATTTTCATAAATCATAGGCAATAAATTGTTAGCTCTATAAAATGTAAACGATAATAGAGAAGAGCAACGAAGTCGAGGCGAGTCGAGCCGGACGGCAGCAAAGTTCAAACAATCAAAGTTCTGTGTGCGTTATACGTATGTACCTACGGCATGATCCACCGCATCAGTGCAATGGCAATGCAATGATGTCCACTGGCATGTGGGCACCAGCAACTTTGTTTTAGTCAACTTTGAGCATGAGGCGAGTTGGAGCGAGAGTAAGAGTAAGAGAGAGTGAGAGGCGTTTAAGGTTTTTTCAATTCTGTTGAATTGCGGCGAAAAAATAAGCTGCTGTTCGATTCAAATCGTTCGAGGAGTATAATTTTCGCGAAGAGATCGAAGAGTAACGCAGGGGGGCAGGGGATGGGCTCAAGGTGTTGTAAGGGTGATAGAGCGAGCCAAAGCAATAAATGCAAGATGTTGACGAAATTTATTTCTCGATAATTATTAGACTTTTTAGGCTCGAGGAAAATGTTATTAAACAAATTGTCAGCAATCTTTGAGACAAAAAGGGCTAATATTTTAAAGATGCTTAGACAAAGAACAAACTGAGTTTTTTCTACAAATATTTATATATGAAAAATTATTTTGTTTTAATGACTTTTCATGCCTTTATTTCATCGATGAAATCCAATATCTTTGAAGATTTGAGTTTTATTTAATTCTGATTAATTTCAAATTCTATTCATTCATTTCTCATAATGGACTGCACCTCCCGTACCCCTTTTCCTCCTCCCCCCCCCCCCCTAATTTCCTCATCAACCTACACAAAATTGCTGTAGAAAATATTCATAAGTTCTTGCATTTTGAAGCTTTTGGCATCAACGAAAATCTCTCTCAATCTCTATGCTTTTTTGCTCTCATTTTCGTAATTTTGAATGATGCAGCTGCAGATTCTATTGTTGTTGTCATTGCTCCTGTTATTATTGTTGTAGCAAGTACTGATGCCCGTGCTGCTGCCGGTGCCGGTGTCGGTGCCGGTGGTTGCATTTAACCCTGCCAACGACGAACATACCGACATGCTCACACATGCTTTGAATATGGCGACTTGGTAGCATTCCAAGCATTGACCTGCATTGATCCCCTCAACCCGTTTCTATAGAGTCGGTATCAACGTGTCGCAGTGTTAGAATTGCTGTCGTTGCTGCTGCTGCTGCCGCTTCTATTGCTGCAGCAACTTTCGCTTGGTGTGAATATGATTCAAGCCAACATACGAACATATTTTTGTACGAAAGTGTATGAGCTCGTTGATACTTTTAGGCGTAGTGACAATTGTAGGGAGACCAACACCCTCCCCCCCCTGCCCTCTGCTGCCATCTTGCATGCACTCCAACAACTGCAATGAATAGATAGACAGATACCACTACTAGTGCCGTCGCCGCCGTCGCCTCTACCGTCGCCTCTCTTCTGTTGCGAGTTTGGAGTTATTAAGTTATGATTTATTAACCTTCATGGACCCAGCCAGGATCAGGCTCATTCTTCAAAGGTTTTTCTCAGCAACTATTATTTTCATATTCTCTGCAGATATATTTTTATTATTAATCATATAAATTTTCGATTTTCATAAATCATAGGCAATAAATTGTTAGCTCTATAAAATGTAAACGATAATAGAGAAGAGCAACGAAGTCGAGGCGAGTCGAGCCGGACGGCAGCAAAGTTCAAACAATCAAAGTTCTGTGTGCGTTATACGTATGTACCTACGGCATGATCCACCGCATCAGTGCAATGGCAATGCAATGATGTCCACTGGCATGTGGGCACCAGCAACAACAACAATATCAACAACAACAATGACGTTGAAAGTGAACCGGATGAACTCCCGAAGGTACACTTCAATTAAAATGCGTTTTTCACAGTTTATGAGTTAATCTCGTAAACAATTTCAGCCTTTTGTTTTCATACGGATTTGATACGGTTGTAGTTGTTGGTGGTGTTGCTGTTGTTGTGGTTGTTGTTGTTGTGGTTGTTGTTGGCGCCATTATGGTTGCTGCAGCTTTCGCTACTGGTTTTTGTAACTATTGTTGCGACGCTTTTTTGTATCCTCCATCGACTGACACAAAAGCCACGCACTGTGGAACATTGAAAACTTGACACCAACAACAGCAGAAGCAGTAGCAACAACAGCAACAGCAGCAGCAGCAATATCATGACGAACTTTTAGCAGTAGCGTCATCAAAAAAACTATAGTAAAAAAAATTGAGGAAAAATTTTTTTCTGCAGTCAACAAAAAGTACCAAAATGCTGCTGATGAAGATGTTGGTGATGATGATGATGATGACGACGATGATGTAGGTGTTTTCAATATTTTCTCTACGTAGCGATGATGCTACCAAAATTTTATTATTTTTATGTAATGTTAATTTTTTTTCTCTCTTACTTCAATTTATTATAACGATATTTTTGCTGGCAAAAAGAAATCAGAAGACGATAAAGAACAGAAGAAGAAGAAGAAGCAGAAGAAAAAGCGAATAACTATTACGATTTTTCATTAAACTGGAA
Organism: Conops quadrifasciatus; assembly: GCA_949752815.1. NCBI lineage: Eukaryota > Metazoa > Arthropoda > Insecta > Diptera > Conopidae > Conops > Conops quadrifasciatus. The sequence goes on along the minus strand of OX457078.1, from coordinate 15,138,880 downwards.
ATGAGTCCGGACCGTCCGCAGGCCGGGATTTTTTAATTAGTCTCTTCGTCCGCGTCTCGCAGCTGACGCTTACTCGCTATGTCCGAAATTTTTATAACATTTTAATGGTACATGCAACTGTTACCGCCCACTAGGGCGTGCACGAGTAATTTTTCCTTCATCCGCACTCCGTTTCGTGATGACAAAGAGAGCTGGCTCTGTTCCGTTTTCTTATTTTCTTCCATACTTTTGTGTGGATTTTTTGGCTTATTTGTCTTTTTCGACATCGACCATCGACCATCGACCATCGACCATCGACCGTTGACTATACACCATCGCAGAGGTTATCTACAACTTTCCATCTCTGAACGTAACTCAGGCCACGAAGGCCCGACAGTGTCGTTGCTGTGACCGTTTTTGTCGCTGTCGCTGTCGCGTCCGTCCTCAAAATATGCAACACATATGCTACAAGAGCCCTTTCTCCTCCCCCCACCCTCCAGCATCATCAGCAATCGACATCCGGCACACTTCATAGGGAGCAACACTCATACCGTTGCTTGCTTCGTGCGTCCGTTCATGCCAAATTTTGCTGATGCTCCATCAAAGTCGTCGCCCTTGCCGTCAGGCCGTGCCAATCGTGCAGCTTACAAAATATACTACTACTTGTAGGAATGAAAAAAATCACAACAACAACAACAACAACTACAGAAAAACAGAAATAATATCAGCAACATTTTATTGTCACGTTGCTGAGAGTTCGTTGGAAGAGCATCCGGAAAAAAGATGCAAATCTGAAATCGTTGAACTTCCGATCGAACTCGGAAGTTGTATGGACAGTATGCCCCGAAAAAAATGGGTGTGTGTGTGTGTTTAAGCGTTGGTGTCTGTTGAAGCTTTATCTTGCTCTGACTCATATGTCTTTTCTGCTGCAGCAGCAACAACAAAACAACAACACAGTGTCCTTCGTTGGTCCATAGAGCTTCTTTTTTTTGGAAGTTACATGCATGAATCCTTACAGGCATGCTTCCTCTATGCGCTCTCTGTTCTACGGTTTCGCTCTACCCCCAAACTTCTCCTTTGCGTTTCTCTCTCTCTCTCTCTCTCGCTCTCGCTCTCTCTCTGTCTCACTCTCCCTTGCTGCGTCTGCGGCTGTGGCTCCGACTGTGGCCCGAAACAACAATACAATCTGCAGCATCATAAATACTTGCCGCGTGTGACCGTTTCTGTCGCTCCTTGTTCGTTCGTCCGAGAGCCCGCAATGCGCAAGGGGGGCATTGTGGCTGCCCTGGTAATGGGGGCGCCACAAGGGCGCCCGGGGAACGGCAACATTCGCGCGATAACTCGATAATTATGTCCGCTTTTGTTTATTTCGCACATCGATTACAATTTTTCAGCAATAAAGGGTTGCCTGCTGTTGCTCCCGTTGCCCCCTTTGCGCCCTTTGCTCCCGCTTTCGATGTTGTCGTTGCTTTGTTCGAGATTCACAAATGATTTGGCCCCGATTTTGGTGGATTTTTTAATATGGCTTCGCTGTTGTTGCTATGGTTTTATTCGTAGGCAGTTGTTCGTTCGCAGGACTTTAAATTCGGCATTGAAAGGGTTTTCTCTATTGCCGTTTGTTGTGGCTGTTGTTGTTGTTTTAGTCAACTTTGAGCATGAGGCGAGTTGGAGCGAGAGTAAGAGTAAGAGAGAGTGAGAGGCGTTTAAGGTTTTTTCAATTCTGTTGAATTGCGGCGAAAAAATAAGCTGCTGTTCGATTCAAATCGTTCGAGGAGTATAATTTTCGCGAAGAGATCGAAGAGTAACGCAGGGGGGCAGGGGATGGGCTCAAGGTGTTGTAAGGGTGATAGAGCGAGCCAAAGCAATAAATGCAAGATGTTGACGAAATTTATTTCTCGATAATTATTAGACTTTTTAGGCTCGAGGAAAATGTTATTAAACAAATTGTCAGCAATCTTTGAGACAAAAAGGGCTAATATTTTAAAGATGCTTAGACAAAGAACAAACTGAGTTTTTTCTACAAATATTTATATATGAAAAATTATTTTGTTTTAATGACTTTTCATGCCTTTATTTCATCGATGAAATCCAATATCTTTGAAGATTTGAGTTTTATTTAATTCTGATTAATTTCAAATTCTATTCATTCATTTCTCATAATGGACTGCACCTCCCGTACCCCTTTTCCTCCTCCCCCCCCCCCCCCTAATTTCCTCATCAACCTACACAAAATTGCTGTAGAAAATATTCATAAGTTCTTGCATTTTGAAGCTTTTGGCATCAACGAAAATCTCTCTCAATCTCTATGCTTTTTTGCTCTCATTTTCGTAATTTTGAATGATGCAGCTGCAGATTCTATTGTTGTTGTCATTGCTCCTGTTATTATTGTTGTAGCAAGTACTGATGCCCGTGCTGCTGCCGGTGCCGGTGTCGGTGCCGGTGGTTGCATTTAACCCTGCCAACGACGAACATACCGACATGCTCACACATGCTTTGAATATGGCGACTTGGTAGCATTCCAAGCATTGACCTGCATTGATCCCCTCAACCCGTTTCTATAGAGTCGGTATCAACGTGTCGCAGTGTTAGAATTGCTGTCGTTGCTGCTGCTGCTGCCGCTTCTATTGCTGCAGCAACTTTCGCTTGGTGTGAATATGATTCAAGCCAACATACGAACATATTTTTGTACGAAAGTGTATGAGCTCGTTGATACTTTTAGGCGTAGTGACAATTGTAGGGAGACCAACACCCTCCCCCCCCTGCCCTCTGCTGCCATCTTGCATGCACTCCAACAACTGCAATGAATAGATAGACAGATACCACTACTAGTGCCGTCGCCGCCGTCGCCTCTACCGTCGCCTCTCTTCTGTTGCGAGTTTGGAGTTATTAAGTTATGATTTATTAACCTTCATGGACCCAGCCAGGATCAGGCTCATTCTTCAAAGGTTTTTCTCAGCATTCGGTGGTTGGATTGGGCGCAACGGGGAGAGGAGAGGGTGGCGGCCGGCACCCACTCTGCCGATGCGGGGTTGGGGGGATGATGAAAGTTTAAATTGCTTTGTCGGTTGCGTTAAGTGGAGACGGATGTGGATGCAGAGCGGAAGTGGGTGCGATGATGAAAGTGCAATGATACGGTGATGGCAACGACATGTTGCTACAGGAGGCATGAAAACGATAGAGAGCCAGGGAGATAGAGAGAGAGAGAGAGGGACAGAGAGTAAGAGAACGGCCGAAAAGGATTATTGTGAAGATAATTAAAGAATTCAAGGAATATTTGACCATTCCTCAAAGTTCAACGAAATACGAAGAGAAGTTAAAAGAACATGAATTAGTAGCTTTCTTGAAAATTTCCAGAAAATTCTTCAACAGGAATTTTTTAAAAAAATATTATCACTCAAAAAATGATTACAATGCAGTAAAAATAGTTTTTATAAAAATGGAAATTATACAATTTTGCGTCTGCTAACGATGTTTTAAAGGCACAACATACAGCAACATTCCAAGAAATAATGCAAAATGTCTGAAGTGTCGTCGACGAGTTGATGTGTCTGGTTTTATGTCGCGTCTTGTGTTATGTCGCGTCATAAGAATATCACAAATTTTAGCATTTGCCATAAATTCATCAACACATCAAAATACTGCATTAACAAGACTTCTTGCGCGCACCCTCAACCCCCTCCTGCCTCCCCCTCTGCCCCTTTTCATTCACCGTAGCTCTGACGCTCTTTTCGCGACTCATTCTCTTCAGGGATAAGAATGTCACTAAGAAAGTAATTCGTTGTTTTTGTTTGTCTGACTGCCTCCCCCTTCCTCCGCCCCTTCCCCGCCCCTTCCCCGCCCTTTCCGTTTTTTGTTTGTTTTTGCTGTCTGCCGTTGTCTGTCTGTCCTTTCTTTCTACCCTCCCAGGACCCTGCCACCAGGACCATCTCTCCCTCTCTCTCTTTCTCTTATCATCTGAGTATGATACGCCGCCACTTCATGGCTTTGTTGGAATTGTCATCAACTTGACAGTTATACGGCCACGTTGACAGTTCATTTTATATGCAAATGGTTCATGCTAAAAACCGAAAGCAAAAAAAACACAACAGCGACCGTTATTTTACATACGGAATGCAATACGTAACGAAAACGGAAGGAAATGAAAAATCCGTCTTCGCGTAGCGGAGAATATTTCATGCTACTTTCGTATGCAAATAAAACAATGCTTAAGAAAAACAACTAAAATAACAAAAAACAAAACCATCAGAAAAACAATAAAAATAAAACAATGATTGCACTAAAGGATGTTGCGGAAAGTTTGCAAGTTTGTGAATATATATCGTTTTTAATACTCAGCACTCAACGTGCTCTTTTGCCCTTTTCCATACTTTCTTCCTGTTTCCTCCCATTTTCCGCTTTTAATTTGGTCATTTCAAAGGACATTTTTCAGTGAAAATCCTTTGAGTTACCTGCAGTCAGTATTCACTCATTCTTTGTCGGTCTGTCTGTCTGTCTGTCTGTCTGTCGGAGTGTCTGAAAGTTTTTAAGAAAATAGAGGACACAAATTTGCAACAAAATTTCAAAGAAATCACTAGAGGAAACTTTCGTATGGGACTAGTTTGAGGCGCATAAGAGCAGTAAAAGAAGGAAGGCAGAAAGAAAGGCGGCGGTGGACGAACAGAGAGAAGGAAGGAAAGGAACCCAACTCTAGCAACTCACCGTAGGAAGAAAGTGAGTTGGAAATAGAGCCTACGACAGACGTAAACTACTGTGTAGTAACAAGATTGCACTGACCACGCCCCATTCAGCAAGTGTCATACTCAAGAGACAATGGTCAAATAGTTAAACAACAATTTAACCTTAAGTCTTGTTGTCTAAATGTCAGTGACACAAATGCGTTTAGGATCAAATTAAATGTCATTCAACAAGACTGAATAGTCTTTGTCTCGAGTTTAATGGAATAGTTCAGAGCAATGCTGTGAAAAAGAGCAATGGAGAAAAGTGAGAATATTTTGCTGCACGATTTTATTGAATAATGAATTTTTTTAGATAATAATAAAAGTTTTCTTTTGTCCAAAAAATTGCAAAAATCAATTATAATGATTTTAAAAAAATCAATTAGATGATAAATCTATTATTATTGTGATTTATTTTAATTATTTATTTATATAATTTTTATTTTATAATTATGATGATGAAGATGCTTTTTTCGATCTAAGAATTGAATATTCTTAAACTCACGACGAAATAAAAATCTCTAGAAATTTAACTTAACTTCGACAAGATTAGAATTTCTCTGAGATTATTTTACTAAATCATAAGCTTTGATTTTTGTGGCACACGAAAAAGTATTAGAGTTTAAAGAGATTTTTTTTTTGCATTGACCAAAAACTAATATTAACACGAATGGAGTTAATATTAAAACAACAACAATATCGTAATAATATTCATTCAAACTAAAAAGCAAATAAAAACTTTCTCAAACTGTGCTCATATTTCGCTGTGATCCCGAATAACTATAGAAATATACTGATACCCATCATTTCCTTCATAACCCCTCCTTTTTTCCTTCCTTCCTTCCTTCCTTCCTTCCTTCCTTCCTTCCTTCCTACCTTCCTTTCTTCGCTCTTTGAATTGAAGTCTACTGAAGCCAAAACCAAAACTAAAATTTCGAATGTTTTTTCGAATGAAAATTTCTTATGGTTGTTCTCGTTTTGTTATTATTGTTTTTGTTTTTGTTATTACTATTATTATTTTTTTTTTATGTATTTTTTGGTTTTGTTGTTTAAATTTTGGCTGCGGTGGCAAAGAAAGTTGCCAGCAGACTTTCAGACGAATATTCAGACTGAAATTGACAGACACAGACAGACATACACACACAAACACACAAAGAGAACAACAGTAGCAGCAATGGCTACAACAAACAACAATAACAACAACAATGGCAAAACTAACACAACACTTGTCATAATATAAACTAATTAAAATTCAAAAGCTATAAACAGATTTTGCCAATAAAACTTTTGCTCTTCTCCGCTTAGTTTGAAAGAATATGTATATGTGTATATAGTAAGCACACAAATACACACAAACATTCAAACTCGTACACACGCATACACAAATTTTCTTCCACCGTACTTTTTTGAAGTAAAGAGTACGAAGAGTACGCTGCAGTTTCAGATTGTTTCGTTGAAGTTCGCCGAAGCGACACAAGAACAACAACAAAACCAAAAAAAAACAACAACAACAACAACATTTCAAAAGTAAGCACAATAAAATTTATACGACAGCATTTCAAAAGAGTAGCAAAGAAAAAGTAGGGAACGGCAAAAAGGTAGTAGGAATAGGAGCAGTCGGAAGGTTGTGAGAAAAGGGTAAAACATTAAATCATTACAGCGGAAGCTTTTAACACTCGAAAGACGATGCTCTAAACAATAACATAAAGCAACAAAAGCATCATTTTGACGGCGAAAAAGAAAGATTGATTAGAAAAAGAGGAAAATTAGTCCAAATTGGTGTAAAACCAGAAAAGAAGTAGTAGAAATCTGGTACTAAAAGTAGTTACTAATCAACAATACAAAAGGTATCTTTTGATGTTTGAAAAGAAAAGAAAAATGTAGTTATATTTAATGAAAAATAGGTATGTACTCTTAAAAATAGTAGGAGCCTTTTTGTTGCAGTTGTTGCTGCTATTTTTACTGCCACGGACTTCTTTGCATGAGCTGTAAAAAAGCGGCGGCAGGGGCGGCAACACCAGCACGAAGGCTTAGCTTGTGCTTTTCTAGCGATAAAATGAAAATTGCACACGAGCAATAAATAAGGATTCTCTCTCAAGGATAATTTATAAAAGTTTCTTCAACGTTTTACTTATGAAGCAACGAGAATGCTGTACGTTTTCAGATACAGGCGGCTGCTGCTGGTGCTGCTGCTGCTGCCGCTACCGACTTCTGATGCTACGATGGATCTGATGCAGCTAGTCCTGAAGCTGCATAAAAAGCAGGTACTTTTTTCTAACTTTTTATCCTACTTTTCTACATTTTACTTTTTTACTACTTTTTTACTTTTCTAAATTTTTTTTGTTGAATTGTTTTTGCATTTCATTTTATTTTTGCTTTTGCTGCTGCAGCTGTCAAAAGTTTCTGTTGTTGTTGCTGTTGTTGCTGTTTTTGTTGAAGTTGTTGCTGATATGCTGCTTCTTTATTTCGTTAGTTAAAGAAAAAATAAGAAAAAAACGAAGGAAAATAAGCGTAAAAGTGTTTTATTGTTTACTCAAACCGAAAATTCGGCACAGTTTCAACCCTTCTTCTTAACTCTTATCCTTTCTCTCTCTCTCTCTCTCTCTCTCTACATTTCTCTTGTATCTAGTTTCTCTCTCAACTCTTCCACGCCTCTTTCCTTTTGCTAAGACGTTTTCTACACACACTTTGTCTCTCTGCTTCTGTCTCTATCTCCTGCCGTCGACAAACAAAGAGAACGTTAGACAAATTATGATAAATAAATAAAACATTTGCGAATTGCAAATTTTGTTGAGACGGCAACCCTGGCAAAAAAATTCACTCTGTCTTATTTAGCATTTTGGAAGAAGAAAAGGAGGATGAAAAAAATTACTCTTGTTATCGTAAAAGAATTGAATCTGCGAGTATTCAGTCTTGAAGAAGCAAAAAAGCGTCATTCGGAAAGAGCTAATTTTTTCTGATTCCGATAATTATGGTTCTCTTTCTTAAGAAATTTTCACACTTTTTTCGCAATCAGCAGCAAAAAACCTTTCGCCTGGAGCCATTTGTAGTGAGAAAACTTACAACAAAAACCTGCTAACTTTATTTTTAAATGATCGAGGCTTCAGCCTTCAAGTAATAGACATCATTTTGACATCATTTCGACATAATTTCATTGAAAATGATTTGAAATTCGTAAATGAATGGCCGTTTTTCTTCAAACCGTGACGAGGCCAATGACAAAAAAGGATTGAGGCGCATTTGAAACACGTTTTGATGATGAGCAACCAGTTTTTGATTGACAATTGATCAATCGATTTATTTGCCGACCGTTTAAGGAAACTTAACAAACACGCTAATGTTGCTGATGCTTTGCCTTGCTTGGCTTTGTCTGGAAAATAATTGCTATGATGAAAATTAAAATACAACAATTTGTTGTGTTTTGTTGTTTTTTTCGTTGCTGTGATTGCATCAATTAAATCGCAATGCAGAAAAGTCGCCGACGAGTCAACGGGTCAAAGAAAAAAAAGGCTAAAATGCCGTGTAATAATTTATTTGTCAACAATTTTCAAGCAATAAATCAGACAATCTCAAAAAAATTTTGCTATGACGAGCTGAGAATGTTTTCCTGCGCTTGTTGTTGGCGATTTTGTTATCCTCTTTTGGATTTTATTTGGTTTTCTTTACTCTGTCGGCAACGATTTGAAAGCACTAACAACAACAACAACAACAACAACAGCAGCAAAAAATGCAACAAAAACCAATTTAAACAACTTAAGGCAGCATTTCGCGATTTATGATGCTGCAACCTGTTTCTTTAATTGCAACATTTGCGGCTCCAAATCGCCGCCGACAATACCGCCGTCGCCGCAGCCGTCGCCGCCACTGCACAATTTCACGATGCATTTTTTAATAAAAAAACCAGAAGAAAAACCTTAAAGAATTGTAAAAAGAGAACAATAATTCCGACCGTTGATGACGGCCATGATGGTGATGATGATTGTAGTGAAAACAATAATAACAATAACAGCAACAACTACAACAATGATAACGACATTGATGGCAAAAAGCACAAAACTGTTGACAGCTGCAACAACAAAAAAACAACAACAGCAACAGAAATGATGACAACAGAAATAATAAAAACAGCAATAACAACAAGTACGATGACAACCATTTACAATAACACTTAATCGGTATCGTACACTGAACAAAAAAAACAACAAATCTATGAAGAATCGCAGAAAATAATTCAGCTGTAGAGCGATAGGCGTTGTCTGTCTAAGAAAGAAAAAATTAATCGGAATTATAATTACAAAAGAGTTCCTAGAGAAAAACGGGCAAAACTATAGCCCGTTATATGACTTGGCGAAATTGTTGCAGCAGAGCTAAATTCTTCAGAGGTATATAAATAAGAACAACAACAACAACAGCAACAGGAATATCACCAAAAAATGCTAAACAAAGTCTTAATGAAATCAAAGCGTTACGAAAAACTGTCTGAGCGTTCAAGCGTTTACTATTATAAATCTGAATATATTCACTATTCAGTGCATTATTGCAACAATTCATCATGACTTAAGTACTTTCAACAACGTTCTTAGGACAAAAATAACAGCCATAACAACCATAGCAACAACAACCTCGTTTTACGACGTAATACAAAGTCGCGTTGTTTGCGAAGAAATCGAGATGGTCGTACATCATTTTAAACAAAGCTCCACGTGAGGCTGGCTGTGTTCAGTTGTCAACTCTTTCAAACAAAATTCAAAACAAACAAACAAACAAACAAATAAACAAACGTATAAACTTCATGGTGGTGATGGTGGTTGTTGTTGTTGTTGTGGTTTTTATTGTGGCTTTTGTTGCATTTTAATGCAATTAAAATGATTTCTGCTAGATTTGTCGCGGTCGCTGTTGCTATCGCTGTCGCTGTCGCTGTCGCTGTCGCCGCGGTGCAAGCAAGCGCCTTACATACCTCAACGGTTCGGTGTTCGGCTGTCTTTGGCCGCCCGTCCGTCCATTCTGTCTGTCTCAAATGGCAAATATATGCACATAACTTAGACATTTATTGCTTTGAACATTTATGGTTGTCGTGTTGAGGTTTTTGTTGTGGTTTGCTTTTTGGTTTTTGCTAAAGAACTCGTGCTTAAAAGTCAGATCCTGCCGCCCCTCCGAAGTGAAACGCCCTCCCCTCCACGCGTTTGTCTTCCGTTTGTCTTATTTGAAATTTAAAAATCACGCTGGCCGCTTTTTTCTCCTCTTCTCGTTCTCGTTCACGTACACAATCTTTTTTCGAATGTGGGTACTTTTCCGAAATGAGCAACGTACTGCACCGTACCGTTAGCTGCCTACGTAGAGCATTACGTTTTAATAAACTGCATTCGTTTAACTAACGGTTAACGGTAAATGCAGATTTAATATAATCAATTGCGGTAATGTCTTTTCGGAATCGAAACGACCCGACTCGCATCCAAAATGGCGACAGCATGACAACATGACGGGCCAACATGATCGAATTGAGTGCAGTCAATCTCGACTGAGGATTGGCGTTGTTTGAAGGATTGTGTTACGTCCGGACCGTTGGTCGCTGTTGGTTGGCCCCTTTGAATGCCTAACGATGGTTGCCACTTTTGCCGCTTGTTAGCTTCTCATCATTTACATTAATTGCCAGCATCCAGCATCGCCAACACCAACCAGTTTCAATTAAAACTTGAGGAAAAGCGTTCTGCAAATGTTTTCAACTTTATCTGATTTTTAATTAATTTGCTTTGCCAATTATTGGACGCTGAAGGAAGGAACAAAGCGTCCATGACTTTTCGAAGTTGACAAAAATCGTAACAATTTCAAGCGGACAGAAACCAACAACAGCGCCCTGCTTTTCTATGGCGCATGCTGTAAGCGTTTGGTTTGTGTTGGCTGTGATTAAATCAGTCATAGAAAAGCACGGTTTGGTTGTTGTTGTTGTTGTTGTTGTTCTTTTTGTAGTTGCTGTTTTGTTGTTGTTGTCGTCGTTGTTGTTGTCGTCGTTGTCGTCGCTGTCGTCGCTGTCGTGCGCGTTGTTTAAAGATTTTTCTCCTTTTTTTGCTCTGACTGTGTCTCTGTGTGTTGCAAGCGATGTTGTTGTTGTTTTTTATAATGGAAATTCTCTTGTTTTTGGTTGTTCTTTTTTTGGTTGGTCGAATTGTTTTGTTGTTGGCCAATCAACAGACGGACGGACGGACGGACGGCGGGGTGAACACTCCTTCCAACGAATCAACCAACCGCACTTCACAAATTTTATGCCGTTTAACCGTTATTCTATGAGCTTATTATGCAAACAAGCGGTACGTGCAACAACAACAACAACAACAACAACAACAACAACAACAAGAATACAGAAAGAAAAAACAACAACCATTCGAAAGAATACGAATGCACAGACGGACAAACAAACAAACAATGTATGAGTAGTGCCTCATTTGCGGTGAGGTTATACAACAACAACAACAACAACAACAATGAAGCCTTCATTTCTTATGCAATCAACTGAACAACCAACATATTCAGTCGTTGTTGAGGAAACCGATTGAACAACCAAAAAAACTCTGCTGCTTGTTTTTTGCGCCCTTTTCGTCGGCAGCGAGGCAGGCACGTTGTCGACCGCTTTATCGACCACTTTTGTGCCGCCAACTTCGCACACGAAGTCTTCAGCTTTGGATTCAATGTTTTTCCTTTTTTTGGTTTTGTTTGTTTGTTCTTTTTAGCAGCACATTTTTAATGCAATTCCTAGCTTTTGTCTTGCCAGATTTGTTGTGCGATTGTTGTTGTTGTTGTTGTTGTTGCTGTTTTCACATATCCTCCGTGCATGACAGGATTCAACTTCGACTTCGAGACGTTCGTGATTTTTTGTTGAACGATTGTTGAAAAAGGTTTGCAATGAAATTTGTGTATTGTGTCATCGTCGTCGTCGTCGGCGTCGTGGCGGTCTCAAGAAATGTTACCAGAAAATGACAACTGAAACTGTAACAACAACAACAACTACGAAAACCTCAAAAAGTGCATGGCCATGGTAACGAACTAAAACGGATCGACAATCAAACAATCGACCTGATTCAGCGATCGATCGATCGATCCTGCTGTTGCTGTTCTTACTGTCGCTGTTGCTGTCGCTGTTGCTGTCACTGTCTCGTTGTTATTGTTGTGCTTTTATACCGCTAACTTCTTTGTTTCTTTGAATTAGTTTTTATTTATTTTTGTCGTTTTTAACATTTAACCTGGTACCACCAGCATCCACCACCAATTGCTATGTTTGGACAAAAGGGGCCTGTTAGAAAAGGTTACAGGCCTCTGAGAGTAACTATTTCTTTCACGGCTTTTCGTGACAAACCTCTTTTTGAGCAAAATGTCATTGAAAGTGTTCCGTTTGAATCCAACAAAATCTGAGAAAATTATTTTTAAAATAAAAAAAAAAAAAATTATATATATTTTGGGGTCATTCGGTGTAGCAGAACGGTTTTGTTGTAGGAAAATTTAATTTTTAAAAATGCAGTGACACCAAAATCGACAAAAAATGACAAAAATATTTTTTTTTTTTATTAAAACTAATAATTTTTCTCTTCTGGAGTAAGAGAAAATGTGAAAAAATCTGGAGGGTCTTAAAAACGGTTTAAAAATTTTTTCTTACTTCTTTTTTTAATTTTTTTTTTCCTCACCCCAAATATTTCTCATTTAACGATTTATACAATAAGTTTTGCAGATTTAACTTTATCAATTTTTAAAAAATTCTTTACATTTTAGCAGATTAATGGAATTTTTTGATTGAATTTTAAACATTTCTCTATACCTTTTTCTAGGACTTTCTTTTCGAGGACTTTTTTCATTTAAACTCTTCTCATTTGATATTTAATATCAATGGCTTCTTATTACTTTTGTTCTTTCTCTTCTTCTTCTTCTTCTTCTTCTCTTGCTTCTGATTATATTTTTTAAATTCTCCCCCTTCTTCTCGTGCCCTTCTTCATCTCTCTCGTCACCGTTTTATGATTGTTTGTTTAAATATCTTCGGCCTCTTCCCATTCTTTAACTTTATCAACGGTCTCTTCTTCTACTTCTCCTGTTTCTTCCTTTTCCTTTTTTTTCCTTCATTTTCTTCTTCTTCTTCTACCTGTTCTTTTCTTTTATCGTCTTCTTTCTAAATTTGTTTAAAACATTTTGAGCCTTTTCTGATTCTTTTAAATACTTTTAACCGTAACCGCCTCCAGTTTTTCTTCTTCTTCTTCTCCCGAAAGCTTCTGAATCCCAGCCAATTAAGATTAAAAGAAGAAAAAGAAGACGAAGAGCTGTTTTTTCTACTATTTTCTATTGCTCTGACAACTTGATTAATCTCCACAGTTTCCACTCTTTTTTTTATTCAGTCCGTCTCTTTTATCTCTCTGTTGATATCAACCGCCGCCTCGAATTTCATTTAATGAATTTCGTATAACTTCATTGCGTTTCACGAACAGCCAAAGAACAACAAAAGAAATAAATCAAAATCAAAAACACAAAAACCCCAAAAATAAAAGTAGAAAAAAATATGGTAAAACTTTTGAGGCTTAACCGAATTTTTTACCTGATTAAAGTATGTATTTGTTGTTGTTGTTTTTGTTGTAATTGTTGTTGTTGTTGTTATTTAGATAAAATAAAACGGATAAAGGTAGTGAGGGGCGGCGGCGGGGGGGGGGGGAGTGCGGTGTATAGAAACTACAAACAACAACAACAACAACAACAACAACAACAACGCTTAAACGAAAAAAAATTAAGTTTTCAAACTTCAAGACAGTATAGAGTATGTATTTGTTGCTGTTGTTGTTGCTGATGGCGATGACGATATTGTTGTTGTTGCTTTTAGTGTTGTTTAAGCTGTCAACCCAATTCAAATGAAAGTCGCCCGCGTGCCGCGAATACAACGAATTCATTAAGTTAAAATGATCAACCGAAACCGAATTTTCTGAATGAAAAAAACAACACTAAAAAAACAACCCAAAACCGGCGTAATACTTCGGGGCACTTCGAAATTAAAGAAAACCTCCAACGCTATTTTAATTTTTTCGAATTTTGGTTGGAAAAAGGTTCCTCGGAATTTTCTAGTAAAATATCAATGATAAATCTTATTTAGGCGGTACTCTTTTCTTTGATATCGAATCTTCAGAAGCACTTTTAGAGATCGGTTCGAAAGTCCTTAAGGTTTCATCGGAAATGGCCTGAAGACCGATTTTATTGCTCTATATAGAATAGAAATCTGTTTCTGGAGACAACGAACGTAAAAAAAATGTTTGTCTTCAAACCAAATTTTACGCAAAATGATATGAATTCTTTCCAAAGCAACATTTTTACATCATAATCATAAAAAATCTCATTTAAACTCAAAGAATTTCCTTTTTTATGTTCAGAAAGACCTTAAAAATACGTTCCTCCGGGTACCATACACTTTCTCGCTGCCACAAGAAGGTTCTGTAGAGCTCTTCCATCAAGTAGCGCATTTAAGCGTGTCGCTGCACTAAGAAAACATTAACAAAATTTTTGAAATTTGGTATGTCTTTAAAATTAATCTTAAAATTTTCCCTGTAGCTGATTTATTCTCGTATATTTTTCTGAAGATCTTTTTATGACCTCAAGAGTTATGGCCTTAAGAATAAATCAACGCAGGCGGTATCTTTTCCTCTGAAATATGCTGTAGCCATAATGGTAGAAAACCAAGGCCATGAATTACAAAACTTACCATTTTTTACTAACCCTGACATGGGAAAAGTTAAGTACTAACACCAAAAAAGCAAGATCGAGTGACCTTTAAAAAATGTGTTGTCATCACTTTAATTTTTGTGAATCTTAAGAATCCGTCAAAGTCGCAAAAAAGGCACATGCCTTTGCCACATGTGCCCGTCTGCATGTCATTTAAAAAGAAACTATGTCTAAAAACACAATCGAGAGCGTGCAAAATGCATAATTCAAGGTTAAGAGGATGATAGTATTAAAAAAATAAAATAATAAAAACCTTCAGTTTTTACCCGGACAGCGGCAACAACACAAAAACCAAGAAGGCCATCGCTATTTCCTAAAGCAAGGACTAAATACAGCGTTTGGCGAGGTCTTGAGCGATGTACTACTGGCAAAATTAACACTGACAAATGACAATTGATTGATTGAGTTAGTGACGGACTAAATGGTTGACAGATAGTTGCGATTTTTTTTTCTTTTCTTCTTTTTTTCTTAACATCGCCAGAGTAGGTTGGCAAAAGAGCATGCATAATTATTTACATATATTCAAAAGCCTCAAAACAAGAGCCTCGAGTCATCAACGGCAATTTCTTCACTCACTCTTTTAATATATTCAAAAAATTTCAAATTACTTTTTCAACCAAAAACTTTAGAAAAAAGAAAAGAAAAGAAAGATAACAAATGAAAAATTATAGGAATCTTAATAAATATAATATATAAGATAAAGATAAATAAAAATCAATTAATTAACTGATGTTAAGAAAAAACAACCGAAATATTTTTTGTTGACTTCATTAACTCAAAAACCAAAAATACCAAATAAATAAAAATGAAAAAACTAAATTAACACAAAAGAGACATAAATCATTAAAACAAAAACAGATAAATCAATAAAATTGACAGTAAAAAATGGATCCAGAAAATGAATTAAAATTTTGAAAATTTAAAATATTTAATGAGTTGTATTAAAAAAAAAATAAATAAAAATTAAAAAAATCAAAACAAAGACTTTATTGTTTATTTTATTAATTTAGAAAGAGAGACTATCTTTCTTTACTATAAAAATACCAATATTTATATTTATAAATATATATTTACTATAAATGGTTAATAATATAAAAGAAGAACCTGTTAAGAATTGTAACATTATGTTTAATTGTATCGAAACAAAATATAGCGAGTCATATATATTTAAAATATTTTAAATCTTAAATAAAAACTATTATATTATCGTATATAAACGAATAAAACATTCAAAGTAGCAACATCTTCCCTGCACAAAATTTCTCTAATAACAATCAACATTCAGAAGCAACCCTTTGTTCTGCCGACGCTGGAAATAGAAGTTTTCTCTTCTATTATGAACAAGCCAACAACAAAACACACACACACACACAGCCAAACGAACAATCAGCTGCTAGGAGAAGTAAACGATGGTGAAGAAGAACAAGCACAAGCATAGTCCGAAGACATTCCGTTGGTGAATATTGCCTGCGAAGCCATAAACACTTCAGAGCGGCCATTAAAATCTGCAGTCAACGAAGAGATGACTATGACGATAATGATGATGATGATGATGTCGATGACGACGCCAACGACGCCTAACGAAAAGAGAGGAGTAAGTTACAGTAGAAATTTCATTGTGAGAGAACGAGAGAGCGCATGTGATTTAAAACCACAAACGTAGGGGCACACACTGTTGTCTTATTGCTGTGAGCACAGGCTGCTTCTCTCTCTCACTCGCTCTATCTCCAGCAATACCGAGCATAGTATCGAGAGAGAGAGTTAAAAATGAATGATGGCGTTTAGGAAAAATAAAATAAGCCAACCTCTTATGTTCTCACAATTTAGAAGAGGTTGTTAGTAGTTTATTTAGCCTTTCATTCATACGTAACCGAAGAGAATGTAAGTAGGAACGGGACAATAAATAAAGGGGAGAGTTGGCAAAAGGTTAAAGAGAATTAAATAAGAAGAGTAAAATAAAAAATTGTATTAATAAAAATATTAAACAAAATTATTTAGGAGTATTATTTATGAGTACATATTAATAAAATCATTTAAAATTTTTGAAAGAAAGGATGACTATAATAAACTATACTAAAATAATAAAAATAACGATTTCATAAAAAAGAGGAATAAATGGTAAGGTTTTTGAATGGAAATAATAAACAAACTTTAATTAAAGACCAAAAAAGGATGACATAAATGCTAGCAAATTTGTTTATTTTCCTTGTATAAGCACCCTGTATTTAATACTCTCTTAAAATGTTTGCCACACAACACGCACTAAAAGAACAAAATAATTGCTCAATGGAAAATTATGAATTTTAGAGAATGCTTGTGTAGAAACAATGTTGCCTGTATGAAGGTCTCCCTCTGGCAACATTGTATAAATACATGTTAGATTAAATTCTGCAGCATGTTGCGCGTCAAATTACGAAGTTCACTCAAACCACTCACAACAGCAACAACAACAAAAACAACAACAGAGAGTCCGCGAAGTAGAGATAAAAATTTCAAAGTTACTCAACACAACAACAACAATAACGGGTACCACCACACAACTAATATTAAGACGCATTACTTTTGTTGCGGCGAAATTATTTACGACGCCATATTTGTTGTCATCGGGTTGGCGTTGTGTGTTGCGTTGCGATGTACGACGACGACGACGCCGCAGCGCCTCGTATCGTTTATCATGCGATGAGCAACGAGCGGCAAATGTTGCTGAGGTTGGTAGTCATCGTTTGAATTATGAGCGCGTTGCAAGTTGCGGCCGGTAAATGCTCACCAAGTTCGTTATTAAAAATCATTTTTATTACTCAAACGGCACAAATAATTAGAAATTTAAAGAAAACAAGATTACGTAGACATTTTAACAATTGTTTCAAGTACTTTGAATGAGGCTAGAAAGCAATAAATTGAATAAATTTAACAATTTAACAGCCAGAAATATGTCCCAGACATTCGGAAAAAGTGTTTGGAAGCCGATACAACACCAACAGCCAAACACAGACAACGCGCCAGCCATCTTTATTACAACAATTTCTAACTAGAACGCTCTGTTAGAAGAAATGTACATATAGAGAATGCTGACGGGAGAATGAAAAAGAGAGTGAGAGAGAGTGAAAGACTCGGTGGTGCTGAAAGAGAGCATGCCTCGTGCTTGCATTGATTGTTTATGCGGTCTCTGTCCCTGAAAAATTCTTTGTTGTTGCCGTCGCCAGCGCCAAAGAGAGGAAATGGTTTCTTTTTGTTTTGCTCAACGAATTCTTCCCAAAACGTTTCCCCGCCGCTTCGGCAAGCAATAGTTGTTGCAAACAAATTCTTGGCTTCCGGTTAGCTTGTGCAGTTCATTAAAATTTTAATTATTATGTGCTGATTTTCACATAAAATTTATGACAAAGCATGCAAAATAATTTTGTTCTAAAGCGAGTGAGTATTTGCGCATGATTCATTATTTGTATCTAAATGTAGGTACTCATGGAATACACTCACACACACTTTTACACACAGCGGCAGGTAAAATAAGCGGTGCTGTTGTTGTTCTTATAGTTGTTATTGGCAACGTAATGTTCCCAATAGAGAGAAAACAGTAGCCGCGCTACGAATCGAATGCTTTACGAGGGTTGGCTCTTAAATTTATTGCCTTACGAGAGACGTTTTCGGAGTGAGTGAGTGTATTTTCGTCTCTCTGCGTTTGGGTTCCTTTTTACTTAAATTTATTAAATAAATAAATTTGAAGAATTAAATTTTAATGCAATTTATTTATCGAAAACTTTTTTTATTGAAGAAAAAAGAGATTCAAATTCACATAAAACTTCTCTTGCGGTCTATAAAAACTATTTGTCTTAATGAAGTATTGAAAAATTGAAAATGAATTTTAAGCCTTTTGTGAATGAGTTAAGAATTCTTAAAAAATCACTTATTTCTTTTTAATATTTTTTGCAGCTTGAGTAAATTGTTTTGTTCAAAGTTTTCTCCATTGCTGTAAAATTTGTTTTAAGTGCCAAGAGCCAGTTTAGATGAGCTTTCATAGTACCCTGAGGCATTAAGATTCTGTTTATGATGACCAGAAATAGCTGGAAATGCAACCCTTCTCTTTTCGTTCCGGAAAACAACAGCACAGTTTCGATGCTGGAGGCTACTTCGACGCTAATGTAAACCTGGCGCCCTCTGATAAATCAACCAACAACAATAACAATGTGCGCTAACCTCTGAAGAGAGAAATATTTTCTTTCTTTGAGCGTTTTACATCCGGCGCATAGCATCTCCCTCGGTGTTGTTATTGTTGTTGTTGTTGTGTTACATTTTCTGAATTTATTATTTTAGCTTAAAGCAAAAGAAGAGGAATATCTCATCTCATGGTTACGTAAGCATTCTTCAAAATTAATGCGGGTTAGATATTGATTTTACTTCAGCCTTATTTTATATCGTTAACAATGATGATTAATGAGAAAGCTTTAATAAAATTATGACTCTTTTCTTCACTATTATTCTCTCGGTATATTTTAATAGTTTCGTTATCATTTTGATTTGCATAATTTTTGATTTGTCAAAATTTCCTAAACAATTAAAAGGCCTTTTTGTGGCTTTGCAACACTTTCTTTAGAAAAACAATAATTAATAACTAGTACATATATACTCGTATATAAGAAAAAATAATAATATTATCAAAAAAGCGCTAGAAAACATTCGAAGAATTCTTTTCTCTACGTTTGAAAATACATATCAATCATTATTAAGCAAAAAATCTCTTTAAATTAATTTCATTTCAAATGTTTGAAGAATTTTTTTGGTGTTTTTTTTGGATAAATTTCTCTGATGTATTTTAACGTCATACATTTTTCATATGACATAAGATACATTTTTCTTGAGTGAAGTCAAAGACACTAAAAGTTTTAAAAGGGTCAAATCCATTAGTATTGCTTTATTGGTTTTTTTTGCACCAAAAAAAGTGGTATGATTTACAAAAATTCTCTGAAATTCTAAGAAAAAATGAAAAAGTTAAAAACCTTAAAGAATAAACAGTTGCTTTTATCGAAACTAATGTAGCGAAAATAATATTAAGAAAATAATCTCTTCATCAATTAAATGATTTCTGATGCAGACAAAGCTTCTGGTTCGCCGTCGCGAAAACGTTTCATGAATTTTTCAATGCTTCTGAGGACTAAACCTTGGCTCACACTTCATAAAATGTTCAGCTGGGTGTTGGTTTTGCGGTTATTGTTGTTCTTCCTTTAAATTTTCTTGTTATTGACAAATAGTTGCTATTTTAGTTTTAGTTACTTCCAGAAACCTGTATCGAATTTATAATTGTTTGCCGTTGTCTCTTCATCTTCGTCTTCCTCTTGTATTTCTTCTTTTCCTTCTTAGTCTTTCTCTTCTCTCACACAATTTTCAAGACAGGAATATTTACTTAATACTTTTTTCAAAAGGTACGCACAACAACATCAGTAACAACAAAAAGGCAAAAAAATAAAATTCAATGTCAATTTTTTGATTCTTCATTCGACTGCCTGCTGACAAGATGTTGTTGTTGTGCTTGTTCTAGCGTCTGACATTGTCATCAACGGCAAATGGCAACGTCAATCGTGGCCAAAGCAACAACAACAACCACCAGCATAGCCCTACAACGATCGAGCGAACGAACGAACATATTCTGCACAACGACCACGCAAAAGTTGTTCTCATCTTCCTCCGCTTTTTGACAACATTTTGAAAATAAAATAGTTTGAAAAAGAAATACTAATAATGAAGCCATCCATCCTTCGTTTAACGTAGCTCATTTCGTTTGAGTTTGTGTTCAGAATATTTTAAAATAAAAATGAAAAAAAACCAAGAAAAGTGACAGTCCTTTGTGGCATTTTAAGTGATTTGTTTTGTAGTGCTTTTGAGCGAACGCCGCGGCGGCCGGCGGAACATTTTTAATTGATTCTTAAACGCACGCTCTATCAATTTGGTTGTTTTGGTGTTGTTTTTCTTTGTACCTTTTTGTTGGATCCAAGGAAACTGATTCTAAAGAATGGACACACAATAAATAAAAAAATTCCTTTTTTGTGACAATTTTTTTGTTAAAATTTGTTAAAATTTATGAAAAAATTTTAATGGATATTGCTTTAGTTTCTTTAAAAATAGTTAAATATTTTGACTTTTAGTTATTTTTTATCTATAGTTACCAGTTAAGTCCGTCTATCGCCTTTTATTAAAAAAAAAACAACTCAAAGCTTTAACTACATTTTGTATGTGCGTTTCGACTACTCGTCCACAGATGGCGTTGGAGGCACAGACGCGCTGTCGAAGCCTCTTTGATTTACTTCTAATGGAACTTTGTCTTCTTCGAAGCAAGCTCGCAGCAACCACCGCCGCGCGCAAACGAATTGAGTGTATCCTTTTGAGTTGAAAACGAGCGTAGCCAGAGCCAACCTTTATTTGGGTATTTTGGGCAAAATTGCGTTGATAGAGAAAAAGAATGAAAAGGAGGAGAGTGAAGTGTTGTGAAAAGAGCATGAGACGCAGACGATTTTGTGTGAAGTAAAATCGAAACAAGGCCAATGACTGACGACTGATGGCTCGCGCTCTGCTTTTTCTACCTCTGCCTTTTGGATATTTTCTAATTTCTTAGCCTTACCTACATTCTTCCTTTTCGTTTTTTTTTTTTTTGGCACTGTTGTTTCTTTCCTCTTTCAGTTTAGCATTTTTTGTTGTTAATTACGGCAAATTTGATTTTTCGGAAGAAAACCGAAGAGAAAAAATTCTCAAGATTATGATTTTTCTACCCTACACCCGAAGGGATGAGGGTATATTCACTTGTTTTAAGTTCGTTTTTCGATATTTTAGATGAGTTGTTTCCCAAAAATTCAGACAATAAAGCTTTTATTCGTCTCACATCGTTTTTTCTTAAGGTCAAAAACCTCGCCTGAATTGGCAAAAAATCAGCATATACTAAGCGTCGCGTAAAAAAGTAAATTTTCAAAAAGTTGATTTTTTTAAATTTTTATCAATATTCTATTAAAAATATCATATTGTTGGTTCGACGCCTTCTCATCGCATACTAATAATATTTTTAATTAATTTTTAAAATGCAGTTTTTGAAAATTGCTTTTAAGATTAAGATTTTAAGATGTTAATTATCTTTTTATAATTATTAAAACGCTAAAATATTCATCTTGAAAATTGAGCAATTGTTGGATAACAAGCATGATTTATTGTTATTGTTATTGTTATTGTTGTATTTTTTTAGTAAATGCTTTTGTTGTTGTACTGATGATTTATTCTTAACTCTAGGGCGTCTTCGAAACGCATCAATAAAAATATATATATACATTTTTTTAACGGCCATAAGTCTAAAGTCTTCATAACAGCAGCAGCAGCAATCACGATAGCAACAACAATAACAACAACAAAAACTCTAAATACCAATACATAACTGGCCAACAACCAGTAAGTATTTTTTAGCGTATTATTATTACGTATTAATTTTATTTTTATTATCATTCATTTTTATTTTAATTTGTTTCCTTTTTTACGAAATGCTTGAGTCGATTTTGTTGTTGTTTTTACTGTTATTGTTGTTGTTGTTGTTCCATAATACTAGTCATGTAAAGCAGTGGCTCATTGTGCGAGTGTATTTGTTTCAAAGGAAAAAATAAAGAACCCTGTAAAAGTTTCTGTAGGTATATTTGTGTTTGTGTGTGAGTACCACCACATATGTATGTATGAGCCAGTGTTAGTTCGAGTGTATGTATGTATGTGTGTGCGTGTGTTGGTGTATTTGGGCCAAAATTTGTTGTTACGTTTGTATACGAAGGCATGATAAATGGCTTTTATCCAAAGTACGATTTTTTTTTCTTCGAGTAAATAAATAACCCAGATTTTTGTTGAGAAGACAAGACGTAACACAACAACAACAACAACAACAACAACAACAACAACAACAACAACAACAACTATAATAAAAAAGAGCAAACTAAAAACAAAAAATTAATAAAAAAAGAAAAGGATCTCAAAATGGCCCGGAAAGAAATAAAACATACGAAGGGAAAAAAGCCGAAGGAAGAAAAAATAAACAACGTCAGCACTTCAAAGTAAAAGTGGCTAAAATCCTTGAAGCTTAAGCTTAACCGTTAACGTATTGTAAATAAGCCAGAAGGTGGGAGAAAGGGGTGCGGTCTGCAATTCGCAGGCGAGGAAAATAGAAAGGAAACCCGAAGCTACCGTTGCAGAACGACGTTAGTAGAAGAGACTCTGTTGAAGGGAAGGAACACACACACGCTTACGTAAGGCGTACACACGGACGCACGCACGTACATTTGATTCCGTGGTCGACCGAATAGAGCTCGCTCTAATCGCGTGAAAAGTTTATGCTTTTCCTTGGAAAATTTATGCTGAAAAATTATATGAAGAATTATATTATTATTAACGTCAAAGAGCGCTCGATATAATTTTCAATCGATAAATATATTTTCTAGGATGAATTATTCGATGATTTCGCATGATTTTTAATCAAGCACACGCGCACACATAAAGAGTTTTATATTCAGCATAAAATGGAATGTTTAAAGAACAATCAGCACTCGCTCGTTGTTCGCACGCTCGTGAAGCTCGTGAAGCTCGCTCGCTCGCGTATTCATTTATCATGAGCGCAAGAAGGATAACAAGAAGATTTATGTTTTGACTACGAGTGCAGCTCAAAGAGACACAAACAAGAACACAAAAATTAAAAAGAGCAGCAAATTTTAGAAGCTCTCTAAAGGACTTCAATGCTCACGCAGGCTGTAAAAAATTACACGATGTGTCCTTTGCGTTCCTTTTTCGGTGTCGCCGCACTTTGTCTTTTCAGGGTGTTTTTCCTGCTTTCTTTTTCCATTACAGCGTCCGTAAGCGCGTTTGCGTTTCGGTCCGTATCAGTGACACAAATTCCGCAAAACAAACGTAAAAACGACCAACCAAGCGACCGACCGACCGACCAACCTTGTCGTTAATGTAATAACATTAAGTGTCGTTACAACAAAGCGACCGCAACAAGGTTAAACCAAGGACGTTCACCATCCACAAAGCACTTTATTTATAACACTTTTCAACCTATGAGAAGTGGGTTAAATGTATGTATGTGTGGATGCGAGTGTATGTGGGTGTGTAGGTGTTTTACATGCAAAAATCATAAATCAACTAAAAATTCTACGCATTCTCTATTTCATTTTTGGCATAATTTTTGTTTCTTTTTTTTTTGTAGGGTGGCTGCGAACTGAGCTTGTTTTTGTTGTTGTGCCCTTTTCGTTTCACATTTCTGATTTCTGATTTCCGATTGTTGTTGTTGTTGTTGCTGTTGTTTACAACTAGGTTTTGTCGAAAATTTAGGTTTTTGTCACACAAAAAAACAAACCGGTTTAAAAATACGTACACAAAAAAATACGCCATCATCAGAAAGGACTAAAAAAACTAAAATTAGTACACAAATAAACTGTGCGTTTTGTTTTTAAAGAGCTTTATTAACGCTAAATGATTGATAAAATTTATTCAAAACTCGAAAGAGTAGATACAAAAAAGCTGCGGGTGAAATTAAAACAAATGCGTCCGAAAATGAAAAGGTTATAACATATTTCTGAGTGTTTATTTTTTTGTTTTGTGCTCTTGATTTTATGAATTTGATTTATATATATGTTAGTATACGATTATATTGTGCAATATATTTTTTGCTTCAAGTTTTTTCTCTTAACGTTTTCTCATCGTGCTTCAATTTGTTAAACATGAAACTGAAAATTTCTCGTTTTCCACCACAATTTTTCAGCATAAATAAATTGTAAAATTGTACATTTCATCCTTAAACTTTATTGTCTGGAGAGCATGCCGCATGATAGTACATCTTCACATTCAAGAAGTTCTTCCATTACGCCACTCAGAGACAGTCGCGTATCACACGAAGTGAAATTATCGTTTCCTTATCGTTTCTTTATCGAATTGCGGTTGATTTGCTGAAGTAATTGCCTTTTTGAGACTAGAAATACTATGTGTATATTAATACTCCGAGAGACTCTATGTCTTGTTGTCTGTCTCTCAACCACATTCGTTTCTCATTCAGTGCTTCATATTAATTTTCTAATGGATCTTATGATGTGATGCCGTCTGCAGACGTACAGAAGAAATTCGCAGACAATACAATAAATTTAATTTGGTCTTGCCGGTTGCTTTTTTTACTTTAACGGAATCGCAGAACTCTTAAAGGAAGCATTAAGTTTACGAGTATTTCTTAACTCATTGTGGTCTTGTTGTTTGCAAGACAACAACACTTTTTATCATCATGATGTCATCAACAATTTCAGAAGTTTAAAAAAAATATGATTTACTCTAATGATTTATGAATATGTGGATATGTGTTTTCTGTAATAAATCAAATATTATGTGAATTTAATGCGGCTTTTATGGCTTTAAAAAAGTGCTAATGCGGCAAAGGCAAATGACGCTGCAAGTCATTAATTACATAAAAATGTTTATCTACTTAAAAAAATATCATAATATGAATTTTAAGTATAAACTGTGAGTTATGATCTTATCATCTCTTATAATATAAGTCATGACTTTAAATTTAATCTCAAAACAGATTTTTGTGGGCGAGATCAACAAACACTTACATTAAAATGCTATTATCTTCATAGCTCATGATATAATGTAAAAAAATTAATTGTGATTTCAATATTAATGACATAAATTAACTCAGATTGTACAGAAAAAACTATATTAGATTTTATGCAATTGTATTTTCTCTTTTATTTTGAAATTAATTTAATTTATGCTCACTTGAAAACTGTTTAAAGTAGTTCACTTTTCGTGTTCATTTCAAATATCATTAAAATCCATTTAAGCATTTTGTTTTACAACCGGACCAACTAATGCAATAACAACAACAAGTATAACAACAATAATGAAGCTTTATAGCAGTGACAATGTAATTAAATGCAATTTATTAAAACTTTTTCTGTAATAGTTTGAGATAAAATCAAATGCATGCAATGAGTTTGTCGCTTGACACTAAAATGATTGTGCAGAGCGGCAGTCGGGCGGAGGAGGAGGGGAAGAAGAAAGCGGAGGCGGAGAAGGAAGCTCTTAATATATAATTTGTATCTATTTCACTGTAATGAAAAATAATTAATAGGTTTGTGTAAAACAGCAAAACAAAACGTTTCACAGAATCCTTTTCGATTTTTGAGCTTATAAAAGACTCGAAACAATTTATCGCACTTGATTCGTTTGATTTTCTTTGGGACTTTTGAATGAGCGCATTTCAAAGCTTTTAGTCATTATGAAATAATCTCGTCTCGTACGTTTCGACGCCAGCTCACGCGTGCGCTTTACTACTACCGAAGTAAGAATAAGAACAAAAAGAGCAAAAATAAGGGATGATAAAAACGAGGCCACTCATTAAAATGACTATTTGTAAAGTTGCGTGTTTAAGTGTGATTTGTATTACAATAACAACAACCAAAAAAACAAACAAACGAGGCAATACCAACGAAGAGACTATTTGTATAGAGACAAATTTTTTCCTTTTGAAAAAATACAAATTAACACACATGTGTACGAGTATGTACCCATAAGACTTCAACACGCACACTTCTACACAAAAAAATCTAGTTTTATTGCATTAAGAAAAGGCGATTGTTGACGCCTAAATTGAATTATGCAACGCATAAATTCAAAAGTATTCTCAGCTGACATCATTATAAATTTAATTAAGTTCAGAAATTATTGGCAAGTATTTGGAAAAAATTTATTTTTGGTTTTTTTATTTTTTTTGTTTTTTTGAAACTTTAAAATAGTTTTCTATTTTAAATTTTTCTCTCTCTTCTTTTAAATACAACCCATGCACATGCTTAAAATCGTTTTATTTGATTAAGTATTTTTGACAACAGATAAAAACAGATTTTAGAAATTTTTTTTGTTTTGTTTATACTTTTTGTTACCTCAGTCACGCCTTCAGTGTTACCCTCAGCGCACTACGGCTGTGTCTGCTTGATTTGACTTGACTTTTTACGAAATTAATCATAAACAAATTTAAAGAAAATTAAGTAGGTAGATAATTGATTCCTAAAGAAGCAATCAATTGGGGGAAGAAGAAGAAGAAAACGAAAATACATTATTTCGGGATGAAACACAAAATCCAAAAAAAGCTCCTTAAACCAACGACTCTTGACTCTTTTTGGAAAAACGTTTTTTGAAATAGTCTTTTCTGAATTTTTTGTGTTAATTGATGGATTTGATTGCAAAGCATTAACACTTTTTGTTGTTGCAATGAAAAAATAAATGTGCCAATTCGTATTAATTAAGGGTGTGGTGGCTACAGCAACAACAACACCAACAAAATAGGTGGGTAGGTTGAAAGAAATAGAGAAATCTGCAGAAAGAAAAAATAACAAAAATTCAAGCAGGATTTAATAGTTTTTATTTGTCAAGGAGAACGTAAATGATATGGAATGTTTGAAAATTAATTATAAATCTTTTTAAAAAAATTGAAAAAAAACAAAACCCTTTGATATCTCGTTAAACTAGTTTTAAAAATAAATAGGTACCTTTTTCTCTGTATCTCTAAACACTGATTGCAAAATATAATATAAAAAATGAAATATATGCTGGTGCGGAATTTAATTTTGTAAAAATAAAGAAAAAAAAGAAGGGAGGAAAATACAAACAAAGGATTTTTCAATCCGTACTTACCGAGCCAATCCGGAAGTAAAGAGCCCGCAAGAGATTCTGAGTATCTCTTACCTGAAAAGGAAAAAGAGAGAAGGTTAGCAAGAAATTGAAAGCAGGGAAAGTAAAAAATATTTTAAAAAACCTTAAAAAATTAATAATTTTTAGAAAAATAATATCTACCAAAAATAAGGAAAAAATTATACAAAATATTATTTGAAAATAAATGATGAAAAAAGCGAGATTAATGGGAACAACAATAATAATATACTTTTAAAAGCAATAATTTGTTATTCTTTTTTTAAAAAAATTAAATATTTTTTCAGCCTGTAAAACAACAAATTAAAAGCCAACAAATTAAAAAAACTATTATAATATAGAAAAAAAAAATATTGAAAAAATGAAAGATCGAAAATCGTCAGTGATTGATATTTTTTCTTCTACGAAATTTTCCACATTTTGCATTTCTTTATTGTAAAAAAAGGTACGCGATTTTTTCTTAAAACAAAAATTTGTATGGGTTTGCCGCAATTTTTAACTTTTTAATATAAATATTTTTCAAGAAATCTATAGAATATCTCATCTTTATTTAGATTTCATTCTTGTCTCCTCCTTCTTCTTTCATGTGTATCTTCTCACTCCTTAAAATCGTGTTTCGCCGTCTGGCATTCTTCGTTTGAAGTGTCGCCAAGGATTTCACAATATCTCGCTAACTCGTTCGCGAACGTATTTACCATAAAATGCATGTGACACTTCACAACCTGTCGCATTAAGCCTTCACCGTTTTCCTCCCTTCCTCTCTCTACCCGTGGCTTATTCTTTATGCTAACATTAACCACTTTCACAAACAACTTCACTGACTTTTAACCCTTAAGAAATTTTGCTCATATGCCGTTCCTTCAAACGGTGAAATTATATGCAAATTTCATACGTCGCGGCGTCGTTAAGTCGTAAGTCATTCAAAACATTTGAATGTTAATGTTAATCTAATAACCACGATTAGCGCCACCGCGCGTACAGCGATTACGCGGCGTATGACGCTGCTGGTCGTCATGCCGTAGAGACATTATTCACGAATGCTGTAACACTAGAAGACGTTAGTACTCGCAGTTCGTCGTCGTCAGCTGTTCACATTAAATACGCCTTTTAAGCAAGTTTAAGGAAAATGGTTTTCGACTATTAGACGTTATGAAAAAGGACGCTTTACTTTTTCTTCGAAGTTTCGACGGTGCATAAATAAGTTCAGGCTCAAACTCTTTCTTTCTCAAAAGTTTTAATTTTATGAATGATATAATTGAATGAGAAGATACTATTGCTCCAAGTATTATCGAATATTTCTCAACACCAAATAAACACCCAAAAATGCCTGCTTCTTTCGTTGGATGAAAGCGAATGGACGCGAAATCGGGAGAGAACATATCGTTATAATAAATTTCATCAAGTCTTAGAGAGTCTTCGTCGCCAAGAAGCAGGAATGAGCAATGAGCAACGAGACAAGAGTTAATGCAATAAATTCAGTATATAAGAATTTATTTGACGAGGTGTGTGTGTGTGCACATAGAAAGCAACCAAGAAGGATGTGACTATCGCCGACGTTGCCCGAAACGGCAGGACTCGATGTAGTGACCCCGCCGCAACCATAATTTGACAGAGAAGCATGCTAACCATATGTTAACATTTACAATATTATTGTTAAATTAAATCTTGTGCTGTTTGCTGCTGGCGCTCGGAGATGATCGCTCAAGCAAACCCACCAGCGCCACCATCATCATCATCATCATCATCATCGTCAACATCAACATCAACAGTCAACAGTCTGCAGTTTATCCGCACTGCATACAGTTACTGTGTTGCGAATGTGTGTATGGGTGGCTGTGTTTGTTTGTGTGTGTGTGTGTGTGTGGGTGTGTGTGTGTAGGTCAGATTGATCGCCAAATTCAAGAGTAAGGCAAATAAATACAACAAAATTGCATACACAAATGATTTTACGAGCCTTGCAAGTAAGCCCGGTCATAAAATATGAGGTAGAAGCAACAACCAATATAGCAAAAACAACAACAACAACACACAGACAATAACAATGCACTAAGTTAATGAATGAGCAGACAAATAATAATGGTAATAATAATGAGGATGACAAGAGAAGAGCGGCGGAAGCAAACAAAGGCATTTCAGTTCAGTTCAACGAAAAAAAATTTCTCGTTGCTGCTTTTTACAATAAAAAAGGCGCCAAATCCATCAAGCTATTTGCTGAAGAAAGCTTACATAGTTTCTAAAATTTATCTATACAGTATTCGCTCTCTCTCTCGCTCTCTCTCTCTCTCTTACACTCTTGCTCTAAAGCACCAGAGACGAATGACACATGGATACTTTGACAATATTTTAGACGATTTTTTTGCATTTGCCGTTTATGCCATTCGTTGAGATCGTAAATTTCGATCCATGGCATAAAAGGAAAGAGTGTAAGAGAGAGATATAGAGAAAGAAAGAAAAAATTGAAAAAATGTATCGTATAAAGGATTTACGAGTATAAATCTTTAAAAACGACAGAGGAAGCTTTTGAGGAGAAAAACGGAATTGATGGTTGCAAAAAACTACGAAGTGAGAGAGTTGTATTGCGTTGGAAGGGGGAAAGGGGCGAGGGGCATTGAGGTTGTTTGAGTCCAAATAAACTTAAGTTAATTTGTATTCGCTTCAATGCAGATTTATTTGCAGCAAGCAATCGAGCGCAACAAAAGTGTTCGAAGAGGATGGCGATACTTATACACGGAGAAAAAAAAATCACTGGCATAAGAATTTATTTATAATGATTTAAGATTTCACGTCTTTAAACGAATTGAACTATGAATGAAATTATCGAATTATCGAATTGAAGAAAAAGTAATTAAGGAAAAAAAAATTTGTATAAATAAATTTTGAGAACTTTCGTAACTATTTCGCGGGTCCTTTTAAGAAAAAAGATTGTCAAGCCTTTCACCATAAAAAGCTTGCCTGCATTTACATACATACAAACACATACAAACACACATACAAACACACATACAAACACATACAAACACACATACAAACACACATGCATATACACGCCCTCGCCTACAAAATAATTTCATGCTCGATTGCGCTTTTAACCCTAAAACTAGCTGAGGGTTGAAAATGTCAAGCCACCCTCCCAAAAAGTATCGCCCACACACACACACACACACACACACTCCCTCCTTCGGCAGGATTGATAAAAAGATATATCGTATGTATAAGTTTGAGTGCGTAGGCAGGCGCTATTGTGTGTGTGTGTGAGTGTATTGGAGTGTGCATGAAACTAAAAATTATTGGCCTACGCTGCGCTACTGCCGCCATTATTTTAATTTATTTATTATCATTTCATTGGCGAATTTATGCATTTGTGAAGCCATGCCAATAAATTGGCTAAAAGCGCTGAAAGTGTGTTTTAGTATGAGAGTGTGTGAGTAAGGGGGATTTGGGGGAAATGTGCACCGAGTGCACCGAAAAGGGATTTTCATTATAACTTATTGCATGGCATCGTCAACCCAATAAAAAAAAAAGGAGAATAAGTAAAAATTGGTAGGCGCTTTGGTGTGCAATAACAAAAAAATACGTCACGCGCCAAAGAAACCAATACCAAAAACGGTGGCAAAAAATAGGCCTTTTCCCAAAAAAAAAAAAAACAGAAAAATTAAATCCAAAAGCAACAAAACACGAGCTTTGACAAATAGTGAGGTACATTGCACTACAAACCAACACATACACACTCACACATTGTACATTTCTACAATGTACATTTGTTAGAGTTCATGTGTGTGTGTGTGTATTTCTCAGTGATTTATTTGCATATAAATGGTCGTCCCAAAAAATTAACAAAAAAAAACCCACAAAAAACCTCAACAAAAATAATTGCAGCAGCCGATTTCAAAGATAAAAATCATGAAAAAGTCAGGAAAACGGGTAAAAAGAAAACCGCGAACGGAGAGAGTGAGAGAGAGAGAGACGATTACGAGTTGCGTCATTACCGCCTTTTTTCTGCACTACAAAACTTACCATCATTCAATGGTAAAAAAAACGCCAAGTGGCAGCGGAGGATGCGGCGGCTGGTGGTTGGGATCACCCTCAAGAGTATAGAAAAACAGTAGTTTATGAGATATAACGCTGGTTAATAAAACTAACGATGTTATTTGGTTCTTTTCAAATTTGATTGTAATCGGAAAAAAAATCCTAGAACGAGATCTCGATCTAAATCTCGAAAAGTTTCACTCAAACGCATTGCACTCGTAAACTATAGACCTTTTAGATACAAGATACAGTGATCCGTGTACATAAAATCAACTTAAATCATACCAAAATATTATTATATAGATTTTTAGTATTATCATAATTTTATTGATTTTTCTTCTGTAATCAATTCTAAAATAAAACCAACCAAATTTTTTCACAACAATATGAAAAATATGCACCTGTATTAACATATGTAATCCTTACACAGATTCTTCAGGGCGTTTGTGTTTAAATAATTATGAATTTCTTTAGTAATAAAAGCATTGAAGAATCTGCTGCCGGCTGCTCTTGAATTGTTTGCAGCCAATGCAGCATACAAATTGCTAAGAATTTTCAATACATTGCACAATATTCAACCCGATTAGACACGAATTAGCCCATACCAATAGACAGGTTTTTCTCTTACATACAGACGGCAGCCAAACAAATGGAAAGAGATCGAATTGTTAGGCCCAAAAATAACTCTGAAACCTAGTCTTCTGTTCACCATTCATTCCGTCTGCTTGACTTTCTCTCTGTTGATAATAATGGTTTGTCTGGGAATCAATCTGTCTGTTTGTCTACCACTGTCTAGCCTTTACCTTTTATGGCTGTTTATAGCTTTATAACTCATTGTTTATCTCGGTTGCCTCTCGGTTTGTCTGTCGGTCTATGTGTTTGGGTGGTAGCAAAACTAGAATATTGTGCCTTTTCGCTCCTTTCTCTGTTCTGGTCCTTTCGTTAACATTGTCGTTATTATTATTATTGTCTTTCTTATTATTATATTGTATTATTATTTAAATGGTTGTCAGTGTTGTTTGAGTGCTTGTTAACAAAAATCTACGCATACAAAATATTCAATAATTTTATATAAAATAAT
Organism: Conops quadrifasciatus; assembly: GCA_949752815.1. NCBI lineage: Eukaryota > Metazoa > Arthropoda > Insecta > Diptera > Conopidae > Conops > Conops quadrifasciatus. Next base: position 15,106,639 of record OX457078.1, on the reverse strand, counting down.
CGTCTAATAACGATTGAATGCTAGTGAAGCCTATTGCTACCATTTTTGTTTAGCTTTTTTAAAAAAATTAAGGGTATAGTCAAGAAAAATATCAACCATAAATTGAAATTTAAATATAAAATAAAAAATTAAAATAAACAAAAAAGGAAAGAAATGAAAAATTCCGCTTCTCCACAATATTTCTACTAAAATTATTAATAACTTATTTTAAATATTTAATAATAACTTTGTTAGAAACAAAACAAAAAAATTAATGAAAAAATATTAAAAAAAATTTTTTTTTAAAACTGCATTTGTTTGATTTGCTTACATTTTTTTTTTATTTCAAATTTTCTCTAAATTATTAATACTCATATATCGTAAATATTAACATCGAGTTAAATATTGAATTTACTGACGTGCACGTGTCACATCTATGTTATAGACAGAAAACTAAAAAACAATCACGATATTAGCAAGCCTAAAAAATTAATTAAACCTTAAAAATTCTCACATACTAATTTTCCACAATTTTATAGTGTTAATTAGTTTGCGATTTAATTATGTTACTATTTGTTGTATAAAAAATGAAAATGTATAAATTATAAACTTTATGATTTATTTCGATGTTGGCTGTTCGCTTTTATACACAGACAAAAAATGTACCTAATAATTAAACATTTTTCAAATTTTTTTTTAAAAACTGAAGTTGTTTTAAACAACTTTTCAAAACAAAACAATTTTAGTACAAATAAAAAAAAATTAACAGCACTGAAAGTAACTTTTTTCCATTACTCAAATTTTAAATAAAAAAATGTTCAAGGTAAAAGTAAAACTTCTTATAATTATTATATTGATTATTACTTTTATCAATAAATAGTTACTTTAATTGAAAAAAAAAATTATTTTGATTAAAACAAACTTTGTAATTTTTTAAAATTATAAATATTTTTAAATCTGAACAGCATGATTGTATTTTCTTTATATAAATAATGAATACTGCGCACCCGTATAACAATTTAATTTATAATATTTTAGTTTATTCTTGTTTTAGAAAAGGTTGATAGCTTTTATTTTAACAATTTCCGAAAATACTAAAAAAAAAAGTTGGAAACCTTTTAGATTTTTTTATAAATTTTTTGTCAGTGTACTCGTATCAAGGCATTTACGTAAACCAATACCAAAATACATCAACCAAGCACACAGACAGACACACACCGACAGTTCATTTTGCAATTGTATTTCAATAACAATAAATTTCAAGGATCGCCATAAAATACGACGATCATGGTATGTATGTTGGGGGTTGCTTTTTGGGAGGTGGTGTCTCTTTCTCTATATGTGTGTGTGTGTGTGTGTGCACATACACAATATATATCTACTTATAACTGAAGCTTTGTTGTTTTAATGCAAACACAAATACATACACTTGGAATATAATTAAATTTGGTTTTAGCTTAAAACATGTTGCTGCTGGCGTTTAAACCAACAAAGAGATACAAACACACACATACACACACATATACAGACAGCACATGGACCAGAGATAATATGGACAAGAGCTGCATAAGAGTCGGTACATGTTGATCAATTAACAAGCAATAAATTCATTTGTCAATCGGTTAATTTATAACGAAGTCAACTTAAACACCGCAAAAAAGGGGCTGTAAGCTGGAGACGAGGGATGATGACGAGGGGGGCTCTTGGGGTGGGATGGCGAGCGAGAACTAAGGATGGAGCTAGAGACTCCGAAAGGGAGGGAGGGAGATTTCTCTCTCTCGAAATGGAAGTTAAAGACAACTAGAATGAAGGGCTAAAGAAACTGGGGGTAAAATAAGCCCCCAGCAGTAACAACAACAATAAATTTTGTAATATGCCTTGCTACAACAATAAGCTCATAAACAAGAAAACAATAACAACAACAACAACAACAACTGCTTCAAAGTAACACTCATGCTGCATGCAGCAATTGTTGACGGTGCAAAATCCGGTTGTAGCAAAGGGTGAGTTATTATGCCTTACGAACACACCAACACACCAACAAACGAACACACACAAACACACATACACTGTAAACGTCTTACACACATACCTACAAAATGGCTATGGCCGTCCGACAGGTGCAGCAATAAAATTCACCCTGTACCATTCACCACTAGCGAAAGGATGCTATAGAGAAATGAGAAATGAGTGTGTGTGTGTGTGTGTGTGTGTATTGTTGTTTTCGTGTAGTTGCTTACTGCTAAGTTGTTGGAATTGTTTGTTGTGAAATGGCCCCGTTGTACGGTTGGTTGATTCGTTGGCTGCTGCGAAGAATTCAGGAGCCAGAATTCTCCGGAACCACAAGAGACTACCACTGCCACTAGCAGCGGCACTAGAATGGAATGGAATGGAATGTTTCAAGCTGGCAACGCTACAGAATTGCAGTTGAATTGTTTTAGCAGAGACTAATGCACAGAGCTCTTCTCGGTGGTAAATGTCAAGTTCAAATGTTAAAAAGTGTTTTTGTGCACAAACAAAAATCCTTCGTTCCGGGTCAGGCTGTTGGTCGGACCGGTTGGTCGGCCGGCCGGCCGGTCGGTTGATCAGTTTCGTCGTTTTAGTTATTGGTTTAGTTGGAGATTTAGCTTTAAGTACATTTTTGAAACACAAACGAATGTTAACACGAAGAAGTCTTTTATGACGACTAAAAGCATTTTGTTTGTTGAATAATTTTTGTTAAAAATGCATCCTCCAGCCTTCCTTTTGTTATTATTTAAAATCACGGTACATATACTTAGAAACCATGTGGGCGTTACACATTTTCACACTACTCAATGCACCTGAATTTATTTAACATACGCACGCAACAACCATCTCTGTAATACACACACGCACACGCAGGCGCAACCACCGCCCATTTAATATTGTACATACTTCATCTTCAGAAATATCTCACTCGAAAGCATAAAAGTCAGTTGAAAAAATTAATAGAAGAAAAAAGTGAGAAGAAATAATAAGTTTTGACATAATTGAATAACGCGTTCCATCATAACGCGTCCGTGATGGTCATTTGGCAGATATCGTCTTTCAAACCTATCTAATTGTCAAAGATAATACACGATAACCCAAATAGAAAACCAATAAAATTAGAAATAGTGAGTTTTTTAAGAAAAAAACTTCTTCTAGTCTATTTTAGATAACCCTATATTAAGTTATTAACTTATTATTCTCTGTTTCTATATTTTTTATTATAATTTTTGTTTTTTTTTTTACAAAAATATGCGTCTTGGCGGCGAAAGAGTAAAAAAAAGTCTTTACTGGCTTTTGAAATATTATGTCAAAATCCTTGTGTCACATTACAACTGACAGCTGTCAAATTGTCGACTCATTTCAAAGACATTGCAATGACTGAAAAGCGGATTTCGAATGTCGACGGTACGTTACGGCAACGTTACTTTTATTTTTAATGCAAAAGAAGTTAAAAACGAAATGAAGAGGCGAAAGAGGGAAAGAGAAAGGGGGGGGGGGGGGGAAAGAGGCACTAAATGATAGGTGAAACCCCAACGACTAAATGACTAACGACAAAAAATGCATTGGCAAAAAATTAACATGCCAGACACGTCAGAATATTAAACGCCTTTATCTATTTGACCAACTTAACTTACACACTTCATACTTCGTGCTACCAGGACTGGCGCTCCGCAGACAAAGATACGCTTAAAAGCAGAGGCGTGCTTAGGTGCAAAAGGGGGTGGGAGGAGGGCGGGGATTCGATCGTAAACAGCTCCAGAAGAAAGTGGCGTTGATGGCCGTTGTATAACGTTACTATTCATTATGATTCATTTATGATGATGAAGAAATAGAATTTTCTATTGCTTCCCAAACAATTTGCTATTCACTACGCCACTGTTTCTGCCCACAACTCGTTGTGAATAACGCTGATGTAAATTGAATTGGACAAAATTACGCACGTAAGTCTGACTACTTCGTCAGTTTTGAATAAATCATTAAAAATTCAAGCGTGTGCATTCGACATAAGAAACATTTTTAGAAACACTTCGCCGATAACAACAACAGCAATAACAGCAACAGCAAAAACAATGCAATTCGCACTTGTATTCTTTGTAATATTGTCAAAAACACTTCGTAACTGCTACAATTTTATCCCAATGACATTCAGAGTTAGTTAAACTGACACAAAATAGACAAAAATGTGCATTTTTTCCTGTTAATTCTCAAGAAAATTTATCCATCGACACAAATAATATAACAAGACACGCCGCCATTTATTTTGTGTGTAAAATTCAAAGTTTAATTTGTAAAAAAAGTATTGTTTGTTTGTAAAATTGCAAATACTAAAAAAGAAAAGCTCTTAAATCAGTACAGATTCGTTTTAATACACTAAAGCTTATCACCTGTTCTTATTGTTGTTGTTGTTGTTGTTGTTACATATTCATTTTTTTGTTTTTTATATTTTTTTTTCTTAGCCTGAAATCATATTTAATTAAACGCGAGCTTACAACTTGTTAATATTCTGCGGCTGCGCTGTCATAGACGGTACCTAATACCTTCCAAGTCGGACGGTCCAACGTGACCGATCCGATCAAGTTACGAAAAGATGTGACTGCTGCTTAATCATATCATATCGTATCATGCCATGCCATGCCCGGCATGCAAGCATGCTTGTATGCAGTTAACTGCACAAACACTAGAGATGATTTACCCCCCCGCCCCCCTTCTGTTCGACCCAACTTCTGCAAATTCAAGTGATTTCAAGTAATTTCTAGTGACCAGCCCGCGATTTGAGCTACTTCTGATGACAAAAACGACGACGACAACGACAGCGAGGATGTTGGCGTTGCCGGTGACTGGCTCGGTTCGTTAACGTTCACCAGGTTAGCATCAGTTTTTTCTATATTTACCCGTATATTCTTTTATTAGCCTTCACCTTCACAAGTTTCTGTATTTTTTTGCTCCAAAAATATTTTGTGCTTCTGATTCTTCTACTCAGTACTTTTTTGTTATTCATTTATTTATTTTTTGCTTCGTATATTTTGCTTTTTCTTGATACTTTTTGTCTTCTTCTTCTTCTTCTTCTTCTTCTTCTTCTTAACCGTGCTCTTCTTCTTCTTCTTCTTCTTTGCCTTCGTTCCTGTGTTCGTTTTATGCGTTTTTTTTTCGTTTGTCCAACCAACAACTGACAGCTACAAAATTGAGTTAGTTAACAGTTTTATTCGCCGGTATGCAGATTAAGCTTGTAACGAACGCCAGCCAACAACGACAACAGCAACAGCAACAACAACAATAACAACATGTTATAGCAACAATGACCATAATGCGATAATAATAACAACAACAACTTAAACAACACACTTGTCCGCCAGGGCCGTTCGAGGGACGAAAATGTTGACAGACAAATTCGTTAAATTAAAAATCGAAATTGAACAAAATCGAATAAGTTCAAAACAGTTAAAAGCAATACAATAAAGAGTTTTATACTGATTGGTTTTTTCTTCTTTCGAATCGCTAATTTTAATTATAACTTTTTTTTAATTTTTATACCTATCTCGTTGTATATAGTTTTTAATTAGTAATTGTGAAAGTGATTTTTAAATTCACAACATATTTTTGAAGTTAGAAAATAATTTGAATAAAATTGTAAAGAATATTAATAAAAATATTTCAAAATTTTAATATTAAATAAAAAATATGTAGCTGAACGAATATTTTTCATAACAGCCAGATGTCATTATTGCCTGTTACGCTACGTTAGTGAATGCGTTCTAAACGATATCCATTTATTTTCTTTCTTTACGGTATTTTTTTTTAACTTTTTTTTGTAAGTTATTTAAATAAATAGTTAATTAACGCAATTAACTTTTGAGTACTTTGAAAAATCAAAATGTCCGCTTTTGCTATTTTTCAAAAGTCGATAAGTTTAAATAACTCAAGCTGAGACTTGGAAAAACCTAACAACTTTTCGAAAAGTCGCGATATAAAAACAATTTAGATAAATATAATTCTGTCTTTTTTTTTGTCGTCATAAGACGTTTCTTCTACCATTTCAATGAAATTTATTTTGGTTTACTGCATTCAAGTGTTTTTTTTTGGGCGCAGTCGACCATCTCTGCTGGCCTGCTGCGGCCGTTGACTTTCTTTTCTTGTGCAAATATGTTTTATTTGTCTCTGGTTGTTGTTATTATTATTATTACTATTGTTGTTTGTATGGCGCGCACGCATTCCACTTAAGTTAAATTTTAAGATTTAAGATAACTTCACGTAAGATTGGAGCATATCGCGTTGAAGAAGACTTCGTTTCTTTTTGGATACGGATATGCAGGGGTATCAAAGGGAGGTATCGGGGGGGAATTGGAACACTTTGGACACTTTCGTTGCTGTACGCGAGGAACAATCCGGGAGGGCGTTCGTTGTGGTAAATCAGCAAAATCAGCGAAAATATTAAAAAAACAAGCAAAAAAGTCATTTGAGCCGAGTCGTGTTGAGTCAGCAAAAAAAAAAAAAGCAGAGGTGCTACGCCACTCAAGCCAGGTGACAGTTTTTGACACTTTCCTGAATAAAAAAAGAAAACAACAAAAAAAAGATACAAGGAAAAAACATAAAAACGCACAGTTGAAAATTCTCGACGCTTGACAAGGTTTAGATTCAGATTCAGTTGCGAAGCCGTTGCTTGATTGGGTTCATGTGAGAGGTTCAGGATCGGTCACGAAGGTGTTGCGAATTACATTTCTTTTCAATTTGAAATTTTGTATTTCATTAAAAGTTGGCTAATTTTTTGTAATAAATTTCACTTAATTTTCTATAGAAAAATATAGTTATAAAAATAAAATAAGATATACCGAATGAAGTTTCAAACATTGTTCTTGCAAGAAAGAAAGATATAAAATTGCGACATTTTTCGGTAAAGATTTTTCTGGACGTAGGACGACGATATTTTTTTGTAGTATACATTTTTTTTGTCAATTAATTTTTCGAAGCACTTTTCTTCAATTTCTTTGCTTAGAAAAATTTTCATAGCAATCTTCAATGATGCCAAAGATTGTTTTTTTACAAAAATCGGTTAAAAATCCATGCCGCGAAGTGTCTTAAAAATCGAAAAGATCAAAGGGATTAGTAAAAAGTTGTCGCGAGGGTTGGATTTCTCGGGACACAAAACAAATGCCAAAGTTTTTTGGAGCCAATGTCTTTTTGTAAGTCGTTAACTTGATTCGTCTCCACGTTATACAATACATTGCAACATATAGTATACGATATACATATTTTGTTATTATTTCTTTGTATGGTATTTTTGGAACTTGTTCTCAGGCGCGACATATTGTACCAAGTTCCATATTTTATATCCGTTGCCAAAAGTGTCATGTTACCAAGATTTATTGACACTGCCAGTCGTTAAGCACGTTAAGAACACGCCCAAGAGTATCGCGCCAAAATACAAAAGCAACGCAATACACAAGTAGCTCTCTCTTATACTCAAATGTATACAAACACCGAAACCAACGCACACAATAACATCAAACAAATACTGAAACCATCATCAAACAAACAACCGTCATCATTTTTGAACATTTTGAAAAATTATTATCAACGAAAAGAACAAATTTTTCTTTTTTTAGAAATTCAAGCCATTTTTATGGTACTTTCTTTAAATTTTAATTAAATTCTATAAAAAAAAAGTACAGAATACGCCTAGAGGTTCTGTCCACTTGACTCTTTTTTAATAATATTGTGACATTTTGGGTCGGAATCTTCTGCTTTTGGTCAATGTATGGGGCCAGCATGACGGCGGCGACGACCACGACCACGACCACGACGACGATCCCATAAAAATGATTCACGTTATCAAGAGGAAGATTTATTTCCAACGAGTTCTCAGAAAATCACAGGAACCATTTCGAGCACCACAAAATTCTAAAGAATCAAATAATGGCACCTTCGGTGTGTCCACCAACAGTCGCTTACGGAGACAGGTACCAGCCGTGGCCGAGACAGCCATTGAATCAATGGCGGACGGACAGATACCTGTGACGTGACGGTCATTGTTGTCAAAGTATCACTTCGTTTATTAACACTTTCTGATAACCAGAGACATTTCTTCCAGCCATTGATTATGAAAGATTGAATACATTCGTTGTTGTTGTTATTGTAATAATGGCATTATAAAGGCACGAAATAGGCGTGTTCACTCAACAATAAAACCACTAAAAATAACTGATTTTTTATTATTCTGTGGCCACAAGAGAACAACCCGAAAATGTGTCACTTTTGAAGAATTATCGAGTGTGGTTCCGGGACTATATAACAAGTATACCAAGTAGCAACAACAAAAACAACAACAACAACAACACATGTACAGCATATGTATTCAAGGAATCAACTGTGATCATGATGGTGACCATTTCATTTTGTGACCATTTCTCTCACACGCTTGTCATTCGCCTTCACTAAGATTTATTACGATGAAGTGTTTGTCGTCGATGCATCGTCGATTAGAAACGATTCGAAAAAAATGCGACTGGTGCTGGTGTTGTTGTTGTTGTAAACGATTGAGTAGAAGTCTAAGAAAACTAGTGCCTGGCAGCCATTTTAAAGAAGCACTAGCGGCAGGAAACTAAGAATGGATTCGTCCGCCTGATGTCCATCATCGTAATCAGTGCCATCAATCAGAAGCCGGCCAACATGTAAATAATTTTAAGCCATTTTTGGTTTTTATTGGTTTCATAACGATTATCCTTCGGAATCCGTTACCAACAGTTATGGCAGGAAGGCAGCAGAAGAGTTCGGAATGTAGAAAATTTTAAGGCAAAATCAAAACGGAAACTAAAAAGAAGACATTGGAGGTAACCTCTCCGGAAACGGCTTGACTTGAAACCATATTTGATGAGGAATGACGGAAGTTCTTTGCAAAAACATATTAAAAACTTATATCAAAAAACATTGATATAAAAATGCCGGCCCTTTTTCTTACTCACACAGAGAAAAAAACACCTCATAAAATAGTCGAAAAACACATTTTTCTATTCTTTTCATAATTCAAAAAACAATTATTCATACTTTTAGACAGACTTGTTGATTTTATGATTTTCTGAGGACGGAAAAATATGAATTTCTTATTAAAATCACGAATTAATAAGATTAACTCTTTGTTTCAAGACAATAATAAGATTTTCTTTATAAAATTCATCAGATTTCTCTATGAAAAAAGCATATTATTTGTATGTTTTAATAAGATTTCATAGTAAAATAATAGCTCATAGCTCAAAATAATAGAGATCTTATTATTTTTATGTGATGCTATTTTTCTCTGTGCAGAAGCTCTGCGTATTTTTACAGAAAAGATGGTCCCAAAAGTGAGCCGAGAATTAAATTATACGCTTAGACCGTGCGAAATATTCTGTAAACATTTTCGTAGGCATTTTAAAATGGCTTAAATTGAAAGGAATTTTCCCAAAATTGTCAAATTCTAGGGTTTTTGAAAAGATTTTTTTATTTGAAGTTATTAATATTTTCAAGAAGTATGACAAGTCTAGCTTTTTTCATTAGCGCATAATTTCCTTAGGATTATAACTTTTGTTTTTTTTTAATAAGTAGAAAGATTATTAAAAAGATTTTAATAATTTTAATAATTCTTTTTTTCGACAATGATTTTGTGTTTAAAAAGAAAGTTTTTCCTGCTTATTTTACGTCTCTTTAAATTCCAATCAGATCGACCGTAAAACTAAAGCCGAAAAAATCATACCGTTTGGTATTCATAAAACAAAATTAACAACAACAATGTGATCACGTTGGCAAGATCATCATCATCATCATTATCAAACAAATCTGACTAGAAGTGACTTCAGGTACTCGCTCTCCACCCTGAACGTGTGTGTATAAATAAGAGTAATTCGTCCCAACCAACAAAATAAATTCGCCGTAAATCTAACAAAGGTCGGTATCAAACCAGAGCCACAATCGTGGTGAAAAACGAAAAGAGAGTAAGCACGAGTATGACAAAGAAATAAAGGAAAGAGAGTCAGTCTTAATCAACAGAGTTACCATCGCCGATGATCGATGTGTTCAGTCAGAAACATGGTGTGTTCAAGCGGGGCAGAGAGGAAGAAGTGGAAAAGAAGAGGAAGCGCTGGAGAGAGAGGGGAAGCGGTGAGAGAAACACAGCAATGAAAGTGTAAAAACTACCTGCGGTCAGAAGGCCGCGTTAAAGCCAGAGACAGCGAGTGCAGAGAAAGCGCGTTGTTGGCGTTGCTGCAAGCTGTTCTGCCTACCTGTCATAATGACATATACAATAAAATGGTTACGAATACCACAACAACAACAACGATATGATGATGGCTTTTTGAAATGACAATGACTGCATGCTTTTTGAAGAACTGTCTGTTTGATTTGCTAGAGTGCCAGCCATGTTGTTGTTGTTGTTGTTGTTGTTGTTATTGTTGCCGCTGCCAAATAGCCGATCGGAAGCAATCAGCTGTTTCCATTGCTACCACCATCGACATTGTAGCCGCATGATGGCCGCTCTTCTCGCTGCCTTTGGGAAAAAAACCTGTATTGCGCCCAGCCAGAGAGCGACAGAGAGAGAGAGAGAGAGAGAGAGAGTGAAAACAAAAACAACAACTATTAAGTTTCTCAGCAACTGCGACTGCGACAGCAACAGCAACAGCCGCAGCCAGAGCAGTAGCAGCCGGCAGTGACAGCGCTAGTCATTAATCATCAGCCGCGCAGCGCAGACGCAGTAAGAGCGCTTAATGAAAAAAGAGAGAAGCTACAAAGTGTTTTCTTTTTCTCAAAGTAATGCTAATTTTCTTGTTTGTTTTGGTTCTGAACGTCTTTTAATCTGTGCCTTTTACTGTAATTAATTTAAATTTATTACGAAGCAGTTCAAAGGATTTACATTTAATTTTTTGCTCTTGAGAGAAAATCCTCATAACGTTGATGTCGAGCACGCTTCGATTCAACAAATTTAGAAAGAGCTCATAGTTTGTTATTATTTATTAACATACACTTCTGGCACAGTGGAGCAAATGCAGAAGATTTTAAGTAAAAATAAATAAATTGGGAAGTAAAAAAAGGAAAGAGTAACATAAGTTATGCAGATTGCAACAACAAAACTAATGTTTTAACGATATTAACAGTGTGGCCAAAACGGCAAAAACGCGTTAACTGCAAATTAACTGCTTTGGTTTGTGCGAGCCCTTAATTTTTGTCAGACTCGTTTTTGCCCGCTGTTTTTTTTTACCGCCGAATTTCCGACCATCCTGCGCAACGGCCCCTCAACTTTCGTAACTTTGCCTTTCTTGCGCTCAGCAGAGCAGCTCTGCTTCTTCATCTCGAATTTTGTTCTTACATCTTCTCATCTAATCCTCTTTCAATATTTCTCTGCTTTCGTTTCGTTTTGCTCCTTGCTTTAATCATAGTTTTTTAACTCTTCATTTCACTTAACTTCCTTTCAGTTTGGTTCATTTCTTCCTCAAAGTTTGACCGACCGCGATAGCGCGCGATTGTGAGCCGCCGCCTCGTTGTTGACCAGATACAAGAGTACCGCCGGCTTTATTATCATTGTTTGGAAACTTCAAAAAGTTGCTGGCAGTAGCAGCGGCGTTAAGATTGTTGTAGTAACTTTACGCTGCTTCGGTTGTTGTTGTTGTTGCCGTTTTGTTGTTGTTGTTGTTGTTGTCGTCATTGTCCTTGCCGTTTAAATTGTTTCTTTCGTTTTTTTTATTTTTTGTTTTTTGGCGGTTAATAAATTTTACCACAAATTGACTAATTGTAGACGAAGCGCACCGTGCGCACATACCTACTGACGTACGTACCTACAGCGACGGTGACCGCAGCGATCGGTGGCCGAGGTTGATCGGCGTGAAGGAAGCTCCCTCCGAAAAATAAAAATAAAAAGGAAACTTTAAGGCTGTTGCCGGGGCGGTGGCACTAACTGGCGATGATGTTGTTGCATTTAGCCGGATTGCGATACGCACTCTGTTAATATCGCAGAGTTCAGTTTGGCTCAGTCTGGTGTCGGTGTCGAAAAAGAATCTCTGCGCTTTCGGGCTCGCATTGATGGAGGCGATGATGATCGAGATCATGCAGCGATAAATACCAATGATTATTAATGCATGCAGCAAAGATAAAAGAAGAAGAAATCAGAAATGAAATTTAAAAAAAAAAACAAATAAAGTTTTGGATTTTTGAAAAAATACATAACGTTTATGGATTTAATGAATTTTACTGCAGAAGACACCGAGCTTTAAACACTTTCAGTCAACCTGAATAAATTAGGATTTAATATAAAACTCTTATATCAACAAAATATACCAAAAAAATTGTAAAGTTTGATTTAAAACTTTACTCAGAAAGAATTATTAATATTTAATATTTTTTATTGTTGTTGACATTTCTGCAATTATTGAAAAGTTGCAGTTATTTAAAAAGTTTTTATGATGAAGTTTTTTAGTACAAACCAAAATACATAAAACATAAATTTTAAAAAATATAAATTAAAATTAAATTTGAAAAACCATTCGAATAATCCTGTTTTTACGACATAGGAGTCTTTAAAATAACAGTTACACTTTTTTGCGGTTGATGGTTGGTTCTTTTGAAATCTTTAGTTTTAGTTAACGAGATGTTGTCGAAATATTGTTAAAAATGTTTGTTAGTGTGTAACTTTGTAGCTTATTTCGTGTTTGTTGTATGGTTTTTCTTTGTTTGTTGACTTTGCTTTGTTTCTAGATCTTCTTCTGTAAAGTTTCTTGTGTATTCATCTACTAAACTCTTCCTAAATTTAAATGCTATTTACATCAAACGCTATACGATTTGATGCCGCAGTTAAGATATGATTATGGCGGATTGATGGATGCAGCCAAGTTTCAAATGGAATTTATTATAACTTTGTATTATTTTCAAACATTATTATTATTATGATTATTATTGATTTTTTATTGTTATTAAATGAGGCAAATATTTAAAGCATTTTAACCTCAAGCGTTTGGCGCTCATATTGCTTTACGCTGCATTAAAATGCAATTTCGTTATTTTACGAGTATAAACGAGATAAACATCTGAAGAAAGCGGCAGTGGGCGGGCGAAGGAGAAGGAAAATGTAAATATTATAGACGAGTTTATTTATCTCGTTATCTTGCTTGAGGCTTAGAACAACAATAACAACAACAACTATCGTACAACAAGTTTAATAACAGCAAAGCAAACAAAACAGTTCGTTACTATTAAAAAAAATAAGTGCTTGAGTGGCCAAAGAATGGTTGCTGCATTCGCTAAATGAGCCATGAAAAAGTTGTGGTTACTTAAAAGCTACTTAATTTTTAAGTGAGTGCTTTGTCAAAAATAGAGCAAACAATGTCACGCCCTTGTGGCAGTTAAGGCGTTGATAAAAATGCCACAATAATGTCAAAAAATCTATAAAACGAAAAGCTAAAAAACGGGTTACTTCAACTTTTACAAAGCTTGAAAAAGGTTAAGAACATTTTGTAATTTTATAAAAAGTAGCGTAAGGAAATTTTGCATTGAATTTATAAAAACTACTTTAAAATAATCGTGTGAAAGTCAAAGCAGGCATTTCTGAACGATACGGTTTGCGTGAATATGAGTCGCCGACTCGAGTACTCGAACACAAGTAGAGTTATACTCGGTATATTTCTGTGCAGTATTTTTTTATTTTTTATTGCAATACGAGTAAGTTTTCGAGATGTTCGTCTTTGGCTCTGTCTTAAGCCGGGCGGGCAGTGACTAACAAGCCAACATATTGTTACTGCTGCTGTTGCTCTGTTTCTCTTGTTGTTGTTGTTATGTTGTGATGTTTGCATATAAATTATTTATTGCTTTTATAAAGCGACAACAACAAACAGCGTTACTGGTTTTACATTACTTGTAGTCGTTGTTAATCGCAATTGAATTGGCAACAGCAATAAAGGCTTAATCAATTAATTGATTTTTAAAAATGAGAAAAATGGAAAAGATTTTTTTATAATTTTCTTTAAGCGCTACAAAAAAATCTATACAGATTTTGCGTTCATAAAACCTTTAAATAAAACCTAAAACTTAAACCGGAAATAATTATTAGAAATCATTTCTCTCTCTCTCTCTCTCTCTTTCTAAAAGAAACTCTGAAATTCTGTAAACAGCTCTTAACGTTTGGTACAACGCCATCATCGCCAATTAATTGGACGCTGCAGGAGCATCCGCGCCGCTGCGGTTCAACTGGTCACCATTTAATTTATGATGCAAAGAAGCTCTAGCGAAATCGGGTCAGTAGCACAAATTGATCTTGCTTCGTTCCAGTGTTTGTCTTTGGACTAGCATCGACCAAAAACGGTCGCACGAACGGTCGGTAAGAACGAATGAACGAACGAGCGAACGGAAACCCTTTGGTGACGGCGACACCCACTGAAGGCAAAAAAGGAATGTGCACCACACACACACGCGCACTCAGGCACCGCATTTCATTCGGCTCCAAGAGTGAATTTTCGTAATATTCACGTGAAGCCCTTTCGATTCAGTTGAAAAGGATTCTTCACGCCCTCAGAGAAGAAACTCGTACGTACCGCAAAAAAGCAAAATTTGCACAAAACTCTAACGAACAATAACATCAACCAGGGCCGTTATCGGGCGCAGTCTGACAACAATGAAAGAGATTGTGTATGGAAGGGAAGGAATTGAGGAAGGGCCGAAAAAGAGACTGCAGTAGATGCTGAGCGAGAAAAATATAAAGGAAGCTGCATTTCAATGTTGCCGATTGTCATAACATGTCGCATGTAAGAATGATATTCAGAAGTTGTTATTGTCGTTATTCTTGTTCTTCTTCTTTTTTTTTTTTTGCTCGCTCAGCCGTTTATTTTGTAAACTAGGTTTACCAATCGAGGTTTAATTAGTGAGCAATCGTTGCTGAGAGAGACTTCAATAAGTCTAGAAGTAGTTAAATTTTCATAACATTTTAAATAAATGTTTTCTAAACAAAAGCTCTTCAAAGTTTTAATGAAATTTTTCTTAAAAATTAAAGAAAAAAAACTTGGATAATACTGTTAAAGATTTAGGTCGATTTTAAAACGCTTTTACTTAAATAGAAAAGTTTGTAAATAATCAATAATAATTAACAGCATCTTTAGTGCCCCAAAAAGATCAAAAGCTTTGAAAAATCGACTGCTTTCAGCTTGTTTCGGTTATAAAAATATTCTGCCGAAACAATAAAACATTAAAAGCTTTTTAAAAAACGCGATCGTGAGACCATTGTAAAAATTAATTTCTTAAATTATGTCTGCCATAATAACAGAAAAATTGTCTTAAAAATTTATGAACATTTTTTTTTTTTAAATTAAAAAAGAAATAATTTGAAAACCTTCTTCTTCTTCTTCCTCTTATACTTATTGCTTGATTATTGCTATAGTAACCACTTAAGGCTTATTTTTATTATGATTAATTTAATTTATTCCTAAAGAGTGCGGTTTGAGAAGCACGAAAAAAACACGGCTGGAGAAAACTACATCCAGAGCCACCACCGTCGCCGCCGCCGCCGCCACCGCACGTTGCTGCCACCTTCAAACACAATTAAGGCTATTCTCAAAGCGTTTATTCTCAAACCGTCCGTCCGTCGGTCTGTCCGTACCAGCGACCAACTGACCAAGAGCTCAACATGGGTACTCGTGGTATCTACCTGTAAGTATGATTGTATGTGTGCGTGTATGTGTGTGGAATATGAGTAAAATTTGTATTTTGGCTTTTGTGGAGAAACGAGGAAGGAAGGAAGGACGAAGGTAGGAACAGTCAGAATGTTCGGGCGGTCAGTTTGATTTTACACACTCTGCAACAACAACGACTAACTTGGGAGCATTTTGTACTTTAAGTGGACTTAACAGCTCATAAAATGTACCACGACATCTCTCTGTCTACATATTTTTTGTAATCTGCCCTGCCCGGCTCTTTTCTGAAATACGAGTATGTATGAGAAGTGTTAGTGGGTGTGGGTGTGTGCGTGTGTGTGTGTGTGTGTGTGTGGGTTGCTCAGCGGCAAAGCATCCTTTTCAATTACACCATAATAATTTTCATTTTTAAGGTCTTGCGGGTAGCTCGAGCATGGTAAACATTTCGAAATTTGATTTTGGTTGATTCGGTTGATTTAAAATTGCAAACAAATTGTCGTCAGAAAAGCTCTAGGAGTATATTTTTTATTATTAATTTTAAATTGAAATATATTTTTGAAAATATTACTTTATCGTATTTTTAATTAAAAAGAAAATTTGCAACTCATATATTTCTTTATTCGTTGTAGTTTTTGATCATTTTTTTGCAGTTAATTATTTAATTATTTTATTATTTATGCGTTTTTGAAATTTGATTATAACAGATTTAATTAAAAATTTGAATAGATTGATTTAGTTTAACGTTGCTGAACTCAGCTGTCCGCGACAGCTTAAGCGAGCCAATTATTTTCCCATACGGCCTCGGCGAGGGGGGACGAGATGAAGGACTTGGGTTTGAGGCCGTGCAAAAAGTGAGAATGATTTTTACTCTGAGAGAGAGAGAGAGCTGCTCTTCAGATACAAATCAAAACCAGATCTAGCCAGGTTTCGAACCAACGCCAGCCACGTTGAGACAAATAAAAGACGCTCTCATGTATGCACTAAGTCGCCTCAAATTATCTCAAAATAATACTAAAGATATTAGGAGTATATAATTGCTTTTTAAAGGGTTCATTTCGGAGTCTTACAACTGATTGTAAACGTCTGGCGGGGAAAACGGTGGAGTAATTCCACGGAAATGAGAAGAGACTCTCCGGCCGCGACTTACTGCCGCGGCGTAACACATGAAAAGTCAGCGGCATTGCAATGAAGCAGAACAAGAGAAACTGACTGATCGCAAACATACTTGATTAAGTGCTGTCGATAAGACAGTTCAGTCCGGCGGCTCTAAAGAGTACCCGCCAAAAAAAAAACCTTTAAATTAATGAGGTGCGGATGATGTGAAAATGCGGCAATAAATGCAGCAACTGCAGGCGATGCACCTAAGTAATCTCTCTCTTTGAATTAGGCAAAAATCAGCAACCACAATAACAAAACGAAACTGCTGTAATTTAGTTTTGGGTTGCGTGAATTCATTTGTTCGTGTTGTGATGAAGGCAGCTGGCCAGCTTCAAGCTTAAATCGCCTTCAATCATGTTTTAAATGGCGCTGGCTCCTCGGCGGAGCTCAGCCGTTCACACCGTTCATCATTTCTGCACGTAGCGACATGATAACCGCATCATGCGCACGGCTACCAGTTTCAACGGCCATGCAGAAATGAGTAGACGCCTTGCTGCAGCTGCGCGGCTGCTGCTGTGCAGCTATGACTATGAGCTACGACTATTAGTGAAGCTGTTTCAGCTGCTTTATCTAGCCGGAGAGCTGTAGCTTGTTGGTTGCAACTGAAGTGTGTTCAGTGCAGTCGTTCAGCAGTCCAAAGTAGGAGCCGCCGACTCCCTGGCTCCCTTTTTCGTGTGGTCCCAGCCGATACTCGTATCAACAATAATAACCACAACATGGCAGGCCGTCGAGATCGTTTAAACCCTATTAAGCAGTACTTGACTGACGGGCTCGGTGGAGTTGGTCGCGCAGACGACGCTGGCATTTGTGCTCCACCTGGCGCGTCTCGTCCCTGCCTTCGCAACTGTTCGCACCTTCTTCAGGTTCTTCATCAGCCGCCGTAAGCGTGGAGTAGATACATCCATGCACCTTCCGCTGCCGTTTGCCGCCATTCGTCATGCTTCGCCGCCGCCGCTGCCGCCACCGTCAGCCATCGACAGCACCATCGACGGCACCGCAGCTACACGCTACGTTTCTACTTTACAACAAGATTTTTCATAAACGTCGTACAATATTTTCGAAGGAAATTTGTTTATTTTAATTAAATTTGCTTTCTTTTAATTTGTTTGCTTTGTATTAAAAACAGTCTACCACGCCAAAAATTTTACACTACACCAACACCACTACACAAGGATTAAGCATTTAGCTCCTTCCTTGTCTAACTAGTTCTAAGGTTGTTTGCTTTTTGCATAAAAGGAAAAAATGTGGAAAATTTCTTACCCAAGTCTGTTGATATTCCGCCGTATTGAGTTAAATCAGTTCTTATCTTACCTGCAGAGAGGAGAAAAACAGAAACAAGAAGAAGAAAAAATTATGTGAATATTATTTATTATAAAATTCTAAAAATTATAATAATTACATTATGATGGAAGGAAAATTTATTGTCACAATCATAAAATAATCATCTAAAACATTATCGATAAAGACTTATCAACCAAAAACAAATTCTCTCAAATAATAATAAATTGTATATATACAATTA
Organism: Conops quadrifasciatus; assembly: GCA_949752815.1. Classification (NCBI taxonomy): domain Eukaryota; kingdom Metazoa; phylum Arthropoda; class Insecta; order Diptera; family Conopidae; genus Conops; species Conops quadrifasciatus. The sequence goes on along the minus strand of OX457078.1, from coordinate 15,088,336 downwards.
ACTAAACAAATCAGCAATCAATCAAAATCTGCTTCTCCGTACGTTGAGTAAAAAATTTTTCATAAAAAGATAGGAACATAATTTATAAAACAATCAGTCATTTTCATTGAATATTAATTATCTGTCAAAAATTATCAATAAATAACACTAGATTACAATTAGGCAAAGAGAAATCCAAAAATAAATGTTTTCAAAATTACTAATCGGAATTACAAATCAAATTGAAAAATTGGAAAATAATCATCAATCAGCCGAACAACAATGAATACAAAAATTCTCTGCAAAAAAGCAAGCAAGTCATCCATTTATAATAATAAGGTTCACAGTAATAAGGTAAAGAATAGTTTTAAGTAAATTCTTGTCAAGAAAAAAAAAATTAATAAAATCAATCAAGCTCAGCAAAAGCCTTAAGTAAATTCAAGTCAAGTCAAATCAAATCAAGTCTAATGAAGTCAATGCTATTCGATTTCAATGATTGCTACCGATAATGCTACTGATTTTTCTATGCCTTGAAGAAAAGATCGATGCTCACTTTTAAACTTGTTGAGTATTTTAGTATCCTCAAAGCGGTTTTTTTTTGTTTTTTTGGCTTGGTTGTTGCTCCAAAAAAATTTTATTGTTCCATAAATAAACTCAATACGATGAAATCAGATGGTATGAGAGTATCTCTAGCCATTTTTGGCTGCTACAGACAGCTACGACTATAAAGAGGCCAAAATATCGCGCGCTACGATATTTTGTATCAACGAAAAGATCATCATGAAAAATATGCAACGGACACGTAAATAAATAAATTAAAAATTAACCAAAAGAAGAAAAAAAAAACCACCAAGAAAAAGAAAGAACCAAAAAAAAACTATCCTCACTTCGTAGTATAAAATGCTTCTTTTGTTACGTTTAATTTGCACGTTCTCGGTGCTCGGTGCTCGGTGTTCGGTGCGGCTGCTTGTGTTTATTCATATTCACCGTATAAAAGTGCAAAGTGTAAACAAACAAAATACCTGGCAGGCGCAAACGGACGGACAGACGGACGGACGAACGGACGGACGGGCATTAAAAGGCGAAGTGAGTAAAACGCTTTGCGCGTCAGCAATGAAAATGAGGGAAAAAGTTGATGTGAAAAAATGCTCACTAAAGCAGAGAATATAAAAATATGATTTAATGGTAGTGATAGACCACGTGTGCACCAGCAGCAGCAGCAGCAGCAGAAGCAACACCAGCAGCAACAGCAACGTATGTACGAAAATGTACTCGCATTTGAAAATGTACACGCGCCTGGCGCTTGTGTAAACGTAATTTTAACGAAGCAAATTTTCCGCAACTCAAACCGCAAAAGCGGCACAGACAATGCGCTAAATGCCGGGGGCTTATTGGTAAAGGTGTTACCTATGAATTGACTCTTCTCTTTCTCAAACTTAAGCGACACGGAAGATGATGGAGAAAGAAAGAAGGAACTGTTTGGTGGATTAGAATAAAGTAAACGAATTGAATTAAGATGAAAAGCAAAGACGAAAATTTTATAATAGAAAATTTTATTTTAGAAAAGACTAAAGTATTCCCCAACAGCTGAATCGTCTAAAATCGCAAGGTTTTTTTTTATGCAATGACAATCTTTTGTAATATTATATTTTTGTAATTTGTTTTATTTTAAATTTTGTATTTTTGTTTTTGGTATTTCCTCTAGAATGAGTGTAAAAAAACCAGATGAGAAACATATTGTCGAAAAATTAAACAAAATATAAGTCTTATTTTATTATTTTAGAGATTTTATGGTTAGTAGCGTAAAAAGTGGTTGACGATTACTTGACAGATAAAGTCCACGAAATTCTGGTGTTACCTTCTGGTGAAGGTTACAGAGCTCAGTATTGGAGAAGAAGATCTAGAATCAAGAGAAGGTGTGTGTTTTTTTTTCTGATGTAAACACTTTCGGGTCGGGCGTTCTCAGAGATAAGTGCATAAAAAACTATAAAAGCTATAAGATTAATTTTTATAGCTTTTTTAAGACATTTATATGCGAAGACTAAGTAAACAATAGAACATATGGCAGCACTACAGCAAGGGTTGTAAGTTCTACCCTTTTGGTGTTGTTAAACATTTAGAGCGTTATGGTTTTATTTTAGAGAAACGGTAGAGGTATTTTTAAGAACGCCGTCAACCCAAGTAAACAAAAAAAAAAACGGTTATGACAACAGCGTTTTTCAAAAAATTTATATTAGTTGGGTTGTATTTCTTTACTCCTTCCTCCTCAATACTGAATATATTACCTTCCTTTTTTCCAAAGGCTTGTAGCAACTAATTTGAATCGTTTTGATAATGAAATTGAAAAGGTTAAAAGTAAAGGGTAAAAACTATACAGCTCTTCCTTCTCTACGCATTAAAAAGTACGTATTTCCTTCACTAACATACAACTGTCTCTATCTCTCTCTAAAGCTTAAAATAATTATGGCTTTTGATTTAATACGGTTTTGAGATTTGAAGAGTTTTATTCTCAAGCCTTTCTCTCTTCGCAGCAATAACAATAACAACAACAACAGGTAAAAAAAACCAATAAAAACTACGGCAACAACAAAAAGTCCATACAACGAGCAGAATAATCGGATTCCCGCCAAGTTTATTAAAAAACAACAAATCATTTTTCAGCCAAAGCAACCTTTAGAGCTTTTGAAGTATTATTCATTTAAAAAAGTAGATAATTTTTTTCATAAAATTTTTGATATTAATAATGATTTATTTCTCGATTTATGAATAAATAATTCCTTGGTGTTCATTATGATGGAGGAAGGAAGGAAGAAAGGTAGGAAAATATTGAGAAAAAAAGCAGTATTCCGTTTTTTCTGGTTGTACACCCAGAATTTCTCTCCTCTCTTGAAATAATATTTGTATAAAATTTAATTTTATAATTTTAAAGGTGTAGAAAGAAAGCCTTCTTTAACAAAAGTCGCTCAACGGCGGCGTCATCTTAATTACATTTTCAGACTTTCCGTAACTGACTTTCTTTAAGATAAAAACTTTTCCAAAGTAAATTCACATTTTTGACCATTTCGAACCATTTCGAACCATTTCAACAAGTCAAAAAGTTTTTGCATGTTTTTTCTTTGTCTTTTTTTTTTTGATGACGAAGAACTACAAATATCGACTCAATGGAAATAATGGAATGTAGTTTTACTTTCAATGTCTTTTACAACCACAACAACAACAACAACAACAACAACAATGCCGGACCAGTCCATTAAGAAAACATTATATTGGCATTAATGTGTTTCGCTCTTTCCGGACTATGTTGTTGTTTTTCTTGCTTTTTATAAACTTCAAATGCATTTATTTCGGTTAAATTATTACAAGTCTTTAAAATAAACTTTATTCGCAGCTAATAATTCATTTCGTTCATTTATTCATTCATTCATTCATTCGTTCTTAGCTTCTTCTCTTTGCCTTCTCTTATTCATTCATTCATTGCGTTTGTTCATTCAGTGGCAGAAAATGCACATTTATTTATTTAATTTATTTTTTTTTATATTTCTTTTGCACGACATAGTCACCCACTGACCACACGAAAGCCTTACAGTGATGGCACATTAAATGTTGCCAACCGCAGCGCGCGGGTTAGCCCACGAGTAGGTACTTCCTCAATCGAATACCAAACAAGCCGCGAACATTTCGAATGCGTGCCGCAGCCGCAGCCGCAGCCGGCACAACCGAGCGACATCATAAATCGTTGTGATTGGAAAGATATTATCTAAATTGCTATAGAATTATGTAGATTTTTTTTTTCTTCCATTTTACTGGTGTTTTGTTGTTTTTTTCCTGACTGATTTTAGTTTTCGTTTTGTAGTCTCGTTGGTATTTGATATGAGTCGATTCTTGAATGAAACTGTTGCGAGGAGAGTGTTTTTGGAAAGTGTTTGCTCGCTGTAGGTCATTTTGTGAATCAATTGATGGTGACCGCAGTCACCCCAGAGACCTTAGAAATAGTCTTGAAATTTAAAATCGGTTAAATCAAATAAAATTAAATGGAGGAGATAAGAAAACGCATTAGATTGGACTGAGAAGGTCACCACCTGACCGAGTTTAAGGTTCGCCAGCAGCTACTTTGTCTTTCATTACCATCATCATCATCTTTATTGTGCTCTTCAGCATTATGGCGGTGTACTAAATTCATTAAAATAATTATAAAATTTACAATTTCCGATTATTTGTTGTGTTTTTGCTTTGCTGAAAGAGTGCAACATCGAAATGAATTTAAAATTTTTTAGTTTAACTTCTTGGCAAATAATTCATTCATTCATAAAAATACTTCTTTATTCTATGCTGTTAATTAAATTAAATGACTTTTATCATGAATGAAGAAAACGGAAGGCATAAAAGAAGTGCGTGTTTGTGCTTTTTCCGAAAGTAGCTGCTAAAAGGCCTCGCAACACCGTTTGTAACGTTTGATGGTCGTAACGATAAATGCATAAACATACTCGCAAGCACTATAAATATAGTATTATTCATACGAATGTAAATTATAGTATTCAAACTTTTTTCAGCATCGGTTTTACCTGGAGTGCTGTGTACTCATGAATTGCATGGACATGTTGGAAAAAAACGAAAGAAATGCCAAGGAATACTTACTGTATTTAAAAAACAACAGCATTATAATTATATAGAAGTTTTCATGCAAACAATTCAAGAATGAGCGGCTTGTGAATGACCGCGGAATACAGTGGCGGTCATCAAAGTGGGCAGATATAAAAGTTTTTCTATACAATTTTTAAAAAATGTCTCTAAATAAAAATAACGTAGAATATAAAAAATTCATACTTTAATTGGTGAACATTTGTTGAAGTATTTCTCTATAGAAAATGATTCCATACAGATAATCCTCGATTTATGCGAAGCAATGGTTTCTCTAAAATGCTGTATAAATTCTAAAATCATACAATTTCCAGAGCAGAAATTCACATAACTTCAAAACCGTGTAAACCGAACCGTGCAAATCGAATGCCACATAAATCGAGAAGTCGATGTATTTATTTTCTACGAAACATTACATGGTAAAGAATTGTTATAAAATTACAATTAGAATGAAAAAGTTTATATGTAAAATGAAATTAACTCATAAATGCATTTGACTGCTTTAACAAATAATCCTTGTCATTGTCCTTGACTTGAAAATTGACATCACACAATAATTGTCATCAATGTTCATCAGCCCAAGCGCACTTTAACGTTTGTTACCACAATCCCAAGGATGGTTTATGAATACCGCAATGACTGCGAGCAGTAGAAGAGCGGTAGAGGTGCGGTAGATGCAGCAACAGCAGCAGCGTTGAGTACGTGCATACCACAATTGATCGATTGCGGACGCAAAGAATGTAACAATTTTTGGAAAATTACAAAATGAGGGAGGTTGAAAAGGTACATGGTACGCAAGGTACAACCTGCTAAAGATTGCAGAGAGCATGAAAACAGCGGAGACGGCAGGGAGTAAATGTGCTAAACCGGATTACCTGTGGGTGCTACGGATACTTAGTTACGCAATGTGATGTAATCGAGAAAGGAAGGAAGGAAGGATGGAAGCGGTCGATACCTTCGTTGGTCAGTTAAGACACATTTTATTATACCGGGACAACAACTCAACTAATTCGGAAATGTCACAAAAGAGGCAATACAATGGAGAATTATGAAATACGTGTAAAATTAATATATTGAGAAAAACGACAAAAATTTTTTGAACGAAACCAATATTTTTCAAGGTCATCCAAAAGAGCCTTAAGCAACAGAGAACAGCTCGAATGTAACGCTCGAGGCAAGACGAAACGACACGTTTCTGGCTAATTGCTTCTTTTCGTCGTTGTGTTGTTTCTTGCGGTACCAGAAACATTTCGATTATGACAAAAGAATTTTTTTATTAGTCAAAAAACCATTTAGTTGTTGGAGGAAAAAAGGATAGAAAGAACAGCAGAGAGATGAACATACATTTTCATAAAATTATTTCATATTTTTCTCACTTATTAACGAAATTTTCATAAATAATACTTTTAAATTTTCCCTTCATCGCTTCCCGTACGAAAATGTCCGTTTTTTTGTTCAAAATTAGTTTGTGTTTATAATTCAGATTAATTTTTTCCGTCTTATCACCGTAGAGAAAAAACAATCTTTGTTTTTAAAAATTTGTTTTTTTTGTTTAAAAAATTTAGTTTTTTACAAACTAAACTAAATAATTCTTCTATAAATCGTGCAGTTACTCACGATACTGGATTTAAAGATAATCATTTGATGTCCGATATTAATTCCGGAAATATTAATTTCGTTGAAAAATTATGTACAACTTTCGTAGCTTTTATGAACGTTTTCATAGATATTTTTTTAACTTTTTTGGTTGAGTGTAGATTTAATTTGCCTTTTTATTTTATGTTTGTATCGTACATTTTGTGAATTCTCGCTACAAAACAAATTAGTCGAAGCCATGACAAATTACTTCAAAGAATGAAAGAAAGATAGAAAGAAAGAAAGAAAACCCCAAATAAAATCTCGATTACTGCATAACACTTTGATTTTATATACTATGTATGTATACCTCGATGTTATAGAAGTTGTAAAGAATTTTTGGTTTTATTCGGGCTAGGAGGCTGTGTTGTATTTGCTCTTGTCGTTGTTGTTTTTGTTGTAGTGTTATATTCCTCTACAGAGTCCGAGAAAACAACTTTTCAAAATTTATGTTGAATCTCATCGATAATGACCTAAAAGCCTTAAGGACAATGATTTAATGCCTTTTGATGAAGGAGAAAAAAGTGCGAAACGATGCAAACAAACAAACAAACAAACACCTGCAAAGGAGGTACACACCCACACAGCCACGTGCACACACACACACGGACTAACGCATTTACACGCATTCAGATTCGGCCAAATGCTCGATGAATATCGGTACATCTTGGCATCTCCGCGCCATGCGTTTCCTAAGCAAATTGGAGTAGCGCGACCTGCGCGGTCCAGTCAGTCTTTGTCTGAGTGTGTCGGATTATTTTCAGTGACTTCGGCGGTTTTTCGGTTTAGTCGTTTTGTCTTAGCTTAGTTTCGTTTTTATTTTTTTTTAAAGAGTGTTTTTACGTTTATTTGTTGTGATTTCTGGTGTTTTTTTTTTGCTAACGTACGTACGTATCAAGATTGTTATCGTTTGGCGTTCGAATGATCGATCTAAAAGCGCTAAATGATCATCAAATTCATTTTTATGCGATTTTAATGCTGATACATAGAAATTTTAAGTAATTTCAAGACGTTTTTGACTTGAAACAAAAAACTGCAAATTTATGGTAATTTTCTTTTGCGAAATTTAAATAAATATGTAAAAATTATTCAATAAAACAAAAGAGTAATAATAAAAAAACAACAAATAGCAATTAATAAATTTTCAGTTTTTCAGGTAAATAAAAACAGTTTTGCAAAATGACGAATTGACGAATGGGACGAATTGATATACAAATACAGAAATTAAAAAACCAAGTCTGGGGATGAACCCGAGACTTATAAAATAAAAAAAGGCACAAAATAGAATATATAAAAAATGTGTTTTTTCAGTGTCGAAACTCTAAAACGAACAATGACACAAATAGAAATTATTAAAAAAATATTAAAAATGTATAAAAAAAAAATATAGAACAGCAAGCTACAGATTTTAAGACCCTTTATAGCTCTCTTGCTTTTAGTTTTTTAAAAAAATTCCAGAAATGATCATCTTTATACATGAAATATGCTTGTTTTTGTTGCATCAACCAAAAATTTAGTAGGTCTTTTAAAAGAAATATTCCATTTTATTTTTAACCAAACAGAGCAAGCAGAAATATCTTTCAATTCAACGAACCATCTGCCGACATTTTGGTTCGTGGCTTCTGTTCTGTTTTTTTTTTGACAAAAAGCTAAATAAAATCGTTTAAGTATATTAAATTAAATTTTCAACATTTTCAACATTGAAAAACATGTACCAAAATATTTGCGACATGTCAAACGTTTTCTTTTTCGTCTTTTTCAACTTTTTTGTTGTTTTTGTTGTATTTTTTTTTTGGTGCCGTTTCTTTTGCTGAATGACATGCACAATAAAAATGCAATATTTTTAAAATTCTTATGCATGCGAAGAAAAATATGAAATTTATGGTGGGTGGATTTGAAGAAGAAGAAGAAGAACAACAACAAAATTATTTATTTATTGGTATAAATATTTTGTTAACTTTTTCGACTGTCAGAGAGAATTGAAATTTTTTAATTAAGCAAAATTAATATTTAAAATAAATAAACGACTGGCACAAAGCAATAAAGAGTAGAGAGAGTGTAATAAATATTGTAAAATTAATAAAACAAATTTTTTTTGCTTTAAAAAATTCCTTTCTTTAAGAACTTTTAATTAAGAGACGCATGACGGTTAGCATCATTAGGTTAGCTCTCAATTTACGCGTTTGGAAAGAGCGTGACTTTTATTTACGTTAAGACGACCAGCACAAACGAAACGAATAGTTTACCAAATTAGTCAACACTTTATGGCGCATACAACACTTGTATCGCAAATCGATACGGCCAGAATTAATGATACCCGAAAATCAATTTAAAGCAATTTATTCTACAAAATTATTAACGGAAATCGCAACTGCGTATAAAATTTTTAATTTATATGCGAATTTTTTGAAAACGCTTCGCAAAGCAAGGTTGAAAGAAAAGAAAAAACGGAAAGAAAAAAGCAGTCGAAACCAAAATATTTGCAAAACGAAAAAGAAACCAACATATGGTTACGGAGGAATGCTGGGGCATACTGGGGATCTCGTACCTCGCGTCGTTGATGGTGACGGTGACGGTGACGGTGACGGTGACGATGGTGGTTGCGTTGCGTAGCGCTGCGCTGCGTCTGACCCGTGTCAAAACATGCCAAAGAAATTGAGGAGAGGTACCACCGCCACCACCGCGGTCAGTGGATACCACCAGACAGAGCAGACGGGCTGGTCAACAGCCACAACAACAACAATAACAACTTGCTTAAAAAACTTGCAATAAAAGCAAAAAGAAACTTACACAATTTTTGACACATTGCAAACGTCAAGTTTTTATTGTTGTTTTTGATTTTTGCCAGTAAAATAAAAGGTATGTAATAAAGAATAATGTTGAATGTTGATCGCCGATCGCCGAACGCAAATGAAAGTGTAAAACATACAATAACAATAACGGCAACAACAAACAACATTTCAGTTTTAAAATACAATATATTTTACATTAACAGCCGGACACAAGCACACACACACACACACACACCCACACACACGAAGGAACACACGAAGAAGCCACAAAAAAAGAACCTCAGAAATACAAGAAACCATTTTAATAACATATTATCGGAGGTACCGAAAATCGAAAACCAAGCATCGGCAGCAGCAGCCGCAAGAAATACCAAGCAACCAAAGTACAACATTTCAACACGAATGGCGGCGAATTGAAAGTGTCAGGCGCAAGAACAAGCAATGGTTCAATTGTACAAAATGATCATGCAGAGAAGTATGTATCTCTAGGTTATGCGAAGGTGAGTATAATTAAGAGGACTGAAACGATCGGTTACACGCACTCTCTTTCTGCTCTCTCTCTCTCCCTCTCTCTCCCTCTCTCCCGCTCTCCCTCTCACCGATCAGCGACGACAAAATAAGCGCGAGTAACTTCTTGTCAGGATAACAAAAAAGGTGAGGTGAGAATTATGATCATTAGGACTATATTAATGAAGAATATGATTATGACAATACTGATTATGATGGTAATTACTATGATAATTATGATGTTTCTATGTTTATGGGAATTATGGATGGTGAACCTTTGATATTCGTCAAAGGAAGTCGTTTGAACTGGAGTAAGAAAATTGGGTCAAATTGGAATAACTTTCAAATTAGTGACGTTTAAGAAGTAAGAATAAGAATATAGTTAGAGGCTATAAGCAACTGATTGGATTGTACCGTAAGAATAAAAAGATTTGAGGCTTCTGAGAGAGCAAAGTGTTCTTTAGTAACTCATACCGTTTCGTCTGGTGATTTTAACTGAAAACAAAGCTGACTAAAACTGATTATCGTTTGACAACGGTTATGATAATAGTTGTTTTATGCAAATATGTAAAAGAATTTTTTTGATATCATCTCTTAATTCGATTGATTTTGTTACACGCGTCATGCCGGTATTTTTGTCGTAGTATAAAAATATAATAAAGTGTTTACTCGTATATAAAAGAAATATGAAAGACTATAAAGCAGATTACTTCAAGTGTAGCAAACAACACCAGTAGTGACGACAATAATAAGAAATAAATAAAAGTACGGCCAGGAGTTAAAATAACAACAACAACAACTGCACTGCAGACGATCATTGCGTATGTTCAAGACGACAGACATCTTAATTTCAGAAAAAAGAAGAAAAAACATACTAGAAAAAACTACCACAACAAAAACAATAACAACTACAAATTGATTTTATTACAATAAACAACGTCGTATAAAAAAAAACGCATTCTTGAGAGTATTCGCGCTCTGCAACGTTGCTGTAATTGTGGTTGTAACAACTGCTGCTGCTGTCGTTGCTGCTGATATGGCTGTTTTTTTTTTTCATTTTTGTTACTCTTTCTTGTTGCTGATACATGTAATTTTAATTTTAATTGTTTTTTAACCATCTTCATAAAGCTTAGGCTGTTTTTAATTGAATTGACGAAAGGACGGCAACAACAACAAATGAAAAAAAGAAAAATGGAAACCGTAGGTGATCATTAAAAAAGACCTTGAAATATTGATTGAAAATTACAATAATATATTGAAAATATACACACAATGACTTACATGAACATATAAAAAAACTTTAAAATATAAAATAAGAAAAAAATAAAAGAAAAATTAACAAAATGATAAATCTTTAAAAATATAAAAAAGCAGAGTAAGTCTTACGGTCTGGTGTTGATAAAAATATTTAATTAAAACATTTATAAATGCATGATATCGCTTTAGAGCGGCTGTAAATAACTACGTATAAATAATTCAGCCCTTTCTGTAAATTCTACTTTTCCTGTTTCTTCTTATTTTTTGTTTTACAAATTTTTGCATTTTCTCGATCAAAGTTTTTCTTAATTTTTTTGAAGAAAGTGTTTGTAAATTCATTAAGCAAGATCTGGCAGCTCAAAGTGCAAATACTCATATATTAATACCTTCGTTAAGGATTTATTTCTCTGCCTTCGAAGTGATGGGCTGGCCGTAACACATTGATGAGGCATGATCATGCTAATAATGATAATAATTGTATCATTTCAGGATGGTATTGGGCTACCGAATGGCCATACTTAGGGTTATTGTGTGGTCACTCGAAAGCAATGCTGTTATGGTGGCACTATTATTGTTAAGAAGTTAGGGTAGATTTTATGAGGACAGTGTCTGTTGTGCCATAATAAACTGTCTGCCAAAAGATCACCAGCAATCCTGTAATACAGCAACCTTTGCGTAACCTCAAATATAACGCAAAGGCCTGTACCTCAGTCGTTAAGAGCAGGACATCTCGAAAACCTGACTTGATATAGATATTCTGATTCTGATTTTGGTTTGAATTCAGTGCGTTATAGACTTTCCGAAAAGTATACTTTAGTTTCGGTGCCCAATTTTGTTAACCAAGATCGGCAAATATCATGTTATTCCAATTTTTAAATGGGAAAATATTAATTTTGAGTAAAAAATGTATTTCCCACGTTCTTAAAAATATCACACGACATTCCTTTGCCATCATCAATATTTGTTTTTGAACTTTTGAAGTTGAATTTTCTCTCAAAAGCTAAAGATGATGACTATATTCGCAGTTCCATGAAATGAGAAAGCTCGATCGTTTTAAGAAACTCTTTCAAATAAAATATTATCATCTCATCACATTAACAACAAACTTGCAAGTTCTTTTATTGCAAAATTTTTTCGGATTTTTTCGGATTATTTTCTTTAAATCGCGAACAAATCGAAAAGTCATATGAATTTATTTTCATGGCTCTCTGTTAATTGAAAATAATTAGAATTGATCCTAATTTAAAACAATTTGATCGCAATTTGAGAAAATCGAAATTCTTTTAAAGATTTTGGGATTGAAATTTTGATGTAATTTTTTTCTTTTTTGGTTTTCTCTAAAAGAAATTCAACTGGACTTTCATCTTTTACCATTAAAAAATATCTCTTTCTTGATAGCACTTTGTTTATCAATAAATTTTATGAAATTTATGCCTTCGAATAAACAAGAGTTGTGGAAAAGAAGAAGAAAAAACCAAGCGAAGTCTAACATCGTATCGAAATGAAATGAACCCGGGGTCAAATAAAAAAAGAATAGGTACTGAAAACGATTAGAATACAAAAAAAACAACAACAACGAAATATGAATAAATGGAATATGAAATATTTTGTCAAGAAAGAAGATAACAAACACTAAAAAAAACATGAACAAAGCAGGAAAAAAATAAATAGAAAAAAAGAAGCCAAAAGAGAAAAAATTGTATGCTCAGTATGGTTCGGAATGAAGTAGAGAATCATCTGAAAATCATGTATCGCAGAATGACACTTAAAAATACCGACCCGATGACAACTTTTTTGCCAATCGCGTTGTGGCAGCGACTTCTGCAGTGTCTACGAGTATAATGGTTGGCAACAATTAAAAAAAAGGGACCGTTTTCACAAACGTCTCACTAAAACCATTTCTGCATTCGTACCGTTAAATGCGTTAATTTGCGCTGCACCGTTGCGTTAGCAATTGTCGCTGTTTGTTTGCAAAGAGTTCAAATTAACACTTGCAACAATTTACAGCAACAACAACAGGAGCAGTAGAAACAGCAGGTTGCAGCAGCCAGCCAAGTCACTCGATGGATGGTGGTCGTCTACAACTTTCCAACATGATGCTGCTGCTGCTGCTGCAGGCCAATTGCCGAACAGTGAGAGTGAGAACGATAGAAGAGGTCAAAGAGTTTCCGTTTGTAATTACACACATTGTCGTGACGGTATAACACCTTCGAGTTTGCTGTTGCTTCTGCCGCTGCCGCTGCTTCACACTTGGCTGCTGAACGAACGTGTATGAGCGCTGTGAAAGGATTCCAGGTTTTATTGCAGGACATAGCTTTAATTTAGACAAATTGCTAACTGTTTTGTCGCTGCTCGCTGTCGCACTGTACCTACTTTTTATGAACGTTTGTGACTTTGTTGTTGTCGTTACTTTGCGCAACAGTATCTATTGCTTTAAGGTTTGAAAAATAATAATTACTGCCGTAGACGGTAGACGGTTAAGCAAATATTATTGTAACTTAGGCCGAAGGAACTCTTTGAAGAAAAAACTAATTAAAATTCTTTAAATTTTTTTGCAGAAAAATTTTTAATTTTTCGATATAAAAAATATCGAGCCCTCAATTTCTTTTATAACTACAAAATTTTAAAAGCAACTAAGAAATATGTACGTGCGTAAATCGAGCCACTAAAGAGACTTTTAAATATTTTTTTTCCTAAGAGCCATCGTTTGCTTGCGTTTTCCGACGGTAAAATTTTCATGCTTGATCAATTAGTTAGAGTCGTCTTAATGTTAAGAAACTTTTGAAAAATTTTTGTAAACTGTATAATGTTTATTATCTACGAATATATTCAAATATAAGTTAATTAAAAAAAATATTTTTTTTTATTATAGTCCGGGAGAGAAGCCTAAAAAGGTGTATCAAACCAAAAGAATTTTTTTAAAATGTGCTCCTAAGAAAACAATGGTTTAATTATAAAACAGATTGTACTTTTAAGTACTCATGATACCTCCAGAATCGTTATACAAAAGTAGAATCGGCCTCATACAAAAGTAGAATACACCGTAAGTAATCGCGGAATTTATATGAACAGGCAGCTATAGCTTCTAGAATCAAAGAATTTGTTATTTTTTATTTCATAAAAAAAGTAATTCATATGTCTGTGCCTTTCTTCGACTAAAGGAAGAGGTCTCCAAGACCATGCGAAATATTTGTTTCGGACTCAGCAATTAACGAAGCAATAATGAGCTTATAAAAACCCACAGAAATACTTCCTCTGCTGTCACTTACAGAGTAATCTATTAATGCCTTTGCAAATGAGGTCATAATCTATCTATAAATCAAAACTTTTGTTTGAGAAGTTTTTAAGATTTAGAAGCTGAATTCTGCTATTATCTATTTACGGCCACTCCACTCTTCTTGAAGCATTCTCTGCTGGCTTCCGGCATTAATTCCATACTTTTCCTTTGGGAATAGTTATCTCTAAAAGGTTGGATCTTTCGAGCGAGCATTTAGGTTTTTCCCAAAGGTCTTCAACAATTTATTTTCAAGATAAAGCAGAACAAAATGATCTCAGCAAAGCAAATATTAATCCCAAATACTTCAGATTTCATTTCTGGGAGCAATTTTATATCCTTATATCTTGCCTCCGAAGTCTCCTATTTCATTTATGGTCTACTGATTTAGGCTAACAAATTTTTAATTTTCAGTTTCTTTGCTAAGACATGGAACATCTTCGTAAAAGCTTTACACGACTTAACATTATTAACATTATACAGCTTTTACGGTTTTAGCCATTGATTTCTCATTAAGATTTTGGCGTATATTACCTAAAAAGTACGACTACGAGTATTTAAAAAGTAGGTTAAAATGAGTAAAATAATACGTACTGAAAATGAGACTTTTAAGCAATTTTTAAGCAAGAAAACCGTATTAACTTAACAAAACGATCAAAGGAGACTGAGAATGTTACATACGTTCATTTTATTAAGACTAAAAACTTTTTAATTAAGAATAATTAGCTATTAGAATTAATTTGATGATAATTACATTTTCCGCAGCAACGAACGAATCGAACGAATACTCGATGCATATTTTTTTAAATGTATTGATAGGTTTTATTGCATTTAGTATTTTTTTTTTCTAGATTATTTTCCGTTCATGCCGATCGTTTCAATGTCATTCAATTGATTGGTGTCTGCATTTCCGCTGCACCTTTTGCGACCTCAAAAACAACAACAACAAAGGCATCAATAACAACGTATGATTAAAAGCCTGCGTTCGCAAAAGGTTCCCGGGGTTGAGTTAGTTTCAAGCCTCATAACAATAATACTCGCAATCAACAAGAACAACAACAGCAGCAGCAGCAGCAGCAGCAGCAGCAACAACAACAACAAAAGCACGAACATGAGTGTCTTGTGCCGATGAAAAATGTAGCAAAGGAATTCAGAAAAAAGGAACAAACCGAAGGAAGGAAAAATAGCATGAAAGCACACGCGCGCACTTACGCAAATGAGATGTAAACGGAAGAGGCTGAGGTTAGAGGAAGGAAGGAAAAAATAAAGGGTTGTAAAAACATTGGAGGAATTAATTGATAATTATGACGTGCTTGTGAGAAGATAATCACAAGCGTAGACCATCCTACAGAACAATTACAAGCAATGAAACGCAAGAGCAGAAGAAAAGTAACCACAAAAGGGCTCAAACTGATCACACCAAAGACCTCAAAAAGAGTGTAAGAATGATAACCATTTTCTTATATTCCGCGTTAGACCAAAACTCGCTAGATATAGCTTCGTCTTCATAATGATCAATGATTCACTAACTTCACTAACAAAACTCATTATCTGTCAGCAACGATCGGTTTAATTAGACTTCAGATCTTACTGATCGCACTTGTCGAAAACGATTGTCGAAAACTCGTCGAAAACGAAACTTGTCGAATAAATTTGTCCCCATCAGAAACAGATATATTGTATCTGGTAGGCTCAGTTTGAAGAACTCACCTGCGATTGCCATCCAGGGATAGAATGTATGATTGCTGGCCTGGTGAAGACTGCTGGCGGCTGCACTCTGCGCTGCTGCGGCACCCGAGATCGTGCAGTTCGCATTCCAAGCTGTGCTCACCGGATTGCCGCCACCCAGGCCGCCCACCGCACCCACGCCCACCTGCTGACCACCCGCGCCCACACCACCAGCGCCACCGCCAGCGCTGCCACCGCCCCGATGGCTGACCGGGCTGCCGCCCGATGTGTCCAGATAGCCGCCGACGCGCGAGTCGGGCGTGCAGGCGGACGGACGTACCGGCATGCCGCCAGTGGCGCCGTTGTTTGGACCATTGCCGCCGCCATTAGCACCGCCATTGGTGGCTCCAGCTCCACCGCCGGCACCGCCTCCACCGCCGCCGCCCGCACCACCACCGCCACCGCCTCCGCCGCCATTGGCGTTGGTGTTCCAGATGTCCTTAACGTAGCCGTTAACGCTGTCCGCTTTGATGTTCAGGCAGTCCTGTTTGTAGGCGGCGGCGCTGCCATCGCCGTAGATCTTGCTGCAGGCGGCCGTGATGCTGGCGTCGTAGGGCGAGTCCTGGGTGGAGCGCTGCAAGTGATGGTTCGCGTACGGCGACATGCCCAGGGAGAGCGGGAAGCCGCGGTAGGCGGCAGCGGCGGCTGTGGCCGACTGGTCGTGATGGGAACCGGTGCCCATGGCCATGCCCGTCGCCTGGTGCGGGTGCCCGTAGAAGCCCGAGGCTTGCTCGAAGTAAGAATTCATGTTGTTTGCGGTAAGAATTTTGGCGGCTTTTGGTGTTTGGTGGTTGTTGGTTGTTGGTTGTTGACTGGCAGAAGGTTTTGGGAAAAGTGTTGATGAGAAAGTGTTGCTGGGCGGAACGTTTGGTAGGCGTGTGTGTGTGTGTGTGTGTGTGTGTGTGTGTGCGTGTAGCTGCAGTGTTTTTGACTTGTTCTAATTTTTTCTACAAACACTTTTTATTCGATTTATTTTTTTACACTAGAAATATTTCTTCCAAATTATTGCACAAGTTTAATTTATTTCAAAGTCACTAAAAAAAGTTATTTATTTTTTCTGCTTGCTAGAGTTTAAATAAATTGTTCGACGTTTTCAGAGACAATAAAATATTTTTATTTATATAAAAAATTAAATATTTTTACAAGATTTTTCTTTTTATTTTTCTCTTGATATTTTAACTGGAATAATTTTAATGGAAAAGTTCGTAAAACTGTTCGTCAGATTTATTTTTAATTTTCGTAGTTTTTTTGTTGTTTTATTATGACTTTTTAATAGTTCGTGGAAAATTTTTCGTTTCGAATTTTTTCGTAAAAATATTTTTCCTAATTTTTATTCTTCAGCGGAGCAAGTTTTAGATAGTTTCGGCGGACTTTTTTTCCCGGTTAATTTTACTGGATTATTTAACAAGATTTTCTGTTTAAATTTTCTGCTAAATAATTTCAACTTTTCACGTTTGTTTAACAATAAATTAGTTCTGTCAACGACGGGGCGACTGTTCTGACAACTTTATCCATTTTACATGCAGCAAGAAATTTTCACTTTTAACACTGAGTTGTTTTTGTTTTTTGCTTTACTTTAATAAAATATATTTAGCTCTTTTTCCATAAAATATATTAGTTAAAATTTTCTCGTATACTGTTTTCTGAGTGTTCGAAGTGTTTCATTTTAACACGAAAAAAGTTGAAAAAATAATTCAGTTGTTGTTAAATTTTTTACTGTATTATTGGAAATTTATTTTGTAAAATAATACTTTCGTTTTGTTTTTGGTATTAAAAAACACTTTCAAAACCGACATAGTTTTTGTTTGTTTTTCTTGTTCTCTGCGAAAATTTAATTAATAACAAGCAAAAGCTGTTGTTGTTGTTGTTATTGGTGTTGTTTTCTTTGCATTGTCATTTTTGTTGTGTAACAGTGTCGCTGTTGTTGTTGTTGTCAATATTGTTGTAATAGCAATTGCGCTATTAATAATATTCAAATTCGCCCACGCGTTTTTAAAAATTCATATTTAATTTTGTTTTTTTTTTGCAAAGCGCGCCTTTGTTTTATTTGTTGGAGAGGCCGAAAACCTTAACAGATTCTTCCAAAACGAACTACCTCGGCCACACTTTATTAGCTGCTATTTACTAATTTTACTATGGCTTTTATGACTTTCCGAATATTTATCTTTATTTTTATTGTTTTTATTATGTTCTGAATTGCTCGAAGAGCGATGACGAGCTGCTGCTACTGCTGCCGCTCAACGCAACGAACACCGATTGCAATAAAAATGTCGATAAACCAGCTAATAAAGGAAATCGCGCGCTCCTGTGAACCAACCCGTTGCCATCGAGCGAATGTGCCACAAAATCGTAGTCTCTGGTATTTTGACTGCCTGCTGCCGCCGCTGCTGCTGCTGCTGCTGCTGGCCGCTGTTGTTTGCCGACGCCGGCCGACTTCGGTGCGGCTGAGTACGATTGTTGTTGTGAGTTTCCCCAACAGAAGCAGCAACAACAACAACAACAGTAACAAGCACAATAACAATATTAACGACGTTGTTGATGGCAATGGTGATGGTGATGGCGACGGCAACGACAACGACAACGACAACGACAACGACAACGACGTTTATAGCGACAGCGACGATGATGTTGAAACATTAACGAAAGAAGAGCTCAGTGCTCACGCTTCGAACACGAAACTCAACTGAACTGAGAGCAGCAGAGTCGAAATGGAGCCAGAGCCAGAGCTCCGTAGCTCCGTAGCTCCGTAGCCGTAGCCAAAGCCAGAGACCGGAGCTGTTCGGAGCTGCGAGAAACGCATTGCCCGCAAACCAATACGAAAACCTTCCGCTACTGCCGCTCAGAGAATGAAAATGAAAATGATTTTAGATGGATTCGTTTTTCCTCTGTCCCTCCATTCGTCCCACGGCCCAGGACCGGTCGAACGACCATGCAACCAATAATTCGTCTGTCCGTTGATAAGATTGAGGTTGTTGCGGAGTGCACTCGAATGCAGCGGCAGCAGCAGCGGGCACATCAAATTGGTCGAAGGAAAGCGTGATTGCGAATGAGTTATTTGTTAAATGTTTGAGTAAAAAGCAGAAGGGACGGCAGTGACCCAAAATATTATTGCCGCCAAGTTGCAAAAGTGTGACCTACCACCGAGCCAACCGATTCTCGCAGGAATTGAGCTACCTTTCATGCTCGCAGTGTGCTCTTGGTGGTCAATGAGGCCGGAAACACTCTTTCACTCACTCACAGTGAGCCAAAATAACTCAATTGCTCTTCTCTGCGCTCTCGCACATGTTCGATGTTGCGATGTTGTGGTTGCGGATTCGACAATTTGCGCTCTGGCGACGTTGGCCATTGTTGCTTCATTCGTTCGCCTGTTCGTGCGTTCGCTCACTCGCTCGCTCGCTCGCTCGTTCGTGTTGCATGCTTGGCAAAGATTCATCATCATCATCGTCGTTCAGCCACGCGCTGCTGTGGAAATTTGTGGAAATCCATGCTGAGGGTGGGCGCAGTTTTCCTATAGGCCGGCCGGCCAGACACCGCCAGTTTGAGAGTGTTGAATTTATTTTCAGTTTCGTTTCTACTCATTGCTTTGCAGTTTCAGCGACGGCTTTGCATTCGTCAGATACAATTTAGTGAACCAGATACATTTGTGTCTGTGCGGAGCAAGAGAGTGTCTTGAAAAGTTGGCGGATGATGCTAAAGTGGCAGTAGCGTATTTTTTAGGGAATATTTTATTATTAGTTTTTGCGTTAGTAGTCGTTAATTAACGAAATATTTAGTTTTTTCTCATTTTTGGTTTATATTTATTTTAACATTTTTGTTAATTTTTTTTATACCTAGAGGTAAAGTATAAGAATTTTTTTATAAGTTTTTTTTTTATAAATAAGAAATTATCAAATATTTAGAGGTTCATAAAATTAAATATGTTTTATGCAAAAAACTAAAAATAAAATTTCTGAATTAGTTTTTGTATTTTGAATTTGCTTTAAAAGCAAAAACATTTATTTGTTTTGTTTTTAATTTTTCTTCTTTAATCTGAATATTCTTATTGCCAAAATCATTAACAATCATTGTGGATTGTTATATTATTTTGCTTAACCTTTGGAACTAATATAATTTTAATTAGTTTTTATCCAATATTATTTTATATTAAAGAGTTCGTTTTATATTAAAGAGTTCGAATGTTGAATTAAATAATTTATCAAAATAAAGAGAATATACTGAAAAATTTAATTAATCAGTTGAGGATTAAGAAAAGATCAAATTTGTACTGAGAAAAAGACTGATTTCAAAAAACAAGGCTAAAAAACGGTGTTTTCGATTTTCGGCAAAGAATCGAAAAATATATATTGATCCACATTTAGAGCTATCAGAGTAAATTAAACATTTCTTAATTAAGATACTTTAAATTTTTTAGCTTTTTTGACAATTTTTAACCAACTTAACCCTTCAACCTTCATAAGCTCCTCAAAAAAAAGCACACATAAATTGCTCACGGGTAAAAAATCAAAGGCATTTTAAGCAATGGTCATAAATAACGATCTATTATTTAATAAATACGACTACATACTATTCCTATATCTAAGTGTTGTAAAAAACAAAATCTTGACGACACAAAATAAAATATATTGGTCTAAAGTGCTTGACTTGTAAGCAAACCTGAGCCCTTCTTACATAAACTCTTTCCAAATTTCAAGACGTCAATGAGATGAGAATGCGAATTGTCTCGTCTCCGAGCATTAATTCTGCTAAAGTTAAGTATTTAAGAATTTCAATGAGAAATGCGTTAATGTTTGGGCAAAATTATCGTAAATATTTTCTTTCTGTTGTAAGGGGTAGGGGGGGGGGGGTGCAGGGGCGAAGGGGGCATAAGTAATTAATTACTGCACCGAGGGCACATCGCAATGCACTGCAATGCAAATCAAAGCAATCATTAAAAACGCCCATAAGTTCCATTAAGCGAATTGAGTGCAATAACAAGAGCGGCCAACAACAACAACAACAACAACGAGCAATAAGTAACATTATTAAATGCAACAATTTTACATACGCGAGCGCCGACACAACAATTATGCATTACAATTTAACAGTAACGGCAACAGTGACAACAACAACAACAACAACAACAACAACATCGATGTGATTATTAAGTGCTACACCTTCAGTCGTATTCGCTGAAGTTCTTGTGGTTGTTGTTGTTGTTGTTGCTGTACATGTGTGTACGTGTGTGTGTGCGTAGTTGAGGGAGTAGGAGCATGTCCGTGTGTTTGTGCTTTCGGTGCAAATGAAATTCAATCAACTCTTCTTCTCGGTGTTCTCGGTGTTCGTTGATGTGGAAAAGGCAAAAACTCATTAAGCAAAAGGTGAGTTCATCAGCTTAAGAAGGTTTTTGTAATTGTTGTAATTATGTTGTTGTTTGTGTGTGTGTGACGAGTGAAATTGTTCCACGGATGGAAGCGAAACGAAGTGATCTCTTTGTGGGCCGGTGTCCGGCCGAATAACACTTCACAACTACTATTAGCTCATGTTTGTTGTTGTTATTGTTGTTGTTGTTGTTGTTGTTGTTGTTGTTGTTGTGTTAATGTGCTAATTGTTCTGCTGCAACAACAATAATAATTCGATTGAAAATGAATTATTGAAAATTCGGTAGAAAAAAATTAATCTGAATTATAATCAGAAGCTGAATTTGTATGATAAAACGGAGAAAAGCGTGTAAGGGAGGAAAATAAGGAATATATATATACGTAGTTTTGTTTAGTCTGAGTAACTTTCTTTATTATTATGTAAATGTTATTAGATTTATTTCAGTTTAAGAAACTTTTCATTAAATTACGAAATTAAATTTTCACCGAATTCAAGAAAAATTTATATTTTCTGTAAAAATCATTATTAATTATTTTCTGTAAAGAAATATTTAAATTAAATATTTTCTGTGAAAATCGTTTAGAAAAAGTATTTTTTTAAAAATTTATTTAACTTTATAGCACTTACGCAACGTTTCAAGGAGCAAACGTAATCGATAAAAAAAGTTATGGATGATATGAAATTTTTCTTACGACCCAAGAAAAAATTCCTAATAATTTCAATCAAAATATATAGAATTATAATGCATCTGCAAACATTCTAATTTAGCATAAACTAAAACTTTATTGAAGTGTTAATAATTGGAAATATTTGGAATAAACCAAAACTGAATAAAAATTGATGTAATCATTGCCGCCTGCTGTAACCCCCTCCACCCTCTGCACCACAGCGAGTACGTTCGAGTGGTGCAGTATGTCAGTCAGTGCGCCTCAGCATTTGTGACGGTGAGCAGTAACAGATTTTCGATTCAATTGCTAGAAAATCAGTCCGACCAGCACGAAAGCACAAATCGAATGAAAACTGATGCAATGACAGAAAATGGACGCAAAACAGCAACAACGAAAAGGGCCACTGGATCAAGCAAATGGACCAAACAATTGGACCAAACAGACGGACCAAGCAAAAGAACTGCTCAAAAAGAAAAGTGCAGAACAATGCGTTTGTCACAGTATTTTGGTGGAATCGTTTTGTCGTGCTTCCTTTTGGGAACAGTGTGTATTTTCTGGCGCCACACAGAAATTCCTTTAATATTTTTCTGTATATCTACTCTCTCTCTCTCCTGTCTCCTGTCTCCTGTCTCCCCTTTCCGACCGTTTCGCCGGTCCTTTTCGCTCACTGAAATTTCCTTCCCTTTTTTGGGAGCTTTTCACGATGGTGCTTCCAGAAAGTTAAAAAAAAGCTAGCGAAGAAAATATTTTTGTAATGTTGTCTTCTTCTTCGCTGCAGCTATTATAAATAAAGAAATATTTGAAATTTCAGAAGTACTTTTTCATGACAAAGTAAGCGTTGGCGGGCGGTCGGTCAGTCGGTTCTAGAGATATTAACCTGCTACAGCGTGGCTAAAGAAACCCATGCTTTACAAATATTTGTCAAGAAAAGTTTTGTCGGTACTTGCTAAATACACACGAGCACACACACACACACGGATAATTTACATGCAAACTTGCCACAAGTGTTTGCAGAATAAAGTCGTTTTATATTAGAAAGAAGTTTATTTTATTTTCTACAGCAGTGTCAACCGTCAGCGTCGGCTTAACCGTCATGGTCGCCTTCGCCGGTGCCAGCTTCTTGCTGAATATAACTAAATAACAAAAGGATACCCGAAATCCTTACAGAGTGCAAAACCAAAAGAACTACACGAGGGCGCACACAGACACCAACACCTTCCACCAAACTCTCAAAAGTAACCTCAACACCGATGACTTGAAAGGTTCCAGCGAACAAGTGCTACAAAGTCGCGTCGCGCGGGACGATTGGCATTCGTTCGGTTGCCAACAAGCATTCATTGACTCCACTGGCGGCGACACACCGAATGGCATCATAACCATTTTTAAAACCATTCGAAAGTGCATAAAAAGGATCACAAGAATCGCCGAAATGGCCATAATGAGCTCATAAAAATCTTGCTACCTAATAGACTGCTGCTGCTGCTGCTGCTGCTGCTGTCGCTGCTGCCATCTTAGCAGCCAACCAACTCTTCTAACCCTTCAAAGTCTTTACAAGATTGCTGTTGTTGTGAAGTTTAGATACTGCAGTCTAGCAACAACAACAACAACGACAACGTCAAAATAAGCAAAGGGCAAAGCATTGAAACGTCTTGATCACAATGTACCAAAATTATCTTTTGAGGGCGGCAACACTGTTGATGGAATCAGTGATGGTTGTAGTGGTTACAATGAAGAAACACGGCACACTGAACCAAATAAGAACAAAAATTTTCATGAAATTATTTTATTTAATAATGCGTATTATTTAAATCATTCCATAATATTTCGTAAACATCTTGAACAGTTTTTTTTTTTTGTGTTAAAAAACATGTTATATAATCAATGAATTTTTATATATTTTCCATTTATCGCTTCTAATCGCCTAATAATACAAAATTATTAATTTATTTTTAAATTAAGAAAATTATATGGATTCCAGAAAGCTTTCATAAAAAATACATGGACTTTTTCATCACCATCGCCCTTTGTCGTATGAATTTGCCAACTTTTTTCTTCAAATTTATATTTGGTTTATAATTCAGATGAACTTTTTTTCTACCTTAAATAAGGATAAAAAACGGTTTTTTATTGTAAATTTAGTACCTCATTACGAGTATGTTAAACTGGTGGACCATTAATCATTGGTAAACCCTTGACTAAACTTAATTGGAAGGTCCTACTTGAGAGGAGAGGCCTTTTTTCAACACAATGAAAGCACTAATGCACACTACGAATAGAAAACTGAATAAACAAAACCTGCATTCCATTCAAAAATTGCATTACTTAATATGGTATCAAGTATACCTACCGCTAAGTAACTATTTATCACTTTTTGTCGCAAACCACGATCCATTCCATGATTAATGCTTTGAATCATGATGAGAAATTCTTTCAAAGGCATTGCAAACACTACTCGTTACCACGCCCATTTAGCGCCATGGTAGCCAAGCGTCGTATCTCTCTTTCTCTCTCTCTCTCTCCCTCTTTGTCACTATTCCCATCATCAGTACGCTACAGAATATATCCATGATTTATTAAGTGTTAATAAAGAAGCGAAATCCGGTGGCTGGCAATTTTACAATTCATATGTGCATGTTGCAAATGGTTGTTGTTGTTGTTGTTGTTATTTTGTTGTGTTCATATTGCATAAGCGTTCTCGGGGCCAATACCGCGGTTGTTCTTGCTGTAGCCTTCTCTGGGAAGAGGGAAGAATGGGATGGAGAAGGAAGGGCGCCATAATATCATCAACATGCGCAAGCATTGTATGTTTGTAGGAGGATACGAGTATTTTATCGGTAACTGCGCTATCCGTCGATGCCGCTGCCGTTGTCGTTGCTGTCGTTGTCGACAACGGGACGATTGCGCCAGTGTTGGTCGTCATTAACCGGACAGACGGATCGCTGCGTCTCTGCTTATCTACGCGCTCCACCAGCGAAATAAATCGATCCGTTAAACCGATTTTGTAATAAAATTGCCAGAGGCAGCAAATTAAAATTGCATTTTAATTGGTTAATCCAAGCGTTCATCAAGCGCTTTTTCGGCGCAACAAACCAACAGACGTCTGACTTATTCGACCGTACTCAACAAACTGGTCGACTGTCCCGTTTTCAGACCTTAAATCCCGAGACGAGTCCTTGAGTCTTCAGTCGATACGGCTGAAATTGGAAAGTAAGAATGAAGCTGTCAGAATCATTTGAAGGCGCGTTGACTCATATCATCCTTAATAAAGAAAAAACCTACAATTCATAGAGATTTTGGCTTCAATTTAAACTTGGAAAATCCACTCAATAGCTCTTAATGAAATAAATTAAATTAATTTTGTATCAACGAAACTACTACGAGTTTACGTCAGAGAAACTATGATCACTCGCGTCTTCAGTCTCTTCTTCTTCAATGCAGCCATGACCAAATAAAAGAGCCATGCCCACGTTACGTTAAGAAGACAAAAAATCAGACCCGGAATCTATGGCGTTATCATCGTTGCACTGACTATACGATGCCATCATTCATAAACTCATAGTGACTCTTTGCGCTCGATGACGCCTATTCGTGATACGCGTGGCGCACGTTTTCGCAGTCATGTACTTTGTTGTTGTTGTTGTTGTTATTATTGTTATTCACCTTGCAAGACGCGGGCAATATTTTTTTCTTTATGATCGTTTGCTCCTTCAACGCATTGACGCATGACGATTGCTGCGAATGATCAGCGGTGATTATATAATGGCAATTATAGTTATGATGATGATGATGATGGTGATGATGATGATGATGATGATGATGGTGATGACAATGCTAATAATCATGTACAGTTATTATATTGATATTAATAAGCAGCTGTGGTTAAAGCAAATAAAAAAGCAAGTGCAGAGTTCTCTGCCGGTGCGCCGGTGTGCCGTTTTGCCGCATATGCAATATTGTTAATAATTGTCCAATGGTCTGTCGTTCGATCGGCCGCTGATCGAGTCTGTGCATATCAATTTTTTTAATTGAATTATAGACCATTCTTGACGTGACCATCAACATGCATGCATTCAGCAGGGCTTATTTTGACTGCACTCGTGCCGTATTCTTTTAAAATTGCAGTTTTTTTTCTCTTTTATACAAATCGGTATTTCGCAAACGTATGATTTATGATTGACGAAATGGTTTATAAGGATAAAACTGCAAAAAATCCATCGATCAATTAAGGACTCTGAAGAGGAAAAAGGCATACACTTTAAAAATTTAGACTGAAGAACTGCGCTGATTCTAGTCATTTGAAGACTAGTATAACGCAATACATGGTCGAAAATTAAAGTTTAATTTTTCTATATTTTCAACTTTCTTTGGGTTGGAATATTCTTTGGAAAATTAACACCACCATCAAAGGGGGGCTCTACTTGTTCTTCTTCTTTTTTTTCTTCTTCTTTTTCCCCTTTCGAAAAATTCTAAACTTTTCTCTTAGCTGAGAAATATTTTTCGATCTTAATCAAAAAACAAATTTGCATACAATGAACGAATGAATGAATGAGAATACAGCAACAACAACAACAACAACACACCAAATTCTCACAGCGGCATCAGACACAATCAAACAGTAGCCAGTGCCGTCCGTCATTTGACCGAACGGAACGGAACGGAACGGCGCCAACATCGGCAACGAAGAGCAACCGGTGAACATGTTTTGTTGAGTTGCCAGCGGCAAGTGTTTGCTCATAAGGTGCACCCACAATAAATGCGGCCACACCGAAGCGCCCCCTCCCCTTTTCCCTTCGCCCTTCCTCTCCCAACTTCTTTCAATCTAGTAAAAACTTTAGTAAAAGTGTTCGTCTTTTAGAGTTCACATCATTTGATTATTCTCACTTCATCTAAACCATTTTCTTCCCAATTTTATGTTCAACTGAAGGAGGTACTACCAGCTCTTGAAACCACCAACATTTACTAGATCTCACTCACAATCAATTAAAAACGATCATCCATCCACTAAGAGTAGTCAACAGAGAATGATATGCCAACGATTTTCACTGACATTCATTTCAATCTTAATTCTTTGATAATTAAAAATTTAGCATCATAAAATGAAAATACAGCCACGAATAAATACAGAATAAAAGAGATGCCTTTTTTTCTTTCTTTATAAAAATAAACATCAAAGACTTCATTGATGCTTTTGTGCGATGATTATCGTTTGTGCTTTATCTCTTTTCAAAAGATCATGAAGTCGCCGAAGCATTTTGCCACAGAATTTGCTTTTATTTTCAGAAGCAATATCTCTTATTCGTTGCCACCCATTTAGCAAATACCCAGCCCCCCTTCCCTCTCCTGCTCTCACCACCCCTCACCCTGCCTTTTTCATCCGAAAAGCAACAAATTTATACACATTTGAAAGAATACCAAAAAAAAATGGGTCCGCGTGGAGTCCGCCGCTTAACTTCCATTTCGTTTGCAGCTTCCACTTTTAGCAGCTTCCACCTTCGCTGCTACGAAGACGGAGACGGAGACAAAAACGAAGAAGAAGAAGAATATGAGAAAGAACAATAGAAATGTTGGCACCTGTTTGATTATGAAACTTTGAGCTTGTTTTTTTGTTCTTCAACTTCTTTATTCTTATTGGAATTGTTTTCTCTATAAAAACAATGGACCTGCCGCTTGCATCAAAGCGTTTGTGTTCAAAAAATTTCAGCCTCTTCCAAACTCTTGATAGATTTATCATATCAGTTTGCTTTGATATTTTTTTTTTGTTTTTTCTTCGGCATAAGAATTATGTATTTTGTTGAATTTCATTTTATTTGTCTGAGAGTTTCTTTAGTTTGTGAATGCTTTATGATCTTGTGAAAGCGAGGCCGAAAGTGGGAGTAGGGCCGCCCACAAAATCCATCACTGCCAGTAATGAAGTGGCAAAAATTTTTGTTTTAATTTTAGTTTCAGTAAAACTTATAATTATTTTTATTTTTGGAAAACTCATGCAAAATTATCCTAAGAAATTCTTGAATTCTTTATCCTAAAATTCTCTAATTTTTGCTAAATTTTATTTTATTAATTTTTATTATTTTTTATTATTAAATTATTGATTTTTATTAATTTTTAATAGATTAATTATTAATTTTTAATACTTTTGAAATTTTATTATTTTTAAGAACGAATTCGTAATTATTTTGTTCTCTTCGTTTTTCCGTCAAAAGGCGTTTTTCTTAGTCGAGAACGAGACTAAATTTATAGTCCAGAAGTGTCCGGAAATAGTTTCTTGCGAAATTTTGTTGAGTATTTTGAGAATATCGATGTGTTTTTAGTGGTTTTTCCTGAAATGCTTTTCCTTGCAGTCTGTTTACAGTAGAGACAAGATCCTCGAACGAGATCACCCCCTCAAAATCTCGGAAAATCTCGCTCGTACGAGCTAACCGCCTCTAACTTCAGAAGCTTCTCAAACTCAGTTTTACGAGCTGAATTAAATCGGTATCGGTGCTTTTCTGATTACGGTTTTTGTTTTTGGATTAAATTTCATTCTTACTGTTTAACCATTTAATGATGGCTGTTGATAACTGCCACGCCTCAACAACTCAATCGACAGCATTAATCATGATGGCATGCTTTTTTCATATGATAATTGTCGTAACGAATAAGCGAAAAGTGATTATTTAAGCTACTATCAAGGGAATGTTTGTCAGAGAAGGCGGGCAAGGGGGTGGGGAAGAGTCGTTTGGGTACTGAATAATTTCACATTAACTTTGCGGCTTTGTTGAAACAACTAAACAAACAACAAGGTCCGTATGAAAACAAAGAAAGACTGAACAGTATGGTTCTCCTCTGGTATCGCCTCCCACCACCCTTCCCCCTTCCAAGTACCATTCCATTCCCCCCACTCCTCATTGTTCATTCAAATATTCCATACAATTTAAATATTTTAAATTGCATTAAGAATGCATTCATCAGAGCAACGTTTTTATACTCGCTCATTTTATTGCCCTTTTCCTCTTCTCTCCTCTTGTAGCCACCACACCTTTTGTCAGCACTCTTGGCTGTTGCTGCCGCACGCGAGTTCTTAACCGAGTTCTATCGTTTGCCACGCGGCAGCAGCGGCGCTGCTGGCAATGATTTTTAAGTACACTCAGTTTAGTTCAATCAACAGAACTACGAAGCCATGAATACCGAAGCCGATCAACTCAATGGTGTTCCACGTAAGATCTACCAGCCCGCCTCTTGCGGCCACCACGAAAAGATCACTATATGTACTGTATATAGTATATGGTGCAGCTGAAGCCGACGTGCTGAATCGTTGCAACGCGTTTACTGCAGATAATCGCGTCGGTCGCAACAAACCGTCGCAGCAGATCGTTGCAGCAGATCGTGTCGTGGTTGGTGGCACCATCGTCAACCGTCCCGGTTGGGCTGGTAACAGCAACAGGGCCCAGCCCGCGGCCGGGTAATGAATGAACGCCCAATTGTTGCACGTTTAGCGACAGTCAGTGGCATAACGAGTGATCCATCAAATCGTCAAAGGCCAATTGAAGCACAAACACACACACACACACGTACACACACACACACACACACACGTTCGCGCCAACACTCACACTAACAAACACAATCACAATCTCCTCGAGCTTTGTCAACGACCAGCCAGCGCTGCTCCTTCATACAGACCTCGTAGCGAGCTCACGATTTATTTGTTTTGTCATTCCAAAGAGTCGAAAGTTTTCTTAATTGGTTGGTCGCAACTGCTTGCTGAATTGATTTAGAGGCGCATAAAGATGATCGTTAGTGAAAATGTTTAATTTAATTGGATGTGCCCACAATCAAAGAGGTTGGTACGAAACAGGACAGATAAAGGAGCAAAATGGTTGAAGGGGAGGGGGCGGGGAGTGTTAAAAAACGACAGATAGGAATAACCGCCTTGTATGAAGAAGTTGTCTAAAAAAGTTGTCTAAAGAAGTCTAAAAAAGTTGTCTAAAGAAGAAGTTGTCTTAAGAAGAAGTTATCTTAAGTTTTGATATTGAATGTTCCGTTCACGTTCTTTTAATCAAAATCGTATGGCAGAAAAAGTTAAAAATTTTAAATATAGGTACTTTTTTTCGACTAATGCTGCTTCTTCTTCCTCTTTTTCGTTACAAGTTGGTGTCTGATGTATTTTCAATAAAACATTTTCTCTTAAAATTATTTTATTTAGCAAAAGATTCAAACTTCGACAACTTTCACGAATCAACAACAACAACAACAACAACAACAACAACAAAAACAACAGCAGCAAACACTGCTTCACTAAGAAAAAAAATGTAATTGACTATTTTTAATTTCATTGTTTTTGTAAACGGTTAAAAGGTGAATTATTAATGTTGAATCTAAGACGATTGCATGTCGCTGCTCGTTACACGCTGTTGCTGTTGTTGTTGTTGTTGTTGTTTTTTCAACTGCTATCAGCACCGTTTAGTTAGCTACCGTTTGTTTTTGTGTGTGCGAGGCGGTCATAAAAATCGCCATAAACAATCCTCCTCATCATCAACCGTCATCAACCGTCATCATCGCCAACATCAGCACCATCAACATTTCCCAGCGGTTTGTTCACGCCCACTTGGCACGTTTCAACTCACTCAAATTGACAGACAAACACACAAACAAGCGGACACACAAATGGACAGACAGGCGTGTGCATACGAATGAATAGGCCTAGACAATAACACAGTCAAACAAGCCTTTAGCAAGCAAATAAAGGATTCATTACAACAACTCGGTCGTATGACACACCGATCGAACGACCGTCCGACCAACGGACGAACGGTATGCAACAGGTAGTGGCACCGCCAAGACGGTGGTAAGCTCGTTGCATTGTTCATCACGTTCATTCGAAAATGCTCAATTAACGAATGTGAGGTGAGGTGAGGTCGCAGTTGGTCACTTGGTCTTTTCGTCCCACGCTGACGGATCATCAGCCAGATGTCAGAACGAAGGCGGCAAGAGTTGGCGGACTGACTGCATACAGCAGCGTAACGCAGAGCTCACAAAATAAAAAGGACTTTTTTTATAACCGTGACCTGATGAACCCTGCAATCGGCGTCGTGCACCGCGAATTTGTTTAACCCTAATATGATCCTCGGATGAAACTTCAACCAATTTACAATAATAAAACGCCACATTTAATTTGGTTCGTTTGTGTTTATATATCATCGAGCATTGAATTTTTTTTATATACTCTATAATTAATAATTTCACCCATAAGTAATTTATTGGGGTATTTTTTAGCACCTTACGAGGGTTATAAGTACCCACTTTTAACGTGGTACACAATTCTTTCGGTATAAGGCCTTCATTCGTGCTCTGCTTTGCTGCATGCAAATTCATGGCAGATAATGACGAAGGTAATGTTGATGGAGGTCTTCAAATAAAGTGCGGCTTCGAAGAGGCGCGCCTCGAATGATTTCTTCAATGATGATAAGTACGATGCGATTTCAAATAAAAAGAAATTGGTATAAATTCGAAAAAGAAAAGAGTTGAGGACAAAGCCTTTAAGTTTTAATTAGTTTTTTTCGTCTCGTCACCATAAAAAGACATTTTTATTTAGATATAGCATACTTTAAGCTTATTTACTATAAAATTTGTATTTTTTACACAAAAGGAAGGCACATTGAAATCGCTTATGGCTTCAGCAAAGGCGACCACATAAAAAATTAGGACGTCCTTATATCTTTGGGCCACGAAAAATTGCTTTCCAAAGATTTCTAAAATCCACTAAATTCCAAATAAAATAATTAATGATTGTTTTGCTTGGCGGCAAATGATAAGGTAGAAAAAAGAAATGTTTAATCTGAATTATATTCTAAATGTATGCAAAATAAAAAAAATGTTAAAATGCCAATTTTTTCATTAAATATATGTATAAGACTTCTTTAAGGAAAAAGCGATTAATTTCATCTTTTTAAAAGAATTCGAAATAAATTTACTCTTAATTTAAATTAAATTAATAAATTAACTATTAATTTCTAAATAAATTTTTGCGTGGTACACTTTTTTTGTTGTAAAGAATTTTTGAATTTAATCAGCTTCCAATTAAATGGAAATTTTACCCATTTAAATTCCTTTTTAAATTGTCCAAAAATGTTAAAAAGCTGATGAGCTGAAAAGTCTTTGTCAAATCTTTGTCAAGACAAGAGAAAATAATTTGAGAAATAAATAATTTATTATTATTAACTGACTAATTTCATTCTTTCTTTTTTTCTCCTCTTCTTTTTTATATTCAAAATTTAACTATTGCAAATTCATTAAAAGCATATAAAAATTATCACGCTACAAATCACGACAATCATCAACGTTAATATTCACTCAAAAACATGCCAGAATAATGTCACACATTCACTCCGTCAATCATTGTTCCCTGATCACACTCACTCTCTCCCTTTCTAACTCATGCCCTCGACTTTGCCGAAAAACGATAACTTAAATGAAATAATTGAATGCTGAAGAGTCAGTAAATGGTCCATAAAGTCCATAGAAAGCAAAAATTAAAAACCTATAAAACGACGATTTGACACTTTAACACCATAAACTAAAGACTAAATGAAAAAATCAGCCCTGTTGAAATCTGTTGCTGCTTGCCGATTGTCGGTGGCCGATTGCCAGTTGCCGATTGCCAGTTGCCGATTACCAGTTGCCGATTAATGAGGGCAGGCTGGTGTAAGGGACCGCTATTAACCAACAGCAGAGACAATATTCGATAGTTTTTATGGCAATCATTTAGATTTTGGACGGTAATCGCGCAATAATCGTAAAAAAATCATAAAACTTGACTGTTATTGAGCAGGTACGACGAATATACGCAACGTAACGCAGAGGTACCGCCGCGGTGGCTGGATTGGTTGGTTGGCATACGCAACTTGGGAGTCACCCCGGTCGATCGGTCCACAGAATGACGGCACTAGCACTGTTCTACCGAGTGCTGTAGCGTTGAGTGCTGGATTATGAGTCTGTCTGCTTTGACTGGCGGACTGGTTGTCGAACCATTAAATATGTATGTTAAGCATTTTTAGTGCTTTAGCAATGCGCCAAAAAACTGGTTTTGGTTCATGGTTAAAACTAATTGAATAAAATTGCGACCGAATGACTTTTAGTGGTTTTTGAAAGGCTGCGATGGAAAATTCAATTTCAATTTTTGATTTTATTTAAAATCACAACCGCGAAGTACGAGTTCATATTATTGTTATTATTATTAACCACATTTTTATTATCTTTCCAATAATCATTCAATCGCTTTATGAAGCAAAAAATTGTCATAATTAGTAGAATTTTAAACGCCGTTTAACATGGCTTTTCTACGAGAACACGCTACTTCTCGAGCACCCGAAAAAGACACTCAACGATTGAAAAACCATGGCTGTCTTCATAGCCTTTTCTCTGCCAAAATCTAACTCTTCTCAAAATGCATTCCTCTCTGTTCGTTTCAAATCAGTCACAGCAATTAGCTTCAAATCGTTTATCTTTACTAAAAGGTACGTACCGCCTTTTTGTTGGTGAATCGTCTATGAATGAACCACTTGTTGAGCGCCACCATCATCATCATCACCACCATCGTCATTCCTTTCTATATCTTCTTCTGCTTCCTACTTCCTCGTCACCATCGTCACATCGTCATAAACACTTTATTTGTCGTAAAATTAATTTTATTAGCTGTAACCTTTTCGTGGCGGTACGAGTATTTTTCATTGAGTGCTCGAAAAACGCATAAACCGACATCATGCTCGAGAAGTGAAGTGCAGTGAAGTGTCTGGAGCGGTCTAATGAGTCGAGCGGTGGTTACTTATTTTCATTGCTTTGTAAATACAATTTTGTCAAATGTGACGTTTTTATAGGTTTTTTACGATTTAATGGCACTTACGGTAATGGCAGCTCAAGTCAAGTCAAGTCAATACAACTTAACTCAACTGGTCCTGGAAAGATTGCGGTGAATTCATCGGGATTTATTGTAAGCAATTTAGAGATCAAAATTTTCTCTTATAGTCGTATGTACGAGGATTTTCTAATAGATTTTCAGGCTAATAAAAAGATTTTTTGTTTGTTATTGCAAGAGAAAAATAATTCTCAAAAGAGAGAGGAATATTTCGTTATGTACATAAAACGCACACACAGAGAGAGAGAGAGAGAGACATCAAAATATTCGCATTGGCAACCATAACCTAAAATGATTATGATTGCTATTATTGTCATTGGCCTTTTTGTCCCTTTTGTTGTTTTTCTTTCTATCTTCTCTATTTTTTTTTTCTCTATTTTGCGACTGTCGGTCGACCTTATGTTCGAAGATTTTATGACTTTTTTACGATCTGTCACACTGACATGTTGATGACAAGCAACTATAAAAGATATCGAAATTTTTCTGCCGTGACGTATTCCAGCATTCTATGTAGAGTCTTGATCTTATTGGATACGACAGTGATATTATGCTATATTTATGACATGTTTTTTGGTTGTTCGTTGTTTTGTGTATGTGTCTGTCATAAGTACCTAAGGTTAGTTGATTTTAGATTTTTTTTTATTCTGTTCGAAATTATATTCTTTTACGATACATTCTTTTTTGCGAAAGACCTACCGCTCTTTCGTTCGCTGAACATTTTTTTATGGATTTTTAACGATTTGTTTTGACGGTTCTTTAGGATGACGTTTGTTGTTCACGAGTCGTCTGTTGTTCATACGCGGCGCGACATATACGCTGAAGGAAGTGTGCTATTCGTGTGACTTGGTTTTGTATTTTTATTTGTCTTGAAAACTTTGAGAATATGTTTCTCTCCTTTTTTTTTGGGGGTTTTGGTTTTTATGACTTTGCCGTTTATGATGGTAAATGTTGTATGTAAATAGAAAAAGTCTGCAATTGATAACGTGATGCGCTTTCATTTCCGCGAATATAAATTTTTAAATTTTATACGATTTTTGTTGGTATTATTGTATTGTTTGTTTTGTTGTAGCGACAGGGGAGGTCTTCTCATTTCTCGTTTTGATAACTTTTTAAAATGGCTCTAAAAAATTATCGTTTGGTTTTTAAATAATATTTTTTTTTTCTTAAAAAAGCAAACGGAAAGTAAATAGTTATTTATATTTAGTAACAAGAAAAATACGATAATTTTAGCACGATAAAAAATGTCTTTATTGATCGGAAACTTTTCTTTAACGCTTACGTATGTATATAAATAACGCTTACGTATATAAATATTTATTAATTTGAAATAATGACTATTGAAATGCTTAAATATTACAAATACTTTTCATAATTTATAAGACATAATATTAATTTATTTTGAATTTAAAAAATTAGTTAATGATTAGATAATGATTATGATGATCAAATAATGATTTGTGTTAACTTTAAATAGCTCGGACACTGTAAGAGAAAATTTTAATTGCTTTCGTATTAAGAAACGGAGATTCATTCATTATTAACTCATAATTTTTTTCGTCTTCCATTTCCAGAATAATCTAACAACCACTATATAGAAATCATCTCGCTGCATTTTATTTTAAAAAACTACAATACACAGAAAACCAGCAAGAACAACAACGACAGTGAAATATTTGTAATTCGAGTCGAAACAAGATGTCTTAATATTATATATGTAATATTTCCGAGGATGTACATACGTATACATATGCATTATGGTGAAGTCAAGGAAAAAAATTGAACAAAAAATCCTCTTCAGATTGAAAATCAATCGATCGTAGTTCGTTGCAAGTTTCTCGAGAGGTACAATATATTTCACGGCTGCTGTGACTGTGCATGAATTCTAAAAATATCTTCAAAACTAACAAATGTTGCATTCAAGAACTCATGAACTCATTCCGCGGCATGCATATATACATACATACATACATACATACATACTTTATGATTCTTTGTGACCAAAAATCATGCTACATCATGCGTGAACTCATACCCCTTGATTTTCTTTTTCCTCTTTTTTTCTACGGAAAAGCAACCACAACAACAACAAGAAGCTGATGAGCCAAATGAGGAGGATGTTACGATACTTATTGATGAAAATTGTTCAGTGACAACGACGAAATGTCGAGTGTGTTGCCAACAAAATGGCGGCTAAATAAAATTTTCTTTTGCCTTTAACTCCGTTGCATGATGAATGGATAACTGGGTGGACTTTTTTTCAAAGGAAATATGTTGCAGTGTATCGTGCATGTTGGTGACATACGACAAATTCGAGTCCGGTGGCATGTCCTCTAACCAAAGTAGCTCTTGTCTCATGGGTCATCATCACCAACAATCACCGAAAATTATTCGAGGCGGCGTGTATACGAAATTTCAAATAATAATGGTTTTCTGAAAGGAAATAATAGAAAATTTGGAACATCTTAACATAATTTTTATTATTACTATATTACTATCATTTTGTTAATAATATTATTAATAAAAATTTATTATTAATAACATTTATTTTTCTAAATAAAAGTGACGGAAAAAATAAATTTATGTATTTTCAATTTCATTAAAAAAGTAGTGAAGAAAGTTGGTAGGAATCAATTTCCAAGAAAAGTAAGTAAGAATTTAATCTAAAATTTCAGCGTAGTAAAAAAAATTATAAATTTTAATTACCATTCTAGAAAAATTAATAGTTCTCTTGCTGTGAATTGAAATTTTTTTTTGCCAAATTATTTGCTTTTATTTTATTAAATTTTAAATGTAAAAGTATCATAAATTAATTTTACATTCGTTACGAGTGTGAGAAAAAGTTAACGCCTTCAAGGCGAGATGGTTCATATGGTTCGCATTAATATTTTTTGCACGAATCTTTTTTGCGTTAAATAAAAATTTGCTTTTTGCTTTTTAATGGTTGTACAACTAATTTCTCTAATTAATATTATTAATGAGGTATGTAAGAACATTTATAATAATTAAAATTATTGTTAAGCATGCGTAATAAAAATAACTTTTTCAACAAACAACAACTAAGAATTTCTACAATTTTTATAAAAAAGTTTTTTTATAAAAAAGAAAATTTTCATATTTTTCAGAAAAATTTGCATTTAAAGGAACTGATGGAAATTCAATGATGGATTGATTGAAGTAAAATGTTTTGTAAAGCGAAACGGCTTTACAGAAAAAGTTAAATGAGTTAAAAAATTGAATATTTTGCGATAAAAATAAACTATTTTTGTCTTTACAATGAACTAAATACATTTAATTGCGTGTTTCTTATGACCTGATTTGAAAACGCTTTACACAAAATATTTAAAATTTCCAACAGGGACGAGCGTTATCTTTTTTGCGAGGTCCTGTTTGCATAAAAAACAGAGAGTAACCTTCAAAACCTAGGTAAGAAGATGATTATTACATTCTTTTTCAGAGCATTCGTTTTAGAGAGCATTACTTTTTTTAAGCGACACCGTAAAAACCCAAAAATATCAACAATATGTTGACGTTTTTAAGACCTTGAAAACCAAAAACCATGTAAATTAATAAAAAAATATGCAGAACAAAATATTTACTATTCTAAAAAATGCAATTCTAAAATAAAATCATCTAATCTATTCTTCTCTTGTCCTTGAGGACGTCGCTGTAGGATGACATACATGGCGGCTACGCATTGCGTCTCTACACCGAGTTCATTTCGACAATTATTGTGTGCGATAATAAATCATAAAAATATGTAACTTCAACGAACGAATATGACATGCTTTATGCTACAAGCGCCATTCCGCTGTTTCATTTTCAGCAGGACGATTTCAGTGAAGAGAAAAACGCAATAATTACTAGAATCCGGTGTTGTTGGTTCGGATTCAACGCTTCGTTGCTTGGTCGGTCGGTCGGTCGGTCGGTCGGTCTCATTTCACGGCGAATTATTAATTTCATTTGCTTTGGTCTGTCCTCTTCGGAAAAATCATACAATAGTTACATTGTCGCCTGTAACGACCTTTGCCGCCTCGAAATTGTTACCGAATTTGGTTAGCAGACAATTGGTACGGCCGCTGTGAGTGCCTCTGCCGCTCCTTTGGCCTGTCCTTCGAACACTCAAGAAGGTTTCGTCTGTTTATGTTTTAACTACAGCGTGATCGCGCCCTCATCCGTAGATTGATATGAACTGATAACATAAACCACCGGAGAAGTACCGAAGATTTTTAGGGAAAGAGTATCTACCCTCTAGGACTAGTTCTTCTTCTTATTCGTCTGTTTTTTTCAGATCATCCTGCAATGTACTCTGGCAACTTTCTCTTTTCGCACCGAGTGTTTTTCTTATTCTTACCATAGAAAGATTTTGATTTATTGATGTATGTACATACAATATATCGGCCGCTTTATCGTTCTAGCATTCATATTGGATTTTGTTAGTGTAGTTGTTATTGCTGTTTATACTGTTGTTGCTCTCGTACAGATCGATGTTGTTGCTGTTAAAATTTTTGTTTTGTCTTTTTTCGAAAGGGAGCGAGTACATAAAATCGTCAGCCTAACAAATAAGTATAAACCTTATTAACACGCTTTTGTCTCCGTATCTCTACGAGTATGTCCTTTGAAGTGTAAATGTCTTCATTTTTCTAAAGAGTTAAAGAGTTCTACTTTTTCTATTGTTTAATAAAATGAATTCTTCACGAATAATCGAAGATCGGGAAGTTTTTTTTTTTCAAAGGGTTTGGAAATTCGCATTCTATGAAGCCAATACTAAATTTATGTTAAGTCAAAGTCAAGTAAAAAATTGGCATACATTTCTAGAAGCACGAAGACTTTATTACGCTGAAATTACGTTGATGATAAGTCAAAAGTTTTAAAACAAAACGTTATTCTAAAAAAGCAACGTTTTCAAAATCTCTTCGAACAAAAAACTATAGTCATAAAATATTATCAAACCAAGAAAATTCAATAAATGTACATATATGTATACGAAGGTATCTACTGCCAAAACAACCTCTTCACAATTGTTTCTAATCAAAAATAATCGAACTCATGATAATAAAAAACTCATGATAGTAAAAGACTTAATGGTACAAGAGTAAGAAAAGCGGCGGTTAAAGAGCAACCAGTTGCAATGAGTTTGAATGTTTTAAACCGTAAAAACAAGAAGAACAATGAGAAGAGCAAAACAATAAACCGATAATAATAATAATTGTAACAGCAACAACAACAATAGCAACAGCAAGAGTAATAAAAACAATTGGAAAAACATTTCACGTTTCACCTCAAAAATTTTGCTATACTGAATACCTTTCGAGAATTTGCTGAACTTAAGGAACATTTAAGAAAATTACCCACCGAAGAAAACGTGGCCAAAAGGTACCGCAGTGCCACCAAAAAGACAGAAACAAGGAAAGAAGAAGTATCAAAAGAATTCGAGCCAATTCAAATAAAAACAGTAACCAAATCGTCGATGAAACTCACTTCAGAGATTCACATCAAAAAACATACCGACGAGAACTCATTGAAGAACGCAGAAGACCAAGAAAAAGAAGAAGGACTCACGCGAAAGGAAGATGTAGGTACAAGAAAAACAAAAGCAAGCTTATTAACAAGTGCATCCGATTTCTTCAGCAGTTCAGGAAGAGGAAGGGGAGAAGGGCCGACACACTCACACACACCTGCACACACGCCCTGTCATTATGCCCCGCCAGCACGAAGCTTTGAAACTCGTTGTCAGAGGACACGTCGTCAGGCGAAGGATGCGGGAAGGGTGGTTCCGGAAATACCTCGCTGCGGCCAGGAATGCTTACGCTTCATCGACCGAAGCCAGAAGATCCTCAAGTCAAACTAAATGAACACTTTCGGTAACAATAACTACGACATTTACGATTATTTTATGGTCACTAAAAATCAAAAGTCTAATTTACGGTATTGTGTATGATGTGAGCTGAAGAAAAGCAACAACAACAACAACAACAACGACGGCTACAACAAACACAGCAACACGCATACCATAACAAGTAGAGAGTAAAATGTGCGAAGAGCAGCAGCAGCAGCAGCAGCAGCAGCAGAAGCGGCAGGTACATTGAGTTTGAGCAAAAGGAAAAATGCAGAAGCCATAAAAATAATGGTATACCCAGAAACCAGTTCGCAGCTTCGAGATTCTGTTGGTCGAATCATAAGAAAGCAGAAATATAATATACATACTACACTGCCGAGCACTATAACGCCATGTTGGCCATCGACTTTGGCCAACATTGCTTTCGTTATTGCTTTTGACCATACAATGTTGCCCGAGTACAAACTTCTTACTCAAGGCAGTCACTTGTTGCGGTTTCTTGTACGTTACGTATTTTCTTTCTTTCTGATGGATTCCTTAAATTCCTTCGTACGTATATATGTACGTATTTTTACTTAAAGTTTGGACTTTTTATTTTTAATTTGCTGCGTTTATTTTCACCGCTTTTTCGCTTCACTCAAAGTTACTCAAACTAAAATTATTGACTCTTTCCAGTCACTTCGAGCTGTGTTGGATTTTGCAACGTATACCCCCGTCAGCCCCGTCAAGTTTGCATTGGAGACAATCCGGTTTTAAAGATGTGCCATCTACAGCTTCCTTTTTTCGTTCTAAACTTTTCTATTTCAATTTTAAATTTATTAACTTGAAGATTCAACAACAAGAACTATATACTATATTAATTAACGCGTACTATATTAAAAATAATTATTATTGTTGATTTCATTGAAAATGTCCTTTCTTTTCCTTGCTTTTTTCTTAATTTTTATCTTCTTCGTAGACGATTTTTTTGCCAATTAAATTGTACTAACTCCTGTGTTTTCGTATGAGATGTTATGAGTAACAATCGCTTTATGTTTTAAATTATTAAAATCCATAAATAAAAAATTTAAATCTTAATTTTAGAATTTATTTCTAATATGTACTAGTATTCTCCTTAGTAACATATAATTATAAATTTTAAATTAAAAAAAACAATGATGAAACAAAATCTTCTTTAATTGCAAGAGAAATTTAATCAAATAGAGACAAAATCTGTCGTTTTTTTATAACAAATTTGCGACAATACATAAACGAAAAATATCAATTTTTGAGAAAGCAAAGAACTGGAGAAATAATGGATAAATTCAAGAACTTACTACTTCAGAAAACTTTCTAAAGAAAATGAAGAAGATTTATTCAATTCTGTTTTCTCGACTTCGACTCTTGGTATAGTCGAAGTTTGTAAGGGAACAATTTAATATTTTTTTATTTTATATTTATATTTTATATTTTATTTTATATTTATATTTATATTTAATTATTAAATTTAATAGTAATTTCCATAATCGAGACGAGATTTGAGAATAAAAAGAACGGCTTTTTCAAGAGTCGAACACGAGATCTCAAGGCGAAACAAGATTTTACACATGAGATTGGATTTGTACGAGCAAAGAAGCGTTTTCCAGTCGAGACGAGACGACATACGAAATTCGAGATCTCGGAAAATCTCGATCGTATGTACCAACCAGTGGGCGTATGTAATTCTCGGTTTTGGTGGGAAATAATATGCCTAAGTTATTTTTGAAAAATCAGAAATTTTAGAATTTCTGAAAAATAAAACAAAATAAAAAAGAAAATTTATGAGTATACCATAAAAATGTAGAAATACCATGAAAAATAAGGATAAGGATCTAAATCCGAAAAAAAAATTGAAATTGTTAGTCGCTTCTTTCGCCCCAAAACAGATCAATGACTAAGAAACAAATAAATGTTCCAATCAGAATCTTTTTGCGGACTCCGCCGACACGAGTTTAGTTTAGTTTATCTTCGAACCGCGGCACATGCAGCCCACGGAGTGATGCCAAATTGTGTTTAGTGTGGCGTGTATCTTTCAGATAACACTTTTCCAGTATCCCTAGAACTTTGTAGCTGTGTCATGTAAGTTTAAAGATACGTGTATCTTTTATCTACGCATAAAAACATCAT
Organism: Conops quadrifasciatus; assembly: GCA_949752815.1. Classification (NCBI taxonomy): domain Eukaryota; kingdom Metazoa; phylum Arthropoda; class Insecta; order Diptera; family Conopidae; genus Conops; species Conops quadrifasciatus. The sequence goes on along the minus strand of OX457078.1, from coordinate 15,046,629 downwards.
ACTACTAAAAACCAATAGTATCGATGTTGGTTGGTTGGACAAACAGCGTGAACATTTTGTTCGGGTTGAATGGTTGTGCGTGCATTTGGTTGTTGTTGCTGTCGTTTTTTTTTTGGTTGTGGTTGCTGTTTTTTGGATTAAATGGTTTCGGAATCGGATTTCTCTCATCAGCGTCATCTCGTTTCGTGACGTTTTTAGGTTGCAAGATGTGAAAAAATGGCCAAACTTCGTATCGTAAACACAAGAAGCAACGATGAAACGCAGATGGCTTTCGTTATTTTGGTGCCTTCAGTTGGAAATGACCGCTTACCACAGGCTACACAAATTCTTAAAGTTGGACGAGAGTAGAAAAAAATTATTGAAAAAGAGCAATAAGTAGATGACTGAAAGAGATGGCGAAAGAATTTTTTTTTCTTCATTTTGTTTCGCAAAATATATTTTCTTCACTTCAGAAGAAGAGACATTTTTTTATACCTCAAATCAAATCAAATCAAATGAATTATCTTTTTATTTTTTTCAATTATTCACTGAAACACAGCAACAAACACACAATACCAGCAACGACAACAACAACAACACCAACAGCGAACACCATGGCTATTAAAATAACAAAACAACTTGCTGCAACAACTTCTTTGTCACTTTTTGTGTATCTCTTCTCAAGCCTTGAATTGAGAGTATTTAGAAAAACTTTTTTAGAGCCAATAACTTTTTCTTGTCTGTTGGAGCGCGCCACAAGCGTGCGCGCGTCTCCGCTGTTCGACTGCAAATGGAGCAGCGCCCCGAACGGCCGAGCAGTGAGTGTCCAACGAGAGAATGAGTTGTTGCCGCTGCCGCCGCTGCTGCTACAACCACCAAAAACGGGCATGGCACAACGCCATCGAATACTAAAATATATGCGAGCATGAACGCATTTCATCAAAATGAAACAAACCATTTCGTTCGGCCCACAGAGAAATGTGTCTGAGTGTATCTAAGGGATACATCAAAATTGTAGTTCTTCTTCTTGTTAGGTAGTGTTTTTTTTTTTTTGTTCGTTAGAGTTGGTTTTATATATTTTTTTGCTTTGTTTCGTTCATGAAGAATTTCTTTCTCTCTCTCTCTGTTTGTTTCTGCTTGAGTCAAAGGATTTGGTTTGAGTGTCTTTAGTTAATGAGTTATTACTGAATTTCACTGACTTGAATTTATTTTGTTTGGCCAAATAAAAGCGGATTCTTTCTAGGTTGCGAATTTTTAATTTTTTATAAAGGAGGAAGGAAATACGACGTATTTTTAATTTGAGCCATTTCTGCCCGTGATTTATCGTATATAAAACATATTACTATTGTAGTAATTTAATATCTGCCTATTTTTTAAGAAATTTAAAGTAATTCAAGTGAAGACTAACAAATTTCTCTGCATCTTTTCTTACTGTACCTTTAATACAAAACGAGTTTCCTCGTAAAGCCTTAGTTTTTGTCACATTTAAACAATTGCGTTGCAGGAAAATTTAAAATACAAAAAGAAAACATGTCTAAAAGTCTTTATCAATTTATCAATGCTCTCTCTCTCTCTCTCTCTACCTGCGAGAGTTTTGTAAGACGCCCTTTCGACAAAGGTTTTCGACCGGGAATGTTGAAAAGTTTTATTCAAATTTTGTATACAAAAATAATCCGCTGCGAGCTTTTCTTCTTTTTGCCAAACACGTCGTCATTCGACCCTTCTGGCCTTTTGTTTTTTATTCCGTCACCGAATTTTTTAGATGCAAGGAAGGAGAAATCTTTCGAATGACTTCATCATGATTGCATGAAAGCACATCATGAGATAAAACACACAAAAGGAGAGCGTAACAAATTATCATTTACTTCAGTTTGACAAGAATGGAAATCCTGCGCGGGCAAAGGGATGGATTTGTGAAGAAGATGACAAAAGAATAAATAAGACCATAAATAAAGGGGTCTTTTTTGCGCAAAACATTTCTGTAAAAAGCTAGATGACTTGAGAGAATAAGAAGAAGAAAAAAGAGGTGTAGAACATGATGGCGGCTGGATCTCTCGAGACGTCAAGGATCTTTGTTAAGATAAAGTACACTAAACATAAAAAGTAAAGTTTATAATAAAAATTTTAAAAAGAAGTAAAAAATTTCATAATTTTCCACTCCAGAAGTTAGAAAACTGTGAGTAATATTAAAATTACATCAAGTCATTTGTATTTAATTGTCATAAAAGATTTACCCAGTTCGATTCGTGTATGATGTTGAGTTTTCATGCGCGATTCGTTAATGTTTTCTTAAAGACATGAACTAAAAGGCAGCTCTTGTGCAATGGTTCATCTATCATTTGCTCAATTTTATCAAGAAGGAAAAAATCAATTTTTCTTGAAACTATATTAAATTTATCTGCAGCAGCTGCAGGCAATTTTGTGATCTTTTTAAATTCTAAATTTTTTTTTTGGCATTTTTTTATCCTTTCTTTATCTGACTTTTGATGGTTTTTATCCATATTTGTGTACTTTTGCAATGTATTTGTATGCGTATCTGTACGCTACGATGGTACAAGTGCTTCGCCACGACTTCCTTTAATTCCTTGACATAAAATTTATCGATGCGGTCTCTTAATGCGTTTATTTAAAAGATTTACTTCTGTCAACAGTACCATTTTTAATTGTTGTTGTCATTGTTGTTGTTGTTGTTGTTTTTATTGTTATTGTTGCCTTTCCTACTTCTTCTCTTTTCCCAGGATGCTGGCTGCTGTTGGTATACTCGGTCCGTTTTTAGGGGTGGAAAATCAGTTGAGTTGACCTTTTGTTGTCTTTTCTCTGTTACATTTTCCTATATTGTTTTTGTTGTTTTTGTTCTTCATAATGGTGCTGATTATATTTAGATATAAAATGGCAGAACTCGTAACTCATTTTGTGAACTTTTGTTCTTCGACTGCGTCTCTTTCTCATACGAAGAGTACCTACGTTGTAAATGTATGAGAGAGTGTGTATGGTGGTGTCCCTTCTTTGTGAAGGAGAATATTTTTGGAAGGTGGGAAGGAGGGTAACTCTGTAATTCCGTGAATTATATTTTCTTAAATTTCCTTTACAATCTCTCTGGGGTATAATTTGATTTATCATGGTTTCCATGGTTTCTTCATATATCCTTGATCCCATTATTTCTATTCCTATCCTTCTTCTTATTATTACACCTCGTGGTTGTTGTTGTTGCTTTAATTTCTAGCTTTTGTGTGTGATTTGAAATATTAATAATTATTATTACGTACATTTCTTGAAAAATTTGGTTCCTCCTTTTAATTCGTTCTGTCTCACTCTCCCTCCCTCTCTCTCTCTCTCTCTCTCTCTCTCTCTGTCTTGTGATATATATTATTTGGATTTTGAAAAGAATTAAGTTATAAATCATAATGATTTCACAACAGAATGAATTCTTTTAAGATTGAGCCAATACAACGCTGGTGGCATCCTTTACCACGCCTGACCCTTAGGGCCTCAGCGGTCTCGAAGAGAACTCGTGAGAATTCTTAAGCAACCTTTTAAAATAAAGACTTAATTTTCTTAACATTCTAAGAATACAGCGCGAAATGATAACATATATGTAAACGATCCATCATTAAAACAACGATTGTGAAATGTTCAATCTAACTAATTTGCAACTGAATGGTTTTATAGACAATTAACAATTAACAAGTTTTTCAGTTCAGTTAATACGATTTCTAATCATTACCTGATCATTAACTTATCATTACCTGATTTCTAATCATTATCATCAGATTTCTACTCTGATTAACTGAACTGAAAAACTGGTTAATTGGCGTCGTTATATGTATCCACTTTGAACCGTCGGCATTAATTATTCTAAAGTGATTATCGAGGTGGGTTGATCTCGATCAAGACGTGTTTTTCATATTGCTTTATTAAACCTTTCTACACCTTCCTTCAGTTATTAGCGGATTTTTTTCCCTCATTTCCAGTTATTAAAACCTTTTTCTACAATTAATTTGTCTAAATTACTCACAGAAAGCGACACAAAGTAATTAAAATGTACAACTTTTATAGGAATGATTAGTATGTAATTAAAAGAATCACCATAATTTATCACAACACTTCTCTCTACGTGGTATAAGTTGTAAAACATGGTACAGAAGTGACGAGCGTTTCACATTTTCAACGCTTAGATAAAAGAAAATAAATTGAATTATTAAATCTGAATTATAAATTAAGTCATTTTAAAAACAAAAAGGCCAATATAATGCTAGAGCGAAGATACTGCTATTAAGTATCTTATACGTCTTATACGTCTATTAAGTTATATTATTATAAAGTGAAGAATCTAGAGCTTCAATCATGATTTCCCATGACTTTTTTATTATTTTCTCGTATTTATACTTACATATATACATACATATATATCATCATAATAAAATTAAAACTCTGTGGAAAAACTATGTTACTCTTTTGCTTTGTGTATAGTCTTATTTAAAACCGATTAATCACAACCATCGAACATCGATTCATTTAAAGTGGTATTATATACACTTCATTAACAACCACCAGCAAAAGCAGCTGTTGCAACAACTACCACAATTTGATCAATTTAGGTTCATATAAAAATTAATTCTATTGAATTTTCTCAATTAAAACTTCTACGAATCTCTTCTTCTAGAGCTAACCGAGAGCTTCTTGAAAAACGAGCTCGACCATAAAAAGCAAAAGTGAAAAAGTCAATAAACTCGATTTCGATGATACGCTTTCTAAAATTCACAATTATCCACTTCAGAACAATCAAGAAACTGGATTTTGATAGAGAAACCAAAACAAAAACAAATCGAAATACTTTACGAACTGCTTCAAAAATATAATACAATGAAAGTAGAAGGAAGAAAGCGGAAAATATAAGAAGAGGAACACGAAGAAATATGTAAGAATTATAATAAACAGAAATGGTACATTAAAAAAAAATAAATTTTAAATTAGTACGAGTATTATAATGTAAAAATTAGTCAAAAAACGAATTTAAATTTTAACCAAAACAGTAAAGAAAAAATTGGTAGAACCAATAGAAACAATAATAGAGAACATTCTATCAGTAATTACCACAATTTGCGTTTTTCTAAGACTTATTTGTGAGGCTCAACGTTATTTGTGAGGCTTTCTTGTCAAAAATTCATTCTGCATATGCGCCATTTTAGAAGCATTCTGCAGACCACACAGATACATCTCAGAAATAAAGGTTTACCTAAGTAAAATATATAGCAGTTAAACCTCTGAATAATAGAGAGAGAAAAAACCACTTGGAATACTTGAAACTTGAAATAATGAAGTCTTCAAATTGAATAGACCGTGAATTAATTTCATTTCACGCTATACGAATAATGAGCAATAGAGAGGTTAAGACTGGGTCGGGCGCAGCCGCTGGATTGAGGTGGAACGCCATAAAATTTGTTCACATGAACACCACGAGAACATGAGAAATATATTTAACAAAATAATTCCTGAGCCATAATTCTATGTACCATAAGAAAAAAAAAATGGTTCTCGCCATTTGTTCTTCAAAATTCACTCACCAGAGATAATCGGTCTTTGTTGCCATTTCGGAAGACTGGGGTTAAAACCGGTTGCGTAATTCGTTATACAAAAACACAAAAACAAGAGAATCTGAAGGCAACATGGAAAAATATCTATACCATTTTGTATAGAAGTAACAAGAAGGTAAGAGTGTGAAAAGAAGTCCGTAGGAAAACTTATTTTAATGGACCAATTGGATGATACTGACGATGCTGCTACCTTCCGGGAAAGAAACCAGATGCTGCCACAGTGACTTGAGGCTTTGTTACGAATTTGGAAAACAATGTGCGCCAGTTTGAAGTAATTTTCAAAGCCATAAGTCCTCAAAGGTCTTATAAAAACCCTTTCTCTAAAAACCTTTTTGAAAAAAGTCTAAAATGTTTCTTTAAAAGGTTAAAAAGACTAAAAAAGCCTCAAGATAAGATCTTTTTTCATCAGCAACACATTCTTATATATTTCTGGAAAGGCGAGTTTTTTGTTTAACAGAATTTCGTTCTACACAACGTAAAACTGATTCGGTATAGTCGTTAGACACAACAGCATGATAGATAATTCATTAATTTTAATCGTCATCGTCTCGCTTGAACTATTAAAATTTCAAACTTCTTTAGAGCGAGCTTAGAAATTTTACAATCAGTTGAGTTCAACTGAACCGAATCTGAATAAATTCAGAATTCATAAATTTTTGATTTTCATGCAAATCTCATTCCTCGTTGATCATCCACGCCCACGCCCACTCCCACGTCCACGCTCATTTAAGGCTACGCGCTACAATGAAATTTATGAAATGAAAGAGAAAAATGCTCACTGAACAGAATGTAGGACACGCTGACGAACATAAGAGTCAAGATGTAAGAGGTTAAGTGCTGCAACAGCAACAGCAACAAAAACAACAGCAACAACAACACAAATGTCGGCATGGTGCTAGTAGTTGTTGTTGTCCACTTGGTAAATGGTATCGTAATTGTCTGGCAAAGCATTGTTGATAACGTTGCTTTCCTCTCAAAACTGTCGAGCATAAAAAACTCTCGGTCAGTGTTGCCATTTTTTTTTTTTTTGGTAAATTCCAGATTTTTCGTTCCCCTTTTGCAAGTGTCCATAGTTAGTTTTGTTTTTGTTTTCTATTTATTCATTCGAGAAGTTAGACAAGCGCTTGAAACCTTTTGAAAATAAAGCGCTAACATGAAATATTATGACCTAAACTACACAAAATACACCACTACATAGACATATACACCCGAATATATACATACATATGTATATACGTAGATGCCCACATGTCACATTTAGCCCCAAAATGTTTTCATAGGTTCTGGAAAATGATTCATTGTTGTTGAACTGTCAGAGATAATATGAACTGGATAGACACATATAATTTATGTTCTATATATAGTACAATCTATATACTCCTGCTGGCATATGTATGTAGATATTATACATGCATATAACTTCTTCACTTTACATACGAGTACATGTGAGTACATACGAGTAACTTGTATCGAAACATGTGTAAACGGCCTGGTTGGAAATCTCATAAATTATATGCTTATATGGGTTAAGCGGTATTTCTGTAAATGTATGTGTGCGTGTGTGCCTATGTCTGTGTCTGTTCGATTGTGTATAGATCCATTCACAGTCACGTATTTTGTACACAGTAAAAAAGAAATTTTCATTTATAATCATGATGATTTACGATGGCCTTCGTGTGGTATACAATAAATTTCAATAATTTTTTCCATTAATATGTATACACTAATGGTGTTGGTGCCTTTTAAATTATGTACATACTTTACTAAAATATATGAAGAGCCAATATTTCATCTAAGCCAAAGATTTTTAAAGATCTTTACACACAAATTCCAACAAATTCTTTGCTTTTAAAACCATGAATAAATTTTCGATCGGTATGATTATATAAGTGAGGTTGCAGACGATGAACTACATTAAATCATTAATCATAACTCAACCAATTTGTAACCGCATAAGATAAAATACCCGAAATAAAATATTCTGACTCTTCATGAGTAGCTTAAAAATATTGTATATAGATATAATTTGTACTAAATTTTTTAAGAGAAGCTTTTTTATACTGAACGTAACTGTTCGTATTAAAAAATTAAATAATAAAAATTTTTTCGTCCATAATTTTTTAAAAGATAGTATACAGATATTTTTGTATAGAAACGAGGCTGTATAGAAACCGGGCATAATCAAGCCCAAGATGTCATAATCAAGCAATAATTCTAATCAATGTAAAAATTATAATCTTTAAAAAATTTAAGAAAAAATCAAAGAAAATAGTATTCATAATATTTTGTCTAAAAAAATCGAAAATCGACAACAAAAGCCAGAAAAATCAATGAGCCTAAGTATTTATCCTCTTTTTTGACGGTGTAAGAAAGCAGAAGCAGAACTTCCGAAACAGCCTGGAAGCTTTTCACTATTCGCCCCGAAGTACGTTGAATCAAGACCATACGTCATACGATCATAAATCATTTAATTTGATTTCTATCCGAAGCATATACGATACTCTGTATGAAATTCATAACTAACTCGTAAAGCAGCGTAACTGGCATAAATTTTGCTGAAGCAGCATAAAATTAATGGATCGATATCGAAATTGAGTAAATAATATCAAAACGTTTCACTAAATTTCACTATAAAAAAATTCCGTAAGAGAAAAAAAAGCGTAAGAGGCTGGAACCCCTGGAAACTGTTTCATTAGATTCAAAAAACAAAAATTTGAATTTAAAAACAATACGAAATAATTTGCCTTTTCCTTTAATTAAAATGCCCAAGTTCTTCTTGTGATAATTCCAACAGAGTCAGAGAGAGATAGAGGAGCCAAAAGTAAACGAGGAAGTACCTAAACATGGACCATCCAATATGCAGGCATGTGCCAAAATATGCAAATGACTTTTTGAGCACTTTGGACTGCCCACTTTTTCGTTTACCCTGATTTTTAATCTGTTTTACGGATGGTCAACAGTTCTGTTGTTGGTGCTGGTACTGGTGCTGGTGCTGCTAGTGACCACATTACCTACATACGAAACTGAATTTTTGTTTGGTATTTGGAAAAGCATTGCTGAAACAGACCTTAGGAGATCCAATAACTACCGGAGTTAAAAACAACAGCTACCGGTTCAAAGTCAACGGCATGACCCAAAGCTTGCGTCACCGAAATGCTCTACATTATTCTTCCCAGAAGCCACAAGGACATTTCAAGGTAGATACATAGATCCCTTGTAAATATGTGTGTATGTACGAGATACCGAATACGAATATGCAGATACATATGTACATATATACGGATGTTTATGTGCTTGTTGTATTTTTTACCGTAATGCATTTTGTGCCCAAAATTTTGTATTTAATAAATTTTTGGGAAGGTTTTGTTTTGTTCTGTCTTGTTAAGGTCGTGCTGTTGACCGTGTTCGTGTTTTTCCTTCTAAAACGGAGAGTCCAGGGCACTCTCTTTTCCCCGCTGGTTGCTGATTTCGTGTTCATTCTCAATTAAAGTGAAAATAAATTAAAAAACCAGGCCATTTTATTAAAATGAAATGTTCATTAGTAACATTTTTCCATTAGATTAACAACAATGATATGATGATGATGATATACGAGAAGAGCACCTAATTTTTTTTTTCAATTTACATAAATACGAAACATTTGTAAAAGTAGAGAATATTAATTATTAAATTTGTGATCGGAGCATGAAGTTAGTTTCTAGGATTATTTAAAATCATTAAGAAAAATTATAAATGCATTCACTAAAGGAGATTATTAGGAATTATTAGGGAATTATTATATATTTTTTTGCCCTCCATTTTTTTATTATAATGTATTTTTATATTATTTTATTTTTTTAATCATTATACAATATTTTATTTTACTATTATTGTACGATTTTATTTTTTTTTTATTAATTCTTCTATGAATAAAAAAGTAAAAGAGCATTTTTCAGAAAATAAAAAAACGATGTTGGAAAAATTTGCAATATTTAAAAATATTTTCTCCTCTTGAAATAAATTTGATCTGAATAATTTATTATCGTTGGTTTTCATTAATTTAATATCAGTTCATTTCTTTAGAAATATAATCTATTAAAAAAAAATTTTAATTTATTATATTTTCTATGAAAAATTTAGAAAATGCGACGATTTTTGTATCGATTTGGAACAAGTGCTCTCTTGAACATAAAATGCGTGGTGCATGAACAATTTATGGGACCGTTAAGCCAAGCAAACGGCCAACCGAAGCGACCAAGTGACCGAAAAAGTATGGCAATAGTCGTATTTTGTGCAATACATATTTTTGTGCGCATTTAACGGAAATTTATTTCCAAATTGAAATAAATGGTGGCGACATCTGGTGGACCACCTCGATGCAGGATGCTGAAAATGGTTCACAAACCATTTGGTTATTATGGCTTGTGATGTAAAATAATTGGAAATTGTCAAACGCATTTTAGTCCATTGGCGAAAAAGAGCACTATCTCTCTCCTTGTTCAAAAGAGGAAAGAAACACACAGAACTGGCGGTGAAATATAAACAACAAGTGCCCCATTTTGTTGACATTTCGCTTTATTTAACGTTGGCAGAAAATATTTTCCAAATAATCACTACGAAAGCAATTTCAAAACCATTCCAAGCGCACTAACTGTCATTTAAGAGACTGTTTTGCTTTCTCTCGAATGACCGTCCGTCCTCACCACCAGCCCGTACCATTTCAGCGATCATGCAGCGATGCTTTGGCTCCGGCGATCAGCGACCGTGCATCATGCTGCAACGCGTAGAACGCTCGTATCGCATCGTCTCGCATGATACTTTCAAAGAAATAAATTTTCTTGACACTTTCAACAACATTTACAACATACTGCATACTCGCAACATGACAACACACTCAAAATGGCTGCCAACAGTGGAAAAAGTGGGCCACAAAGCAATAACAGCAACATCAAGGGCAAAAAAAACACAAAAACAAGAAAATTTGTTAAGCTTTTGGTAAGGAAAGCGCAGAAGGAAAAAATTCGGTGCCAAAAGGAGGGTGAGAAGGAATGAGAAGAATGCAAGAGGGACGGCGAAATTTCGGCCGCAGCTGACATGAAATTTATTTACAGTTTTCGATGTTTTACGATGACATTTCTCGATGTTGTTTCAGCGTTCAAGCGAACAACAAAATAACAATATGAATGCCAACAAACAACAACAACCACCGTCAACAACAACAACAGCAGACTAAAGGCAGTGAAACGTGCCATAAAACTTCAATGAATTTATTGCTTGCGACTACGACGCGACTGCGACTGAGCCTGCCTGCACCGAAAAAACGGTACAAGCGTCGTTACAGGTCGATTCCTTTTGGAAACTTAAACCGAATTTAAAACTGAATTTCACATGATTTACAAACGCAGATAAATTTCTGGATAAACAACCCGCCCGGCTCAATTCGTGGGCCTTGCCCCCTCTTCAGGTTACCACAAAGTTACCTCATCAGCAAGAAAAAAACAGACCAGAAAAAACTTGCGAAAACCAACAATTTCTTTATTGAAATACATACATTTTGAAAATGTCAAAATTAATTTACTATTTTCATATTAATATTTACATAAGAAATAAAAAAAAACCAGAAAATCGACCTTTTCGAAAATTTTGTTAGACTTCATTCACACAAATTTCTTAAAATATTTTGTAAAGATAATCCGTATCTGAAATATTGAAAATTTATAATAAAAATAGTTTCAAAAGCAACACTAACAACAACCACGAAAAACTTAACAAAGAAAATTAAGCAATTCATTATCGTGGACTTGTTTGGTCTTTTCCTCTGTGCCTTGGTATCCATACAAAAAGACCTAACAGATATGAACAGAGATTTATGAAAAGAGGTTTTAATATTATTTTTTCACTTTTTTTATTTTATTTTTAGCTAAATTTTAGAATTTGTATTTACACCATTTGAATTTTGATTAAATTTTTTTTTTAAACTTTATGCATATTTTAACACTGAATATTTTAATATTTGTATTTTATTTATTATTATTTCTTTTGCTTTTTGGAGTTTGCAAAACAAAAGAAAGTTGTTTTTTTTCTTGAAGCAAATTTTTTTAAAATATAAAAAATACGCACCTACTCGCAGTTCCATAAATCTTATTTGATTTGCATTCGAAACACTAAAGGTTAAGAATTGAATTATTAATTTTTTAAGAAAAAACCGTGATAGTATGCGAGCTGAATAAGCCAGAGCTGAATAAAGCGGAGCTAAATAAATCAAAGCTGCATAAATCAAAGCGAAAAGAAATCGAGAAAGAAATACACGACAGCAGAAGCTTATTCAGAGCCGAATAAGTCAAAACTGAATAAACCTAATTTGAAACAATCCAGGGTTTTTGGTTTTGACCAAACCATTTTGGTTTTGGCTTAGCCTATTGCTAACTAGAGATTAGTGAACCACAGCTGAATACGATAGAAGTCCATTTTCTTATTAATAAGCTAACCAGTAAAAGCAGAAACCAGAAAATTAAGCTAAAAACAAGCTGAAACCAAGCTGAATAAACCAAATTTTAATATCCAAAGCTGAATAAGTCCAATCTGAATAAACTAACAGCTGAATAAACCAACATTTTGTGTTTTTTCTGTTCTCTACTGTTTGGAATATCGAGATTTTATAAAGATTTTTTAAAAATTATATACATATGTACCTACATATAAATATGTTTGTAGACACATTTCTGCCCACCGAAAGACAAGCGTTTAATATGCTAATTTTAGTTGTGCCCACGCAATGGCAGTCATCTTTCGAATATTTCGTTTTGATAATTTAATTTTTAGCAGCACTAAGAATTTAATTTTTTAAAATTTTCGACCACTGGATTTCTATTTTATTTTATTTTAATATTTTTTAGCAAACAAACATTTTTAAATAATCGCTTCGTGACAAAAGTCGAAAAATCATATCAATACAAATATCATTTATTCAGCGACAAAAATAAATTGCACAAAAAGCAATGATACGATACTTTCATCTCGCTCAAAAATAATATTTCATTTGTCCAACAACGGACAAACAAAGCAACCCACGAACAGACAAACAAATCAGCAAACAGCGCAGACACACAAACATTAATTGATAAATAATCGTTAGTTAACAGAAAATAAATTGAGTTTATGGTCTGGAAATTGTGATAGTGCGTGGTGAAAGAGCTACAGAATTGATAGAGTGCCGAGGGGACGCTGAATGGCGGGAGGAGGACGGCGACGGCGATGCTGAAGCTGATGCCGGTTCAACGAATGCGCCAAATCATGCTGCAGGCGGAGGAGGTCGCTGGAACGAATCGAATCGAGGAAGAACTGGTTGGTGGGCCTGTCGTCAGTTCGTTCTCCGATCGATCCACCGACCGACCGACCGACCGACCGACCAGTGTACTCACTGAACTGTCTGTCCGTCTATCAGTTTGCACACAATCAGTGCAAAAAAGTGCGATGTCGAAGAGTTGAAATTTCCAAGCAATTTAAGCGCAGACAAAAATATTAACAACAACAACAACAACAATAACAAGAGCAGTCGCAGCAAAAATAACGAGTTCAGATTTTGGCTTCCAGGCCAATTCCTCTGTAGATACCAGGAATTACTTTACATTTCGTTACTACGCAAAAGCGTGAGCAATCAAGACGCAAAACAGCCGAACCAAAAACAATTTAAATCAAATCAAGCGATAGCTCGGCTTCTTTATTTCTTTTTAATATATTGCCGCACGAAAAACAAGAACGCTTTAAGAATAATTATTGTTTTCGTTCACTGCGTGCTCATCTCATTTCTTTAAAAGAATCTCAAAATTAAAAAGATTAAAGAGAACGAAATGGTGAAAGATTAACATTTCTTGTGTGTTTTTTGGAGATTTTAAATTCCATCAACGTTTTAAATTAAAAAAATTTCGATTTTTTATAAATTTTCTTTAATAATTCTTTCTAATTTTTACTTTCTAGTGAGTATAAGATTAGTACACAAATATGATGTGGCCTATCTTTTTTTTTCTACTTCTTCTTAACCGTGTGCCGTTTGTAACACCTTTCAATTTTTTTGTTACCCTTGTATACCTTGTTGTTGTTGTTGTTGTTTTTCTAGCTTCATTTCTTTTATACTATAACGTGAAAAAGGATAAAATTTATGACATCACGTAGTTCGGACACAAAGTGTACCACATTCTCAAATGTCAGCCGCATCCACGCTGCGACACAATTGCACAGTTTTTTTTTATGGCACAGTTCTCGTCGTTGTTGTTGTTGTTGTTGTAATATGTTTTATGACTTACTTTTATGACTCTTATGACACTCTTTCCTTCGGGACTATTTTTTCTGTTATTCTTTTCAGTCCTTGCGATGACCGTCGACAGTCTGCAGCTGAGTACTCGTAGTTGCTTCATTGAAATGTCCTTTTGATGGACCCTTTCAGTGATATAAAGGACTGTTGCCGTAAGCAAGCATAAAGTGTTAATTCTTAGTCGTTTATGCTTAATCATAAAGAAGTTAAAACCCAAACAAAGCCTTCTTTCACACCTTTTTTCTGTGTGTGTATGTGTGTAACTAACCAGATTCGACAGACAGTTGGTCTGTTCAATCTGTTCAATCTGTTGGACTCTGTTGGTGCAAATTATTCTCGCTGCTGCTGTTGTTTTACAATGAAGAAAGTTTTTAACTCTCAAAATTATCGGCAAAGGCCGGTCAAAGAGTTTTCGAAATTAAAAAAAAAAAAAATGCCTTCATGATAGCGTAGCATTTGTATCGAATCTCTGTAGCAAAGTATACCCAACTCGCTTCCAAAAGCGCCAAGATCAGCTCTTTTCTCAAGATTTTCTTAATTTGTCGAACTATGAAAGCGATTAGCAAAAATCAGGGAAAGAGGATGCAATTTTCATTCAGTTTTAAGAAAATGCATCGCCGTAAAACGCTTTTTTTATTGCTTTCAAACAACAACTGAAACAAGGGCGCCGCTAAACCTAGCTAAACTTTTTTAAACATAAAAAACGTTCATAGTCATTTAATAGATCAGTTTTCAATTTTCCCTTTCAATATACGAGAGTAATACAATTTTCGATTGATTCAATCAGCGCCGGATGAATGTGACACGTGTTAAGAGTGCGGATCATAAAGAATGAAAATGAAAATTCACTAAAAGAGCAATTCAATTAAAAGTTTTTGGTATATTTTCAAATAGTTATTCGAAACTACATAAAGAGAAAAGTAGCTTTCGATACTCGAAAGAAAGAGTAAAATTTTATTACCAATAAAGAAAACGATAACGAAGTGAAGAAAATCACCTAAAAATAAAAAAGTTACGCAATTTTCGCTCCACGACGCGTAAGGGTATAAATATACATACATAGGTACAAGCATACGTACGTATGTTTTTTGTCCAAAAAACTATTGATTTTTGTTTATTCTGTTTCTGTTCAAGATTTTCCATTCCGTCGCTACTTTCTTTCAAGCGACATTCGAAGGATTTTAGCGACGGCTGCGTAATGGTCACACCAAGAGTCGTTATCGTCCGATGCGTTTCTTTGCAGAAAGATTTCATCGAGTCATAACCCCAGAAAATGGTATTTTAAAGAGTAAAAAAATAAAATAAAATTTTTTATATATTTTTAGTTTTTTACACAATTTTTTTCAGCAGAAGATGTTACAAATTTAACATTTAATATTTTTATAAATTAAGCTAATGCATTTAGTTGTATTTCTTTTTCTCAAAAAATGATTGAATAAACGAACGATTTAACATTAACGTTGACTTTAACCCTCAAACCTCAAAAAATTGTTATTCCTTGCCAGAGAAATATGAACACAAAAAAGTAGTTTTAAATTATGAACTTTTGCTCTAAAAACAAAATAAAATTTTGACGCTTAAGGGTACTTCAACGCTAATGCAAACTCACCCGAACCGAATCGTGCAGAGCACACACGAGCGCATTTCTCCCATAATCCGGAAGCCCATACACACACACACACACAATCTCATCGAACGTGTTGCGCCGTCAAACTGCAACAACAAACAAGCCAACCCAAGCATCTTCTTCTCAACAAAAAACGAACTCCTCCATAAAATCAACAACAAACAATTGAGCTGCTGTTAACGAAACGATTATGAGGCCATCTCAGTCGCACTTAAAACAGCCATAAACGACGACAGTTATGGCCGCACACGATAGCTTCCCGTTGTTGTTTTTATCGCTCTTGTTGTTGTCATTTTTGTTATTATTGGAGTTGCTCTTATAGCAAGCAGCACGTTTTTACGCTCAGAGTACAATTCGGTTGTGTTGCAGTGCGCATACGATTTGAAGAAATTCTCCGCTGAGGAGCTGCTGGTGTTTTTGTTATTAGTGTTTTTATTGTTTTTATCATTGTTGGATTGTTGAACTACGAAGAATGAGAGAATATGGATTAAGCTCAATATTTGAAATTTTCTCACAGCAAAAAATACTCTTTATGAGTATGCTTTTTATATTGGGAAACTGAAGGTTGGAATGCTGCTGGTTTAATAGTGCAGTAAGAATGAAAAGGAAGGTAAAGTATTCTGTGTGAGTTTGAGTGAAACTCAAAATATTGTAACCAGAGATGTTGCATACAACACGTATGCATGAATGAAATGCACAGAATAAGAGCAGCGACTCCGCTCTTTTCACATGCGCTAGACATGATGGCCGTTTCTCTGAGAGGGAGTACTCTTAAACACAAACAACATCCATTTTACTGCAACAGCAGATCACTATTAGGCCATTTCATTCACGCATTTTAGTCCCAATCAAAATTTTTTTTCTCTTTTTATGTGGTTATTGTTGATATGGCATGCCATCATGGCTTCCGTTTTCGTGAGCAAATGGTTGAGCACTGAATTTTTGAATTCTCAGAGAGTATGATTTTGTTGTTGTTGTGACTATACTTGGCATTGAAGTTCTGCTTCTTCTTGGAGAGGCGGGACTTAAACGATGGACGAGGACTCTGCTAGTGAGTTTTCTCTCTCTCTTTCTCCCATTTTATTATACCTTCTGGCCTTTATTTTAAATTTTATAGGATTTTTATGGCTACGCTTGCTGTAGGGATTTTTACTGGAGCTCTTTGGAACCATTTGGCGACGGCAAAATTTCTTAATATACATAGACTGCTCGGGCTGCTTTGGTTGCTATTGTTGTTGTTGTTGTTGTTGTTTTTTTTTAGTTTGGTGGCGCTTGTAGACTTCATTATTTTTATTAGTGTTATGGTTGTTGTTATGGTTATTAAAATTGTTATTAGTTAAGATTGCAGTGAGCTATTAAAATACTATAAAATAATTTCGCTTTTTGATTTGATTTTAAATGATTTGTGGTGAGACAAAAATACAACAAAAATGCGTTTTAGCCAAATAAGATATTGTGTGATTTTTTTTTGTATTTTCCGCTAACGTACTTTATTTATTTCAGACTGTCAGACTGTCGCTATTATAAGGTAGGTCAGTCAGGTCAAATCGGTACAAGTGCATATATTCAATTACAAAAATGTCTTTAAAATTATAAATTTCCATGAATTTTCTAAAAATTTTTATTATTTTTAAATTCTTTTTGATAAAAATTGCTACAAAAAATAATTTTCACAGCTGTTGGTAAATGAAAAAAAATGTCCAACCACATTAAGCTCTACCAAATTTGATTAAAAATTCTCTGAATGTACCGAATAAATAAAATTAGTTTTTATGTCTTTAATAAGCAATTCAAAAAACGCAATAAAAAATATTAATAAAATCAAAAGGCAGAAAACCGTTTCTCGCATACCAAATTCGACCGAGTATTTTGGGAGCTTTTACTCAGTCTCTTTTACTTCTTTTTTATGAATAAACCCAACACCAACAAATTTACGTAGGTTCGTACATACTCGTATATGTTTTTAACACTTCTCTTTCTTCTTATTTTGCTTTTTAATTTCTTTAGGTCATCTTTACGGCAGCCTCAGAAACTAAAATGAAGCTTCTTCTTTTAAAAGGAGTCTATTTTTCTTAGTATAATTTATATTTTTAAGCATCGACATGGTCGCTGGATGAACGTCAATCAATCGTTAATTCAAAAAAAACCTTATATTAATTACTATAAATAAATATAGAGAAATATATATACATACATACTTAGTTCGGTAGCTATATATAAAAAACTCTATACATTTACATACAATATATACTTTTTATTATTTTATTTCTGCGGTCTCTCTGTAAGCTGTGGCGTTTCATCCATGCTTTATCATGACAACAATAATTCTTTTTTGCAAAGTTCAAAGTTTATTTTAAATTAAATTTTAATTAATTTTAAAGCACGACTACATAAACATTTAATATTACAATTACAAACAGTTTATCAATATGGTACATTGAACTAAAAAAAGTACATAAATTTATATATAAATCATACAAAAACAGTAAATTACATACAACGCATTTCCATCATCGGAAGGCATATTTATTATTTATAATATATCTTATATTGTCAATTAAACCATAAGTTCTCGCCGGATTGATGGGCAAAGAGCGAACATTTTTTACAGCACAAAATTCGAAAAAATTAATTTGAATTGAAAGCATGAAGTAATTTGCAAGAAATAAAAGGCGGAATATTATGCAGAAAAGATAATGAGAACGTAAACGCAGTTTTCATGAAAGTTTCATAGAACTTAACTTAATTTTTTTATGAAATTATTATAATAATTATTACATATTTTAAAATAAAAGCAAATTTCTGCAGGAGAAGTCTATGAAGGTGACGTAACTTAACATTTTATGATTATTATTATGATTATTATTACTATTATTATTATATTATTTTAATGCTTCTAGAAACTTGTCCCCAAAAACATAAACAACTTTTATATTTAGTGTCGAGTTTTATTAGTTTAGTATCAAGTTTTTAGACTCGTTCAAATGATGATGCCCCGCCACTTTCATCCATACGTAGGTATTTTGTTACTACGAGTATCGCAACGAAAAGAAAATTGACAAAGATCTGTGCGCCTTTGTATCTTCTGTGGCAGTATTTCAACTAGCGCTTCACTAACTTTATCGCGATCTCGACCGGTCGGTCGGTCGGTCGTTGGCTCGGTCAAAAAATAGTCCCAAGTAGTCCGAAGCGATGCCAAACGCTCAAATTTAATCTTTTCCCGGATTTCGTATACTTTCTTTCTTGTTCTTATCTTCTGCTCCGAGTCAAATGACCCCAAGTCTTTGGGGCAAAGCTCAATGTTCAGCCGGTTTGAAATTACTGAGAGTCGATCAGATTGTCTGCAAATCGGCGTGTCTGTCTTTGAATAATTTAACGAAATGTGTATGCGTTTTATTTGCTTCGTGGTTTGGTTTTTTAGGGATGAAAATGTCTTCTTTTTAGGGTCTAATGGGCTTTTCTTTTCTGGTAGAAAAATGCGAATTTTTCAACTTATTTTCACTTCTAATTATTATTTTATTGGATACTAAATTTATTAAATTTTAATTATTTTTATTATTTACCTTAATCCATGTAAATCTTTTGTTAGCGGTAACCAGTGGCCAACAAAAATAAGCGCACCGCGTGCATGGTTACTCATGTCCGTTTCGAGCTGTTCTTTTTGGGCGTCTGCGATGGCATTACAAGTACGTTGTCGCCTGTAAGACGTACGTAGTCGTACGTACCATAAGACGTAGGTACTTAAAGCGTTGAAATTGACTTCTTGTCGCGCCTCGTTCAGCAACACGTTGTGGGCGTCAACGGCCAGTTTGGCACTATTTATAGCACTGAAAAACAACCGCTTGGCCCCCGCTACCGCCGGAGGGCAGCGCGCTCAGCGAAGAACTTCGCGGAGTTAAATTATTACCGGCGTGCATGATAAACAGCGCGCCGGTACGTGGCGTTGCATGTGATTCTGTCATGTCTTATTTCGAAAGTTCTCCGCGGCGCGGTCAATCAGTGAGTGCTACGACGACGACGACGACGACGCTGACGACAACGATGGCGACCGCGATGACGATGACGATAACGATAATGATGACTGCCATCCCGGCACCAGGTACCCGGGCACTATTATAAATCGTTGTCGAAATAAAGCACTCTTTGTCACATTTTGCGTTTCTTGGCTTTTGCTTTTCTTAACTTTTCTGCAATCGAAAGTAACATGAGCAGAAAATTAAACAGTCCTACGGTCGAACATTAATTTTCACCGACGTTGACATTATTGTTGTTGGAATCGTGGAAAAGCTGTATTGTCAATTTTTCTTTGTGAAACCTACATATTTTTCTCTCTTTGACAGTACATATTTCAGAAAAGGCTTTACGAAATACCCTAAAAAAGGGGCTGGCGGGAGTGGGGGCGGGTTGCTAAAAAGCCATATATTATTAATTTTTTCTTATTGAGATTATTCAGATTTTAATCTCGATTTTCTCGAGATTCTGATGTGATCAGAGAATTATTATTTAACGCGATTAATTTTTAACGCCAAAAATAGTTATGATTTAATGCAAAAATTGCTAAAGACAACTCATTTTAATGCGTTAAATAAGTGCGTAAAATCATATCCGGAAAAATGTTAACAGATTGTTTCTTTGTTTCTGTGAAAAAAAAGCAATTTCATGGAGTTATTTTTATTATTTATTATTTTTTTGATTTGTAAACTTTTTTACAAACTTCTACTTTTTTCAATTTAAGTTTTGATCAGTTAAGAGACCATCATGGTTTTAATTATAAGTCGAAGAACAGACGTTATTAATCAAATGATTCATACGACAAATTATAATGCATTCAGCACACATATCAATAAGTTTCTCGACACAATCAAACGATCACACAACCAGCCTACACAACTTCCTTTCGTTAAATAAAGCTGTTCTTTTTCTTTTGCTGCATTTTTAATTTTTCTTCTTTTAACTTGCTGATAAGTAGTTTGATATATTGAATGGCGTGACGAGTCATTACATTTGTAGTCACTTAAAAAGCAATAAAGTGAGTGCAATCAAGCAACCAACCAACCAACCAACCAACCAACCAACCCACCGAGCAACCGAGCAGCCGAGTCCAGCTCATGCACCAGAAAATCGCAGACGGCGAATTGTAAAAACCATGGCATGACATTTCGTTTCATTTCAGCGTCGTTATGAAGAACAGAAACCACAACAAAATTAAAAAAATATTGTTTTTGTGGAGAGTTTTACGTTCTTAGTATTGTGGTTGTTGTTGTTGTTTAACTACATTAAATTGCTTAATTTAATAACGATACTAAGACAATGACTACCGACAACAAATGCAAATGGTGCTAAGGAAGAACAAGAAAGGAAACAATACGACAACGTTGTCTTTCTGAAAGAGAAATGATAAATTATGAATGACGAAGACAGCAATCAAATAATTTTATACTCTACAATGCGAGATGCAAAAACGAAGGCAATAGTGCGGTAAGAGGGGGGGGGGGGGGAGATGTGGGAAGGCGGATGGAAAGCGTTCGTGTGGCGCCTGAAAAAAGTGTGAAATCTCATTCGACTGGCCGTTTATACGCCTCTCGGTTTGATTTGTACGCCTGTTTTTTGTTTGTCAGTTTAGTCACTTTGTCGGTCCGTCTGGTCTCCTCCTGTGCCGCTCTATCCCCCCTCCCCCCTCCCAGCCTTCTTCAATCTCTTTGCTTTCAGTTGTTCCGAGTGATCCACAGCCAGCGGCGGCAACTCATCATTTTGCCAACATTTCAAAAGTAATTTTCTTCTTACAATCGCACTGGACTCAATATGGACTGGGCCGCACTGGACCGACCGAACCATTCATTTAATTGATTATTTTGGAAATCATTTTTTGAATATTTTTTTGTGCTTGTTCAATTTACGAGTATCATTCAGTTGATTTCATGGCCAATTTTTAGAAAATATATACTTAAGTTCTTTTTTACTTTTTTACTTTTTCAATTTTTTTTTTTTTTTTTTTTATGTTCCGTCTCTTTTGATTTAGTGTGAATTTTTTTATTATTAGATATTATTATTAATGAATTTTTTTGCTATTGTTGTTGTTTTTTTTTTTTTGGTCTTTTTTATTCATATTATTTTTCACAAATAGCGCATTAGATTAATTTATCGCTTTGTCTGAGTATTTTGAAATCTTCATTTTTATTCGAATAATTTTTTATAATTTTTATTATTTTTGTTGTGCGTTTTGTTGCTTTTATTTTGTTTGTTTTTAGATATTTTTTTGAAATTGCCATTTGAGATTTTTGTGTGGGTTTTTTGATGACTGTTCTTTGCACTCGAAAAATTTTAACTTGATTTTAAGTGGTTTTTTTCAGGTACGAAAATTAAAAAGTGGGAGGAGGAGGAGAAGAAGAGAAGATAGAGGAGAAGAAGATCACATTTTATTCTTTGATATTCAGCACATTTAGTCTTTTTTTCAGTAAAGAGACCACGACCCGTCTCTCTGTCATGTTTGCAAAGTAATTAAGTACATCATAAAATTACTAGAAGAGTAACGGGACGAAGACGTCGACTATGACTGCATGCTCTTCAGGCCGTAAGTTAGCTTGTTCCTCTTAATTTTAACTGTTTAATTAATTTGCGAACACACATTGAGAGTGCTCCGAGAGTAAGTGTGAAAAAAATTAATAACATCAGGTGCACAAGTACACGCGGTACTCGTCGCCAGCACCAGAACGGCACCACGATCAGCCATCGGTAAAAACCAAAACCAGCGCATCGCGCATCGCGACGATCGCGTCAATCGATGATA
Source organism: Conops quadrifasciatus (assembly GCA_949752815.1). Taxonomy (NCBI): domain Eukaryota; kingdom Metazoa; phylum Arthropoda; class Insecta; order Diptera; family Conopidae; genus Conops; species Conops quadrifasciatus. The sequence goes on along the minus strand of OX457078.1, from coordinate 15,024,352 downwards.
ATGATGATGACTGCCATTGAGCATAATTGCGCACACTAACCATGATTGCTTTTAGGATGTCTTGGATTGTACTTGTTGTTGATGTTGTTATAGTCTTTGCTACGCTCAACAAGCGTCACATGCAAACTGCTACTGGCGTGCTACTTGCTGCATGTGCTTCACGCAACACGCGATCAATGCCGGCCGGCATCGTCGGACATTCCGGTTGGTGTAACCGGCCGTTAAAAGTTTAATGGCAAACTTCGCTGTTGACTGTTGCTGGTTGGTTTTTGCTGTTTTTGTTGTTGTTGTTGTTGTTGTTTTTTATATTGTTGCTGTTAAAGGCTATGCTTGCAGTCTTTTGACTTCGCCCAAGTGATGATAATTGCTTTAAAATGTTTCTTCACAGGAGCAGCAAAACAACAACAACAACAACAACAATAACAACAACAACAACAACAACAACATCAACAGTAATAATAATAATAATAATAATAATAAGTGGCAGTTAAGTAATTGTTTGAATTTTTTCTTCATTAAACTCGGTTTCATTTCAATACGATTTTCCTCTGATGGCGTTGCAGGATATGATTATATAAAGGAACCTACTGACGTTGTTGCAGCAACCTGTTTTTTTCGGAAATTAAATATAAAGTGGAAAACAACAGCAGCAACAACAGCCACAACAACAACAACAACAAACGCTTTTAAATTAAAGTATAGAAAATTACAGACGCAAAGAAATCAACGCATGCAAAAAGTATCACGATGATGATGAGGATGATAATTATGATTTCTTTTAATAAAAAATGTTTAAAATCAGGTTTCATGTTTTCTTCTTTGTTCTTTTCTTTTTGTTGTGACTTGATTTTTTTTTTTTTAGCTACATTTCATTAAAAACATTAAAAGCAAAATTGAAAAATAATAATCATTCTGAGAAATTAAACGAGGCCGTTACGAAAAAGTCACAATTTATAAGAGAGAGAGAGAGAGAGAGAGAGAGAGAGAGAGAGAGAGAGAGAGAAAGGAACAAACCAGCTGCTTTAAAAGAAAATTACCTGGCAGCACCAGGTTGAATCTTTTAGCAGCATCATCGCCATTATCATGCCGAACACGGACCGATGATGGCCCTCATCAAAAACATTAAATGGATTTTTATTTTAATTATTTTTTATTTTTTTTATATTAATTTTTTTTTTTTTTTGCGCTCCACCAAAAAATATAGTAATTTGATGCTTTGAAATTTTTATTTCCGCTTAAATTTTGGAAAGTTCTTTATTAAATTTTAGGCTTCTTGTAAGGAAATGATCATGGTGATGAGTTAACCTCAAATTTAGCATAAAATGCTAGATGGATTCGATGGTTTTTGTTGATGTTGAGTTAGGACTATACTGAAGATACAAAAGCACAAATAAAACCTATTAATTTCTTAAGCGATCTGCAAGACTTTCACTTACTGTTAAAAAAAATATATGTTTTTTAATGAGTTCAATGATTTTTATTTTAATTTTTAAATACTTAAAAACACTTATTCTGGCTTTCGAAAAAAAAAAAAAAAAAAAAAAAAATTAAAAAAAAAGAAACTTGAAAATTAAAAAAAATAATAATAGGAAAAAAAAATTTTTCTGAATATTATTAGATAATTTTTGATTAACGGTTAAATAAAAGCTATTAGTAAATTTTTTTTAACGACCGCAGTTAAGTTTTCTCTATAAAAATTATGTTGTTGTTTCTCTTCTTCTACAATAGTTTTTATTGAAAATATGATGCGTTAAGAAATAATCTTACAATTACGTTCTTCAGGTTAGTTAAAAAATTATTTAATAAAATAGTTAATAATAGTTAATAAATAATAATAGTTAAATAGTTAATAATAATAATAATAATAATAATAATAATAATAATAATAATAATAATAATAATAATAATAATAATAATAATAATAATAAAAAAGTTAGTTAATAAAATTTGTTGAACTTGTCCCATAAACGATTTGGAAGTTAGGATGTGTGTACATGTACTTTACGGGTGTGTGTGTGTGCTTTTTAATCAGACGACCATAAAGCAAGTCACACACAAGCCAACAACAAGCAACATGCAACATGCATGCAATACGATACGATATCCGCATAACAATCAACCAACAACAGAGCACCGGAGTAAAGAGCACCAGAAACTTTAAAAAAGAAAATGAACGTATACGAAAAGCAGCGAATAAATTTCAGAAACCACAAAAAGTAAATCCATTTCAGTTACCTGCAGCTCTCCTCCAACTGACCTCACGATAGAAGTACGGATGAATGTGGAAGGCGAGTGAAGGATGGAGGGGAAGGGTGGCGGCGGAGGGTGGGACAGTGGGTATACGGCAAAGAAGTCCGGTCGGCGATCAACAGGGAAAGGCATTAAAGGAGACAAAAACGACCAACAAGAACCTCTAGAAGACCAACAAAGTTAAGAAGTTAAGGAATTTCTCTACCTAAAGTTTATGCAACAACAAAACAGACACAGCGAGCCGCCCAAGGTATCTACATACACATGGCTATGGATACTCGTCCATATATAGTATATACATATAGTTGCCATAGTGAATATGCTGCGGCCCACGTTTTCGCTCTCAGCTGCTAAAAGCAATACAACGACAACAACAAAAAACCAGCAAATAGTGATTTTTTGCTTGTTTTTTTTTTGGTTTTGTTTTTGTAATATTTGACTGCATTCAAATCTGAAGCCACAGTCACAGTCACGGTCGCCGCAGCAGCAGTAGCGGCAGTTCAACCACCGCGCCGACATTGACTACAACAACAACAACGAGGCTGAAGTGTCCCAACCCTTCGAAAGCGTGGATGCATTCTGAGGCAGAATCAAAATGCAAGAATGCTTCATCTTGTAAGATTTAAGATTGTCAACCATGTTTTTATTGCTCACTTTAATCGCGCTCGCAACGACGACGACCTCGTTGGCCATGTCGTGATCGTTACTTATGTTAGACGGTCGGAGAAAGAGAGAGAGCGCAACATATGCATAAGTACACTACTCGTTACTTTGTTTGTGATCTCATCGTACTCATTCGTTCGTAGTTTTTGGTAACCGGTTCTTTGATTTTCAGCCATCATTTTCTGTTTTGGGGCAACAAAAGACTTAAGATCGACCAATATTTTTCGATTAGTAGTTTTTTAAATCATTTCTAATTTACATTATTATCGTCTTTTTTTGAAAAAAATTAGATATAAAGCTAAAAAAAAGGAGTTCACAGAAAAATAAACAAAAAAGAAATTGGAGATTATATGAATTTTATTTAAATTTAAAGAAATATATAATTTCCTTCACTAAAAAGTTAAAAAAAGGGAAAGTAAATTAAGAGAAAGTAAAATATGCACAAATTATAAAAATTAAAAATTAATTTTCTTCGATCTTTGAGAGCTTTAATAAATATTAACTATAAATAAAGCATTATTTTAAATAAATTCACCGCAATTTCATTATTTCAAACAGAATGAAAAAAGCAATCACAGAAAACTTTGCACCCAAGAATATTCTTATATATTGTACAAGAAGAAAGTATGTATGTATTTGTTTAACAAAAAGTATTCGCTGCAGCAACAAGCATTCATTGTCGCAACACTAACAAGTGGCAACGTCTGGTATAATGGTCTTGCCAGGAACTGTCAAGTTATTTTACTGTTCTCATGCGTCATGCCTTGATCTGAGCTGCTGCACCGCAAGATTTCGCCGTACTCCGAAAAGCCACAATTTCCTTCCACGAGCATGTTCCTGCATACGATTGCGTCTGACTCGCGTCTTCGTTGGCGGCTTATCTCGATTGCGATAAATGTGCCGATAAAGCTTGGCAGCATCTGCCTGCTGGCGAGCAACTAAAAAGGATGAACGAACAACCATTTTTGTTTATTTAGGTGTAAGCAGTCGGTTCGTTCGAAATGGTTGTGTCACCTTTTCTTAAGTCATGCGGTTCGCTTTTGGGTTATTATCATTCGCAGAAAAGAGCAGCGAGAGCAACATCTAATCGGCAGCGTCTGATGAGATGAAGGACAACAACAACAAGAGCAAAACTATCAGTCTCAATATGACTAAAATATATGTAACAGTTAAAATAACAACAATAACAAACAGAGAAATTCATTTTGAAAGACCTTTTCCATAAGAAATATTCGCAGATTCTTGTAAAACAGTTTTAAAGACCTAAAAACATTCACTAAAGCGACTAAACGCGTTTATTTTTAGAATAAAAAGAGCTTCTTATGCATGCTTTTCTGCTTTTAATGAAATTATACAGTTATTTTAATAGTTAGCACGACATTAGATTAATCATCATAAACATTATTAAAAAATGTTTATTTTAAAATTCATATAAAAATTTTAAGAGATGGTTCATGGCACCAATGACGAAACGAAAGCTACTCAATGGATCTTCCCCAAAATTACTATATAAAAAAATGCGTGCATTATTTTTGGTATGAAAATCTAAATGAATTGTGAAATGATAAATATGAAAAATTACAAAATGATTGCAGAGAATGAAAAACAATAAGAATCGTAAGCGAAAACGCACTGATAATACAACGAACAAAAAATCAATAAAAAATGATTAAATTTGAAAAATGATCAAATCGTACATAAACTTATAAATTATATATGTATGTACGAGTACCTAATGATTTGTTCTAAAACATGAAATAAGTAATGATCATCATCTGCCATCGTCGTTAACTTGATTTACGAGTACACACCTGTTGATTTTATGATGATGTAACAGCAATAAAAGTCGACAACTGTATAAAAGTGCAACACGTTCGTACGTCGTAAAAGCACTGAATCGTCTTCGGTAAGTCGGTCAGAGTCTTTGAAGACGATTCTTTAGATCTGCTGGCATTTTGTGAGATTTTACGACTATTTAAACACTTTTTTCGCTGCTCTCCTTTTACACTCAAAAGGAGTGAACACATAGCAAAACAACAACAACCACAACATCAACGAGAACACATCTCATCATGAAGAAAATCTATAAAATGTTACTTAACGAGTGTGAAATTCGTCAGTGGCCATCGTTGGCTGTTTCATGAACGATAAACTCGTAAAATTAAACTACTATAAACACTTTTTAATGGTTTTTTAATAATTTTCCAAGACGTTCAAATTTTACGATATTTCTGGGGTTTATTCCGAGCGCGTGAGACATAAAACGTGTGTGGCACGGTACCTTAAGAGAAATCAACGCGGATCTGGAGCGGTCAAGGGTGGGGGTAGCGGTAGGGCTAGGGGGAAGGGCTGAAACTACTAGACCACTTGTAAATATGTTTGTTTATTTCTGGTTTATTTTGGTTGTTTTATTTTTTTTTTGGGGGAATCGTCGACGTCTCTAAAACTAAACAATTAAAATCGACATTCTGGCGCTGCCCGGTCAGGCGGGCCGACATTTGCTATGGATGATTGTAGAGTAACGAAACGACTCAACTCAAACCTACAAACAACTACAACAACGCTTGTATGCATGCCTTTGGTTTGATCAGTTCGCAGTTTATTCGATTTATGGCAACTTTTATGAATCGTAAACTGATTTTAACGATTTCAGGGTACATGAGTTTTATGATGTGTGCCGACTTTTATTTAATTATTGTATGTATTTGTAGGTAAGCAACAAGTGATGGATGGTTATACTCTATTTTCTTGTCGATCTGTTACAATCGCACAATCTCTTTCAAGGACTCATGTTTTACTGCAAGCGCCATCATAAAATAGTGACGACGTTGTTTCTAGTCATAAAAATATAATCAATATTAAGTGTATATTGATTAAGCAAACTCATTGATATATGAAATTCTGTTCTCTTCGGTTATACTTAATATATTTAAAAAGAATACAGAAGAGAATAGAATTTAATTAAACAAAGAATATTGTTTGTTATTAATTATGCCCGTGTTTTTGTTAATTTTTAAAGCTTCTCTACGAGTTGTTTGCTATCCATTCATTATTAGCACTCCATAGACAAGAAGATGATGCTGGAAACTACTTTATTATTATAACTTTTATAGGTTTTTTAACGAATCTGCTTAAGTTTATGGATATCTTTGATGTTTTGATAGCAGACCAACGATTCTCAAGGTTTCAAAATTCAATGTAAGTTTTAGGCTTACCAATTTTCCTCAATTTAAATTTTCTAAAATATTTTGATGAATGTTTTCGCTTCATAAAAGATAAGGTTGGCGATGCGCAGATGATTTTTCCGATCTATTTCTTTTCGATCTCGTTTTAAGCGCGTACCTGTCTCGACCGATAAAGTCTGCCTCGTGCTCGAATCTGTTTTATACTGAATGATAGTAACCTTTTAACTTCAAAAAACTAATAAACAATACAATTAACTTCGCTATTTTCAGTACATATATCGGTCTCACTGTGCAGAGATATTTTGAAAAAAATATTCAAACTTTTCAACGGAAATATTTTCGAGAATTTCTGCCGTTTTATATAAATTAGCGTTCTCTGATTTCACTTGGATTTTTATCATTTCAGGCTCGAACTCAATCACAATGAACTGATTTTCTTCATATCATTTATAATATTTTTCCATTTTATCCAATTTCAATAGAATTGAACTTCTGCCTAACCCTTTCGCGCAACCCTCGAGCTTACCCTTTGCCGCGCAAAAAAGGCGCAGACGAAGACGAAGGCGTCTTTGTCGTTCGTACCTCTCGCACTACAACGAACTAAGCACCCGCGTTGTCGACTTCAAACTGAGCATGTTTACAAACTCCGTGCAACGAACATATTTTTACCGACATTCGCAAAATGTGGCGGGCCAAATGGGTTTCTCGAAAGGATCCAGAAAAGAAAAAGAAAAAAACTAAAAATAACCGAAACCAACCAAAACAAGACGCAGTCAATTTGCGCGCTACTTTTTTATTTTTGGACAAGAAGCACCTTGGATTTCGAAAGGGTCATCATAAATCATAATTTTCAAAGAAAACCAAACAGAAAAATAACCATTTTTGAAAATAAAAAATCAAAATAAAAACCAAAAACACAAAAAATAAATACTATATGCGTACCTAAAAAATGCATACCGTGCAGAGCAAAACATTTCATTTCAGAGAAAGAAACTTTTTCACGGTCTTAAACCGTCATAAAATCAGGCCATGCCGAAACCACCACCAGGCAGGGCGTAGTTTGTTGAAAGAATGTCCGCTGCAGGACCTTGGCAAATTCAAAAATTTAAAAAATAGCTTCAAACTATGAACATTCAAGGTCAAATCTAAACGGCATAAACGTCGTCCTGCATTTAGTCGTTCGTCTAATGACAAGAGGTCCGGCAAAGGTTCTTTGTGGCATTATCTACATGGACTGAACTGAACTGAACGAAAGAACGAGTGCAGTTTTTTAACCTGCGTACGCTGCACGCTCGATGTTGACGATGACCTCGCCGTCGTCCTGTTACGCTCTCTGCACTTGCACTGCGTAGACAAAATGACGAAATTCCTCGATATGAACCAGACCAATTAATTTTTTTTCTGGACTAACTAAACAAGAAATGATCTCACTTGATGCTGCTGACCTTGCATTCATTTTTTGCGTCATATTTTTATGATGCATGGAATTTTTTAAATTACTGGCTGCACCTTGAACACTTCGCTGCTTGGATTTTTCTTCATAAAACAACTTCAATGACAAGTTATTAATTTTTATAAATATTTTGTATGTTCTCTTTTCATCTTTTAGTCTTTGGATTTTTTTCTTTCAAAAATCACAAGCAGGTGTAGAGATTTTTTAATGGATAGCAATTAAATTGATTGTAATTTTCAAGGTTGTGGCCTTTTTAGTGTCAGAATTTTTAGGTTTCAAGAAATGAAATAAATCATAACTATTGAAAATCTTATTTTCGGCTTGAAAACTAAAATTTGGCAGAAGCATTTAAGGTTTTCTTGGAGCATCATCGGTTTAGTTCAAAATATGTGTCTTTATTGAGCAGTTTCTCTAACAAAAAATCTCTAGAAAAAAAAGTGTGTCTCGTTTCTGATTTCGATTCCATCATTCATTCTCGAGTATCGGACCGTTTCGAGGTAATCGAAATTTTTTAGAAGGAATTATTTCTGAATACAAGGAATTATATATTCATAATCGTGTAAAATCTTTTTATAAAATATCGGAGAAATATACATATAGAGATTTCTGAGCACCTTTTGTCATCTTTTGGCCTCTTCTCGATTTCCTCTGCCCTCGTCACATTGTTCTATTGCATGCTGCTTAGGTTGGTGCTCATGCTATACGCTATGTACCTACTATGTTGCTATTGTTGGTGTTGTTATTATTGTTGCTGCGGTTAAAGCATCTGATTTATGCCGTGTTAAATGTAAATCACTATTTTATATGAAAAGCCCATTAAAAGCATGTACCAACATGATATGCTGCTGTTGTTGGTGTTGTTGATACCGCAAAATACGATACGATACCATCGAGTGAGTTCTGGGCTGGATTTGCAGAGTATAGATCGCTTGGAGCCACAGCCGCCACAGCCGCCGCTGCCACAAAATTCAATAGAGCACGAATGGAATCTGCATGGTCGCTTGTTAGTTGATGCTTGTTATTGTTGTTGTTGTTGTTGTTGTTGCTGTTGTTGGTGGTGGTGGTCAACATACTATGCTTAAGCACTTTTGATCCTAAATTTATGACACTCAAAGGTGTTGCATATTCTCTGCGTATGTTTTTAAAGCAACCTCGTTTCTATATTCTGCGTTCGTTCAGCGGTTCGGTTCTATAACAACGATTTTTATGGTGGTAAGTATATATGTACATATACTCGGATATACTCGGATATACATCCATACCATTTGCGTCATATGTTCTTACATGCTCTTTTATGTAGCTTGTTTTACCAGCAACAACAGTAAAGTTGTTATTGTTATTGTTATTGTTATTATTGTAATTGTTGTTGTTGTTGTTGTTGTTGTTATGCGCCAACCAAGTACGTAACAAGTATTTTATGTTATGTATTCATGTTTGCCAGCGTTATATCGTAGAATTAGTATGTGTTAGTGTGTTTGTGTGAGCATTAGCGATATACCGCAAAGCGCAGCTCTACAGAGTAACGTTCTTTTTAATGCTCTGCGGTGCATGAAAAACCCAAAAAAAAGAAACAAAAAACTTTAGTATTTAGCTATTATTTAAGGACGATAAAGTAATCTATTAAAACTTCGGCTAAAATCGCTAAAATGATTTTTTTCAAAACCAAAGCGAATAAATTAAGACATTTTTAATTTACAAAAGTGATGAGCTCATCAAATGGAATAATCGCCCTTTATTTATTTCTTTTGGAAATCTGTTGGCACATAATTTTTCAACGATATCAATTTTAAAGAAATAAATTTTTTTTTTTAATTTTTAAATTCGTTAAGTTGTTGCTTTTCAGCAGAACTAAAAAGAACAAAAAAAAAAAACCAAAAAAAAAACAAAAAAACTCTGACTAAATTTAATTGCTTTATTTGTATGAAGCTTTCATTTATCTTTTAGCAAAATTATTGGCTCACAGAAAGACAAAGATACTAATTTTCAAAAAAAAATAAATGTATTTAAGTCTTTATTGTATTAATAAATTAAACAACAAAACAAAATTTGAATAAAGTAACAATGGTTTCTGCCGAAGAAGCTCTTCATAAAAGCATATCTCAGTTTTAGTACGTTTCCGTTAGATTGTTTCCGTTAATGAATATATCGATATATCGATAAATATCATTGGAATGTACATATTTAAGTAGTCCCTGGATAAAAGCCAATAAATATATTGAAAATAACAATAGAAGAAACCATCATTAAGAAAATTTAATTTGTCAGTATTTGCATTTGTTTTGCGGAAAAAGTAATAGATTTAGGGTTTTAAATTTAAATATTTATTTTTATTTGAAATGTAAATTATGTTATTCTTTAAATCAACACAACCAGAGAGTTTAAAGCTTGTAGCGCATTCATTTTTTTTCTTTAAAGGACTTTTAAAATTTTAAAAATTTTTAGATTAATTTGTTTTGTTTAATATAGTATAAAACAAAAATATTAAAAATTTGAAAAATTTCTGTTTCATAGAAATTTAAATTAAATTACTAATATCGTAATTAGGTCAATAAAATTCAATCAACGGGGTCGACAAACGTGCTAACGAATATTAAGAAATAGCTCTAAAAACTATTTTGAGAGCAATTTGCTCAAATTGTGCCTAACTTCGAAATCAAAGGGGCTTTTTAATAACTTGCAAATAAAACTTAAAAATTTTTTAATGAATTCATTGACGCATGATGGTCTCCTGATAAATTTTTACTGATTTATTTCATCCTTAAAAGACTTTCGTTTAACAAAGAATCTTATAAAAACGCACCAAAGGCTATAAATTACAATTTTTAGCACTTAAACAAAATCGATCAAATCAAAGTATGTACTTTTTTGTTTGAATAAAGAACTGCATTTTTTCCAGCTCTCTGCCTTGTTAAAAACATTGAATCAGGGTTGCGTCGAATGAGGTCCAGCCCTCTCTGTCTCTCTCTCTCTTTTTGCAATATGAATTGCATGCTATAATCGTGTAGCCATACTGTTCTTTTATTTATTATTGATTTATTGAACGAATTGAAATTAACTTACGACAACGCATAATAACTCATTTAACGCGCGTAACGTGCAGCGAATAATAATTATGCAAATTTTATGAACCACATAAAAATTCAGATATTTTATAAAAATGGTTGTTTCGTTTTTATTTTTTTATTAAAGAACAGTATCCATCCTGAGTAAAAGCGACCCATCATCATCAGCGCGGTGGCGCCTTTGAAAGGCGACGTTTTTCATGAAAGGCGAATGCACGCGCGGGCATGTAAAACCTACTTTTACCACTGCCACTGCCTGCCATCCACCCCACAACAACAACAACAACAAGACCAACAACAAAATTGAATTGATAAACGCGAATTTTAAGGAATTTGCATACCGCAAATTAAAATAAAATCGACAAGAAGATAAAAAGAGAGAGACAGAGGGAGAGAGGTTTCATTTTAAAATTGGGCTTTCCTTTGCTGAAAAGAGAAAATGGACTGACTAAGGAGAGCCCGCAAGGGTTGGCCCTTACAAGAATGAAATGACCTTTTTATTATTTATTTATTTTATTTTTTTTGGAAAACATAAAAAATAAATAAATATAAATAATGACTTTGGTGGAATTTATTTTTGTGAACTTTTAAAATTTTCTCATTTAACAATTTTTTTGTTTTAATTAAAAAATGAAATTTATTCATGCAGATGAATATGAAATATTGTTGATGCTGTTGTTACCATTGTTGTTGTTGTTGTTGTTGTTGTTGTTGTTCTTTTTGTTGTATTGCATTTAAATTTATTCTTATTTTACAATGCTGCCAGATTTATTCATTACATTTGTGGTATCCGTGGCAGAAGCCATTTTTTTTTTTGGTCAATTATAATTGAATTTTTATAAGAACAGTTTTTATTTTAATTTGCTGCACTCGTAAATAATTTTTGTTAAATTTTTCCGACGCAACAGCGCGATCAGATAAAATATTTAATTGAAATTGTTATTTATGATGGCGATTTTTTCAGCTCGCTTCAGCTGAGGCGATCGCTGCTGCAGCAGCCGGCCACTGCACGCTTCAGCCATTTCAGACACTTACGCCCCTCAGCCCCTCCCACACGCAATCAAAACTGAAAATGTTTTTTTAATTGTAAAAGACATAAGAAAAGCAAGAAAAAAATGTATGTACATGAACATAGACAAGCACAACAACAACAACAAAAACAACAACAACAACAACGACAATGAATTTACTGCAGCCATCGCAAAGTCTATACGAATTTTCTACAATACTTGTCGTCTGGATGCTCCTGCTGCTGCCGCTGCTGCTGCGGCGGTGCTGCTGCTGTTGGTGGTGCTTGTGATCCTGAACCGACCGGGACCGTGGGTAGCAGCAACAATGTTCCGTGTAACTGCTGCGTCGTCCCTCGCATGAATCCGAAATGGGCTTGATTTACGCCCACTTTCTGCTTACAAGATCTCATCTTACCAAAGGGTAAGAGATTCTTACCAAAGACGTCGTCGTCGTGCACCTTCTTCTGCTTCCTCCACTACTGCTGCTTGTTGTTGTTGTTGTTGTTGTTGTTGTTGTTGTTGTTGTTGTGAGTTGGGAGTCCAGGTATTCACTGTGCAGCGTTTATTTTTATAACTAAATTATACATGCTTCGTTTGGAGTGTTCGTATAGTTTGGTCCGCAGCTTCAGCTTACCGCTTCCCGGTTCCCGGTTGCGGACCTCCACCGCGCGAGATGCTTAAATAAATTTGAGGCGATTCGAGGAGCGCGAAACCATAAACAGCTTTTATGGCGCTCTACTGGATTATGGCTTAGCTTGTCGTCTTCCTTCTCATCCTCTTCGGAGGGTTGAAGCGATGGATGGCCCGAAAGAAGGCTTAGATAGAATAGACGTTGTATTGCAATCTGCTATGAACGAGACGAGAAAATTCTCGTTCTTGTCTAGAATTTTAAGGTGAGATTTTGGACCGAAACAAACGCTTCCAGAAAACCCCGAGAGAGGCGGAGTTTTTCAGTCGAGATCAAATCCGTGAACGAGATCATCAAAATGTCGCTTATAAGATTGCTTTTTTGAGAAAGCGACGAAAATTTATTTTGTCACTGCTACCGATATTAAAATTATTTTAGTTAGATGTTAAATGTTAGTACATTCGTAAAGATTTAGATAACACAAAAACTCAATTCTATACAAAGTATTTTACAGTATTTTACAAAAAGAGTATTTTACAAAAAAAAAAAATACTGCTCGAAATTAATGGGTTTCTTGCTCGTAGATAACTTTTATATTTTTTTTTTCGATTCAAAACCTTCGGTGGTTGCAAGAGATTTAACGATGCCATGCCAACAACTACCAACAACAACAAATTATGAGCACCTTGGCGCTTTTCTCTCTCATAGCGCTGATTTTTCAAAAATAACTTGCAAATTTTTTATGAAAAGCGTTGCCCTCCAACGCTCGCTCCAACGAATGCAAAAACGTAAACGCAATTAATTAAGAACTCATTGCTTTTACAGCAACATATCGCAGTTTTTTTGTTGTTGCTGCTTTGGCTGCTGTTCTTAGTTTGTTGTTGCATTTGTAGTAGTTAAACATGAATTAAGCAACACGCGTGTTTAGCATGACTTATTCAATGCTAATGGCGTTAAAAAGAAAAATCGAGAACGAGAAAAAAATTATTCTAATTTGCCAATTATTACTTGTTTAATTGCTGTGACTACATTCGCTACCAGCAGCAGCAACGGCCTGCTATTGGTGCTAGTTGTTGTTGTCGCTGCTGTTGCTTCCGTCCGGGGCTTTCTCTACTTGGACGTTTGCTGTTGGTTCCTCTGCTGCTGCTGCTGCTTCTGTAGTAATTAGTTTCGTATCACGTGTTGCATTGCAATCGACCACTATCGCTGCTGTTCTCTGTTCTCTTGTTGTTGTTACTGTTTCTTATCAGCGCGAAAATCTCAATCTACTCTGATAAATTTTAATGAACAAGCCTAGCGTTTTATTTGAATAATTTTTGCTATGAAAATTTGAATAAAAAAAATAAATTGCATTCGTTACATTATTTTTTATATAATTATAAAAAATTGAGTTTAATAAAATGTTAAAGTTATTTAAAATGCAATTAAAATTATTCAAAATGCTTTTAAATTTTAAAATATTCAAGCACACATTTAAAGTAAAAACAAACGCGCTTTTAAAAAAAAATCTCAATCATAAATTTTTTCTACAAAATATTAATTTTTTAATAAAATTTTCTATCATAATTTTATGATATTTAAATAATTTTTTTCGACCAAATAACTTCAAGCGTCGCAAAATGAATGAATAAAAAAGGAAAAACCAAAAATTTAAAAATTATAAAATTATCCTGAAAAATAATTAAAATTAAAGCAAATCATTCGTAGTCCTGCCCCGAATTTAGTTCCATTCGGTTTTTTTAATTTACAAAAGCCGATTTGATTTTTTTATTGTTGGCGTAATGCGCTTCCGCTCTCTCTTAATAGCCATTTTATATTGCCAAGTACTGAGCTCAATCAAGATAACAGCCTCAGAGGCTGCGCTTATGGTCATCAATTACCGTCCGGTGGTAGGTATAAGTTCTGGCGCGGTGCGCGGCGCGGCGCGTTGCAGCACATAATCATTAGTGCGATGATGCAGAGCCAAAATCAGCTTTTAGTCGATATGATGCGTCAGTGTTGGCAAAGCCTACAACGACTACAACAACAACAACAACGCCATAATTCCACGGATCCACTCTGGCTAATTTTAGCAGCTAATCTTTGCATTGCGTACGACCGACCGCCCGACCGACCGCCTGATGGTCCTTTCGCGGCCGCAACGGATGAAGCAACGTGGTTTTTATGCCAATGCCGCTAAATATTTATGAGAATGATTTGGCTGCTTCGAAATTAGGCGATTCTGGGCAAGGGGCCAACATGGGTGCAGCTGACTCCATGGAGCGTTTGTTGAACTTATGTTCTGTTGAAATTTAGCAACTTAAAAATCATGCATAAATTTTGAGGAAAAGTTCCGTTCGAATTTGTCGAGGAAGGAGCGGGGTGGGGGAGCGGTGGGGGTGGGTTGGAGGAATTTCTCTTTGAACAACTCTTCCACTTACGCCGAGAATCAATAGCATTTCCTCTGTGATGTTCTTATCTCTCGAAATGTGTTTAATTAGAAAGCAACCCCTACACACCACACCCCCTTTAAAAATCCCTCCAAAATTCACATCGAAATGCGTCGCACCTTCACACACACACACACACACACTCCCACTCAAGAACATAAACACCTATGTATGTATATACTCCCCGAATTTCATAATCTTAAGCATTTCACAGCGCAACCCTTTTGAATGACTACCCTTTGCTTTGGTTTAACCCTTGCGTAGCGTTTCTGTTAAGCTTTCATTGATATTCAAGGCTTAAGAATTTCATGAACTTTATGTCTGTACCACCGTCGTCCGTCTGTCCATTCTTCCCATGCGTCTGTCCATTATTCGCTCCGTTTGCGAAATATCTCGAGCCTTTCTCATCCAACCAAAGTGTTTTGTTGGTTGGTTCGTTGCTGGTTCGCTGGTATTTGATGTACGTTCCAACCATTTTATGTGGTGTCTATAGCGGCTTAGAGGACCCTTGGGAAGTGCCACAAAATACTTTTATCATTTTTAATCATCAACACTGGAGATGATGAAAGTTTGGGATTAAAAAAGTGTGTATAAAGTAGCCTTTTCCACTAGAGAGCCCTTTGAGAGGGATGTTGATTTTATGACCGGTTTTGCCGGAGCGTCCTGAGCACTTTACCCCTTTTTTACTGAAATGATTTTTGGTGTTTATTTCTCTTTTGGTGTTCAGGTGTTTCTTTAGGTTTACAATGACCGTCGCATTCATCAGACATTTCCAAAAAGCTTCAATGAAGAAATCTCTTTATTTTCTTGTTGGTTGACCCTTTTTTCGTTGCCGAATAGTCTTGTATTTTATAATCTAAAGTATCGTATAGTCTACGATCTAAACAGTTTCCTCTTCTCCGAAAGAAAAGGAAAATGTCCGACTGGACAAATCCTACGGAAAACTTCAGAGAACCGTGATAAATGGCTGAAAGCCACACCTTAAAAGGAAAGATTTTTATAAATTTTTAGTAGTTTAAAATCGAAAGAATTATAATAAATTGGTATGATCCGGAAACTTGGAAGAATGTTATGAACCATCTTGCAATTCTTTCCTTTCAAAGACTCTCAAAAAGTCCATACAAATAAAATGTCAGCCAAAAGAGAAAGCCAAAGAGTAAAAATTCAACAAGTTCAGGCATTTTTCTCAATTATGAATACAAAAGAAAAAGAATCCAATTGAATTGATGAAAAATTCATGACATTCGAAATGCGGTAATAAATCAAGTGAACCGTAAGCAAACCGTTCGATCGATCGATCCTTCTGTTCTGAATCCAGAACGGTGTACATGAATATTTGAAGCATTTATTCATTCGTGTCTCGCATCTCATGCAGTTGCCATGGCCACGCATATTGAACTGACATTGGTGGTGGTCGGTCGGTGCCTTCTAACAATGGTCACTTCCCACCATTGCCGCCAAACACCAACAATTTAACAACAATGGCCCTAAAAGACCAAAACCATGCAAAAAAATGCTTGCCAAATTGCTCCGCGCAGTTGAGCTGCTGACCAAAAAGCTCGCTCATGGTTAATGCATGATTTAAACATAATTCGTTTGGTAGCGAACCGATGGCTCTTAATGCATTTGGTTCCCATCCATCCACCATCCGTCCTCGCTCTGTGTTTGTCGTTCCATATTTTCCTTCCTTAATCTTCCTCTATTTTTGCAACTTTACAGCGTTCCATTTGCCAAAGGAGACAATACAAGCGCGTCCCTTTTGTTGGCAACGCATCAACACGCCATTTAATGCAGCATTCGCATTGCTGCGGACATCATTTGGCCATTTCAGCGTTGGCCATTAATGGCGATCTGGCAATTTGGGAGCAATTCCTTTGTTCGTCACCGCAGCCTCTTCAAACGAACAAAGACAAACGCTGGAAATTTTGTTATTGTTCGGAAAGGTTTCTTGGTTGAAACTATAAGAGCGAAAATCCTTTTGGAATCCTATGAATTTGAGATGAATCGAATCAATTCTTTTTCGGGTCAAGTTTTGGTAAAAACTGCAAACTGTTGTTTGGTCCGTTGAGTTCGGTTTGAGATTGACGTATGTGAAGCATTTTTATAGGAAAAACGGGGCATATGCCTTTTTCCTTTATGCCTTGAAATGCTTTTTCTTACCGTTTTTTTCCTAACCTCAAAACCTCAATCCTTTCTCAAGACAATACTTCAAAGAAATACAATTTAAAAAAATAAGAAAATTTATGTGATGTTGGTATAGAAAGAAGTCCGAAAAATTTTAATGGTTAATCCTTTCAGACGCAATGAAATGAAAAGATTCTTCATTCTTTAGATAAAACGATCGTCATCATCATCATCATCAACGCTTTCTGATGGCGGTAGTGCAAAATCTTTGAAAACAAACAAAAAAAAAAACAACAAAATCTGATGGATATTATATTGGTCGGAAAGAATTTAAAAGCTCTGCAAAAGAGCCTGCGTCTTTTCCGAGATTTCTGCCTACACTTTTTCCAATTTGACAAAAACAGCATCAAATAAATAAGAAATTTTTGGTCGCAACGAACGAACTCCAGCCGCGGCAGAGCGTGAATAAGCAAAATATTGCTGGTAACTCAGAAACTGTGCAATTTATTGCGCACATCGATTTCGTTCAAAATGAACATTTTTAATTTTTTCACTTCAATTTTCTTTTCTGTTCTTTTGTTCTGCCGCTGACGCACTCGATAACAATTTTTTTTTTGTACTTTGGAGAGAGTAGTGGTGGGGGGTTAAAGCAACAACAATGTACAACGAAGTGAAGCTGCGTCTTTGCTGTCGAGGCTGCAGGCTCCACAAAAATCGCTGTGTCTCGGCCATAGAGACTTTATCGTTCACCTCGAACGTGCGTCGTTGGTTGGTCTTACCTAAACTTACCTACGTAATTTACTGTTATTTGCATTTAAACAAATAAAGAATTTTGTGTCTTAATCTTTTGACTCGCGTTCGAATTCGACGGCGCTCTCTGCTGTCGCTGTTTGTGTTGCTGCTGCTGCTGCTGCTGCAGCTGCTGCGAAGCGTACAGTTTGGGGCGGCTCGTGTCTGTGGTGGTCACTATTTATGGAGGCGACGTGCGTTGCTTGGCGTCGCAAAGCAGTCAAACGGTGTCGTTTCGTTTCGTCCTCTTCTGTCTTCTTCCGCGTTAAGCCGTGCTCTGAGCAGAATCCACGCTGCCTTTGCCTTCATGTACGACGGCCAAAGGATCGCAAGGATTAAAATTTATTTCTTTATTTGCATATTTCAAGAGGGTCGTTTGTCTCTCGCCGCGACTAGTGGCAGCGGTCGCGTTGCTGTCGCTGAAGCGACAATACAAACAAATCTAAACGTTCAATAACATTCAGCATTTCCGCTGATTCCGAGTTTTTGTTTGTGCGTTTGTCTGTCTCTCCGTTCCACCGTGTGGCCCTCTGACCGTCAGACCGTCAGACCGCGCCTCCACCAGCCAGTATGTGTGTCTTGCTTGTTGCCAGCGACATGAGACCGCAGCGTTCAAGACGCGAAAGCAATTTTATGAACTTCGTGCCGTTTTTGCCATAGATCAGAATATTCCTTTTTTTAATTTAAGCGAAAACGAAACTAAAGCTAGTCGGAGGATGGCGCGGTGTGACGGTGCGAAGGCGGTTAAGGAGCGAGGGGTGAGTTATCGATTTTTATATGACCCCAAGTAGCGCATCAATTTCACATTGCGATACATTAGCCAGTTTTGTCTACGCGCGTTATTCCTTTTTACATTTTTCGTTTTTATTGCCCCGTTGTTTTCGTTGTTGTTGTTGTTGTTGCTGTTGTTGTTGTTCTCGTTGTTGTTGTTGTTATTGTTGTTGTTCGCTTGTCCTTCTGCAATAAATTCCTTTAATTTCGCCATAACTTGCAAGATATTTTAATTAAATAAAATCTCAACGTTCGGAAATGCCGCGACGGTGTAGGTTGCTGTTGTTGCCCTTGCTGTCATTCTCTTTCTTGCAACTAATAACTTTTTGTCACCATCGCTGTCCTCGTTGTTGTTGTTGTTGTTTTTCTTATCTGATTTCGCTCCATTAATTTTTCGTTGCTGCGTTCTTTCATCATTGTTTTAAATTAACTTCTCGGACTTGATTCTTTGTTTTCGCGCTAACAAGAATAAGATATTGTTTATAATTTAATTAAAATTTGTAGCATACTAATTTATTTACTAACTTAGTCGGTTAACAGTTTTTGGGTTTCGAAAAGTTTCGTAAATAAAACAATACTTTTTGAAAATTGATTCAAAAATTATTCAATTTCCAAAATAATTAAACAGTTTCAAAATAATTAATTTCCAAAATAATGGTTTCCAAAATACCATTTTATTCTTTTAATTTATTCCTTTTAATTTATTTTAAATAAGGAGAAAACCTATACCCAACACCGACCGATGTATATACAATGAAATATCGTAGTGTAAAATGCATTACCCGAAGAAAGTAGTTAAAATAACTACAAAAATTGTGAGTTGACTATAAAAATAGTTATAATAACTAAGCAAATTATAACTTTAATGTGAAAAAAGTAAATATAATTATTGAAATTTTTAAGTCAATTATAAAATATCAATTTTACTATCGAAACTGTTAACTAACTGTAAAAATCACACAACCAACTCTTTAAAATTGTAAAAATAGCCCTTAAAATTTTGAGCTAAATTAAAAAGTTGTGTAATGAACTATAAAAAAAATAATTTTAATGTAAAAATAGTTACAATAACTATGAAAATGGTAAGTTAACTGTAAAAATAGTTAAAATAACTATCAAAATGATAACTTCACTGTAAATAATAGTAACTATAAAAATTAAAAAAAAAAAATAACAGGTAAGGATTTTAAAAATAACTATAAAAATTTTAAAAGTAACTATACAAATTTAAAGTTAATCTTATAATAGTAAAAATTACTATTACCCAAAACTTATAACTTACTATAAATATAATAAAAATAACTCCTTAAAACTGTAAAAATGGCCTTGAAAACTGTCAGTGAAATTAAAAAAATTGTGGAATAACATATAAAAAATGTATAAAAAATTTAGTTTAAATGTAAAAATAATTCAAATAACTACCAAATCTATAAGTTAACTGTAAAGATAGTAGAATTATACACTTGTAATTAACTGAGGGAATAGTCAAATAAACGAACTGACTGACAGTTCATATGTGATTTCTTTCAAAGTGCCTCGACTGACATTTTGAAGATTTTAGAAAATTTAAAATTCATCAGCTTGGTTCCATTTATCAAAGTTAAATAAGCTTAAGCGTCTACTATGATAATGATGTCGACTTTTAGTATTACCGTTACTGATATTTGTAAAGTTTTTTTTACTATATTCAATAATTTTAGTGTTGATGTAACAAAAATGAAAAGAAAGGAATCGTACAATAAATTATTGTTATCATGTTTACTGAATATAAATCAGTTAGTTAGTTGGTTCTGGTTGAATGACAAAAGCAAAGTAAAAGAAAAACCAACGGAATGTTACACGACTAAAAACAGCGCCACCACCGACGACCGCGCTCATCACCAACAACGAAAAATATTTGTCAACATTACGAGGCTCCTCGTAAGCATAAATAAGCATAGTGAAACTTTTAGTCCACAGATATTCCGGGCTAGTGTTGGTATAGCATTGCATGGTTGAGGACACAGTCCAAGGACTGCTACAAAAAAGCTGCTATTTCAACCAGAATAATAACTAAAATAACAACTAATAAAGTGTTTTTAATTATGTTTGCTGTCGTGTTGCTGTTGCTTCTGGTTTTGCCGTAATTTTATTAATGTGACAACTTTTTCACCTGAAAGTTGTTGAATGGAAAGTCGCCATTACTTTGTCGCCTGGCCGTTGGTAGCTACTCTTTCTCTTCAATTATCGCTATCTTCATAATGAATCTGAAGTCATAAATTTGTATCACATGCCGGTAACCACATCGGAACCGGTATTTGAGTACGTGCGAACGGCGCTTTTGCAAGCAAATAGAAATGCAAAAGGACAACTTCTGACCATTTGATTTCCAGAAAAAATTTCCAGCCTGAATTTTAAAGCTTCAAACAATTAAAGCAAGTAAAAATGGATAAAAACATAGTATACTATGAAAAACTGAGGGGACCGAAAGAGAGAGAGAGAGAGAAAGAAAGTGCAGGCACAAAGGGTTTATTCACCAACATCGAAAAACATTAAACACCGATTGTGCTCGTCGGTCGCAGTGAAGCCAACAATAAATTTGAAATTCGAATTTCTGCTCCATGAATTCCGTTTCCATTAATTCCGCAAGATTAAGCCGCTGTTGCTGCGGCTGTCGCTGCCGCTGCCTCAGCTTATGGTCAACCTCGGTGGCAGCACCATCTAGCAGCGAGTAGCCGTATTAAAACGCAACTGCCCCGTCCCCAAAAACCATCAAAGCAACGTGTATTGTCACCCGTTTGGGGGGAAAGAGTCTCTGTGGAGGCTCTCAGGTCAACGAGAGCGTGCGTGCATACAAAGGTGTTGTTGGTTTGAGTGCGTAGCAACAACATCAGGTTTTTGAGTAAAAAACTTTGGCTATTGCCAGAGAGTAAGCAAGAAGCTATCGAACAAAGCAGTGTTCGGCGGTTAAGGTTGATGCTGGAAGAAGGAAAAATGAAGAAGGAGGAGAAGTCACACGCGAAAGAACAAGTTTTTTAAGCATTAGGCACACACAAGGAGCGGCTCATTTTCAATCGGTATCCACAACTTTAGGGCTCTAAAATTGTTTGCTTTTTTTTTAAAAGTTCTTTCGGCTCCGAAACGTTAAACTCTTTAAATTATTACAAAAAATATAGTAAATATCACAATAACATTTTTAGTATTGGGTTTTTTCCCAATTATGGTAAATAATACCAAAACAATTTACCGAAAAGACAACTTCTGAAAAGAATATCGTTTGATGGCGCATTCATTCATTAATTTTCATTTCATTTTTATTTCAATTTTATTCAGTTTCCGGATTTAAACATTTTTATTCCTTCCGATTAATCGGAAGCAGTAAAAATTACGGGTTTTTCTTCGGTCTAGTGGACGCGTTAGTTTAAGGAAATTCGGGTTTTTACGCCATAACTACTATCATTAAATTAATTTTTCTCTGAGAAAGTTGTTGTCATTGAAAACATTTTTCTTCATTTTGTAAAAGTTTACAAAGTTCAATAAATTTTGTGTGATGGTTATAGTAATGCCAAAAAATTTATTTCGCACAAATAAAAGTTTTTACAAAAATCTTTAAAAGTGACTGCATTACACCAATCTTATGTATCTTTACATATCTTTAAAATAATGACGAATGTCATTACTATATGATTAAAAGAATATAATGCATACACTTCAGTAATTTCTTTGTAGTTGTTAAGAAAACAAATACCTATCGAGAGAGTAATAAATATGGTCGCTAGAGATTTAATAAACACTTACGTCAATCATTACACGAAAATAATAGTCAAACTTGTATTGAACGATTTCAATTGGAGTATAAACATAATAAACACACGCCTGTCTATGACACTTTCCACCATTGAATAGACATCACTAACCCCATCATCACCCTTGTCATTGTCACCCCCGTCACCACGGGCAACATACATACTCGTATACATATCTGCCGCCAACATCATCACCATCCTCATCATTGTTACGACCGTCAAAGTAATGGCTGCTTCCTGTAGCTGCCATTGCTGGCTGCATCTCATTCACAATTTTTTTTTACAATCTTTGTTGTTCCCTGTTTTCTGTAAACAAATATTTACTGCTCAATAAAAGGCATTACGGAGAGTGCAGCCGGCTGGAACTTTACTAAGGAATAGATTTTCATCACTGTCAGTGCGGAAAATTAAACAAACAGCCAACAGTCTCCGGCTCCGGCTTCGTCTCTGTCTCCGTCTGAGTAACAGTCAAAATCGTACTCACAACTCCAAGGCCCATACAGTCAACCCACCGACTGACAGGTCGGACGCATCCGACATTCTGTTCATTCGCGAGCGTCATAAGAATATCGATTTTACAGCGCCACGTTAAACGTCCTTCTCTACGCTCATCCACCACCGACCACTATCTCTACGCTTACACCACTTCAATCTCACCATCCCCATCGGCATTACCCTCCCTCGTCTCGATGCGCTCTCACGCTCTCTTGGTTCATTCGCGAGCTGGCAGGATTTCCTGCCAGGCGTCGAATTGGAAAGTATTCTGTTTACTTTGTTGCTTTTTTCTCGTTTTGGAAATAATACTTTGAAATCCGATCAAGGGTCAACCCTATAGAGTTGTTTTTGTTACCTCAGTCATTGGAATGGTTGAAAGAGAGGCAAAGAGAGCAAATAGACTTGAACCCAGACACAGTGAGAGAAATTCATAAAATATTTAGTTTTCGACGGAGAATGTTTAATATATAAAATCCTCCTAAAAAGAAAAAGAATTATTGTAAATAAATTAATAATAACGCCATTGTAAAAATACATACATAAAATAAATAATAAAAATTTATACAAAATTTGAAAAAAATTATTTAAAGCAAAATAATTAAGTTCTTTTATTTAAAAAATTCCTTTTCACGAAAGTCTTTAATATTTGCGAATAGTTCTTTAAACTTAAAGCAATATTCAGGCGCGTTAAAAATGCATTAAAACCACAAAATTAACGCAATTTATTGTGTAAATGATATATAAAGTAAAATTTTTTAAAAGCCTTATAATAAACCCTTTGAACATCCGCAGATCTATGAAGGAATATTTTATTATTGGATATTTTAAATATAGTTTTTACAAATTTTTTATTATTTAAGTGAAACTTAATAACTTTCTTAAAAATTATGGATTTATTTTATTTTACTTTACTTTTAAAATAGATTTTTCTTATGTTCATTACAGTTAATAGTTATTTTCAGTGTACTCGTAGCAACAAAAACTACGAAACGCCAACATTGTGTCTGTTTTGAGCGACTGACAGACTTCCTTCCTGCCTGGCAATCACCGCCCCACCGACAGTCACCGTGACACCACGATGACGTGTATTTGTTAGTTAGTTTGGGTGTTTGTTTGTTTGTTTTCTTGCTACGATATCGCGGCACTTTCAGCTGCACTTCCTTCCTTCCTTCCTTCCATACTCTCTTCCTTTCCGCACTTTGGTAGTAATAACATCAATGGCCATGATCATGAATCACAAGACAGGCCGTAAGTCTGTCGGCAGATAAAGCTATTACGAGTACTGTGCCGGAGCGTTGTTGGTTGGCGATGGCGGCGCGCCGCGCTCGTTGGATACTTCTCAGATTAAAGTATAAATCCTTCCGTGGCTTTGGTTGGATTGCAAACCGACAATATCGTCGTACCACCATCGCGCGATGCGACCACCATCACGAACAGCGGGTGGTGTGGCGTGACTGTGGCGACCGGTGGTGGCCGGGGGTGACGGTTGCGCCACACCGCTTCATCAGCCATCATGAATACTCGACCCAAATGAGTTTCTGAGGGTGTTTTGATGGTTGTCAAGTGGGTTGAATGCGATTCGTTGGGTTCGTTCTTTGCTGGGATGTACATACACGCGCGTGTGTGTGTGTGTGCGCGCTTCTGTTTGTATAGAGATATTGAATAAATCCCATTTTATCGTTTATTTTAATTTTTTCTAAGTATAAAATATTTGCTGCTGGAGCCAGAAAGGAGTGAAGAGAGAGAGAGAGAAAAAGCGGGAGAGATAAGTCTACGGTTTTGTTGGGTATAGCTTTTTTATTATCTTAAGTATTTTATCAGAAAAGCCTTTTCCTTAAACATTTCAAGCATTTTGAAAACTATTTAAGATTTTACTATATTAACGGAGGTTACTTAAAACAGTGTAATGGAAATTAGGCGCCAAAATGGCGAAAAGGTGAAAAAGTAACCGACGTTCTATCAACAGACCACAAAAAAATCATATAAAACTTGAATATTTCTTGAGGTGAAACTTTAAGTTTCGTTAGACTTTCCATTTTTATCTTCATATGAGACCAGTCGGTCAGCTGGACCGAGAAAAATACAAGTTGGTAGAACTTTGTATATCCCAAATTCTTCTAATTCGGGCTATCGACGATACTTTTTCGTTTAGGTCTCCAAGAAGTTCATCCAGGTGATTTCTTGCCCTTTAATACATGAACAATTACAACAACAACAATAATAACAACATTGTACCAACAAAAAAACAACAACAACAACAATATTTTCAATCCAATGCGCACAATTTAATGTTGCATTTTATCGTCTAGGCACACGCTCCTTGACAGGAGCGACCAACCAACGCCGGCCGGCCAGGCGACCAGCCAACCAACCAACAGCCAACAGCCAACAGCCACCTGCCACCAGCCTCGGTAGAGAAATTATTTTTTCTCCGTCAAAATCCGGTTCAAGAGTCGAGAAGTTCGAAGAATCTTTTTCGACTTCGATACATAAAAAATTCTTTATGGCTGATCCACTTAAGAAAATGACACTTAGAGTCATCATTACAAGCATTTTTAGTGCAATAAAGGCACAGCTTGCACGTAGTTTCGGCAATTCATTTTATCCCTGTTGATAGTCTTTATGGTTCCCTGATTTCAGGCGGCCCGAGGTAGCTTCTGCGTCCGGCTTAGAAGAGAAGTTAGAGAAAATGTTTTTATTTAGTCAACTTTGATGAGCCTCGAGTAAATCGAGGGGTTGATGAAGAGGGTTTGTTTGGTGGATTGTTGGTGGGTCGGTGACTACTTTGTTTTTGTTTTGCGAACGAGTATTTTTATTTTCCCTTTTCGTTTTGGTTTTGGTTTGCGTTAAGCAACAACATTTTCGCTGGTACGGAGATAATGATAAGTATAATGATAATGATAATGATAATGATAATGATAATGATAATGATAATGATAATGATAATGATAATGATAATGATAACGATAATAATAACGATAATGAAGAATAACTGTATCAATGTTAGCAATGAAGTTGATTTTGGTAACAACAATGAGTTTGAAAACACCTGATGATGAGGTCATTGAGGTCATTGCAAAGGCCTCGTGAAATAATCTTAGGTCATAATGATTTTTTAAAACCCCGAAAATGGCTGCGTATTTTCTTACCTCCCTCTCTCTCTCTCTCTCTCTCTCTTTCTCCCTAATGCATATTATTTCAATAAACAATTCTATCTCTTTCAATTTATCTGAAGCTTTTGTAGCTTTTGAAGCTGTAGTGATGTTATTATTATTGTTGTCGTTGTTGTTGTTGTTGTGGTTGTTGTTATTGCATCAACTGCCGATATTAAATGTGAAAATTGAGTGCTGTTTCTGCAATCAAATGAGTCTGTTATCGGTTTTTCTTATGCCGCCATAGTAAATATTGTCGTTCGTTTTCCCAGCAGCTTTCGGCACCAGACAGTTGCTAACATAATGTACACCATCATCGTCATCATCATCATCATCATCATCATCATCATCATCATCATCATTATCATTGTCATCGACAGTGAACATATTCAAAAACATGTTAATAGAATGCGTGCAGAATTGTTTTTATTGCTTCAACGGAACAATAAAGGATCCCTTTTTCAGTTTCTTTCCGTTCGAATGTAATCATCGATGTCGAGTGGATTTTATATAACGAAAATAAACATTAGAAATCGAGCGTGTTACGGTACATTGACGCCATTACAAACTCATTTGCATACGTACGTATGTACATATTTATAGTCAATATAGAGAAACTATGTAATTTCAAGAGTCATGGCTTGACTTTTGATTAGATTTTGTAAATTGAAAATAATGAATGAAAACGAATGACAGTGTTGAATCAAAAATCACATTTTTCAAGATTTTCATATTAAAAAAGTGTTTGAATTCAACATTTTAACTTAACAATAGAAAAAAAACAAAAAAAAATCATCATTTTCCACAAAAGATTTTACAAATTGAATGGTCCTAATAATGCTTTCTTCGTTTTTCTCAAGGCTCTCTCGAGAATTCTAAATAAATACATAATAATAAGTAATTTGCCAGAGTACCTACGGCCTCCCGAAAGTCACGAAAAAGTTTACGACTCTTTCGAATCATTAACGGTTCATTCCAAGCCGCGGAGGCGGACAAAGAGCAAAGTAAATGTTGCTTTCTATAAAATTGGCAAAAACAATCATAACTTAATCGTAACAATGGAGAGAATAAGAAACCCGCTCGATTGTTGCTGGCATTACTAGAGCGCTGTCTAGACACTTGCCCTCCGGGGACCATAACAAAAATTAAGTAACGAAATTATGTTATAACCGCCTCGACGCAAACGGACCGGAATAAGCGAAAGAAATTTTAATATTTTCACAATAGTTTTCACATTCTCATATACATGCTTTCAGTAAGAGAGGCAGGGAAGAGAGGGCGGCACAGAGCCCTTCCAACGTTTCTCAGTCAATGGTCTGGTCCATTCAGCGGGGAGAAATCAATTGTTATACGAGTATATCGTAATTTGAAAGAAATTCCCAACGTAGTAATTTTCGGAATGCGGCACAAACTAACCAAGCGGGCCACTTGCAGCTTCCTAGCATTGGGAGGACTTACAGAGCGGGCGTCCTGCAAGCAGCTAAGTTCTCTTTGGCTCGTTGGTTGGTCTGTGACGGTGTCCGTGGCCGTGGCCATGTCCGTAACGGCGTCTGTGCACGTTGCCAGTGTACAAATCATTCGGGCTTCATTTGCGCTGCATTAAATGCTACAAAATATGAACCCATTTGAAAGACATTAAAATAACTAGAATTGCAAGAGCAAGCTATAACTCGCAACAACAATAACAGTAACGAAAATAAACACCCAAAGTTTTTGAAGTCCTGAATGATGAAGAAAATGAGAAAAACTTACAAAGAAACTCAGGAAGAAAACTGAGGAAACTAAAAAGAAGTTATAGAAAAAATAAGAAGACGAACAAAAAAAAAAGTAGAAAGCTCTGAGAAAGTATATACATACATACATATATCTCTTTTATGGAGCAGCGTAGGTAAAATATATTACAAAAATGCCATTAACTTGATCATAACCATAACTCGTCTATGCTGCTTCTGCTTCCTTCCGAGTTTCTCCTTCACCACGCGCACGAAGCTATGGTATAAAAATGGCTTCATATCCTTCGTACTTCTCGCATGCCCGCAGCAAAGAAACAGACGATAAAATAGCTTTAAGAAAACTCATAAAATTGCGAAAATAACTTTCAAGGTTCTTTTGGAATTTTTTCAGCAAAACAATAACAACATTTTCCTCGCTCTCAAAGAAAAAAGAAAGCGGAAAGCAAAAAAATTGAACAAAAAACAATCTTGCAAAATTATTATTATCATCCCAAAAATAAATGATTATCATCTTCCCGAAATAAAATCTCTTCTTGGCTGATCGTCTCTAACGCATTCAATCCGAGCGACATTTTGGAAGCGGCGGACTTCAAAAAACAGACCACAGCAACAAAACTCAAATTCGATTGAATTTTCGATGAATTCGTTGAATTTTGCAAGCTGGCGACTTTTTGGCAACGATGATATAAATTTCCATTTTAATGTGTTTTTATTTTAATAATGAGCCGTTTTAATGAGTTCGATTCTTGTCGAAACCGCACTGATTAGTATCGACGTGAATTCTTTTCTTATTTTTTCTTTAATTTATTAATAAGTTTTTAATTTGCCGCGTAACCGTTAAATTAGCCAAAAAATATTGGCCCATAAAATGGCTACTTGATTGAAATTTTTGCCTGTTTTAGTGTTCATTAAAGAGCCATTAAATTGTGCTTGTTTTCGATAAAAATCGAAGCTACCGAGTGGCCTGTCATTGGTCCATTTGAATAACTGCGTAATTAAGGAAATTAAATCAATGATTTTGAATTGAATTTTTCAACAACGATTTGATTTTTAATATTTTTTAAATAAGCGAAATATTGCTTTCTTGTTGAATTAGTATGCATTTATTTATATAATAAAAAACATAACAATAATAATAATTTATTAATATATTATAAAAATTTCATTAATTTGCTACGAGTTTGGTTATTTTTCTTTTTTTTTTTTTTAAATTTTTTTTGTTTTTGCTGAAAAAAGAGTTTGTCATTGAGTATAAAAAAAATAAAAAAAGATTTAATAAGTGAAGGTTTTTTATATAAATCATTGTATGACCTCCGCGAGATGTTTCTTCTTTTGGAGAATTGTGATCAGATAGATCGCATTTTGACTGCACAATTTTTGGACTAATGGACTATATTAAATGTAACCCTTCCCTTCCTTCCTTCCTTCCTTCCTTCCTTAATTGTGTTGTCTTTTTCACGTGATCAGTATTTTTATTTATACATAAACGTATGTACGAGTACATATGTATATAACTTTTTTTTATCTTTCAGACGATTAATGATAAAAGTTTTTCGAAAATATTATAATTAAAACCTCAGAAACCACAAAAAAATAAAAATTTAGAAATTTATCCCATAAATAGAACCCTTTTCTTCCCTTCATTTCACTTCTCTTCACTGCACCTTCCAAAACTTTCTAAATTTCAGACCTTATTAAAATAATGAAGCCTTAATATTTCATGTTATTCGATCTCATTAACTAATTGAAAAAGAAGTTCTAAAAAACAAAACAATGAAATTGTTAATTTTTATTAGATTTCAATCTGCTTTATCAATATTCAACAGGGCATGAAATCATCATCCAACGCTGGAGGTCTTTATTCAAGACCTCTAGAGTCTCTTTTTAGTGAAGAAACGGCTGAAGAAAACAACCACCACAACACGGCGATTCCGACCATTTCGTGATAGTAGTCAAAAGCAGCCATTAAAGTGAACATTAAAGTGAATTATTGACCTGAACGATGCAGCATGGCCGTATGCCGTCATCGTTGTCATCGTCGTGGTTGTCTTTCAGGCAGGCCAAACTGGAGCCAAGCAGCACAACCACGCCTCAAGCGCACTGATGTTCGACGAAAGGTAAACGCCTCAAAACTCACAAGACGAACCAATAGCAACAAGCAACTCTCTTGCAATTCTCGTTATACGAATAAATGCAGATCGCTGAAGTGATCAGAAACTGGATTGAGAGAGCAAAAGCAAAGGAAAAAAAATACCAAAAATTTGTTAATTAAAGAAATGATCTTTAAGAGCAGTAGAAGCAAAACTGGTAAAAAAACTGATAGTAATAAATAAGAGACGATTGTGTTTCTCATAAGAAATGTTGTTAATAATTCATTAAAAAGAAGAAGAAGAAGAAGAAGAAGAAGAAGAAGAAGAGAAAGAAGAAGCAACAATATGAGAAGATCGCTATATAATGCTGTTAGTGTCGGTCACAAGAAACAAAGCCTGCAATGATTAAGCTGACAATGAAATTTATTACCTTGACATGATCTGAGATCGGCTGCTGGGTACAGCGAATACCGCTTTCTATACCTTTTGTGACTTGTGATATGATATGTTTTTGTTGTTGTTTTTTGCATTTTTCGTGGTACCTGTTTTTTTCTTCTTTTTTTCGGATGCTTTGAAACATTTTAATTTTCAACCAACCAATAAAATTAAATGCTACAGCTGTCGTAAACTAAATGAAAGCAGGTTAGAAACTCTGAACCAAAAGGTGCTACTTTCTTTCCCCCGCTCTTATTCTTCTTCTACATCTTCATAATGTTAATTAAGTAGTTTTTGGGAAGCTGTTTCTCTTTCTGTGATGCTACATTATTAAAATTTATGATATTCTTATGCTGAAGAATTTATTTTGGATGCGTCATTCATTTTATTCGATTTTTTTATAGAACACTTTTTAATTCGCTAAATTTAAAAAATTTAGGTTTCTAGGAGAATAAAATAATGTACAAATGAAAAGGTTTTTAAGAGAAATTCGGATTTGATGAAAGTTTTCAAAACTTACCTAAATATAAAAAAACAAATAGAGAAAATATTAAATAGTTTAAATAATTTCCGGTAATTTAAATAGAATAGTTTCAGTATTATAGAAAAGTTTAAACCAACCTCAATGATTTGATTTTGCGTTAATACAATTCATATTCATACCGCAAAGGATTTATACTCTATAAACAACACCTCTTGAAAATTGTCCATGTATGTTAAAAAGCATTTGCAAGAGCCAAATAAAGTACACTTAACCAACTACCGCACTCACTACCTCCCGTTTCAACTGACGAGTAAGTCCTCACCGATACGACTGCTCATGCCAGACATGCCGAGACGTAATCCATGACCATTTAATATCACAACTCGGCATTTTAATGCGTCCATTAGGCGTCCCTCATCAACATCATCGGCATATCAGGAAACACGAAACACGAAACGCATGCCGCTTAGACCGGCTCGTAGATCTCTTTAATACCTTTTTGAATGCATGTGGGGGAGAACCTTCTGGTCAACAGTGGAGCAAGAGCATTTAGAAGGGCGGCAGGAATGAAAGAGGGTGAGGAGGTGTTCATATATGTATGAAACGTCAGTTGTTGGAGGTTATCAAATGAACGCGATGGCATCTGAACATGTAAAAGCCTAGATTCACTCACTAAAGATATGAGAATATACCACACGGCACGGTACGGTATGGTATGCTATGGTGGAGCATGGTATGGTATAGTATGGCATGGTATGATGTGGTGTGGTATGTTGAGGCACGTTACGGTAATCTAACGATGCCGAGTACACAAATGGAAAATTTTCGCTCGAGGGTCTGTTGAATAATAACTGCCAGCCAGCAGAGGCAATAGCCGACAGTCTATGCGGTCGATGATAATGGTTCATGACAACCGCTCGGATTAGTTGCACAGGATTTATAGTGATGACCTTTCCATCGCCGCCAGGCGAGATGGTAATCTTTGAGAGCTTAACACTTGCCAACGGCGCCGCGGCGTATGATTGTTACCACAAAAAACAAAAGAAAAGCGACAGGCGAATTTTATGATTTTTATAATATCGTATTTGCATAGATAACCTTTAGTAATAATCTTTAAATTTATCACAGGAAAATTGTGTGTGCCTTTTTTTTAAGCCATGTATTCATTTTCGTAAATGTTGCTCGAGGACTGTGTCTTCCGTCTGTTGGTTTTCAGGAGTCAGCGTTGATTAAAGTATATAAAAAAGTTTATGATATTCATAATAATAACTTTCGAATAATTTCTTTATAAAACAAGGCAACGTTTCTTGTCTGAATTGAGAGCTTACAGCACGAGCACTTTTTGTGTACTCGTTCGGCTCATTCCACACACTCGTATTCAATGGTATCAGCATCTATCACAACAACAACAAAAAACAGCACCAGCAGCCGCTTTTATCCACTAAAATTGAAGTGTATTAAGAAACGAAAAATTAAATTTTATCGTCCACCAACGAAACGGTCTCCTGCGGGGCGTATTAAATTGACCCTTTTATGATGTCAGCCCACGGCATGACAATGCATGGACCGACCGAAGGACCGATACAATGCAACAATGTTTGTTTTTATATTGGACATTATTAAAACAGAAAAACACACGGTCACCGGGAACGGGAAAAGTGTCACCGGGATATAAAGAGAGAGTTCGGGGGAACAAGGCGTAGAGGAAAGGCTGACTGACTGCGTTGTTGGTTGGTTCTGCGTTCTCCGTACAGCAGCGCACTAACGAGTTGAAAAACCGAGCAAAAAACTTCTCAACATTCTCTGCCGAACATGCCGAACATTCCTGAAATGCATTTTCCCGGCTGATGTACCATCCCTGCACCGTGGAATCATGCATTTTTTGCTGCAAACACATGCGGCGCATCAGAGACTGCGTAAAAAACAAGAACCTTTTTCAACAACAAACCTTTTTTTATGATTTCAAAATATTTTTCATTAAAAAATAGAAAGATGTGTTGGCCGAAAGAGCGGAGCAGGGACGCAAAATATGTACGCACAGTTGATACAGTGGAATTTCTCAGTCTAATTGCTTTCACATTGAGTGTACGTGCGACTGTTTTGTCACCGGTGTTTTATTGAAGTCATAAATTATGTGGAAAAATGGCAAAGAGAGAGACTACTCTGAGACTTCGCATGCCCGCATGTTGACCAAAAAACAAACATCTAACATCAAAGTCTTAGCTTTGGATGTACGACAATACCTTTGAAAGTGGAAGCTGTTGTCGCATCCACATCCGCAGCGACAGCGACAGCAAGCGCTCAAATGGACTGAAACACATTTTGCAAACTGATTTTAAATGTTTGTCTGTCCCTCTCCAGAGGCAATGAATTTAGTGCATGGCCCTTTTCATTTAAGGCTAAATATTTTGTTAATCTCTGAAGTGCAGTCACTGGACTGGACTGTGCACCGAGCACCGTGCACCGACCACCGAGCATCAAAGTACGTTGTGCCAAGTCTCGCAATTAAGTGAACATTATAGCTATTAACTGAATTGACATTTATGATGTGTAGTCGGCGTCAATGTTGCTTCTGCTTTTATTGTGATGTACGAGTCCGTTGTTGTTGTTGTTGTTGTTGTTGCTGTTGTTCACTCTTGGTAAATGCCGATCCAGCCGCTCCATGGTCATCGGTCCCAGCCTGAACTGAACGCATCAAATATGCATGAGTCGACGCTTTGGTCCGCTTTCTCATCTTCTTGCTGTTCTTCAACTTTGTTACAACAACAACAACAACAACAACAACAATAACAACAAGTATCACATACCAGTATTACATACACATTATCGCTTTTAATGGATGCTTTAATTTAGCTTACATGGCTCTTAACCAGACAGACAACTAGCTATACCGCCTGGACCAACCGCCCCCCCCCCTTTCGTGTATCTGTCTGCCCATTTGCCCGCCTGCTCTTGTGCCCTGACTGAAGACCGGGTGGATGTTGTTATGGTCTGCTTTAGTCTCGTGAAACCGTTCACGGAGTACTCTTTATTTGCTGCGTCTGCTGCTCTGCGTATCGAGTATTCTGCGTTATTAAGTGCAAAATTAGAGTTTATTGCAAATTGCTTTTTGCGCCACGGTGCAATATTTATTTGTCTACGCATTTTCATATGTACACGCACGGAGACGATTGAGGGTGGACCACTCTCGTGGGTTGGGCATTCCTGCTTCTGCGATTTTATGAACTTTCTTAAACTAAAGAAAGCAAAAACTATGTAGAAAAAAAAAAGATTGGAAAAGCGTATAAAAGTAAATTGAATGTTTCAGCTAAACTTTTATAAAGACCTTATTTATTCCTTACAGAGTTATTCGAAAGTACCTTCAGTATGTTGAATGCGAATATCTCTCAAACGCCATGTTTGTCTCTTGTCAGTGTTTTTTATTTTGAGCCTACAGAGGCAGACAATTTTAATAATGAAGAATACAGAGCGCATTAAATATATAAAAAATTTATTTAATAAATTAGTATTCAATGAAACAACAAATTACTGAAAAGTATTCCCTGAAGAAAAAAAAAATTTTGCAGAAAAATGAAGCAATAGAAACATAAGATTTGGTTTTGCTGAAATCGTTTTTACTATCAATTGTTACCCTTTATCATCACGTCATAAATAAGCAGAGAAGTATCTGTATCGTCTCACGTTGTATATAAACGCTTTTAATACTTTCAACCCTTTTTCGAAAAAATTTGTGGGTCTCCGGAGGCTTTAAAGTGCTTCCATTTTAATTTCGTTTTCAATGGATTTGATAATCAGACCGGGCGCGATGGCCATTGTCCTTGACGCCCCTCAGTCTTTCACTCCACCAGCCAACAACAACTTCTTGCCACAAAAGCGTACACTTCCGCTTGAAAATCATATAATTTTATTGCGAGTGCTGTTGATTTTGTTATGTATATGTTGTTGTTGTTGTTGTTGTTATGGACCATGTGAAAGGTTGTTAAATTTTATTTGAAACCTGAAACTGAATATACTCGTACAATGGCGTTGTTATATTTGGAAGTTGTGTAAAGCGTATCGGAAAACAATGTCTGGTCTTCAGCAGAATAAACAGTTAAAACTTTGGCCAATACTGACTATCACACCAGCAACAACAACAATACTCAGATTTGAATAGCAAAACAACAGCACTGAACCGAAAGTGGTCTACGGTGAATGAATGAATGAATGAATAAACGAATGAAGGAATCTGCATGGTTCAGAAATTTGATACCAATCTAATAATGTTTGGATACTGCCATACTGCGTCTATTTTTGTGGCGAAGAAGTGGTAGAGAGGAAAGTGTTTGTTTGGTGATGAAAATGTATAACTGCAGCGGCTATGTCGCGTCGTCGTTTATCGTGTGTAACGCAGATCGACTTCTATACAATTTCGTCCTCTTTTGTTCATGTTTTCTGAGCCAACAAGTTTTTGTTCCTCGGGGAGAAATTTACATTTGCATAACATTGCTCTGGTAATGGATTTTTGCAGTTGCTTTGTATTCATTTAATTAAAACCGGGGGAAGCCCTGAAATGGCGAAATGAAAGGAAATTAATGCGATTTTGTGTTGAAAACATTTCGAAAATTAAAGCTTGGAATGCGATAAAAAACAGTAGGGAAAGCTTAATCCATATCCGTAATCCTTACCATGCCATTCAGCCCTCCCTCCCTCCCTCCCTCCCCTCCATTCCTCCCTCCCTTCCTTCCCATGAGAAGTTGCTAAACCATAAGAAAACAGCACTTGTTATGACTTTATCATCAGTTAAATCAAATATAATTTTTTCCCCACTTTTTGGCCCACATAATAATAATGAAAATATATTAATAAAAATTAATAAAACTTAAATGAAATGCTCCAGTTTTCAGCGTCACCATATTTTCAATGTCAATGTCGATGCTTCTCATCGCGAAAATCACATCGTTTTACTTAAGTTTTACGACTAGTTAAATACTCTTTAGCCGACAACGTCGTCATCTTCATGTTCATAAGCGTTGTTATCGTTATCATGATCATCATCTCCATCGCCATCGCCATCGCCATCGCCATCGCCATTTCCATTTTGATGCCTGTTGATGATGTTTTGTTAGCATCAGAGACTGTGAGTCGGTCTTCAGAGTCATTCACTAATTTACGACCACTAAAAGTAACGAGCTATGAAGTCATAAACGATACACTTGTTTTTGTTTTTTACATTTTTCACTAACTATTTCCTTTTTCTACTTGAATTTGTTCAATTTGTCTGAGAAATCTTTGATCGTCGGTCGGTCGAAAGTAAAAGAGTGAGAGGAAAAGTTGCTTCGTTTCAATTTTTATGAGTTTTACGAGAATCTGTCGTAAAATGTTTGTAAAACACTGAATGAATAGCTTAAATTTAATTTGTTAGACGTTTTGAAGAAAAATTAAAGTGAAAGTTGGTGAAATAAAATTAAAATAAACAAACAATCAAACAATTGGTTAAGAATTGAAACAAACTTTCTTCAGCACATTTCGAACTCTTTTCGAATGAAATTTGAGATTTTTATGAATCTACCTTCCAAAATCTTTAGGAGATATGAGTACATGGTATAAAAAAGCCATCACAAAAAAGAGACATTTTTAAATTTTTAAATTAAAATCTTAATTTTATTGACTTTAGTCAGAATATTGACTCTTTTCGACTAAAATTGTGTATTTACCAAGAGAAGAATTACGAAGGCGGAAATCTTTTAAGGTTAGTAAAGGATTTTCTAATATACAAGATATAAGCAAAAATCTGTTACTCAAGCTTAATTAAAAAGTATTTTTCAAAAACATTTTCTTTCTTTACTCGTTAAAACCGCCATAACATAAACTCAAACTCGAGTCATTAAGGACTTTGCCACAGCACAGCAGTACGATGCAGCGAAGAGCCACCTTTACTCACGCTGGTCAGGCTGGTCTTATTGGTCTGGTCTCGTGAAAGGGGGAACGGTAAAGGGGAGGGTGAGGCAGTTTGGATCACAGAGAGAAAGCTGCCACGGTTAGCAGTCAACGGCGAGCAGTCAGTCAATCTAATGCAGCAATTTTACAATCAGAGCACGTTTGCTGTCACGTTGTGTGTTTATAAACTTTTAATGGCTCGCTGGCAACATGTCAAATATCGTGAAAATGGTCGCGAGATGATGAGTTCCTGAAGGACTCCTTAATTTACGAGTTTTTTTTGCTTTTCTTTTCGCCTGTTAATATTAACCCTTTTCTAATTTAACATGGTTCAAAAATATTATATTTTTATTTTTAAAACAAAATAAATTTTCTGTAAGTATTTTCTACAAAATATTTAAAACTTTTTTCGCAAAAAAATCTTTATCCTTTTTCTGGACTTTTATCTAATTATCCGTTTTATCCTAACTTTTTTAAATTAGCCGCACGCTTAAGATTTACTCACGTACAATATCCTTAACTGCTCTTTCGAAAGACATAAATACCATCCTTTGGTACACCCATCTCCCCTGCCCCTCTTCCTCAGCACAAACTGTTGTGTTTTCCTTTTATATTATTTCTTAGAGCACATCGCTTTGCTTAAAATGGACCCAACTGTTTTTGCCCCGGGACTTTGTTCAGCTTTCGTCCCACCCCATCGCCTCCTCACTCCGCCCACGCTATCGTCTTCCTCCATAGCATTTTCTTACCGTAGATCCACGTACTTTGAAGATTGTGCAACGTGCTTGGAATTGCTTTTAATGGTCGTTAGAACAACATAACGTTCGGAAATGTTCCTTTTTTCATGCTTCATGTTGCTTATTTCGCCTTTTTTTTGTTTCATTTATTCCTGCTTTTATTTTTAAGGTTATGGCGGGGAAGTAACATAAGAATCTCGTTAAGATATACTCTTTCCTCAACAATGTTCGAGAGCAACAGCTGTTCCCTTCTCGAAGATTTCGCAATACAAAACAAAAACAAAAAAAAAAATTTAAGACTTCAAAATGTTTAAGGCTCTAAAAATTATGAGTATTAGAGCTTATAAAGAGTTTAAGTTATAAAGAGAGTGTTATTAAAGCAATTCTCTGCTAATTAAAAGATTTTTGTTCTCTCTGGGAATTATTCTGAAGACAATTCTTTAAAATTCCGACAAGACTTTGAAGGCCTCAAGACTGCAAAAGTATATTTTGACGAAGATTAGTAAAGTTCAGTTTTCATTAGTTCTTGTTTGGGACTGATGGGCTTTCAAAGAGCTTGTGAAATATTGAAAATTAATTGCTGCTTCGCACAATACTCGTACATATAAAAAATTTCTATATCTCTTCCTTCCTTTCAGAAAGTTCTCCTACTGAAAATTTATGCCTTTTTAGTCCTTAAATCCTTAAACGATATTCTTGTCTATGTAGACATGCTTGCTGGTATATCTTTATATTCTTAGTTATATTAAATGTTGAGCACATAAAACCACGCCGAACCAGATCGAAGTAACAAAAATTATAGTTCCATCAACGACTTCTAACAAATTTTCGTTATTGCGTAATTTCTCATTAATTCTAAATAAAAACGTATGTGCAGAAGCAACAGCATCCCACCAACAACATCACCAACAACGTCACCAACCAACAACCATAACAAACAAATTATGACCTCATAAAAACTAAGCTCAAGCAAACCCAACCAACCCAAGGCCTAACCAGAGAATAATTTAGAACTTCCGGCTCGGAGGAGCTCTCTCTTTCTTCTTCCTTCATCAGACACCAATCTTCAGTTAATATTCATTAACTCAAGGTTTATTGGTTTGAGTTCAGAGACGAAGGGTTGACGCAGAATAAAACGAATGAGTTCATACCCTCGGAGCGCCCTGATGCTAAGACCATTATAAAGGGTATATAAAAATGGGAATTGAAGATCGTCTAAACTCATTCCAAAAAGTATTTAGAATGATTTGTATCGGATTGTGGTGATGAAGGCACGCATATGGTAATGATAATCAATTATCAAAATATGTACATATGTTCTCTAGAGAAGATTTTGGAGTAAATTAAGCCTACAGAAAATGAAATAATTACTCAAAATGAGAGAGCACAGAGCATCTCAGACATACATTAGACATAATGCATAAATTATATGTTAATACTATTTTTTATATAGAAAATTTCACTGAAGTTTAACGGACAGTTCATTTGAAAGCCTCTTATTTTATTTATTCAAATTCCTAAAACATTCACACAAATTTCTTCATACACTCGTTGCGTATGCGACGACAGTCTAACACTCTTTCTGCCTGTCTGCCTGCCTGTCTAAACGCTGGCAGGCAGACTCCGGTCTCTCTGAGCATGTTTAAATATGGCTGGCTGTATGCATGTCCTTGATGGTACAAAGGTTTGAATAGTAATTTTGATTTTTAATATTCTGGAATACATTAAGTTTATTTATTTGCAAACTTATTGGATTCTGTGGTACATGTAGGTATGAATATGCCCACAGGCGACACCCCCCTCCCTTCAGACACACACATGAACACTCGCAAATTCATACTTAAACTATACTCAGCAAAAATGTTTTCAAAGGGATTGAAGTTAATACAGCTAACAGTGGTTCTCAAACTTTATAACATCTCTCTTATGAACCATTTTTTTATGAACCATACTATATCGACATTTCAATAATTTCATTGCTTTTAAAAGCACATTAAGGTCAGAGAATTGACTTAATATTAAGCTTTTAGTTTAAAAAAATTAAGAGTTACCAACTTTGAAATTTTTATTGTAATAAAAAAGTTTAAAAAGTCTCATTTTAAAGAAATCTATCGCGAATTTCTCATAGGAAAAGATTGGAAATGTCAAAAATTATGTGAAAATAGTTATAAGAATGAATTTTTTAATGATTTTGTTGCTTTTGTATGCCATTTCAAAATCAAAATAAAATCGCATCCAACAATTTTTTAATATTTTAGATATTAATTTAAATTAATGTTGCTTTCGTTTGTTTTTAATGATTTTGAAAAATAAAATAACTCCAGGATTAAATATCTCCGACTCGACTCCACTTTGGCCTCTGATACAAACTCGAGTTCGTGAAAGTACTCGGGCCCATTAAAATTTAATTTAAAAACTTCAAACTTAAAATTTTTTTAAATTTAAAAACCTTTTCTAATAATTTCTAAATCGCCGTAATTTTACAACAACTTTTTTTTTTCAAACTGAAGAAGCTCGGTTTTCTTCACTTCGCATTTCCATTTGGGCCACCCTGTTTGAGACACCCTGAGCCTTCAAATGAACACCGTCTGAAGCAAAATGTTCTACAGTTCATTCAAATGAAACGGAATGCTTGCGAAAAATTCCTTTTGTTGCGAAACCAAGCCACGCCTATCCGTCCCACGTTATGGCATGGCTACACTGACAAGAAAGCAGAGAAAAACAAGCAGGAAAAACCACTGCAGGAGAGTGCAGGCTGCGTTCATTGGATCCTTCGAGATCCTTGCTATCTTTACTGCTGATGCCGCTGCTGCATTACTCTTCATTCACTTTAATTGCTTTAGTTCTTGTGCACCAGCCGGCTGCAGTTTCCATGTGAGTAACTTTAATCAGTTACCGCTTTACCGAGTGTGACCAGAGGCAGGTTTAAGGACGATTTTCGCAATCGTGAGAAAGAGAAAACTTTGTGGAAATTCGTTTTCGATTTATTCGTCTCCGCTTTAATGGAAATTTAGTAGCAAAAAAGTTGCTCTTGCTCAATTTTCGGGGGCCACTTCGGCTCTTATCTTCTCCCCCTTTTAAGACTCCGCTCCTGTAATGAGAAGTTATTTCCTGCAAGTATCCTTGCTTCGGAGGATACGATAAAGTTTAGCTCTCCCCCCTCTCCTCCTGCCACACGTTACACACACACACGTGCGCACACGCATTCATACACATTCAAGCTACTTTCGATAACTTCCTCAATGGCGTTTGGATACCACCCATTGCTTTTTGTTGTTTTTGGTTGCCTTCTGCCTTTTTCTTCTTCTTCTTCTTCTTCTTCTCGAAATAATATCACCGTAGTTCGTTTCGCTTGGGTTCATTTTGCACATTTCTTGGTTTTTCCTTTCATCCTGCGCGTGTTTTTTTTTTGTTTTTTTGTTCATTTCCGTTTCCGTTCGCCATCGCTGCCATTCTGTACGCTCGTAAAGAAGATTTATTGAGGAGACGCGCATTTCTGGAGGCGCACGTACGCCTCGTAAAACTCGTTTGCTTCAAAGACGCCCGAATCGCTGCGACGAAGATGCTTCCTTGGCGTTGGTTGCTTTGTTGCATTGGTAGGGGGCGGAGTACGCGGGGGAGGGGGGGGTGGAATGACCCCCGCCTGTTTGGAAGGGGTCGTTTTGTATATTTAAACAAACCGTGCAGTTGTTGCTCTGTTCCGTTCTCGTCTTACGCCCTGGCGGGGGGCTAAAGAGCCTAAAGGGGTCTTGAATTTCTCAAGACAAATGTTTGTCTTTCGTTCATGCCTGCATTTCCGCCGCCATCTGCGGCGTTGTTTTCATTATTCCGCTCCTGATATAGTTTTTCTTTGTTCGGTTTCTTTTTTGCTCGCATTTTTTCATCGAGCTTCTCTGCGAAATTTGTTCGCAGCTGTTACAGTGTTGCCTCTAGCAAGCTATCATCTAATTTTTAATCATCTCAAATTGTTTGTTGTACTGCTCTTTCATCGTTTCGGTTTTTTTTTGCTCTCGCTGGTCTGGTTTTTTTTGCCTGCGTTCAAAATGGGATCGTATTTTTCCATACTTAATGCCGATTTACGGTCTCCATCGGTAGCCTCGTATTTTAATAAAACACAGCACTAAAGCACATTACTTTCAATCAGACTTAAGTTGAAATATTTTGCGATTCCATTCTCCGTTAAATTGAAAAAAGATGGAAAGGCCAATGAAGGGGAGAGGCAGAGGGTAGAGGAAGAGAAAATAACGGAAAGAGTATTTGAAGTCACATTTTGTTTGAGGGAGCGAAAGAGGATATAAATCGTTCACGCTTTCAGCGCAATACATTACATTAATATGGACGAAATTGTATCTTTTTTATTGGTCCAATAATTAATTCGGTATTTTGCGAGTTTTGAAATCTAAAACTTTCGGTAATCGTTACCAGCATTTGGTTTTATTTGTGCACCACACTAATGGAATCTTGGGCCTATACATCTTCAATTTTGTAAACACTTCTAGTATGTAAACTTCTGCATTCAGCCATATAAAATAATCCAACATTAATTTCTTTATTATCTCCTCTTTTACTTTCTCTGTTCTCTCAAAAGTCTCAAGTTCATGATCTTTTTCATGTTAAGAAACGAGGAAAAGTGGTATCCAAAATAGACTGTTGGAAAAATTTTTTTAAACCAGAAATCAACTTTTTTAATTAATAATCAACTTTTTGTCAAGTATTATCTATGACAATTATGTGCGAAAGAAGAAGTAGCCACGGCATGTTTTGAGGCCAGGAACCTCCGCACGAAAGCAGAACGAACACGTTTTTCACTGCAGAGTATATTTTGCTAAATGGACATTAAAAGTGCACCAAAATCTCAGACAAGCGTGAGTAAGGGAGTAAAGGGTTGTGTTACTAACACACTCAAAGACCTGACGTCCATGGCATGTCATCGGTCATACAAATTTCTATTGAGAAGGTAATAACAGGAACAGCGAAAGAAAGGAAGAAGTAGGTAAAGTA
This sequence comes from Conops quadrifasciatus, assembly GCA_949752815.1. Taxonomy (NCBI): domain Eukaryota; kingdom Metazoa; phylum Arthropoda; class Insecta; order Diptera; family Conopidae; genus Conops; species Conops quadrifasciatus. The sequence continues at coordinate 14,982,157 of OX457078.1, read as the reverse complement.
AGCAATACCAAAAAAAATTACCAAAAAATCCATAATTCTTGAACTTGTCTTTTTAAATTTGTTCTTGTTTTCTCGTCGTTGGCAACAATAGCCTAAAAAACATCTCATGAAAAATCATACGAATATAATGCATAAAGGAATCCTGGTGGCAGGTACAGCCTGAGCGGTCTACTCAATATATTTTGAACGGTTCTTAAGAGAATATTAAGGAAAATGTTTTAGTCGAAAAAAGAAGAATGAAAGAATCTGCTAAAAATTATTGCTTACTTTTTAAGCGTTGAGAAGGTCAAGCGAAATTATCAGTGAAATAATGAGAAAGGGACGAAGAGAGGGAGACACAGACAGAGAGAGAGTGATGGTAAACCTGTAATATTTTTGATTTATCTATGGTTATTGTAGTTGTCATATTTTACTTGTTTAACCTTGGATTTGTTTCTGAATGAGTCAATTTTTTAAAGTTAATTTTGGGAAAATCGCTTCTAAAGCAAGCAACTGTATTTTTTTTTGTGTTAAAGTGAGTAGTGCCCTTCAAAGTAACCTGGTTTTTGGTGAATTATTTAAGAGGAACAACAAGTGATAATTTTTTTAAAAACATAAATATTTTTTTTTTAATCGAAGTCTTTTGTCTTCTTTACAGCTGCCGAAGAGAACAGAAAAATGACAGCAGTTGAAGTCATCATACCGCGCAAAAAGATCACAAACCAAGGTTAAAATAATACAAACTCATACTAGACTGTCCAACTTTGTGATTTTCTTGTATTCTTTGAAAGAAAAACTTTTGAAACTTCACTTTAAAAAATTTATTTTCTTAAGTCTTTTTTACTCTTCAACTTACCTTTCATAATCGTTATAGAACTTGAAAAAACATTTTATTTTCTACATAACAATAAAATAAAAAATTCACTCAAACACACTAAAAATACTCAAAAGTGTTTTTAAAACAAAGAAACTCATTGTATGTTAGTTAAAAAGTCCACAAACCGAAAAATAAAAAAAGCCCAAAGCATCAGAAAGAACAAAAGAAATCAAAATCTGAGTACTTTCGTGTACGCGAACACCGTTACGGTTAGAGGCAGGGTATGGTGAATTTCCTATCCAGTACCGACAGCTGCTCGTCGTGGCAAATGTCCTTAACGACCAATAAGAAGACGCTTTTCGCAGTCTAGCGAAAGGAGTTACTCGCAGAAGCCAAAGAAAATCAGCGTTGAAAATGCAACCGCATACCTTCGTTCCATCCTTTGATCCTTTCTACTTTCTTTTCTTTCATTTTTTTTTTCTTTTTCATATTCGCAACATTCTTAGAATCTTACCTTCTTCTGTGTTCGGAGCAGTGTTGGTCTGTTCTGCGTAGTTGTTGCTGCTGCTGTTACTGTCGTCCTCTCTTGCTATCACATCATCCTCATCATCGTTGTATCTCGCATCTCGCCAAATAACCATTCCATTAATACTTTTGCAGTCTAAACGATTATGTGTACCTAAATGTGCGACTAAAATCAATAGCGACCGGGGCTTAGCATTTTCTTTTTCTGCTCTTCTTCTTCCAGTTCTTATATCTTTGAGGTCTTGTACCGTCTTCCGAGAGCCAGAAGATATTTTTTCTCTTGAGTCGCTATTTTCTAAATAATTCGTAAGAATGTGGGAGCAAAAAAACGTCTAATATTTGTAAGAAAATAAAAACTGCACCGAAGATTCTTTGGTAGGAGGCGTGGATGCACATGCGCTTAGCGTTTCGCTCCAGCTACGAGAATTTCATTTGCCTCGCTTTCTTGAGACAATTCACTCAAAGAAACTACAACGTTTTCTTAATACTTAACACTTTCTAACATTTTAAAACTGAGCCCTTTGCAGCCTGTGAAAACTCTTTTTTTTGCTTCTAATGAATTTTTTTTTCATTTGCTCCATCATTCTTACAATGATTTCTCTTTTTTTATTAAATTAAAAATCTATACTGGGCTAAAATCGTTTCTCCGCACTATAAAAGTTAACTTTAAAAGTTACACGAAATATTTATAAGCTCGAGGCACATTTAAGTTCGAAGCTCAAAGTTCGAAGTTCTCTTAGAAGACCATCCTGCTAAGTTCCTTGAGAAAACTTTATGAAGTCTTGTAGGGTTTTGATATAGTAAAAACGCTATCAAAATTCTTCAACTGCGGGTCGATCATGAAATTGCCAGGACTAAGTCTCCAAAGACGCAATCTCCGACGGCCGCGGCAGGGATATATACCATTAGCCGAAATGCAATAATGCCGAAATTGTTATTTTGAGATTTATTTTTAGCTTAGAGATGTTGTCCCTCCCTTCAATTGCTTCGAGTTCGTAGTTCGTGATATCGCAAAGTGCTGTTACCGTTTGGTACTTTAATTTTCTTCTACATGAAAACCCATACTAGATCAATACTATGTCGGTCTACTTTGTTTTGTAGAGCCAACATTTTGATTATATCTTTATAAAAAATGTAAATTGAAAGTAAGATATCGTATATTTCGAGTATTTAAATCTGATTCTAATTATTCCGAGGGTTAATGGATTATGGTAAAATTAATTTCTATGAAATCCTGTTTAATTTTTTATAATCTTTTACTTTAATTTTCGAGTCAAAGCCGTTTCTAGTATTTTCTTGCATGCAAAAGGTCTTATCGATTCTTAAGAAATATTTGAAATTTTATCGTTGACCCTTTTTTACATATGTATTATTTTTCTCAACTGAATTGAAACCTTTTGCAAAACTAACAGTTGTTTTTGTGTTGTGTTTCAGCCATTAAAAAAGTCAGCAACCGAAAAAAAAAACAGAAAAAAAACGAAAATGGCAACAACAACGGCCCCAATGCATGCATTGAAAAGGATTATAGTAAACTTTTAGATTGCTTTTGAAATGTCAGCAAAAACAAAATGAAAAATAAAATTGGTTAAAAAAGAAAACAAGAAATAAATAGTAAGACAAGAGTAAAATAGCATTACAACAACTACAACTATCGCACAACAACACCTACAAATGCGATTGGCTAAAAGAGCGGAATACCACGCTTTCGAAAAGACCACACTTTCAATGAATCCCAGCAGCGAGTTTATACGAGAAAAAGTTTCGCTTGTTATTTTTAATGGCAGACAATAATCGTTAAAAGTCGTCAGAATAGTTGCTGCCATTGGTGTTGTTGTTGTTGTTATTGCTTTTGTACGATAGAATAGCAACAAACTCAGTCCAACTCGACGAAAAAACGAATACACACAAAAAGATTGTGGGAGAAAGTTGTTGCGAGGGCACACCGCTTGTGATGGTGAGGGTGTGGCAGGGGGGTGGCGTTTCAGAGGAGAAATGGGAGATTTTATTTGAACTCAATCTCTTTTAGCGATTCCCACCAGGCGGGCGGGCGGGCGGCAGGCTACCTTCCGAACAAAACTTTGGCGACTTTTTGTCGACTTTTCACTGCGTTTAGCCCGCTGCTGTCGTCAGCATCATCTACGGCACTTTGCCGCCGTAAACGACGATGCTCGATACCTCGAATGCTAATAATCCGACGTTAACCAAATCAAGCTAAGCTAAATTTTACTCTATTTCCTTTTTATGCAAATTTTCTTGCCTAACTCGGTGCCATCATCAGGATGAGGAGCAGCACCAGAGCCATCGCCCACCCACTGACCGCTTACGGAATACTGCGGATGTTGGAAGTGGTGAATACTTTTATGGAGAATCTCATAATGTCCTTTTCTACCTGTTCCTTCTCCCTTTTTATGTATTTATAAATATTTTAGAATTCTAATCAAGATCTTCATGCTACTCGGTTTGCATTAGTTTGTGCTTGCTTTGTTGTTGTTGTGTTTGCTGCTGCTGCTAGTTTCGTTGCAACTTTTCGGGTCGAGTTTCTAGTGCTCATTTTTACCGGAAATGGAATTTTGAAAGTAGTTTTTGCTATCTTCATGCATACGAATGCTTGGCTTTAGAGCACTAGAGAGAAATTTTTTGGTTGAGCCGAAGGGCAATGCTGATGCCACAGCAACGCTGGATGAAGCCTGTGACCGGCGGACTCGACCGACATCGGTGTGGAGGGCTGTGAGGAAATGTTGTGTTGATGATACCTTCTGGTGGCAGTTTTATGCTTCTGAAGATGGTCAATTTAAAAACGAATTAAAATCGCACAAAAGATACCGTTTCATGAAATATTTGAGAATAATATCTTCACGTTGGCGGTGACTGCAAATTTGGATGTGAAAAAGAAGGACAGCTCAAGAAGAAGCACAGTAAAATGTGACGTTCACGTTTCATATGTTGGATTGCGTGGATGCAAAGGAAATTAAGGATGCGTTTATTATAAAATCAAATAAGGATAAATATTTTAAAATTTTTAAGAAAAGGGAAGGAGTATTAAAATCAAAGGAAGGCCACTTGGTAGAGAGATTTATTCCCGATTTTATCAAAATCATTAAGATTTTATTGAAAGAAAATCATCACCGTTTTTGAAAAAGTATCACTATACTTAAATTTCATTAGTGAAGTATTATTTTTGAAAAAATCGTCACGTTGTTCGTGTAACGACACTAAAATGAGAGTCACGGTCACGGTCATATCCTTTGTGTCGTTTGTATATGTTTGTTCTTTGGTTCGCATGTTTTTATGCTTCAATGTTCATACATTTTAATAAAAATTGAAACCAACAAAAAGCATCAATATCAATAATGACAGTAGTTGTTGTTGTTGTCGTCGGCAACAGTAATTTTGAGCAACGAGCAATTTTATAGTCGTTAAACAAGCATTAATATTTCAAACTTGAGTTTATTAATTTATTGGTTGTTATTTTGCAGAGACATCGTTTCGCTGCTACTGCATTTGTTATCGTTGTTGTTGTTGATGTGACTAAAATTGCTATCTTATGGCGTATGTTGTCAACAGGCCGCAACAGTATTTGCTGCGAATAAATGTAAATGAATCGTGTCGTTTCTCTGATCATGATACGGTTTAACACGAGTAGGCGCATTCTCAAGTGATTGTAAACTGGGTGTGTGGGTGTGTGTTTGTGTGTGCTAATTGTTTGCAAGTTGCTGCGTTCTTCTTACTGCAAAAAATGCATAAATAAATGCATAAATATTTGCATTTTAAACAAATGATTTAAACATTATTAAAAACCAATTAATGGCATTTATTTAATGACTTCAGCAGTAGCCAACAGACGTTCTTAGACGTTCCTTCAGGTCATTTAGTCGTGTGTCTTTTGTCTCCAGAACAAATTTAACGAGGTATGGAAATATTCCTTTCAAAAAGTGTTTTCAATAAGTTTTTTAAATTTTCTCAAAATACGATACATCAATTTCTTTGCTTTTCCAAAAAAATGAATAAATTTCTTTATTATTCTGAATCAATTTCTTAAGTATTTCCAATCAGTTTCTGAAATATTTTCAGAAAAATAACAATTTTTTATTTATTTTCAATCAATTTCTTAAATATTTTCAATAAATTTCGTACGAATTAAGCATAAATTAAATGCAAGTTCTTTAAAGTACCTATAATGAAAAAAAATCACAATTTAAAAAAAAAAAATGGATTTTTAGAAATTTAAAATATCAGCAATAATTATATATTGTTTAATCTCAAATTTCTTTTTAATTTCATATACATATATTTTGCTACTAACTATTTTTCAAAAACATAATTATGTTAAAAATTATTAGAATTATGATGGATTTTGGAAGAAATTTTCGCCATCTCTTATCAAGTTTGGTTTTGAGACAAAGCGGTTTCGGCGTAGTGCCATCTTCAGAACGAATGATGATGATAATGATGAGGTAATATTCCTTTATTAGTAATATTCCTTTTTTCTATATGCAAAAGAGAAATCTAAAATTAAGGCACTAATAAGCTCTTCGTTTACGCGTTAAAATGTGGAAAAATGGTACGCGGCGCGGTATTTCTTTGGTGTTTACTTCTCGGTTTTTTGTTCCTTGTGAGTTAATTATTTTTGACATCTTCTTCTGTCGAGGCAGCTGCCTTAAAAATATGGCAATAAAAAAATAAAACACAAAATGACACACCAAAGAGACAGTTTAAATGAAAACTGGAAGAATTTTTTCGAAAAATACATTTATCAAATTTATAACCATCAAAGAAAGAAAGAACAAGAATTAAAAAAAAAACAAAAATAACTAATGAAGAAATAAATCAGAAAATATCTGCGGCGAAAATAAGAGAAAACAGAAAAAGAAGGAAAAGAAGAAGCAGCATAGAAGTGGGATAAACTTAACCAACAACCTAAGTTTATCGCTGGCAATGACGAAGAAGAAGGGAGAAGAAGAAGAAAAAGAAGCAGCAGCAGAGCGAGTGTATAGAAAAAGACGGGAGTAACAACAAAAAACTGGCCTTATACGCTGCCAGCATGATCCAAGATGGCGAATGTTAAGAAAAAATGTATGTATAAATTTTTAAAAGATATTTTTTTTTAAATTTATCATTTTTAATATCGATTTTTTTTTTTCGTTTTCCCTTTTTTTTAGTGCTGGTGGCTGCTTGTTTTTGTTGTTGTTGTTGTTGTTGTTGTTGTTGTTGTTTTAGTTGCTGCTACCACCAGTCAAGTCGAGCCACGCGAGCGCGCATGCATGCAACGAGCTGGAAATAACTCAATTTCTGAGGCAACAGCGTTCCACCAAACGGCTGTCTTTATTTGTTGTTATTGTCTTCTTTTAAAGGAATATCCATTTTAGTCGATTACAAAGTAAAAAAACAGAGGAAGAAACATGGGCGGACGTGGGAAGCCTTTGGCGGATAAATTCTGTATCTTAGTTGTTTTTTTTTTTTTGCTTAAAATGGTATATTGCGGCATGCTTGTTGTTGTCGTCGTTGTTGCTGTTGCAGCTGTTAACTGCTGGCGTGGTGGCGTTGATAATGTTACGATGCTTACTCTATCTCCATCCTTCACAGCGCCCGACCAAACGGCCAAACAGCCACACGACCACAATTACACTCGACCAGCGACCACCTGCCGCGTTGATAATTAAAATGAGAGAAAAAAGTATGAATTATATCAAAGGTGACTTTTCGTTAGCATGCAATATTATTTAGTGTGGCATTTGTACTTGTTGTTGTTGCTGTTGCTGTTCGTTGGGATTTTAATAAATTTGTCATTGCAAAGTTTCTCAAAGCGTTCGAATTAAATTTCATTTCGTGGAAGAGAATGAAATAAATTTAAAAATTAGCAAATAAGTATTCTTTTAAAAATTGATAGTGGCTATTTTTTATATGTTTTGTAAGAGTCTGTTTAACAAAGTTTAATTATGATCATGATGGTACTCATAGGCAGTAATAATTACAAGTGAAGTCTCTCGAAAAAAAAAAATAATAATTAATTATTATAAAAATTTCTATAAAACGTTATTACACGTACCTAATTCTTTTAAATTTAAATTGAAGATATTGAATTTCAGATTTAAGGTTTCAATTTTGTAGATGACGAATTGAAGAAGTAGGCATAAATCGTTTTGCATAGAAATATTTTTCAACACAATAAATATTAATATTATAAAATTTTTTTTTTGTTTGCTTGGTGGCTCGAAATTAAAAACCTATTCCGAATTATAAGTAGAAAATGATATCAAAAACAAAAATGGGACCATCTAATGCAGCCCACATATCATTATTTCGCAAATGCGATCCATTTATTTTTTTTCTCTCTCTCTCTCTCTCTCTCTCTCTCTCTCTGTCTTTCTCTCGCTAACGTATGGGTTCGCACTTTTCGAAGCCATTAAAGCAAAAGTTAATGGCTTCTTTTATCGAAGAACCATAAATACAGTAAACATTACGACAGATTTTGGTCTTCTTCTTCTCCTTTTCTTTCCCTTCTTTCGATAAGATTATAGAAGAAGCCGCATTCCAAATTTTTTATTCTTTGTTATTTATTTTTTAAATTTGCCGTCTTCTTCTTTCTTCTTCGTTATCACTACGAATTTGCTATAATTTGCAATAATTTACACCAAAGAAAAGAATAAAAATAAATTTTTTTCAAGGAACAAAGCAATGAACAGAAAAATAAGGAGCTTCCGGCGAATTTCGTGGATTTATTTTAGTCTCAAGGGTTGTTTTTTACCTTCCTTTTTTTCGTTTTAATCCAATCCAATCCTATTCAAAAAACTGCAAGAAAAAAATTTAAAAAACACCAAACACAAAAACACCAGAAACAACAACAACTCCTACAACAACAAAATTTACAGCCAAAAACTACACAACAAAACAGAAATTTTTGTGAGTACAAAGAAGAAAATTCGTAAATCGTAAAAGAGATAAGAGAAAAGTAAGAGCTGTTTTTTAAAAGTAAAAGCAAGCAAAAATACCATTTCATTTTTCTTTTAAATAAAGTAAATACTAAATTGAACTCTTCGCCTTCAATTTTTTTTTCAGTGCAGCAAAGGAATCAAGAAATCTGCAGGCTTAAAAAAGACAACGACCATTCCGGAGACCATTAAAATAACTTTCTGCAGCCAACGAAGAAAAAGCGAAACAAGAGCGAACAGAGTGCAAAATTTATTATTTAAATATTCAAAAGAATTATAAGCAGCAGCATCAGCCGTAGCCTCAGCAGTGACTACTGGAAGCCCGCACCGCTGGTAAAACGTCGTTTCAGCAAATCCTCATAGCAAATCGTCCCCTTCTTCTTCGTCTGCTGTCCTCAATCGTCCGATGTGTTTATGGCGGTGTCCTCTTTTCCGGTCACTGCTTCTTCAGTAGCTGTTATCCTTCTTCCCGTTTGTCGGGTTGTTGGCTCCTACGAGTGGCACCATTGATACATGGTAACTCCGCGAAGATTAAGAATATTTTATAAGGCTAAATTATTTTCTGATGGCGCTTCCTGCCTTCCCGCCTTTCGTCGAAGGACGAAGCAAGGGCTTGGTGCCATTTCGTTACCAATTAAATTGTCCATGGATAATAATCTCATGACTGAGACTGAGATTACTTTTTCCACAGCTAATGACTTTGCTAATAAATTAACATTATTTAATGAATAAATTAAAAGTTTTTTACTTTTAATAATTGCTTGCCGCCGCTTCTCCTCTTCCTGAAATAATACCGTAGGAATAAAACTAATAAAAGGCCTGCACCACGAATTGCTAAATAAATATTTTTTTATAAATTCATTTCGAAATTACATAAGAAAAAAATGTTTTTAAAAGATTACTTCAAGAAATTAGTAAATTATAAAAATTTATTAAAAAAATCATCAAAAGTGATATGTTTTATGAAGTTTAAAAAATATGTCCTTACTAATTACATAAATCCAAAAATGCTGCCATCTACCGGGCCATAGCCTAATAACTCCCATGTTTTTATCGCATGCTACAAATTGAATTGAGAATCTATATTACTCACAACCGACTGGTTTATACCTTGACTAATCGTCATTTTGGTTGTTAAATCAACTGAGCTGCCGTCTTAACACTGATATGCCCAGACGGCCTTAATCAACTAGACAACCAATCTAGTAAATATTAAAAAATATAAGTGATGACCATTGTTGTCTTTTAAAGATTAAAATGTTTGTGGCTATAAAATTCAGCAGTATGCCAAAAAATTAAATGTTGCTTATTGTTTTTTTTTCTATAAAATGTATTCTTATTCGTTGTTAATAAACAAAATTAATTTTATTGGTAATAGACAATAAAAAAACAGTATAGAAATGGAAACAAAAACAATTTAAGACCAATAGGAATTTAAATAAATTTAAATTAAATATTTAATTCAATTAATGATAGGATACTTTTTAAACTTGTACTCTTATATATCTTCTTCTTTAGAAAAAAAGTTAAGTTGATTCATTAATTTACTAGAAAGTTAGCACGTTAAATTAACATCAAGAAAAATGCAAAAAAAAATCTAAAATAAAATTTGACAAACACAAACAACAAATCACAGAAAGAGGTCATCGTCGAGGATACATTCAATTTTGACAGTCACTGGGTAGCCAGAGAAGTTTACTTTAAAGAAGTCTACTTTTATTTTAACTCAAAGTTCTCTCTTTCCTTCGCCCTGTCGCGGTAGTTTAAACAACTCGTGCTTACTGTTGTGCTCTTCTCCCTCAAATTTTACCCAAGATACGAATCAGTATGTGTTCGTTAGAGGCTCTACCCTCCACCGTCAGAGGGCCATAAAAATTCTATTAAATTTCAAAACCAAAAGGAACACAAACATTCAGCAGAATTTAGGAATTCTTATGATTGCTTCAAAAAAATGTACACTTGACTTTAACGAAGAAGGACAACCTAGTCTCATGAAAAAACAAAACAAGGAAAAAATTGTAATTTTAAAATTAATAAAAAACCAAGTAAAATAGTATATGTTAGTAAGTGCGAAAATAAATAAAATAAAATGGGGAAAAAAATAAAATAAATAAATAAATAAAAGAAATAAAAGAAATGGAAAAAATGTAAATAAAATAAATGACTCTCTGGCTAAAGTCTAGCTTTCTTCTACTTGTTTATTATTCTTCAACCGTGTTTCGTTACGTTTCGTTTACGAGCTGAGTTAAAACCTTACAAGACGCGTTTTCACGTGCTGTGGTTGTTGTTGTTGTTATGAGCAATAAAATTGCGCATTGTCTGTCTGCCGGACCTGTCTGACCTAAGTCACTTTCCTAACCATCAACCAAACGACCAACCGAAGCCGCGTAACGCATGCATTTCTGGCGACTGCGTTTGATTGTTGACGAAGACTGCAAAGACCAAGCAAGCAACCAAGTCTCTGGCCTGAGACGCCTGAAGTGTTAAAGCGAAGAATTTTTTCGTTTTTTGTCTTTGTAAGCATTAGAAACTGGCAGACCCTAAGAAACACTGAGGACACAGTCCATTCATCCATCCTCGAAACCGTTTAATTGAAATGCGGCAAGGAATCCGACAAAAATCAAATAAAAGCAATAAGTTCATTGTTGGCGTTTGCAGTAATCAATATTAATATTGTCTTCTAAGCGGAACCTCTTTTCTTTTTTCTATGGCGCCAGTTTAGGCGCCACGACGGCTTTATTAAGAATTTATTTTTTTAAATTTTCTTATCTGCAGATAACAGTATTTTTTTCTTGTTGTAAATTTCTTTTTAAAACATTAAATTGGGTTTTATATGGTATTATTTAAACAATTCTAATGGCGAAGTTCTGAAAATAGAGCTGATGATGCATAAGCTGAGGTTTATTATCTCTGAATGTTCATTTCATTTTTTTAATTAAAAATGGTTTATTACAACTTTTCCAGTGAATTGTACAATATAATATTTTTTTACAAAATCATTTGTTCATCAAATCTTCGTCATTAGAATAGAAAAGATTTTTAAATACATTCTATTTCTGAATGTAACATCTCTTTGTTAAAAAAGGCCACACTTTTAAGAAAATTTTATACCAAAAAAATGAATTCTGACAATTTGCCATAAATTTTGCAAAATTGAGACAATTTGCTTAATACGTTCGTGTAATAAAAACAGTCGATGCAATCTTTCTTAAATACAAAAAAAAAAAACTCAAAAGCGCCAAAGATTTAAAGAGATTAAAGATTTAAGAGTAAAGCAAGAAAAGTCACTAAAGAGCAAATCCTTTAAAAGTCAGCATGAAAAGAAAATCTAAACCTAAAAAAAAATAAAAAACATGATATAAAATGGTTGATAAATATAATTGGATTTTTTAAAAAAGGTTTTTCACCGAAAAAACAATTAATAAATAAGTCGCAAGGACCTAAAAATAAATTCCGTTCCGCTTCGTCTTTATTTAACAAAAGTTTCAGTTGAAGCTGCGCCTTTTTCTCTCTCCCTGCCACCTCTTCACTACCCTTCTTCCCTCCTACTTTCTTCACATCACCTTTGCGAACTCTTAGCCTTTTAGAAATTGAAATGAAATTTATTAAAAATTAACTCTTCGCAGTATCGCAGTGACATCATCAAAGCAGTGCCTTCATCGCGTACTCTGGGAACCAACGCGTTTTCTCTCTCACTCTAACGCTTTGGTACATCGTCTCCAGCGTACATCGTTCAGAAACAACAAAAACAACATCAGAAACTATAAACTTTTGCATAATTCTAGCAAAAACCGGCTTCACACAATTTCAAATATTTTTCAGTGTCCTCTTTTGATTTTTCTTGTGGTTGCTGCTGTTGTTGTTGTTGCTGTAGCTCTACGTTGTTTTTGCTGTTGCCGTGAATTAAGCAATTTCATTGGATTTAAAGCAATTACGAATTTATAATTACTCAATTAATTTCTTTGATTAAAGTATTATCATTAAAACATTTAGAGAATTTTCAATTTTAACGTAATTCAATTAAATTGTACAATTTATCATAACTTTTGAGTTACTGAACCTTTTCTAAGTGTTTCCCACCAGCTCGTCATTGTCATTATCGTTGTTGTTGTTGTTGTTGTTGTTGTTAGTGTTATTGTTGTTGTAATGGAAATGAATTAATGAATCGATAACTACGGCTACTGCCGCATTTTTTACAAAAAAACAACAAAATAAAAGAAAAATATGATTCCATAAAGAATGACAACATCATGCCCACGAATCGATTTTAATCGAAATTATACGAACGAAGAGCGAGGAACGATAAGAAATAAAGTAACGAAGGAGTGTCTTTGAAAAGTTGCTGAACAACTGCTTTTGTTGTTGTTGTTATTGCTGTTGCTTTTTTTAGACGAGTTTACGACGAGTATAAAAATAATTTAATATGGATTATGTTTTTATATTTTTGTTTTTATATGAATAAAATGCCAAAAAATTCTTAAATGAAGGCAAATTTGTAAAGTTTTGTTGAAAAGTGTGCGAATTATTCATTTATTAATATTTTTTAATTTTTTTTACTCGATCATTAGTCGAGTATTATTAGTTCTTAAATAAATAAAATTTCTTTTGTCTGTAAAAACGTTACAATAAAAAACGCTTTCTTAAAATTTTTTCACCAAAGAAATGAGAAATATTTCTACAGAAGACCTGAACTTTTTAGAGACAAAAAGCTTTAAAAATATTGTATATATGCTTTTGTTGAAGGAATTGCCAAAAAATATTCGTCGCATCGTACAATATAATATTTCGACCTAACCGAAATTCTCGATTTTTATCTTGGATTTAAATCTTTAGCTTGTGTCGACTCTAAAAAACCTGTCTCCTCTCATCGAAAATATCATTCGTTAGAGACGATAACGCGATGATCTCGTCTCGTCTTTTACGCGTCGCTTGGAAAAATATTCACTTCATTTTAGTTGATACGACTTAATCAAACCTAAACCATGCCAAAATTATTAAGTATAATTTACATAAAAAAATACCGAAAATATCTAATGATTAAGACAACTAAATTTGAGAAAAAAATCCGGAAATTTATTTAAATGCGATTCGAAGGACTTATTGCTTAAGAAAATGCAAACAAAACGGTAAGAAAATAAAGAATTACGATAAAATCAGAATTTTAATAGTAGATATATATTTCTAGTATAATCCAAAAATAACTGACATTTTAATTAAGTACAAAATAAAAGTATATTTGAAAAAATATCTATATTTTTAAACAAAATAGCGATTTTGTCTTTGTATTGCTTGCCTCACGCGGCTACTTATCAATCACCCCTCGTGGGTGTACGAGTATGTACGTAATTACGTAATTCGTGCTTTGAAAAACATGTGTCATAAACGCATGCAGCATTCTTGTATCCTGTCTGTTAATAGTTTTTATTGAGATTGTAGCTCAATGATTCAATTTAATAGAATTTAGGAAAAACTACTGCAGTAGTTTTGTTTTTTCTGTACCCACAAAAAAATTGGCAAATCTATTACAACAATATCGCACAAAAACGACAAGAAAACAGCGAAACGTCGCTATAAATTTTAGCACTGGACAGGTTTTGTACGAACTACTGGAGACAAGTTTAAATTTATTTCAATACGAATACGACTAAAAATGGCAGAGTCAGATACGAACAAAAACGCACTATAAATCAATGGCTTCCATTTTTGTTTCTGCCTTAACTCAACGCGCTGCGTTAACGCTTTCGTTCGTTCGTTGTTTCACGCAATTTACGACCAGGTCGTTCTCGACCAGGTCGATTGTCACCAGCACAAAAAAGTAATTATATCCACGGAATATGACATTTAATTAAATTTCAAAAAATCTTTAATTGCATTGTAATAAAATAATAAAATTTAATGGATATCGGTTTTGCATGCATATAGATTTTGATATAATTTAATGATTTGACAAAATCAAATAAATAACTTCAGGTTTCCTCTACTTTTTTTTTCTTTACAAAAAACTGCCGAATCTTTTATGAATCAGCAAATGAACGGTATTGTTAGTTCTTGTTAGTTTTCGCCCACTTGAATTTGTGATGACAAGAAAAGGCGTGGCGTAACGCGTCGTGGAGTAGCATCAGCTTGTTCGTTTGTGTACTAAAATCGTTTGAAAACCCACGTGTTTCTTGGTAACTTGCGACAAAAGCACACATACTTACTCACACACGCATGTATATGTACCTACACAAACACATCGACACTCATTGATACTCACTCGTACACTGTGTAGACCAGAGACAGACTGAATCTAAACGACATGATGAAGAAAAGTGCATGCAACGAAACTTCTTAACGAAAGCGTAATCTTAAGCTGACACTGTATTACAACAACAAAACAGTGAACCATAACCGCAAGAGCGGTGGCAACAACAGCAACAACAACAACAACAGCAACAACATGAAGTGAAGCAGCAGCCAGCATCAGTATCTTCTGAACTTCTTTTCAGAAAAGTTTTCACAAGAAAAACGCAACGTAATCAACAGGAATCGAGAATCCGCCATAAATTAACTTGGACAAAGTCATTCGTTTCAGGGTATCCCTTCCTTCTCCCTTCCACTCCATCCCTCTGCCCCTGCGCCAACACAGAACTTATCAAAGTAGTCTTGCTTTAGTGATGCTTTTGTACTAAAGGAATGAATACATTAACGGCAGGACAAGCAGCAGCACACTTCTACGCATATATATATATATATATATATAAATATACCTTCCTACCTCCCTCCCTTCCTCCTCTTTGCTCCAAAAACCGTCATAACCAAACAATATTGAAACTCAAGTAAATCTTCAGCTTCAGCCGCGGCTGCCGCTTCCAACAATTTCTTGGTAAGAACGAAGGGTAACATCTCAAATACCAAATCAAGGTTTCATTTTAAATTAAATAAAGCAAGAAAAACAACGACAACAACAACAGCAATTCCCCCAACAAAAGATTGAAGAGCAACAAGAGGAAACAATGGAGTTTAAGAATAACGTGTGTATAAAGGAACACGATTGCCCATAAAAAGGCTACAAAAAAGATATATTGCAGCACAGCGATCAGCAAGAGACAGAGTCAGAGGAGCCAGCGCAAGCACCGGGTCTGGCACCGGTTCAGGTAGGAAAGGCGCAACGGAGGGTTGGCGTTGCAGAGGAAGAAGATGAAGGAAGGGCCATAAAGAAATGCACCTAATGGCTGCGGTGGCAACTGATGTGAACTCCAACGAGCCGCCTGTTGGCCTGACAAGCAACAACAACAACATCACCAGCAACAACCAGTTGTTTCTTTTAAAGGCTTATATATTCTGCATATAGTATATACGATATGTATATATGTACGGCGAAGAGAGGCATTGATAACAACGAAGTAAGCCATTATTAGATCAATTGAAGCTTCTCAACAGACCTAATCAGGCCACATATGAACAGGCTTAAATATAAATTTCGTAAATTGTCTTTTAAAATGTCGTCATAAAGATTACTCATAATAATCATAATAATCATAAGTAATTGAGGCGAATATAAAATATCAAAATAAAAGAAATATCAAAAGCAATATCATTATAACCCAAAGGCTAATAATCTTTTGATAATAATTATAATGAAGAATCAAAAACCCTTTCTCATCATTATGAAGTGTGTATGCTTTTTTTATATGAAAAAAAAACCAAAATTACCATAAAAAAATTATCATTAAAATACCATTTAAAACTATCATCAAAACATCAAGAATTCGTTTTCGTAAAGAACCATAAAATTAAAATCAATAATCAATAATAATCGTAAATCTATAATCATTATAGCCTATTACGGAGTCGTAGTTATCATCATTATCGCTATAGCGCCAATATAACCAATCCAAAATCATAGGCGTATCCAAGACATCAACCCGACATGACGTCAAGAGCAAATCAAGACCTCACAAATATAATAGGCACTGATTATCATCAGGATCAGCATGATTTAATAAAGTAAGAAAAAAATTCATTAAAATGAAAAAATATGAAATGAAATTAAATTTTATTAAAATGAAAGCAATATTAATTTTTATTAAGTAAAAGATAAAGCTAAAGACTAGAAAAAAGCTTTCAAAACATAGTTTAATCTGGCTCATTTCGGCTATTCTGTATCTTTCTATTACCTACCGATAAACCTTTTTGGTATTTCTTGTATTTCGTAGTGTAATTAATAATGTCGTTCTGCATAAGATTAATCGATTAACTATTATTTTTTATTTAATTTTTTATAATATCTCTAAAACTTGATATAAATCTCTTAAATTCTTATTCAAGATCATTACCTTTTAAGAAAGAGTTCGAAAAGAGGAATTCCTGACTCCTTCGCGAACCATATCGTCACCTTTAAATCTTTAATCCATTAAGTTCTTTTCATCTGCACAAAATCATATTAAAGTTGAAGCAATAGACATAAAAATGAAACATTAATAAAGTAAAATAACATTATCCATGCGAGTAGTAACAATTTTTCAATCAGATTTCACATTTCAAAACTTCAGAGTTCAAATTTTATTACATTTTAAGGATTGTAACGTCGACAATCTTTACACGCGGCTAATCACGCATATCGCCCTTATCTTCCGTATTTCTCTTCCTAATGAGCCTTCGCAAAAGTTTCCTAGAAAATTTCGACACTAAGCAAAAAAACACAAACTTTTGCTGCTTCCGTTTTGTCTGCTGAGACTGCGTTCGGCGCTCATTCCGCACAAACATCGACACCGTTTTTTAATGCGTTTTCTCTGTTCAGTTTTTATCATGAAATTGAAACGGATAAAAGGTGAAACGATGACGATGACGATGGTAGTCACATAAATATTCAAAGATAACCGAAAGCAGTCATAACAACAACAACAACAACAACAACAACAACCACAGCAATATCAAAAACAACAATCTTTAAACGAAATGTAGTTTCTAATTAAGAAATTTTCGAAAAAGCATAGCATTTCATCAGTTCAGATTTTCTCTCAATGTGGCGAGGGCGCTGAGTGATTTAGGGGAAGGCTTAAAGAAGTAGAAGAAGAAGAAGAAGAAGAAGAAGAAGAAGAAGAAGATAAATAAACTTATTTGATGTTCTTAATCAATTTTCCTAATTAATTTTTTTCTTATCTTAAAAAAAGCTTAATAGAAGTTTATAAATGAAAATCCTTTTAAGAATCTTTTTCAATAAATTTTAATTAATGAATTTTTGGGTTCGTTTAATTAACGTTTGGTCTTTATCTTTGAGAAGAAAAAATAAATTTTTTTTAAGGTGTAGAAGAAACCTTTAAATTTTTTAAGGATTAGAAGTATAATTTTATAAAAAGATGTAGCACTGAATACACAACAGAAACATTTTTAAGAGTACCTCCTTTTTTTCTTTTTCGAAAACGAGGAAAAGGAAAACGAGGAACTTTTCATATTTAAAATTACTATAAAGGAGTTTATAAGAAAGTAAACTCTGCGGAAATTATCAAATTATTATACGGTTATTTTTTTCAAATAATTGAAGGTTTTTCTATAAGTATAAAGTCAACTTCTGCGTTGACAAAATGTTTAAAATAAACTTTAAAGGCTGAACAACTAAACTCAGTGATCGACAATTTCAACTTTCGTAGCATAAAACTTTAACTTCTGAATTGGCAAAATATTTTCTCAAAATTTAAGATTGAAAAATTCAACTCGGTGGTTGAGAATTTCAACCCTCACGTGGTATTAACAGTTAATTCAATATGTTTTAAACAAAGCTGAAAGCATAAGCAGAAAATTACACCGCGTCAGAATAAAAAAACCATGCCAAAATTACAATAAATTTTACTTACCTTTAAAGAAAATGCTAAATGAAAATGTTTTCTAAAAAAAGAAATGAAAATTAAATTCTTGCAACTGATTTAATTTGCATATATTTCAGTTTAGCTAAACGCCAATAAAAAGGACCGATGCAAATTCAGGCTTGGTTGCATAATTTTTTCCTCCAGCCAAGCTGTCTATTTTGTTGGCTGGTTCTGTCGGCTTTGTTGTTGTTGTTGTTGTTGTTGTTGCTTCAAGCTTAAAGAGCGCAACGAGATTAACGCTTTCGCCCCTACAAATGCATTGCACAAAACAAATACAGATGCATCCTTTCACGCCATCGAAATGTGGAAATTGTTGCGAAACCATTTTCGACGGTTCTGATGTTTGTTTTTTCGTTTGTCTGCAGTTGCGTCAGTTACTGTTTGCTGGTTATGTTTTTTGCCTGCGGTGATGTTGACGATATCGCTGTTGTTTTTGTTGTTATCTTTGTTTTTCAAGGTTTAAATGCGTGGTGAATTGCACTCTCGCCGGACACGCCAACTACGAAACGAAACAGCCCCAGCAGAGGAGTCCGCTTGGGGCCGAAATATCTGCAATTCCAACTGACTGCTACTGACTACTGTTGTACAGCAACAACAACAACAACAACAACCGACAGCAAACATCACTAGCCAGCATCATTTTGCTTGTATTAAGGCTTGGTTTTTGTTTTTTTTTTTTTTTGCTTAGAGTCCACTCCCGGAAATAAATTTTGTGGCTGTGGTTCGTTGTAAGGTCTTTTTTGTGGTAATTTTTTGGCATTTCCCATTACATTTTTTCTTCTTCTTTTGCATTTCTGTCTTGACTGCGCTCATCCATTTTTCGTTGCTCTTCAAAAACTGTGAAAATGGAAATTAAAGGGAGTATTTTTTGAAGCGTGAAATTATTTTGCACAAAAGTTACACAAACTCTTACGAAGCGACTGAGGAGTACATAATAAATACAAAGGGAATAACAGTACCGAAGAGCAAATAACATCAGCAAACCAACAACAACAACAAAACAACCACGCACCGAATTAAACGTAAATAAATTGCAATTCGTATGGAAGCCCTTGAGAGCTGAAACAAATGTTTTTGAGTACTTCGAAGGCGACTGCAGCGGTCAGAGAGGATCTGTATTGCATACAAAATGGCGTTAATTTTGGTAGTAGGTACATAAAAAGCAAAAGAAGAAGCTTTAAAAAGGGCTAGCTTCTGTTTTGCGTAGCTAATAATGGTTTCAACTCCATTTTGTAGCCGGTATATCGAGTAGTACGAGCGTCTACATTTCAGGAAGATAAGAAAAAGACTTGGTGAAGAAGTCTTTGCAGCAGCCTTGATTATCTTTGTCTATATTAATATCTATATATTTTCCTTATTTTAAAATATATTTCTTAATTTGCGCACACCATGAAAGAGCCATGGTTTCATGGAGGAATATGAAACCATATTCATATTCATATTCATATTCATATTCAATATTTAATTCAATATGTAATCTCTGAACTGATTGTTGCCGAACTAATTCTTGAATGCTTGAATCCAAATCCTTTTTGTTGGTCCTAGCGCCGATGGCGCCTAAGCAACGATGCAATACTCAGCTACTGTTTAATCATCTTTCTTTCTTTCTTTCTCTCTAATTCTTGCGATGAGACACGCACAAAGAAACCTCAATACTGCTGACATTTGACACAGAGGCAATAACAACAACAATAACAATTCAAAAAATGACATTTTAACGCCTCGAATATTACTTAAAACTGCTGTTACGGCTGCTGTTTAACGAGCTGTTTGCATTAAAAATGTCAACTTTTATGAGAGAATTTGAAATAGTAGAAGAAAAGAGACGGGAAGAGGCGGGAAGATGAGAAGCAAAAGCAGTGCCACACGTATATGAACCATTGGGCTGATCATCAACAGCTCATCATCAACCATCAAGTAACAGCCCGAGCAGCTCCGCTGAGAAAAAGAGGCGGAAATCTATAAAAAGCAAGCAACTACCGCATAGACTGCTTTCCCCGGTACCGATACCGGACTCACCGATATACACACTGTATCCATTATTTTGAAATTTAACCCAAACGTGCCGCATACCGTACCGTACCGGAGAATGGTTGACAGTTTTATCGTTGTTTACAGTAATAAACGCAATTTCGCGTCTTCGATGAACAAAAACAGCAAAAAGAAGAAGAAGAACAACAACAACAACAATAACCCAAACCCAAAATAAAAGGTAAAAAACACTGACAACAAAGCAAGTTAAAAATGTAAAAGTAAAAAAAAACTGAAAAAAAAGTATAGTGACCAACGCTTTTTTTGTTTCTTCTTGATTTTCAAATGGGTAGAATTTTGTATTTCTCATTTATTTATAGGTGCATACATTGTAGATATGTATATACAAGTATATACATATGTATATAAAGGAGGTCCCCTTAACAACAACGTATCGTCTCGACAAACCAAACCGAAATGAAGAATGTACCAATGACAAGATGTCAACCGTCTTCATGATATTTTATGAGTTTCTTTTAATCTCGAAAATATTCTCATAATGGCCGTAGCAACAACAGAGTTGTGGAGGGTTGAGTTGGTGTCTCCATATCGCCAAGAAATCTAATATCTTGGTAACAAATCGATAGACGTAACGTAACGAAACGAAACGAAATGAAACGAAACGAAAGCAAGCGAAATTATCGGTTTTGTATTTGGTCAGAAGTGAACGCTGTCAAGAGAAGAAACATAAGAGCAACAGAAGGTTTCTGTCTCATGACTCTCATGAGCTATATAGACTCATAAAACAAATTGCTTTATGAATACATTTTTTTAACTGAGCATATGTTCAATTTTTGCATTTATTCGTACTTCTTTGTTGTTTAAAGATCATAGCGCTGTCAGAAGTATGCCCACTTATCGCTTTAAAATCGTCCCTTATAGAAAAGACCATAAATTTTGACACGTCAAAGCAGGTTTTTCATTAAATACAAAGGACGAAAAGAAGAAGGAAACGAAGAGCAAGAAGAAGGAGTAGAGTGAGTTTACATTCGCATTATAGGAATTGATTCGATGGCGTAATCGCAACTGAAGAGCGAATAAGGTTCTTCATTAACAATGAAAAAGAGCATCTGAATTATAAACATAACCAGAAACATTACAGAAAAAATATGACTAACGATTCATATCGTTCATTAGGATATTAATTTAAATTCATATTTCGTTGTAATGTTCTTTAGCCAATGCACAAACCTACAAGATGATAGAAATTTGGAAAGTTTCATCTTGTAAATTCTTGAATTAGTTTTAAACGTATTCATTTAATGTCAAAACGATTACGATGACGACCACAATCACGATTGTCCGGCATGATGGCCATCTATGAATTCTTTCGTGGCCTTACCTATAAGATGTATAATATATATTATTTGGTAAATGGTTTATGCACAGACTATTTGAAATGCAGGTGTTAAAGGAGGTAAAAATGAGGTAAAGGAGGCGAGAAGAGTGTGAAGAGATAGAAGAAAAATTTGGGATAGACATACTCGTATTTTATATGGTTGCATTTTGACCAACCTTTAACTATCTTTGTCTCTACAATATATACAAATTACCCGTCCTCCCACGGCATCAACTTCACGAATACCTCCTGCATTTCCACCCCAACCTCCTCCTCCTCTTCTTCACCATCTCCTCGTTATTCACACAATCTCCAGAATGAAAATCCAAGTAATTCGTGAATGATCCTAAACGATTGACACTTAATATTTGATATCAGTTTGTTGTTTTTGTTTTTACTTTTATTTTGGTGCTTCGGCCAAACATAAACACTCGCCGAGGCGATACCAATTTCCATCGCAATTGAACTCGTGATACGATATTCAATACGGTAAAAAATGATAATTTTTATCATCGAACAAATAGCACTTTTCCGAAAACAATACAGAAATACGCCCCAGCCATGAACAATCATAACGATACGGAAGTAATCGAAAGAACCGTAGCAGCTTTTCGATCGATACCGACTTCCCGAAGCAACAGAGAAAATGTGACCGTAATCGTAGACGCGGCCATTTCTTGCATAATAATATTATGTAATGAAAATCAGTTTGAGAAGGCAAAGAGAAGAGGAAGAGAAGCAGGTTGTCCATGGTGCTGGATGGAACGGAGAAGTAAAAAGAGATAGCAAAGACGATACCAACATGGCATAAACTCATTACAACAACAACAAAATGAATGGAGGTAACTTTAAGCGAGGTAAAGATTGACGAAGGACGTTTGGGTTCGGGTTCGGTGAGCTCCTCCAGGATGAAGGTAGTCAGACCCTCCTCAGTTTTCACCAACTGTCAAGAGGCTGCTTTGGTCACGCCAATCTTTGGTCGCCCTCTCGGTCCTGCCGCGAACGGAGAGAGGGCGGCGGTAAATTAGTCTCAGGGGTGAAATTTTATTAAAATAGCCAGAAGCCGCCCACGAGCGATGGGCGGCGATGGTTGGGGAGAGGAGGAGGGGAAATGGTAGGATGGAATTTGGAACTTCGTTTTTGTTATTTGTTATTATTGTGTTGTTGTTGTTGTTGTTGTTGTTGTTGCGATTGTTATTGTTGTTTATGCTAGCATTGTTTGCTCTTTTGCTGCTTTCCCTTTTGTGCTATTGTTGTTGTTGTTGTTGTTGTTCTTATTTGGTATTGTTTTTATTGTTGTTATTGCATTGTTACATGGCGAAGGGTCCTTAGATTGGTTTTTCGGTGGATTATTATGAAAAATTGTCCATTTGGATCCACGCCTCTTGACAATCACCCCCTTTTTAACCACCTCGCCCCCCCCCCCACGACATGCTTAACCCACGTAAATTGTAGCTCGTTCTTTGTAGCACACGAATCAAATCGGTTAAGAGTGAAATTAGTTTTGGTCTTTTTCAGGTTTTTTTTTCTTTACGTTGGTAAAGATAAATTTATTGGAATTACCTTCAGTTTTTTTGCCGGTAATCATGACGAGCTCTTCAAATTTGTGCTTAAAATTGAGTTTTTAACAACAAAAGTCTACGATATTTTGTTGTTAAAAGTGTGTAAAGTTTTGTAAAGTTAATTGAACTTAAAAAGTATTATTTTATCTTCCTTTTTTTATCTTATATCGTTTAATAACAGACCGACTCTGTCTCGCAGAAACTTTTTGTACCTGAAATAACTTCCTCGAAGCCCATTTTTTGCCCAAGAAACTCAACAGCTCTTTATTCTAAACAAGCTTGCAAGCAATGAAGTGATAAATAGTTACAAGTGAAAACAAGAAGAGACGAGATACCGAAAACCAATACTCCGCAATGAGGCGGAAACGACCCCCCGTTGATTGCTGGCGGCAATAAATTGTGCAAAAACCTGAAAAAAAAACCAAACTACCGAAAATTATTAAAAATTTAAACTTTCTATACTATATACTCGTATATATCAATATATTTTGTGCTAAACAACGAGTCTCGTGGGGCAAGGTTTGCCATTTTTTTGCATTTTTCGACTTCAGCCAAAAATAAACAAATAAAATTATATATTTTTTTCGGCTGCTGCTGCTATTTTTGCTAATAATTTATGATGATGCGGCACCACGGGCGGTTATAGACTAAAGCTACCCCCGGGTGATTTCCGCGAAAATTTGCAGCAACAAGAACAACAACAACAGAATCATCAAAATGGCAAAGCTAAAGCTAACAACTAAAAAAGATAGCGAATGGCAAAAACCTGTGCGTTCGCAATGAAGTAACGTTAAGAAGTCGTGCCAACGACCCTCGTTCGCGGCAAAGTGACGCACACCGGCGGCAAAATACTGGCAGCAGCATCACTGACGGGGTGGCTCCATCCCTCCGGCATGCGAAAAAACAAAAAAACTTAGCCCACCCTTTACGGCAAAAACAAATGGCGCTGATGTTGTTGCTGTTGTTAATGCTGTTTCGTTAACGTGTCTGAAGGAGCGTAGCATCATCCTTATCATCAAGGGCGAAGGAGCGTCTGCGACATCGCATACGGCGGCACAGACGGCACAGGTCACAGATCGCTTGCTGCTCGTTACAAGAAGTTACATGCTATGCTTCATGCAAAATAATGCTTTATGCAAAATAATGTTTCAATTAAATGAAATTCAGCGCTAATGAATTGAGTTATGAATGACTCAAAAGACAGCCGCTGCAGGAGCAGGAGGCAGGAGAGTAAAGACAACAAATCGAAATTTAAGCATCTAAACATCATACATTTCAAAGCGAAGGCTCGAAAAGGTCTCGAATAATGCGAGGTGATTTAGTAAATTTATTCTTGTTGTTGCTGTTGTTGTCTCACTACAAATAGTAGAATTAAGCTAGCATAAATTTGTCAACGAAGCGCCTGGCAACATCTGCGTTGCGTTGTTGCTCAAGCCGTTCGAAACATATGTCACTTCGCTTTGCCACGCCCCACTCCAGCCCGCCCTGCTGAGACGCTGGCAATGCAGATTTTGCAGCATTTTCTTTTCACTCTTTTGGCGCGGTCCAAAATGATTTCGTAGAGTAATTACAAATATTTACTACGAAAGGAACCAAGAGAACCTTCAAAATTAACGTCATACGATAATGAAACAAAGTTACGCACAAAAAAACCTCAAAAAAGCACAAAATAAAAAATTTTGAACTTAAGAAACATTTTTCGCTTTACTTTCATAGCCTTTCTCCGGTTCTTTTATTTGTTTAGAATAAAAACGAAAAAATGTTGTTCGTTTCTAATACTTTCAGGACTTTTTTCAGGGCAAGGAGGTAGTACAAGAAGCAAGTATGGGTTTTTAGGGTAACAAAATAATGCGAAAAAGAAATGAACTAAAGAAAAAACAAATTTAATAACAAACGCTGCGAGTGTTGGTGACTTGCGCATCGTTGCAACTACGTGCCTCGAATAGAAATGGATGCGCATAAAAGATATTGGCTCATATGCTTCCTCCTCCCCACCCCCCCTCCCCGCTTGCATCATCATAAGCCCTCTCTCTCCTTACTCCTTCCACAGAGAAAATCCAAAATTCATTTATCCTGGAAATTATTCGCCCTGAACGTAGTAAGAATATTTGATGAAACTTTGCGAAAGTTACTTTCCGTTTCCGTTTTGGTTGCGTTACATTGGCAGAAGCAGAACGAGGCCAACATAAATCATAATTATATATTATAGACCAACACATATGCAATTTACATACATACGTATTGTATAATGTCCTGTTATTATGTATGTATATTATGCTTTTCGTTTCTCTGTTAATGCGAGTAATATAATTCTCTAATCCATTCGGTGCATGTTCCGGAGTGTCTGTGTGTGTTTTTGGGTGAATGCGAGTGTGTGCGTTTGGGTGTGTATGTGTGACTTATTAGAACAATTCGTTTGGGTTGTCATTAAGCTGCATTAATTAAATTTAATTAAAGATTTCTAACATCGCATTTCATCAAAACGCGTCACTCCGTCTCGCTTTTGATACTAATTTCAATTGAGTCACGCCCTACGAACACATACACCCACACACACACACACACACACATGCACAGATCCACTCAAACATTTATTAATAACAATTCTCATTACTCTGCGCTTCATATATTCTGGCGCACGAAAATAACTTTTTTTCGTTTGTGCTGCTCTATTTTCATCCCTTTCGTAAAGTTTGTAAAACCTTTCTGCCCTCAACCGCACAATGATAGATAATAAATGTGGCTTGTGGTGTTATTTATTAATATATTTTGCTGCATAATTTGTGCGTATTAATAATTTGTTTATTTCTTTTTGTTTTGTTTGAAGACCATTAATGAAAGGCATTTCTTCGTTTCAGCTGAGAAGAAAATAACAAATGTTGACTGCATTGAGATGGAATAAAGAGGAAAAAATATTAATGGTTTTATTAAAAAAGTTATAGAATAATTGAAAATTTCTGTGAACAATGTTTAGTCCTTCAATGCGTTGCATTGAAGCGTCTGGAAGTTAATTTATATTAAGCGTTTTTCGTTTTTGAATTTTTTTTTTCACAAATTAAGTTCAAGATTTATAAAACCTATTCAAAATATTACTTCCAAGTATTGAAGATCTCGATTTTTCTACAAATCTATGATGTCCTCGACAACAGCCCTTCAACAACTCTACAGCTATTTTTAATAAAAAGAGTCTGGTAGGTATAAATCCTGTGTCTACTAACGATTGCAGCATTTAACAAAAAAATCCCTACTTTTTTGGAGAAATTGCCTCAGATTTATATTTATTTTAAACGCCAATAGTTGTGCCGTCCTCATTGGTATCATTCGTTTGCAAAAATCAACGGCTTAATGAACCAATAGTAATGACATTAATTCCGTGCAATGATCAAAATTTTGATAAGAGAACGTTGTATAATATTCCACTCAGTAAAATATCAGAAATATGCCCAGTGTTTTTCCAGAGTTTCAATAATCTATTCATTACACCGACACGGAAGCTCTGATAAAGCTTGTCTAAATTCTAACGGAAAGTATAGTTTCTGATCATAAAGATTTGCAGCCAAATTAACACAAAATCTGTGTTTTCATAAAAAAATATAACACATAATCTGTGTTATTGATGAAAATCCCTTTTAAAAAAAAGGCAAAAATAAACAAAAATAGTAATGAAAATAATAGACTGGTTTGTATCCATTTTTTTATTAGCATTTCATTTTTCGTTTATTTAAGTTTATATTTTTCAAATATATTTTGTATATATATATACGTAAGTATGTATTTATTATGTATGTATGTATGTAGGTATGTACTCTTGTATACATATGTATACAAACACACATTTTTCGTGTGTACTCGTATATAATATGGAAAGAATAGTATTTTGTATAACAAAGAGTACTCGTAAGAATTTTCGTATGTATATAAATTATGTATCATACACTCCTACTAATACATATTACACCAGTGGTAATGCGGGTGCGTGTGTGTGACTATCAGAAACTAATCATAACCTTACAAATATTTGAATATTTATTCTCTGGCCATTTTTCACAAACAAACTTACAAGCATTTACAACAATTTTCAACAAGCGGGCCGAAAGCATATTCGATACTTGATTGTTGTTGTTGCTGTTGCCTGTAGTTGTTGCCGTTGTTGCAATTCTTGTTTTATATGTCCACTACAACTACAACTATCATTACTACTAGCCGTATCGTAATCAAAATGTTCCTTTATTCCTAATTAAAAACTGTGAATATTATTCGATTACGTATCTCATGGTTTTGTATGATGTAGATTTTTTGTTGCTTTGTTTTTTATTTGATTTTGTTTTTATTTCATTTTGTTTTTATACAATAATATTTGATTTATTTGTTTTAATTTTGCTTTTATTGAAGTGATTTTATTATATTTTTTTTATTTAATTATGCTTTTATTTAATTTTGGGTTCTACATATTTTTCTTTTATGTGGTTTGTTTTAATTTATCTTTATTTAATTTTGATTTTATTTAATTTCGTTTTTATTTAATTTCGTTTTTATTTAATTTCGTTTTTATTTAATTTTGCTTTTATTTAATTTGGTTTTATCTAATCGTGTTTTCATCCAACTTTGTATCTATTTATTTAATTTTGCTTTTATATATGTAATTAAATAAATATTTGTTTATTTGTTTTTTAAAGTAATTTGTAGATTTGCGTACGTATTTCGGTTGGAACGTGCTTCGTAATACATTGCATTTTTTATGTATGTATGTGTGTGCACGTATATTCGGATCGTGTTTTTCTTACCATTTTATCTTTTGTTGTTTCTTTTCTTTACGTATTTAAATTGTTAATAATAAGCGTTTATGTCGTAAGTAAATAGTATTTAATTTTCTTTTTTAACAATTTTTTCTTGAAAAACATGGATGGGATTTTGTTAAACTTCCTTTCTGAATTGCATTCCTTTTTGTTTTTTCTTTTTTTGATTTTTCCTTGTATTTTTTTTTCGTTTGTTCAAAAAATTGATTTATGTAGAGCTTTTTTAATTTTTATTTATGCACGTTTCCTATTGATGCATGATGTGAACGTGTTTGTGTGAATGACACTTTAAAAAAAAAAAATGCTTCTAAAAAAACTATAAACTGCAAAAATTACTCTCTGTTCAAGCGAAAACAATAATTATCACAGTAACCGAAGATTATTATTTATGAGTTTTTAGTTATTGAAACTTTTTAGTTAAAAAAACTTTTGCTCAGTGACATTCGATTAAAAACTATTTAAAAACTGATAAAAATTTTAAGAAAAATAATTTAATTTTTAAACAAAAAAGCTACGGAAATACAATCAAGAATGAGCAGCTTAACAACGTTAAAGGGAAGGAGTTAATATTTCTGTGAAATGTTAAAAGTTTTGAAGAAAATAACTTATTTTTTCCGCTACAAATAAATGAAGTCAAATTTGAATAAAATCTCAAAGAGTTTAAAACTGCCGGAATCAGTCAAGTCAGTCCTAATTTGAACACTGCTGAGAATATCATAAAGCCATGGTTGATACTTACTATGCGTATATTCAAAGAATTAGACAGGGCTCCCTGTCCTGTATGTCGAAAATGTATTTGGAAATTTTATACTCAGGATCTACCGCTTTTAAATAATGCTGGGAAGAAAGTTTTTAAATATGGCTTGATACATGCTGGGCCAAAGAATTGGAATAGTGAAAATTCGCTAAAAAAATGGTCAAAATATCGCCAAGTTCGTAAAATTTGCACGGCTTTTAATCATCGTGAAGCGTCTTTGCGCACAGCTTTAGAGAATTTAATCAAAAAATAGTCGATTGTACCCGGATCAGTCAGTGATGAGTCCTATTCGCTTTCGACCCTTTAGGTTCAACTGAAAATATCGCCGGGAAATATATAAATTTGTAATTATACGTAAAAACAATATCCTTAAAGCTGAAGTCTTGAGTAAATAAAAATTAATAGACTCCTTCGATATCTAGAATCTAGGATTTTTTAAAATTGCAAACCTCAGCTTTTTTTTGCATTAACAATTCACCCAAACCAATTAACCAAAACACCAAATATTCGTGACATCATCATCATCATCAACATTGTCCATCAAACAAATAAAAAGAAACTTAAGAAAATTATTTTATCAAATAGCATTTAATTAAATTATTCAAATTTAATTTGGCTTAAACTTAAACTGGTGACACATTTACACTTTAAAATGATACAATAGTACGATATTATATTAAACGAATAATTCATAACTCAAATAATCACTAAGCATGTATAATAAAATTATAGTAGGCATTTTTGTATATTCAACAAACAATTAATTAATTAATGTAATTATTTTTAATCCAAACGAAAAAAAATTAACTGGCGCACAAAAGAATTAAGTAATTTCAATTAATTTTACTAAATTATTATATGACAACGTAAAACTTAAATAACGATAAAAAATTTAAATTTTACAATACATATTTTTTGGAGAATATAATTGAAAATATCAAACGCATTTGAAAGAATATAAAGCAAGGCTTTAACAAAACTAAAAAGTAATTACAATTAATTATAGAAATTTAATTTTTATTTTTCTTAAAATAAAATTTCATAAAGGCCAAATTCTTGTTACACAGATATTAAATAATTGGAGTCGTTTTTGTTGTTGCTTCCCAAAAAATTAAACAAAAGAATATCACAAATTCACAAAAAGGCTTAAGAGTACATTATGAATTTCACGGGTTTATGTGTGTGTGTGTGTGTCTGCTAGGTGTGGCAGATTTATGTTTCTTCTTAACTTAAAATAGTCAAAATTAAAACTTATAAACTCGTCATGAATTTAAGGAATTTTTTTTTAAGTTTTGGAGGAAATTTGCGACAGCAGTTTTTTGTTGTTTTTTTTTTTTTTTGTAGCTTTGTTTCAGTTTCTGTAATTGTTTGTAATTTTTTTAAAATATTTAACCTCATCCTATTGGTTTATTTTTTTCATTTTCTACGTATTTCGGTTTGCGATGTTTATGGATTTTTAAAATTTTTCAAATATTTCGGTTACGGCGTTTGCATTTCCATTTGCGTTACTGTTACGTACGTTATTCATTACGTCTTCAATCTCGTCTGTGTCTTACGTCAATTTGTTTTATTTATTTCATTTTTCTTTTTTAATTATTTTCCTTCTTTTCTCCTTTTTATCAATTTCTTCTGATAAATTTCTTACTTCTCCTTTCTTACAATTTCATGTTTAAATTGTATTTTTATTTTTTGTTTTGTATTTCTAAATAAAATTATTTTTTTTTATATCTACAATTATTTTGGCCTTATTTGCTAATACGTATCTGTGAGATTGTTTATTTGGCTGGCTCTTCATGCAAAAAGAAAGCCATTTTGCCAAAAAAATTTCCATTTAAAATTTATTTTCTTTTTCGTTTTCTTAGTTTTTTTATTGTTTTTTTAAGTTTTTCGCGGGAAAAGTTTTACTTTTTCCATTGTTAAATTTATTTTTTTCGTTTTATGCTTAGTTATTTTTTTATATTTAAATTTTCCATAGTAAATCTTAAGATAATAGTATCTTTTTTTTTTGTAAAAAAAAACTATTAGTCACTGGTAAACTCTTACGTGTTTACACTGCATCGCATCGTATCGAATTCTCCTTTTCGTTGACAGTTTGAAGTGCAATTAATTAATTATTGCTAATGAAAATTATTAAATTTAATTGTTTGGAAGGAAGGGGGGGGCTTTTTTCATAAAAACAGCAATGAATTTATTTCGAAGACGTAATACTTTTCTATACGTTTACAAAATGTGTAGGCCTTTGTATAAAAATGAAAAAAATTAAAAACTAATTGATTCTTAACACAACATTTAAGAGCACAATATAAAACTTTTGAATATTTATGACATTGGAAAAATTATTTTCAAAAAAAAAAAAATAAAATAAAAACTATTGCATACCATTTCGTCAACTTAGTCAACTGTCAATGGTTGATAACTCTGTAATTGCGATTATTTAGTTAATTGTTTGAAATAAAAACTTATGAATTAGTGCAAACAAACAGTTTTGCTTCGTTTTACATGAGTTCAAACTGTTGGGCTTGTGCAATAAATGCCAATCAAACAATCGTCAACGAAACTTCATAAACGATTACTTCTTTAAATTTTTCAAAGAATTTTCAAAGAATCCTCAACAGCATAGAATCATCATCTTAAACAAATCGTTCAGTGAAGTGAACTAAAGCCGATTTAAAGCCAAAAATAGAAATTGTCTATGAATGATTACTAAAGTGAAGTGAATGCTTTTGGAAAAGCGTTTAAACAGAACAGAAATTTTTTACATTTGACAGAAAAAAGTTCCAATTAGGAAATTTGATCACAACGCATGAAAAGTGAAGCAAAAAGGCTTCACAGAAAATTACATTTTCTTAAAAAAGACATTGTCGTATTTTAGCCGATAGAGAAGACCAATTGGTTTCAACTTTCTTGTTGCTGCGTTTGCATGAAGCTTCGGAATTTTGTTCTGAACTTATTTGTTCTTTTTTATACAATTTTTTTCTCTTCAACTTTCGACTACGTACAAAGACTGGTAAGACTGCGCTTTAATATCATCAATGATTTATATACGCGTATATACATATATATGTATATACATACATACATATATTTATGTATATACATAAATCATGCTTTCTTTAATTCTGGTGTATAGTAAGATTTAATATTTAATAGTTACATATATCAATAATAATAATAATAATAATAGTAAGAGTCATTTGTATTATATTTAGTTAATGTTACGATATTCTTATACGATACTATGTAAAATTTTACGTATTTCAGTTTTCATGTATTCTGTATTTGCTTTAAAATGTTACTGACACATCTTCGTCCTTTGCTTCTTCTTCTTCTTCTTATTCTTCTTCGGCTTCTTATCCTTCCATTTTAGCTTTTCCTTTTCCTGTTCTCATAGAATAGCCATTTTCTAATTTTATTGTTGTTGTTACAAGTTATTGTGGTTTACTTCAAATGTGATTTACTGTTGCTGTTGTTGTTGTTGTTGTTGTTGTTGTTTGTTTTGCTTAACTTATGTATTCACTTTACTAACGGCTTTCAGTAGATCGTGATTGCTCTTGTCCAGTGCGCTCATCATGCCCAGGTTGCCTCCCAGGCCGGCGCCCACACCCACGCCCACGCCGACACCCACGCCCACGCCCATGGCCAGGCCCAGCTTCATGTCATTTTGAGCCACGACCGAATGGTGCAGATTGTGCGGATTGTGCGCGATGATCGAGTGATGATCGGCTTGTTGCTGTGCCTGCTGTTGTTGCTGTTGCTGGTGTTGTTGTTGCTGTTGCTGCTGCTGTTGCTGCTGCTGCTGTTGCTGCTGTTGTTGGGCCTGTTGTTTGGCATTCTGTTGGGCGGATTTCATCGATTCTTGAGCTTTCATTTTCTCTTGCTCTTCACGATCGCGGCGTGCCTGCACAAAGAGAAGAAGAGAAAAAACACATAAAAGTAATGAAAGTAAGAAAAAAGCATGAGCGAAAGAGAAGAAGATGACATAGAGAAAAAAGAGGATTAATAAATTTAGTTCAGTTCTTAATAATTTTAATTAATTCCTCATAATTTTATGATTTCTATTAATTTTATTTCTTTCACTTCTAGTCACTGACGACTCACTCACCTGCTCATTGATTTCTTTGACGGCGCGCAGCTCTTTTTTCAATTTCATGCGCCGATTCTGGAACCAGATTTTGATCTGTCGCTCGGTGAGGCAGAGCGCGTGTGCAATCTCGATTCGTCGTCGGCGCGTCAAATAGTGATTAAAATGGAACTCTTTCTCCAGCTCGAGAGTTTGGAAGCGCGTGTAGGTTTGACGACCTCGACGGCGAGGGCAGCCATTAGGACCTAAAGTAAAAGAAGCAACAAAAAGCCAAGGAAAAGAAGATAAATTAGTCTATAAAAAAATATATATTTTTTTTCTATCTTATCTAACAACTTGTTTATGATTTATTTTTTATGATTTCAGCAACATTTTATTTTCAGGACAATTCCAGGACATTTCAAACAGTTCGAAACGACCCCAGAAAGTGAATCGTGCAACCAGAAAAGAAATAACCGAAAGAGCTTTAAAGAAAAACTAACCACAAACCTTGAATATTTTTAAGGGCAACAAATTATTTTCGTTTATGCCACAAACGGACTAAAGTAAAAACGAACCCAAGTAAAAGTCAGCCAACAACAGCCAACAACAGCCAACAACAAGAACCAACAACCTGAAAAAGCTGAAGTGTGCTGAGCAAGTTTTAGGAAAAATTATGATCAAAACAAACCGTTTGCTAAACAACGATTTCTTAGGCTGTGGCTGCAGGCAGAGGAAGAAGAAGAAAGCTAAAAAAAGGATACTGAAAGCCATTAGCAAAAAACGACATGCAAAGAATTCGAGCGGCTCAACAACGGCGCGGCAAGGTTATCACACCAAACAGCCCAGAGCCACAGGAAGTGCTCATAAATGCCAAGAATTTGTCCAAGAAAAAGGCAGCGTTTAAAAGAGTAAACGGATTCTTATTGACACAACAAGAAAAGAAATCTTTTCCAAATAAAAGACTACGCTTTGAGAACGAATTTTGATTCCTGAAAAATCAGCAGCACTTTCGAAAAAGAGCAGTGCTTTTGTTTGTGGATCCTTTCTTTAGTAGTTTCTGACAGGAAGATTGCTTTATGGAAAAGCATGCCAATGCCACCATGCTGCCACCGCTGGCCGAGCTACACCATGCTGGGTCGCCAGTTGCTTGCCGCCGCCACTGCCTAAAAAGGGTAAAAATTTGAGCAGTCCCGTCAAGCCAAGGCACCAGCATTCTCATGTTGTTTTTACTCTTGCGATACGCTATGAACGTTCTGTCGTTCCGCCGTCCCAAACGCATTTCGCTGCGCCGGCAGCAGGTCTTTCGCGCTGCGACGCCCAGCAAACGTACCTCAATAGCGTACCTTCGTAACGCAATGTTACAATATTACTGTTTTTTACTCGCACGTCATACGCTTGTAAATCAAAGCATTTGCTAGGCTGCAACTTTTTTACCTTTTCCAATTTTTTGCAGTGTTTTTCGGTTTGTCTGGTGCTGCATTTTTTAGCATTGTACCTGCCGCGAGCGGCCTTGCCGCGCCGCACGGGCTGCCGCATGAGAAATAACCGAATTTTTTGCACTAACTGCAAATTATTGTTGCTTTTGTCTGCCGAAACACTTGCTGGATTTTTTTCTGAAGGTGCACAAAGTGGCAATGACAATAGTGTGGAAGCAAAAAGAAGCAAAAGAAACTTTTTTTGGTTTTTTAACATCCCGTCTTTTTTTGAGAAATGCTGTCTGTCTGTCGTTTGTTTTAGTTGCTATCGCAATTTTTTATGGTTACGGTGAATGACAGACAATGACATTTTTTTTGCTGGTGATTTTTTAAACGTTATTTTGAAAAGGTTTTGGGTTGGCGAGAAGCAAAAAAATTGTTTAACTGATGACAAGTTTTTGCGTCAATTCGATGCAGTGCAGTTTTTGTTGGCGAAATAAATAAATATTGAAAATTTTCAGTCTCGCTTGTAAATCATTTGAGTTCGTTTAATTTTTTGGAAAAACACTTTTTTACCGCTTTCGGAAGAAAAATTAAAAAAAAAAACAAATTGTAAGATTTTCTAGTGATAACGTCGAAGCAGTTGACAACGCAGTTGAGAGAAACTGTGTCTTTGTGAAGAAAGTCGTCATCAATGCTTGAAAATTTTAAAATGATGAACAAGAAAATTTTATAAATGCACAAATAATAAAAGCGCATTTTTTGGGATAATTTCATATTAACAAATTAAATAAATAAAATAAATACATATATTGAAAGTTAATACCAATCATTTTAAAGCGCTGAAATTTTTTCATCTCTTCCAAATCGGCAGAAAATTAAACGATTAAAATAAATTTTAAAAAACAATAAAAACGAAAATAAAGGCGACCATAGAGTTTTTATTTATCATGAAATAAATGGAAAAATTATCGCTTATAATTTTTTCATTAATTTTGAAATTGATTAAATCCTAATTTTCGAACGGCTTTTTCGAACGGAGAGAAAATTATGTTTTCAGTAGAATTAATTTTAAAAGGAAGAATACAAATTCCGCTATTGATTTTTGTCTCATCCCCTACCTATAATTTGATAGAGCAACAACAACAACAACAACAACGAGCAACAACAACAAGCCCAACAACAACAACAACAACAGCTACCATAAATAGGAATTGACTAAACAGTAAATATCTACGAATGCTCTCTCAAATTTATTAAAGTGAGAGAGAAGGATGGCAGTAACGACATTGAGCATACTCATGGAATCCAATATGGCTGCAGAGTTATATTGTACAGGTAGACATGTGCTCGTTACTATAGCAACGAAAACAATAACAGAGAGAACAACAACAAGGGCGACTTTGTGCTCATGATTTGTTGCATGCGCGTGATGGCCGAAGAGACCGGTTATACACAGAGCTTCAAAGAGTATGAAGAAACGAATATTGCTGCGGTTGAAGAGAATGAAAACTATGGAGAGGCTAGTTTTAGAGCATGCGGTCGTGTGAGAGAGACTGAGAGAGTATGAAAACAAAATATATGCAGAGAATAAATATAAAATGTATCCCAGAAAAGGGGTTGATGATTTCTCTCTAATCTGGTTATGAAAAAACTAATTTAATAATGATTGGCGCAGTAACGAAGAATTGTCTCTGGTGCACGTGCTTGCAACAAATTGAAAGAAATGCTATGATAGCAAAATTTTTGTTGACATTTTGCATGGATAGTATATGTATAGGTATATAACTCACCAAACTCATCAAATTCTGCAATAAAAATCAGCTGTACTGATTTTCATCATTTGCATAAAATTTAACTTAATTTCAGACTAAAAAAAAATCCAAAGTATTTCCAAAACTATTTTGTTTATTTTTTTTAGTGTCACCATTTTTTTTTACTTCTTTGTGCGCATTATCATTTAACTTAATTTTTTATTTTTTGTTGTTGTAGTTGTTGCTGCTGAGAAATTTTAAACTTCCGACGCGTGTCGAAACCAACAAAAACATACCATAAAATTGTTAGTTTTCATTTTACAACCTTCGTAAATATAACAATAACAACAACAGCACCAACAAGAACATGACTAAAAAATGATTGATAGAGTGTTACAAAAAGGTGTTTGCAGTGTTAACAGTGATTAAGCTGCTCTCTTGGGGGGAAAATACACCAACAATACAAAATATTGTAGTATCTGTCAGTATCTCTAAGAATCTCATAAACGCTGCTCGTAAAAGTTCAAAAACCAAACTCTAGTAACCAGCGGCCATGGTTATTGAATGCTTACCAAACGAATCCATAAAAATACGATGCCCATAAAAGGCACATAAAAATTATTTATAATGACTGAAGAAATACGCATCGGTAGCTGTTGTTCAAGTAATTAATTACCAAAAGGGCATTCCGAGCGGATACTTTTAAAGTCTTAAGGAAAAGGAAGAGGAGCGCGAGTGTGTGTGCGGTGAGGGTTAGTCCCAATTAAGGTTTATCTGGGCATTTGAAAATCAAAAACAAAAACAAAAACCAAATTCCAAAACCAATACCAATTCTCAACTGAAATTCTCATAATAATTAAAACTAAACTTTATAAACTTAAGAGCTGCAAAAAAAATCACTCCACAAGTTGATTTACAAAATCAAAATTAAAATTAATCCGCAGCCATTGTCGATATAACAAAAGACTAAGCAAAACAACAGCAAAAACATTAACTAAGCAAATAAAAATTAAAAACAATCCATCGCCATGGCGAAAACCAATTAAATTTACACACAACAACCGCGTACAACCATAGTAATAATTATATGAATTGTGACGATAATCGCCGTCACACTAACAATTAAATTAATTGAGTCAACGGTTGCTTCTGCGTTGCGTTTGCGTTCGCCTCGCCGCATCGTTGGCGGTCATAAAAAACATTACAAAACTACTGCTGCGAAATTTTAATGAAGTCATTACAAATACAATGAAACAAAGAAAAGAAGAAGAAGAAGAATAAGAAGTCAGGCACGGAGCCATAAATAATAATGAAAAACCAAAAAAACACCACCAAAACACAACAAAGTATTTAAACATCACAATATTTCAACGCTTGTCGTGAATCGGTCCGGTCGGTGGGCCCTCATCGCCATCAGCATTGTCCCCAAAAATGTTTATAAGCATAAATGTTGCTGATTTCTTGAGTAAACAAAAGCGATACTTACTTATGTAAATGTAAATGCAATTAAGTAAATATACATATTGTACAAAAATGTACAAGGAAAAAATTAGTACTACAAAAAAGACGTTATTGTTTGATTTTCTAGCGACTAGCTCACGATTTTCATGCCATGACGTGAGCACCAGATGTACAACAAAGTATATAAACATCTGAATTCAAGCTATACATCATATACATTGTCAGATGTTTCTAAGCATGAATATTTGTTGTATAAACAAAAAAAAACGGATTGTACATAAATGTAAAAATAATGAAGTAATTACAAAAAATGTACAAAAAGAAAAAAATCAATATTCCAAAAATCACGTCGTTGTTGATTTTCTAGTGTCTAACCCGCGATGTTGATGCCATTGCGTGAGCACTCCATTGCTTGCATCAACATTGTCGGCAAAATGTTTCTAAGCACGAATGTTGTTGAATTGTTGAATAAACAAATACTCCTACAAAATTGGCAAAACGTAAATGCAAAAACAGTAAAATAAATACTCAGTACAACAACAGAAATAATCAATTCTATAATGTCTCCAACATTGATATTTTGCTATATTTTTTTTGCTTGTCGCGTTTCTGTGTTTTTAATTTTTTTCTTCTGTATTCTCCTTACTTCGCCGCCACAAGAAAAATAAACATTGTTTTTTTTTTGCTTCATTCTGGTAACATTTTAAACTAAATTGCCAGCTTGTCAGCATCAGCAAGACATTGTTAGTGTTAATTTGTTAAAATTCTTTTGAAAACTTTAGACGTTTTGTTTGCACAGTATTGTTTTTTTCCAAATCTTTATTTTTATTCATTGTTTATTAGTATATATGTAGCTTTTTTGCCTTTGTGGATGTTGTTGTAGTTGTTGCTCACTTACGTGGCAATACATTTTTTGTTTAACTTTTCGTGCGTTTTTTGGTAGAATTCGGTTGAACTTCCGATGATCCATTGAAAGACAAAACACAATAAACAAATGGAGTTTTTTCGATTCTTTTCTTTGTTTATTTAGCGTTTTGTTTAATCCTTTTCTTTAGAAAGAGCTCCTACGAATTATTTCAAAATCAAAGTAATCAAATTTTTGAACGCCCAAAAACGGATGAAAGACCTAAAGACGCCTCTTTTGTTATAAATATCTGTTAAGTATATGATAATTGTTGTTTACTCCTTGTTTTAGGAAGTTTAAAAATTCGAATTCTTGTACCTCTTGGTACTTTGGTAAATTTTGATGCAGTAGAGCCGATCTTGATGACATATCATGAATACAATAACTAATATTTATGCTTGTTTTAAATTTTTTATAGCAAAATAAATCAAAAAAAATCCAAGAAAAATAAATACAAATTTAGTAATAAATTTCGAATTAAAAGCGTGCTGATTGAAAGGAATTATAAAACGAGAAGTAAAAGTTTTATGACTTCAAAAAATCGACCTTGTCATTCGTAAAAATAGTTTCCAATATGTCTCTATTTTCCATTAATTTCATTTAATTAATTTTAGAAATCTTTAAAAACTTTGTTATTGCTCTGAGAACATGTTTTTAGAGCGTTAGAGATGATCTAGAGAGAATTAAAAGCTCAGAAATTCAGCTCCAAAAACGGAAGTATACATTTATAATTATTACCAGGAATAGAGGGCGTGGTCATTGATGGACGGAAAAAGACAAAGAAGCGATTACAAGAAAAAACTGAGGTACGAGAATCCGCACACAGCTCGTTTGTTACATAAGAAGACAGACAGAAAAGGGAATAACTACGAAGAGGCATATACGAAAAAACGGATAGACGACGGCAGACGGCAGAAACACGAACGGATGAACCTCACGTAGCTCCGAGAATCTATAATACTGCACACGTCGTTTTGTGCGATGTCGAATGCGTCTCCTGCGACTACGAACGTACGGATGTGCGGATGTATGTATGTATGTATGGATTTTGGGTTGTGTGCGCGTGTGTGTGTTTGCGTAAAAAATAATAAATTCTTTTATGCTGACAACGCAAACGAATTTCTAAAAATTCCTGACGTGCTGCAATATTGCCAGGCTGGTTGGTCGGTGTCGCTTTGCTTGAGCTCCTTTGCTCTGTCCCACTAAAAGCCACAAGTTCTGGCTTACCCCCAACCACAACGCCCAACCCCACCCCCTTAACCCATCTCTACAACGACTACGACCAACAACGACAATGCGCGGTGATGCGATGCGATGCCTTTCGAT
Organism: Conops quadrifasciatus; assembly: GCA_949752815.1. NCBI lineage: Eukaryota > Metazoa > Arthropoda > Insecta > Diptera > Conopidae > Conops > Conops quadrifasciatus. The sequence continues at coordinate 14,942,651 of OX457078.1, read as the reverse complement.
TCGGTTATTATTTTTTGCCAGAAAGACTTGTCGGTCGGTACTTTTTAAAGCTTGATTTGCAACGTAGCACAACTTCCAGACTACGAAAATTTATGCACGGATTTTATTTCGAACATTTTAGGAATTAATTTTGCTTAAATATTTATATATTTATAAATATTTGAATATTTGAATTTTTAAATTTTGCTAAAAGGTTCAAGATTATTTGTCAAAATAAAAAATGAGATTAAAAATGAGATTATTAGAAATAATAATTGCTTCAAATCTGTTAAAATCAATTAAAAGCGATTAAGGTTTTTCAAAATCAAATCGAAAACGATAAATAAAATATTAATTGAGAACAGTCAAAACAAAATTGGTTTTTTCGCTGACTTTAAGGATTATTTTTAATGGTTTTAATGGTAATTGCTTTGTACTAGTAGTCATGGGTCAAGACTGATTACGATGCCCCAAACAATTTAGAATCACAAGGTTTTTTAGGGTTGATGTTATGGCCGTTATGAATTTCCGAAAAACTGAGTGAAGAAAATCACCAAATAATGGTTTTAGTTCAATAAAACTGAAAATCCCAAAAACAAAGTTTTCAAAGAGTCACATTCTCGCTGTTGTTGTTGTGCTTTTCATCTTTCCTTTCAGTAATATACACCAAATTCGATTATGACAACATTCAAAAACGCCATTAATTTGTTTGGGCTGAGTGAAGAAAAACGTCTCGAATTGACTCATAAGCGGCGCGGCACATTTTCAGATAGACTCATAGAAAATGCTAACCATGTTCTGAGTACTTCTCTGGTTGCTGTTGTTGCATAAGTGCCGACATAATGCCGACAAATACAACCATTTAAAACTATTAAATAAGAAACCCAGCAAATGATAACAATAACTTCATTCAACTTTTCTGATGGCGCGCCAACGGAAAATTAACCAAAAGTAGGTACGTTGAATGCATTAGTAATTACAATAACAACAACAACAACAACAACACTATTGGCCACAACAACAACAATTGAAAATTAATTACAAAACTGTATTCAGCGCCTCATTTGTCTTGCTTGCGGTTGTTGCGGCTGTGATTGTTGCTGCATTCGGTCGCGTGATAGTAGCTTCGGTTGACGGCCAGGGTTACCGAGTTATTGCATTCTCCATGAAGGCCCAAGAACTGTCAGTGTTGTCAGTGTGTACAAAAGCGGGTGTCGTGAGAGAAAGAAAAATAGAGACAAGGCAGGCGAGATGGCAGAGAGGCAGAAACACTAAACTGAAAGACAGACGAATCGACCGACCGACCGACCGACCGACCGACCGACCGACCGACCGACCGACCGACCGACCGACCGACCGACCGACCGACCCACCGACCATCTGAGAGAGACACACAGCGAGTGTAGTGACCATGAGAGAGACAAGATGTTACTTTAGGTTTAAAAATATTTACAATATATAATCGTGTTACATACATATGTATCTAAATACATACATACATATGTATATACGAACGTGTGTGTGTGTTTGTGTGGGTCGAATAGACCCTTTGGCGGTGGCGAGTCTGCGGTTGTCTATGGAAAGGGTTAATTTATGAGGCGCGATAAGAATATTACATTACATTTTGTCTCGGTTGTTGAAACCTATTGTTGTTGTTGTTGTTGGGTTGTTCTTGTAAAATTTGTGGTTGCTTTTAATTTCCGTTTTTTTTTCTGTTTCTGATTGGCTTTGAAGTTTAATAAGTGTTTTAGTGCCAACGGCACGTTTAAGACACTTAACTGTTGTTGTTGTTGTTGTTGTTGTTGTTGTTGTTGTTGCTGCTGTTGCGATTTTTAAGAACAATTTACAGAAGGGAAACAACAACAACAACAACAACAACAACAATAATAATAATAATAAAAACTTGCCTTTTCGAAAGCCTTTTCATGCCGTTTTAAACGAAATGAAAGGATATCTTTGAAAATCCCAAAATAATTGGAAAGCATTGAAGCTACGGGCGAGATAATGGCACTGCAGGAACAGAGGAATATAACAGTTAAAACTCTACGAAGAGGACGGGTATACACGGTTTTAAAATTAAGCATACATTTTGAACAATTTTTTTTTAAGTTTTAAAGTTGAAAAATTAATCTCAGTGGATGAAAATTTCTTATAAAATTTTACTTATTTACTTATAAATTTTTACTTATAAAGTTGAAAATTTTAACCTTCGTATTGGAAAAAGTTAAGATAATAAAAGTATTATAAAAAAATTGAACTGAATTTATTCAAAACTTCAATTCAAAGTTGAACTAAAACTTTTTTGTTCAACATAAGTTGCAAAATTAAACCTAAATCGAGCCAGGAAAAATTAATAAAAATGTAGGTACTTTTTACACACAAAAATTTTGAATACGGAATAAACTAAACAACTTTCAACAAGAAACTAAAGACACAATCGACAAAGTGCTCGACACTAGCGATTTTATCGCGCGGTATAAAAAAAAGCACTAAAATTCCAGATTTTTTTATAAAATCAAAAACAATTATTAAAATCTTTAGTTAATTCCAAAACATCGCAAGTGATCTCAATTTTCTTTGTTCCTTTCATAAAAAGCCTAAAAATTTAACGAATTCGTAACAAAAACTTCTCAACAAATTTATTCAATAAAATACACGCGATGTAAACATATTTTAACATTTCTTACTAATAAAAAGGAAACCATTTAACCCATTATTGCTCATTAATTGCACAATTTTTTCGATTTTGTATCGTAATTTTTAGAAGATATTGTTTTTGATATTACTTTTAAATTTAATTTTTTTTCCTTCCATTTAAGATTTTGATGAATTGTAATTTTCTTCTTCTAATAAATTAAAAATTTTTATTCTTAGCTGTTACTCATTCTCATACTCATTCGTTATTATCACATAATTTTTGCATGACAAACATTGCTTCATTCTTAAAAGTAAGTGCTTTTTATTTTATTCCCCCTCACTATTTGCCTCTCCTTCTCTCTTTAGATTCCTTCAGCCGTACTACGGAACCGTAGGCAACAAAAACGTACACTTTGCTGTTAAACGGAAGAATTTAGAGAGCATTTTAGCAGTGAAGTTATTTTAGTATTAATGCTCTTTTTATCATTATTTCCGCAGTTACCATTACCATTATAAATAACATTATTATTATCATTATTATGAATGCCATTATTACTATTAACATTACTATCATTACTATTATCATTCTTGCCATTATTATTAATGTGTATCATTATTGTTTTATGTATAACACGTCTTACTACTGCGTGTTATTACGTGTCTCGTGCGTGTTATTATGATTATTGTAATAGAATTAATGCAAAAAAATGCAAAAAAAAAAAATTCGAAAAACAAATGAATGCGCTTGTTCACTTCAGTTTCTCATTTTTTGTAACTAAATCATGAAGTAGTCATAAGTTGAAGAGTTTATGTCTAGCAGCAGAATACACATGATTATATCAAATAATTCATAAATGGTTAGTGTTATTTAATTGAAGAATTGTAGAAATCCAATGACTTGAAGATAAAGAGGTTTACAATAGTAACGAAGTTTATCTGAAAAGTTTTGAGGAATAAGAATTAATTAAGCAAGATTAGATAAACACTCACTTTTTGATGTGAGTGTTGTCAGGTTTAGGTTTTTTTCGAAGTTCATAATTTTCTAATGTTTCATAATTCATTGTGATCGACTTTATCATGAATCGAATTCATCGATTCCATACTATTGACGAAATTGAATTAATAAAATCAAATAAAATCAAATTATCTTTAATTTCTTGGTAAAAAAACAACTTTCAACGTTTTTTCAAATGTTTCAAACTGCATGCTTTTAATTTAGCAGTTTTTTAATCATAATTATTTAAAATTGCAATTCTAAACTATGCAACAAAGTTTTTTTATTGACAAAGAAAATATAAAAGTAACAAAACGTTCATGGCAAAAATATGGCAAGATAACGTGTCTTCTGACACGCAATTTTTTTAAACACTTTACATTTACACACTCAGACTATAATAATAACAATAATAATGGCAATAACAATAACAGTAACAATTACGACAAAAATAAAAATTATACTATACAATTGGGGTGCTAAAGGTGTGTAGTTGTAGTAAAAAATATTTAGCTCTGGGTGAATGTGAAAAAAGGCGCTCACGAAAAAGTAACTCTTTCTCTTCGCAGAATAATTGTTTGTGTCTAAGAGTGTTGCTGTTATTCATGCCTCTCTATTTCCATTTTATAATTGTTGTTGTTAGTGCATCTAAAGAGAGTTGACTTTAAGGGAAAGAGCGATAGAGAGTTACCAGACGTTTTTAATGCCAAAAAGTAGGCCCTTACTCAAGAGATTACCCATGAGACATTTTTGTGGTGGTGGTTGTTGGTTGTTGTTGTTGTTTTTGGAAGTTTTAGTTGTTCTAGCTCTTACAATATATTTCAACACACGTCCTAGACAAATTGCATTATATCGTTCGTTTTCAAATTTCTATCCTAGAACTGTAGAGAAGTTTCAATGCAAGCGTCTATGTATCGGTCACACTCATACTAATTCTTCTAGTATATCTTCTAAATTTATAAATGAATTTCTTGGAATTAACACACACTTCCGTCCGCTTTAGGGAAATCTTGAATTTTTTCTCCCGTCAACCTTCGGCGACCATCTACATATTTTCAATATTCTTTCCTTCGATGTTCCCGCTTGGCCGGGAATCGCTCAGTGCGAGTGAATGATGAGAAGCAGCCGTGATCTCATGCAGTTCTCGTGAAGAGGAAGAGTTCAATTTTTAGTTTTTTTTTTAGATACTAAAAATAAGTTGACGATTTGTAGGGCCAATGAATTTTACTCCCAGAAGAAAAAGTACAAACAATTATAGACAATTCCATATTGATATTTATATATTGCTATAGGTAGAGACAGAGAGAGAGAAATGTTTTTTTTCGTTATTGTATAAAAACATGTCTGAGAAAGAAAAATGATTAAACGGTTTTAATAAAAAAATTGTTGGTTAGAAAGGTTTTATCCGAACTGCCTTAGCGGAGAAGCTTTTGCAGACAGACTTCGCCATGAAGGCTTCTTCGAAAGATTTTCACTGCAAAGAATTCAACTTAAGAGCAGAAACACTTCATTCTAATAACTTCATTCAAAAATGTTGTTGTTAAAAGTCTTTAGAAGTAAGGCTTCTCGAGAAAGTCTTTTTTCAAGATTGAGCAGAAAGTCATCGTCCAGGAAGGCGTCACCTGAAAGTCTTTAAAAGAAAGGTTTCACAAGAGAACGAAAGACTTGGTCAAAATAGGCTTCTACAGAAAGGCACCGGAAAGGCATCCTCCTCAAAAAATGCTTTACCTGAAAGTCTGTAAGAGAAAGACCTTAAAGAAATAAAAATGGTGACCCCCGTAAAAGTCTTTTTAATTTATTATTAAAGGACAAAGGAAAGAAAGTTTTGTCTGAAAAAATTCTTAAAAAAGACTCAACGTGATAATTTTTCATGGAAAGTTTTCACCAGAAAAAAGACTTTACTTTTACCGCAAAAGCGTTTACGTTTACTTCTTTCAAACGAATTTCAACAGTTCCTTGGACAAATCGATTATATCGTAGCAAATTATTGTTGTCGGCGGGAAATCATTTTCAGTTTGAAGGCGTGCATTACCAGCATACAATTTTTGTCACATTTAATCCGGAAATTATGCCACTTTCTCGCCGATACTTCGATATGTAATCCTCGGGATGATCAAGATTTGCAGCAAAATGTTGCGGCTGTCACAGGCAGAGGCACGGAAGGCAAACAAATCATTGACAAACTTTCTGTTGTGCGTACATTGTCAACCGTTAGATCTGTTACAGACGATTATAAACCAAAATAAATACCACACAATTTGCCGTCCCGAACCCTTGCAACATAGATTGTGGAACCGCCCAGCCGCCCATTCTCTCACTCCATTCAGGATCCGGTCAAGCTGCCGTCGATTGCAACAAAACAACGATACACAAACAAGCCCGCCGAACCCATTTTGCAGCTAGTCTTGGTAAACATAAACTTGCGGTGTGGGTGGGTGGGCGTATGTATGTGTGTCCTTCTCCACACAGAGATACCTACTGAACGTGTAGAGAATGTATGGAGAGAGCGCGTAGCAAATTCAACATGCGCCATGTTGCCATGTCGAAAATTTATGACACTTTAGTAATTTCCTTGCTTCCTAATTTTAGCAGAATACTTTTGAAACGTTCTTTTTTACTTTTCCTTCCTTAAATTTCTTTCCTTTCTTCTTTGCAATTTTCCTTTCTGCTGCTATACACGCCCTTCCTCCCTTCCTCCCCTCCCTTTTTCAGTCGACTCGTATATTCTTCACGTTTATCGATGGTATTTTGTCTTATCGTTGTATGCTTCTGTTGTATGCTATCTGTATAGTGTGTTTGTTTGTGTGTGTGTGTGTGTGTGTGTATGAATGTGCCTGCACACGCGCCTGCAAGCGATGTCCTTGTCACAGTCATTCCAGTCACCACCGCCCTTCGCCGTTCGATCCACCCTTCGGATTAAAAATGCCCCGTAAAGACTTTGAAGATGAATGCTTTTAATGGCTTCCAGAGACTCGGTTATTTGTCTCTGGGTGTGGAAGGAGAAGTTTGGGGGTGGTGGTTGGGAGTGGCAGTGGTGGACGCAATGAGGCGGGAGATGTATAGGTTTGAGAATGAAAAGCTTTTTCAGTGGCGGGCTCAACAATTTCTTTAGAAATTGAAGTCGAAAGTTTTCTATGTAGAAATATTAAACTAAACGTAAACTAAACCTAAAACTAAATATGTACGGAAACGAAAAAGAAATTATTTGAGGGTTGAAAATAAAAATTTTTAAAAAAACATTTAGCTATTCCTTGAAATTAAGAAGGACGTATAACTATAAAGAGCATATACGGTCAAATTAACCGCTCTGCGTGTATATAAATTTTTATGCAAATTGGTTTTTCCAATGGTAAAAGCATGCATTTTTATTTTCTCTAAAATCACGCAAAAATTGCATCACAAAAATATCTTCAAAACGTTTAATAAAATCGAAGTGGCAGCGATTTTTTTGATTTTTAGTATTGCAAAATATGCTTTGAAATTGTTCATTAAGTCGCATGCTAATGCTACTGAGAACTTACGAAAAATATGCACTTAAATTTCAATCCGCGCGACTTGGCTCAATCTTAGAAGAACAAAGAAAAAAACGCCACTGGACGCAACAGCTGCCAACACGAATGCGATTCTTCTCAGCGCATGAACATTACGACAAAAGTTGGAGTAATTTTTTGCTTCTTTTTGCAAACACCAAATTTTTGCAGACATAAAGCTATAACAACAACAACAACAACAACAACAACCACCACCACCGCAACATTGATAAGGATAGCAAACAAACCAGCTCGCAACGTGTTTTCTTCCGACAAAGAATAGATACACTTCTAGAGTCATTCTGTTACACCCACTCCCCCCGCCCACCGTCTCCCTTGCGCTCCACCTTTCTCTAGACAGCATCTTCTACATCTTCGTCTAATTAGACTGCGAGCACTTCTTCTGCTCCGAATTGATACTACGTAAGCAGCAGCAGCAAATGTTCTCTGGATAGACAGCCAGACAGACAGACAAAGGAAGGGACCGCGAGACACCTCAAGGATTAGATACTGAGTGTTTCGGAAGGAAGAAAAGAAGAAAGGAAGGAAGGAAGGAAGGACCTTACCACATAATTTATTCTTATTAAATTTATTTAAATTTCTCTTAAACAAAGCTATCGACGCCGTCGTCGCAGCCGTTGCCGCCATATTGTTTAAATGGTTAAATGAAATTCGCTATCGTGGGGCCCATCAGGTCCGATTCGGTACGGTTCGTTTGCTTGTTGTTGGCTTAATTCGTTGTCTGCACACGAAAGAGATTGTTTTAATTTAAATTTCGGCAGCATGATATTGCAAATGCAAACATCATTTGCACTCCTTCGACCTTCACTTACCCTTCTCTGATCTCGCTCCTCCCCTCTCACCGCACACCGCCCACCGCCCACCGACACCACTCCACCACTTTTCTTTTTAATAGCAATCTGCCCAACACAGATTGCCGCAACGATTTGTCGATATATCGTTAGCCACGTTACGACGAATACGCACACACAGACACACACTCCGTTACTGGAGGCGGCAACAACTTGCACCCTTTTCCGCATGACAACAGCAACAACAACAGCAACGGATGCTAATTGCGCTTAAGCTTTATTTTTTCATGTAATTTTTTCAGTTTCGGTTTCGGCTTCGGTTTTCACAGATTTTTCATTCAGATTTTGTGCTGCAGCCTGTGAAGAATTCATTTTCAATAATAGTCCAGTTTGCGATTTTGTTTTTGTTTTGTGAAAATGTCTGTCGTTTTCTGTAGCGCCATTTGTCGTTGTTCCTTCTTTTAAGTATTACATTTGTGTCGAAAGGATTTTCTGATGTTGATGTTATTAACTGTCCTTTCGCCCCAAAAGCAGGCTACGATTACCCTATCTCCTTCCCCCCTCCCTCTCTCTCTCTCTCTCTCTTTCTTTCTTGCCGTTTCTCTCTTTCCTTCTTGAACCTATGCCTATGATATACATTTTTCATTGGATTTTATTCGAGATTTTTGGAGGCTATCCCTTTGGGATTAATACATTCCAATCAACTGTTTTTGCTTCATTATTTGCTGTTGTGTGTCTGTGTTAGTCTGGTTGTGTTGTTGTTGTTGTTCTGTTGGTATTTACTATTTGGTATTAGGTAGTAACGCCATTACTTACACCATTTCTTTAGTATTTATTGCCACCAGTTTTTGCCAATTTTCTGAATATTCGTAACGATGTTTCGTAACGTTCGAAAAAAGCAAAAGTAGCCTTTCGAAAGGGCCATCCATACATTCAGCTTCAAAAGGATCATTTAGCAAATATTTTCCTACCCTCTTGGTACACGATAATGTGAATTTACGAAGGCAATGATGTTGTCATCATTATTTATAAATCTACTTTTTTATGACATATTTTGATATTTTTAATGCAATAACTTTTCATCAAATTCATTTTGGACTTTAGCTTAAGATAAAGGTTTGCAATACAAGACAAAGAAACGGTTAATTTTTCAAAAGCAAATATTTATTTTTGAAAAAAAAAAATTCTCTATTTTATATATTTTTTATTTTTTACATTTTGAGATTTCGATGATCTTGAAAAATAAACCATTTTCCTAAATTTTCAAAACATTTCAAGCATTTTCTGCCGACAAGTCTTCCGCTGCCACAAAACTCGTTTGACGTGATCTCGTCTCTTCTGAACGAGAATGAAAATTCTACCCTGGTCTGGAATGGCAACAACCTCAGTAGCAACAACAACAGCATCGCTAAGTATAAAATAAAAAAAAAAAACATAGAATAAAATGTTCCAATGAACATGATTTTACTTTTAGGTAAAAAAAATGACAAATAAAAGAAAAAACTTTTTGAATAAAACAAATAAAAGAAAAAACCACCATGCGATAACTCGAAAACTACGACACAAGTCAACAGAAGCATGTGAGTAATATCCAATATATCCAAAGTAGAGACGGATAAGTATAACTAGTGGCCAATAACAACAATAACAGCGAAAAGAAAAGACAAAGTATACTATTTAAAAATTAGTAGGAAAATAATAACCGCGACAACGTTAACAAAAAACAAAATATTGTAATAATAATGAAAGACAATATAAAAACTGCCGTCGATATAAGAACAACTATTACGGCAATAACAATTCGAAACGATGTGTAATCATCATTAATTAAACACTGCTTAATTGCAGTTGCCGAGCATCAGCAACGCCAGACAATAACATTAACAGAAAAACACCAGAAGCGTCAATACGCGAACACAAAGAGGAATAACGCCAGCAACAACAGCAATAATTGCCATCAGCATAAATAATGACAATCATAACAACAGCAGCAGCAGCAAGAAGACCAGCAGCAGCAGCAACAACAACAACAGCAACAACAACGACACCCGCAACAATAGCTACCAGCTCAAAATCAACTGGTTCGAAGGAAAATAAATTAAATTCTTCAGCAGAAAAGAATGCTTTTAAGAGAATGAAAAAATTCTTCAATTCGTTGATTACAAGCGAAATTTTCAGCCTTTCATCCTTCTCCTCTCTTACTCCTACCCCTCCACCCTCCTCCCCCCTGCCGACGCCGTCTCTTTCCCGCCTTCCTTTCTTTCTGTCTTTCTTTCAATTCGTAATCGCTGTTTGCTGGCCAGAACGGAATGACCAGCATGAAAAGACGAAGGGCGTGGTGCCACAGATACATACGGATATGTTTGTATGTACGCCTAACTATGTTTAAGAAAACTCCAAAATAGGATTTACTATAATCTTTCATTTTAAAATAAGATTTTGGCAAATAAGATTCATATATTGATACTTTTTAAAATATCTTTTGCTTTTTTAAGAAATTAACTTTCTTTTACGCCTACTTCTTAGACATAGTTGCCCTATGAGTTATTATGAAAAATAGGCGTATCCTTTGCAAAACGTCTATAAATGCCACAAAAAAGTGTAAAAGCAGGCGAACTTATTCATTAAGAAAAGCTATTACCAAAAACCATTTATTTATCGATTGATTGACACGAAACAAAATGCTTTGTAGTATACGAAAATGTTTAAAATCATAACAACTTCATTATTCATCAATCATAAGTAGTAAATAATGGATAATGAACACATAAAATTCATTAATAAATGTAGGAATAAATCAATATTACTAACTTATATGTAAAAATTTGTGTTTTTCTACTAAATTTTATTCAACACTTGATTGAATTTATTTACATTTAATGAAAAAATGAATTAGAAATTTTAAAAAATTTAAAAATCATCAAATTTCTGAAAATGTCCAACAAAAGCAAAAAGCGTTACTGGCGACCATCTCTCGACAAATTTGCAACGTACTCGTACGTCGTGAGGAAGAATAAGGTTCTCATATCGATTTTCAACATGATCATGATTATAGTGTTGAGTATAATGATGCTGATGCTGCTGATGATGACGATGCGTGCAAGTTCGTTTGCTCGAGTGCATATGTTTGTATATTTTCAAGTTTTACCAGAAATTACTTGGTCGCAGTCCGTGAAGCGTTGCAACATTTGCAGCAGAAACATTGCAAAATTTCAGTGTCAACGCCACTGTTGTTGTTGGTGTTCCTGTTTTGTTTCATTTTATTGTGACTTTTATTTTAATTTTATTTTAGTGGCCGTTATTGTTATTCCATTCTGTTCTTTGTTTACGGTTTTCATATTAAACGTAGGTACGTTAGTTATGTTGCTAAAGGAACGATGGAAAAATTGTGGTTTCTTGTATTGTTTTTTATTTTTTTTTCAGTTTGCAGTTCAGTGCCTGCTTGAAAACAAATGGGGCGTGTCGCGTCGTGTTTACCAGCTGCCGATAATTGCTAAGAAATCGTTTTGCCATCGTCATAAAAATATGCAAAATCATTAAATACATTGAAATACAATACGCAAACTGTTAAATTTACAAACAGATTTTTTTTGTTTAACATATTTAAATTCGTATTTTGTGATTGCGTTTTATTAAAATTTAGACTTTGAAGTTATGGTAAATTAAGCAGCTATAAAACCTTTTTGCAGTTTTCTTCAAAAGAGCACACTTTTTAATGTTTTATTTTAAGAAGAATTGTGATATTGTATAGTGTCTTTATATCGATTTTAACGGCTCATATTAAAAATTCCTCATAAAGATCTGTTGAAAAAGGGTTCACTAAAGATTATTTAATCAAATAATAAAGACAATTATTTAATCAAATAATCTTTTGCTGTATTGTAATCATCTTCATCCACTCAATTATAATCACAGTCATCGTTATTGACTCTCAGGACTCTCACAAGCAACCTCACTATCACAAACATCATCATCCTAACCATCATCACCATTATCATCATGGTCTTCATCACCATGCGATCCACACAAGCAGCGTTTAATAGTAAATAGATCATAAAATGATCGTAAAACAAAGTTTATGAGATTTTCGTGGTCGAAGCGCTTAACAACAAAAACTTATCTAACAATTACAAAAACTATCGAAATCACAACAAAAAACCACAACAATAACAACAATAAAATTATACACAATATTGATCAAAATAGAGTATCACAATAACAACCACGATAATGAATTATTTTTTTTCCTTTCTTTCATGCAACAAATGACGTTTACTACTTTATGCAGCTCTTTTTGGATTATACTCCTTGAGCCCTAAGATATCACCATACACAAAAATACTCTTTTAATTTAATAAAAAACGTTTCTCTGTTGCGTTTTGAACAAAAAATACCAAAAAGCGATACTTTTTTCTTCAGACACAAAATAGTAGATTTTCAGTAAGTTTGTATTTTTCGAAACTATTTGCTACAGATTCTCATTCACGATTTATACTATCTAAAAATAAAATTTCTAAAATTAAACCATTTTTCCGGATGTTTTCGATAGGATGGTTTTTTCGAATTCTCTAAAATGGCTGCTGTCGACTTTCTCTTTTTTTGTTTATACATTTAACAAGTTCACAGCTTCTTGAGTTTGCGACGAGAATTGTATTGTTTTTCTCTCTTATAAACAATCTAATACTTATTCCAAACGCAATGCAAAGGATACCGTTTTCCAGGCGTCAGATATCAGCGCAGATCGCCGACAGAGACTGATGTAAGCAATGAATTTCAATGTTAACAATATATACAACATACTATATACATATATACAATATATGTACAAAAAAAAAATCCAACCAACAAATTAAAAAGGCAATTCTTTTCCAAACAAACAACGAAACAACAAAAAATACAGAAACCCTGAAGGATTTATGATACCTCAAAATGAGGTATCCTTGCAAGCGTTGAGCAACCATTTCTAGGTATCTATGTATGTACGTTCCACAACAACAAAATCAACATGATTTACAACCGATACGAGGTCCACAGGAATATGCACTTTTGTGCACTCGAGTGAAAGTCAAACGAGTAAAATGTGACTTTGAACAGTATAAACGCGTCGAAGGTGGCGACGACGATGATGGAAGGTGGCGTACAGAGTCAAACGCAGCCGTCAAGGATAAGCCAAAAATTAAAGAATTATGATCAATATGACATGAAGAGAAGAAGGGTTCGCTCATTCGTTCGTGGGTTCGTTGCATTCTCAAAGAAAAAGTCACAAGAATGAAAGTCTCAGCTGGCAAACAGCAGGCAGGTATTTTCTTCTTCCTCCTTCTTGTCTTTAGCATGTGACTAATTTTTCACTTTCAAGGACAATTTCAACCTCTACGGGAATAGTCCCATAACGCTGGGACTGTTTCTGAAAGGGCTACCAGCGAGAGTTTTAGAGTAAAAAAAGAATTGATAAAGGTTTAAGGAAAAAAATGACCATACCGTAACCCATTGTGTATTAACGCATACCACGCCAGCCATTGGTGGTATTGAAAATTCTTAAATATTCCACGCTTAAAATTTATTTCAATGTCATTTTTAAGTGTTGCTCATTTAAAGAGTAATTACTTATGTTGTTATTTTTTAAGGAAAGTATAAAAGTAAAAAACGACGTACTTACCATTAAAATCTCCACAAACGACGCGTTCGAATGGGCTTCCCATCCAATCTGAAACGGGGCAGAAGAAAAGGTCAAACATTATTTTAAGAAAATATGTATGTTTTTAATTTTTTTTTTTTTTTTTGGTAATTTAGTGTACCGTGTATCGTGTTAGAAACAAAATATATGCTAACATTTGGCCTTAAGGTCATTCACTAGAGGTCTTTTTATGGATCATTTTATGGAACAGATATTTGAAGGTATCGAACTAAAATGCGTTAAGCCCATCGTGATGGAGTGATAAAATTAAATGCTATTTGTAGATGTCGAACATGCTTTATTTCACTCTTTAGGAATTTTATTACGATTTTTCTGGGTGAGTGCAAGCCAAAAAAAAAATGGTAATCGATATCAGAAGCAACGCTATGAATTTTTAGAGCAATTGAAGGAGAAAGGAGTCAATTTTTCCTAGCGGAAGCCAAAACTACACTTCGGTGATAGCAAAATCTTTATATTTAGAAACTCTTTATTATTCGAAACATCCGATTTTTGGACTTAAAAGCCTTCGCTGTAGCAAAAGCAGACTTAATTATTGATAAAAAAACAGCTACGATTTTTAATTATGAAAAATCGAAATAACCATTGCCATTACTAAATAAGATTCGCTAAATTTCTATAACATTGCTTACGCGGAAGCTATTAAAATATATCACTTTTAACATTTTATTCCACCGTAACTATAAATATATAGTACATATAGAACTGATAGAAGAGTTTAACCTTTTCTTGTTCTTCTCGCGAAATTGCATTTTTTATTACTTCAGTACATTTTCTCTCGACACTAATGACGTGCTGATGAAAATGCATCGTTAGTGCAGAAATAAATAATTAATATTTTCTGCTCGTTTTGTGCCTTCTGCTTAACGGCGGCATGAGCGGAGGCAACGCTTCAAGAGCGATTCAATGCGATTCATTAAGGAATGCAAAAATTCATCTGCAGACATTGTAGAGTAGAGTTGTTGCAGATTTTCTAAAGCTCAAGAATTCGGAGGACCAAAGAAAAGAAAAAAAATGAATGAGTACGAGAACGAGCACGAATGCGTTGAGTACTCGTGCAAACACTCGAGATTTGTGGAACTAGAGAACAGCAAGCGTAGAGTAAGGAAGAGCTGCGCAACTCGTCTAAAAGGCGAGTGTGGGTATGTCGCGGTCGCGGTCGCTGTCGTGGTCGTGGTTGTCGCCGCCGTTCTCAAAGCCAGAGACGCTTGTGGATACCAATACTATGTACTTTCAGCGAATGACCCGCACGAATGCGTCTCCGACCAAAAGTTTCAAAGACTGGAAATTCTTTAATTAAAATGTTAACATTTGGTTTCAGTTTCTTTTTGATTCGCTTTTTTATTAATAAAAATCTTTATCATTTCTTTGCATTAAAAAAAGACGAAGGCAGATTTCTCTGTTTTCCATTCTTTTTTGTCATTCTTTATTATGACTACGCAATACAACGTAAGCAATTGTTGGTCCGTCTGTTTGTCGGTCTGTCGGTCTGTCCGTCTATTCGAGAATGGTGCTCGCGGAATGTGTGGTGATGCGGTGCACTTGAGTTGGCGAATAAATATATCGTGAAAATTTCATTAATTTGAAGGCGTTCTTAACTCGTTCTAGCAATTAAAGCAATAGCACTTAATTTCTATTGGTTACTCCCTCCCTCCCTCCCTCCCTGCCACCTCTCCCTCCCTACCGACCAAGCGTACCGTGTTCTGTTAATCGATAGCAGGCAAACCCAATATTTTCTCGGTTGGAACGCTGCAGAAAAGCCGGTAGCTCGTCGGTAAATATTAAAATTTATTAGCGAGATTGGCAACAGTTTCGTGGTAGCCAACATAGAGAATCCAGTTGGCGTCATCATCGTCCTTCGTACAGCAGCTCAATTCTCAATACTTCCTCTAACATCAAAGCGTCACACTTTATTAACAGTTCCTCTTCCTCTTCTTCTTTTTCATTGCTCTAAATAATATGTATAGTGATTTCATTTCGGAATATTTTGCTGAAATAGATTTCATAAAGTTAGGCAGAAGTAGAGGAAGAGAAGAGGAGGAGATACAACAACCAGAAAAAGCATAGTCAGTGAATCTCGGAGACAGTCTCAGAGTCAGCATCACTAAAAGCATTTGGCTGACACGTCGTCTAAGAAGAAGAAGAAGCAGCAGCAGCATCTGCTATTGATTTTTCTTCTCTTCTCCCCCCTTCCGACACTTTCTTTTTATCTTCATTTTCTTCTTTCTCTTTTCATCGTTGTTGTGTGAGTAAATATTTCTCAAAATATTTTGCACTGCTTCTCTCTAGTGACTTTTTTCGGACTGTCGTAATGGCGAATGTGACAAACACAACTTCATCCTTTTCCTAATCGTTGGCGTTCGTCGTTATGGTTGTCGTCGTCGTCGTCGTCGTCGTCGTAGTCGTAGTCGTCGCTACGTTGGCTACGACTACGATCTTGTTGACAATTTTATATTGCAAAAATATGCAAAAATATTTCTAAAGCCAACCAACCAACTTCATTAGACTCCATTGGACCTCATCTCATCCTTCTATGGATGGATGATAATGTTGTTGTTGTGCGTGGTGTAATTCTTTTTGCTTTCGTTGTCGCAAATAGCGACTGTGAGCATTTACCGTTTTCGTAATTGATTTCTTCATGCATGCGTGACACTTGGCAAATACCAAACGTAGCTTGTTTTGGTCGATTTTGGTCGTACAGCGACTGCAACTGCATCGGCGTCGTTGAGGTTTATAATGAGGAATATTTAATGCAAAACTTGCAAATATTTTAAACGAAAAGAAAAGTGTAGTTCACTCAATTTTGCAATTAGACGCGGGTGACGAAGGGCACCATATAATTTTTATTTTTTTTTTTACCATTTACCATTTTTTACCTCATTCTTACCATTTTACCATTTATAATTTTTCTAATTTTCTTTATAATTTTATATAATTGAAAATCTGTGATCTGTCGATTTGACTGTTAGAACGGAAGCCGGAGCGGAATTGGAATCCAAAGCCAAAATCTGTGCAAATTTCATGCTCGTATTGTTGAAAAGTTTGTATGTTAAATATTAATAAAGGAAAATATAATCTCCTCTCGAGGAATGAATAACTGAAATTGTAATTTTGTTCATTAAAATTGAAGAATTCAACGTCAATTTTGTTAGGAAAACTTAGTATGAGAAACGACTTACGTAAAAATAATAATAAAATAGCATAATAAAATAAATCGAATTATTTATATTTAATATATTCATTGAAATACGATAAAGCAATTTCATAATTCATAAATTATGTCTATTCCCTTTGAATAAAACTTCTTACAGAATTATTCCATTATTTAAAATTCTAAATGCGAGTTTTTGATATTTTCGAAAAAATTAACCAAAAGAAAAAAGAGAAAAAAATATGACATGCTTTTGTGTCACCAATTTATACCCTGATGCTAATTTTTTATAGATCATTTAGTTTGAATTTTATTCTTTTAACTGATTTTTAAATCTTTGGCCATTTTTTAATTTAACTAAAATACATAAACTTATAGACAAGTCGTCAAATTTTCAGAATTGTAAAAATTGCGATTAATAACTTAAAATATGTACTTTCAATTCGTTTGAGTTATTAGCTAATGGGTCATGTGCTCACATAAGCTTGCAATAGTTCAATGCACGATAACTCGATAACTAAATGATGGTAAATAAAACAGTTTGTAAAAGCTACACCCAATAAATATAATAAATTAGTAATAATAACAAGCCTCAATGTTAATAATACTTTGCATATGTTGCGTGTACATTCGCTGTCTCTCACAACAATCTCTCCTCTCATCTCTTGCCACACTTTTTTCTTATTCCATTTACTTTAAATAGTTTCAAGGTTGCTTTGTAGTTTCTTTTTTATAAAAAAAAATATGCTATTCGTTTTTCTCTATCCCCTATTTTTCTACCTCCCTCTACTTCTCCCTCTCCCCTCCCCACCGCCATTGTCTTCTCTATGAGCGGATTTTGCCGCAAGATGGGATTTTGTTGAGGCGCGCGCTTACGGAATTCGGAATGATTGTACTGTTGGAAATTTATGTGGGTCAAAATAATTTATGTTGAGCTTGTTGATATTTATTTAAATTGCTATTTCTTTCGTAGAGTAATACCTATTGTTGTTGTGTTTTTTTTTTTTTTAAATATTTAGCAAAAACATGACTCTGTCGAGTGTCAAAAAGTTTAAGTATAATAAAATTTGGTGAAAGCCCGTTGTCAGTTTTTTCATGCAGATTTTCTGATGTTATACATTGTGAAAAAGAAATCGATAGTTTAATGGCAATAAATTTCTACAAAATTAATATTAATAGGAATTATCTCTACCTTAATTCGGTTTCTATAAATAATAAAAAATATGTCACTGAAAAAATGTCACTGTGAAAATGTCACTTTCGAAATTGTGAGATTTTTTATTGCCCTCATTCAAATTGTGTGCTCTATGTGTTTTCCTTTAGTAGTATTTTAAACTATTTTAATAAAGAATTTCGAAATATTATTTGCATGAAACTTGGAAATTTGAAACTTGAAATATTATTTGCATTCCTTGAAAAGTTTTGGGGAGCATCATTAAGCTCTAAAACATCGATATCGAGCTTTCAGTTCTTATGATTATATGATGATTATGATTGTCGACAGTAAAAACTTTTCAAGAGACTTGTTCTGTATCATCAGATAATCTAAAATTCAATTTTTCATTGGAACGTCAGTCTTATGATTTCACTTCCTTCAAATTGATGCACTCGATTTTAGTTTCTTAATTTTTTTGAGAAAAAAAATACTGAGACTATTTCTAGTTTGTATAATACCTTTTCGAAATCATACGAAAGAAATTATTTGGACTCTCTTTTATTCACTTTAATCATCATTGATCCATCCTGATCACATGATCCTTGAAATGTACCTAACTTTCTAAATGAATGCATTTTTTATGACTATTTAATGAAAGTTTAATTTTAATTTTCTTAGGTTGGCTCATTTTGGCTCATGACCAAATGTTTATATATTTGATTTGTTTTCTTCTTCCTTTCAAAATTATTTAATTACTGAAATCGTAGCTTAATAGTTGTTATTGGTTCTAAAATTTTAATTTTGTTGCCATCTTTGTTTATTCTATTGTCTAAAGTTATTTTCTATTGTCTAAAAAATCGCTTTGGTTGTGCCGCTAAATTGTCGTATTTCGAAGCGTCAACGACTCAACAATAAACAAACAAAAGGCACGACAACAACAACATGTCGTCGATGATAATATTTTTTGTGCATGACTTTATTTTCTGTACCCTTCTCTTTCTCTGCCCTTACATTGGCATAATTTATTTAGAAGTTGCGTGCTTTTTTCACTGTCACAGTCAGACTCTCGGCGTAATCAAGAGGAACCGAAGAACCATTTGAGGTCTTGTTAAATATGGCAGAACATGAGACAACAACACAAAAATTTTAATTAAAATTCATTTTTATGGTGAGAATTATTTTGGGTAAATGAAATTACTTCAAATCGTACAAATGATTGTTAGTCAATTTATTATAGAGCTCTGTCTATAGTCTTTTTGTTGAGCAAGCTATTATTGGTGAAGTTTTTCCTTCATTGCCTTCATTTTGTTTAAAAACAATTAAAAAACAACAATTTGAACTCCACTGAAATATGAGTGAAATTTTAAGTTTTTTATATAAAAATAACCGCTAATAAGTAACATTTAAGATTAACAAAATGAATGAATAAACTTTTTGTCCACAACTTTTCAGAGCAACACATTTTCCAAACCAAAAAGACCTTTCTAAAACTTCGACTAAACATAATTTGAAGGGCCACAAATTGTTTTACCTGCAGAAGATCACACACAAAACGTATTCTTTTATCATCTAAACGTATTTTAATTAACCACGACAAGAACTCACCAGTCAACGTCATCCATGGGTAACGCGGCAAATCGGCAATACTCTGTCCAGCGCCACCCGCGGGTACCACTCCGGTCGTGGGCTGCGTGCAGGCGTTGCCCAATGAATCAACGCCAATGGCACCGGCCGAAGCCGCCGATACTGCTGAAGCGGCGGCGGCGTGTTGATAGAACTGAGCGAAGCTGGCCGAGGCCGAGGCAGGTACGCTCATCGACTGATAGCTATTCATAACGCTGTCGGTGTACCTGCTGTAAATGCGAAAGGAATTAGTTGTTGATGCCTTCGGACAATGCACAAAAACAGCAACAAAATAAGATGGAAATAATAAAAGTAGGTGGTAGCAGGAATCAAACAAAATTTTTTTTTCCTCTTCTTCATTGCTTATGCAAAGTAGATGACGACAAAAAGAGAGAGAGAGAGAGTAAGAGTGCACGAATGAGTCATAAAAATCGGTCTTGCAAATCGATATTGGGGGAGAGCTGCCGGTCGCACGCTCGGTCGGTCAATTGGTTGGTCTATTTGTGCAACTAATACGCCAACTAATTGACCAACATTAACACAGCGGGGCGTGACGGCATCAACATCGACCAGGCGAGGACTAGCTACAGGCTCTTGGTTCCTGCAACGTTGTCGATATGCAAATACTCGCATACCAAGGACATGCTCCTTTCATTAGTTTCAGCTCGAAGGAAGCTGCAGTGTGGGTTCTTTGGTGGTAACCGCACTCAGAGTGACCACAACTGATATTAGTTCTGCTCAATTTGTCGACCATTTGCTGGAATGACTAAGACGACGTTATTTCCTCCGATACCGATTTCAGTATGCGGAAAGGAACGAAAAAAAAAAAATCCTCAATGGACTCACAGCATGCACGATAATGTGCTCTAATTTCGTTTTCTTTATGTAACTAATAGTCGGTAGCAAGCGTTGGGATCGATGCTTTAGGTTTAGGTCCGATGGTTTAGGTCCTCCTTTAGTTGACCTTCGAGTCGATAACTAGCCGTGGTTATGGTGGTAATAATGCTACTGATTGCTAGAGGTTTCGTTTGCATCTTATTCTTACCTACAAAGCGCCATTTTCATTGGTTAACATTGTACTAACCGAAGGAGTAGTACAATTAACCAACAAAACTGTGAGTTAATTGAAAATATAGTAAAACTAGCAACAAAAAAATTTTAGCTTAACTGTAAAAATAGTAAAAATTACCCATCAAAAGTGGTGGTTATCGTAAAAACAACTAACAAAACTGTAAGTTAACTACTAAGACAGTGTAAAGAACTATTTAAACTGGAAGTTAAAAGCAATCCTCAAGAACATAACTTAACTCAATTTTTAAAAAAGCAGTAAAAAGGATAAATCAACTACGAAAGTAGTTAAAATAACTAGAAAAGCTGTATAAAAACCGTACAAATTGTAAAAACAACCGTGAATAATAGTTGTTATCGTGCAAATAACCAGTAAAACTGTAAGTTAACTGCTAAAATAGTAAAAAGAACTATCTAAACTGAATGTTAATAGTGAACAATGCAAACAATGGTTATGGCTTAATAGTGCAGATAATGGTTATAACTTATCTGGATTGTTTACTATTATTATACAATTAAATTTACAAAAGACAACACAAAACAATTAGAGAAGATTTTACCTGAACTGTTCTTACAGTTAACTTACAGTTTTGATGGTTATTTTACTATTTTTTTTTTTGGTTATTGCAAGTTCAACCAAAAAGTTTTTTAGGTGTAGGTTCAATAATTTTCGTACTCTGTGGTCAACCAATTAACAACAATCCAAACAGAACTGATATTTGAAACCATTAAAAAAAAATTTGGAATTATTTTTTTTAAACAGTCTTTTAAAATAATCTGTTTCGTTTGAATAAAAAACCTTCCAAGGCGTCTCTACACTTCTTCGAATTGGTTTTTGCCGATTTTGGGTTAATTTTTGAGAAACACTTACTAAACATTTCAATTCAATTTCAATAAAGAAGGAAATTTGTTGGATTCTAAAGTAATAAACATAAAAAATATTGTCTTTAATGTACTCAATGACATTATTTTGCTCCCAGTTAAAATTTTAAAAAAGACATACATATATTTAAATATAAGATTATTAGCAAAAATAACAATAATTTTCAAAGATTATGTCTTTATTTTAAGCGAGAAAAGATTTGTTTTCCAAAATGTCCTTAAGTCGTAATTTTTTTTTTTTTTATTTTTTGGAATTGTTTTATTAAATCGAATATTCATTGTACCTATAACAATAATTTAATGATACTTTATCTAATTTTCAAAATTCAAAAATTCATTTTATTATATAAACGTTTAGCATCTAATTTTTATTAGACCACTTCCAGATATTCATTTCGACTAAATGTCAAAAATTAAATGCTTTTCGAAAAACGATTTCTATTCATAAGTAAAAACAAAAGAAGACGAAGAAGAAGAAGACGTGGACAAAAAAATTGAAAAAATATTAAAAATTCCAATAAAAGTTTCTAAAAAAAAACTGAACAACAAAAAATGCAAAATGCAGCAAATTTTATAATATACGATCATCGGTTTCTTCTGCCTGCTGATTTTGGCTTATAAAAAATATGACATCAATTTCGTTTTTTTATGAATATTTTTCCTTTATGCTTTATTTAATTCTTTATACCTACTTTTTTATTTTTTTGCAAGAATTTGAATTTTGAATTTCCAAAAAAATGCTCTCAAACTTTTCACAAAGTTCCTTCTCTCCAGTCTCTATTGATTATTGAAATTTTATAAGATCTCTCTGAAGGTTCCACGCCTGCCAACGCATACATTTAGCTCTTCTTCTCCTTCTTCGTTCTTCTTCGTAAATTATAGGGAAAAGTTTTGATAAAAAATCACTTTATTGCGAGCAAAGTTAGAAAAATGTCGAGAAATCTATTGCTATATTTCTCTTTGTCTTCGCGGAGCTGAATCTATTTAGGAATTTGATAATATATACTTTTAAGTATTTTTTTAATTGAAGTCAAATCAGGTCAAAGGTCAAAAAACATATAAGTCTGGTTTTTCCTACTAATAAACGCATCTATTTTTGAAGATAAAGTTTGAAGAAGAGTGTTTTTGATTATTCTTTCATAAAAATTGAACTGAAAAACCTAACGATTTTTTTCAAATTTTGTTGTGTCTCTTCAAAGAAATGATCCGTCACAGATTTTCGTTAAGTAAAAATGCCCATAACCCAAAAATGCCGAACCAGAAAGGCTTCTGGAGACATTAAACAGTTCATGCGTTATCCGTCGGTCTGTTTATTAGGTTCAAGATATTGTTCCTGAATTTTTCCCAAACTCACTAGATTTTTGCATTTTGCATTACGGCTGGACTGTTGTACAAAGGATCAATGGTACCACCTACGATCGTCATCTCCGACTCATTCTGCTCAACTCACCTGCACGATTTGTCCTCCAGCCCGGAGAAGCCCGGCATTCCGGTGAGGCCGCCATGCGAGGAGGGATGATTTGACACGTACGGATACATCTTGCTGGTGGGTATGGCGAACGACGAGGAGGCGGCAGCGGCGGCGGCGGCGGCGGCTGCAGCAGCGGCCACGGAATTCGCCGCGGCGGGCGAGCTGTCGTTGAGGCTGCGGTGCAGAGCGGCCGATGCGGCCGATGGCGTGGGCGAACAGCTGCTGTCGCCGGTTTGCGAATTGGCCGAGGGCGGCGTCAGCAACAGTTGGTGGTGCTGATGGTGGTGGTGGTGGTGGAGGCTGCTGCTGCTGCTGTTGTTGTTGCTGCTGCTGCTGCTGCTTATGTGGCTTTGTGAGTTGGCGGCGGCGACGGCGGCGGCGGCAGCTAATTTACTCTGCAATTGTTGTTGCTGCTGCTGCAGCTGCAGAGCGGCCGACAATGAGTACTGATGATGCTGTTGATGCTGGGCCTGCACCTGTTGCTGATGGTGATGTTGCAGCTGCTGCTGATGATGATGGTGCAGTTGCTGCTGCTGCTGCGATATGTTGCCGAAGGCGCTGCTCGACGACGGTGACGACGAGGAGACCGGCGAATTCGAGGACTGACTGAGGTGGTTGCTGCTGATCTGGAGCGAGGCTGAGTTGGCGGTCGAGATCGGCGACAGCGAAGACGACTGGACAGCGGCCGAAGAGTTGATGATGCTGTTGGCAGAGGAAGCGGCGGCGGCGGCGAGGGCGGCGGCAACGGCTGCTGATGATGAATTTGGGGTTGTTGTAGTTAAGTGCGAACTAATGAATGGTTGGAACTGTGGATACTTTGGTAGCATACTATCGAAAACAAATTTTGACATGGCACATATTTTGTTGTTGTTGGCGTGGCTGGATTAAGGCTGGATTAATACAAAGTAGCGCTGGTGGGTGGTTTGCGGGGAAGGGAAGAAAGAGGGGCGGGGCGGGGACAGAGATGGAGTAGAAATGGTCGGCTTTGGTTAGAGAGGATGAAGGAAATGCCACCGAATCAGTTGAAATATAATGAAGCCAAGTTAGAAGTTGATGCGCGTGTTAATCGTTTCAGATTTATTTCAAATTCTTTAAAATGTTCAAAAATTGCATATTTTTTGTGAATAAATTTCCATTAAACTGTAATGTAATAAATGTAAAGAGTTTAAATCAAACAAATTTTGTTGAAATTTTACTTTATTTTCACAAAAGGTTTCTCTCCGAAGAAGAAATACTAAAAAAAAGCATTCTATTGAACTATATTTATTTAACTTAAATTTCTTGAAATTATAGAAAAAGCTTTTTTCGATATTTTTAAATGCTCAAACCTTTTTGTCGCTGAAATCAACAAAGTCATCGCAATGATTTTAAGTTACTTAAGGAGCGATAAACAAACTAGTTGTTGTTGTTGTTGTTGCCCCAAAACGGACTTGATTACCTCAACAAATCGTCATCGGGCTGCCCACTTTAGAGCATCCTTAAATATTTTTATGGTAATTTTTGTTGAAGTTCAAAAGTTTTGGATCATTTTAAAAAAGCAAAAAGAAAAAAAACAATTTTCACTTTTCCCTCATCTGTATTTTGACCCTTAATTTCTTAAAAGCATGGATTATAAAGTTTATAATCCGATTTTGAAGTTTTATAAATATATAAATAATTCATATTATTAAGTTATAAAAATTTTCTATAAAAACTTTAAACTTTAAATATAACCTAAACAAAAAATATGAGCATCATCGAAACAAAAAGTACTAAATTAATGTTTAAAAAAATGTCATTTCAAAATTTTTTCTTGCCTTTTAAATCAGAGCAGCGCTTCTCTTTAATCGTTTGTTAATCTCGCGGCAACTATTTCTTTCTAAAAGACTTTTGTGATTTGTTTTGAAATTTAATTAAATTATTTAAATTAAATATTTCAAATGTTTACTAAAAATTGGAATTATTAGAATTATTGAAATTTAGGAAAAACATTTAGAGTAAAATATAATAAACATTTGTTTTATTACTTTTTGAAAAATTTTTGTCCAAAATATTTGGCGAAATACTTGAAATACTTCATTAAACACTGAAAATTTAATTGAAAAGTATTAAAATTTTTTTTTAAAATATATTCAAATATTTTGGATATTTTAAGATTTATCTATTTTTTTTATATTTTCTATTTTTGTATAAACTCACGACTTTTTTTGTGCGTTACTTTTTTGCACTCGGACTCGAACTAATTATTGTTCCTAAGAATCTATGAATTGTGAAATTTTAACGAAAACTTCAAGGAGCCAAAGAAAAAATTAAATACAGCTGGATAACTTTCTTTCAATATTTATTTCAAAACTCGAAATTTTGACAAAATTTCAAAATCTTTATACTTGTATACAAAAATTTAGCCTGCGTATCTTTGAGCTCGCAAAACTCTAAAAGTAGTCGGTCGGTTGACTTGAAATTTTGACACAACGTTACAGTAGTACAGCAGTATATACTACCTATATAATAATATTTTTAAGAATTCATAAATAAAATCGAAATACTAACATAGTTTAAATTTAATTTTTTTTAATTTATAGCTTAACTTTTTTATAATGTACCTATGTATATAACTAGTTCTGATTTTAATTCTTCTTCTGATTCTGATTCTTTATATATTTTTGCGATAACTTTGTTATTCGTGTAAAGCGACTGTTTGTTCTATACAATTTTCTTTTTTTTTCAAAATATCGTATCTTCTAATATTTTCTTCTGAAAAAATGACCTTTTACAAAAAACAATTTCAATTATTTCAAGTGTTTACTACGGCCATGGTACCATGATACCATCAATACCATCAATAGAGTGTGCTTTGCTTCTTAGCAAATAGTTCCTTTTTTTTTTTTGGTAAAATTCAATTCGAATCGTAAAAAGGATGTTATACGGCCAAATAAACCACACTTCAAAGGTTCCAACAAAAGGCAAATATGTTGTTATGTCAATTATCGTATAATATTATGAAGGATCAAATATTGTTAGTAACACGTTGCACGATTATCACAAACCAAAAAAAGGGAGAAATGCATATTTACTTGAGGAAATTAATGATTGAGGAAATTATTGTAGGCTTGTTAGTACTACAGAGACTGACAATCGAGTAACAAAGAAGCGAACGGGCGGTTTACTACAAAATACCAGATTTTATTACCTTTATGCACAATAACTCAATATCGCGACTGAAAATTCAGCAATGAAAATTCGGCAAAAGCAATTTTCAACAAAATCTGCGCTTGCTTTCGTAGGTGTGTGAATGAGTGAGTGTCTGTGTGCGGGTGTGCTTGAGGGCGTAGGCGAGTTTTCTTTGAGTTTGTTTGTTTTTTAATGAGAAAAACCAAAGCATTGAAGAAACCCCATTTATTCGATTGATTTCTTCATTTCGGGATATCTCAATTTCTTGATTCGGGCAAGAACACCGCAAATACACGCACTGACGACTGGACCACTAACGGTGAGCGCTGGTGGGATAACCATAAGCCGACGGAACGCACCGAAATGAATGAAAAATGCAAAAATTAGTGATTTTTAGGGTCAAGTGTGGAGACTTTTTAACAATTAACGTTTGTGAAAATCTTTGCTGATGATATAAGATTTTTTTTTTTCAGTGGTTGTTTCGTCGTTTTTGGGAAAAAAATTAATCGACAAGTTACACCGAAATTTCTTTACTCTTCACATTTTTTCATTTTCGCAAAACTGTTTCGTCGACCGTTTGTCGCGCTTCTTTTTCTTATTCGTTTTATTTTGTCGCTGGTTCTTTCTTGTATTACGTCACTTCCTTTTGCGCTTTACCGTCGCGGGCGCGTGTGATTTTTTGTTTGAAAAAAGGAAGTTTAATTTTTATGGCTATGGCTATGGCTTTTATGGCTCGTTTTTTATTACAATAGTTTGTTTTGTTTTGTTTTTGTTTCTGATTTGTTTGATACGTTTCGATGCTTGGCGATACTATGATTATGATGATGGTTTTTGATGAGGCTGGCGCTGCTTTTGTGCGGTTTTATTGTTTTATACTTCGATTGATTCTACTGCTCTTTCGGTGTCTGTATTCCGCTCTCTTTTTCTACTTTATATCTTTTTAAGTATTTGTTGTTGTTTATGAAATTACCTATTTCTCGGCCCGAATGGCTGCATTTAGTTTGTACCAGTATTTTTTATATTTATTTTTATTTGTATAATAATGCAACAATTATATTATTATAGCATTTTTATCATTTTGCGCGCACATTCTGTTCACCGCCGAACGTAAAACCTTAAAAACTTCATGCTTTCTTCTGTTTTATTGTCACTTGTTCGAGACCGTACAACGCAACAACAATCGCACGAGGGCGCAAAATAGTCGCACAACACTTTCGGGGCGCTAACAACCGAAGCAAGCGTCTTCGACGACGTCTCGATTAAATATTATAATAAAAATCCAAATTTTTTTCCACCGAGTATAAAAATTTCGCCGCTGTAATTGACGGCGGCGCTGTTGTTGTTGCTGCTGCTGCTGCTGTTGTCGTAGTCGTTCTTAGTGCGGGGCCGTAGCTGTTCGCTGGCTGTTGCGTTTGCTCTTCCTGCGTTCGAGTGAGAGTGTCTGTCGGTCGTGATCGTATAAGTCCGAAGCTGTTTGCGTTATGAGAAGTAGTTCGTTTATGGCACCATACAAAAGCCATGCATGTTTATGGGCGACGCGATTTGGCGCTTGCCAAGAACACCGGCAGAGAAGAAGCAGCAGCAGCAGGAGCAGCAGGAGCGACCGAAGCCCAAGCAGCTCCAACGCAGCTAACGCAGCAAGTTGAGCAGCGGCGAAGCAGCAGCAGCAGCAGCAGTTTGATGAGCGCGTAGACGACAGTCAAAAGACCAGAGAGAAATTCAAATCGGAATCGGAGACGAAATTGGAGTCTGGTTAGCACTTACTACATTATTGTTGTTGTTGTTATTGCTATTAATGCCATTAGTGTTGTTGTTATTTGTGAAATGCTGCAGGGCGATGTGAACTCACAAGGCTGTGATGTTCCCAAAAACCTGTAAACGCCAACAACAACACGTACACGCAGCCGAATATGGGCGCGTGCGAATGTAAACGCTTGAAAAGATGCATAATCGTCTCTATTCGAGCGCAGACCTACTCATTCTCGCATAAAAACAGCACCGAAAAAGCCTCAGCAGCAGCGTCTGCAGCAGCAGCAGCAGCAGCAGTCACCAGGAGAGGCAGCCTCTTCTAAAATCAACAATAATGCACTCAGAGTTAACACACACACACACACAGCTATCAATGCCGAGTAAACTACGCAAAGCGCCATAGTTATTACAGCAACAACAGTTCCAATAACAATTCATTCCCCATCAATTCAATTGTGTTCTTTTTCACAAACACTGACGCAGTCATACCGAGCTTCGCTGCTGCTGTCAGTGTTGCTGCGTCTTGACGACGTCACGCAGAAGAAGAAAAAGATAAAGTCCAAACAACTACCGCCACAGCTAAGAATATATACAAGAGAAGGAGCAGCTCATCGAATTCAACGGTTGTATTTGTCACTCTTCTGCAATCGCCAGGCAAAGGTTGCTCACCTCCTGCCGTCACTCTCTAACATTCATCTCTTGGGTTTAATGGTTGCCCTTTTGGGGTAGATTTTGTCTGCCATGAATTGTGTTTTGTTTGTGTGCGTTTGCATGATGGCTGCCGGTCGCTGCCGCCGATGCTCCTCTCACACTCTCTCTCTTTTTCAGTATCGTCGTATGTGTGGAAGAGAAAATCTCACTCTGTTCGATAACTCAACCCTGCTCTCTCTTTCTATTTCTCTCTCTATAACAAACTCTCTCTTAGCAATAAACGCTCTGTTTTCATTTCTCTGAATATCTTTTTAATAGTTTACTTTGCCGTTACTTCAATGGTTATTGTAATATAATTTTGATTATTGTTGTGACAGCAATAACGTACTATTTCAATGGTTAATGTCTATTTTCAGCTCTCGCGTTGTCATTTATTGTCATAAATATGCATTGAGTGCTGAAATGACTTCTTTAGATTTGTTATGAGTTTGTTTTGAGATGTAAAAATGTTAATCAGTTTAAATTAAAAATGTCGGTTTTTATAAAATTATAGATTGTAGAAATTAATAGGTAAATTTAATACTATGAGAGTTGTTATAGAACAATACATTCAAATGAGAAAAACTGGTCTACAAAGACATCAGTATTTTTAAATTCTATTAGAACAACTGAGCCTATAGCATTTATTTACAACCTAAGAATATATAATAAATTTCAGCATATAAACATAGAATATTATATATTCTTTGATATATTCTTGGATATATATTTTTTCATCCTTTATCACTATTCAGTCAATATAGAGTATTCAGCACGCAGTATTCATTGTTAAATGCGGTTTCAGGATTCGTCATGCACTTTTAGAGGCAACAAATGCTATTCAGCTGAAAGCTATTTAGTCTTTAGCTTTCAGGATTCAACATTAATCGGTTAACATTAATTTGGCTTTAGCTCTTATTTTAAAGTACTTAGTATTCAGCACTTGTTTGCTGAAAACAGTACTCATTTTTTAATTAGAATTCTGTTAACATCATTTAATATTAAAGCCTCAAGGACTATCTTATATTATGTACAACGGCAATGTTTCAACTTCTACACTGATGTTAATATTTTAATTCAGCAATAATTTCAAACCCTTCAAATTGTAAATTTTTTCAAATTTAAATATTCAACATTTCATAACTTATTATTCAGTAAAGGTCTTTTAACAATCAGTATTCAGCACTTACTATATTCAGGGTTTTTATCACTCTGAAGCATTCGTTCGTCAGCATTCAGCATTCAGTTCAAAGAATTCAGCAGAATTTGCAGAGAGACAGGCCGTGACCGATTTACTCGAGACTCTGGCATTACTCACTTTTCGACTTTCCACTCAATGATAAATTTTCTCTTATTATTTTACTCTGAGAGAAGTAGAGTGCGTGTGTGGGTGTGTGTATGTCACGTATCCGTCTCTTTCGATGATTCTATTTTTAAGGGGCAAAGTGCACACTTGCTGGCCAGAGAGTCTCTAATTTTGCTATTTCAACATACCCGTTTGTCCTTCCCAACCATTCATTATCGGCTGGCAGTTGTTGTTGCTGTTGCTGTTGCTGTTGCTATTGTTGGCGTTGCTCAATTATTTTGACAGATTGAAAACGATTTGAAAATTTATGATTGGCCAATAGGATTAAGGAATATGGCCTGCAAATGCATTTAAAGCTTGCTAACAAATGTTTGACCGAACCTATTGGTCAAGGTAGCAGCAGCAAGCACTTGCTGTTGTTGTTGTTGTTTTCTATGCGCTGCTAGAGCCTGATAATGTGAAAAATGTAGTGCCCATTCGGTATAGCTGAGCTGCTTTAACGCGAGCTGCAATTTTGTGGTTGTTGTTCTTATTGCATTTTTCCAATAGACTCTGGCTGCCAGCGCGATTATACTTCTTCTTCTTCTTTTTTTTATCATCATATTTAATTTAGTTGCGCTTTGTAACACTTGTAAATATTGTATATTCCACTCTCTCTGTGTGTGTGTGTGTGTGTGTGTGTGTGAGAGTTTAAATGTTTAAACTTTGGTTTAACTCTTCTGTGACTTTATGTACCATGAACAATTGTTACAGACTTAAAAATATCTAAAAATATTTTCATAAAAAAAAAGTTTGTGCGATAAAATAAAAAAAATAAAAAAAAATATTAAATATAAAATAAAAAAAATGTAAAAAACAATTTTTTTAAAAATTTACATATATATATTCACGACGTTTTCACTGTTCTAATTTCTAGCATGATATTGTCAGTTTTTTCTTTACATATTGCTTTCTGTTTATACTTCCGATGAGTTTTTTTACTTTGTCATTCTTCTCTATCGTTTATTTCGGGACGTAATCGATTTGAAGCAAGTGAGTCTACGTATATTCTTCAAAAATGCAAAAGATTTTAGCAAAATGAACTAAAAACAAACAACTAAAAGAATCTCTTTTGTATTGCTGGAGTTAAATTGAAATTTTCCAAAAAAAACCTGGCATTTGGATTTAAAAGGCTTTGACGTGAATGACGTTTTTGTAGCGGTTTCTTCTGGTGGCGGGAACTGTCTTGAAATCAAAACAAAGGCGAATGAATGAAAAGAAGACCGCAATAAAACACGGCGATAGCATAAAAACAAAGACAGTATTCATATTACAGCAACAACAACAACAACAACCAGAAATGGCAATCAACAGTGAAGATAATAAAACCAGAACATCATTAAAAGATCGTAATCATAATAAACTAATAAAAATAAATTGAAGCGTCGTCGTCACCATCGTCAAGATGTACCACGGCGTTCAGGCGTTGATACCAGAAAAAGAAGAAGAAGAACGAGCAATGTCACAACAAGGTGCAACAACAATAACAACAGAATAGTAATAATGATAAAAGTAAGAACAAATGAAATCGTTTACCAATACACAAACTTCAGACTTCTGACGTGTTTGCGGTTGCTGTTGTCGTCGTCATCGACGTCATTGTCAGATTGTCAGTGTTGTCATGTCAATGTCATCAATCTAGAGTGGCGCTAATTAAGCCCGCACCAGCACAGCGCCGCTCGCGGCTCAAATGCCAGCGCGTCTGCCGGAAAAACCGTAAAATTAAGGGAGCGCGTGCGGAACGAGCTATTAAAAGACGATTTAATCCAACCAGATAATCGCTGAGAATAAATATGTCCGTCTGACCAGCTGTCTGTCCGCCTGTCCGTCCGTAAAAGAAATTAAAAACGACTCGAAGATTCTAATAAAAAATACTGTTGGGCAATAAAAAACAAAGAACGATGTGTTGAACGGTGTACTCTTGTGAGGGCTGGACTGACTGGATTGACTGAGTGATTGTTTGGTTGGTTTATGGGTCATTTCCTGTGGCCAACTTGAGCGTGAGGAACTTACGGAAAATATTATAATGTCGTTTCACGGACACGCTTTTGACACACTTTTAAAAGCTATTAAAACTAATTTTTTTTAGTGTTCTTTCATTAATTAATTAAACCAACAATATTTATGTGGCCAATATTTATGTATACACGTAAGGTCATGGTGGCTGTTGTTTTCGGCGTTGTTGCTAATTCTTATCATCGAAAATACTCGTAGTATACATCTTAGATATTAATCAGATAATAAGAATGATAGACAGCTTTTCCGTTTTGTTTTTGTTTTAATTTGTTTTTTACCTTATTTAGCGTAGTTTTGTTTTTTAACTTTTTATTGGATGCTTTTTGTGTTTTACAGTGTACAAAAGAAACAAAACAAAGTTATATTTATTTTATAATTATGAAATATATTGTTAAGAATTATAAGTTATAAACATATGTACCTATTAAGTTTTTTATGTAAGTTTTTTATAATTCAATTTTCATTTTATATAATAATAGTAAAATAAAATAAACACAAAAAAATATATTAAATTTGAAAAATACAAATACAGAAAAATCACATTTTAAAATATTAAATATTTCTTATTAGAAATATGTATTATCATAAAATATTGAACAAAGCCAATGAAATATCGTATAAATAACTAGAAGGCCGAAAGAGAATATTAAAATAAAATAATAAAAATTACTTAAATGTTCAGTATACAAAAGCTTCGTTATAAATATGTTTTTATTGAACTATAAAAACCTTTAGTGAAAAAAGTTTATCTAAGAAAAAAAGATTTTATTTTAAAGTATTTTATTTTATTTTTACTCTTCGAATAAATAATTAAACAAACAAACAAACACAAATATGTAGATTAGAAATTATTAAAATTTCTTGGAAATTCAATATTCAACTTAAATTTCTTGGGCACACATTTTGCCGCCCAAATATTGACCTTATTGGCCTTACCCCAAACGGATAAGAACCGAAACGCCTTTCACAAAATATATTGATTCGTCGTAAGCTACAGACGGTTTTTTTTCTGTCTGCAATTCACTCTCGATTGATAATAATTCGCGAGATTATTTGCAATAAGTAAAAATCAAGAAGCAGCAAAAATAAAGCAACCTGCTGCAACCTCGGTTGGAGTTCTTTTGGGTACAGTCGCTTTGGGTACAACAACAACAACAACAACAAATATATACATAAACTTGTAATAACGGCAACAAATAGAAATAAAATCAACAACAACAACAACAACAACAACGTCGTCAACAACAACAACAGCAATAGATATTTATGCCTTTCCGAACTAAACATGGCTTACAGGCCAACGACTGTCTGTCACCATCGCCGTTGAGATGAAGAAGCAGCACTCATCTCATTGCAGACTCTTCTTCTTCTTCTTCTTCTTCTTTTTCTTTGAGTTCAGAGCAGACGGTTACTGCTGCTGCTGCTGCTGCTACAACGCATACGGATTAATGTTGAACATCGATAGCGACAGCGACAGTGGCAGCAACAGCCACAGCGACCCATTCGAACGCCCACCCACCCACAATCAGACCGGAATCGATTTTTTATGCCCCAAACAGTGCAATAAAGCGTCGCATTCGCCCGCTATTCCCAATTCATTCGGGCACTCGCAGCAATCCGTTTGAATGTTAACGACACAGAAAGAGATCACAACATCGTAAAAACAGCAACGCGACAGCGGCGTTGGCATTGGTTTGCGCCGCACGCCGCCGACGACGACGACGACGACGACGGCATTAACGCGATAATGCGACGATGCGAAAATGAAGGCCGATTTGTTGGGTCGAAAGAGACCAACAGTAGAAGCGACGTCGGAGAGAGAATTTAAAATTCTGACAAAATCATTGAGAGCATTTAAACGGCCTTCAATGAAATTGTACTCAAGAGAGCGCTCACAAGGAGAAGCTCTTTGGCGAGAACAGTGCCGCTCTCTGACAGCCTTCGACGGCGACAGATGTTGGTACAACGTCAGGGCTTGCTCTTCCGTCAGTGTTTCCGTGTGTCGGGCGGCGGTGTTGACAAGTGCCGCTGCTGGTGGTTGGTGGTAAAAAAGTAGTAAATCGCTCATTTGGTAGTGTTTAATTGCTCACTTTTACGACAGCGACCGGCGACGGTGACGTTGAGGGTGATCCCCGCGATCTTAGCGGCCGCAGACGGAACAACATAAAAACGAAACGGACGAATTGAAGCGATTACGGCGAAATAAAATTATGATGATGATGATGATGATGATGGGAAAACGGAAATCTTGTCTGGGAATCTCTAATAAAATTGATAATTAAAGCGCAGTAAATGATTTTTTAAATGATGAAATCGCTTGACGATTATAAAATTATTTATTTCTCACGCAAACAGTTTTTTTTTTTGGTTTTTTCGGCTGAAAGGTTTTTGTTGTCGCAAAGAATATACCCATATTGTCATTCTATATTCTTTGATTGTGGTTGGTTTTTTCTAAAATTTATTTATTGTTGTTTGCTAAAATTGATTATAATAACAACAACGACGTTTCACAGAAAGTGCCCCAAAACCATGTTTCTAAATATATTCCACAAAATGTGGGTGTATGTGTGTGTGTGTGTGTGGGTGTGTGTGTGTGGGTGTGTGTATATGTAGGTATGTTTTGGGATGTTCTGTCAATGGATGTGTGTCAATGTGTGTCCGTTTATTTGTAGTTTGTTAGCAAAAATCATTGTTATACGATTATTGTTATTTTTGCTGTTGGCGCGCAGTTACTGTCGTTGTTGTTGTTGTTGTTGTTGTTGTTGTTGTTGTTGTTGTTGTTGTTGTTGTTGTTGTTGTTGTAGCTATTTTTGTTGTAGTTCTTGTTGCTGTTTTCATTATTGCTTCGGTTATAAAAAGAATGCAATTAAAATTATATCGTCGCTTAATTGGTGCTTAATGTTGCAGCCGTTTTGTGCAGCGTTGCCGCAAAGATTCATTAGTCCCGTTAAAAAAGAGGGACCGAATTGAAGGACTAAATGACTGACTGACTGATCGTCTTCTTCTATCTACCAGTTGATGGTGTATGATATGATATTGTATAATACAACGCAATTATGTTTCATTCTTTTCGACTTACGCTCATTATTTCTATGCCAACAAATTGTTCTGATTCTGGCAAGAGAATGCTTTGGTTTTTCTGAAAATAAAAGAGAAAGATTGAAATAATTAACTTGAAAAAATGTCATAAAAATTACTACATATTTCTAAGATATTTCTTCTACACCAAAATTCAGGACAGCTTTTAATTTTTTTAGTCCAACTTCTTGGGCGATATTTACACGAATAGGTCCTGAATTTGTGTATTCATTTTTTGGCTGATCTTAAGTAAATTATTCTTCGACGTTTTGTGATCACCTTTTAGTCTCTTTTGTCACTCTTGAAGTGAGCTTGCATCGTTATGAAAACTCCATCAATAAAAGAAAACGAAACGAACTGAAAATTTGCTAATATTTCTTCACCTTTCAAAAACCAAACAGAAGCTGAATAACAAACGAATGTTTATAATACATTTTAGCTATCATCGTCATCATCATCATTAAAGCCATCAAAGCCATTGTGAAAAAAAAGAAAAGAAAACGAGTGGAAAAGAGATAGGACGAGTGCGGTTAAGAAAAGAGCCCTCATATTGTCACTTTGTGACGTTTGTAGATTGCATTTTAGAGCATTCAAATAGCTCTCGCGCTATAGTATTTGTAATATAAATAAATCGGAGCCATAGATACCTAAATACAGTTCTTAATGGATTCCATGGAGCTCCGTTGGTCAAATGTTTGATAAAGAAAACAAGAAAGAAACTCACGACTTCAAAACGGCAGAGGGCAACAAAAGGCTCCAGCAGGGGCGGTGGGGGTTCGTCGTGGAGGGAACGCCCATTGAGGGGCTAACTCATGTCGGTTCCATTTAGACTTAGTTTTTAGTTAAGTGAGTCCGACGTGCATTTTGTGGCGCGTACACAATATTTTATAGGTTTAACAGAGCATTTAATTCACGCACACACACACACACACACACTTACACCCTCACATACTCGCCGCACACACGCATCCAGAAACGTTGAAAACCAAATCAGCTTGAGTCTGCTTGACTTGACTTGACTTGAGTTGGCCTGAGTTGTCTTGCGTTGGCCTGAGTTGTGTTGTTGGCTGCGGCGATGGGCGAAGGAAAAGAAATTCCAATATAATAAAAAATCGTATTAAGAGAAATCTTATATACGAAGTCGTAAAAATTTTTACGATCTTTTAATGGGTCTCTGCAGCGGACGGGCAATTGCGTTGCGTTGCCCTGCGCTGCTTTGCGCTGCTCCGCGCCCGCGAACTGGTGCCCGGCGGCGTAGGGCGTAGTGATTGCGCGGTGCCTGGCGCGGTGCTCGCGGGTGTCGATGCGCGGCTGTATCGTTATTGTTATTTTTCTGGATTTTCACAACAAAGTTTGTTTCGTTGCCCGTTTTAAGTTGTTGCTTTCGTTGATTTCTCTGATTGCTTTCCTCTTGTCGTTTTTCAGTGGACCTCAAAATCAAATGGATTTTAAAAACATTGCAGCTGATGCTGTGGTCCTTGGAGCGACTGCGGTTATCAGCTGCTCTGCTGCGGCAGCACTCAAGAGCAACTCTCCGCGCCGAATCAAAATTGCTGCTTTATCAAAATGAAGTTTATCAATGATTTGTGCGATCTTTTCCTTCAGCAGAAAAGAACGCTTTGTGCTATATTTTTCAGTGCAGTATCTTTTAATATAAGAGTAGAGAGAACGGATGGAGGACGGAGGACGGAGGAATGTTCTTAATGGTTTGGTTTGATTCCTGTTTCCAATTTCGAAGCGAGGCGGCATTGTCAAAAAGCATTATATTGGCATTGTCATTGCAATGCACGACGGAGATGACCAAGATGACCATTTTCGGTTTTATGTTTTGATTTGTCAATATTTTCTAACAAGAATGATGTCGGAAGAGTAGCTGCGTTATTCCTGCGTACCTTGTTGTACCGGCGCGAC
Source organism: Conops quadrifasciatus (assembly GCA_949752815.1). Classification (NCBI taxonomy): domain Eukaryota; kingdom Metazoa; phylum Arthropoda; class Insecta; order Diptera; family Conopidae; genus Conops; species Conops quadrifasciatus. Next base: position 14,905,717 of record OX457078.1, on the reverse strand, counting down.
ATCTAGTGCCCTCGCAGTGAACTATTTCCGCTTTGTACCTGTAAAAAGGTAATCTTTGCAAAGTCGATAATGCAGTCGAGGGTAGATTGAAAATCAAAACCCAATCAGCGCATGTCCTGTGGCAGGATGCGGCATGCCCTTCAAATATTTGCTGTGAAAGTGGTGGTGACTATGTTGAAAATGGTTAACAGAATTTCAACATTTTGTTAGTGGTCAATTCTATTGTTGGTCTACGCTAAAGTTACCGAAGCAACAAAACCTACGAATTGTTCACAAGGATCAGATGATATCGTCCGTTAGCTGGATTAATTCATAAAATTATTGTAGAGAACACTTTTATGATAATAATGCAGTACTTAAAAATGGTACATCCATTAAGCGATCAAAAGGTAACTGTCAATGAATTTTAAAAAAAGTAGAAGGGAGGCAGAGTACTCTCAGACTTAGGCAAAAATTACCTCAGCATTAAAAAAATACTCATATTATTAGAAAAATAGCATTAGAATAGTAGCTAAGATAATTTTTCTTAACAATTTAATGCTAAAAAATAACATTGATAGTACCTTTTGGAAATCTCTATCAAATTCCATTCAACGCATTAACGATGCCTAATAAATTTTAGCAAAGACATCAACCATTACAGTGGCCGCGTTCACAACTAACCGAAGTTAAGTGTTTTCTTAATGATAATCTGGTGACGATATTGACAATATTTCCATAATGAAATTTTCCATTTTCATAAAAAAATATTTGTATTTAAACTGCTATAACTAGAACTGAATTTGTAAAAAATTGTATTAGATATTTTCAGTGAGATTAGTAGTAACATACCTATAAAAATAATTCTAAATCTGACAGAATTTATTGCGTCTTCTACAAAGTTAAGGTTCTGGTTTCAGAATAAAGAAAAAGTAAGAAAAAAGAATGATCAAGAGGAAGAGGACCCATAGAACTCTTATTCCTTTAACACACGATCAGGTCAGAGAAAATCGCTTTAACCTGTTTCGAGTCTTATCAGAATTATTAGTGTCCAAAGCCAAGATCAAGAAAATGATAACACTAATTTATTTCTGTGGTTTATTAAAACCTTTCTGGAAATTTATATCGTTCTTTTACATGAACACAGATTACGGGTATTTCTTAATTATTTATCTTAAAGGCTTTTATTATTAATTCCACTTTGTATTGATATGGCGAAAACGGTCTTTCCCTTAAGCCTGCGTCAAATTATGTACGAGTATGTACCTTTATTGGCATCCATCAAGTAATTGCGTTATGAGCGCTAGGCGTGAAAATTATATGACGCCTGTAGATAAAAATGCTAAAATTAAAAGTGGTTTTCCTTTTCCTCCTCCCTACCTTCCCGTTTCTTCCGCTTTATACATACGTAGGTATTAATTCAAAATTTAATTTAATATTCGTCGCCGCGTCGTTACTTGTTGAGACATGCGCAGAGAGCGTTACAAGTCGCTACTTGTGGTTGGTTGGTTGGAGGAAGGTTGAACTAACTCTTCAAATCCTATTTTGCGGCCATCTGAAACACGGCAACATTCCGCTCCTTCCCCTTCCGCCCCCTTTCTTCTCGTTTTCGTGTCCCATGCGTTTGTGTTTTCATTAAAACGCAGCAGTTTTCAAAATCGCTGGCAGAAATCGCCTTGAAACGTGCCCCGTCTTATCGGGCTTTGCCTCATAAAACTGTCTGGAAACTTGAAAGCGGCAATTGTGCTTTTGGCAATATTAGCAGGAGAAAAGGAAGGAGCAAAAGAGGAAGAAGAAAAATCAGTAAAGCCAGTGTTATCGCTGCTAAAGAACAACACAAAGGCACATTTCTTTTGAATGTTTAAATTAACTCGCAGCAGTTGGTAGAGCCATTCGCTCGAGACTGAAATTCGATCACTTTCGTAAAGCGTTTTTAAAAGGAATTGTCAAGTGTTGAGAAAGATGATGCAAGAAACGATTCGTGTGAGTGCACAATTTCTTTGTAGACCACAAAGAAGTTGGGTATTTATAGACACTGTCATTTCAGTAATTATAATTAATTAATTATAGTAAATCATGTTTCAGAAATCAATAATCATTATGAGTACAATATTTTATTTTTTGAACTGGAGATTATTTTGCATATATTTTCAATTAATATTTTCATTCCGAATAAAAAGAGTGGGCTCATTACGATAAAGAAGAACATAGAGATCATTGCGATCATCTATTTTATCTAAGTATTTTAGCCAATTCTTAATAAAGAAAATTTCGTTTATTTATTTATTAATCATTTGAAGCTAAAAAAACTTGTTGAAAAAGTTACGTGAGACGCCTTTGTGCGAAAATCGGTATATGATTTTCAAGAGACAAACAAAAACTACTGAACTACACTCAAATGGATTCGTAGAGTATCCATTGTAACATACTTGTACATTATACATATATTCTTTGGTACAATCTTAACTGATCTTGCTAACGTTTTTAACACTCGCACTAAATGCTTTGCTTTTAAAATAGCGTGCCGTTCATTCATTGCTTTCAAACGCATTTTTATCAGTTTGGAATTTATTGAATTTCTTTAACGAATACTTATTGATGACAATTATGTCGACATAAAAATTAAAAGTTAATTTAAGCACGAACAGTGACACTAGATGACAAACAATAAACAACATTAAATAAATATTTGTTTGGTAGAAAAAAAAAATCATAAGCAAGTACTTACTCAAAAAGGCATTAGTTTTGACACATGCATTACTTTTAAAGATTATTTATCCAGAAAATTGAAAAAATTAACTAAGAAAAAGTAACTCTTTGAAATATCTTTGATTAATTTTATGTTTGAAAATAGACAAATGAGTTACAAAATATGTTTTTATAACACATACCAGTTTATAAGTCAATTAAATTCGAGAGCATTTTAATTTTTTTTAAGAGTTTGTATAAAAAATCGGAATGAAAACAGAATAAAAATCGGAATAAAATCGGAATAAATAAGCGCGCTCCAGACGAATTAATGACGAAACTCACCGAAGCCACTTCACGCGACAGACTGAAGCGATGAAGAGGGCACAAAATGACAGAGTTCATTCGCGTTCTTGTCGTTTCTGATGAATTTTCCAGCCATTCTTCATTCAGAAATCATCTACAAATTTAAATGCGTCTAATTTCTTGTCGGTTGGTGTTTTTGTTGTTGTTGTTGTTGCTGAACAACCCTTAACTTAATTATTTACCCAAAACGAAATTAATTCATCCATTGCTTTATACGCTTTGGCCGCACAACACCACCAACAACAACAACAACAAACGAAACCTTTGGCAGATCATAAAACTCTTTGAAACGCATAAAAAGCGGGTTTTCGTTTTATATTGAACATAAAAAAAATCAAAAGCAAAAAAAAAAAAAAACGATTTGTGAAACGCTCGACATACTGACCGACATTCTCGAGGCACAAGAAACAGGCGCTGCTGCTGCTGTTAATGTTTTTTCAGCTCATTTCATGCCAGCTCAGCTCAGCTCAGCTCAGATCAATTCATTTCAACTCTCAGCTCAGCTCAACTGAACTCAACTTGCTTCGCGCTACTTCTGGCGAATGATTCGTCTTCGCCGCTGCCAAAATGTGAATCAAGTTAATTTCGCTTGAGGTCCACGCTATAAAAAGTCGCCGCACAGCCATTTTACGAGCGTGGAAATCGAGAATCTTAAACAATTGAAGCAACGCCCCAGAAAACAAAACATAAAAATAATTGAGATGGCAATAAAAATGAAATACGAGCGTGGCAGCGAGTGCGAGGACAGAGGGGACGCCCGAATGGGTTGTCAGTCTGTCAGTCCATCAGTTCGTGCGTCAGTTCTGCAATAAGCCAATTTAGAAAAAGCAGAAAAAAGACTAAATTATAAAAGGATGATTGGGATGACTCGCTGCTGCTGCTTTCGAAAAGCACGTCTCATTTTCTCACTCTCTCGCCCTCTCTCTTTCTCTCCCAACTCTGCACTCTCCACTCTTCTTTTGATTTTTGGTATTTTAATATTTTTTCACACCATTCAAATTGATTACAAATAAAATCATTGGAAATGGCTGAAAGATTCCAAATAAAACCACAAACAAAATGGATTGTGCTATCATTTCAAGCGGCGGCCATCATGACAAAAAAAAAGAGAAGAACAAAAACAATGAATGCAAGCAGCAACAACAACAACAACAAAAACAACCACCTTCCAACCAACCACTTCAGTAACAGCAATAAACAACAAAAACAACAACAAAGTCTGTGAATACTCGCTTCCACTCAATCGAGTGAAGAAGAGCAGGCGAAGAAGAGGAACAAAAAAAAGATAAGAGAGGTCGTCTGACGCATTATGGCCGAAAGGGGCAAAAGCAATGCGCACACCGGCACACACACACACATGTATACCCACAAAAAGCCAAGTAGCGGTACCCAGTAGGAAATTGCGCATAGTGTTGGGTTAGCTACGAGTAAGTAGTCAATGATCGCCACGCGCGATGGGATTGACAACGAAAGGAAGTTACTGCATTCAACTTGATGTCGTGATGTGTCGCGTCGGTTTGGTGGAAGAGAACATAGCTAAAAAACGAAACTGAAATAAATGTCATGAAATAATTCATGATATAAGCAGTCTAAAATAGAAAATTGAATGAGTTGTTTTTGATAAAGATGACTTTTCACACGGACTTTGACTTTTACACGGTCGAAAATTACAATTTAATATTTCAATTTTTTCAACTTTCTTTAGGTTGAAATATTCCTTAATTTTGTTATCAACTATTAAGTTTAAATCGTGAACAAAAAGGCGTAAAACCTTAACTTCAAATGAAAATTTGTCCTCTTTAAAGTTGAGAATGAGTAGAGAAGGTTGGAGATATCAACTCTTCTGTTAGGATGTAAATGACAACCTGCTAAGTTGAGAAATTAAACCGAAATTTTCGCTCGTATACGGTTTTTCTTCTCTTTCATTTATTAGTTACTTTTGTGCTTACTTTTACTTTTTACTTTTACTAAACAGTTACTGGCACATAAAACTTTCTTCACTTCTCGAATTATTTAAGATTTATCTCAAAACGAGCCTTTTTCTTGTACATATCTTGTTTTTTTCTATTATCCATGAAAACTAAAACTGAACTGAAAACAATGCTGTCACCGAGTATGCAATTAAATTGTAAGCGATAGCATTCATATAAAATCGTATTGTCGGTGAGATGCTTTCGTTTAAAGCGAGTTAATGCGGAAAGCATTTTGGCTTCTCTCGAAAATAAGAGCAAGACAACAGTAGTAGATGCCGGGCAAAAGCTAGTGCATAAATCACAATATGCTCTACTATACATACATATTTCAAACGTGACTGGAAAACCATGCATGGCGTGCTTTCCTACTGGGTCTGTATAAGAAATTTTGTGAGGCAACTGTCAGGTAAATGCGGCAACTCAGGCCAACTCTGGAGGTATTGTTATGTTGTTCTTGTTGTTGTTGTTGTTCTTCTTCTTCTTCTTCTTCTTTTTCTTCTGACTCAGACAAGAGAGTTTTGTTCTCAAATTTTCTGGGGCTTCATCCATTTTTTCAAATTTATTTTTCTCTATTCAATCGCTTTCATTTCAAGGTTTTTTGAGATAATCCTTAGGACTTAGAGTCCAGGCAGTTCGAGATCTGTGTGTGTGTGTGTGTGTGTGTGCGTGTGCGTGTGTGTAACTTGTAATTTATTTGAAAAATTAAAAAGTTGTTTCGCCGCATTGACTTCAACTCCCTTTTTTCTTCTTCTTTTTCCTTTGGTTCTTCTTCTTGTTCTTCGTTTTTTTCACTGCTCATTTTCCATCTACCTCTACCTCTTTCTACCTTTTAATAAATTTATTTATCTTTCTCCTTATAAAGGCTTTTTCTTAATTTTTTTCCTTATTTTTTTATTCTGTTTCTTCTTTTTCTTATTTCTGTTCGTTCAACTGTAAAAGTCCGATTTGATTGTTGGTTGATTGTTACTGTTGTCAGCTTTGGTTGCTGTTTTTGGAATTGTTGTTGTTGTTTTTGTTGTATTTTTATTTCTATTCCGATGTTTCGTGGTTATCATTGTTTCTTTGGCTTTTTATAGCCATAAGAAATAAAATAAATTGTTCCATTTGTCGATTGAGTGAATGAATGAATGAATGAATGACCGGACGGTGCTGATGATGATCGTCATCATCATTATGAACTTCACGATTGAATAAAGAAAGCACAAGAAGAGGCCAATCCAATAAAAAACAGAATATTTCGAAATTATTGTATTTTTATGTACTAAATTGAATTTCGATGCTCGAAGGAAATGAGAAAAGATGAAAACGAGAAAATCAAATGCGTAAATGATAGAAACCAGTAGAAGCATGTCAACTGTCTGGCTGGGATTGTCCGTCATTCTGACAGTGCACAGACGGAAAGAATCCAAAGACGAGAGCACGATCATGGTCACGCAATGATTTTTGCTTGTAATATTTATTATCAATAAAATTTTTGTGAATAATTGTAAAAATTTGCTAAGAAAAAGTTTGAAAGTCATTAAAATTCGTAAAGATTAAAAAGTTAATAAAAATAATTAATAAACGAAATTAAAATGTCTGGAAAACTTCTCAAAATTTTTTTTATTACCTTTCTGATTTTTATTAAAATTGTAGCAAATGATTTTATAAAATCAAGAATAATTCATACACAAAAATTTCTAAATTCTTTCTGGCTTTAATTGAGTGCGATTTCATCAACAGTGAAAGATATCTTTTACAATAAAAATCGCATAAAATCCATGGACTGGCGTTTGTTAATCTGAAAGCTTTAATTTTTTCAAAACCTGCCAAACATTAAAGCAATAACTGCGACGAGTGTACTCATGAGTAGGTTCATTCAGGACACTTACAGTTATAGCAATTCCGTTTACGCTGTAAGACTAACTTCGTTTTTATTACTTTTCTCCGCCATTTTGCTGATACTAAGATTAGAAGCTAAAATCGTAAGCATGAACACGAAAATAACCGACACTTATCAGTATTTACTTACTCGCACACACACACACACCTACTCTGACACCTACGCCTACGCCTACTCCTACCGAAATGTACCATCTTCGCTCAACCGGTCGACCCAGGCTTGACAATGGCGTCTGTACGAGTTGCTGCGAGTTCAGAGCATGAGTTCGCATAAAGTCCACATCATTAGTGCAGTCACGTAAGAAAACCATTTGAATGTTGAAAAATCGTTGGTGACAGAGTTATCACGACTCCATTAAGGTAACCTCTGGGCCGTAACTCAGCTGGTGTCAACGTAAATCGTTGGCTAGATTTCGAATAAGATTTACGTTCGCCTGCAGAAAGGATTTCGTCATCGCTACGAGCAACAAGCGCAACACCAGCCGAGCCGGACTACTGAGTTATTGACTTCCTTCGCCCGTCGCAGTGTTTCGACGCGTCGCGACGGTTGCGGCAGGTACACCGCTAGAGCGCTAGAGGGTTGGGGGGAGGAGAGCCGGCAGTCACTCAACAAAAGGCATCGGAAGCACCGATAGCAGCGCACCGATAACAAAAACTTCGCTTTCCACCAACAGGAATAACATTTGTTTAGTTATTTTAGAAAATCTTTGGAGATTTCGAGTTGTGGAAAAGGCATATTCTCGTAATGAATGCAGCAAATACGAACGAGTCTGTGCGATTGCAAAATATTTTTAGTTGTTTGCGAAATAAATCACGAACGGAGCAAGCGTTTTGAAGCCAGGTCGCTCGTTAAACGCGCTGGACGGTTTTTTGACTCGCTTCTTCGCTCCACTCCGCTCCGTTCGGTGCCGCATTGCGCGCCTTAGTTTCGTCTCTAATTTGTACTTTCGGTCGTTAAATTTTCAGAAAAAATGTGCACAGAAAGTATTCATCAGAGATCGCAAAAGTGCGGTCGCGTAGCGAGAGCGGGGCGGGACAAAAAGTGTTCGTTGTACGCAGAGAATGTATTTGTATAAGCATTCCCAAAAAAAAAAAAACAACAAACAAAGAATAAAATAAAATCAAAACTAAAAATAAGTGAAACGAACAACACAAACGTACTTGAAAGAACCATACTTTGTATGATTTGAAATTAACTCGCTTACAGTGGGACAAAGGTGCATGCGAATAAATCCTTAAGAACTCAAAAAATTCATAGCAGTATAACTATTTTATTATTTTTAAAAAAGGTAATTTAATTTTGCCTGTTTATTAATAGATAAGTTTATGATTTTTTGGAAATCGAATTGTTTAGAAGTTTATTTGCATGGACGATTTAAAGCGCGTATAATGAATGAATCAATGAATACACTCATGGCTTTCATTTCCCAACGATAATAATTGATGTTAGATTCTCATTGATCTAACTAAACGTACGTTAAAAGGAAATTCTTATTTGTCTTTTTCACAAGAAGTGCAGAGAAAAGAGACGAAGAACTCGTGATATTCTCATCTTGATGTGGTCTCGCATTGCATGACAAGATTCGACAATGAGGAAACAAGGTTTTTCGAGATGAGTCGAGATGAGTCGCTCCAAACGGGTCGGTCAAGCTTTTGAGATCAAAATTTCTAGATAATATGTTTGTGTCTGATTTTTGTGTAATGTCAACTGTCAACAATACGAAATGATGTAAGCTTTATATGCGATAGTTAGTTGTACACTGAAAAGTTGCATGTTTTTTCTTCTATTATTCTTCTATATCTTCAGGAATTGCGTGCTTTGAAAGCAAAATTCTCAAACGAGCCAGTCGTAAAGGTATAGACTTTTTCAGACCTTTTTAGTTGAGATGATTGACTACAAACGAAAACGCTCGGATCACCTGAAAATTAACACCTGAAAATTCAAAAAGTATTTTGTTTTTTTTTTTTTTTTTATACCACCATCAACGCATTTTCATGCCACTGTAAGCGAATGTCGCGTTGCGTTGTTTAAAATTAGATTCAGTCTCGAGTCTTCGTCAGCATGATTGAATGTTAAAAATTTACAACAAGTAAGATTTCTTTATTGTTGTTAGTTATAAAAGGAAAAAGAGAAAAATAAAAATAAATACGCATACTTTTTTGCTGAAAATGGCACGTTTTTAAAAAAAACTCGAAGTTAACACAACGATCACCGACAACAACAACAACAACAACCACTTTAACAAAAATAATACAATTTGTAACGTTTTGCGAACATCATACAAAACAATATCATATCGTCGATTGACGATTGAAACGCCATCTCGAGGTGGCGTCAAATGAAGAGGCTCCACGTCTCGAGCACGGCTCCGGCAATTACGAACGGCCGACGAATGATCGTTGAAATTGAAACTGAAAGGAAAGTGGCGCAGAAGAGCGGACGGCGGGGCGGGGCGGTGCGTGTGGGGCGGCAGGGTAGCGTGGGCCTCGGCAGGCCGAAAGTATTAGAAGCCAACGTTAATTATTTGTTTCGGCACTATTAAAGGCGCTCGTAAAATGAGCTCCGAGCAGCGGTCGTAAAATATTGGAGGCTGCCTGGAAAAGCATTACCGCTGATGGTGACGAAGGAATGGTTGGGGGAGGAGGAGGAGGAGGAGTAGGAGCAGAAGGCGAGAAGGATGGAAGGAGCCTTCTGCCTCTCATTCTTTTTTCACATACTAAACGTCGATGTTGTGTACGAGGCCGATTGCAAGACGATATCGTGGCGCACTTGAAGTATGCTTTATGACGAGCGGGGCGTTTCGAATGGAGTTTCCCAGCGAAGATTTCCATCATCTCAACTGCACTCAACTGCAACCGCCACCGCCACCGCCACCGCCACCGCCACCGCAACCAAAACAGTAACAGCAACATTTTAATTTCGCTTCTCCTCCTTCTTACTTGCTGCGAAGTGTAATCACACAAATTTTAATTGCAAAGCAAAACGAAGTAACTGCCCGGTTGCTCGCAACGTCCATCATCGAAGCCGGTCATTCGACGAGAACCGGGAAGCAGCCGCTTCTGCGGCACAGCCAGAGCGCCAGCATCGGTATCAGCAGTAGCAGCTCGTTTCGAGAGTGCGGCGGCGACCGAGCGACCCGTCGGCTGCGCGGCTGAGCGGCGGCGGCTGATGGTCATATAAACTATCCCGCAAGCCGGTGCGTGAGTGAGCGGGCGGACTTTGTTGTGGAAATTTGTTTACGATTGTCTGACGTGCAATCACCATGCTTCATTACGTCTGCAGGCGCGGTCAGCGCTGTGGGTGCGGTGGGTGCGGTGGGTGCTGCGGGCCGTCGACGTTACGCCACGCTACGCCCACAACCATTCGACGTCATGCCGAGAGGCCGTTGGGTAAACAATGCCTGATTCTGCCTTTTGCTGTGTTTTTCTCCAATGATTTTACGATCTCGGGCGCAAGCCGCAAACATTGTTGAAGTTAATGAATTGCTTCTCGCACATTCCGCTAAAGGATTTAATATTTTCCCGAGTACACCCTTCCACGCAGTACCGACAGCCGGTACCGACTTCACTGTGCCCGCTCAGTCTACAGAGAGTCCTCGCGCTGCGGCTTGTGTTAAGACATCTCTTTTAAAGACTGCTAAACGGTTGAATGCATACGATTTTAATGGCAGAGGCCATCAAGCCAAGTGCATCAGATCAACCGAATGGATGGATTGCTTTGCTTGGAAAAAGCATAAATCATTAAAATTAAATGAGGTCTTTTGGGCGTTCAAATAGAGAAGAATGCACTCTATATTAAAAACAAAAAAAAAATCTAAAAAAGACATAAAAAAGTATTTGTACGCAGAATTGATTCAGTTCATCCTAAAGCAGTTAATTTTTTTTCAATTTAGTATCGTGCGATTTTCGATTTTTTGTGTGATTCTAACACGGACGTGTCTAAATATTAGACAATAAACCTAATTAGTTTTTTTCTCGAGTGCCGAGTTTTGAATTATTGAATTTTTTCTGCTGCTGCTTTGGTTTTTTATGACTCTGAAAAATTGCGGCCTAATGCATGAATTCCGGCCCATGATTTTTCTGAAAAAGGCGAAAAATACAAAGAGGTCCTTTATTAATGGAACAATATTTTGTAGTCTTTGTAGTGGTTCACTTTTTTTAATTTGAACATATTTTGGGCGAGTTTTCCAAAATAAATTGCAATTTTTTGTCTAAAAAAGAAAGGAAAAAAACATGGATATTTTCATGTTTAAAAAAATTTTTAAAATTATATAAATCATGTTGTATTATGTATAAATAATGTTGACCATTTTTTTAAATTATACTGGATAATTTTTTCTCGGGGTCTACTTTTGATTTTAGGGACGATTTTCTTTAGAAACTATCTTTTCAACCTTTCACTGATAATTAACAAATTTCAAAGCAAAAAGACCAACACTACACACGATTTCCATGGCTCCGCTTCGTACGATTCACATTTCCAAATAAAAAAAAAGTCCCGGCCAGGCCTCTCCAGACTTATCGACCATCTCAGAGTTCTAAAAACGGAACACATCAATGACTATGTCTGACGCTGGAGTTGCCGATCATTTACCCATGCACACAAATGGTAGGTGCGGCGACCGACACACAAACGCCCATTCCTGGCGGTCGCTTTCGAATAAACACTTGAACAATTAGAGTCCCACAATTAGAGTCTAATCGAAACGGACCATTACAATAACCAACGACTCAACAACCAACAGGTGTGTCGCCCGCAACAATCGCAGGGCTGCTTACGATGTTGGCTCTGAGGCGGGCCAGGGCAGGGCAGGGCGATTGACAGAGGAGTCAAATTGGTGTCAAGGTTACTGCTGGGAAGAACAAACTGTTCGGCTAGATTGTGCGATTGTGCGACCTCTACACTCTCTCGACAGGGCTGTTTTAGTAATAACTAAAAGGATATGCCTTTCGATATGCCGCCCCCGAAACGTATTTAACGTTCATATGAGCCTTTTTGGCGGCACATGACCGCAATCCGGGCCTGCATCGACTACTGCTGTTGAACTCCACAGAATTGAAGACAGCATTCCGCTCGCTCATCGCTCACACGGTCACTAACACCAACCCAGTCGCACTCAGCAACCAACCACCAACAGCGTACAACCGACAACCGACAACCGGCAACCGACAACCAGCAGCAGCAGCAGCAGCAGCGTGCATTTCGTGGCATGGCGTGCAACTGACACTTGCTATCGGCAGTCATAAAACTTAGAAGCTTATCATCTTAAGTTGTCATTAAATGTAAATTTTAGTGCTCGGCGTGGCAAAAAGTGGCGCGAATAAAATGTTTGTTGTTATTTACTAACCTTTTATAACGTGAGTCCAGCGTTTTATGGCGTATTTATGTGCGCATTATTTACCTGAAGGTTCTGTACCGGGCACCGCGATTCGCCAACAAGTCGCTCGGAATGAGGCGAATAAGAAGTTTCGATTCGATTGCGTAAAAATTAGGCCTTCATTGATTTTCGTTTTTTACCGGTTTTTTTGTTTTTTTTTTGTTTTTAGCAAATTCATTTTTCATGACGTACATATAATTTATTCTTTGTTTTTGTTGTATTTTTTGGGTGGTTTTAGTAATGCTTGTTGGTTCCGGTTTGTGAAGTTGTACCGTTTACACAAAAGGTAATATTCGATCATCCTTTTTTCGGTGTTAATCCTTTAATTTTTTTTTTTTGAGGAGGTTTTTTCTTAAGGGTTTTCTGAAGACCTCTTCAAAATGGTGGCATAATTCTTATTATGTTTCGGGAAAAAATCAGGTTTTTCTGGTGCCATAAATCAAAACTGAAATTTATGAGCCCAAATCGTTGGGCTCGACCGACCGCTTTTCGGCAAGAAACGCTCAAAATATGCCCAATGATGACTACGTATAGCATTTACCAGAGAAATACACAAAAAGTAGCTTCGGAATATCGAAACAATCAAAACAAAAATGATGGTTCGCCGGTCTTCTGCGCCGTTGTTATGGCTTCGTAACAAACATCTGCACATGGCCGAAGGGTTAAAGTAAGTAACTGTCCAACAAATCAACAACAATGCAGGAAACGCAATAAAATTCACTGCTGCCAGCGTCGAATCCTTTCTTCCATGAAAACAATAAAAATTCCCGAAAAAAACTGCATTTTGGCGGCTGTTCTTAAGTAAACTGCCAATCGCGGCGGTCGCTGCTGCTGCCGCTGTTTCTCAACATGCTGTCGCTGCTGCTGCTGCTTTCCGGCTCGATTTCAACTTCGCTTAAGAACCACCTTCGACCTCTTTAGCTGCAGAGTGTCCATAACGTGGCCGTCTTGTCATTGTCTTGGTCGCTTCTTGCATTGCGCGAAAGTTTTTGTCACCAGGTTTTATGAGCGTTGTCGCAAGCGACTTCTTCAACTGCTTCCCCCTTTTTTCTTACACGTCATGGTGTTTATGGTTTTGTCGTTGTTGTTGTTGTTGTTGCTGTTGCTGTTGCTGTTGCCGTTAGTTGGGTTTTTCACTTTTTGATTTCATTTTTCATTTTTTTATTTATGATCAGCAACGCCATGTTTTGATATTTATATTGCCAACATAAACACTTCAGGTCCATTCAACCAAATCCTGCTGAAGGAGTCAAAGGGATGGGTTTTTTCACCTCGAAACTTGATTGTTCTTTCGGCCCGAATAAAACTGGCAGATGTTTTGGCAGAAAGGATTTCATCGGATTGAATTCTTTGATACTGGATGAACCGACTGGTTTATTTTGAGACGTCAAAAATTGCCTTCAAATCGCCTTCAAATCGCCGCGTTAAATTATGAGTTTTCTCTTTGAACCTTGAACTCTTCTCTGGTAGTCGATGCTGTTTTTTGGTATCATTTTTTATGCTCTTTTTAAGCTAAATGCTATTCCTTTTTTTTCATTACTCTTTTTTAAAGGAATATCATTAAGAGAAATAATAACCAACGAAGTGTAAAAAATTTACTTTCAAAAATTTCTTTTATAAAAATAGGCATAAGTAAAGGATCAGCAAAAACCCAAATGACTATCGTACGCATCTTAATGGATTTCGATGAAGGACGTAAAATTTTCAAGGTCTTGAAATAAAACCTTGAAGAATTTAAAAGGATTCAACAGCGGCAACGGCATAAAATATATAAAATAAAAAATCATCAGGCTAATACTAAAAAACAAGTTGAAAATTATTTAAAATGACGGTAATAAAAACATGTGCGCAAACATCAGGTAGTTGCAGACAACGACACCGGCACCGGCACCGACACCGACACCGACAACGACATCGTTGCCGTGTGTTTTGTTCAGAGTTTTTTAATGCTTGAATATGACAATATCACGGGCACGGAAAATTCAAGGTCATGCAACAACCTCGTTAACACAACCCTTATCCTTACCCTTAACCGTACCCTTCGCAATTCGTTACTACAAGTAACCAGAACCAAAAGATTCGCAAAAGGCTAAATTTGTAGTCATAAAAAACAGAGAACTTAGAACCGATTACACTGAATTCAAAAAGTGTTTTTTGGTGTTTTGTGACCTTCACTCAATATTTGATCGCTTGAAGTGTAAAGAACAGTTGGTTACTATTAGTCGTACTCCATACGATTCAGTATATTCGCAAACGGCTTGAAACTCAAACTCAACTGAAGAAATGTTAAACTTTTCGTTATAGCATTTACATTCTTCGAAATCCAAGAAGTTATTAAACAAAATACAGCCTCATAAAAATTTCTTAACTCCGATTACGAGTCCGTTGTACAGAAGCAGCAGCAGCAGCAGCGCCGCTTTTATTGCGATATATCAAACCGAGTGTTACTTTTATAGCTTCTGAGGCAAAAAAAAAAACAAAAAAAAAAAGAAAAAACTACACAAATACAAAATCATCATCAATAATTCATTTCGTATACAACATAAAAGTATTTTTACTATCAATAAAATAGCACTTAAACGAACATCAAACTTATTGTTCGTGTTCGTTGGCGCGGCAGATTTGTTCGGAGTGCGCTTGACGCTTACGCTTTTTGTTGGTGATTCTTTGTTTTGATTTTGTGACTCTTTAAAAACCATTGAAAAATTAACTGCTCGAAATTATAAAATTTTAAGACGAAATGAGATCAAGTATTGTTCGTTGAAGGAAGTTGAAGTGGCTTGCGGTTAAATTGTTTTCATTATTGTTTTATGGTTTGGCTGAATGGAATTCAAAAGAGATTGTTGAGCTTCACCAAGTTTCAGTAGCCGTTTTTTTGCCCATCTTGTGTTTATTTATTAGTAGTTGATCCACTTTATGTTGATTAGTAAATTTCGAAATGTTAACTACCATAATATATTCGCGGTTACTTGGTTTAAAACAAAGTGAAAATTTATAAAAACCTCAAAAAGCATCAATGAGAAGGCAAAGAATAATATTGTTTTCATGCGAAAGCCGTCCGCACTTCTCAAGAAAGGTAAAATATTTTATAAAAGTTCAAGTTTTTTATGGAAATTTATACTAAAAACAGCGTTTGATGAACGCTATTCATCAATTTATAGTTAAAATTCTGTTTAAATTCAATTAAAATCATTTCGTGGTATGTGATTATGTTGCTTCTTCTCGATAAAATGCCTCCACGTTGACCAATTTTCCATTAATTTTTGAAGGAATAGCGAGCTTTATCATCACGTTTATCATGCCACAGACAGGCTTGATTTTGTGGAGCACCAGCCAGAATTCTTCCTCAAAATTAATTTGTTCAAATGTCAGTTCAATAAACTGATTATTCCAGTCGTTAATGGTGAGGGTTACAGAGCATGACATGATAAGACCCATCAGTGTGAGACGCCTTCCAAAAACCACTTTTTATCCGGTGCATTTTTGAGTTTTCTCAGTTTTCTCAGTTTCCAAGAAAAACGACAGGTTTCGATTATACCACCAGAATATAAAACACTAAATGCATTTTGTTGAGATTATGAAGTACTTTCTGGCTTGGTTTTCCATCAAGTGCGGTAGTTTTATTTATTGTTATATAGTATATATTCAATTCTTTTGTGGAAAAATATGTAAATTTTTCAATAAACACAATCTTTGTTTATCGAATTAATTATCGAATTAAATCGGATTTTTATTTATCATTCTATCATTAATATTTATCAGCAGATTTTACGAAATTACTGTAATTCTTAGAATAAGAAAATTGGCTCCTTTGGGAAAAATATACTAAATGTAAATTCAATCATATGAAAAATAATCCTTTTGCACGCTCAAAATGTAACTTAAATATATAAAGTCACATCGAAGATAATAACAGTGAGATTAACATTCGACTGGTTACTGTTATTTTCAGTATTTTTAATGATTTTCAGAATTCTGAAATATTGAAATACTGAAATACTTGAAATGAAGATGTTCAAGCTAAAAAGTTGATTTTTTTTCTTTTCTTTTAAAGTTATTTATTGTCACTGTTAACAAAACATGATTAAGTCGAAATGTTCTTTCACCTAACAGTTTTAAATAAATTATTTTACACGTAAAATGCCAAAGAAGCGGAGTTATCAAAATCTACGGATCGTATTAATTAAAGAGAATTTATTAAAGAAATTGGAAAGGTTTTGATTTCATAAAAGTTCAAAACATTTTAAGATAAAAACAATAAAATAATATAAAAAATGGACACTGTCTAATAAATTGTCATTTCGGATTTGCATTTTTGTATAATTTGGTGTTATCTTTTATACTATTTAATTATACCAAACAATGTTAGCAACAACAAAAAAGCAGATTTTCTGATTAATTTGACATACTCAAATTTTAAAAACCTTCAAATACTTAAGAAAACATATTTTTGAAGAATAACAACAACAACAACAGCAAAAGTTTGCAAAAATTTGTTGTTTTTTTTTTTGGAAACAGAAATATTAAAAAAAGGCAGATTGGGCTTTGTCCTCTTGCTCCAAATCAAAGGAAGATTTCAACCATCTCTAACTTATTTGATTAAAATAAAATAATCGATCGATGGATCGAATTCTCCTTCAGATTCCTTTAAAATGATCCCCTCGAAATTAACATAAACCGCAGACCGTGACTTCAGTTTCGGTCACGGTGTACCGAAACCATACTTACCTCTTCTTTGCTCAGCCTTTCAGTTCTCCAGCCAGCGGTTTTCATTTTCGGTTGGAGTTGAAAACGTGCCCTCGGGCTTAATTCAGTTTCAATGACAATGACAAAATTCAATGCTTGCTGAGCTTCTTTACCGTCCGGCGTCACTCTCTACCTGTCTCTTCTCGCCTTCTCTCAGTTTCGCCTCCTCCGCAGTCTCCACTTCTCATAACGATGTTCTTCGG
Organism: Conops quadrifasciatus; assembly: GCA_949752815.1. Classification (NCBI taxonomy): domain Eukaryota; kingdom Metazoa; phylum Arthropoda; class Insecta; order Diptera; family Conopidae; genus Conops; species Conops quadrifasciatus. Next base: position 14,888,503 of record OX457078.1, on the reverse strand, counting down.
TGCCTTTCTTCGCGTTTACTTCCTCTGCCCTTTCTCTGCTCGCTTCGGTTTTGTATGGCTCTGCGTATGACGTTCTTCCTGCGACCTCGACTACTTCGTATGCATGAACAATATCGAAATTCTCAGTCGTCCTGATGGAAATCTTTGGAGTATAAAATAAATAACGAAAAATAAGTAAAAAGAAAAGCAAAAAAATGCTACATAAAAACCCCTGAAGCGTTTATAAAAGGTCCTGAAAGGTTCAAGGAAAAGTAACAAAATCTTCAACAATAGACGAATATTAAAAAATAACAATAACGGCAACAACAAACCCAAAATTACAAAAATAATAACGCAAATTATTTTGTCTTTTATCGTAAGAAGTTTTGTTTTTTTCTTTAATTTCAGTTTTCAGTTTTTGTTTTTTTCGAAAAACGCGGCAGAAAGAGTGAGAGAAAGACAAGGACAGAGAGAAAAGTAAGTAGGAGAGCAAGAGAGGACCGTCGGTTAGGTTAAAGCTGTTGCCATTTGAAAATAATTTTCGACAAAAATTGCCAAACGAAGCAATATTTAAATAATATATCGATTTTGCAAGCACCTAATGAGACTATTATGGTTGGCTTTTGTTGTTGCTGTTGTTATTGCTGTCATTTTCGTTTTCATTTTCTTTTTGATTGTCCCTGTCTAACTTGTGTCAAATTAATTCAAAGAAAATAGACGACGCTACTAACAAAAACTCTTTTGTTATCCACGATAATGTCGCCAGTTTAATGCTTTCTTTTCCTTTCGAGAGCGAGAAAAGTTGAAACGACGACATGTTACGAGTCGTTCTTTCCGTTTGTGAAATTTAATAAATATAAATTATATAAAATTATAAACAATGTCGAACAAAGAGAGCAAAATAATTAACCATAAACAAAATATGGTTAAAGATATTTTTGAAAATCAAATTCAGTTTGGAAATTGTTGGCATAAATAAGGTATAAATACTTAATTATGAATTTCGATACACTTTCTTTAAACGGATTTTTTTAGATGATAATTTTTTGATAAAAATTTATATTTTTGATAAAAATTACTTTCATTAAAAAGGTATGAATTATCTCACTAAAGTTTTTTAATAAAGTTTTTTACTGAATGAATGGTAAACATTTCACTGTACAATAAATGAAACTTTTTACTAAAATAAAGATGAAACTTTATTTACAGAATAAATTATGAAAATTACTAAATGAATGATGAAGCGTTGCAGTGAATCAGCGAGGAAGGCTTTTAGTGACCAGCTTATGAACCTCTTTATTGAACGAATTGTGATTATTATATCTGTACGAGACTGAAAATAATCTTGATGCATGACATATAAATAAAGGAAAATACGAGTCTAATCACTTTAATTAATATAAATTACTTTATGATATTTTGCAGTACTTTCAGTTAATTTTCTTCACTAAGATGCATTTCAATTAAATTGATATTTATTACAATATGTATATCAAGAGACATAAAATGTTGAAAGACAGATAAAAATGTCTTTTAAAGTTTGCATGCACTGAATTCAACGAAGAAATGCATAAAGTGAATAGCTAAAAAAGTGCTAAACTACTCTTTACAACTTTATTTATCTCTTTCGCTCCCTCCCCTCCCTCCCTTCCCTACCCTTCCCTTCCCTTTCACGAACCCTTTTTGTTCATATTTTTGCACAGAAGCTGGCGAACCGCATTCATTGCATTGAAACTAATTCAACGATCAACGTAACCAATTAAAATCATAAACTGAATTGTTTATTCACTAGAAGTCGATCGATTCGAATACTTTGGAAAAGGAGCAGCAGCAGCAACAACAACAACTTGACACATAGTCGTTGCAGATGAAAAAAAAAAACAAAAGAAAAAAAAGAAAGAAAATTAATCCAGAAAATTAACGAATTGTTAATGGGAAAAATTGATAAAATTTAAAAAATTCAAAAACTCATTCGCTGTCACTGGAGGCTATACCGCGCTGAACGTCGTGCTGAAACCATGTCAAAGTAGAAGTTATATGGCTTTGGTCAGCGAAAAATGAATATTTTATAAACTTGGATTAAGCATTCGGGGGCTGTGTGTTGACTTATTCAGGTAGAAGTGGTTTTTCTAATTGATTATGATTGACAGATAATAAAATAAAAAAAAAATTTCTTGCGATAACAAGAAAGATAGGTTTTATGCGTTTGAAAGCTCAAAAGAGTTATGCACCGTACGATAAAGATATAGAAATGAGTCGATTGAAACTAACTGCTTGCCAGACTGTCGAGTACAGTGCTTTAAATTATGGTTAGTAGCGGATTATGTTGGAAAAAATTTAAGTAATGTAGCCCGAAGTAGCCTCTTAAAAGGCTATAAAAATGAGTAAAGGAATATGTGAAAAGTTATAGTAAAAATAAGAATGAAAATCCGAAAGTAACTAAAGAGAATCTTTCAAAAGAAGTAAAATTTCCTTTTAAAATTTAAAAATTCTTAAAAATGTCTAGAAATCAATTATAATTAAGTTAATAATGTACTTCAAAAATGTTGCAAAACGAGCTCAAAAAAAACAACCTGTTCGTGCAATAAAATAATTTGCAATATGGTTTTTATTGACCGGCTCCGACGCTCGTCGTCGTGCGGTCAATTTTTAAGGCCACTTCCGGCAGTTATTCTAATAAAAAATAATTATTGTTATTAGTATTGTTATTATTGTTGTTATTATTAGTATACTAAACGACAATCGAATTAAAAAATCATTCGCCGATTTTAAAGCTTTCAGAAAAGACTCGTATCAACGAGATAAGCCCCACAAATGCCGGCTCGGTTGGTGTGAGAGATCGTTTCATGGTCTGATGATCTGGTTGGTGGTTTGTTGATGCGACGGTGTGATCGCATGATCAATGTGTACCACTGTCGAGTTCTTAAAAAAATTGAAATAAAAATTTTTACTGCTTCATTTTATTATTATTGTTATTATTTTCATTTTAATGGCAGCGAGTGTATTCATTGTGATTTAATGAAGTCATTCTGTATTAATAAAAATTATTATTTAACTTTTAATTGGTAATAAAAAAGAGCTTCTGCTTCTATTGTTTGTACTATTGTTTGCACTTCGAGAATAAAGAAGTTTTTCTCTGAGTTTTTTTTTGGTTTCTTTTTTTGTTTATGCCAAAGAATAATGAATTTATGAATTTTTTAAAAACTTCTAAATTAATTCATCAGCAATTGCAAAAAAAAATAGCTTTGCAGAAAAATAAATATATTCAGAATTGTTTCTGTTTCTTCAGAATCTATTTATTTAATTTAATTTTTATGGAGAAAATGCATTTTTTAATTTCGTTGGTTTTTAATTAATTGTATAATTTTTTGATGATTTCTTTAAATGTTTATTAATGGAAAATGGTTCAATTAATTTAGAATAATATTGTTAATCATTTCTTTATATTTATGCAAAATTTATGCACTTTTGTTAATAAATTTGTTATTTAATATACATAAAATTGTAATAAAATTTGCAATTATTGCAATTATTTGCAAAATTGAAAAATTGAAATTAATTATACGAAAAAGCAAAATTTTTAACTCCGAATAGAAGGTCTCCCGTTCGAAGGCCACCACCCCCCCTCAACATCAAAAAAAGGCCCACACAGGAAACATTGGGAAACTTGGCCGCCCGGCGACGATAGCTCTTGGCTATGGCACATCAAGTGAGCGACATTTTATTGCATTTATGCACAATTTTGGCAATAATGCAAACATTTTATTATGCAATAAATTATGGTGGAAACGCACTGACGTGCAAGAGACGTGCCGCAAGCAAACATAACAACCGACCACTACCGTGAAATAAAGTGTTGACGGATGGAATCGTTTTTTCTCGAAAACGAATCGAAATTGTCTCTATGTTTGTTCAATTTTATAACTTTGCACAACTTTAAAATTATTATTATTATTTACTTAGGTAAAATTTTCTTCATGATCAACCAACTAAATGGCCATAAAATTAAGTCACGCCCCTTTTATCTATCATACTCGTAAATACCATCACAAACTTCACCTGCTCGTACATGCTCGCATGTTTATACATATGTTTCGCGTATAAAAAATGTATGTCTGACGGATCGATACAGGTTTTTTCATCATCACAGACCGGAAGTGAAATTCAGCGATCATTGTTAACTAATAAACAAATAGTTTTCCGTCATTAAGATTGTCATTATAATCAGTATGAAAACATTTCATGAATATAGTCTTTATCAATTAACTTTAAAAAGTGTACAACTCCGAAATCTTAAAAAGCTTTACAGATATTATTTAATTTTTTTTTATTATCACCGTAAAACGGGTGAAATCAGTTGAGCAATAAATAATCATGCAACAATTTTATGTCTTCTTTTGAGTTTTTACAAACAAAAAAAAAAAACTCTCGCTTGCACCGAGAGTTACATTCTTTGCAAAAGATTGCAAACATCACCGCAAGAACAGTATTAAGAAAAGAAGGAGAAGAAGAATTAACTTATTAAGTCGTTATCATTTTAGGCCAACACTTAGAAAACCATTAAGGCGCAAAAAAAAAAATATGTTTATCATTTGATCTGTCGCTTTTGTATGGTTTTTTGTTGGCAGTGTTTTTTTGTTTTTTTATTATTCTTTTAAATAAAGAACTTTTAAATTGCGAAGAATATAGGTTACCAACAACAACAACCGCCACAACAACAACGTATCGTATATAAAAGAAAATCAATGCTTTAAGTGTTAAAGTTCTGAAGAAAATGCTCTTAAGAGAGTTGATAACAGTTAATCGACCGGGACTTACGAACTTTTGCAGTTTCTTTTCATACTCGTACCATGCATAATTTTAAAAGGTTAAATGGGTTGCAGAGTAGATAAAAGATCAGTCCGAAGAGCAGGAGTATTCTGTAATTCCTTCGAAAATTTATCTAAAGAGTTTTCTTTATCGTCACTGAAGTGTGTTAATAGTATTTTACCAATATGTGGATATTGGTAATACCACATACGTCTTACGTTACGTGAAGACTGAGGGTCAAAACTTTGACGACTGCTTTTCAATGATTTTCGATTGATAGAGAGCGACAATTTTTCAAAAGTTTTAAAAACGCTTTTAAGCTGCAAAATCAGACTTCAATTCCTACCTTTTTTTTACTCCGCGACTTCATTTCGAAAAGCAAAAACAACAAACTATTTTATAAACAAGTTCTAATTAAATTGAATTTATTGAAATTGTTTGCTTGATTTCAATTCTATTTATAAGTAAAAAAGCAATCAATCATTCAACGGTTATCAGTCAATCGCTAACGGAGTCGATCGGTCATCGGTCACTCGTGCTCCAGTTTTCTTTCTGTTTTGTTGGTTTTTTTTATGGTTGATGCATTCCTAAACGCCGGCGCGTCGACACGTACCGGCATCCATCAACGGCTTTACGTTGTTTTGCTGCGAAGTTATGATGAATTTATTTTTATTCAAGCTTGATACAAGCGAGCATGCATGGTTTGATTGCAGTTGTTGTGTTGTTGTTGTCATCATCGTTATCGTTACCGTTACCGTTACCGTTCTGGTTATGGTTATTGTTATTGTTATTATTATAGTTACTGCTGTTATAAACACTTCTTTATTTAGTTTACGAGTAAGGATTTATAAAACATCTCAATATAAAAGAAATCTTAGTCTCAACAACAAAAAACTAACCGACATCATTAAATCTCAAGCTATTCGACGGGCTGACGTCGAATTTTCCTCATCATTTAAGAAAAAAAAAAGGCAAGTTTTCAGTTTACTGTGTTTTTATGAGCGCGAAAAATTGCATCGAATTAAAAACTAACAAAATAGAAGTAAAAATAATATTGAAATAATAGTTTTTAGGAACGAAAAAATCAAGAAATATAGCAGAAAATTTGAACTGTGCGCTGTGTTTGCATCCGCATTCGAGTGTCTGTCTCTCTTTCAATAAAAAATAAATCTTTGCACATCAAAGAACTCACACGACGTTTTTGCACACAACAACAGCAACAACATCGCACACAATTTAAATAGAAATGTGTACATTTCGATAGCTGCAACAGCAACAGCAACCACAACAACAAAAACCAAAGCGAACTTTTCAGATTTATATTGCGTGCCACAACGATAACGATAACGGCAGCGACCACGACAACGACGGCGAAGATAACGACGATTGTGTCACATCAAAACGTGCCAAAACGTTACTCGTTAAGGTAAAAATTATTAGTATTATTTTTTGCGTCGTCGTATGCAAAAAAAAATTGGAATATATTCAAAAATTTTCCTGGGATTTTTCTTTGTAAGGAGTTTTTCTTTTTACTTTTTCAATTTAGTTGCTCGCACTTTTGAAAGAAATAAATTTTCTTGTCAACCAGGCCGATTTTCTGCTAGACATTTAATTCTTCTTGCAATATAATTATTATTGTTTATTTTGAATTAACTAAACTGAAAAAAATATTTCTCAAAAAATTATAAAATTAGATATATTTTGCCTGCAGAGTTTTTTCACTTTTCTCAACGAAATACATTAAATTATTTAAAATATGTGTATACACATATACTATAATTATTAAATTAAATAATTAGCATCTTAATAATAATAAAATTAAAAATATATTCATTTTTAATGTATGATGGAGAGGCGATAAATTAGTTAAAGTTTTTTGCTTGAAGCTATTGAAAATATTAGAAATATCATCATCATTATCATTATCATTAGATATAATAAGAATATTTTTATTTATTTTTTGCTAAATAATTTTTGCTAAATAAAAATGCAATTTAAAATGAATAAAGCTGTCAGCGTAAAGAACAAAAAAAATATAAAATAAAATAAAATAAAATAAAATAAAATAAGAATTGAAAAAAGCAAAAATCTTCTAAATAAAGCAAGCGCGCCTTCTAAATAAAGCTGCTGTCCCAGCGACGGTGTACGAATAAAATTGTTTGCAGGCGACATGAAAAAAATGAAGACGAAAAAAGATCTTAATTAGCACTCAAAATAATAAAATGTATTTTTACGACCAAATTGCAAATATATTTCCAGGCGACATTTATGATATGCTACTGCCTCTTCCTCTTGGCAACTCTTGCCTGGTTGTTCTTTTCTTCTTCATCTTCGTCGTCTTTTTCGTTTGGAATTAAATGCATTATCAAAAAAAAATTAAATTATGATGACAGAATGCGCGAAAAAAGAGCACAACAACAACAATGACAAAAAAACAATGACAAAAGTACGGAAGGAATAAATAAAAAGCATAAATTAATAAATGAAAAAAGGGAAGGGCAGGAAAGCTTGAAAGCAGAAAGGAATAAAGAATGGAAATAAGGGAGGAAGAAAGGAAGGAAGGAAGGAAGAAAGACAGGAAGGCTGAAAAGAATAAAAGGGGGGGGGGGGGGCGGGGGTGTGGAGGGCGATATCAGGAGCAGGTGCTCGCCGTAGATTTCTCAAAATTAAAATGAATCCAGTGAATCCTCAGGCCAATTGTCACTCAACGCTTGGTCGCAGTGACCAAAGATAAGAACAAGAAACCAGACAAAATTGACTTTCTTCTGAGTCTCCGAGTTTGTGCGATTTTAAACTTTATTTGCTCAAAAGCTGTAAAGAAAAAGCCAAGTCAAGCACAAAACAAGCCTTGAGGTGATAAAATCGATAAGGATCCACTTTCAAATTTCGGCAGAACTTCTCTTGTGTTTCTATCCGTCCAAGCAGCTGCCCCAGCTGGGACACATAAACACACGCACTCGTACTTAAACGGATTCCTTAACTTAAGCCACATTCGTCGGCTTCTTCTTCTCCTTCTCACGAGCTGAAACAACTCGCAAAAATTTGCTAGAACACCGCCGGCCGAGTTCTATTGTTCTTCAAATCTCTCTTTCTCTCTCTAGCTCTCTTTGGGAGCTCGTTGGCAGAAATGCAATCTGCTCTCATTTTACGCAAAAATCTTTACACTAATCTTCTGCTGCTGGCAGCAGAAACAACAAAGCGATATTCGCATAGAAATACAACAAACTTTTAGAGAGTGCAGCAGCAGCAACAGCAGCAGTAGCAGCAAACCTCCCAACGACCACGACGCCGACGAAGAGAACGACTGCGACTATGGCTGTAGTGAATACGTTGACGGCAGCGTCAGAGAATCCGTCACGCCGTAAAAACGAGCGTCACAGAAGTTTGCTGAAAAGCAGTCACTACTCTTTAAGCCTGCTCATCTTGTGCTCTCACTCTCACCAAAATGGCCACCAGCGGCAACGGCAACGGCAACAGCACCCACAAAATAAACAAAATTTTTTTATATTGTCATCTCGCTTGCACTCACTGCCTGCAGTCATCGAATGGATCTTACGCAAACAGCGTTTAGTTTTGTATTCTTCTTGTGCTCTTCTTTTATGGATTATTAAAAGAAATCAACTGTCTTGTGTCTTAACAAAATCTCCTTCAGCAGAACAGAGACGTCTATAGTCATTCGCCTGCTATTGAAATAACCACGCCTATTTGCAGTCTGCCATCGATGACTCTACCCTTCGACGCAAGCGACCATTTCAATTCGGAAGACGACAGACAGAGCGCACAGCTGCCGGCTGAACGAATGCTTGGCGGTGCCTGATTTTTGTTGACGCATGATATTTTGAAATTTCGCAAGTACGTAGTTTTTTTCGCCGTCGCTTTATTTTGTCATCTTTTGACCCGCAGGACTGGCGCGTACATGTTACCACGCGTAATCCTGAATCCTTTTGTATTAAAATCTCTCTCTCCTTTCATCTTCGCAACCAGCCTTCCTTTATGCTTTCACCTTTTGCGACATTCCTTCTTGATTGAAGCAAAAAACCTTGTTCTAACCTTCCTTTTTCGTGTGACTTCTTTCTTTTTGCTGATTCTTGGCAATTTTAAGTTGATTGGCTGCAGCTCAACCGAGTTCTTACCTTCACAAAGAGTTAAGTAAAGTTGGAGGAGCATTGAGGTCCGAACAGGATGTTGTGTTATTTTCCTCAGTCCTTTTCTTTTGAAGTCCTCTCAATTTGGCTGCGGAAAAACTTTCGACCGTTAAGATGCTCGCGATGATTCTGTTTCTTTTTTTACGTTAATAAAAATATTTTTATTTATAAAGAATAGTTGATAAATCTCCTGCTAGTAATTCCTTGGCTAATTATGAATAAACGCTCTTTAATTATTTGAAGCGTTTGATATTTTTAACAGGAGCAAAAGGAAACAAAAGCCTTCATTGAAGCAAAGCGACTTCCTTTAAAATATAGAAAGAATTGTCGACAAAAATTAGTCTAAGAAACTCAATCAAATTAATTAATTAAAAATCTGCCAAGAAGTCAATGACTAAACAATGAAAGTAATGATCCTGTATTGTCCTGCTATTTATTTAATTGTTTTGCTGCGGTTCATTGCACTTTTTGCTAATAATATCACGCTCGATCCTTGTCCCAAAATGAAATGCAAAAAAGCTTCCAGCTGCTGCGCTCATGGCCGGGAGCAGCCCCTTTTGACAAAATGGGTTGCAAAGACAATGTGAAAGAAAAGCTATTAAAAGAAAAATGCATGCACAAAGACGTACACTGCCACACACACACACACACAGACACACAGACACTCGTAGACTCACTGAATGGAAGACTTCTGGAAAAGGAAATGTTGAAAATTGTGCAAAAATTAAATGAAATCATGGTTGAGGTGATGATGTTCTTTCTGCCAAAGTCCTTGTGCGTGGGCATCCCCCTCGACCCTTCATCCCCTCCTTGACCCAACGCAATCCAACGATCTGACTGTCTGGAATGTCCTTCAACTGTGCAGCATCAGCATTAATGCGTTCTGCAGTGTTGCCACCAGGTACTTGGTTGTGAGTATCCTTGGCCTCCGGGTATTGCTGCGTCCACCGAGCATAGCACAGCAATTTGTGATAACAATTTTCGAGGGATGAAAAGCAGACAACTGAGCTCGTTCGCCATCTGGTCCTTCAACACGGTTGCAGTTGGTCATTATACACAGTTGTCCGAAGACGAAACATTTCTATGAAACAGCCAACAGTAACAAACAGAACAAACCAAAAAACAAGGCGTGCAAAACAAATTTCCTTAACTTCGTAAAACATAAACAAAAGCAAGTGAATACAGCAAAGTAAGAAATGTTAAGAATCTTTAAAAAATCAAAAAACAAAATAAATAAATTTAGGAAAATTCTAGCAACACGAAACTGAGTTCAAAAGAAAAGAAATTAATGTAAGTAATCATAATTATTACTATGATTAATCAAGTAAGGTCTGTCTAACTTTTTTTATCATATAATTTTTGTGTTCTTTGCTTATAAAATTCTAAAAGACATTATCAACATCATTCTAAAGACATTTAAGAAAAACAGTAACGATTTAAGGACAACTTTTATTGAATAGTTTTATTTTCTCAAAAATGTTTATGAATATAAAAAATTTTATTAAAAACCTTGAAGATTTGTAGACAAAAACCACGTCAATATCGCTTGCAACAGGAATAAAAAGGAATCAAATGTTTAGTATTAAAATTAAGAAGAAGAAGGTAACAAAGGAAATGAATAAAAAGAAGAAAAAAATAACATAAAAAGAGTATTGTGTTTCTTTTCATAAATCATAGAAATATAATATCTCGGTGGGCTTGAGCAATTAAGTCGAAATACGATATATCAAATAAAAGAGTCTGAGAGTTTTTAATTGCCAGAAATCTTTAATCTTTATAGCCCTTTTTTTCTTTTCATTTTTTGCTGAATAAAGTTATATAGCATTTTCGAGAAACCAACAATCCAAATAGAGTAAATCGAGGTATGGCGGCTATTCTTCTACTCTTTTGTTTTATGAATTTAATGAAACTAATTTAATTTAAAAAAAAATTACAACAATAAAATACGATAAAATGTAAAATGAAAATTAATTAAAAATAATAAAAATTTCCTGCCGCCCTAAAACTAGCAACAATCATCAGACAAGAATCTATCGGCAAATAAAGCTTAAAAAAACTTACACACGAAAGGAATGAAGGAAGCAATTTCTAACGACATTGAAAATATTGTAGGTTTGACGAACTTATTGATTGAATGAATGTATCATTGATTTATTCCGACGAGCAACAGTAACAACAACAAGAACACAATTACTAAAGTATACGAGTTGCCAACTCGATATTTTTGAAGTCTTATAGATTTAATGAATAACGAAGACCTGAAGGAGCATGGAAATAATTTATAAGTTTAAAATATTTTAAGTGAAATTTTTTCACTTTTATTGAATTGAATTTACTTAAAATTTTTATTATCACTTTGAATTAAAGTTTTTTTAAATATTACAGATAGATAATACATTAAATTTAAAAGCTCTTTAAAACAATTTTAAAGATTTCTCCTTTGATTTCGAAAAATTCTAAATCTTACATTAAATTTTTTAACGGAGTTTAATGTTTCTTTATTATTAAAATTCCTTGACATTTAATATTTCCCAAATATTAAAGTTTCTTAGGATTAAAAATTATTTTATTTTGGGATAAAATTATTAATTAAAAAATTAAAGAATATTAAAAAATTTTCTTAAATTACTTAGAATTTCTGCTAAAATTTCTTAAAGATTAAAACTTAAAATTAAAAATAAGAATTTTTTAAAAGAGTAAATACTCGTGAAATTATATATATCGTGAGAAGTTAAAATTTCTTAAATTAAGGTTTCTTAAATATTTATATATGCGAAAAAATGAAAATTTATTTAATTGAAGATTTTTGTATTTACTGTTTTTTATTTATCTGTTATCAGTTTTTCTTAACACAAAATATTTGCAGATTTTAATTTTAAACGTAAAACAATTCTATTGAGCAGAATATTTTTTTTAAGTAAATCATAAAGACTTTGAATTCATAGAAAAATTCTTTGAAGTTCGTAAAAGAAACTAAACTTTTTAATATCTCAATTGAATTTAGCTAAATTCTTCCAAAATCATTAGGTGCATTAGGTGTTGTTTTATTATTCCAAATTTAATTTTAACATACTTTACTATCGTACTTACTTACATACTTGAGCATACTTTTAAAATTTATAAAAAAGTTATAGTTATTTTTAGAAATGAATTTAATTTGATAAATTCAGTTGGCAATTATTTTAATTAATGGTGTTTTCAAATATAAATAAAGCATTAGAACCGGAACAAGCGCGTCAACGCAAAGAACGCGCTCACGATATGAAGAAAGGAAATCAAGAATTAAAAATGGGGGGAAAAATATAAGTACCTACGAGTATATACATACAAGACTTGAAAAATCGAAATGACACAAGCCGGTTTGGTAAAAGCCATAACAACAACAACAACAGAACAAACAACAACCAAATCCCAGGAAAGCGAATAAATGTGAAGGAAGAAAGCTTTTTTTGGAAAACTTTTGCTGCAAGTACCATCATGCACAATCATCAACATTATCTGCAACTTTCGTCATCATCACCGGCCAACGTTGAACTTTCAGCGTCTGTAAAGACGAAGTTTTCCTTGCGGCCTAAAAACTTCCCCCGAAACGAAGTAAACTCGTAGAAAAGCACGCACGCAACCTTCTGAAAATGATTTCTAGAAACTGAACAAATTTCCCTTCAAGGGAAATGGGACATTTTCGTAGTCACACTCATTGAAGGGCGCACACTATGCCGCTGTACGTTTGTTCCTTCCTTCGTGCGTTCGTTCGTTCGTTCGTTCGATGGCGATGATAACATTCAAACGTTATCCATGATAAAACCGTCGCTAAACATAGACAACCCCAACAACACTTAAAACACTGAATCATAGAAAAACTTCCCTCCGCTGAGAACTCACTGTCGATAGTGGGTAATTTTCTTAGAGGAACTTTGCTTGCGCGACACCGACGCGCCTGAAAAAAGTACTAAACACGCATTCGTGTATACTGCTCACACATTTATGGAATGTTTATATACACGCACACACCAGCGGGCACCGCTTGCATGTACACCGCCTACAACAATACGAGAGCGCGCTGTAGCTGGTGCCGAGATGTGTGTGTGTGTGTGTGTGTGCGTGCTATCGTATCCATGTGACGGTCATGCTTTACTCATTGATGCGGGCTGTCGCTGTCGCTGCTGCTGTTGCTTCTGCTGCTGCTGTTGCTTCTGCTGCCAATGCCTGTGCTGCGTTGTTCTTGTTGTTGTTGGCCTGTACGTGTGCCTGCCCTGCTGCGTTGCTCGCTCGCCACCCGCCACCCGCCGCCCGACGACCCACACTCAGTGGACGGACAAGCACCGCCGATGGCTGGCGTGCGAACAAGCGAATGCTGGCCGCTTCAAATGAACGCAAAACGTTGGAAAGCAAACATCCGCAAAAAAGAATCGTTAAAAAAGACAGTTAATAGAAAAGTTCATTGTAGCAAGTAGCATTTCTTTCCTTTGGACAAAGACAAGTGTAAGTTTTGTAATTAGTCAAAATAAATTCGGCTCCGCTTTCTCAAATGGTCTGGCGTTCATCACTATCTGGCGTGCACCGAATGCTTGAGCGCTGTGAACTATGGCTGTTGGCGTTGTTTTTGTTGTTGTTGCTGTTGTTGTTGCTGTTGTTGTTGCTGTTGCCATGGCCCGAACAAAAGTGCAGAACGCTGCAGCAGCAGGTAATGTTGTCAGTGTGAATTCTTACTGTTGTTGTTGTTGTTATTGTTTGTGGTTGTTGTTGTTCGTGGTTGTTGTTGTACGAGTGAAGCTGTAGGCAAGTTTGTAGGTGTGCGCTCCATACTAACTTGGCCGGTGCGGTTGCTGTTGTCAGCGCTAGCAGCTAAACAGGTTTAGTGGAAGCGTGCTTTTAAAAGTTACGAAATACGTACCGCTTCTTTGTACCGGAACCCGTTCCGTAGCGCTCGCTCGCTCGCTCGCTTCGTAGCGCAACGTGGCCACCACCGGAATGGTCAGGTTTCTTTATAGAAAAGTTCGAGAGGTTGAAGAAAAAACAGAGAATCGTGCTTTTTTTCGTATAGATACACAAATGCATAAACAAGTTTCATGTTTTAAAAAAAAAGGGGGAAAAACAAAAAAATTATTAAAAAACTAAAAACTAAAGAGTCAGTCCAGTCAGTCCGTCCGTCCATCCAAAAATGCTTTACCTTGAAGCTACTTTCCTTAATCTTTATGTAAGAAATATTTGAAAACGGGCGGGGCAGACCGGTGTACTTTATATCCATTAATTTTAATTTTTAATTTCGATTAAAAATTTCGAATTTCTTTAATTATCCATTTTAGTTCTGAATATTTTAATTCTTTAAAAGTAATTTATTTATTTATTTTTAAAAATTAAATTTTAGTTTTTAGTTTTTTATAATTTTTCTAAATTTTTTTAGTTTATAAATTCATTCTAAGTTTAACATTTTCAATTTGCATAGATTTTAATTTTAATTTATTAAATTTTTTAACTACAATTTTCAATAAAATGTAAAGTTTTTATATATGTAGGTAATTTTTTAATTTATTTTATTTAAATATTTTAATTTAATTTTTATTTAATTTATATGATTCTAAATAATTTATAAAATTTTTGTTTAGTTTTTGTAAGTTTTCAAACACACACACACACTCTCCCTGTACTTATGTACGTTTCTGTTAGTTTAGAAATTTAAACATTGTTAGACAATGTTGAGAATTAAGAAGACAAAAAAGAAGAAGAAGAAGCATAAGAGGTGACAACAAAGTCCAACTTTATTGAATCGAGTGTTTTTATTTATCATAATGAAACGCATAGAATTAAAAAATTTCTAACAAAACTTTTCTCTAACAATTCATTTCCTTCCTTTTCTGCTGCTGCTTAATCTAAAAGCTTAAACGAAAGAAGAAGAGGTAGAAAGGGAAGAAGAAGAAGAAGAAGAAGAAGAAAAAGACTCTTTCTACCTCTTCTTTCCAGCTCACATTTTTCTGCTCACATTTTGTGCTGTTTTTTTTGTTGTGCTTTTTCCAGCTCGTTTCGTCTTATCGTCATTTAATAAAGACTAAAAGACTTAAGTTCAGAAGCAACATCTGTAAATGCCACAGACTTCGCCAACGCTATCCATCGTCATTGTCGTTGTCAAAGTCGTTATCGTCGTTTTCATCGATCCACCCACGCTTCCGGTGGTTTTGTCTGTCTGTCTGTCTGTCTGCCTTTGAGTTCGTCTGTCTTTTAAACGGCTTTCGAATAATTTACTTTATACAAAATTTCAGCAGCGACGACACACAGCGCGACGCAGCGAATCCAACGCATGTATCCAAAGAATTAATCACAAACGCGCGACGAAAGCGACAACAAAATGAAACAAGATACAACAAAAAGGTAGGTACGTAATTTTCTGTTGGCAACACTTTTGCAGCTCGAATACATGAATAAGAGGATTGTTTTTGTGGGGTTTGAAGGTGGTTGGAGGGACGGGGGTGGAAGGGATGCAGTGGTTCTGCAGAGAGAGACAGAGAGAAAATCATTGTCAGAAATTTGTTGATGACGGTGAAGATAGTTTATTTCCTTACTTTCTTACTGCCTTCTCTTTTTCTGCCTCTTCTATTATTTACTCTTCTTCTTCTTCTTCTTCTTCTTCCACCGTTTTCGTACGTATGTATTACTTTCTTCCGTTTTTCGTATTTAAACTAAAACAATGCATGTATTCATTTACTCTCTCCCTCGGAAACACACACACACACACCCATATTATCAAGGCCACTAACCACCATGGAGTAGGCCTATGAGCTTTTCTCTCCTTCATCGCTTCGGCTTCTGCTTCTTTGTGCCGTGCATATAATTGCGATGGTATGCGTTTTGTGCATGAATGAATTGATGAATGGTGTCGTTCGTTGACGCAGAAGCCATTAACAAGGAAAAAACCTTACACAAACAACAACAACAACAACAATAACAAACACAACAACAACCACAGAAAACGCGAATCTATAACGTTGCTCTGGCCGTCTCATTAATAACAAAATTACATCGTTACACCGTTTGTTGCTTAAATGGCCTCTTGTTGTTTTGGTGGGAGTTGTCGTTTTTGTTGTTGTTGCTTTGACTTTATTTAGGTACATACATACATACATATGTATATTGAGTTAGGTTATAATTTATTTGCAAAAGTAATTTGTAGCTGTAGCTAAAATTTTTTGTTTTTTATTTGTTGATGCTAATGTTGTTGACAGATTTATCGGTTGAGAGTTGAAGAAAAAAAAATTATATTTTTTTTTTGTTGTGGTTTTTTTGGCTCAATTTGAATTTTTTACATTTTATCTATTTAACAAAATTTGCCAATTTAGAGTTTCGATATTGCCTTTTCAAACAAACAAACAAACGAACGAACTCCAACAAAGAACCATTTCTCTCATTTTGTCTCTCTATTTTCTTTCTTTTCTTTTCGTAACGATAGTTCGGTGTAAATAATTAAATTTAAATAGTGTTTGGTAACTCGAAAACTGTTGAACAAAAATTCCAATAAAATCTCTTCAGTTGAACTGCTTCAATTCTATGAAACTGACGGAATATGTCCATGGAATATTAGATTAGCGAGACGATATCTCTAAGCAACAAAAAAAAGACGATATCGTCTCTTGGATTAAGGGTGCAAATGAAGAGCAACCGACTTTCTGTGGTCATTGTTACTGATACCGATCAAACTGAGACCGTTGAGAAAATGTTCTAAAGGAACTCTACTCGGCTTCTACACACTAAACAGTGTTCTAGACCTATAGCACAAACCTTGATTTATACGATTATAAAAAACAGGGAGGCTAAAAAATCGCCTTTGATATGAAAAGAGCGTATAGCGTCTTTACAATTCGGTTCAAAAGAGAAACTTTCTGGAAGAATTAACTGAAATAACTAAATTTCTTTCTGAGTTGTCATATCGAATAGTTTGTCAAGTTTTCGACATTTTCGACATGTGTAGATTACACAAACTTGTCGAAAACTCTGAAAAATTTACCATGTAGAAAACATGGTAAAACGACATGTAGAAAAGTACTCTACAGTTTTCGACACAGACCACATACAAGGTCCGAAAATTCTTGTCAAATGCCAAACCTGATTTCTTTAAGGTTTTAAAGCCTATTTTTACCCTTTTGAAGCTCTTTTTCAGAACTTTGCAGAGTTTCAGAGAGTCTTTACCGAGACTACTATCAATCCTAACATTTCTTGGTACTGAAAATGTCCTTTATCGTTACTTCTTTAGTAATTCGAAAAACTCTCACATCATTTTCGACATCCTTCTTTGAAGGATTCTCTGGACTTTCTATTTTGATTGTGTTGATTTTATTGTACTGTAGTAAGTACAGTCGCTAAAAAAAGGGTAAGAAAAAACAACAATTTGCTTAGAAAGGAAAAAAGAAAAAGAAGGGTCTTACTCAAACTTGTTGAAGTCTCCTTTTAATAAGGCTTAGTTTTAGTGTGAAAACATAAAGACCATGAGTTTCATCCATCAGAAATTCTTATTCTCAGTTAAAGACATGAGACTGACTGGCCAGACTGGTTGGTAGGTAGTCTCTAGTGTAAATTGAATCGGTTGGTTGGTTGGTTGGGTCGGTTGGTTGGTTGTTCGTTTAGCAGACAAACAACTAAATCATTCATTCGCAAGACAATCATTTTAACAACGAAATAAATCAAACGTTGTTAAGTCATAAAACCATAAAACTTACTTTTATGATCGAAAAGCAATAATTATGCAAACTCTATCAGTATTTTAAGGGTAGTTCCTTTGTTGTTCCTTTTCGAGGGAAGAAGGTAGGTTGATGCAGTAACAACAGCAACAACAACAACAACTTTGCTATGGCCGCAAAATTAAAAAACCAAAAACCAGTCTGGCCTTTGCAAGGAAAGGAAGGAAATTTATCTCGTATTGCAAGAATTATTTGGACGCATTACACACACACACACACACACACTCAAATGCGTGTTTATATACATATATAAATTCACATATGAATATATGGATGCACATATATACGTATATTTATTGCATTTCATTTAAGAGCGTATTCTATATACGTGCACTCGCGACGCACGATCCATAGAGTAAAAGAGGACGGAGGAAATGCACGCACGCACGCACGCACGCACGTCTTCTGTGTGGCCTTATAACAAACTTTTATTACTACAATTGCCGTGTGTCAGACGAAAAATTATTATTATGCACATTTATTTTGTGTACGCGTCTGTATATCGAAAAAATATTTCATTAAGGAGGTACCGTCCCATTCGCTCTGAAATAATCCCCCCCAAATAAAAGAGCCATTTTTACTTATGAAATAGAAATTGTGCAAATTGTGGCTACTGTCAGCATAAATTTATGACGCGGTAGACGCAAAAGTAATGAAATTTTATTGTGGTGTTGTTGGCACTGCCGGTACACCAAATGGTATACGCCTGCACTAGAAGGAGAAAAAGGAGAAGAACAAGAAGCAGAAGA
Organism: Conops quadrifasciatus; assembly: GCA_949752815.1. Taxonomy (NCBI): domain Eukaryota; kingdom Metazoa; phylum Arthropoda; class Insecta; order Diptera; family Conopidae; genus Conops; species Conops quadrifasciatus. The sequence goes on along the minus strand of OX457078.1, from coordinate 14,870,095 downwards.
AAAATATATCGTAGACGAAAAGTGACGATGGCGGGTTGTTTATTCCATTCTTGTACATTTTCGAAGGCCGCTTTCATAGTTGGCGGACATAAAATGTCAAAAAATGTTACCAAAAATTAGATTTTACTAAAGAACCACCCAATATCGAAATACTTGAGCCGGAAAAATGGATTGAAAATGTAAAATTTATTTCTTTTAATATTTTTATAATATTTTTTACATATAAAACTCTTTTTCTAATATCGTATATCAAAAATGTTATGATCTAAATATTCTTCTATTCGGAAAAGCTTTTAAAAATGCTCATAAGATCCTTAAGTCTCATGGGTCCCATTCGGTTTTCCTGTGTGTGAACACTGTACCGAAAACCTTCCTATTCATGTTCGTTCCTTTCGTTGGAAAAAATATTTTTGTGTGAAAAGCAAAACATTTTTCTGAAGTAAACCTTTTTTTTTGTATATAGTACATATGTATACATATGTATATGGAAATACAAATCATTAATCATTAATCTATATAAATCATTTCCGTTAAAAAACAAATAACTTCTGTTCTTTATTAAATATTTTCTTAAGAAATTTTCTTAAATTTTGGAAGACGCTCAATAAAATTTTACGCAATTAAAAAAATTATTGAAAAAAAATTAGATTTTTACTAATTTTTTACTAATTTACTAATTTTTTACTAATATTTGTATTAATCATATAAAGATCTCTGTCAAAATTCTAAAGATCTTCACGTTAAACTTCATACGATTTCAAAAATTTTTAAAACAATTTTCTGTTCAAATTTATTTCTGTTAAATTCTTAAATTTTAAAATAATTTTGAATAATATGCTAAACTTTATGCAGTAAATTTAAAAAATTATAACCAATTAAACCCTGTTATTAATTAATTAATTAAATAATTTTACTTTTTGCTTGATTTTTTTTATTTTTTTATCAACATAAAAAATACATAAATATATTCGAGAAAAATTAGATAATATTATACGAGTGTTTAAGTCCTTATTATTATTATTACGAAATATTACTGAATTATTTAATTAGCAATTAACTTTTACGTAATTTTTCGTAATATTTCGTATGATATTAACTATAAGGACTTACGCTAATCGTCTAAGATTTTCTAATTGTTCTCGAAATATTTATGTATTTTTTATATCTCGAAAAAGTTTGCGAGTTTTCCGAGTGAGTCGAGTCGGATCGTGTGGCATTAGTTGGAGAAAAATAATAACAGCGCAGAATTTATTTTCGGCAACCTCGAAATTGCCTGCAAACGCGCTATACCTCCCACCCCGCCCACTCGGCTGGTTTTGGTTATTCTAACATATAAAACGAATGTCAATTGTCGCTTCATCCCACTAGCCGCTGACTACCTACGATAATTTCCACCACCCTCCCGCCCACCACCGCATTCCTCTCTTATTCCTTCCCTCATTTCACTGCTGGCCCACTCGCCGCATTGTCTGTGATAAAGTCAGCCCACGAGCAGAGAGAGCAGAGCCACACGCTCTGTACCCTACAAAAAGGGTGAAACGCCGGAGGTGAAGGGGGAGGTGTGTGGGGGGAGTGTGTATTGTTTTTATTTGTGACGACGTCTGTTGGTTAATATTTGAAAATATTTAATTTTAGTTGAAGAAAGAATAAGTTCAAAAAAGTAATACGAAACAAAGCGACAGCAACGATACTAGATCCAAACAACAACATAAATAACAACAACAACAACAACAGCAACAACAGCTTTATTAGTACCCACCGGTGTATCAAATGCTGCCCCCTCCACCGGCACCGTCACCGCCACCGCCCCCGTCATCGCCACCAACAAACCAACCAACAGCGTTGGTGGCAACTCTTGGCAGCTGTTTTTGCCAGGATTTAAAATAAATAAATTTTGTGGATTATTGCTGTGGAAAATTAGTTCGATTAAAAAAATGTTCACACCATGTTTCTCTTTGTTGCTGTTGGTTTTGATGTTGTTGTTGTTGTTTTTTGTTTGGTAGTTTGTTTGCAATATAGTCTTCAGAATAATTTGTTTTACGATTCGGCGAAGAGAAGTACATGCTTGTTTTCTTACAATTTTGCACAGAAAAATTAGGGAAAAATATAAAGAAAATTTTTTCAAACAGAATAAATTTAAAAATTTTAAAACATTGTTAATAAAAGTTTATTTTTATTACGGTATATAACTATAATTCTTTTATAAATAATAAAAATATACATAATAATGACTTAGTTTTTAGTGCTATAATTTTAAAAAAATTGTTTTATATACAAGCCGTCCCACTATGCTTACATTATGCTTCTTTTTTTTAAATATTTAATATTTTTTTTTTAATATTTTATGCTCTCTAAAGCTAATTTTATTCAAAGCTTAAGAAGCCTTTTTCAATATTTACAAAAATTAACTGCAGTTATATGCCTTAACTTTACAAAATTGTTTCTTTAAGAGTAAATGCTTAAGCCTTCCGGGGCCTAATAAATCGTGAAAATCGGTAAAGAAGTAAATGAGTTGTCAACGATAATAGAACTTTTAATAGAACGATATAATAGAACGATTAGAGCTTTAATACTTATAAATGGCTTTTTATTGTGGCTTTGGATTTTACGATAATTATGAAAATAGATAAAATACAGTAAAAAAATAAATAATTAAAATAAATATTAATTAATAAATAATAAGGTATAAACAATAAGTAATAAAAATAAATCAAATAAATAAATAAAATCAAAAGAATATTTTAATAAAACTTAATTATGGTTTAATCTTATGGTTTGGTTAAATTTTTCCACAAATTTTCAATTCGCACCCAAAATTGTTTACCAAAACTATGAAATTTTAGTTATTTGTTCGATATAATTTTTTTTTTTAATTTTTAAAAAATTTTGTTCTGCTAAAGCAATTTTTTTGCAGTTTTAATTTGATATTTCGTCCATTGCGTTTGTCAGTCTTTTGTAAAAGTACTGAGTTAAATTGAATTTTTGTTTCTAAAATCGAAATCCTTTACAAAAGTTTTAATAAATTTCAACAAAACGTACAAGATTAATTAAACAAAATGAAGGTAAAGCTAAATGAAAGAACGAGGAGAAAAAGCAAAAAATAGAAAATGTTCAATAAAGAAATTGACGTAAATGAAGTAATCATCATCAAACCTGATGAATAAATTAACTGAAGTTTTCGCCATTTTCCATTGTTGCCACTCGAATAAATTCAATTCTATGATAATTGAACTGAGTCTGCGGCGAGTGCATTTAATGAAGCAACTTGCCACCGACCGCCGCGGACCACCGCCAGCCACCGACGCCATCAAACCAAGGACCATGGGTCAAAAACAGAAGACGACACCCACGCCTTGTTTTTCTCTTCATCAAATATGTACATACGTCTTCGACAAAAAACTTTTCAAAGAGTTTTGGAGAAGTAGAGAGGAATAAGAAGAAGAAGAAGAACAAAGTGTAGAGACGCAGTAGAACCATCAGACACCAGATGATGAATAAACCGCACACGAATCATTCGCGCAGCAGCTGCTTCTTCGTTCAACTACGTTTAACTCGTTTTGCGGAGTTCCATCACTTTCGAATTCATTTCGAAGCAGCTCGAGTTCTCCTCGTCGTCGTCCTCGTTGTCCTTTGGGTAAAGTTTATAATTTTGTGCAAAAGCAATTTCGAAAGTTTGACAGAACGATCTGCCCTCGACTCCAGCCACTTCATCGAGCACGCTCCGCAAAATGGCAATAACCACGAACGAACAGTGCGTACAAGGATGCGAGCAAAAGCACCAACACTCTGCGTCGGTGCCCCGGTTGGTGGCGAGGTTTAAAATGGAAAATCAAGATACGGCAGTCGCTGCGAGCTGCGCTATTCACAGAATCGAGTCCGGAGCTTGATTGAAAACTTCAAAGCCAAAGCTTTTTAAGTGTATAGAAACTCATTGTTTAATAAAGTCACGTATTGATGACATTGCGCTGCCGGCAGGAGGGTGTGTGCGTGTGTGTGTGTGTGTGAAAATTAGGAATGCATTGTAATAAGATTTCTCATGGAAAGCTGAAATCATTATCATGCTCTGCTGCTTCAGGGTCTTTTAGGTTCCTGCACGGTGCCCGCCAGCTTCTCAACTACGCTACGAGTCCTTCCACTAATGAAACGGTGCTGCTGGTGACGAAAGAGCGTTTGTGGGTAACTACGAAATATCACACATCCTTAAGGTTTCTACGCTAGAGTGGCATGAGGTGGTACCTGGTACCTGGGACTGCCAGTTTTTTGTCCTTTCACCACAGACGTGGTTGCTCTACACCTTCTTCAAACTAAAATCGTTTAGGGTTGCCGTTTATTATCAATAAAAAATAGATTTTTATTGTGGCTTCACGGTGAGGTCGTTGGTTGGCGGCGATGGTGACCCGCTACTCTTGGGGAGAAAAATCCTACAACGACAATGACTTTTTATGGTATTTAAGAGTTGTGCAGAGTTTGGTATAACAACAGTTTGTTGTTGTTGTTGTTGTTTTTGTCGACAAAGTCGAGTATGGCACGTACTGCTCGAACTCATAAGTTTGCATTTGATATCGCCGCGTATTCGAGGCCGTAATAGAAATAAATTTGGAATTTTATCTCGAGCATTAGATCGTTGAAGGAGCTCTTAGAGCTTTTTGCACAATCATATCATATGCATGCATTTCTCTACGCACATACTTCTAAATCCGTTTGTTTGTTTAACAGTGTTGGCGCATTGTTTGTGTGCGAGTGCTGTGTACTTGAACACACCCACAAGCTCGCTCGTCTCTGCGGATAGACATCGTCTTAATGCTGTATAAACGCCAAGACATGCCTGAATTTCGCCTGCAGGTAAAACTACTCGAAAGTTACTCAGGGACCATTTGTCTGATGCTGTTAACGAAAGGGATTGGTGGCTCCGGCTCGGTGGTTTAGGTGTCGGTTCAGTGGGTTCAGTGATGGTGATATAATGGTGGTGGTTTTGGTTTAAATAGCCTCGAGCTAGGTTTGCGACGATACTCATAAAACGATATAAAGCAAAAACTATTTATCAAAATTTGAATTTTATCACTGAAAATGAACGACAGTCCTCCCCCTCCTTCTTCCGTCACCCTCTGGCTGTTAAATTCGCAACTAACAGTTCCTTTTATGACAATAACCACAACTCATTAAAGTCTATTTTGTTTTTCAGGGACTGTCTAAGACTTTGTTTGTAGTTTTCCATTTCTTCTTCTTCTTTACTTTCAGATGATCATAAAAACATAAGCAGTCCGAATCTCAGGCAAATTCGGCCAACTTAACGACTTTACGTGAGCCTCAACCAGAGCCAGAACCGGAACCGGAGCTGCAAAACCGCCCCAAAAGGCCACTGAAGTGCTCTGGCGTAAGACTGCGAAAGCGAAAGCAGTCCGGCAAGCACCTGCGTTATAGCAGAGCTACCTCCCCCCTTCCCAAAGTGCTGCCCTCTCATCGTCCTGACGTCCCGGCCGCCGTCATCAGTGTGAAATGTGAATATTTAGCTGCAGCCATTCGGTATTTGTTGTTCTTATTCACGTGGAACAAGTGGTTACAACAGTTATGGCGGCTACCGTCCACCCACCCTGGCCCGATGTACCGAAGCAGCAACAAAGCAGCACCAAAGCCACACGATTCAAACCGACTGGTCGTCTTGTCTATCTGTCTGTCTGCTCGTTCGTCTGTCCATTTTTGCCAGCAGCTGCGTGTCTTTCGAAAACAAGCACACACACACACACACACACACACATACACAACCAGACACACACACTGACAAACTTTTGTGAATACTCGAAAAAGGAAATTCTTCGCAATTCTTTAACGCTTTTTTATTGCTTTTTCTTCCTCTATTTCATGCTATTGTACGTATTTAATTCAACCGCACCAACAACAACAACAACAACAACAACAACAACGACAACAACAGCAACAAAACAAGGCAACAACAACAACAACAACAGCGTCGAAGTCCTGTCTGTTGCAAGAAAATCCGGATGTAACGAGGCTCACTCCTCACACTTGGCCGAAGAAAGAGAGCAGTGGCAGCAACAATGGCTGGAAGCGAGTTCGTTTCGTCGAGAGCGAGCGAGTAGCACGGAACGAAAACTGAACGAGCGAACGAGCGCAGGAATCAACGAGAGAACCCTTAACGTACGTACGAACAAACGAACGAACGAACGAAGGACTACGTGAAAAGCCGGTGGTGGAGGAGGATAATTTCAGTGGCGAGAGCTCAAGCAAGGACGAGATAAACTAACGGCAACGGAAACAACAACAATAACAACAACACCTACAACTAACACTACTGCGAGTACTATTGCACCATCAGCGCATTGTTAGCTGTGTGTGCGTTTATGTCAGGGCTCTCGTCCGGTGTTCAGTAGCGGCTGCTCTGCCGTAGCAGCAACAACGCATCCTCGTGATTTTCGTCAATTCAAATTCGAATTCATTTGTCCTTCAACTACGTCAGCGTTCTCACTTTTATTCACGTGTTTGGTGTTTGATTGCGTTTGTTTGGTCGGTCCAGCATTCGGTTAATTTTGCGTAACAAATCAGAAAAACATTAACCTTTCTTCACTCAGAAAACTATAGATAAAAAACCAGTTGTTTTTTTTGGAAAAGTGTTCTATTAAAATTCTAAATCTTCGATTAGTTTTAAAATGGTGTTAAATATTTATTAAACAATTTCACAATAATGTACATAAAAACTTACAAATTTGTAATATTCACAAGCAATTAATTTCATATTAACCTAGAAAAAGTTGTAGATGGGTCGATCATACACATAACTCTGCTTCTTCTCGTTCTTCCTTTTACTCTTAAGCAGTTACTAATGGGGCGCTGCTGTTCGATCGTCTTGTGCTCGTTCGATCGATCGTGCGAGCCGTTCGTTGTTTAGTGTGCAACTTCGTATACGTATACTGAATGTATCCTGAGTGTATCCTATCCGGTATACCTTCAGTATACGTAACACGAGGCAACACAGTCATCGTGTGGAAATTGCATCCTGGAAGATCAGCGCCGGATTATTAGTATCACTATTTTTAGAAACATCATCACTACCGTCCTCATCATGCTCACTGGAATCACCGGAGGATGAGGATTGCTTTAGTAGACGTTTCACGGAAGCGCAGCACACACTTTTTGTGGTATCAGAAGGTTTTAAAAGAACTCACCGGGGTTTTTTTTCAACAAAAAATTGAGAAAGTTTCTGTATTTAAATTTATTTATTTATGAAGAATAACCGATTGCTGAATCTGATGAGTATGATAATTAAGTTTATTATGCATTTTATTTATAAAAAACTTTATATTTATAAAAATATTTAAACGAAATTTTTTAGTCATAACATCTTCACTGAGATAAAGTATGTTCATATAAATGTAAGATACTATAAAAAATGTATGTTTGCATGGAATTTCTATGATAAAATTATGTTAAATAAATTTAAAATTTTAAATAAATATACAATTGTGCTTTTAATTGTTTTATTTCCTTGAAGCTGGTCAAATCTACGGTAATATAATATCTCTTTTTTAATAATACAATGAATTAGTATTAAAAATATATTCAGCTCATAAAAAAATTATGTTTTTATTTATTAAAATTTTAATATTAAAATACTCTATATATAAATAAAATAATTTAAATTCCAAATTTTGCAAGTATGTATGTGCGTGTAAAAAATGTCATGCTCTAGACAAAAGAGGTTGCTTGAGGCAGAGTATAAGAGTGGATAAATACCTACGGTATATTCTAACATGGACCAAGATTTTAAAAATTTCATTTATAATTATTTTTCTATTATTATTTAGTAATATTAAATAATAACATTTAGGAAAATCGAGATCCCTGATTTTTTTTTTTCGTCTGCAAAAAAAAATATTGTCAGTTTCAAGAGAGAACCGGTTTTGTTTGTTTAAAGAAAGCCAAAGTCAGCCTTTCTTTCGTTTATTAAGGAAGCTTAGTTAGATTCAAGAAAGTAAACTTAAGAAAGTGATAAAAACTTCCTCGTAATTTTAAAAATATAATTGAGTATACATAGATAGATAGATACATTTACAAAACATATTTTATTTCAGTGAAAAAATATGTTTAGAATTATATATTGTATTAAATGAATAAATATTTGAAAACAAGCTGCTCTAATGTACTTTTTGTATTAAGTATTTATCAAAGGATTGTGCAGCGATTACAAAATAAAACACTTAAAACTAAGAAACGACAAAAAAATCTAGTTAAAAACTTAGTTTCAATGAGAAAAGTGAGTTTATTTATTTATGAGTAATAAAACCATGCAAATTCATTTAGAAAACAACAAGAAAATATTACCTAATTTACATTTAAACCACTTTCAAGATCCATCATTTCCATAAAATGTAGAAAAAATGCTCTTTTAGATGGCGCAAATCTCTGCAGTACAATTGAGAAAGAAATAAAAGAGTAACGACGACAAAAAAAAACCAAAATTTCATTTTGTCTGATTAAATTTTTATTAAGTTTTTATCAGTTTCATTGCTCCAAAACATTTCTAGCCGTTGTTGTTGTTGCTATATGCTGTTTGCTGCGAAGAAGTCGAGCGAAAACTGAAGACGAGGAATAAAAGCAATTGAATCAAGAAGAAACTAAACAAAACCACAAGACAATTATTACAAAAAACAACAACTTATACAGTAAATGCGATTTTGTAGTGTGAAATTGTGGGAGAGGGTGTGTGTGTGTGTGTGTGTGTGTGCGTGAACCCAATTCACAAGCAATTTATTGATTTATAGTCGGTCTATGCGACTCAAGAAGACGCTGCACTACGAATTACTTCAAATTTTTATAACAAAAAATGATTATTAGAATAGACAGATTTATGTAACTACTAACTAATTAAAAAAAAACTTTATTTTAGTTTTTTAATTTAGATTTGAATTTAATAAAATAATATCGATTTTTGAAAACTCGTTTTTTTGTAATTTTTCTTTCCGTATTTTGAAAAATTTTAAGTCTATATCTCTTTTGTAACTAACATTTCGGAATAACATAAATACAAACATTTCGGAAGTACCTACTTTCGGGAAAAAAACAGAAATAAAAGCTTATTTCTCCAAGTTTACTTACCGCCCGTCTACATTTTCAGAAAGAATAATGTTTAATAATGGGTAAGTAAAAAAGGTCGAACTAATTGAAGCTTTTGAAACGAATAAACGCTAACCATCGTCCAATTCGTAGAGGCATAAAGTCTGGTACATCGTAGAATGTGTCTAATTTTTTGTACTCTTAGAAACTGTTTCGTGTTTCTTACCGTCTGACAATCTCGATGGTCTGTACTGAATATGCCTCCTCATCGAGTGTAGGACTTTGCAAATTAAATACAGCTGTAGCGGCGCCTAGCAAGCAACTTCTTCGTTAGTTGTTGCTGTTCTTGTTTAGAGAACAACAAACAAATGGTTCAAAAAAGAGCTACTATTATTTCAAATTGTTTCGGTCACAAGCTTTTCTAATACCAACAACGACTATGACGACTGCGACTCCGGTGACCTACCAAAACCAATAGTGACCAAAAGGAGTTGCGTTGGTCAGCAAAAATTAGATGAAAGTGAAGAGTTACATTTGCAACATTTTGTGGCCATTTCCGCTGTGTCAATAGATTTCCAAGAAACGATTACTGATGGATAAATAAATGCCGTTCACCCTCTCTCACTTTTCATGCCAGTTGGTACCAACGTTCTAGCAATCGTTCGCAGCAAAGTGAAGCTCTTCGAAGTATACAGCGCCATCTGTTGCAAGGTAGCAACAGCTATCATGCGCTCGCTGTACGCAAACTCATTCCTACACAAGCCGCCCGGCAAAATGTGTGCCGCTTATTGGAAACAAGAAACGCCGCATGTCGCACGGAATGTGTTGCGATGGGTCCGGTCCAGCTGGTGCATAAAATGCACTTTGTTTTTTTTTTTGTTTGCTAAATCAAAGCACTTTTTTTTCCAATTACATACTTCAAAGAAAAAACTAGCATACAATCTTGCAAATTTTCAAAAAAAATCGACATATGTTAAGAACTAGTAAGTTCTTATTTTTATAATGAGTTCCGTTTGCTTTTTTTTTTCTTTTTGCTTCAATTCTATTATTAATCTGTCGTTCGCAGAATTTATGTGACTCAGCGTTGGTTTTTGTCTTTAAATTTTACGACTTAAATAGCAAAAGGCGTGAAATGGGAAACGGTTAAAATAATTTTATTTCCAGTTTTACGACTTTTTAATTACGCATACTGAACGAGATTTTGTGTGGATGTAGTGTGGAAAATGGTGTTGTGTTATTGATAAGCATTTGTCGAAACACGTTATTTTATAATAAAGCATTCATAAAATGTGTATATAAAAAAATTATATTATAATTTAGCCAATACTCTTATTTAAAAAAATATCATAATAATAACAATAAGAATTATACTAATAATAAAAACAATCACAATAAAAATTATTAATAATGACTATAAATATTAAAATACAATTTCTGATTTATTAACATTCTCTGTGCATGAGCTCTTATAATGCCTTAAACAAAGCGGCAACACCCCCGGCCGTATATTCACGGAGGGCGGAATTCAAAATGAAATGAAATGAAATTTTTGGAAATGGTTGTCGATGACTGCTGCCGCTGTTTGCCGCCTTGGCTGCCATTACGTACGGCCCTAAAATGAAAATTTATTACCTGTTTCTTTGGCGCACGTTGTGAAGGGGAGGGAACAAAATCATGCCAACAACCACAACAAAAACAACAACAACACCAATAATGCTATCAATAACCGATGACGGTAATGCCATTGAACCGCACTCAGTGCTTCTACCGATAGCAAAACGGCAAGACTCTACCTTTTCTACCTTTTTGTTGGTAGCATTAACAAAGAGAGCACATGATGAGAGCCGCCAGTCACGTCCGGTTGCTATGGAAACAATAACAACTAAGGTTCCAGCATGGTTGTCGAATTCAACGAAGAGCGAGAGAAAGGAGAGAGTAGAGAATTTAAATTCGGCCATATTTGATTTCACAACAGTCTCATCATAATGCTTTTGTTGTTGTTGCATGAGAATATTTTTGGGTGGTTGATTGGTTTTTTGTGCTTTCTGACTTGAATTATTTTTCCGTAGTTATCTTGTTTTTTTTTCTCTGTTCGGCTTGAATTTATTTTGTTATACTCGTATTTATTCCAAAACGAACAGGTTGCTGCTGCTTTTCTCCTCAGTCGTAATAAATTAAGAAAGCATGAGAATAAAATTTGTTTAAACGATGCCAGGAGAGTGGACGGCGGTGCAGGGAGGTGGATGGAAAATAATGTCGAAATTCAGAGCCCTGCATCCAGGCACCACCGACCGACCGACCGACCGTGACTCAGAAAAACGAGCTGAGGCAAAAGTACTCATGTTTTCCAACAAAAATGTTTCGGGTTAAAATAAAAGCATCCACTCTTGGGATGATGCGCAGACGAGTTGAAATCTGGACGAAACTTTGCAGAGCACGGAGCAGTCAAGAATTTGGGTGTGGCTGGTTGGCTGGAGCTCTGAAGCCGCAGTGAAGAACGGAAAATATGAACGAAGTTATCCGGAATATGTCCCCGTTCGGCATTCTTACATACATACATATGTATGTGTAATATTTGGGTAAAGTTTGACAAATATTACTAGAGATAAAATGTTCATTTGGTTCGTTTAAGCCTGAGAAAGTTTTCACTAGTTTTTATGCAAATCTTGCTGGACCGTAAAGCTTAATTATTCTTCATTAAACGACCATAAATCATTCGAAGCGGTAATTAAATTTTCGTTGTTGCTGTTGTGTGTTTGTGCCCAGCGTGTGTGCCTTCCGGCTCGTTTGGATACCACTCGATAGCTTTAATTTTCTGCCAATTAAATCAAGCGCTTAATGCTGGCCATAAAAATCTTCTTATTATTGCCGCGCGGCTGCCGCTCTCTTGCTGCTGCCCAGCAAATGCCCTCCCTGAACTATTGCCACCATTCGGCCGAATTGAATGAAAGGTGAGCCAGCCGGGCTAGCCTTTTCTTCTATTTGTACTTCTTCTTCTCCTTCTTCTTCTTCTTCTTCTTCTTCCTATCCCTCTTGCTGTTGCCAAGTTAATGAAGTGCTGCCAAGTTAATTAAAAAATATGATTTTATGAGCATTTGATTGCAGTGTTTTATGATCAGATCTATTTTTAAACGATTTTTATTTCCATGCTCGCTTGGAATTGTTGAGGTGTAGGTTGTTTTCTTTTTTACAACAACAACAACAACAACAGCAACTTGAAAAAGCCGCACCATTTTGCTGTGAAGTGTTTAAGCTTCAGGGTGCCTTTAAAGTGTTTAGTTTTACTAAAGTGGTTTCCAAAAATTATGATGTTTTCTTTTTTTAAAATACACGCTAAGACTATTATTTAATAGACCCTATTTTTGTTGCATAATCAGTCGCTCCTTTTCCATCCACTAAAAAAAGAATCCACTTAAAACCAGTCTAAGAGAGAAACACAGAAATAAATGCTCCAAATATTAACAAGAAAAATCGAACTCCGATAATTTTAATTTTATATTAACTATATGTATTTTATAAAAAATAGAAAATTATTTGTTCTTCGGTCAACTGGTTTTGTTTTTTTTTATTTTCAATATTTCTACTACGAAAGTAAACATACATTTTCAAGCAATAAAATGTTTCTTATCATATATGAATATTTATTGTATATATAAAGGTACAAACTATACTCACCAGTTGTTCGAAATAACAGAAATGATGAGCGCAGAGTATTTTAAGCTGGAAAAAATTAATCTGAATTATAAACAGAAAGTAATTTGGAGAAAAACTGAACAATTTCATGCGAGAACGGAAGAATTTTGATTACTATTTTGTAGATTCAATGTAATTTTTTCCATTTCTAAATTTCTTCATTTAGACAACACATGAAGCTTAAGCATAAAATATGATAAAGGTCTCAAATATTTTCTTCGGCTATCCTATCAAAGAAAAAAAACACTTTCAAGCTGAGTTATTCCAACAATTGCTTTTAAAATGAAACCTATTTATGCTTAAGGTTTTTCGTAAGAATGTATATACTCGTAGAACTTCTTTAAGTGGAAATAAAAAGGGAAAATGATTTAAATAAAAACCAGGAAATAGTAAACATTCATTCATCATTAACATTCAACGGACTGCAACGACTTCGTTGATGTTAAAATTAAAAAGTTGTAGGGTGTTTCAAAAAACTTCAAAATTATCGAAAATATTTTTTCGCTATTTAAAAATTATGCAAATTTAAAGAAGCCTCATTAGCACTCAAAAGAATATACCGAACAAAAAAGAATAGAAGCATGGTACGAAAAAAAACTTCAATGAGAAGAATTGAATTCGATTATATTCGAAAATTCAGCCAAAATTCATATAAATCAATTTAGTTAGACGTAAATCCCGAGTTCTTCAATTTGTTAACATTCAACAAAAGAACCACAAAAATTTAATAATGCCTCCGAGCATTTTGAAAGTATCCGTCCATACATGACCGAAAAGCGAAGGAGCGGCGGCGAAAGAGGTAGTTCTCTATACTATATGTATGTATGAATTTTTATCCAAAAAAAGACTCTTGAAAGAACGATGGCTCATAAGCCATCATTGAATCAAATTCAACGAATCACAAGCGTTGCTTGCTCCGCAAGTGTTTAAATAAATTCTCATAAAAATGCAAAGAAGGAAATACTTTATATTATCTCGCCCTCAATGTTTTGGGGTTTGGTTTTTTCGTTTGTTATTTCTTCCATGGTTTTTTGTTTCGCGAATAAAAACAAAAAACCAATTTAAGTAATTTCAGACGCAATGCATGAAGGCTTGATTGTGAAGTTGTTGCATGAATACTTAATTGCGTTTTGCGTCTTCAAGTGGTTTTCAAGTCAAGTGTTAAATTTTGTCAAAAAAAAAAAAAATAAAAAAAAAACTGAAACTGCAAAAACAAGACAAAAAATTCCAAAATCAGTCGATATCATTTTGATGCAAGAAGCGTTGAAGAAAGGGTAAGGTGGAGGGGCAGGAGCAGCGGGGTGGCAGAATTGACAGTTCAACGAACGTCTGCACAATGGAATGATTGTTCGCCTCACACACACTCACTCACTCACGATTATTGCGAAGAAGAATCAGAAATTGTTTTAAAAAATAATCGCCCAGACCAAAGAGACATTTTTCAAGTATGGCTGACCATTTGTCGTTTGACCGATTTTAATAATATCGTGGAGTGGAAGCATTAAATTGGTTGTTATTTTAATTTATCACTCATACGATTTTTTGTACTTTGTTTCAATTTCGATGCAAGAAATGAGTGTTTCTTGAGAAAAAGCAAACAAGAAAAAAAGCCAACGGAGAACCTTTTCTTCAAAAAATTGAATTTTTAAACGAAATTTTTTCTGAAGCAGATTTTTTCGTAGTTGAAAATATTTTCGCTTTACCCGCTTGCGTTTTATCCAAAGCCATTTGGAAAATATTTACCAAATGAAAAATATTCCCACAAAAATCCATTGCATTGTTATCATTTGTCAAGGTCAAGGTTATACCGTCGATTAGTTTCAACCCGTTGTAAAACCCTTTCCTCATTTCGAACCTTGCGCTTTGTTTGTTTGTTTGTTGTGTTTGTAACACTATTTCTTCCATTTCTTTCTAGTCCGTCCGTCTTTCTGTTGAATTTGTTACGTTCAATAAAACTCAATGGCACGCCCTTCCCCGCCAACAAGGCGAACGGTGTCCTGAAGGCCGCCGCTACACAAAATGTTGCTGCAACAACAACGACCGCAACGCCAATAGCACAACTTGCCTTCTTTTACGTGCCTCATAAAAAGTACGCCCGTGCGGCGTGTGTGCTCTGCAGTCATTAAAAAACCCATTACTTTTTTTTCCTTGAGTTTAAAAAAAATTAAAATCTGGGAAGTCTTAGACGGACTAGAAGAAAGCGAAAGTGTAAGTACTTAAGTATTTTGTATGCACTTAAAACAAATATGGTTGCTGTTGTTGTTGTTGTTGTTGTTGTTGTAAGCAATGTTGTTGGTCGACTAAGCCTCAAGTATGTACATACATATTTTTCTCTTTGTTGTTGGTTCACGCAAGAGTTTTCTAAATCTCTGCAGATTATTTCTTAACAAAACTCTGTTTGATGTTGCTGTTGTTGTTGTTGCTGTTAGTGGTGTTGAAATTTTGTAGTCAGAGTAGTGGTGGTGGCGGTGGCGGTGGCGGTGGCGATGGTTTCTTTGTTACTTAACGAAGAATTTCTAAGATTCTTAAAAATTTTTAAAATGTCGACAAAGCCATTCGGATAATTTTCAAAAAATCTAAACTTAAATTTTTTCATTTAAAATTACGGTATGTATTTATTTTGTTTGGAAAATGCGAGCGATGAAAATTGGCCCTTAATCTCGAAATTTTTAGCTCCAAGATTAAGGGCCAATTTCACAATGTTCGGTTAAGTGCTAATCGGGACCTTTAAACGTCAATTTGTAAGAGATTTTGTCGTTTGAAAGTCTAAGTGTTTAAATGTTTTATATAAATTTTACAAAAAAAGTATAATGAATTGAATTTAATTTGTAAACGTATTTTATTTTATTTATAATACGATAATATCATTTGAATTTTATTCACTTTGAAGGAAATTACTTTTAAATCGATGTACCTACAAACATTTTTGTTTACAAAATTTTAAAATTTTTATAAAAAAATTCTTATAAATAAATATAAATAAAAAATTCTTACAAAAATGTCGAAAGACTTTTCACTTTTGCAATAATTCTTGGCCGAGCTGGTCGAGATTTTCGACATTTCGAAATGTTGAACATTAAAGCAACAACTAATTGAACACTGGCCATAAAACTATAAAAATTAATGGAAAATATTGATTGAATTATGCGATTGCGCGATCGACTTGACGAAAGATCAAGGACAGATACAGAAGTTGTTCGAATTTTATGAAGATTGTGTAATAAAATTGAATCAATTGTAAAAAGTTGAGATAAGATTTTTGTATGGTGTTACTTTTAATTAGTTTTTTGAGAGAGAGAGTATATAAAAATAACTTTCATAGAGAAAGAATAAAGCGCACAATTTTTTAACTGATCTTCAGGAATTCATCGAGATCGAGAACTCATCGAGAGCATTTGTAAAACTCTCTCAAGCTGAAAATTGATTAAAACTGATTGATTAAACCAGATCGGAGACTCTCCTTTCCTTTCCTTTCCTTTCGGAAAATTCCCTTTTTTCAATTTATTGTAATTTAATGCTATATTGACTTAATAGTGCTGAAAATTATTAAAGAAACGCTATTCCAAAGAAAAAGTAGAATGAGTTTTTATCAATTTTTTAGCTAATTTATGAAGAATAATTTAAAAAAGAAATGAACATTCAGCAGTCATATACATATATCGCTTCTGTCTAATCGTCCAATATATCTACCTTTTTTTCTAACACTTTCTTCGAGTGTTTCTTGCCAAATATTTTCAAATAACCCAATCAACGATCACACGATGATGCGATCAGGTGCGACCAATATCCAAGCCAACCGATCAGGAACTAACATAATTCATGCAGTGAAACGTTCGCCAGTGCGTTCGATACGAGCATCTTCAGATAAAGTATCGAACATATACGTACGTACGTACGGTACGCACTTACTCGTAAACGGCACTCTTTTCGGTTACTTTGTAAACGCAAAATAGAACCACTTTTTTTTTAGTGTCCAGCATAGAAGAGCCACATATTCGTAGTTTTAATTTAAAACAAGGAGAAAAGATGGGAGAATGTGCAGCTTGTCATTCGGTATCAGTGTTTTCCTTCATACGCGCATTAGCATATTTTGCAAAATCCTATAAACTTTAATTAATAAGGATACACCGGGCGAGAGAATCAATACACCCGTTGTGCGAGTGTATGTGCGCGCGCGTGTGTGTGTGTGTATGGCTATACAGATACATACATACGTGTCGAGTATGTATGGCCGGTGTATCTTGGGTTGTGTCCTTTGCGTTGCGTGCGTGCGTGCGTGCGTGCGTGCGTGCGAGACAACAAACAACCAACAGAAAACACAGTCTTCGAGCCGCCATCGCCGTAAAGTGCTTTTACAACCCATGGAAGTGTGGAAAAAACCCTGTCAACGGCGGAGTCGTAAAATAAGCATTCTATTGACAATAATTTTCCACATTAATGCACAAAGTCTGCTTAAAGTCGGACAAATAAGACCAACTCTGGGGTCTATCGGGATATCTGTTCTGTGTGTCGGTTTGTTGGTCCGTTCCGTGATCTGTTTTGGTGTTGTTGGTCTGCTTGTTTGTTCCTCCGCCTGTTGTTGTGTCGGCCCATCCCGTTCGTGTCTGTTCCTTTTGTGGTGCTTTTGAGTCCGTTGTCCGTCTGTCCGTCTGTCCGTTAATGCGACGCTTTGAAGGTTCTTACGCTCGCTCGATTTAAAGGGTGATGAAGAGCGAGAAAGCGACGGGCAGGGCAAGGCGGAGGGGAGCAGGGAAGTTGCTTCTTACGCTTTTCTGAGTTTTCGTGTTGTTATTGCTGACGGGTGAAGAGATCTGAGGACGGGGGAGGGACGGGTTCCTTGAGTATGGATTGGCACTTAAAGCAAGTGTATTTGTCGTCACTTTTACATACAAAAGTATCGTAAATACATATGTACATGCTCGTACATATATATATATAGTTGTACATATAAATAGTAAGTATCTATCGTCTCCTTCTCCGGTTTTATTACTTTCTACGACATGATTGTGAAGTCGGCAGTCGCTCAGCTGGCACACTTACTGCCGCCCTTATCCGTCCTTATCCATTTCGGCTGATCCCTTTCCAGCAATTAAATATTTACTTAGCCGATATCCATAGGATATCAATTAAATTGAAATGTTTTCGAACATTCTGCAGAAAAAGTCATTATTCTCTTACGTTGCGTGCTCGAACTTTTCATGTTGCCTTCGGATGAAGGAAAGGACGGACGGACGAAAGGAAAGTAATCGAAAGGAAATTGAAATTTTCAAATTACACATTATGAAAAATAATAAAGACAATTAACCGGACACCGGGTCGTGGAAGGCATTATACACTGGTTAATTGCGTTAATTGTAATTATCTTTAGCGTTTAAGAGAAACTAAACTTAAGTGAATTTTTATAGCTCATACCGAAAGGCCTTAATAAGGCCTTTCTGTCTCTTTATGAAGCTCTAAAATTGACAATATTATCCATATCTAGCGGCCATTACCATTTTGGACGGCAAAGTATTAAACGGTTTGAGAATATCAAGCAGTTTTTATATAAACTATTCGTTTTGCTGCATTGGGTACCATCGAGTCGTGGAAGGGTCTGAGAAGGTACTCCTACTTTTAACAAATATTGTAAAAAAATTAAAATAGAATTTAAATAAAAGTGCTTAGACAATTTTATTTTTGTTATTTAATTGTTATTTTATTTTAATAACAATTTTATTTTTGTTATTGATGACTACCGGTCCAGTTTTTCCATTTTCGACCCACTTGTTCATAAAAAAACCTACTCTTTAAAATTTCTTACCAAAATAGAAATTTTTAAAATATTAAACTCAACCTAATCAGTTTGGGTCTTTTTTTTTATTTTTCAGAACTTCTTGTGATAACTTTTATAAAGAGCTACTGATGAATAATTAATCTTCTAAACTATGAGTTTAATCTACCTTTTCGGTACCGAACAGTCGATAATTTCGTAACAAAAGCCTCTTAGCCTCTTTTGGTATGATTTAAAGATGGGTTTTTTTAGGTTTTAAGTTGGTCTGAAGGCTGCCCTGCCCTTTCTTTTCCTTCTCTCTTGAAAGCATTTTAATTTCCAAAAGAAAACACCAAAAATTCTCTTAAATAATCATTATTTATACAAAGAGGTTTTTTGCTTCTTTTGAGTTTTTGCATGTGTGTGTGTGTTTGTTCTTTTTTTTACTTCATATTGAACAATCGAAATTATTATTCTGCCGGTTAACTTTCGAACGATTCGTATGACAATAAAACAAAGACGTAATACACGAAATACGCGCGTACGAGACTTCAGACTTCAGCATATTTTAAGAAAAAACTGCCAAAAGAAAAGAAGTCTTTTTCTTCTTCTTCTTCTTAATGCATGCAATAAATCCAAGTATTTTATTTAGGTATATTTATTTATTTAAGGAATATTTAATCCACGTAAAGAAATTCCGACCGTATTTTTTGGCTGTTTTTAGCACCAACGATTTGCCTCGGTAACGAAATCGGTAACAGCCATCGACAAAAACGGTGAGCAATGAAACAAATTGTTTGTTTAAAGGCGTTATACGAGTATATTCTTATATATTCTTATGGTAATGCATTGCGTTTGTCATAGCATGCAATAAATTGTCTTTTCTTTCTCTTTGTTTCAAAGTAAGTATGGTTTTTTTTTTTTTGTTTAAAACCGCAGGGATTTTGTTGATGGTTTTTTGGATTTACGCTGCCACGCCCCTGATGATACTGAAAGCGCTTTAAGATTTTTCAAATAAATTCCAAAAAGGCGTTGTCACTGTCAATGTCTTTAGGTTATAAAAAAGGTTTATCAAATAACAATAACAACAACCGCAACAAGAACAACAACAACAACAACAACAACAACAACAACAGCAGCAGCAGCAACAACAGCAACGACAAATAAAAAAGGGTGGAAAAAAGAAACATGGCGTCAAATGGTTTTGTTTACTTTTGAAGATGCCATCTTTTACAGATTACTATTATTAATTTATTGCAGAGCGTGTAAAAGTCCATGAAAGTGTAGTTGTTGTTGTTATTATCATTAGAACCTTCTTGTTTTTTCAGTTTTTTTTAGGGTTTTGGTTTAGGTTTTTTGGGATGATTTCAGTTATTTCATAATAACGTACATACCTACGGATTATTTAACCGCACAGCCGCAACCAATCGGCTTTTGTTCGTGTTGTTGTCGTTGTTGTTGTTGCTATTTATTTTATTATGCTAAATTTTGCGAAAAGCTTAAATAGACATTCTACTCTTGTTCTTGTTTCGCTTTACATAAATAATCCTTACCATGCGAGTATCTTCTTGTTTTTTTTTCCACAACAAACATATTTTTTTGTCCTCTTCTTTCGATGTTGTTGTCATTCAATATTTTTCTGCGTAACGGCAACATTGAGATATTCTAGTTTTTTGCTTTTTTGTGTTGTTTTTTTGAATGTTGAATAAATTTCAAATGTTTCATAAAGAGTATAACCATAAAATTTGTCAAGGGTTGAAACCTTCAAGGATGTTTTCGTTTTCGAGATTGAAGTATATTTTTTCTTTTGGCTTTTTTTATTTTGGCTTATCTGTTTTTTGCTGCATTGAAAATATGTGTAGTGTTAGATAAATATTTGGGGTATACCAACATACCATACCTTTTTTTTTCTTTAAAAATATGTATATGACTTTTGTTTTAGATAATTTCACAAAAATAAGAGAATAATATGCGTTTGTAACTGTCGAAATTGCTTTTCTTACGCTTCCAAAAACTAGAAGGAATCTTTGCATGAATAACTTCTTGCGACAGCACTCACTAGAGCAATTTCTATTATTCTTATTAAATAAATTATTGATTAATACTATGTTATAAAAAATACCTTTAAAAAAGTTTGTAATGTCTGTAGCTAAATAAATTTGCTATCTTTTCAATTCAATATACTTTTTGTAACTAAACGAAGAGAAAGAAGCTATCAGTTTTCTTGCTACGAGTGTCCATGGTTTTATTATTACTAACCCTTCCTCAGAAAAAAAGGCAGAATAAGGCTTTAAAAAATTCGCAGGAAATAGAGAAAGTATTTTGTTTTTTAACTTAACCATGACTGACTGGACTACCTGTTCGCCGCCGCTGGATATAACTCATCAGGTGACAATATAGTTTTTTTTCTAACCTTTCAAACGATAGCGTTTTTGTCCGTCTTTGTTACTTCAAAGGAAATCCTGGTGCGCAAAAGGGTTACCGACTGACAGTGGTCACTACTTGCTTTTTGTTTCTACTAAAGCATACAATTTTTGTGCAACTAAAACAAGAACCTTTTCACGGTTCAGCGTTCAGAGTTTTTTACGCGTTGCGTTGCGTTCGGTTCGCTTCGGTGCGGTATTGTTTGTAATATCTTTTATAATATGCAGGCTAAATAATTTTAGAAGCGGAAACAAAACAAACTCTAAACAAAAATGTCAAAAAAAATTCGTTGTCAAAGTATTTGCAAAATAACCCGAAAATTTATAGAATGACAAAAAAAACAGCAAAAAAAAACAGCAAAAAAAGAGTAACAACAACAACGCCAGCGCTATCAGTCAGGTTACGCTTATTTTAATGTTAAGATTGTACATGCTATAAACAACCTGCAACAACAACAACAACAACAACAACAACAACACGCACCATCAACCGACCATTGTTTTATATTTCTGTTAAGAATTTTTGTATGTTTTTGCTGCCAAAATAAAAGGGAAAAAAGAGAAAAATGCCTACAAAAAGGGTTGTTGTTTTAAACAGTCACACAGTATTTGTGACAATTTTATGAGACTGTCATAAAAAGTGCCTCTTTAGGTACCAACTTTTTCTTTAGACGACTGGGACTGACGTCTGAAGTGCCTCAGCGATTTTCTACCTTCGTAAAACCATGTCGCGCTACCACGACTTTGAAAGCAATAAAATTCAAGAATTTTAAGTGAAAGTGTAACTTGGCATAGCGTTAGTAAACCATGTTAATACCATGTTTTGACTTTGCTTTTTTTGACGCCTAAAATTCGCATTTGAAATGCTTTAAAAATCGATATTCATTGAAATCTAAGAAGCAAGGAAGGAAGGAATGTGTATAAAGTTAGAGGTTCACTCTTTATGTCCTCTGATGAAGGAAGAATGAGGATATACGAGGAAGAAGATTTTACATACTGCGTTTGCGTCCGTCTTTTGCGTCTTATACTGGCACCTCGTTAGCTTTTTCAAAACCTTGAAATTACAACCGAATTTATTTTCTTCAAAGTTAATTTTCTTCTAATAAAGTTATTTAATTTTCTTTTTGTTCAAAACTGAATTTATGTCATTGGCAGTGAATTATATATAACAATTATTGATAGACACTGAAGCCCATCAAACTTCATACAAGAATTTATTCTATACGAAAATATAAGAAAGAATTAAAGTTGAACAG
The DNA here is from genome assembly GCA_949752815.1 of Conops quadrifasciatus. Lineage (NCBI taxonomy): Eukaryota > Metazoa > Arthropoda > Insecta > Diptera > Conopidae > Conops > Conops quadrifasciatus. The sequence continues at coordinate 14,847,905 of OX457078.1, read as the reverse complement.
TATATCTTAGAAACAACAACTAGCCTATTACGCCCTATCTCTCTATCTTCTCCTCTCTATCGATGATTTCAAACCATCTCAATTAAAATATCTGCATCTCAAAAGCAGCGCTTGCAATCGATTTGATTCTTTGTACTCAAAATTAGGTACGCATTCATGTAATAAATTTAAAGTTTATGAGATATATTCCCATTGAATCAAATTGCAACAACGATGCCAATAATTACAAAAACAACAACAACAACAACAACAACAACGACCGCATCATCATCATGATAATATCATCATACTTTTAATACATAAGATAGAAACTACTTTCTTGAGACTTTGGCATCGTCTCGGGGGCTGAGAAGTAAGAAGTGAGGAGTGGTCAGCATCATACTCCATTCTCGAGCATCATAACTTGTGCAATAACATGCAATAATATCGCCAAATGGTGCCGACTTCGAATGCTTCAATTTTGTTGAAATTGTTTGGCAGCAACAACTCTATATAATACTATGTATGTTGTTGTTGTTGTTCTTAGCAGAAATTGATGCTGGTTGTGCTTGTTGCTGTTGTTTTAAAAGTTATTATATTAATTGTGGTTGTTTTTGCTTGCAGTACATTGTTGTCGTGTAATACTTCCAAGACTATGATGCCGCTATGATGTCGTCCGAAGACGACAGAAGAAGAGGGTGAAAGTGCAAACTTTTGGTTTACCTTTTTGTTTTTGTTTTTGTTTTTTTGTGGAAGGGGGGGGGGGGGGGGAGTGTTATAAAATTTTTTTTTTTTTTGGTAGCAAAAAAATACTGCAGGATGGTTTTACATGAAGATCTGCAACACCTGCGCAGTAGGTGCATTAAAAAAACTACACTGATATAAGTATAATAGTGTAAGATACTTCTCGAAGAATAATGGCGAGAATAATCAAAAAAATATATGCACAAAAAAACTTCGTCGAAGCTCATAAAATAACTTTGAAAAAATCATAACCACGATTTGTTTCGAGAACATAGAATGGTTTTAATTAGATTTTAAATAAATTTGAAAAAGAGAAAATACAAATTGTGCTGCGTGAAATATTCAGACGACGAATGAAGAATTATTCGCAAGATATTGATGGTATCGAAGGGGCTGCATCGAAATAAAACGTTCTATCTGCTAGAAACTGAAAGAATTTTATTTATTATTAATTTATTCCCAAACCATTCAACATTGTTTTAAGCTAACAATTTCTGAAAAAATTAAAACAAGAAATTAAAAGAATTTATAGCACTTTATCAAGATAGATGTCCACAATAATACCTCTTAAATGTTGTGTGAGAAATTGTGAAGGCGTGGCAGTAATGGATATCATTCCTCACTCAACTTTACCCGTTTTTCAATTTCTGAACTTCAATTGGTTTCATCTACGCTTCGTAAAGGACACCTCGCTTATAACCGAAAAGATTTCCGTTAAACCCATTTTCCATGCCTCGAATTCTTATCGTACCTGGCTAACTAATAATGTCCAGCCGGATTGTTGTCTAACTTATTTTAGTTGTTGTTTTTGTTTTCGTTTCCTTAAAAATCAGTTTTTAAAAAGTGACCCGTTCTCGTGAATGCAAAGACGTTTCGTGATATGACTCTTTCGTGATTTTCAACTTCGTTTTCGGGTGTCGTCCAGCCCGTCTAACTAACTGTCTAACAAATTGATTATGTTAAGGCTGAAAAGGCTTGTCGCTTGTTTATCTCTCAGCTTCATAAATTCAACATTTTTATAGTAAAATTATACCGCAATGACAACGCAATAAACAAGAAGAATTCGAACGTTTTGGGTTTAATTTTTTTGGTATTTTATTATTTTTTTTTCTTTAGCTTATTATTTATTAACTTATGTTATTTGTTTTTGTTGATCATTTTTGTTAATCCTTAATTGCTTTAACTGTTCTTTTTTAAAAAAATATTTATTTGTTTGAGATTTAATCTGATGAGTTGTCACAAATCAGTATCGTTTTGCTTTGCATCTTTGGATTAATTCGAATTCGTTCGACTAATTATGCATTAATTATTAAAAAATTTGATTTTGAAAAATACATTTTTTAATAATACCAATTTTTTGTGGTATTATCGACGTTTGTGACAATCGTACGTGTTATTTAATTGCAAAATGATTTTAAGAAAATAATTAAATCCTTAATGAACGAACTAACAGCAATAACAACGAAGGCAATAACATACAATAAATATTCAAAAGTGTTTATAACGATTATTAAATACTCGTATATATAATTTGAAGACACTTTATAACAAAAATAACGCGATTTATATAAAAGAAAAAATATTAAAGAAAAGTTTAAAAAAATATTTTTAAAAATAATCGGAAAAAAACGTAAAATTTCTTCAAGTTAAATTAAAAATTATAAAAAAAAAATTAAATTAAAAATTAAGTTCATTAAAATAGAAAAAATTATTTGAAATTTGAAAAATTTTTAACTTACTTCCTTTTTCGAAACGAAACAATTTTTTTTTGATGTAGAGTAAATTAACTCAATCCTTAGTTTTTAGGGCAAAATAAGGAGAAAGGGAACGTTGAAGAAGAAGAAGAAAAAGCGTACAAATTACGGAGGTGAAGAAGAAGCATCATAGTTAATTCATTTACGCTCTTTTGCTTCTTTTCCGAGACTGAAACATCTAAATTTGTGCCTCACCAACGCCATCATCATCATCACCGCAAGCAACTATTGAACAACAACAACAAAAATGCTACAATAAGTAAAAGGAAAATGAGGAAACCAAACAAAAAAAAAGAAAATTAAAATATGCTACGAAATGTTTAGATTGTAATTTGGCCAAATAATTTATTATAGCCGCAAGTAATTTTGCCAAATTCTCCAAGTTTTTGTATTTACTCGTAACTTAGAAGAAAGTTTTATTTCATTTTTTTTTCTTTTGCTGCTTTCTTTTTTGTTGTTGTTTTGTGCTTCCTTTGGTGTATAACGACTATACATACATATATAGTCAAGATGGTGACTGTTGCCGGGTGAAGCATCATGTATTTTAGAAAAACCCAAACAACGTCCTGGTTGTGCGCTGTTGTTTTTTCTTTTATTCCCCTCTTTTTGCTCCTCAACAAAAAGTTCAAACTTCTTGAAAGAGATAGAGAGGGAGGGGAGGGGGGGGCATCCTGGTTAAGGACGAAACGAAACAGATGATGAGAAGGTGGACTTAATGGAATGGAAAAGATCATAGCAGGAGAATAGATTTGAACCAAATTTGTTGCTTCTACGGTTAACATTTTTTGGATGCTTCTAGTGCCACAAGTTCTTGTCAGCAACTAAACCCCACAAGAAGAAGAAGAAGCAGAACAACAATTTAACCAATATTAAAATGTTTCTATATCAAAGGCGTGTTTATCTTTTCTTCTCCGTTCGCCATTTTAACCTTATCTGTTTCTTTCTCATTTCAGCTTTTTGACGTGCCTGGAATAAATTAAATACTTATATTTTATATATATTGTTTTTAGTTTTTTTTTCTTTTTGCTTGTTACTAAAATGCTTAAGCTTAATTTATGCTAATTTATCCGCTCTTGCTGCTGCAGGGTAAAATCTTTACGCTAAAAACATGAAAACTTGCAGCCAAACGCAAAACAACAAATTTTGCGATAAACAAATTGATCCTTTGAGGAATGGAAAGTTTAACAAAAGCAACTTATACTGATAACTAAGTAGCTCCGAATATTAACCGAAATAAGTTATTAGCCGAAAAAAACTGATTCGGATTCTGATTCGGTCATTATTTTTAGATTCGAAGTTGGCAGAACAAAATTTTAACAATTCAAAAGCAAAAACTATACTTTCCTAAAATATTAATGCATTTATTCATAATATATAAGACAATTTATCAAAAAATTTCTGGGATTTTTAAAACCTAAAAATCATCTTGAAAGCAATTATTCAAAAATATTCACTAAAAAGAATATCCGTCCGTAAAAGAACATAAAAAACTTTGATTTTGTTAAAACAATAAAACAATTCGATACCATACGATACGATATGATACGTTGCGTTAAACGTGAGCTGAGCAGCATTATTTATTAATGGATTTAAAAGCTTATTTAATGGACTTTATGAACATTCCAAAATGTCATTAAAAAGAAATTAAAATTGAAAAAACGTAAGCATTTAAAAAAAGTTAAAGTTGTTTTTTTAAATTCATTTTGAGTGTTTTCAAAATCTTTTGGTCTAATACTAACAACGCATGGGTTAAACGTATTACGTATGCAAAGCGTTTAGTAAACTTTAATGTTTTTTGATGATTAATTATAATGGAATAATAGGAATACTTTCGCCATTCTTTTCATTGTGATTCTGCCATCAACACAAAGGATAAATGATTTGAATTTTTTTTTTCTGTTTCGCGTATAAACTTTTTGCCTTCCGCGACGAGTCATAAAATAGTATTATACAAAAATTTATGATCCAAAAGCGCCAGCAGCGCTATTACTCTCTAGTTCAAAATCAACTCCTGAAGCAACCGCCTACGACAGTAAAATACTAAACAAAAAATTTAGACACTCAAAGTAATAAAATTTATATATTCTTAATAATCGGATTTTAAGCGTTTTTAAAAGTAAAATTTCAAAAATCGAAATTATTTTCACGTACCTTTGCTAACCTAAAATTCAAATAAAGATTTTTCATCAAAATCGATTTATGTAATAAAATTTTATTATAGAGACCGACACTTTGCCCTCAAATGGAAAATATGAATTGTTTATAAAATTTAAGTAGTCGCACTGTCGCTTACTTTTCTCAGGCCCATGCTCATGCATACCAGCCCAGTATGACAATAAATAAGTCAACTAAAAAGAAATGATTTTTATTGCTAAAGTGTCAGGATGCAGCCAAGTACACAGACGGACGGACATTCGAGCACAGCCAGCAGCCAGCAGCCAGCAGCCACCAGCGAACAGCGTTGGAGGTTCTGACAATCAGCCTCTCAGTCTTTTCTCGCCCATACTCCCGTCCGTCCGTCTGAATGTCACCAGCGAATGACTTTTATTACCGAAAACTGTTAATTTTTCATTTTTGTGGCAGCAGATGCGCAACAAAGTTGCCAACATGAGATTTGCCAGTAACCAATTAAACGAAAGTGATCAAGGAAGGCATGCTGCAAAGAGCTCCAAGGCAGCAGCGTCACCACCGGCGGTACTGAACACAAGAGTATAAGGATTTTTGGTTGATTATTTGTCCCCTTTTTCCTTGCATTTTAATGGGTACATTTGTGTCATAAACATAAACCGAACAATTCAGTTCGCTTCGTACAATTTGAATATATTTACATTTTTGTGTTTTTGCATCACGCTTGTTAAGATTTTTAATTATTTCATAAATCAATTTAACAGTCATGCAGAGGATCGACTGCACAGACAGAAATTTTCATAGAAAATTCTTGTAAAAGTAGACTGACTCATCTTCAGAGCAAGTCACCCATCGTCATTATAAGCATCACCATAATCATCATCGTTATGATTACTGTGTGTAATGCAGTTCTTGAGAAATCGTACACTTAAGAGTTCTTCATGTTCAGAAAATGAACAGACACGGAAGGTACCATTGTTTAAATGCAATTATTAAAAATTTGTTAAATTCACATTTTTAGCAAATATTGAATAAAGCAACAGCTTTTTGTATAAGCAAATATTCGAAAAATTATAGAATATTATACAGTCTGTTGCTTTAACAGTTCGTTTGTTTTTTAGTGTTACAGAATTCAGCAATTTTTTAGCAGACTGACAATTCTGCTAACAATTTAACAGTTTTTTGTTAAATATCTATAAAATTTAACTCATAAGCCGGACTTACATATGTTAATATTCCATTTGATCTATTTTTTTACGTAGAAAAAATGCTTAAAAGGAAAAAATGCTATTGTTTCGAAAAATTTGTCTCCAAACTAAATTTTATAATGGAATGGTTTCCGATCGAACCAAATCTATCAACCAAATTATTTGGACCGATTTTAGTAGCTCATTGTTCAAAAGAGGCCAACATTTGGGAAGAATCTGACCCGCAGCCAACGAACACATTTTCCGAAGTTCGAGTATTTGACATTTTTGCTACCCTTTTGGGTATTTTTTTACCTCTTCTTGTTCTTCTGCTTCTTCTTTCTTCTTCTTCTTCTTCTTATTTTACTTTACCAATTTTGCAAAAAGAACAAAAATGCTAAAAAAGTCTTAAAAGCATGAAGAAAATTTTGCTATTATTCTGCTGAATTATTTTTACACTTTCTTTTATATAAAATAATAAATAGATTATACGAGTATATTATATATAACTATATACATCTTATATATCAAAGATTTTATATATAGTGTGTATTTACTTTTAGCTTAGGTTTCACTTCTTTCTCTTTATATTGGTTGCTTCCAACTAAGAACACTTGTTTTTTTCTTTGTGTTATTGCTTCCTTTTTCTTTCTCGCTTTTTTCTTGTTTCTTTATTTTTGAATTTTTTTAATTGAAATAAATTGAAAAGTTTCTCTATCACCGGCAACAGCAACACCCATGATTCAACATCATTATCATTGAAATTATCACCATCATTATTGCCATCTTTATCAGTGCACAATAGTTTTTTCTTCTAACAATGTTTTTTTTGCCATCGTCGACGGAATGACCGTTTTCTTCTACTTCTTCATCGTTTTCGTGTTTCTTTTTGTGATTAAATTTTATTTTTTTACTTTTCGTTACGTAAAATATTTTATTAAAGAAGTTAGTTAATAAAGTGTTACTTGATGAGTTTTTTGTTCGAAATAAAATAATTACAAAATGACAAGAAACAACATAAAACTTTACAAATACATTTATTTATGATCACGCCTTGTGAAGATCGGCTCTCTTCCCCGGCTAATGCTTAATAGAATTGGATTCAGATATCAAAGGTTTTATAATGCTTGAACGTTTCTAAATTAATTCGGGCTCTTCTACTTTCACAAAATTCATTATAAAGACAGCGCAGCATCAAAAAAATGGTTGAAAGTTATAGAAAATTGTTTGTTGGCTTCGGATGTTTATGAAAATTATCAGTCCCATATTATTTATTATAGAAGTTATCTCAAAAAATGACTCTTCAAAGTTTTTTGTTTACTTTATTGTGATGTCAGTTGATTTATTTGAAATTTAAGAGTTGTATTCAAGTATTTTCCATTCTTTATCAATAGATTGGATCCTTCACAAAATATCTCGAAATACAATACATTCTTGTTTAAATTATTTGAAACGATTTGTCGATAATATTTAAAAAATTTTCTTTTTGTCAACACTTTGAGAGATATTCCAACGATTTGAATAGAAAATCATTAAGATTTCAAGAAAGACATGTTGGTACATAAAAGTCAAAATGAGACCACAAGATATTTGACTAAAGTCTAAACAATTAAGATCAAATTACTGAAACGAAAATACGTCAAAAAATGGTGTATTTTTATTTAACAGCTAATATTTTCACCCTTCAAAAAATACAAGAGTTTACGCCGCTTGAAATATGGAAACGTTTTCAATGATTGACATGAGATATTTAAAATATACATACATACGATATGATGGAAAAGATCATATTTTCCATCTCACCATCATCAACAACATCATCATTATCGTGGCCAAGGATAATAAATATCCATTTACCACATTGGATAGGTCTAAAATAGGTCTATAATTCTTCGAAAATCAATTTTTAGAACACAAACAGAATATGTAAAATTTCGATTTTTCCATCTAAGATTACTATGGTTGTTGCTGCTGTTGTTGTGGTTGTTGAGGTATACATAAAAAACACGCGTTATAACAACAATACAAATAAAATAAACAAACACTTTTGTTTATATGTACATACATTTAAATAAAACAAACAATCCATAAACAAGAGAAAAGCCGTCTGGAGGATTTTTCGTTTGGTTTGTCTTCTTTTTTCTTTCACTAAAAATTAATTTAAAAATACATTTTCAATGCTGACCAATCAAAAAAGACTAAAATATTCACAGAAAAGTTGTGTTAAATCTTTCTAGAAGCCCTTTATTTAAAATAACACCATTCGAACACGAATAGCATCAGTCCAACAATTTGAACCAGATAAAATCAAAAGTATGTTGAACAACTGATTAAAATTTTATACTTATCATCAAATGGTCTTGAGAGGCGGCGGATGGAATCTGGTAACCTTAAGGCAGGAAGGCTATCGTCAGAACCATTTTTAATCAAGAGACAATTCATTGCATGGACGAAAACTGCGTCGCATGACTATTGTTCAATATCTTCGCCGTCGCTCAGCAACGCGCCTTTAGCCGTTAAGCAGTCATCATTCATCAGTGGAATACGTAATTTCAAGAGCAGAAGACAGACGTTGCGTGAAGTACAATCAGATTGTTCTACGATCTGAAATAAATCGTTTCTTAAAACAAAGAGAGGAAGACAGGCATGCGAAAAAGAAGTATGTCCACCATGTCGTCGATCGATCGATCGCCTTTCGAATGTATTGTAAGATTGATATCGATGACTTGAATTAATGCATGGCGTGATGTTTGAGGTGATGATGATGTTTTTTATAGTCTTTTGTCATTAACGAAAAGTTTGTGAATGAAGGAAGCTCACCACGCGTTTTATTCTTAATTTTTAGTTGAAAATGTTTGCCGAATTGTGTTTGCTTTTTATTTGTTTGTTCGTCAGTCCGTTTGTGTTTTTAAATTTATTTTTATCAGTATTTAATATTTATTTTTTTAATGTTTGGAGAAAAATGTTTGCTGACTTTGTTTGAAGCTATTTTTTATGAAATTATTGATGGTAAAAATGATTGAGAGCTTATAAAAGCTCTCAAAAATGTTTTCCAAATTTATTAAGGGTTGTTTGAAAGCTTTTCCAGACAATATAAAAAAACAGTAATAATATGTATAAGTAATAAATACAAGTATAAGTATAATTACCATAATATAATTAAAAATAGGTTGATAAAATGGTTTGTTTAAGGGTTTGCAAGGAATGTTTGTTCATCTTCTTAAAACCGATATTGGAATAAAACCATTGCGTCCATGATTGGATATTTTTTAGAGCAAAAGAGAACTCTATAAAATCATCAAATGATCTCTAAAATAAAGACTATTCTGTAGTTTCTGTATTTTTTCGGGAAAAACACGAAAAATGGATACTACGGTATGTTAGCGCGTCCTACATCAACCTGCCAGACTATTGCCAGTCGTATTGTCATTCAGAAAATTAATTCGTCTGTCTCTGCGGTAGATTGATCGGTCGCAGTCAGAGCCAGAGTATGCAAATGATACCTCGTCTGGAACGAGGCTAAAATATAAATGACAAAAGTTGTCTACGTTGCTCAGACGACGTTTATATATGTATATAGTATAAATTAAAAATTCATAAGGCATTTGCTGATAAATTATTAAAGAAATCAAAGCCTGAAGCCAGGAAACCATATTGACTTTTATTAAAATAAACAAAAGCAGAAAAAACGCTTTGACAACTGATAATAAATTATCGCTCAGAAATACGGCGATGGCGTCTACTGATTCTTAGGAAAAAAAATGAACTACAAAAAAAAACAAATCAAATCAACAGGAACCTGCCCCTAGATTGTATGTGATCGCCCTTCACATGATCGCTCTTTGCAATAATCATTTCATACATTATTTTATAATTGTAAAAGTAAGGAAACTAACAATATTTTTATAATTTAAATATTATTAGCATATTGTAATTTTAATTACTATACAGATGTGCTAATTTTTTTTTATTATTTTCAATATTTATTTCAATCTTTTTATTCTGTTCTTATTAATTTGAATGAAACATATTATGAAACGTATAACACATCAAGTATTAATTAGTTTTAATATTAATTTTTATTTTTATAATTTAAATATTATTAGCATATTGTAATTTTAATTACTATACAGATGTACTAATTTTTTTTTATTATTTTCAATATTTATTTCATTCTTTTTATTCTAATTTGAATGAAACGTATTATGATTATGTATACCACTTATTACGCTTTATTACTTTTAATATTAATTTTTATTGTTTTCCTAATTTTTTATTGTATTTTAATGACTATATTTTATAAAAATTTTCAGCAGTAATTAAATTGCAAATGTATTATTCTGTTGATTCTATTATCATTTTTATGACTTTCTTAAAATTTCACGAAAAATAATGGCATTTAACGGACGATATTAAACGGATACGACAAAATCTCTTCAAGTGCCTTCATGAAGTATTTAAATAATTTCTCTTTGTTAAAACTAATAAAAAATGTTGTTTAAATTATTGTGTAAATCGTTTTACTGACAATTACAATGACAATATGACAAATTTATGGAAAGAATGACACAGAAGTGCCGCAGAAGAACACAATAATTTTTATTGTGGTCGTAAAAAATATTTACATTAATACTCGTTGACGGTTAATAATTTTATTATTTTTATTTCTTAAGATGTTGTTTTATAAATGTTTGATTTAACGTTGTTTTATAAATATTTATTGCTTTGTGTTGAAAAGAAAATATAATTTTAATGAAGATATTCTGCGCATTTTTATATATATTTCTTTATACAATTTAATAATGTAATTTAATACTTCCTCTTGTTTTTGGGAATACCTGCAAAATGGCCGCTTTGATAGAAAAAATGATGAGAATTTCTCGCTACAGAAAGAAAAATATGACTTTTTTTTCTCTAAACGTTTCCGTATATATGTATGTTGTTATATTTTTTATAAATTTTGTCCCAAATATTATAATATTATTATTGTTTGAAGAATTTTTAAATAACTCCGTAATCCAATTTTCTCACAATATATATTTTTTGTTTTGTTTATCGTGTTTTTTACGATATGGTTTTTGAATAATTTTTTTATAGTAACACGGTAGTTTATCTTATTTCTTGCTCCCTCTCGCTTCCTTTAAATTTACCTAACATTTTTTTATGGGAATTTTTATGCTCATGGAATGCTTTTTAAAAAACGATTAAACATAAAAATTGGAATTTATTGACATTTTATAAAAATCCTATCAGACCATATTCAAGTCAATATTCGAGACTCAAATCGGTCGAGTTTGTCAAGTCTGTCAAGTCTGTTGAGTCGAGTCGAGTTTTTTAACGAGTTTTTTTCGAGTCTGGAAAAAATCAAAACAGAAAAAAAACAAAATCAACTAAATATTCATAAAGTATTCGCCGACGTCCCAAGCAGCCTCGCCCCTTCTTTCCTATCCTCTTGCTGTCACCGAATCAGAAATTTTCATGGGCTTACTTTGCCGCACTCTTGACAAGTTTTATAAGGTTTATTCATTTAAGAATAAGGTTACAATTTCGTTGGTAGAGAAAAATGTTTTTTGTTAATTTTGAGTGTTTTTTTGAATTAACACAATAAATTTAAGAGTTAAGCGAGAAAATTCGGAAAAAAAACGAGAAAAAACGAGAAAGGAAGCTTCCTTGAAAAAGGAAGCTTTTAGAAAAATTTTCTATTGTTTTTTGAACAGCTCGTAAAAAAATATGAGTTTTATGGAGTCTCTTAGAGAATCTCATCGCCGATGATTTTCCGTCGGAATGTGAAAATATTGGGTTATATGTGTTGGTTAAGTTACACTTAAGAACATTTTCAGAAAAATAGAATTTTATTTTTATTAATTATATACTATTATAATGTAAAATCTAAATAATTGAAAAAATAAACGTCCAGGTATTAAATAATTATTATTGAATCATTAATAATAATTCAAAAAAAGTTAATAGAAAAATTGTACGTATTATTTGAGATTACTAAATTAAATTATATGCTCTGGAAAGTTTTTATCTCTTGAAAAAAGCGATAATCAATTTCGAGGCATGTGCCAAATTTAGGTTATAAATATGAATACAAAATTAAATAACTTCATTAAACAAAAAAAAAGGCGGTGGCCTTCGTTTGTGCAAAAACCAAAAAACAAAAAAAAATAAACAAACGAAAACAGATTTCTTTTTTAATTTTACACTAATAATATTGCTTATAAGAATTGAACAGGTTTTTATTTTGTGCTGATAAAATACATAAATTAAATTTAAAAATTTTAAATATTCAATAATTTTAATAATGAAGATTTTGAAAAAAGCAATAATTGAAAAGCAATAATTGAAAGAGCAATAATTTTGAAAAAAGAAAATAACGAAATACAGTAGAGTCGCAGTAACGTGAACTCAAAAAAACCAGGCTTGTTCACAGTATCGAATTTGTTGACGTTACCGGGTCATTTTCAGTACATATTAATGTGCCAAAATAGTATGAGTTTAATAGAGTTTTTCGAACGACTTCATTCTTGTTTACAAACAAGTGTCATTTATTAAACCATTTTTGTGTGTTCGATACAATCAATTCATTAATCCATTTTTTAGTATTCGATACAATGCCTTAGCCCACTGTATAACAGTGTTAGGAGATGAAATTGCCGTTTTTGAACTAATTTAAATGTTTCGTAATTTCAGGCTCACTAAATTCATTTTACGATACATTTACATTGTCAGGTTCTGAATTTCCTTAAACCCATTATCGTTAGTCTGTTACTGAACCTAAAGTATATATATCAATATCATATATCTATATCAATATACCATATCATGATCTATATGTATCAACTTGATCTAAAATTGTAGCCTTTTCACTCAAAGTAAGATACACTGGTCTTTTGTTTGACATTCTTACGCAAACTGAAATTGAAGAAACTAGGAATACAATAACGTTGCTCGATACGTTGGGAATGTTGGGAAATATACAATTAGTGTGTGAAACAGAATTGCAGTTATTCTTTTCATTAATGAAAGTGATAAAGAAATTTATTCACGCTATCGAGTCACAGAAGCTCACGTTATAAGGAGCCTAATGTTTAGAAATTCGAGTTCACACTAGCCGGATGTTCACATTAGCCGGTGTTCACACTACCGCGACTCTACTGTATCTCAAGATTATTATAAATTAATATATTATTTTTACAAAAAAAAAAAAAACGAGATACCAAAAACCAAGCTTGTCAAACATGTCTTCTTAGTTTTTTTTTCTTATTTAATTAATAAAATTATTTAATTAAATTTATTAAATTTATAACAAGAATAAATACTCTATAAAATCAATTTTGGCTCTTCAAAAAATTCATTTTTTGGGTTTTTCATTTCTTTTAATAAAATTATTTGTTAAAATTTATTTAATTCTTAACGAAGGAAATATATATATCAAATAACAAACAATAGCACAAATAATAACAAATAAAATCAATTTGGGAGAAATAAATTTTGTATTGTATTCATTAAGTTATACATTATAAATTCCCGAAATTTATAGCATTCGACTGCAGTCGTTCAGAGTTCAGTTCATTTTTTTATTATTACGAATGTGTTCTATTAACATTTAATTAATTATGGACAATGGATTATTTCCTTTTTTAATTATCATTAAAACGAACAATGTTTTAAATTTTTTTCAACTTTAATTATGTTTAACTAATTAATAGATTTTTCCTAATGAGTTACAAATTTTTATAAATTTTATTGCATTTACAAACGACAGCTTTTTAACATTATTTAAGAAATTAAAAAAAAAATTTTTTTTTTTTAATTTTTTAAAAATATTGTAAGCTACAAACATTAAAGAGCAATATCTCATGAAATTAAGAACAGATTTGTGAAAAGATAAAAATTCTATAACTTTTAAAAGAAATCCAGTCGTTAAAAATAATACTGTCTCTATACGAGCGTTTCATTGAAAATATGAGTATACGAAAATTTTCTTCTAGTATACTATATAATAAAGTATACTATACAGACACAGCTTTTTCTGCACAACACTTGATACGCCCAATAAAAGCTCACCCAACAAAAAGCTTTCTTTCTTGCATTTTCACTCCCAGGAAAAGTTTGGCAGTTGAAAAAAAACCAAAATCCAAAAAGGAATTAATATTTAATGGCTAACTTTTTAGTAATAAATAATCTACAAATGAAGATTTCTGTCAAATCAGTTCGTGTTAATAAAATTTTAGTTTTTCCAATTTATTTTCACTCCTTCTTTCGCTATTTTCTAAACATATTCTTTCAGATTGGTTAGTTTGGTTGTGCTTGAGCTTTCGTTATTCATTCGTGTCGCTGTTCAGATTGTTCAATTGTTTTCATAATTTCCCTTTCGAGAGCTTAAAATTTCCTCGCACTAATTTCAGGCTCAAACCGTGCCGACTGCGCCATCTGCTGCCACACAGCAGAAACCAGAGCTGCTGGCTGTTTGCCGACAGCTGGCAACGGGGCTTCTTCTGCTCTCGTCTGGCATCAATCAATGAAAAAATCCCAAATTATTTTAACAAAAACAACACTAACCCACACAGCGGCCTTCCACACCACCACAAACAAAGAGCACACAAACGCATTCTCTGCTGGCAGCAGCTGCCTGGGCACGCACACGCCGGCAAGCGCAACACGAACGCCGTGGATTGGCTGTCGTCATGACAACGTGACGGAGTCATGCTGAGCGCATGATGGCCACCAGAAAAGCCACAAAAAATTTTATCTATACTTAGTTGAAATGAGAAGAAAAGAAGGCAAAAGCAGAATGGGTTGCGTGAGGCGACTGTTTTATGCGTTAGTGTTAGTGCTGCTGCCGGAGCCGGAGCCGGAGCCATGCGTCTGTCAAGCAACGAGCTGCCATACTTGAGACTGATTCATTTCAGAGCATGACGCCATGGAAAAAGGGCGTGCAACGGTATTTGTTTTTGTTTTCAGTTCAGTTAATAGCATGATATTATTATAAGGGTTGGGAAGAAGAAGAAGATATTAAATCAGAAGGTACTAAACGTTGAATGTATGAGTGCGTATCATAACCATACTGTCACTCACACGCTTAAATGGGATTTTTTCTTGCCAAACGGTTAAAACTAGCGACGTTTTCTGTGGTTGCAATCGATCAGATATTTTCTATCAGATATTTTTTTTTTACTTTTCTATATTATTTTTTCGTAATGAAAATTTGTTCGTTATTCTCTGTGAAAAGTAGAGAAAGACTGAGTATGAAGCAGTATGAAGTATGGAAAGACTAAGTAGGACTGAGACTGAGCAGACAAGACTACGGAGAGCTGACGGTGGAAAAGGTAAGACAAAATCCTCTCATGCAAATCTTAATTTATGAAAATAATTAAGATTCCATCTATTAATTGGTACCTTCTTCCAGTCACCAAAGATACTTTCTCGAAATCGGCATGATGATTAGATAGCTAGACATCTTAGAGGTTTAACAAAAATTCTTCTGATCATCAAAAAAAAAAAAATGCTAAAAAGAAAAATCATTCACCAACCATTCCTTCCTTTTCAGTTTTGAAGAAAGAAACGCGTTCAAGTGTTGGTGAAGGACAAGAATGGATGCTTCAAAAATATAACTGAACATAACTGAATGAAATGGTCAGAGAAACTTATACTTATTAATAAAAAAATATTAGAGGTAGAAATATTATATTATATTATAGAAAATATTCATAGGTTCGGCAAATAATTTCGGCTGCAGCACAAAAATTGTACTTTTTCTTACATTGAAAAGCTCTTTGAAGAAAAAAACTAATTCGCAATAATAATAAAGAATTGAAAAGCATAAATGTTATACTTTTATTGACCTTATCAGCATTCATATTCATTATGTAGTTATTTAAAAGGAATTACCGAAATTTTAATTGCTAATATTTCGCTTTCAAAACCTCTCAGAAGCTGATGTAACGACAATTCGTTTCATTAGCCTTCCACTTGCCGCATTTTAGACGACAAGTGGAACACTTTTGATAAGTTTTTTTAGTTCGTTAAGAATTTAAAACACCTCCTTCTTCTTCTCTGCAACCCGTGCCCACCTCCACAACTCTCTTCCACCAACCAACCAACAGTTAAAAATCGAAAAAAGGCTGCCGCTCAATCAAAAATTTCGAAACATTCGTAGTAGTCCGCAGAGACAACAACAACAATTCATGAAATCGAAAAACGAACCGTCGAAAATACTGTCTCGTAAATCAATCAGGCTAATGCCGCTGGCGATATCATTGCGGCGAGCCAGCAGACAAAACGACAAACTAAACCAAACGAAACGAAACGAAAGAAACGAAAACAGCCTGATGATGGTTGCCCGCAATGAAGTGCCAGTGTTGATGGCGGGCTGTGTACGGCCGGAGTCAGCCACGAGAACATGCTTCATCGAAGCTCTCGGCCTGCCTGCCTGCATGTTATCGAAGGCAACAGTCACAAAATATATAACAATTTTACAACAATGAAAACAGAAACAGCAACCACAAATAAAACAACAACAACCACTGGGTACTACTACTACTACTACTACAGAGTAACAACAATCAAAGCCTAAAAGGAGCACAATAACGATAAGTTTTAAAAAACTTCTGAACAACATTCATTTATTTCAATGAAAAAAAAAACGCACAAAAACAGAAAAAAACCAAGTCACGTCATTTTTGAAAAGCCTGCCACGGCTTTGGACGACTTCGAGGTCTGAATTTAATTTACTTAATTCGAGAATTTAAGAGGAACCCATAAACTAGCATGAATTTATTGAAAAGCAGTTGAAATTATGCGGTAGCAACGGGTAAAAGACCGATAACGACAATAATGGATTGATACTAAATTATGTTGATATTTAAATTTTTATTTAATAATTGTTTTTAATAAATATACATTAATATTTTATATTAAATTTATTATTATTTCCATGAATAATACCGAGATTACATTAGTTTCTAGTCGTCGCAAGACTTACGCGGTTACTTGTTATCGATTATGGAAAGAAAATAAATTTAAAACCATAACAAAAACTAGTACGAGGTAATAGAAATTATTAGAAAAATTTAGATCTTTTGAAGTTTGCGAAAGTTTGTTGTTCTTGTTGTTTTTTTTTTGTTTTGAGGGTCGGTCTTTTGTTGTGATTTTATAGTGACGCCGTGGCGTCTGCTAAAGCGATCAAAAATTATCGTTAAGCATCACGCACAAAGGCAAAACGATAGCAGCAACAACAACAATAACAAAAACAACAACAACAACAACAACAACAACAACAACAACAACAACAACAACAACAATAACAACAACAAAAACAAAAACAACAAAGGCAATCATTAACTCCTAATTAGCTATAATCCATATTCAAAGCGAAAATATACCGACACCGCAGAGAAGAAAGAACAACGACAACGACAACAACAACAACAACAACAACAACAACAACAACGAGCAACAATAAAAGCAAACTTTTAAAAAACCATAAAATTACTTTAATGGCACTTATGTTGTTGTTTTTGTTGTTGTTGTTGTTGTTGTTGTTGTTGTTGTTGCTGCTGCTGGTTCTGCCGTTAAATTTCTGTTATTGCATTTTTATTACTCTCGTTTTAGTGTCGTTGTTGCTGTTGTTTTTGCTGTTGTTGTTGTTGTTGTTATCTATGCTTTTGCCGTTGCTGTTATTTTCTAGTTATTGTTTGTTGCCACTCTCATTGTTGTTGTTGTTGTATTATGTACAAATTTTTATTGAAACTGAGAGCGAGCCTTCGTCGAATTCTTGAGTAACGAGCATCGTTCGTTTAAGAGTTTAATAAAAAGGGATACAAAAGATATTAAAAGTAAAACCCAAAATCAATAAAATATACATAAATATACAAAATCAATAATTAAATAAAAAACTAAATCAATAACAATTCATTAATTAAAAGTAAAAATTTAGAAATTAAAAAAAATTTATGTAAAAAAATTAAAAATTATACAGTATTAAAAAAATGTAATTAAAGTCATAAAATTTGTTAAAATAAAAAATATTTTAACTTAAAAAAAAACATATCGCATCAACCAAGACGATGTTCAATCCAATCAACCTCCCAATAAATCCGGCAACCAGTTTCTCTCCATCAATCAATCAATCATTTAACATAAAACATTCCCGGTAGCAACTGATTGCCTGAATTGATGTCAACTTAATTGTTCCTAATGATGGCAGTTGACACAACAACAACAACAACAATAGCAGCAACAATAGGCGCTTTAAACTTATTCTTAATTTGCATTTGAACGACTTACTATAAAGACAACCCAATAAAAGAGCAATAAAACAACGCAAACGAAAAAAGCGCAGCCAAAGCCGAAAGAGGAAGAAGAGCCGTCAAAAATGATGAGCGATTAAATTCACACCGTCCTTGTCATAAAATATTTAATTAGTCACTTCATAAAAAGCAAACAAACAATAAATAATCGCACGCCAAAAATAAATAAAGTCGTATTATCGTATTGACGACAATAACAATAAAAAGAGCAGGCGAGGAGAAAACGTACGATCATCGCGTGCGTGAGCGCGGTGGAACGCTGACGGTGCGGCTGACGGTACGCGCTTCAAAAAAGTTGTTAATGTCTAGTTTTAATGGTTCTAAAATAGCAACCAATATTACGGCCGCAACAGCGACAAGCAGCAGAAACGGCTGCAACATCAACATCAACACCAACATCAACAAGCAGCAGCAGCAGCAGCCACACTTAGAAAGAGCTTCTGCCGCAGCAGCAACAACAGTAAACAAATTGTTATGATGAATTGCCAGCAATGATCAGCTGCCTTCACGCCTACCCGTCTACCCGTCTACCCGCCCCTCCCACAAGCGGACAGACAGTGGGCCAAGTACGACGACGCTCTCGTAAAAATGTTTTATGGCACTTTAATGTTCCTCAAAGGTTGTTGTATTTTTACGACGATGCGGGCAAGTTGTTGGCGGAGGATGGGAGCGCTGTTAGTAACCGTGTTGGTAAGAGAAAGTAAGGCGGGGTGAAGGGAATAAGCAGACTTTGGTGTGAAGCGCGTCAAACGTCAGAGAAACGGGCAGGAGGATGCCTTGAGGCAGGTTATGGTCAGAATGTAGGCCAAGAAGGCAACGGCTTCAATGAATTAATGACGACCGTCAAAGCGTTATTAAACAACACAAACGTGACGATAATGATGTCGATGATGTCGATGATGTCGTTGATGGCATGCATGATCGTAATATTCCAAGTAAGAAAAGTGACTGTGAAGAACACGATTGTAATAAAATTTAGAATGATGATTGTGTTGATTGACACTCTAATAACAGTTAATAGGCCTGAAGATGATCGCGATGATGATGTCAAGGATAGTGTTAAAATGGTAATGTCGCAATTGTTAAAGGGATGATGGCCAACAAAAGATAGTCATATTAAAATACAAACTCAATAAGAAAATCTTATGGTTTACCATAGTCTTTTTATAATAAAAAGAATTTTAATTCATTTTGTTCATTCAAGATTTTGTTGTTTTTCGTCTATTTTTTTTCGAATGACGAAATTAAAGAGAGAAAATCTAAATATCATAATGTAATACTACCGTACAAATATTGCATAATTTTGTGCAATATTGTCCCAACAACAAAAAGAACATTTTTTTCCGAAAATATGCAATTATCCAATTATATAATTGTCGCATTCTCTATTTGTAAACGTGATTATAAATAAAATAATAAAATAATAAAAATGCCCAATTTCAATAACTGTAATAAATTGGGTCGATTTTCCGAAATGAATGAAAGTGAAATCTCATCAATCAGTTGCCAACCAACCAACCAACCGATGCATGTACGCGCACACATGCATGCATATATGCATACACGCACCCAAATCATGCACGACGCGACCTTGTTTCACGAATTCACCACCAGCGCCTCTCAACAGGTTGGCCCGATCCGCCAGCGGGACCACAACATGGCCGCGCCCACTCCAAGGGAAAAGCAGAAACCACAATTTCGCTATGCCGTGGCGTGAACGCTGCAAGTTACAAGATCAACAACGCAATAAAACGACTACGACGACGACGACGACGACTACGACGATGACGCCGTAATGTCTTTAGCGTCATTTTGTTGCGCATAACAAGTCATTTTATTAATGCCGCGACGGGCTATAAAATATATTGTGTACGTTCGTAATCCATTGAAGAGTTTCTCTGCGGCAGTATTCTTGGAGGACGACGGTTGGTGGACTGGCCGGGGCCGTTGGTTGTGCTGATGTTAGGGCAAAAATAAATTGGTTTATGATTGCTGTGTAGTATGAAACGACACTTAAGATAAACAAGCAACAACCATGGAATGAATGAATGAGCGAATGAACAACCATGAGGTTAATTTCGACTCAAGAACAATCAAGATCCCGAACAAGAGCTCCTGAAATAAGCGAATTCGTAATAAAAAATAATTTCTATTAGTTTTAAAGACTTCGAAAAAATGTTAATTTAATTGAAAGATTTAATTGTTTACTAATTTAAAATTTGCTTAGAAAAATACACTTTTTTTGGATTTTTTCTTGTTTTTTCCCATCAATAAATTATTATTTTCAGTATTCCATTTGCTTGAAGCCTCCTATGATCCGTGAGAAGCCCACAAAAAAACAAAAAAAGTGAAACAAAAAAAAAAAAAAACATCAAACAAGAAAAAGGAAAAATAAAGGAAAATTAACTCGATTGTGTTGCATTTTGATTAATTATTAACAAGTTTCCACGCTGCATCGCCTAACAGACACCGAAAGCCATTGAAGTTGTGCCCGGAATATTTAGACTTGAAATCGTTTGAGAAAAATACATTAAACGAATAAGAAAACAAAGCAAAAGGAAACAAAAGAATATTCAACTTGAAGCCATTAGTCTGAGCTGCCTTAGCTGCCGCCGCCGCTGCCGCCACTACCGTCGCCGCAACAATACAAGCCTATTTTTTATATAAAATTTTATTTATTCAAATTTGACGTCGCATCCGCGGCTTCATTGATTTACGGTTTTGTGCTGTCCGGCGGACATCTGAAATTGTAATAAATTATTTAACCCACGCACGCCCAATTCCAAAATCCCAAGCTTAACAACGTCGCGGTAGCCACAAAGAAACAACACAACAACAGAAACAACCCAAGGCATGACTACAGAATTGTTGCCTTTTGTATATTATTATTATTGGAAGGTGGCAGCGCGTCTTTTTCCCCCCAAGCCTCTCTTTATAAGTCGCACTCACACTCACACTCTCATACACAATTAAATATCATGCGATTTGAATGATCCGTCTTTCAGCATTAGGTCAAAGGTTAAAGTGTCCAAAATTAAAACCATTTTGACGAAAAATAATTAATAATCAGAGACATTTTTTTATCCAGACAAAAAATGTATTTCTTTCAGTTAAAATTTTTGTTTAAAATTTCAAGTAATTATGAAGAAATTTTGTAAAAACGATCAATGTCATTTTCGTCTATTGTTTGCACGCTTCTTCATGTCAATCTTAAATTCGATGCGCAGACATTTTGAACATTCCGATTTCATAAAGTTTCATGCGACATGGCTGTCGCATAACTTACATAAGTCATGAGGTTATTCATGTTTGCCCTTATCGTTGGTGTTGTTGTTGTTGTTGTTGTTGTTGTTGTTGTTGTTGTTGTTGTTGTTGTTGTTGTTGCAGTGGTTATTATTGTTCTTCTTCTTATTCTTGTTCTTTTATTGTCATTTACATTTGCTCACTCTTTGTCACTCAAAATGGCTACAATTTCTTTCCATTCGGTTTTTTGTTGCTTCTGACTTTTCATTTATTTATATATTTATTGATACCTATTATTTCTCCTGCATATTTCATCGTCTTTGTCGTCTCTTCCTTCCATTCGTGACGACGAACGTGATTCATAAGCATTTCTTAGCGATGAGAAGTTGTTGCCTCAATGATATTGTTCATGGTTTTTGATGGGATACGGTTTTTTGTTCGGTATCCGTTCGACTTTTGACTTTTGATTTTCTGTTTTCCAGTTTTTTATTTTTTTCGGTCCATTCATGTTCCTTGAAGAAGTCTCTATATTGCTTTTTGTCTGCAACATAAAATATACACTCTTATAGTATTTTCATAATAATACTTTATCGATTCTCGATGTCTTCGATTTCAATGCATTTTCTTTCGGGACAAACAAAATGCGCTAAGAAGAGACGAACACAAAAAGGAAGTGCATGAACTTGACTTGGCCGAAAGGTTGCTGCTTGTCAGGCTTTTTCCCCCAAAGACTATATTTTATGGATGGAAATTTACATAGTTTTCGTTATTAAAGGAATATTTAAATTTAATTGATTTAAGGCCAAATACTCTTAAAAAGTAACACAAAAATTGTTGAGTATTATTTTTATAATTATTAATTTTTAAGAATTACAATTTTTATTAGATAAAAACATAGAAAATTCAAACGAAATTTTTTTGTTTGCAATGAGTACAAACAGTTAATAACGAAATTGCTAGAAGCAGTCTTCCAAACTTTTGCTCCAGCAACGATGCTGACAACTTCGCCGGCTCGACAGTCGCATTGTTAGTGCGACTCAGGAAACCATAAACTATATTGTCCGTGAGAAACAAAATGAAAGTACATAATTATAAAAGTTTCTTTCAACTGCGAGAACAAATGGACAGACGCATTCGTCTGAGGTGCTTTCACACTTTTTCTGTGCCTTTTTTTGTTACTTTTGGTTTCGGTTTTCGCTCAATGTTCTTGTGCAGTTGTTGGTAGCGTTTCAGTCCACTCAAAGCCTTAATTCAATTTGTTTTATTTGCTTTTGTTTGCTGGAAGAAAGTAATTATTATTACTACTCGCTTGAGGATGAAGTGCGACGACTTGCTTTGCAGTTTATAACATTTTGTCATATGAAGCCGTCTACGGAGCAGTGACGTATATAAATAAACGTACATACATACTAATGAGTATTTATACATATGTATGTACGTATATAGTATGTACACATTTATCTACTTTTTCAGTAAAAGATGTATGAAGAGGAACTCATTCAAAGCATTCGTTAAGCTTTTGTTTCTGTCTGCTCTATCTTTTTTGTGGCATTCAACTTCATGTGAATCGTAGCCTGCAGACGTGCTCGCAACACTTTGAACATTCCACTCGTATGTATAATAAAGAGTAATGAGAGTGCTTGTGTGGGTGTGTGGGTGTGTGTCTATAGCTGGCTGCATCTGATGTCACTGTCGATTTGGCACAACAACTTAGCGCAACGTACCGGCACCTGCGAGATGGCAAGTGTTGATTTGATCGCTGGCAGCAGACAAAACATGCAATGAATTCTAACACACACACACACACTCACACCCACTGAGATTTGGGGAACATGTGCAATGAATCCAACAACAACAACAACAACAACAATTTCGAATACTCCATGACCATACACGAAGAAAGACCTTACTCCTTACCGTAAAACAAAGTCAAAAACAAAACGAAACGTAATTGATTCATTAAGAGCACCGCTGTTAGACGTGGGGGGGTATGTGTGTGTGTGTGTGTGTGTGTGTGTGTGTGTGTCTGCGCGCGTGTTTTAACTTATCTAAAGCTGCGACAAATAGTGACAATCAATAGTTCCAGACAACTTTTGACAGTGGTCACTATTCATTCTGAACTAAATTACAATTAATTGTTTAAAAAAAAATCAAAATAGGTTTTCCAATTTTATCCGGTAATTTTTAATGTTAACTTCTCAAGAAATATTTAAAATTTTTGCAAATTTGAAAATATATTGTTACAAATATCGTAGTATCGTATCGTTTATCTTGCCAAGTAAATGAAAAAAAAAATTTTTTTTAAAATCCTGCTTAATATTGTCAATATATGTATTTCTTAATGTATTTCAAAGTTTTACGTAAGTTCGTAGTTTTTTTCCTTCACTTTTGTCCAACGGAGTAAATAATCTTACTTAAATGGGTCTTTTATTTATAGGTGCACAAAACTATTCTAAAAAATATATCAAAAGAGTTTTCTAATATTTTCCAAAGATTACGAAAAGCAGTGAAATGTGAAGTCAATAATTATTTATAATCTATTATATTCTGAAAAGCTTTTTTCAAAATTTTATCCTATTCTTTAAATATTATTCTTGCAGCCTGTCAAATTTCTTGGCAATTTCGAAAGCACGAACACATACGAGTTCACTCAGAAATTAAAAAAAACATTTTTTTAAAAATACAACAATTAAAATACAATACAAAATACAAAAAAAATAAGCTAATTGATAAAATGTTCATTTAATTATGAATTCATTTAAAAATATTAAAAAAATGCAGGATTATTAAATTTTGAGACTCGACATGACAATTTTGTAAACTTTAAGCAATGTAAAATTTTACTGAATACTGAACAACGTGGTTTTGTTCAGCAATTTGCCTTGGTCTACAATGTAGACTCTACGTGATGCTCTCGTGGAAAGTACCTAATACAAAATAGTTTAGCAAAACTTAATTCTCCACCATAAAATTTATACTATGTAGAAAAACAACCAGAAAATTAACTTAAAACAAAAACAATTGCAAAATTTGCTGTAGACAAATGTTCTAATAAATAATTCATTATTTTTCCACCGGCTTCCACCGGCTTCCACCGGCAGCATTCAGTTCGCTCAATTAATGAAGCTGCTCGATGTTTTGCAAAAACATTACATTAACAACAGCAACAACAACGACACACCAACAAAAGTAGATATAATGGGAGAAGCTATTAGTAAAGAATACGAATGAAAGAGAGTCGGTCGGTCTGTCTGATTTGCGAGAAATATAATACATGCATGAGATGTTGAAATGTTGGCTGGATTTATGCCGCACAGGCACGCACCAACACACGCACCAACACATCCACAGACGGAATAGCTATACACAGAGGTTGCCGCCAGACACATTCACCCCACCTCTATTCTCATGGATCACGATGGAACCATAATGAAAATCAAGGAACAACAGTAGCAGCAACAACAACAAAAATAACAGCAGCCATCATCAAGATATGAACATAAAGTCTTTAAATGTAAGGCTGCCGTGAGAAAACAACCCTAATTTGCCTTCGTCGGAGGCGACCTGAAGCCGTCACAGGCTGCCCCATACGCCTGCCACCACACCATCAACAACAACAACTAAAGGAACAAATGTGCACCGTTTCGAGTATGAGACTCTTGTTTCATATTCCCCGGAGTGCATGAAGGAGCCAACGGTGGACGGCCTTCATCCTCGAACGATAAGGATGGCAGGTGGTGAGAGACATGAAGGGGGATGGATGCATGATGCATGATGACTGGATGGATGGCTGAGTGGGCGGAAGGATGTTGAAATTAGAAATTTTGCAAAAATTAAACGATGCGCATAATTATACATAATAGAGTAAAGCAACGCATCACAACGCATCACAACGCAACGCACCGACTCTGCTAAACCCAAATGTCAAAATCTTTAAAATTCCTCCTACCCGCCGTCGACACAATTCTCAGCTCACAACACGTTTTTGCACTTCGTTTATGGCGAATGCAGCAGTGTTAGTGTGAGTACAGTCGATTCAGTCTCTTCACTTTGCACGTAATGCATTTCAACGTAACGTTACGTACGTCATAAGGAATCACGAAGGGAGGAAAATTTGGGAGGAAAGTTTTTCAAAAATAATCTCAAGCTTATTTATTGCTGATGATGGTGGCGCTGTTGCTGATGCTGATGCTGATGCTGATGCTGCTGTATCAATATTTTTTTCATCCCCAACATCCTGCCAGATAAAGAAGAAGAAGAAGAAGAAGAAGAAGAAGAAGAAGAAGAAGAAAAATAACATAAAAAATTCATAGAAGACACTCCTTCATTGAGCATTCAATTCGATTTTTAAGTTATACGAAAACTTAAATGTCTTTTCTCCCTCTTGGCGTCTCTGCTGAGACGATAATAGCACTCTCTAGATTCATTTGGAGAGAGTCCCTCGAGCACAGGACGGCACTGATGAGTTTGATACAGCGATGTGCCGAGGTTTGATAAGGTGGGGCGAGAGGCGCTGAAATGACGAAGCAGCAGCACACGCGCTAAAATAAATTGAGAAATTCCACTATATTTATCCAAGCCATAATGACAACGCTTTAAAACGGCATTCACCGCATTTAACGCGTATCAACGCGCGTATTGCAAAATTCTGAGGTGTGCGGCGGGTTGTGATGCGATGCGATGCCTTGCGTTGGAGCGCGGCAAATGCGTTAATCCGCTCATTTCTCCTTTCAATTCAGCGAAACGGCAAATTCTTGTATCTTAAATTCGTTTCGTTGATAACTTGCACGGATATTCACCGCATTGAGGAGTTAGGTTGTTTATGCAAATTTGTGGTCTTAATTTTTGTTGTTTTTTTTTTTTTGGTGTTGTTAACGGGGCCAAAAATTGTAGCAAAAATCAAAGAATACGTTTATAAAACTCATTAGATATGTATCTTCTAACGATCTGTCTAACTATTTTTCTACTTTAAATATTTTTCGAATATGTATGAAGAGCAAGTTGAAAACTGAAAAAAAATGTTATAGATATTTAAATATTAGATTAACGTTTTAAAATAGGTACCTACCGACATCTGAACTTTGTATATCTCACTCAAATATTCTCATTTAGAAGTGTATGATGATAAGGTCATAAAAATTAAATTCATAGATTTAAAATATTATCGCTCTCTCTTATTAAATCATAAAATATTTGGTTAGATAATTTCCCTCAAAATAAAACCTTTTAATTGATTGCTGAAACGGTCGTCGCCGCAAAATATATTTTTTATTTATAAATCATAGGAGAAAGGAGGTTTTAAGAAGACTAGACGAGATTTCGAAGAAGACATAGGACTTTTGAGTCCAAAACCCAAAAGTAATAAAATCTGAAATTATGTCAGAGTACTTTAATGATTCTCTATTGTAGAAATTTTTAATCAAGAATAAATTCGGAATTCACAGAAATTTCTTAGCACCTGAATAAAGTAATAACCCTTCCTCTGAAATGTCTTCTCTCTTCGTAAGACCCTTCAATACATTGTGTACAAAATAATTTAATCAGACTTTGAAATACCCTGTATTAGCCACAACATTACACACACACACACTCCCATGCACAAACACTCTCGTCCTCAAACACTTTGAAGGTACACAAACAAAATCAATGGTCTAGGAGATAAAGCATTAAGGAGTTATCGTCCTGCTCTTTCCACGCATTGTGCTGCGCCAGAAAATAATGGCTGTGGAAACACTCTCTCTCTCTCTCTCTCTTTAAGTTCGAGTGCACTCTCAATATATATGTACATGTTGAACAGAGAGATTTTTTCCAAGGAATCACCACAAGAGTTCAAGAAGAGGGTGAACCGAAAGGAGAATGGTTCAAGTCATTTAGCGGTACGGCATTGACGATAGTGGTTGGTTGTAGCGAAAAGGAATTAAGCGCCATCATCATGAAAACATGAAATGCAACAAAGCCAACAACGAGCTACAGAAAATTTAATTCAATTTCATTTTAACCCACAGTAGATCAAATTGTTGCAAATTTTTAATTGATTAAAATAACCCCAAAAAGATAACCTCCAAATTCATAGGAGCTTAAGGCTAAGTCTTAAAACAAAAAACTTGAAATAATAGACAAATTTTGAATTCGAAATTGTTTCAATTTAAAATTCGTCGCCTGTGCGACACACACACACACACACACATGTACTTCTGTTTGCGTGTGTTTCAGAGTTAATAAATCACACAACCTTTAGTTCATTCAACCAAACACGTTTTTAGGCAAAAAGTCCAACCATCTTAAAAACGAACCATAAGATCGTCATCGTCACACGCAAACGCTTTAGAAAAAAAAAGCGAACCAGAAAAAGGCGAATAAAACACACTTAAAAATTCTGTGTGTCTACCTGCAGACAGATAAAAAAAAAGCAGTACATGTTCTCGTACGTTTAAAACCAAAAGCAACATGAAATCTGAGGAGCTCAAAATCTTTGCTGATGACGTGACTTGAACTACGAATGGCCTGCTTGATGGCGACTTTGCTCCATTTTGATGGGCCATCATTCAATTGGTCAATACAGTTTTCACAGCTGAGCCAAGTTAACAATATCAGTTTTGTGCCTGTTGTTGTTGTTGTTGCTTTAATTGTTGTTGTTGTTGTTGCTTTTATTGTCGCGAATATTGATATTACTTTAGTTTTTTTCAGGTAAGTCTTGCTTTTGTTGTTGTTGTTGTTGTTATTATTGTTGTTGTTGTAATATCGAAAGAGGGTTGATTTTATTTTATAAGTCGATCTTTGTCTGTCTGCTATTATTTATTGTATTCGTAGTAGTTTTTTTTATTTGACAGCAAGCACGAATATTTGTCGAATTATCTGAAATGTACAAAATACAGGCGCCGAATGGAACAACAACAACAACATGCTTGTCGTTTATAAATTTTAATATGAGTAAAAACGTAAAATAATCTCATGGATGAAAAATCGTACATCTTTAATTCATGATAGAAGAAAAATTTTAAAACTTTAAATAAAAAAAAGCGCTGGGTTTTGTTTATATAAAAAAAAATTTGAATGTAAACCGGTTTCAGTGATGTGTCATCTTCACTTCGAACAAAAAAAAAAAAAAACTACACTGAAAATGTCTTTCATCGCCGAAACTACGAGTTTTTTGATTGTCTCGATAGACCTACCTTTAGACAGAAGGGTTAAAATCAAACGACTCACTTTTTTCTCACAACTAAACACACACACACACACACACACACACACACACTTCAATTTGAAATTAATTGTGAAAATTATTAATTAAACAATAAAATTATATACGATATGGAAATTATTTATTAAAATTTATATTATTATTACTGACAATTTGAAACTTAGTTCGTACAGACTTGCTGCAATAAATAAGTCGGTATACTTTTATGGTTATTCGTAAAATAAGTAAATTTCATATACCGTTTCCTTTGCACAAAAGACATTTTTAAGCAAATGAACTATGAACATAATCATTGCCAGTAGACATGCCAACAACTAGCGACAGGATACAACTCATAAAACATTTACATTCATGACATTGCCATGCATGAGGACTGCATACAAGAACTTCTCTGGAGTCTAGACGAGTGCCGGGCACTGTGGGACGAATTTGCCGAAAATGCATTAAAAATGGCGAGAGAGGAAGAAAAGGTTTAATTTTTGCCACGAGCAGAGCATAAATTAGTAGTCTACGAGAAACAGCCTGATTAGTTTTGGGAAATTTTCACCACTATCTTTGTACGAGTCAATTTTCATTATTCAGTCTATATGATGATCAAGTACGATATATATCGATTTAGCTTTAGACTTAGAATTTAAATAATGGTACACACAGAACTTGATTTTCTAAAATTTGGGCAATCTGGAATCTTGCTTGCTTCTTGAAAATCGGATTCATCGAATTCAACTGAAATGGTCTATCTGATGACAGTTGAAAAGTTGAAAAGTTTTGTAATCCGGAGTTGACAGGATTTCCTTTATACTGAATAAGTCTGTCTCACTGAATTTTACTCACAGTCACTGTAGCTTCCTTTTGTGCTATTACCGATTACCGGACAAAAATGGTTACGTGCACGATTATCGCAAGTGGGTATATTGTATACACACACACACACCTACGTATTTGCTCAATCTGTACAAGTGTGTGTGTAGTGCTTGGGCTGCGATAGTTTTTATTGCGGGAAAAAATTTTTCGTTTCAATTATTTTCAATGGTTTTTGGAGCTCTGAACGAATTCAGAAATAGCCACAAAGGGTAGCAAAAAACAACAACAACAACAACGACAAACAACATCAAACTACAATAACAACAAGAAAAAGGACAATAACAAAACAAACAACTGCGAAATATAAGTTCAACTAAATAAAAAGTCGCCATAGAAGAAACAGCAGTAACAACAACAACAACAACAAACAACAGCAAATGCGCTTGTGATTTTGTTGTAAAAAAAACTAAAATAAATAAAAAATTGCTCTGCCAATAAATTTACTTTGCTTGACTTTTCCAAGTTTCTCAAAAATTTATTTCATTTAACTAAAAAAAAAAAAAAACGAAAAAAATTTGCAAAAAAACTGACCTCAAGGAAACAAGTTTTTCTCAAATAAAGAATGTCAATGGCATTAAAGAAAGAAATAATGGTTCAATATTTCAGGTTTCCTTTTTTTCAATCTTCGAAATCAATTACGAAAGATTTCTTAAGGCCAAGGGTTAAGAAAGAAAGGAAAGGGTCCTGAAGAGTGACTTATTAAAGCAGAATCCGTCAGACCTTCCAACAACACTTAAGTTAAATAGCTTAAATCAAGCTATAGCTATCGTCGATGACCACAGCCATTGGCTGGCAATCGTCACTTTAAAGCTACTTTTTGTCATTTAAAATTAATAAAGAAAATCCTTCGTTGCTGCTGGAATAACATTCACAGTGCGATTCATTCATTTATTCATTCGCTACAAATGAATTGATGCAATTAATGAATGCGATTTAAAAGCGATGACGCGAATGCTAAACAAGCGAGAAACGATCGAGACGTACTCGTACTCGTAAACGTTTGCTGTGATATTCTCTCCATAAAAACAAGCCATACATTCTTTATATTTGCGGCAGAATAAGAGAGATAAAACCTAGCAAAACCTAGCAATTAAGTCCATAGCAAATGTATGTTTAATTGGGTTGCATTGATTTGAAATCAAATCTGAATTGAACGAACTTGGATGGAGCTAGTTCGTTTTTCTTTCTTCTTTCTTTCTTTATATGGCCCACCGATTTTTCCGAGCTTATTTAATTGCAATTTGTCTTCGTGACTTTTTAAAATAGAAATTTTATTTTTGTGTATGTTCCTTTTAATTCTTTGAGATTGTTCCGACTCTTTGGCGGCGGTCAACTGCCGCTCTCTTTATTCTTTTAGAGGTTACCTAAAATTTTCTAGTAATAATGATTTCTTAAAAATAAATCATTATTTTTAATTGAATTTATATTGAATTTACATTTACATTTAAATTTACATTTACATACGAAACTTTCACAGAAATACATTGACTTCGCTTTCTTGTTATATCTCTCTACATCGCCCGACAATTGCTGTTTTTCTTCTCCAAATAACTTTCTCTAATAATTCCGATTCATTTTTTCTGCCTCAGAGTAAAAAATCTTCGGTCGTAAGTTTTATATCCTCGCACATCTGGTAAGTAGGTACGTTATTCATACTTAATATTAAAATTTTTATATACCTATATTTATATATCTAAAAAATTCTAACATCGATCGCGGGACTGCGGCCGACAGTGGATTTATAAGAAAGCGCCGTTATCCGTACCAATTTGCCATCGCTATTTATTTTTATTTAGAAAAAAAATTCTAAGTACTGAAACCGTTTTTGTTATTATAAAATTGATTGGTTTTTTAATTGTTGATTTTTAAACAACATCGAAATCTGGTTATTATTATAATTATTGCATTTCTTTTATTATCTAAAATTCTTGGCCTTTTTAAAAAATTTGAATATTTCACTTTAGAACAAAACTTTGAAACAAATTTCTTCTCGCATTTCTTTGAACCATATTTGTATTTTATTAAGCACTTTCGAAATAAATATTATTTTTTGTTTCGAAGTGTTGCAAATGGATAAAATAAATTAATTCAGCGACTCGTTTTATTAAATTAATTTGATAAAACCGATAAAAATTAAACTATCAATTTTATTCTGTTTTACTTTTTTGAACTTCAATGAAGGACTTCTTCTCTCCTTCGACTTATAAAGCCTATTGTGTTGTCAGAGAAGAAAACTCTATTAACAGAGATTATTAGTCTAATAAATTTTAATATAGTCTAATTTTTAATATTCGTGATATTATTAAGACATTTTTTTAACATAAATTGTTGGAATATTTATTAACTGATTAAAGATGAAAAAGATTTTGCAAACAAAAAAAACCGGGTTGGTCTAAGTTAAAGCTTTCAAGCACACGAAAAAGAAGAAGAGTAGGAAAAATGTCCGAATAAAGCCCATACCGTTACAGAAAATGGAGAAAAACTGATAATAGCAAAGAGTTCGGTCAACTGCGATAAAGTAACACAATGAGAAGAACACGAACAAGCTCAATAACCACCGCCACAACAAAAACAATAACATTTGTCTTCCTCTCTCGATACACAAAAACGTAAAATAACATAAAATTGTTGCCACATAAAGAGAAAGAGCCGAGGCGACCTTGTAAAGCAGTAAAATTTTTTAATGACTTTCACTTTTTTTATAATGCACACACACACCCACACACACACACACCGACACAGCCAGCAGACACTATTGCTAGACGGGCCGAGCGAGGCAACAACTATCACAACAACAACAACAACAACAACGACGACACGAACAACGGCAACACCATTAACTATAACAAAAACAATTTTCAGGGCTATCGAGAGAATGCCGCAAATAGTTTTTGCGCCCACCGACCGCGAACAGCATCAAACGCCGGAGATCATCAAGCCCAAGAGACTGACAGACGAACTCTGGCAAACACACAGATAGACAGTTGGCTGGTTGTAAGGCAGGAAGGGAGGAAGAGGGGAAGAAGGAATAAAAGGAAGTATAGGAAGGAAGTAGCTGTAAACAGCTTCAGAAGGAACCAACACCAACCGAGGCACGATTGAGGCAGCCATCTAAACTCTTCCTATTCATTCGGTTCATTTATTTTATTTTATTTTATTGTTGTTGTTGTTGTAGACGTTCCTGTTCTTCAATAGCTTCTTTTTTTTTAAACACTCTGACGCTTCGCCACTGTCGTGGCGTGGCGGTGAGGTACGAAGGCGTGATGGTGAACGTTCGTATGATGGAAGTAGATCTGCCTCATCGCATTTTTATTATTTTATGACCATCATTTAGTCGGTTAAGTGCTGCTGCGCTGCAGGCTGCTGCGAGTCACGGCTAAGAGAGGGTTAAGGCTTCAATAAAAAAAGTGACTGAGTGAATGACTGCAGAAGAAATGATTAACATTGAAACGATTTTGAAAACCTTCAGAGAAAATATTGAAGGTTGAGGAGACAAGATCTGTTGCACGCAAACTCTTTTTTTACGATCTCAAGGTTTACTTAGTATTTTTTCCACGAAGTGAAAGAAAAAAAAAATGGAAAAAATACAGGAGCGGCACAACGAAAAATTTCTAAAAAAATTTAAGTCTTTTCTATTTAAAATTATTCTCACGCAAAAGTTAGGGTTTATATCTTATTTCGAAATAATATGGTACACAGAATTTGCGTGAGGTTCTAACGAGTTCTCGGCGACTCTCGGCGGTTGTCGTCGATTTTGCGTGAAGCTATCATGACGCCTCTATGCAGCGTTTGGTCATTAACGCATTGAACCCTCACGATAGTAGTTAGAATTCGTAATTTTAAAGCATTTACGACCACACGACGCAAATATGCGTAGTCGTTTTCGGCTGAAGACCTCACCGTAGCGGAATTCCAATGATTTTTCAGTATAAGTTTGAATTTAAAACTGCAAAAGTTTAAAGCTCATTATAGTTTTTAAAGAACGAACATCAAGAAACTACTAAATATCAATAATTTGGCTTCAATGGTATTGTACTTTCGGTCAAAAGGAGCCATTATGTAGTGTTTTCTTAGCTCTTTATATGTTAATCATTTACTCCCATGAACACTTTTTTGCAACCCGGAAAGACCTTTCCACACTTGTTTGTGTATTATATAAATTTCTGAAATTAACTGTTTAAATCATTTCAATGAAACCAAAGAAATTTTAGTGCTATTTTTAGCAAATTTAAAAAAATTATCAATTATTTTTAAATCAAATGAGAACAATTCGTTAATTTTATCGAATATAAAACCTTTTAAATAAACCAAAAAAAACTAAAAAAAAACTAAATTGTAAAGAAACTTCAAAAATGCATTATATATTTAAAAACATATTAAAACGGAAAAGTATTATCGTAATATATTGGTTTATAAATTTGTCCTTATCTTTGCTCAACGAAAGTACGCTCCTGTTCTTCTACCAAAAATAAAACAAACTCTTTTCTTTTTAGCTCGTTATTAAATCTTGTCAAGGTTATGACTTTTCCTTTCGTTTTATTAACCCTTTGTTGTTGTTTAAATTTGGCCATTCCATTTTTTCCAAACAACCGCGCGTACATAACTTCTGACTGCGTGGAAAATATTTTATGAGCATGAAAAATACCTGAACAGTTTTAAGATTGTTCTCACAAAACACTGAAAATTAAATTGCTCTTTACAATTGCGAACAAGCTAAGAAAGAACCAGCAAATGCCTTCAACAGTTCTCAAAAAAGTAGTAAAAAAGATGCAGTGAAAGGGTGCATTTTTTGTGAATGCTGCAGAAAGTGTTAATGAAAGAATGACCTTCGAAGCATATGCCGCTATCGCGTTATAACCCTCCCCTCAAGGTTAAATGTTTTGTTCTTTCGTTAAAATTACTTAAGGTTAATTTGGAAAACTTTTCAAAAACTGCACGAACGATTTCTTAAAAACTATCGAATCGAATAATGTCGTTTTAACTTACCCTTTACTCATAATTCGGCTGAACGCCATCGTGTTATGGCCTGCAAAGAGAGAAAACATTTTGGGTTTTAGTATTTCGAAACGGTACAAGCAAAAATGTAAACGCACGTCCTTAATCCTTTATTCTTTATTGCATGGTAAGGCCTTAACCATGGACGATGTGTCCCAAAAACAGTAACACCATCATCACCATGCCCTCGTTGCAGCTGGCCACGAAATCATCAAATGTCCTCAAATGAAAAAACATCTACGGACGGACATACGCACTGTCTTTATGCTGATTTCTTTTGTGTCGTGATATTTTAAAAGATTTAGTCATTGGCCCGTGGTAAACTCGTTGCAGCTGAAATCAAGTCACTGAATTACAGCAGAATGTTCCGGCCTATGCGCGCCTTAATTAGCCGCATCGTGCCAGCGTCGCATCGCCCTGGCAGCGGCTGGCTCTTGTTTTCTGCTGTTGTTCACGCTTCAGATAAACTCGCGAAGAAATTGGCATACTCTCGAGAGACCAATTAAAAGTTGCACTGCCATCGCAATGGCTCCGCAGGCATCGAGGCCGCACTTTTAACCGGCCAACTTTACTATCGGCCGAATCAATAAAGTATGGAAATTAAGGGAATGCCAGCGCTGGAAGGTCTGGTTGGAAGGTCTGTTGTTCAGAATGTAGTTTAGTGTGTTAAATAAAGTTAATGAGTTTATGTGAGTTCTTTGCGCACGGGCCCATTGAATGGCGGCGGCAACGCCAGCCACGCTGAATGCCATAAATCACATGCTTTCTGTTGGCGCAAGAGGCAGCAGCGTGGTGCAGCGGCGGCCGGAGGCGGCCAGAAGCGCTTGCACTGCATACTGATTCTTGTGATTGCCTCGGCGACGGCAACCACGCCGGCGACGACATCTTGTTTCCGTTGATGGCACCTTCGTGCCCGCTGTGTCTATTTCCTTTGTCCATTTGGCTAAAATGTATGTATTTAAGTTGCATAAAATAAAGATATTTATTTTATAAGCGAGTGCGGTCAGTAGCCATAACGTCAACAAGCGCAGCAGCAAGTTTCGGAGCTGTCAGCGTCATTCATGTAAATCTGACTTTTATGCTAATCGGTCGCCAGTGCGCCAGCTCGGAAGTGCGTCCGCCAACATGCCAGCTTTTGCCAACTTTTGCCATATTTTGCCATCAGTGCGTTGCCAACTTGCCAGCGAGCGAGCCAACTCACAAACCGGCACAACCGGCCGATAAGCAAAGTTCACAGAGCTGTCGACAGAAGAACCCTTGGCGCGACGGCGCGACTCTCTCCGGGCTCGTTCGCTGACTGGCTGTATTTTAGCCAAGTTATTAATTCATTTGGCCAATGCTAAATGCAAAGATAAAGTATTCAATTTAATTAATGCGCGCAAAGCATGACAACTTTCGTAGAACGCAAAAAAAAAAAACAACAACAACGCTCACCTAACAACAAAAGTCTCTGCGGAATGAAATATCGGCGGGCGATTTCATTTCATGTTATTTCATTAGTGCTAACCTTCTTTTTATTCTATTTTTCTTGTGGTTGTTATCGTAATTGTAGTTGTTTCTGTTGCTGTGCGTGCCTTAAATTTTAAATCAAAATCGATATTGCATTCGCTGCATTCACCACAGACTCAATCATTCAATACTTGAGTCTTTTCGGCTGTTTTTCTCTCTTTCTTTTAATTTTTTATTATTTAATTGTTATTCCTTTCTACTCCAGCTTGCTTCTTCACCCACCAGAGTAACAACAACAACACAACAATAACATAGAAGTCTTATTATTTTCATTCATTATTACTTGAAAACATTTTCAAGGAGAGGATAAAAATGCAAAACTTGTTAATAATTCATTAAAAAATAAAAAATCAAAAAAACTGCAACTTATTAATTACAAACATACATAAAAAAAATTTTATAACTATTTCGAGAAAAGTCTGAATAACGAAAAGAAATGATTGGATAAATATGTACGAATTTTTAAGGTTTAATGAAATTATTTAGTAAATCTCAAATACGAATATATTGTACCTACACAAATTACAATATACAGGGTTA
The DNA here is from genome assembly GCA_949752815.1 of Conops quadrifasciatus. NCBI lineage: Eukaryota > Metazoa > Arthropoda > Insecta > Diptera > Conopidae > Conops > Conops quadrifasciatus. Next base: position 14,811,445 of record OX457078.1, on the reverse strand, counting down.
TCCATTTTCTATTTCGAAGAGTATTCGAAATCGAATTCGAATTTGATTTAATCGACTGAACCCAATTTCTTAAAAATGATGAAATTAGTAGTCGTTGACCGATCCAGTTTAGTAAAATTTACAATATTAACACTTTGCTCAAGCAAAAACTCTTGAAATCTCTTAATGCTCAAGTTTCGATATTTCGCAAGATATTCAGAAGCTGATTTTATAAAAATTTCATTAAAAAAATTAAAATATCTTATTTATGTATTATCGTTTATGATTATAATGGTATATTGTTTACAATACATGCTAACCAGAGTCGACTAACTAATCAACCAACTAATCAGCCCCGACGAACCAACCAAATCAACCAACCAACCAAATCAACCAACCAACCAAATCAACCAACCCACCAAGCAAACTATCTACCTAAATGTTTTTCATTCTAACGTAAATGTTCGTTTTTTTTGCACTCTACACAGATATTAGAAACTTTTGCGCAAGCAAAGCTATTTTCATATACTTCGGTGACTATACGATATACGATATTGAGAACGCAAAAAAAAAACAGAATGGTATTTCCTTTTTTTGCTTTTCTTTTTTTTTTTTTTGCTTTAATTTCATTCCCGTTCGGAGCGTTCTTTGCATTCACAGACGACCGTTCATTCATTCTGTGCTTGTGCTTCAATATCATCCAACATCATTACGTTCGTTTTCATGCGTGAAGTTAACGCCAACTTTTCGCATACCGTGAAAATGAAAAAAGTTTGTCTTTAGCCTGCTGCATCATCGTCACGTTGATGCCGATGCAGAGGATCTGTTGGAAATTCCTCAATGTGGCAACGGAGCAGTAACGGCACCCGATGCCGCATTAAAACGTATCTGCTGAACTGATGACGGTGATGATGATGATGATGATGATGATGATGATGATGATGACTTCCTGCTGGTGACAAACACTTGAAAAATTTTGGTAACCAACGAAGTAAGTTCTCTTTTTGGTTTGGCTGAAGAAGAAAAGAACCAAAAAGAGGATGGCAGGAACTAAAAAAGGAAGGAAGGAAGGACAGGAAGTCAAGGAGGGAGGGAAGGGGGGAAGGGCAGAATGAAAGGGAGAGGATATGGGTGGAGACGATGGTATTGGTGACGGTAGAATGAATGCATATTTTTATCCTTTCTATGCTGCGTTATGCAAATGGTCGTTGGAAGGTGAGAGGGCGCAATATTTGTACTTCTTCTTCTTCTTCTTTTTTTGCTTCCACTTCTTCTTCATATACATACATATTTTCTTTTGCATTTTTTTAGATTATTTTTCTTTTTGTGGGGGCAGAGAGATTCTTTGCTATTTGGTGTCTTTGCTGCTGAGCCAGTAGTTTTCTACTGTTATTGTTGTTGTTGTTGGTGTTTTTGGTGTTGTTCCGTGTGTGTGAATGGGTTGCACTTGTCGTATTAAGCCATGAAAGCCACACTTGTCCATATGTGCACAACGTTGTGGTCGTTGTTGTTGTTGTTGTTGTTGTTGTTGTTGTTGTTGCCAACGAATCGATGCGGCAAATGTTTGCTCCAGACTCCAGCGTGGGCGGTGCGCGCCTTTACCATGGCGTTGTTTATGTGAGTTTTCGATTTCGTCTCAGTCGCTTCTGCACCTCCTTCGCCCTACGTTATCCCTCCTTCCTTCTCCTCCTCCTCCTCCTCCACCCCTCAAACCACATCCTGCTTGTACGCATTATTTATTCTCTCCAGCTGTTGTCACAAGCTTTTCAAACAATTGCTAATAAGTTCGTTTTACTTGAATTTTCAGTTTTGTTTTTTTTTGGTTTTTTTGTTGTTTATATATGGAATCGCGTGTGTTTTGCAGCATGCACGATGTACGAATATCAAAGAAACTGATTTCGAACAAGTTGTTCCCAGTCGAGTAACAACCACTAACAGACGCAGGAAAAGATCCAGAGAGTTCGTATGAATGTTTCCTGAAATATTTCTTGTATTTCATTTCTTGTTTGAGTGTTTCCCATTACACCATTCTGTTCGTAATTTAATAGATACAATATTATACACTTAACCGCAAAAGAGTTCATAATATCTACGAAAAATTATTTAAAAATTTCGAGAATTTTACATACATTTTCATTCGAAGTTGGAAAAACTTAAGCGGAATTATATGCAGAAAGTAAATTTGAGAGCAAAAGAGTAGATATCATGTAGGTGGAGAAAACTATGAATATTGTGTGTGTGTGTGTGTGTGTGTGTGTGTGTGTGTGTTTTTCAAACATTCTGTGTAAGTTTCTTTAGTTCCATGAAAATATCGATGGTTGATTTGAAGTAACTTTTCTGTGAGGAATAAAATGATTTAGGAAAAAAAGTAAAATCTTTCATTCATTACTCGTCACCTACCCACTAAAATACGAGTATATTACATTGTTACATTGCCACGCCCTTCGTGTGCATTCTTTCCTTCCTTACTTCGCCCATCTTTTCTCTTACAAGAATTTTCCAAACTTTTTCAATATAAAACGTACACTTTTCCTTTCTTCTATTTTTCCCTTTCTTTGTATTTATCTTATTCTTTGTCTTCTTCATACTCCTACTCTTTTTTTAAAATTCACTTTCTTCGTCCTCTTATTCTCCTTCGTCTTCTTCTTCCTCTCCTCGTCTGGTTGATACGAGGTTTGAGATTGTCGACCGCAATGTGCCGGCAAAGAAGCAGCCATGGAAAACGAAGAAAAGCAATAACAACAACAACAACACCGAAGCACAAAAAATGTGGGACGAGAAAGAAATAATATTTTTAATCAACCTCAGAAAAATAGCAACGACAACGACAACGACAAAAGTACAACGAAAGCAACAACAACATCAACAACAACAGCAGTACCATCGAGACCGCATCGAAACAGATACAACTAATTCAAGGAGTGGCAGGAAGAAGAAGAAGCACAACCTTCTCCCTACTGAAATGCTAAGAGCTTCAAAATTAGTTTTTATAGAAAACTTTTGAAAGTTGTTTCTCGTTCAAAGAGCGAGAGAACGAACGGACGAAGAAAGGAACGTTTCGATGCGTTGAAGCTTTTTTCTTTTGCTTTTATTGTATCCACATATTTTCACAGCGTGCCAGTTGTTGGCTCTGGTTGAAAAATATATCTGGGATAAATTATTGTTGTTGTCGTTGTCGTTGTTGTTGTTGCTGCTGCTGCAATAAACATAATGAATTTTGCGCTCTCTTTGTCTTTCCTGACACTGACTCAGTTCAGTCGCTTCATTTTCAATCTTCACTCTAAGCGTTGTTGCTACTGTCGTCACTTCCATTAGTTCTTCCTCCCTCCTCCCTACCGCCCCTCACCCTACCTCCCTCACTCCCTTCCGCTCTTCTTCTTGAGTTTCAAACAATGTACAAACATTTAATCAAAAGGTTTCCTTGAAAAACTTCTCAATATCTGCTCTTCTTCATTTGCCTCTTTCTATTAACCCCAGCGAAATATTATCTCGTGTGTTCCCCTCCCACCTCCCCCCCCCCTCCACAATCCGTTATTTTGGAGAGATTTTCCAAGATTTAGTTAATCATAGTTTTATTTAAGTTCTAGCATTTTATTGAATTAAGAAGAAATTTAGTTAGAATGTTGCTTTCGCCTTTCCGAAGTCTTGCTTGACGGTATTTTCCTGATTAAAAATTTGATGAAATTCGCGCGATCGATTCCTCAACAAAAAATGCAAAGGAAAAATTCGAAAGGAATATGATTTTTGCAAAGAAAAATAATAGCTCTTGAAAGTTTTTATCATCAAACGACCCTCGAGTGAATTTCCATACAACTTTCAAAATAATGGACTTTATTTTAATTAAATTTTCGATTGATTGTTGCTGTATTTTATATATTGTACAATATTTCTTATTTAAGTTGTCCAATTCATTTGAATTTTAACACTAAAATGTGCCAGAAATTTAATTTATTTCTTGAAAAGTTTGAACAAAACCTGGCTCATCCTGGCCGAAATTTCACACCAATAATGTCAAAACCATTATTAATGATTCATCAACGTCATCACCGTCAACAGCATGGTCCCAAAATAAGAAAAAAAAGCAGGATAAGCTGCTGCTGCCTCTGCTTATAATGCACTCTCTTTGCGACTCAATCAAGAAATTTTTATGCGTTTATGCGGCGATATAAGAAGGCTTTATTTGAGCAGAATGATTTCTTCTACGATAGTAATAGTCTTTCTTTTCTGCAAAAATATTGTGTTTTAGAAAACGAATAACCAACGATTTTCATCGTAAAAAAAAGTCGTGCGTGAGAAATTTATGTGCCATCATTTTGTTAAGGCTCGTCCAAAGCGAAAGGAATAATTGTATTGTAGTTAATTTTAACCAAAAAGCGACATAATCTTCGTAATCCCTTCCTTTCCTTTGCTTTTGATTGAACTTGTTTTCGTTCAAGCAACAGAGAAGATTAAGAATTAGTTGAAGTCGTTGTCAAAAGGTGCTGCTGCCAATTTGTTTGCGTTAAAATCCAATTGTCAACGAAGCCCAGATAATGAATACATTTCATGTCGAATCCTTTGGCGTTGTGGTTGTCGTTGTCGTCGTTGTTGTTGTTGCTCCACTGTCCCACTGAGCGCTAATCCTTAGCTGGCTTAATAGCTTAATGAAAAGATGGCCAATAAGCGGAATAGTTCTTGTTGTTGTTGTTGTTGTTGTTCTCTACAATGCACATCAAATGTTTAATTTAATTGTATTCAGTCAACGAGTTGTGGCATCGTGAGTGTTGGTTAAACTATTGTTACTATTGTTGTTGTTGTTGTTGTTGTTGTTGTTGTTGTTATTGCCACTATTGCTCTTTTTATTGTTATAGTTGGTCTTTGCTGTTGCCGCTGCACGTTGCTGTAGCTCTTGCTGGCCAACAGTGGAAGCGCTTTAATTAAAAACTTGTTTAGGAAAGGAAAAAACAAAACAAAGCAATAATAACAACAACAACAACCACAAGATCATGAATTGCTACCGCCATCGCTTTGATTAAATTAAAAAAAAAAAAAAAAAATTTTCAATGTTACATAATGGCAATGTGTTTAGCGTGCTGGTGGAACGATGAGGGGGAACGATTACGGGATGCGGGGGGGGGGGGAGAGGAATAGGTAGGTATTCATGGTACCGTCTAGCGGTCATGGCAGGTAATGCGAGAACTGCGGTAGGTCGTCGCTTGACATAAAAGTTAAGTCATTCTTTCGCAAACGTCGACTTAAGATCAACTGAGCGTAGTCATGAGGTCTTTATATTGTCACGTTATTTTGCATGCGGCATGCGATACGAGATCATACATATATAGCGCCGGTAGATTGTCTGACCGGCGCGCCGGACGCACCAGACCGAAAGATGAATTAAATGCTCAGTCAACAGGAAGGACGATATGAAGTCAAGTTACTCGAAATAACTGAAACAATAACTGATAGATGGAGTGAGCGTTTCACAGAAAGAATAACTGAAAGACAAGACTGAGAGTATGACTGATGATTAACCGAGAGAATAACTTGAAGAAGAACTGAAAGTATTACGGTGAGATCAACTGAAGATCCTGCTCAAAGATCGAGTGAGAGTTTAACTGAAGAAGCATAATTAAATGTAAGATTAACTGACAGATTAACTCAAACAATACCTAAAAGAGACCGAATAAGAGTAATTGAAAGACTAATTGTAAGTCAGAATAATTGCAATTAATAATAAGTAATCAAAGAATAATTGAAAGACGAAATAATTGAAAGCCGATTTACGCGCATAAAATGGCGAAAATAATTAAAGTTGTTTATTCAAACAATAACGTTCGAATTTCTTACGCACTTAATAATTTTTAAATTATTAAGAAAAACTTATTTTCAATAGACCTATTATTTCTTATAAATCTCAATATTAGAAATTTTAATAGACTTTTAAAAGCATTAACAATAGCATTAGTAATAGTTAGGAAAATTAAATATTAAATTAGTGCTTAAGATTAATTAACATTAATCTATATTTAATTAAAATTTGTTTAAAAATTTTAAAAATGAAATATTAAATTAGTATTTAAAATAGTGTGAAAAATAATAGTGTTAAATAATCATTTACAATTTACAATGTCAGCTTCGACTGGACAAAAATAAAAGCTTTCAACCTTTTCTTTACCAAAAATGTATTATTTTTTACGACTTTTATGAGTTTCCTTCGCGCAAATTTCTTGAAAACAGAAGCAGAAGAAATCGTTTCTCCCCTTTTTCGGCGTTCTTCGTGTTTCGCGGCAATAAAAATGTCTCTGCCGACTGAATTTATTAAATCCAAATAACGTGTTTTTCTTTTGCTTTGTTTGTATTGTTCGTTAACATTTATTTTCATAATTAATTAAGAGATTTTTATTGTCGTTTTTTCTTTTGTTAGCTTTGTTTAAAAAAAATATTGCAATTTAATCGATTTCAGCTTTATGATAATGCCACTTTGTGAATTGGCGTAAAATATTTAAAAGAATAAACATTGTTTTTTATTCTAATGTCACTTCGTTTATTCAAATTTATTCAGAAGACTCAATATTTTTTCGGGATTCTTTACTGCTCCTCGCAGTTTATTTTAATCGTTTAATTTTGTTATAAAAGTTATTTAGAACAAAAATGAATTAAAGCAAAAATCTGAAAACAATTTTTTTGTTTTTTTACCTTTAAAATAATTTCATTTTCTAGCGTTGATTTTTAGTGTAAGGAAATAAAATCAAAATCGAAGGAAATTCAAAAGCTCCACGATTTAACTTTTTATGCTTTTTGTGAAAGAATTGTGAAAAATTCATCAAGAGCGTTGAACTGAAGGATTTTTCAAGTTTTTTAAGATTTTTCTCCACTCTCTTCTTTCACAAAATTATGCTGTATTTTTGGTTTCCTTTTCTTTTAAATTGTCATGAAAAGCTTTTTTTTTCTGTCTTAAAAAGCGTCTAATTTAGTTAGGTAAGCATTTTATAGATTATCGATTTTTCTTTCTTAAGTGACGTAGATACATTCTTGATTTCAGCCCTGATTATTGTGAATAAAAAATTTTTAAAACGTAGCGGGAAACTTGAACTACGGTGACCATACAATGACCGTCGGTACTTCTTCAATCAGATGCAGCGAATGTAAGAAAGCAAAGATTTTATTTCCCAAAATTCAACTAATAATTTTCAAATCTAATAAAAAAAAAAATTCTGCCATAGAAACTAACAATGACTCAAAAACAATGAGAAAAAAATTCCTTTTTTTTTATAAAACCTAAAAATTCGCTAAAAATTCAACACAAAAACTAAATCTCGAAATTTTAAAAACTGCAAAAATTTAGTAGAAAATAAACGAATGGCCTTTGAAGATCGGCAGCAATAAACTAATAATTGATGGTCTTATGGACGAATGGATGGAGTGCGAATGAACAAACGAAAAAATGAATGAATTTAGGCAGCACTTTCGATGCTGTCTACCGCCGACAGCAGCAGAGCAGCACCATCGGAATAAACAGACTGGCCCAACAAGCAGACAAATCCTGCAGCACCTTCGCCATCAGCTAGCGTCATTGAGAGAGAGACAGAGCAGCAGCAGCAGCGCACTGTAGCAGTGGCAGTGGCAGCGCTCTCTGTTCTCTGGCTCTCGCCAGCACTCTCTCTCTTGTGGTGAGTCGTGAGCGCCACACCACAAGCTAACGGGAGCGGGTCACGCCCGTACCATGTCAAATACAACAACAGTAAACAACTACAACGATAACGAATGAAGCTGTTGCGAGCGAACAGCCATCATTACTTGTTGTTGTGTTTAACGAACGCCGGTAAAAAATCGCAGGAGCGAATGAATAAACTCGTTTGACGCACCCACTCAAACGAAAGGGACAGCATGAGTGTTGAAGACGCTGTATCTGGTAGATAAATTCAACATGGCCGCCGGAGTAGATACATTCATGGCCTTGCTCTGGTTCAAGGAGCGCCAGATGAATTCTCAATTTGAGTAGTGTCCTCTAGCGGGAAACTGCGGTATTTCGGTAAATAGTAGAAATTGTATTTGCATTTGGATGTATGTGTGTATGTGTGTGTGTGTGCGTGTGTTGGAGCAAAGAGGGCTCTCATCACAATTTGTGCAGGCTGCTGCTGATAAGAAATTTTTGTCTGGCTTTTGTCGTTTTTAGTGCTCAGTAGTTTTTCTTGTTTTGGTTGTTGTTGTTGTTGTTGTTGTTGTTGTTGTTGTTGTTGTTGTTGTTGTTGTTGTTGTTGTTGTTGTTGTTGTTGTTGTTGTTGTTGTTGTTGTTGTTGTTTATCATCTGGTCTTTTCCTGTTTGTTTGTTTCTTTCTTTTTTTCTTCTTTTGATTCTTTTCAGATCAGCACTCCTTGAGATTTGCTCTTCTCAGTGCCTGCTGTTAAAATTGTTATTACCGGTCTTGTTGTTGTTTTTGTTGTTGTTGTTGTTGTTGTTCTTTTTCTTCTTCGTATTATTATTGTAATATTGTATTCTAGTTCGCAGAGTAGCCGCCAGGTGCTTCGCTCATTAGGGCAAATCGTCTTGAGTGACACGATACTCATACGATACTCTACGACGTTATTGAATCTGCCCGCCAGCAGCTCAATCCGAGAATTCCAATTCGATTTGATGGAGCCATTCAGCGGAATGGCAACGGCATGTATGGTAACAACAACAACAACAACAACAACAACAACAAAGTAAAAATGGAATAAGTAATTCTGGCTCGAATCCAGCTCGTTTGTCTGCAACATTCTCCAATCAGAGCAAAAGGAAGGCGGAATGGCGGTGACCTCTCGAGTACGTTTTATTATGACTTATGCAGACTTCTGCAGAAAATTATAATTGGGTACATGAAACAAAATAATTTCTAGAAAAATTTAAAATTTTGGAAAGAAAACGAAGATCGAGATCTTTTCAAATAAATTTCAAAAGAGTTGGTTTTATAGACACAGGTCATGCAGGTCATACAGGCTCTGTTTAGGAGACAAAGTGCTTTTGGTGCTGTCTGATCCGCGAAAATTCTAACGGGAATTACGAATGATAATTTGTTAATTAATTGTTTAGAAGTTTTAAAATAAAACATAATATTTCAGTATTATTTTACAATATTTATCACTTGCCATAAAAAAACAATTTGTCGCAAGCAATAAAAATCACTTCAACATAGAAATCGTGCCAAATAATTCTTGCCAAAAGTCTAAATCACGGCAAAATAAATATACCCAATTAGGCACAGTAGAAAACACTTTATAAATATTGTAAATAACCTTGTTTTGTTGTTGTAATGCCATTTTTTTCTCTCGGTTTAAAATAACCAGAAAATGATAAACCAACAGAGAACAAACATAACACAAAATAAATTTCATCGCTTTAGCTCTCGCAACATCAGAATATATTTTCCATTTAGAATATTTTTTTTAGAATTTCATCTTGGTCAGGATTTATGCGTATATGGATTAAAATGACGGAAATACTCTGTCGCCGCAATAAATGTTCCAACATTTTGACACAGAAAATGGATGCGACGCGACACGGCATTAATGCGACATCAAAGCATTATTTTTTTAGTCCGATAAAGCAGAATATTTTGGCTACCAACAAAAATATTGAATCAATTAAAGAAAAGTGAGAGTTTAGCGACTCCACACAAGATCATTAAGGAATATGGTAAATTTTATGATTATTAAAAAAGATGTCGGTGGAGGAAGAAAGGAGAAGAGGAGGAGGATGGAACAAGAAATATTAAGAGTAAAAGCCAAAGAAGAGATAAAGATGGACTTAAAAATGGAACGAAAGAGATGCAGATAAATGTGAGTTATAAACATAAATGGTCACTTCCATTAAAGAGAAGAAGATTTCTTGATATTTATAAAAAAATATATGATGATATACTGATGAAAAGTCACAATTTATTCTGAGATGCAGGCTGATATTAAAATATTAAAACTTCTTTAAAAATTTCGCTTCAATATCAAAAGTTTCTTTTGAAATTTCATTGTAAAGGTTCCTTCAATAAAATTAAAATAAATTTAAACAACTTATTTCTTTCAGCCAAAATCCTACAGTAAACCTTTTTGTACTTTACTATATTTCGATTCATCGGTGTGAGGAGAATGTTTTTCTACACGTGTTTGTACTAACAATTTTTTCATTTTCCGGCTCCATTTTTCCTCCCTATTTTCCTCCTTATTTTCTTTCGTCTGTCTGTCTGTCTGCCTGCCGTCTGTTTGTCTATCTGCGTCTATCTGCGTTTGCATGCCATGATTTTGTAAGATTTCAACTTCTCTGATAACCCGCCATAATTTGAAATAAATCCATTTGATCTGACTCAAATACTGAGTGTTTCGGTTTACGATTAAGGCCAACAACTTTTTGATTATGCTCGCTGCATGCAAACGAGCAAAGTTCCTTCTACTCCACTTCTTCAGTCATTCCATTCCATACTGCTGGCAATACTTCAAACAACTCCCAAATTTTGTAACAAAGTTGCTGAATAAAGTTGGATTATTTGCAGGTTACGATGGTTTTAGGAATGTTTGGAATTTGTATGAATGGTAATAAATAAATAAATTAAGCAATATACAGAAAGTATGTTAAAGAAAGTATGTAATCCTTTCTCATGATTGTTTTTTTCCAGGATATACTGAACGTCATTTTCTTGCAGGGAGCGTGAGGGAAATCCCCTCTAAATTGTTGGGGCAGAAATCGTTTAAAAAAAGCCCAACCCTTTTTCTTGCGCAGATTGTTTAGTTTCAGCGAAAAATTGTCAATACTTTTTTCCGATTGTCAATACAGTTTTCCGATTTTGAAATATGCAAGAACAAGACACAAGTAATCTTGTAGTAATTTCGAAGCAGCTGCAAAAAATATTCCAAAATCGGCTAAGAGTGTTCTGGTATCTTCTCTGGCTGCTCTGGCTCCATTGCGCTCAGCATGAGTTCAGTTAAAAGCAGCTTAAGTAAATGTGGCTCACAGCCAACAAACAACAACAACAACAACCCAACCAACCCAGAAGAAGAACGACAACAACTACAACAACAACAACTAATCAACTTCGTTCTGAAATGTAAAGGGAGAAATTTTATTTAAATTGCGTGAAAATCAAGGAAGACGTCGTGCGGCAAAGAGTCAGAGTTTTACTAATGAAGTTGGCAAGAGATCATCTGCGGAAAGAGAAATAAAAAAAAAATATAAACGAAGCTAACAAATTAATTGAATAAAAGCAAAAATAACGAACAAAAAAAATAAGAAAATTAAAGGATAAACAAGAAACGTTTTCCATCACTTGAGACTTGTTATAGTAAAACCAAAAAGGAAAAAGAAAGAAAAAAACATACATACACCAAAAATTTCTTGTGCTTGTTCTTCAATAATAAGCAATAAATACTCGAAATGTGCAATGGTTTTATTGCGTTTGAGTTTGATTTATTTATTTTATTATTATTACTCTTCGAATTTTAAAGAAAATCTCAAAAAACAAACCACAAATTTTACAAAAACTTTTATCTTCAAAATGTCAAAACAACTCGTTGGAAAACAAAGAAAAAAAACTACTCTCAGATAAAAATATTTCTTCCATTAAAGAGAAAAACAAAAGGAGACTCATACTCATTTCAAAAGATTGCGGCGCACTCAATCGACCTCAACTCGACCAACTCTTTACAACGTTCAGCGATGAGATCATTTTGAATTCTTTGTAGCTCAATATCTGGGGGGAAAAATATTAAATATAATAAAATTATAACGGACTAATAAAGTAATAATATATCTTATGACTTTTTTCTCCTTTGTGTTTATAATTCGGATCAATTTTTTTTTATTTTAGCGCTTAAGTTAAGAATTGTCGTCGCCTGGCAATTACGCTGTTTTGAGTACTTTATATATACTATATATATATATATAAAATCAAAAACGCATCCATTGATCGTGTAGCTATGATGATAAAGGATTTATAGAAAAAAAACTGTCCATCAAATTTGGCCATTCCCTAAAAAATAACTTTCCACGATAATAAATTTTATTTCAAATTATTTCTATACTTTTTGTTTCAGTGCATGAATTTTCCTATGCATTATTTAATAAATGAAAATACGATATACATATATTGTGAATTTCGTTACGGTGACAGAACGAAATTCTCGAGAAATACAACAAAATTCAAAAATGAAACGCAGAATATTTTCTTAAATTTCTTAAATTATGTTCATAAGCTGCAAAAATAATTAAGCGGATTTACTTATTTTTCTTGGTATATTTTTGTGCTTGCTGCTGCTTGTGCCAAATACGCGGATGCCAGACTCAGCGACGGATTTCAAAATATAATCGCCGCATATAATCCGTATGACAATATTCGTATATTCGTATAAAAAGTAAATTATTTGAATGTTTTAACAAGGAAAACTTTTTCTTGGCAACAATTCAAAAAACACAAATCAAGCATCAAGATAGCGATAATAATGTCTGCTGAAGAATAATATAAGAATTTGTTACAACGCTTAAAATTCTCACAGGCTTGAGGCTTTATAAGTAAAATAACAAAATTTTAAGAAACATATTTTAGTAAAAAAAAAAATTTGTTTAAATTGTTCTTAATTTTTTTCATATTTTTTGCAAATTTTCACCCTTTCGTTAATAATTACGCAAACATTTAAACATATATTTGTGAAACTCTAGAAGAGCGTATATATGTATACGATTATTTCAATATTTCTTGTCAGAAGAAATTTCTCTGGAATTTTTTGTGAAAAAATTCAGGAAAAAGTAAGCAACGGGAAGGATTTTCTGAAAGTAAAGTAAAAACCATAAAATTTATGTTGGCAGAATATTCGTACTAATTCCAATATATAAAATATACCAAAAGAGATAGAAATCTAACGCTTATATATTGCTAACGATTTACAAGTATTGCTCTTCAGAAAGGCAGAGCAAATAACGCAGGACACAAGAAGACAAATCAACCAACAAACCATTCTATAGAGACAGTCTAGGAATGTAAAAGACCTGTTCGACATCGAAACTTACAGAGGCGAGGCACCACCGAATAGACTAGCCGCCAAACGTGCGTACATAGGCACCAACAGACAGATAGACAGACTTTCAGACACTCAAGCTCACACTACTGGACTTCAGCAGTCAAAAATAAACGCATGCCGTCTGATTTTTTCTCTCCAAAGCATCTTGAATTTTATATTAACCCGCTTCAAAGAGTGCGTACCAGTAAAAAAAAACAACAATAACAACACACTAAATCAGAAGCCAGCCAAACAAACGAGCATAACAACAAAAACTAGGGTTGCGATTATGGTCCATCACTAACCGGTTGAGCTCCATGAAGCATTTCAGCATTTCTCTAAACACTTCAATGGCCGCCTCAATAACCGTGTACCGTATGATGCTCGTGTGTGCGAATGAGATAACAATAGCTGTGGAGTTCATTTAATTCTTATTGATTGTCAGCCCAGAATAGCAGGCCAGCAAGGAAGAGAGAAAGAGAGCTTTACGGAGTTCGAAGTGCAGCAATAAAGATTCCGGAGAGAGAATGAAGAGTAAACGACATGCGCATACGAGTATAATGGCAGATGGTCATGCCATGCTCTGGTTGAGCTAACTGTATATTGTTCACTTCTCCACTTTTGAACTGTAACATTAACCCTTGCACTCCTACTGCACGGAAACACAAGGCGCAGGTAGATGCAGTTGCATTTTTGTTACCGTATAGTGCCCGGTTTACCGTCGTTGGTATTGTTCTAGCTGTTGTTGCTTGCTCTTGACGTTTGCTGCTGGTGGTGGTTTTACTGTTATACAGTTTTATTTCAGCTTCTTTTTAAGCCATATTCTTAAAACGATGATTCTGGAAAAAGTGTACGGGTTTTTTTGTTTCCTACGCGTACGTACCTTTATTTTGTGTTCCTACGTTTTTAGATTCTCTTTAAAGTAGAGTGTAGAATTTAATTAGTCTGAAAATGTCGCCAACAGTTCAAGCAAGTAAGCAAAAAAATATCGATATTATGCGGTTTTTTGTATAGTTTTCACAAACTGAAGGTTTGGGTCTTTTGCTTTGTGCTTTTTTTTTATTCATCTCATTTTATACACTTTATCGTATTCGTATTATTTTTGCTCTTGCTGCAAAGAGTAGCCATGAACAGCGTGACTGCTATTAGTACTGTAATAAATTATATTATTATGAAATAAAATACATACCCTTTAATTAGTATTTATTAAAATAAAAAAAAAGTTATAAAAATATTCCAGCCTTTTGGATTTTTTCCTTATCGCCGCTTTTCGCTTTCAGTCTTCTTTTTCAAATTATTAACCTAATTTAATTTCGTGATTTCTTATCAATAACGTTTAGTGTTAAGACTATTTAGATAAAAACAATTATGGACTTTTGTGTAGAAGAAATATCTGGTTTTATTTTTTTATCCTTCTTATTTGTCTCATTATTATCTGATTTAAATGCAATAGAAATTTTGATTTTTTATTTAAACTTGAAAAGTGGAATATAATCGAGTTTTTATTTTAATTTCCAAACAAATTAAATGCCTTTTAAAAATAATCTCTTTCGTTTAAATCTTCAATTTATTTTTAAGGTGTGTTTAATTAATATTTATTGGATGATTATCAAACACCTCAAACCAAAGTAAAGTGATAAAGAAAGTGACCGATTTGCAAAAATTCGGAATTCATTGATATTTTTTAAAACTTGCTTTAATCTTTAACAAATTTCTCAAACACTAATATTTTTTAAATTTTATGATCGTCTGTCATTTAGTCGATTTAAAATATTTTTAAAGGCTTAAATGTTTTTTTTTTCTGTTTTAATTGTTTGTTAATTTTAATTTAACAAATTGTTTTGACAATAGCTTAAAAAATATTGGATAATTTTAAAATAATAAACCGTTAATAAATTCACTAATTTTTAATGCATGTTTTGTTCTGTTTAATTTGTTTTGCTTTTTTTTTCGCTGTGAGACCGATACGTATGAAAAAGGCTGCGAAAGGGTTAAAAGAAATACTTTTGAAACTGCGCGGCCTTTCGTGAAAGAACCTTTTCTTTCTGGTAAAAATTTCTGTGACATAATTTTAATCATACCAGTTTTAAATTCAATTGGCGACGGGCGTGGTCAGTAAAACTAGAAATTTTATTCTGAAAAGCAAGAAATCTTTTTTTTACCGGAAGAATCATTTACTTTCTAATTAATTTTTACTTAATTTTTATTTTCTGTGAAATACAAAAATCTGCACACAGAAATTGTTATACCCTTTCATTCCATTAAGTTTTACAAAAAAGTAACCCTTCTTTTTGAGAATAAAAAATATGTATATATTTAAAAATGTATAAGTATTTGTAACATTCGCCAACTTAAAAGCAGAACTATTTTCAGTGACATTATAATAAACAGAAAGACACCTTTATTAAAAAAAATTAAAAAATTAAAAAAAGTAAAAATATAATCGTTTTAGTCAAGACCAGACATCGTTTCGGCATCAATAACTGCTACAAAATTAGACACAGCAACCATTTCAAATTCCGAACTATTTTGCAGCAATTAAACGGTGGGGGGGTAATGAATTATGCTGCTGTTTCTTCTTAGACCAGTTGTTGTTAATTTTCATTGAAAATAATTGTATAAATAATGTTATTACAGCGCCTTCCATCTGCCAAGAGTCCCTATAACAGGCAAATAAAATGAAAAAACAACTTAAATTCACTCTGCCGCGTCTACAAACACATTCTATTATTCAAACGCGCCAGAGTGACCGTCGCGTTATTTGTGTCATCCCGTTTCTTTAGAGCGGCTGCTACAAGACGGTACACGATTATTACGCTGTAAATATATTTAAATTTCGTCAGCAAGCAGCTGTCGCCACTCTGATTCTTACGCCCACTGTCACTCCTTACTGGTGGGAAAAGAGTCCGCCTTACTTGTGAAGAAGCCTCTTGCTGTCGTCTCTGCCTTTTAAGCAAATTGTGTTTATGCACACAAAAAAGCCTTTTTTAGAAATTGGTTTTATCATTTTTCTATTTTTTCTTGATTTAAAAGCTTTTAAACAATTTTCATTGAATTCTACATTTTGGCTCTTTTTAGTATTTTTTTTTTTTTGTGGTTATAAAAACATACACGAATCCTTAAAACGCACATGAGACCAAAAGTTTTGTGTCTCAGGCTCTTGTTGAGAGTGTGTAGGTGCTTTCAGTGAACGATAAGGCCAACAAATGATTTCTTTAAATTCTATTCAATCAAAAATATGAGGCCGTTTTTATCAAGTTTGGTTAAGATGAACTTTGTGAATATTTACATATAAAATTCTTATTTTATTTTAATTTTAATTTTTTAGTATTTCAATTTTTTATATTATTTTTATATTATTCTAAAATTGTTCTCTTAATCTTCTTTTCTCTTCCTTTTCATTTTCTCGGTTTTTTCCTATTTTTTCAAGATTTGCGTCAAGAAGCCTGAAAATCTTGAGTTATTCTTATAAATTGTAAAGTTAAGGGGAAAATTAAAAAAAAAAAACAAGTTTAGACAAAACAAAAGAAAGTTATAAAATTTATTGACGGCACTTAAATCGCAAACCACGAAAATTAAACACTTCGATATAAAATTGCCAGAGTAAGCAGAAATTCAGCATTTAACTTCTAAATTGAAAAATAACTCACTCTGACTGATTGTAAAAGTGGCGTATATAGAGGGGCTCTTTGATGGGTTCAGTATTCCCCGAATAAAATGTGTTTTCCTGATACCTTTTAATATATCTTTATTATATGTATATCCAACCAGTTTTTTCAGTTCTTAAAACATCCCTAAAGTTTCAATGAAATAACATTGGACGCTTCCAAAAATTTTGGAGACTCCCCAAAACCTAAAACACGTCACTGTCGTCTGGCGTTTAATTCTGCTGCTGCTGCTGCGAGAGTTGATTAACTGACTGCTTGTTTGGTTGACTGAAGGCTGCTTGGTTGATTGGATTCAAAAGAGAGTCACGCACACAAAGGAAATTAATCGTCTAAAATTAAGTGAAAGGTAAGAAAAGACAGAAACGACTAAAAACGAAGAAAGGAAGGAAGGAAGGAAAGAAGGAAGGAAGGAAGGAAGGAAGGAAGGAATGAATGTTCATGAGATGTCATACTTTACAAATGTGGAAAAAATTCTGTATTAAAAGGCTTAGGCAGACCATCTTTTGAGCACATTAAGAGCAGGATATCTCAAAAACCTTAAACGTTTGATAAATTCTGAGGGAATATGGACTCGGTTTGTTGTGAATTTGGCGTCCTGTTTTTAATATCTCTACAAAATTGCTCAATTTCGTTTTTAGAAACACATTCCTTCTCAGACTCGTTGTTTGTGCACAAACAAATTTCCACAAAGTTGGAGCCTTTGTTCAACCATTTAACAATTCTTATAAAGACTTTCTTTTCGGTGTGAATTTTCATTAAACCAGCCCCAACGAAAATTAACTTCGTACGTCATTATTAAATTTTTGCGAAGGGTCAATGAAGCTGTCTGAGCGCAGCGTAGGCTTTGTTTTGTCCCACCACAAAACAACTTAGATCGGTTTATTTGTTCGACTCGATGTGGGGCAGATGTTAATAATGTTGCAAGAGGCAAACGAATCTTCTTGTTTAAAGCAATCGTATATAAACACAGTTTAGTTGAGACATAGGTTGAGACCTGTTTAGATCGTCCAGAGCGATTTAAGGGCAGAACGAAAAGGTGAGACCTCTAAAAGTGCGGTCCTTCTTAAGCCGAATTCTCATTTCTAGAGAATATGCTCAACGATTTAAGGACAGTAAAATTCTGTACAATGGATGTGAGTGTATGATCGAGATCGGGGTCGAAGTTGAGGTCGAGGTAAGAAAGGCACAAATAGTTATGCACAAAAATTCTTTATTGTATGAAACACGTGTTTTCGCTCAACGACGCGATGTTGAATTCTGACAATATTGACAACATAAAACCAAATGGAAAAAATGAAAACTTCAAAGTCAATTTTGTCGAGATATCTTCGAATGCTGTCGCGCTGCTTCTAACAGCACTCTTTTTTTTTTTTTAATAAAAAAGTACGCTGCAAAAAAGTAAAGGAAAAGAGGTACCCTTATTTAAAATTCGGAAGCTTTTGTTATTTTACTGCTGTTACGCGAAATGAAAAATGCAAATATTTTTCGAAAATAAAAACGGAACGAGAAAGGTTTTGTTTTGCGTTGACAGAATAATGGAAAAAAAGCAAAACAAAAAACGAAAGGAAGAATTCACAAAAAAAAGCTTCAAAATTTTACAGATTTTAACCCAACAAAGTACGAAAAGGGCAGCATAATAATAATAAAAAAAAAAAAAACAAAACATAATAAAAAAATAAAATGGAGAAGAAAGGAACGAAAACTAAAAATAGTCACGTTCGTTGTGAAATGATTCGATTGACAAAATGCTAAAAGCAGCAAACAGAGCCCCCGCAGCGACCCCCAAAACAGTCACCATCAGACCCGGTCGCGGCTAAAATAACAACAACAACAACGTTGGCAAAATGGCTGCTTGAAGAGGGCTATTCTTTCAATCACGATTAGAGGGCGAGAAATATAGAGAAGACTCTTAGCAGGGAAAGGGGAAGGAGAAGGCAGTGTAGGAGGAAATGACAAAATTGTATTGGGATTTTTTTTTATGCTTACCTTTAATACTTAGTCACTCCCTCACACTCTCCACCGCCCCTTGTCAAACACACGGCACAGACGCGAGGTCTGGCGTCTGGTTGGGGTAAGAAGTACGTGATTGTCTTTCCGCTCCACCTTCCCTTAAAGTAACTCCACCCCTCCTTTCCCTTCCCCACACCATCAAATACTCGCCATAACCCTCGCTTCGTTAATAACAAACAATCCGTCGTCTGTCTGAGCATCAGCAGGTTATTTCAGATCAGATCATGGATCGACCGACTGACCAACGGGCGGACCGACCCGGCGACCACCCAACCAACCACCCTGAGAGTTCATTATCGATGCAGAAGCTTCTGCTGGTCTTGAGAACAATGAAAATATTTACTACTTTAGGGTTAATATAAAGCTAACAGCAAAAACAACAGTAATAATTTTAGATATTTGCATGCACTTTTAGTAGCAACGAATGTGAGCGCAACAACAACCAAAATCCGAAGATTCAGCAACAACAACGATGAGTTTTGGAACGAATTTTCGTCAATTTTGGTTTGGAGACAAACTGGTTTCGGCGGTTTGCCATCTTCAGTGTGCTTTTGGAATGGAGAACGACAGACAGACTGACGGACATGGCTAAATCGACTCAGGAGATGATTCTGAGCAAGAATATACATATGTATATATTTTTCTATAACTGCCACATTCCTTCCAGTGTAGGTAAAAAAAAATAAATTATTTTTCCAGCAATTGAGTGGAGCTCCTATCGGTAATGGATTTCAGTGTAAAATTGCGTCCTCGCATTTGATTTCTTCTAGGAATTTTTTGTTATTTTTTGGAAAATGATTTCTGATGTAAAATATTTCATATTTCTGTGCTGGGTTAAAAATGTATGTTCATACTTTGTTATTGTATTTATGAAGTTCTTCTTATAGGTACGTTTTGAACACTTTACTTTATTGTTTCAATGTACTAAACATTTCGTAATGTAATGTTGTTGTATGTAGGTATGTTACTTGCTATATGTGTGTTATATACAACACATAAATGTCATGTATTCTATGTAGGTATGTATGTACCTAAGTTCGTGTGCTTGTGCGCCTGTAAACCGTATCGTGCAGAAGTCGGCAGCCATGTTTTATTGTTAAATTATGGAAATTCTCTGTATTGTTTTCTTATGGATTTTGCCACTGCTGTTCTTGTTGCTTTTGTGTTTTTTTTGCTCGCATTACTACAATATTTCTATAGCGACAAATTGCACAAAGCAAAAAAGAAAATGAAATCTCAAGATTATACCCATTCGTTTATTGTCAAGCTAGAAATGGTTATATGCCAATTCGCAAATACAAACGTGGCTCTAATTCTGCATATTTCTCCTTTTTCCTTACTTTTCTCCTGTCCTTTCCGATTCCTTTTCAATTCCTACAGAAAGGGAAAATTGAAAATATTCAGAATTTCACGAGAATGGATACGATATTAAGAGTGCGGGTACATACTTCTTATTGTTGTTGTTGTTGTTGTTGTTGTTAAAACAAGAGTTAATAACATTTGTTCTACGCATAAACCAACAAAATCGTGCAACATTTTTGATTGATTAATTCTGAAATAGCGTCGTCTCAGATGGCAATATTTTCTCTACGGACAATGAGAGACGCTTCAATTGAATCAACAAATTTTATAACATTTCTTGAATGTACAATATATTATTTGATATATCCATACTATTATACCATATTTTATAACATTTTATTGTATTACATTTACCTTCATTCAAAATAAATTTATTATTTAATTGAAGAGTAAAAACTTACCTTCAGCCCGGGTCGAAATGAAATGAAAATGGCCATTGGCGTTTTTCCATCTGAAAAAAATGAGAAAAATCACTATTATTTTATTAATAAAATTTTTTTTATTTAATAAGAAAAAATAACGCTTTCAAATTGTCAATATAGGTACTCTCGGATCAATCATTCTGCACGACTGAATAAAGTCTACACTAAATAAAAAAAAATTAACGCAGTTCTTATGAATTAATTTTTTTTCTAATTTTTCGGAATTTCTGTTTTGTTAGCACTAAGAAAAAACTGATAGAAATTTAAAGTTTGTTATATTTTTTGACTTCGATTGAAAACAATTACAAAACTTCATTCAAAAATTCTTATCTCTTTTATACCTTAAGACATCATCTAGTTTTAATCTTGTTTCTATTAAACCTATAAACCTATTCGTGTCATCATTTAGTTTTCTTGTAAACAATTACTTCATCCTTAAAATCCTGTAAACAACAAAATCATATGATTGAAATCGAAATGCGCTTCGAATTCGACTCTTTTGAGCTCTTCCATCAAAAGCCAGTTTTAATCTCCATGATTTATCATTAATTAAAACGATTTTATTGCGTTTAAAACAGTCAATAAATTGTCGTTTGTTTTCGATTTTGAGATCATCTTTGCTAGCTGTTAATTTATTAATCATAAAATGGAATTTAAACACTTTTGGTAACACGAAAGTTCAGCTTGGTCGGCTAATTAAATAAAATCCATTCATTGATGAGTTCATTAATTCAATCCTCCAATTCCGATTAACGAATCCAATAACTGATTAATCATATTAATAAATTCAAAAAAAAAAAAAAGCGGTCAAAACAAGAACCAAAATCGAGATCGAACAAACATCAGCGAACAGCCAACGAATTTGTTGGCGAGCATTAGCGCGAACACGAACATGAACATGAAACGTACGCAACTCAGAATGCGTTGCATTGAAGTGAAAATGCCAAATCGTAAATTAAATCATTGCAAAGCAATTCCGTTGTGAATAAAATTTATTATTTATTGCAATAAAACCTGCTTTTTACGAGACGATGTCCAGCAGTAGCAAGAGCACAGCGATAGCCACAGCTACAGCGACAGCGACAGCGACGCGGCAGTGACAGAAACAATATGGCTGCGCTCTTATTTCGCCCCTGTCGAGTAAATTCTCAAAAGTTGGAAGGTGTCAAGAAACTCGCTACATGCGAGGACATTCATTGTGGCAATGGTAAGCGACGACAACAACAAAAATGGCAGCAGTTAATTCAACTTTTTATTAACATCAAAACATATCAAAATTAATAAAATAATATTCGTAATAATACCTACGAATATTTTATCAGAAATTATTAAAATAATACTAAAAAATATATTGGAAAAAATTACATTGAGAATAATTACAATCAGAATCGAAAGAAGAGGAACGAAAAGGTATGAAAGAAAGATATGGACCAAATTAAATTCTTTGAAAGAAAACAAACTATGGATAATTTTATTATAGAAGAGAACTATTTCAAGGGCCGAACAGAAATGCTTTAGCTTCACTTCTAAAATTCTTTAACCTGATTTAATTGCTCCACTGTAGATACACCAACGTGTGATGGGTTTGTGCGATAGGTCATCATGTTTTGTGTTTTTCAAATGCGCGCAATCGGAAAATGTTCATGTGTCTCTCCGTAACGACAATATCATAAAATTGCTGCTTTACTAAAATTACGACAGTGATATTTTTACCATATTGTATTGATCGAACAACCGCGAGTAGTTCAAAATCATATCGTTCGAGGGCGGACTCTGCTAACGGCGGGGAAAAATAAAGCATTTGAAAAATGTGGCCTGAAAAACAAATCACCATCATCATCATCGTCACCATCACCATCACTACTATCTTAATTTACTCATGCTTGCACTAATTCAATAAATATGCGAGTATATTCGATTTATCTCAAGGGATAAAAAATGCAAAAAGGTTAAGAAAACAAAAACCAAAAAAGGAAAAGGGAAACTTAAGCTTTTTTCCTGTCATGTGAATTTGAAGAAGAAGAAAACGAATGAAATCGACAAAATGTATTCCCAAAAGAAAAAAGAAAATATATATAAAAATTGAATAAAATATAAAGATCTTTATGCAGCAACACGTACGAAGGATTACCTACGAATATGATATTTGTCTGGTATATAATTTGGAAATTGTTGTTGTTGTAACGCGCAAGCATACTTATCTCTGTCAGCAGTAGCGACAACAAACGTCAACAAAGC
The DNA here is from genome assembly GCA_949752815.1 of Conops quadrifasciatus. Lineage (NCBI taxonomy): Eukaryota > Metazoa > Arthropoda > Insecta > Diptera > Conopidae > Conops > Conops quadrifasciatus. Next base: position 14,788,767 of record OX457078.1, on the reverse strand, counting down.
AGCAGGAGCAACCCATACATATATAGAAGCATCGTATTGACATATCTTTCAAATGATTCTTAAACCGTGCATGTACGATACAAACAAGTTTTTGTGTAAAGAGAAGAGTCTTGCAAGAATGAGAGACGCCTATCAATCAATATCAATAAAGGACCAGTCGGATACCAGCAAGAAAACGAGAAGAAGCAAAAGAATTAGCTACACAAAACCAAAATATCTGGTAGGAAAAATTTCATATCTAATTTTTTTAACGTTGCTACGCATATATATTTTATATATAAAGATAAGAATAGACGAGAGCAAAGCGGTTTCTCAAGTGGAAAAAAATTAATCTGAATTATAAACAGAAAGTAATTTTGAAAGGATAAAACGAACTGCATCATCCGAAAAAGAGATAGAGAGAGACTGTGAGACTGTAACATTTATTATTTCCTTTAAAATATTAGTATATATTTTTTTAAAATAACTTTCCATTGAGCAATGAAATCTATATTCTATAGTATTACAAAAATTTGACATTTTTCCGAAGAAAATATCTATAAGAAGAGACATTTCATGTAGTGAAAAGTGTCTATAAGTGAAAATATAAACAAATATATATTATATATATTATATTTATATAATTGAAAATAAAATTCCTAACGACTTTAGTGAAAATTAGTGTACCTTTTTGCTTCTGGGTCGTTTGGAGGCAAAAAAAAGCGCAATTGATTGATGAATAATGAATAAATAATTGAAAAAAGGAGGCCATAACAAGCAGGAAGAAGAAGAATACAGAAGAATACATCATCATCATCATCATCATGTATTCATTCCCATTCATTCACTCAATTCGTAAAGTTCGAATCATCATCGAAATATTTTTCTATTCGGTGCTTGAGATATTTCAACATCATGAAGCACGTGCGCGTCTTCATTTCTTTCGACTCAGTCAAACTCAGTTAGTGTCTGTCTATCCGCGCTTTCCGTAATTCTTGATACTGTCTGCGGTGCCGCAATCATCCAGCACCATCAACATGACCAACAAATTGTGGAGTCCAGTTAAGAATAAATATGAGAGTAACCGAAAAAAAACACAGTAACCAGAACAGCAACATTCACTTCTTATTACCCTGACCAATACTACAATACAACAAAAAACCAACAACAAAATTGGCAAATATTCTTAGCTTCTTAGCAGTCAATTGATGCTTCAGCGACTAGAACTAGAAAAGGGCGTACAAGAAGCAAAAGAAGAATATATTCATCTTCATTTGCAAAACCAACTTGTGTTTAAGTATTCATGGCGAGCGCCAACCAACGTGTCTGTCCTTTCGTTTGTCCGTCTGTGGACAATGCGCCATCAGCGCGGTAGCTCGCTTTACTAAAATGCATACGAAATGGTACGAGTACAACGTCTACGACAGTTGACAGTAAGTTCGGCATAATTTACATTAAAATATTGGGTTTTCGGGATACCAGTCAGTGCCTTTGCCCATAACCATGACGTGCGCAGCTCATGTCGGTAACCATGCCCACTGCCGTGACTATGACTGTGCCTTGTCTTCGGCATTGGCCACTTAAAACGTATCCTTAGAAAAGTCAGCAGAGCAGAAAACATTTTGTAAGCCGGACTAACTGAATTGATGCATAAATTTTAGCTGAAGAACAAGCGACGATACGACGACATGTCGCGTCGTCCCATCGAACGAACAACGGCCTTGGTGGCGGCCACGACGGGCGCGCTGGTCGCTTCAACAGACCAGCGACAGACCCGCTCTCTCTCTCTGGTGGTTGCTGGCGCATGCTTGGATGGCGAATAAATGCTTGAACATTTGTTGTGGTATTTACGTCCCCAGAAGTGGTTACGTCCAGAGATATTCAGCTCTAGCTACGACACCATCGGTTAAGACGCTTAAGACGAGGCGCACGCGAATATTTTACCAAAGAAATGAGCTGTCGGAATTCGTTGATGATTTTGACGGGTGGCTTTTTTCTTGTTTGTTTGTTTGTTTGTTCGCTGATATCATGCGTTTTGTATCTTGTATCTTTTATGCGGTACCTATTCCATAAAGTATTTTATCTAATGGATATGGATAAATAGTATACTCGCATTTAGTAACTTACTTTATGAACTTAGGAAATTTTCTCTACTTCTTTTTGATATTATTGGACTTTGGATACTTTCATTACTTTCTTAACTTCTCGCTCTCTCTCCCTCTTTTTGCCATCTACCATTGTTGACCAACTATTCTGCCGTAAGAAACACCTTTGATCGTCTTTATTAGAATTTTGTTCGGAAATTTTTACTAATTGGAGGAAAAAGTTTTCCATTTTCGAAAACAAATTATCTGAAATAATAAGTTTATTTACTTTTGCAACAACAACAACAACTTTTGTTATTTTTTTCTGCAGGAATCGAATCGTAAACTTTTGCATTATGAAAATATCGTAAAACCAACATAACAAACTAAAAGAAATCTTTGGAGAAACAAACTTTGCAAACAATTTTTGCAGAAATAATCGAAATTCGTCTTATTCAGAAAGAAGAAAATCAATAATAATCTATCTCATCCACGACGAGATCATCAAACCGCTGAAATCTTGTTGCAGCGACGGAATATTTCGCATTTAGAAGTTGCCCTTTAAACATTCTCCGGACCCAGTTTGGCGACAACGAACAAAATCGTTTGAAGCGTAAATGTTTTGCTGCGTGCGTAAAATTTTTAACCCGTTTCGCTGCAGGAAAACAATCAAAACATCAACACGCACGTCCCTCGGTCCCTCCTCTGACCATCAAAGGAGAGGGCCGAACGTCTCATTGTAACAGTTTTCTTCCAAAACGACACACACACTAAATTCTAAACTTTTTAGCGGTGAGGATTTTTTGGCAGACAATCCAGAAGCAGGTCAAAGCAATTAACATCAAAGTGAACCCCTGAAAAACCTTGATTCCCGGAACCGTTCCGTTCTTCGGTACTCATAAATCATTGCGAGTGGCTACACTCGTTTATGACGACGATGCTTCTTGCTTGGCATGTTGTCACTTTCGATTTTTTCTCATTTTTTTTCGAAGAAAAAGAAGTAACCCTTTATTTTTTTCTTGAAATTCGTAGCGCTTTATTTTTTAACCAAAACATAAAAGAGGTCGAGTAAGAATTTAGAGCGTGAATTTTGAAATTAGTCACGACCGGCTCTGGAAACTCTTTCGCTCAGCCAAGTTTTTATGACCGCCAAACAGACGCAGCACGAGACGGCCGACCTCTCCGATGAAAGAAGTTGTAAAACTCATGAACGCTGCTGTTTCTACAGCGACAGACGGCGACAGCGACTAAAAATCAGTGAGACCAGCGGCAACGACAACGAACAACGAACAACGAACAACGAACAACGAACAACGAACAACGACCAATGCCAATCACCATCGCCATCGGCAACGGCCATCACAGACATTAAGCATAAACCATGCCAGATAGGAATAGTTGAACCAATTCGCTCTGAAACTGGCCAGTTTGCGACAATTAATAAAGAGGAAAAAAGCAAAGTTTTAATCAAAATGTAAATTCCAAATGAATTCATTTGGACCATGTTAAGCCGATTAAGGGCTTAAACATTTAAAAAATGGCGAAAAACTGGCGACTTGGCGTGCCGCGTTATCGAAACTCAAATCGACCGCTTAAAGTGCAATAAAGCGGAAGATTTGTTTTTATTTCCTGTCGTGCCACCTGCGGACGCGGCCGCAGCAGCCGCAGCGACCGCGGACGTTGCATGCACGTCATATAAAGCGCATAACTTACGATTAACGCGCCCATTAACGCCCATCACAATGTGCGACGCGCGGCCGCAACAACGCTGGAAAAATTGGCGCATTCCATGTGATCTGCAGGCTGCAGTCAGAGGAAGAGAGAAGACCAAAAACAAGTCGGAAAAGGAGACAGAGATAGAGACAGCCACAGAGACCAAGTCCAAGGGACCGACTGTGTGTGTGTGTGTGTGTGTGTGTGTGTGTGTGCGTACCTTGCAAAACTCGTTTAATCAGACATTTTATTTCTTATTATTTATTATTCCATTGCAGTTTTTGTTTTTTCTGCGTCTTTTGCAGCAATCAATTATTATTTGTTATTATTGTTGTTTGTTGGTTGGTTGGTTGGTTGGTTGGTTGGTTGTTTGGGATTTTGTGCTATGGCTGAATCGTGGTGGCTTTGTTTTTGTTGTTGCTTTCAGTGATTTAAGATGATTTGAAGATGGTGGGAACCAAAGTGCTCGAACTTGAAACATGGAATCGTAAGATATGGACCATATCGTATAGATAAATCTTGATAAAAAAGTAAGGAGACTTGTTTATTTTTATATCTGGTGATAAAAAAAAAGACCAAAACGCTCAGCGATTATCATAATCGGAATTATAAACAGAAAATAATTTTGAAAAGAAAACGGCATAATTTCAAATTATGCGCGTGGAAAAAGATTAAAGTGAAAATGTAAATGTGTATTTCAAGGAAGTTTTTTTTGATGTATCGTAACGTTGCGACGTTTACTGTTTATGAAAATATTATTCCAGATTTTTGTAACAACTTTTTACTGAACAATAAAATTTACATAGATTTAAAGAAAAAATTAGCTTAAATCTTTAGAAATCATCTACAAAAAGACTCGCTCAGCTTTTACTTAACGCTTCATGAAGTCGTTTCTGTCAGTAATTGAGAATTTATTGAAATGTCTAGACATTATAAGAATATTTTCATACCTCAAAAGAGAAAAAAATATCATACACTTAATTTCAAGACTTTTCTAAAGCAATGCTAATTTATGTATTGTACTTAAATTAGTGTTTGGGTGTGTGTCCCCTTCTCAATTCTACGACTAATGCAATTTCAAAATTACATTTTGAAAACTTTTGACAGTATGTCTTTTGACATACGTTTTGAATTGCTCAAAACAATTGTGTTTGTCTAATTTTACACTTTAAAAGTTTAAAAAATTTCTGCTTCACACTAGTTTTTACCATTAATTTTTTTTTTTAAAATACTCATACTCTGTTGAAGCTATCTCTAGAACCTACTGAAGCATGATAAAACTTATATACATACAAACAAATCTCGATCGTAAACCAAAGTCAAACACTTCAACTAGTTTTTCCTGACGGAAGTGCATTAATGCTTCTTCTCTGAAGCATATTGGGAGCGTCCCTCGCTCCCAAATATCTCCGAAAAAGCCAACACGGAGAACTCGACATCCTTTCATTCTGTTTCATCCTTCATCCTTGCGCTGCATCTTTAGTGTTATCAGCACTTTTTGCACCCACAAGACGTTGGTTGACACTCATTCAAGCATGATACCACCATCCATCGTTGATCCATCGTATTCTTGGCTCAACCTCTCCAAACACCGAGAAGCCGGAGAATGGCCTGTAGCATGAGAGTTCAACACATGAAACCCAATCATGCATTAACATCTTCATGATCATAATCATCATCATCATCATCACTATTCTTATTATCCAGAAGCTTCTACTCAAAGGAGCAAACATTATCAAGAGTGAGTAAAAATTCTAAAACTCTTTCGAGGTAGAGTAAGTAGAGATTAACAGAGATTTCCTTGAGGATACAAAGGAGAGCGGTTCATAGCAGTTTTAGGTTGGGATTGGTACAGCTACTGCCAGAGTCGACGACCTGAAATGACCTCAAAAAGGGTAGAAAAAAGAAAATTTCTGATTTCTGCAATTTAAGGTGATTGTGTCGACAGCTTCCGATACTAGAGTAAGTAGAGACTCTATCGATAGTCAGAGACCAAGAAAATATTAGAAGATATTCATTCCATTTTCAATTTCTTCTAAAAACCCAAATTCCTTTTAAGAAAAGCAAACATTGACTCTTAAAATGATTGAGTTCCTTCGAGAAAAGCCGCCAAAAAGAGAGACCATCAACATTTTTCAAAGAAAAATAGTAGAAAAATTTAAGAAAAAATCAAACACTCTCTGAAAGAAATTATCTCTCTGCGGAGAGAGCTCTTTCTCTAGAGCTTCTCGCCATTATTACCTAAAAATAAAACGAAATGGTTTTCATCTACTGCCAGAGTTATTTTTGGCAAACGATTGGCAAACTTAATTTCTTTTTCGGTTTTCAGTTTTTTCAGTTTTTGTGGAACTACGTATGTACATACTTCCAAATTAACAAAAATAAAAACACACTCTTTCGCCAACTCTTGAAAAGTTTGTTGAACCGAACGAAAACCATTCAAACCATAAAAATGCTCACTTACGAGTCAGAACAAAATCAATTATTTCAGGCGAAAAGAAAGCGAAGAAGAAGAAGAAGAATAATTGAAAAAAAAATAATTAGAAACTTTGGTAAAAAAAAAAAACAAAAACGAAGGCATTAAACCTGGCCAGCGAAACTGCGCTGCCTCAGAAAGAAATAAAACTAACAGAAATGCGTAAGGAAAAATCGATAGCGGGGCGCCCAAAGAACTAGGTTCTGCCATGGCTCCTGGATGTCTAGAAACGGCCCTGCATGTCATTCGTGGCGGTGTCCTTACAAAGCATAAGTTATGGCAGTAATTCATGCATAAGTCTTTCCTCGCACGTTGCCTCAACCCGTTCGTGGCGATGTCGTACGTGCACCGCCAGCAGAAACTATCAACCAACCATTGACACAACAAATCAGAAATCGTTGGCTTGAGCGTTGGCAACAACGGGCAAAACAACAACAAGCGTCAGCAGCACCGACAGCACCGACAGCACCGACAGCACCGACAGCACCGACATGTCATCGTTACTTCCGTCTGTCAATATCTCAGCGAAGTGGTACGTTGTGGTAGTGGTGCTTTCGGGCAACTAATGCCACTGGCATTATAATAATAATATGATGGAGAAGAATAATGAGAAGTAGAAGACGAAGACGAAGAAGAAGAAGCGGAGAAGCTGAGTAATATTTTTCTGGGAACTAACGATCGCGCAAAAGAACAAAACAAACTGGTAGCTGTCGGTTCCGTCGGTGAAATGAGGCGAATTGCATTAAATGAAACGAAATGAAACGAAACGAAACGTAAAGCAACGTAAGGAAGCGAGTCAGACCGTGAGTTGGCGTGACCGACGTGATGTGGTAGTTTCAGCGGCGACTTTATAGAAAATCATTGGATTATTGAAGACTGGGACGATATGAAAATATTTCCAATAAATTTTTAAATTAAATATTTTATAGAATTTTCAGTTGATTTGTTGTTGTAATACTTATCAGTTATTTTATTATTACCCGAATAATTTTTCGCATGATTTCCCAGCCATTTTTCAAGTAAAATTGTGTATTTTTATCTCTCGTTGTTATTACGAAAAAATTCGAATACATTAATTTTGTTAATAATTCCCTGAAATTTGTAATTTTAGAAGACATTCAATAGGCCTAGCAGTGAATTAGAGAAACAACGAAAGTTTGTAAAACAAATAATTGTACCGAAAATCAGCACGAAAGAAAAGTGAGCACAAACCATTTTTGCAATTTAATTTTCTACAATGGCTAAACGAATTTCAAATGCACAAACTGCAAGTGTACGCATTAGGGCAGCTTTTCTGCTCCACTGTATTGCTCAGCACATGCTTTTCGATGACTTTCGATAAAGCAATATACTTCGTTGCAACACAAGACTAAGACGTCTAAAGCAATGTACTAAAAATAAAAACAGAAATTGGACGGATAGAATAAAAAAGGAAAATATTGAATGTACAAAAGACTAAGTAAAGAAACGCTGGAGAGGCATCGGGAGGGGCGGAAGGAAAAAAACTGCTTTGAAGGATCAATTTAAAAAAAAAAAAATTTTAAATGTATACTAGTGGTGATGTTTGTACACTGCAGTAACCGTAGCCATAACCGTAGCCGAAGCCAAAGGCAAAGTCACCACCAACAACAATTCGAGCATTCGTGCGGTCACGATTCGAGCACCAACAACAGCAGCAGTCTGCTAGCTGCTCTACAAAACGCAAAGGAGGAAAAGAGAAAAGACTAGAGAGTGTAAGAATGCTTGGCATGGCTGCCAGTGATGGCTGCCGAAGGCAATCGTGGCGAAAAAACACTAACAAAAACAACAAAAGGAAAGGAAACCATTCGATGCATGACAAGAATACTTTCTTTCTGCTGCTGTTTATGCGGAAAGCAACAAAAAATTGTATAATTCAAATGGAGCAGAGCAAATGTGTTGCTACGGAAATAGAGACGGAAAGAGAGAGAGAGAGAGAGAGAGAGAGAGAGAGTGTGTGCGAGCAAGAAGTTTCATACTTTTTACAGAAAATCTACACAAAATCAGGTACAAAAATAATCAACCGACAGACAGACGGTGAAGGTGCGAGAAAAGTATGCCATTACTTAAGACGAAATACGATATAAGAAAAAAAAAAAAAAACAAAGAAAATAAATACAAGAACAACAAAAATTTAGAACTCAAATTGTGCAATACATATTTGTTTCTATTGCTGTTGTTGTTGTTGTTGCTGTTGTTTACTTTCAGTTTACTCTGGTAAACTTAACTTCCTCGTTCTTGTTGTTGCTATTTTATATGTATTGGCTTTCATATCTTTGCTTATGTTAAAATTTGCTTTTTTGTTGTTGTTTTTCGTCTGAGTGTTTTTATGAGTTTGTAGTTGTTGTTCTTGTTTTTATTGAATTCGATTTATGCAGTCGATTTTCTTTCACTTCGTTTGGGTTAGTTTTATTTATTTTTTGTTATATTGTCGTATTGTTGTTGTTGTTGTTGTTGTTGTTGTTGTTGTTGTTGTTGTTGTTGTTGTTGTTGTTGTTGTTGTTCTCATTCTTTTTGTTATGCAACATTCTTGCCTGATAAGAAATGAAGTTTTGTTTTCATCAAAGCTGTTTTTTGTAGCAATGAGTAATTCCTTCCTCTTCCCCGTCCTCTTACTCTTCTTCTTCTTCTTCTTCTGCTTCTTCTTCTTCTTCTTCTAGTCTTTTGGTCTGTTAATTTGCTGCCGTTCTGTCGTCGGTTTGTCGGTTTGTCGGTTTGACTGTTCAATTTTTAGTGTGTCTGTCTGTCTACTGGTTAGTCCGTCTAGGTCGCAATATTGCTTATTTGTTGCGCACTCTGCCATCCTGCAATTTATTAGCTTTCTTTGTACGGCGCGCGGAAGTTGTTGGACTGAAGCGAACTTGTCCGGAAATGAAATGAAAACACAAAACTCACAGACTGTTAATGTTTCTTTTATGTTTCTGTTAATGTTCTGTTATGTTTTCTTTTTTTTAGAAATCCAGACGAAATTTTCTATCCCAGACAGATACGATTGGGCCTTTGGAAAATTAGTTTCTCTCTAAAAAAAAGAGAAAAGAAACTACTTTTGTTTCTTTTAGAAAATATAGTATAAAAAATATAGTAAAAAGATATAGTAATACAGATTTGCTTTCACCACTCAAAAATCCTTTCTCTAATAAAAATATCCTTAACTCAAAATCCTTAAATAAAGAAAATCCCTATAGGTTTGCAAAAAAATTTGAAAAAGAAAATATATATTTGAAATAATATCGATTTGAAATAATAGCTTTTAAACTAACCCAAAGTTTTGCTTCAGAGGCAACGAATCTCTTCACGAGTCTGGCGGCGGCCTCATTTTTCTACTATTTCTTATTCGGAAAATGGCTAATAAACATCGAAACCTAATCGCCGTTGTCGTTGTCGTTGTCGTTGTCGTTATCGATGTCGCTGTCGCTGTCGTTGTCGTTGTCGTAATCGTCGTCGCAGATAATTCCAAATATTATTACGTTTGCGTTCAAGCAGCGCAGATGGAGCAATTAAACAAATAGAAAAAAATTATTTTAATATTTTGAAGAGCTCAATTAAATTAAGTTTTCAATCCGGTTTCTTGGTTTCTGATTAGTTCTCTTATTTGTAAATAATAACAGGTTCTTCGCAGATCTTAACCAACCAACGAACCATCAGAGCCAGCTACCAGCCGCCAGCCGCCGGCCGGTCCGCCTGGTAGCCAACTGCCTGGTGCCAGCGGCGGCAGCCGATCGTCCGGTATCTGCACAAAATGAAATTAAGATTTTTTAATTAGCAATCAACGCAGATACATACTTTAATTATTTCTGCGCGAGCATAATTAAATTAATATAAATACGCATATTTTTGGTTATTCAAATCGCTGCTTGGTCTAAGAGAGGAGGAGGGGGAAGGGGGGTATTTTTCTCCTTTTTTTTCTTCGTCCCCTTTGCGCAGCAACAATAACGAAATAAAAGAATCGAAATGAGGCTTACGAAAGTAAGACAAAACGTATTAAACGATGATAAAAGCAGTGCGTTTAGTAATTTTTTAATCTAATAAATTTATTAATAAAATAACAAGAAAATTCCAAAATTTTATGCATTTATTAATTTATGTAATTACTATAATTTACGAAATTATTATTTAAAAATATCTTCATGTGATTTGGAAATTATTATAAGAGAAATAATTACTTTCTTAAAGAGTTTATGAAAACTTGATAACTACGTATGAGCATTCCAAAGATTATAATAAAATAAGATAAAATAAAATAAAATTAAATAAAATAAAAATATTGTAGGAAACGAAGATTTAAACGTATTCTTTTAAAATATTTCCTAATATTCTTTATATTCTTAAAGTATTCTTTTCATTCGAAATTTTTCTCAAATCTTCATACAAATCTTAATACAGTTACTTTACCATCTTTCAAATTTTGCCAAACTCCAAAAACAGTAAAAGTAAATAATTTTCAGAACCTCTTTTACTCTAAATTTTCTTTCGTTTCTTTCGGTTTTGTCATTATATAAATATCATTATTTACACAAAAAAAACCCACAAAGAAACAAATCAAACAAACAAACTACGATGTAAACACGTTGGATGGTGTTAAATTTATGACGCTATAAATATTACTACGTAAATTAAGACATAAACTGAACACTTGAACTGCGCCTTGAAACGTACGATACATCTTTTTCATTGAAAGAGTAATCAAAATAAAGAATCACCAAAACAAAAAAAAACCAACCACAAACAAGCAATCATTTCGCACTTGAGGCTTGTCAGTAATTATTTTGACAGAAGCTTGACAGAAGAAAACAACAACAACAAAGAATGTGTGTGTGTGTGCGTGTGCGCGTGTAAACGTCAGCAAAAGACTCGTTATCGTCGCGTGAGTCGTAAAAAAATGGTTGCTTTAATTGATGCTGCTGCCTCATGGACAGGTCGGTCGTGCGACGACAACCATTGAAATATTTATTGAGTGAACAGAAAGAACGTAAAGAAATCACGTTATAACATACATTTTAACTAAAAGATATAAATAAATTTATAAAAAAATATAAATATGTAATAGAAAATATAATACAATATAAATATAAATATAAATATTAAATATATTTTTATATAAATATTAAAATATTAAAAAATATATATACATATATAAATATTAAAATTTATGGAAGTTAGTAAAAAATGTATTATCGTTTTCACTGTTTCGCTCTATCACATGATATTGTTTGTTTTTCTTTCCAAAATTTATTTCTATTTATAATTCAGATTAGATTTTTCTACATTAACGCTTTAGAATACTCTTAGCATTTCAATTGCGTTGTTTTCGACAACTGCTTGTCATTACATTTATATATATATACAATATATACATACATTAATTTATATATAATAAGGTAATAAGATATGTTTACCTAATAAGGTAAATACATATATAATGGGTAAATAAAAGAAATCTGCCCATTTCAATTTGCTGTCGAAAAAGGAAAAATCAGGTCAGAAAAAATTGGCTATAAAATTTTTTTTTTTCAAAATGGAACCTTTTAAAAATGCTTAGCGTATTCTCTATTGACATAAACGCAGACGTAAATCTGAGAGAAATTTTAATCTTTGCAGATTTTCTTACTTTGAAATATTTTCTTACATTTGATTACATTTTTGTTTTGTCCAGAAGTCAAAGAATCCAGAATTCAATTGCAGGCACCATCGAATGCAAATGCTTGTAAATGCTTTTATATCCAACAGAATTTACGTAAATGGACTTGCGTTCGATTGTGCCCATTTCTCAGACGGTCTTTGCGGTATTTCCTTTTTGTTTGGCAGTAGAAGGATTTACGACTCATACCAATCATCAGAAACTGAACTAACAGCAACAACAACAACAACGCACAGAATCACAAAAATCTGGTCTAAGAATAACAGACAACTACACAAGAACAAGAAAAACTACAATATAAACGATAAAACCAGAACAATAATCATAACCAATGAAGTAATAAAAATATACAACGAAGAGACAACAACAAAAAAAAAATTCAAAATAGAAGCAAGTACATTTATGAACAACAAACGACAACTACAAAAACAACAAATAAAACAACAACAACAAATATATAAATAATAATATTGTAATAATAGAAAATGGCAAAGATTCCAGCGCAAAAAGACATCATTCGTTTATTCGTTGCATACGAAATTTTATTGGATTTTCTAATGGACAACTGCAATAAAAGTATGTAGTAGTTGCCATTTTTTGATCTCGAGGGAACAGTTTTGAAATGTTTTCTAAAAATAATTAATTTATGCACTTGAACAACATTCTCAATTAAACTGAAACGTAAGGTTTCTGCAATAACTTTTTGCAAATGCAATTATATAAATATTTAACTCTTACTATGCACAGTTTTAGTAATAGTTTAGGAAATTTATATACTATATTCAATAATTCTTTAAGTTGATTGTTACTCATTTTATAATTGTATTTTATAATTTCGTTATTTTAATTCCTTTTTTTTAGTATTAATTTCATTTTTAATGTAATTTTTATAATGTATAAATTTTAGCACATTTTATTTCAGCAATTTTCAATTTTTTTGTTTGTTTTTTTTTAAATTATATTTGCTTCTTGTCTCTTTTCTTTTGCGCTCTTTTTCATGTTCAATTGTCGTAAAAAGATGGTAACCCTGTAACAAATGGTTATCTCCGTTTAAAGAGAGTGCACTGTGCGTTATTTTATTGTTTTTTTAAACAACAACAACAACAACAACAGCGACCACAACAACAACACTTTTAATGCATTTATTTATTTGAATTTCATGTATTTTGTGCACGCAAACGTTTAAGAAGGTGAACACAACAACAATTTGGTGTGTTTTTGGCGTTGTTGTTGTTGTTGTAAGCTGTTCTTTTAACATTACATTTAATTTATCTGGAAGAACAGCCACAATCGCTGAGCTGAGTTGTTACTACATATTTTATTTGTGCTTGTTCTTGTTGTTGCCGTTGTTTTTGTTTTTATATTGTATGTACATACAATACATACTTAAGTCTGAAGACATGATTTACGTTGGCTGTAGTTGTTTTTGTTGTGGGTTGTGTCATTGCTTTTGATTGTTGTTGCATTTACAATTATGTACGATATAAAACCTAAAAACTTCTTTGAGAAGAACGAATTCTTATTCTTCTTCTTCTTCTTGAAATTCTTTTTGTATATTTAACTTTCTTGCTATTGTTGTCACCGCTGTTTGCTGTTTGTTTTTTATTTATTTTCGTTGTTTTTGTTGCTCTAAGCCGCAACAACAAAGTTTCGTTTATTTATCAGAACCAGAAAAAGGTCAAGAAGTTCAGTTGAGTCTTGGGCGGGCCATGACCCATGGGCGAGGTTGTTTGGTGCGGATCGAGGCCGCTGCTGGAGTCACTGCAACACCGGCGAGCATGCTACAAAAACATTTACGAACTGATTGGAATTTTGATAAGTTTTAAGCTTGTTCTTTGAATGCTGTCGCTTACGCTGTCGCTGCTGCTGCTGCTGCTGTCGATATCGTCGCCAACGTTTCTCTTTGGTCGCATTGTTTTCGTGTTTGTTGTACTTGGTGTTGTTGTTGTTTTTGTTATTATTGTTCTGCTACCTCTATCCATCACGTTTTGCTTTTATTTCATTTTATTCTATTCTACTGTTTTTCTTTATTTTTTCAGATTTTTTCTTAAATTACAAAGAAACACTCTGCTAAATGCATTCGTTCGTTCGTTCGTTCGTTCGTTCGTTTTGCTTCATTTCTTGCCGGCGTGTGTGTGTGAAAGAAGTCAGAAGAAGAGCTTTCAGCTAAATTGAAAATATTTTCTGTTATCTTTTTTTATTATTTTAATTAATTTAATTGAATTCTATTGAAGCTTTCTACCATGAATAAAAAGGAGTAGCTACGAATAAAGAGTAGCAGACGACGAGAATGAAACGAGAATGAAGCGAGAATGAAACGATTTGCCACTATTTGGCAAATTTTTTAAATTTTTTCCTATTAATTTTATAAAATTTTTAATTCTCTTAAAATTCTTATTTCTTAAGAAAATCTAAAATTCAAGTTTTTTATTGTTTTTAAGATTTTTCGTTGTTTTGTTGTTTTTAAGATTTTTAATTTTTAGAGTTTTATTTTTTTATTTTCCTTAAATTTTTTAGTTGTTTTCTTTAATTATTTTCTTTAATGTTTAAAAATTATTCCTTTTAATTTGAAATTTAATCCTTGTAATTTAAGTTTAAGGTTAAGGTTAAGGTTAACGTTAATAAAAATTCAATGTTAATCTTCGTAAAGTTTATAAAGAGATGAAAGATTTCGTAAAGGCCTCGTTTTTTAAACGTTCATCCTGAGCAGATTTTTAGACGGTGCATAACAACTAATTTTTACAACAAAACAGAAAGTGTTGTTTCTGTGAAACGCCCCTTTTTTATGTAGTTCTCGTTGTTGTTGTTGTTGTTTTTGTTGTTGTGACGACTTCGAGCAGATTTTTTTTTTCTCAGATTCGCAGCATGGATGAGCTAACCCGGCGGATGAGAAGCAGAAGCAGCACCAGCAGCCCAAGAAATTTTAATAATCTCTGCCGCTCAGCAGTTTCTGGCGGTAACTGATTATGATCATGATTGTTTTCCGTGTTTTTTTTTTTGTTCAAAAGTACGACGCGCAGAAACCCACGCGATTTCGTGGCTTAAAGAAAAAGAGAATCTGGCTGTAGGCCAAAAATTCTTGAGGTAGGCGTAACTGGCGAACATTAGCCGCAGCAACAGCAGTATCAGCCTCAGGGAGCAACAAGAGAAGCGCATGAATACCGTAAGACACGTAACAATTCGTAGACATAAACAACAATAACAACAACAACAACAACAACAGCAATAATAACAACAAAACAACAATAATAATAATTTTTTTGTTGATATTAACTATTCTCTGTAACCTGATAGTGTCAATTCATAAAAACTGTAGATGATTTCAAAGCATTTTTTCTGTAAATGATTTCAAAGCATATTAGAAATGGCGACCGCCTGTACCTGCGCCGCCCTCCGCTTGAATTTCCGCGATTCTCCGCGACTATTCACCGTCCGACGGTGCCTCCTCAACCCGTCTCTTTAAATAAACGCAAGCAAGCAAGCAAGCTTTTGGCAGCAGGATGCAATCGATGCAAGAAGAAACAAAAACAAAAATCACGGCGAAGACAATGGAAGACGAAGGGGGCAAATGAAGGAGGTACTTATCGTACTTTTTGGTAATTCGATGTTTCATAAATTTACGAATTTATTGATTTCATTTCAGCAGAATTTACGTATGTAGGATTTTATTCGAGCGAACGTAAAGGAATAATTAATAAAATGTACCTGTGTTGTCGTGGCGTGTGTCTGTTCGAACGACAGACGGATGTGCGGGCGTGACTTGACGCGGCTTCTGTGAAGCTGACTCTACTGAACACTTCGATTGTAAGTCATGCCGGAGAATGAAACTTGAACTGAATAAAGTCGCGGTCGTGAAGGCATTGCTGCATCAAAACGACAATGGAGCAAATGGATGAAAGTGGTGGCGATGGAGGCGACGGCCCGAAGCCTACAACAACAACGACGAGATGTTTGCGACCGAAGACGATTGGCCGTGAAGTGCGTGCAGTGCAGTAACCTTGAGACTTGAGGCGTGACAAATCAATTTTGTGTCAACGAAAAGAAAACAAAAATAACAACAACAGCTGCAGCAGCAACAACAACAACAACAACAACAACAACACTAATAACAATACAGAGGCTACCACAATCGGCACCAAAAACCCCCAACATTCGCTATAAAAACAACAACAACAACAACAACAATAGCGACGCCGGCAGTGGCGTGTCATTAACAGCGACAACAACCAGAGATAATTAAATAAATCACGCTGCATTTAATGCCACCGTGTGTTAATATTGTCGCTGTTGTTGTTGTTGTTGTTGTTGTGCTACTTAATTTGCATTGGAACAAAAATTAAATAAAACCTGTTAAATTAACCCAAAGTTTTCTGCTTCGAAAAATCTCATGCAAGCTTATTTTCTTTACCTTGATTTATTTCCAGCGACAAACTTGAAGAATTCGGAAGATTCTAAAGATGCCGGATACTCTTTTGGCCGGACAAAAAGTCTTTTGGCAGTCTTCGGCGCCGAACCAAAGAAGCGCCAATTTATTTTTTCTTAATAATTTCTGAAAAAAAAGTGTTTATTTCCGAAAAGAAATAAAATAAAACCGGAAAAAGGGTGAGGCAAAAGCAAGATTGTTCAACATTAAACCGCCAACGAGACAACCCGGTTGGCATTTTTTCTTCTGTTTGGTCAAAACAATCCGTCAACATTTTTTGCAATAAAACTACTAAAAAATTAAATTAATTATTTTATGATCACAGTTTATGACGTATCGCCATAAAATTTCACGATGTCCCGCTCGAAGCGCTACGGTACAGGCGTTGTGGCCGTCGCTAACATCATCAACAGCGCCGACAACGTCTAATTTTGTTAGTAGCGTTTAGTTCTTCTTTTAATGTGTTGTCATAATAACAATAAAGCAATTAAAAACACATCAAATATGCGCACACACAAATCATCTAACAAATACTCAGAGGTCGGGCGGACAGACAGGTGGACGGACGGACAAACGGAGGGATAGACGGACGGACAGACATTATCAATAAAGTCTTCTGACTGTTAACTGAGTAACAAACAAGCTTTCGCTTGTAGAACTTTCTATGTTTTCAGTATAACAAACTACATTCATTATCATCTTTATCATTATCATTATCATTATCTTCCCTCCCGGCATGCCACTTTTCGGCACTTGCAACATTGCATTGAGTCTCCTGTAGAGTCCTGTAGAGTCAATCATAAATATCTCGTTAACTAATTAATCGACTGCTTGAACCGCAGCAAAACTTTTGAAGTTCTACAAGCAATAGCATATCATAGTTGACAATAGATCAATGTAATAATTATGATGATGATGATGATGATGATGAGGCCACTTAAGAATTTGATAGTTGTTTACAAGTCAAACAATTATTTATTATGTTATCGTATACAATTAAGAATTAACTATTTAATTTGTTCGGTGTTGAATTATTCAGAAGTATCTTTAGCTTGTTGAATGAGAATAGCCAGAATGTTATTTTGAGAATATTTGTCTCCATGTTTGACTCTTGTCTCTTTCTTTTACGATTTTTATAAAAGTCCTAAAGACTGAAGGCTGAGTGCTCAGTTCTTCTTTGTGAAGGTGCCTTAAAAATATCAGACAAATGAAATAAATAAAATTATTATCTCTTTTCTTTTCTTTTCTTCTTTTCATTCATCCCCAAACAATTTCTTTTTTTCTTTATTTCTTTCTTTTCGAAATCTATTCGAAAAACTTCGAAAAGTAAACAAATCCATTTAGAGACTAATTGGCTTGAAAATGGAACCAACATTTTTTTCTATTCTGATAAGATTCTAGTTATATTTTTCCTCTTCTTCTAGCATCGCCTTCATTTTCACCATCGTTTTCTTTTAACGATGTTAAAAAAAGTGTGAGTCAAAAATTATTGGAAACTCGTTTTCATAGTCCGTGACCTATAGATTAAATTGACTCCGTAGAAAATGAAAGAATTATCAGTTTTTAAAAAAAATTATCAGTTTTAAGAGATTTTTAAATAATGTCTTAAAAATAATACACGAAAACTGCAATTAATCGTATTGCAGTGAATCCGACTATTCTCGATTATAATAGATTTTCTGGTTTTAAAGCGTGTAAATTTTTCAAATTCAGCAAATTTTTCAAAATTGAGTAAAAATTTAAAAATAAAAATTAAATTAATATTTCTACTACGACAAAAACTACATTCACACACACACACATACACTCAAGTGTCATAAATGACGATAATAAGCTTATGTTGTGCCACGATTTTGTATTTCTTTTGATAATTTTGTGAATATATTTCGAAGAACGAAGGAGCTGGCTTGTTTTTGGTTCGAACAACATTTTGCGCATAAAAACAGAACAAAATCAAAACAAAAACAACAACAACAAAATCACTGCGATCTTTTAGGTATATAATCGCACAAACTGGTATCTTCTTGTTCAGTTCATGCATATATTATATACGATAGTATAAATAAAATAATACGCCAAAAAAATGTAGGTCACGTTGGTGATGCTTGAAGAGCTTTTTGGGTTTTTTATTTTATTTTATTATTTTTTTTTATTGGTTTTTATTATTTTTAGTTTTTGTATTTTTGTGAAAAAGTTTGCTCTTATATTGTTCTCCGTTTTCTCTTCTTTCTCTATTAAAAAAAAAGTTAGCTCAGAAGAGGAATTATTTAAAATTCTAAAAATGCTTTTAGGTCTTCTCTGCATATTTTATATTTTTCACTTTCAGCAGAGCAAGAAGAAGCCCAAGACATTCAATAATTTTATTTAATTTTGTAGCATGATTTAAACAAATGTATAAAGTATTTGGAGTGTAAAATGAAGTTATCATAACCACATCATCCTCATCATCATCATCGTGAAAATAAGCTTTTTTTTTTTAAATGAAATAAAATCATTTCGGAGGGCGTTTAAAATCCATCAGTATTGATAAATAAATGTTGCCATTTTTTACTTATCGCTCTGTGGTGTTGTTGTTGTTATTGGTATTTGCCTTAATCGTATAACAGCAATTGAACCATTACGCAGAAGTCATTGCCTTTGTGTATTAATTTCATTGAAATGAGAAATACTTACGAAAATCATAAAAATCGTTAATACTCACGAAAGTATTAAATGATATAGTAATTTCTTATTATTATTAAGTCATTGATATTCATAGATTAATTTTTTTTTTTATGTACCAATTTCGAATATAAACCTATTCATTCGAACCGACTCTTTGACAGTTTTTGCAAAAATTCCAATCAGAATGTTTGATTGGAAAATTTAAACATTTTATTTCTTTTCTACTCTTATGAGATTCTTGACTTTTGGTTTTTTAACGTATTTATCAATATTTTATAAAACAATTGAGAAATTTTAAGATATTTTCAGTAAATAAATTAAATAAACATGAAAAAAGTAGAAATATACGAGTATAATTAAAATATAATACAAAAAGTTTAAAATAGAAAAATTTGCTGCGAAATAGTGAAATTTTTCTTCTTAGTTTTTCGTCCAAACTCCTTCGGAGGATCTTATGTTAAAAAAGTTGATTGATGTTGTTGTCGTTCTTTGTATTTATCTTTATTCACAACAACTATGTTGCAACCTACGCTGCAAAGCGATATTCATGCAATGTTAGACGACACTTTATTCATAGAAGTCAACATTTTGCTATTCGACGAGAGTGTTTGTTAAGTGTTAAAGGGTGTTAAAGGGGTAGCAAAAATTCCCAACTGGCGAATGCAAAGGAATCTAATAAGTTTCGTCCCTTTCATCATCTCCACCGGCAACGAGCTCATCTCTGGTGCTACTGCTTCCACAGTAAGGAAAAGGTTGTGACTTCTCGAGTCACAGCTGGTCGGTCGGTCGGTTGAGCAGCTTCAAGACCATCCATTGTTAGAAAACCATTTAAGAGCTGAGTGTTCTTGCTGTTGTATTGACATAGGGATTGCGGGGGCGAGGAGGAGGAAGGTATTCATTACAAATGCTGTTGGAATTTGTTTGAAATTCCGCGTTGCCGGCCGAGAGTCGAAGTAGGACTAAGAGAGAGAGAGAGAGAGAAAAGATAGAGATTGCAACTCTCTGAATGGTTGACAACAAACGAATTTTGTTGAAATTTCTCTTACTTTTTTAAAATGCTTTGCTTTTGTCCGGCATGTGAGAAGAGTCTTAACTTAGTTAGCAAAAATGAGACGGTCTTAAGCCATAACCGCCTATGTTTGGTGTATAGAATATCAAAAGTTAAATGCTTTTGACTTGCGAGAAAGAATTTTGGCACTGGTTTTTTTTTTGCCACTTGAGCAACATTAAATTTTATTGACCAAGAAAATCAAGAAAAAATGGCACTGCATTAAACTTCAATTTCTTTTTTAAAAAATTAAAAGAGCAGAGGAATATTTTTAAAGCTCTCATGAAGACGAAGAAACACAGAGCGGAAAAACATTGTTTGCTTCTCTGCGTAGACCTGGCGAGAGTGTTTAACAAAAGTGTGAGGAAACCATTAAAAGAGAGAGATTCTGAGGTAAACAAAATCATTTACTAAACAAAAACGTTTTTTCCTTCACTCTTTGATTTAAACTTTACTAAAAACAGGTGCAAGGGAAGAGAATATATTTTAAAGAGATTTTACACCAACACATACGCATTGATATATTCTAAGAGCGCCACTAAGCACGCACACAATCACAAACATGAGAAGAACTGAGCAAGTAAGTTGAGTTAGTAGTAGTGAGAGTGAGCGAGCGCATTGAGGGTGTGTTGGTTAATTGAGAGAGTGAACAAAGTGAGATATCGAGAGAGTCCATTTTAGGAGAGTAGTTTTAGTTTCACAAACAAACGACATCATATTCGAGAATTATAAAAAAAAATGTTTTAATAAAAATATTATTTTAATAAAAATTATAATATTAAAAATATATCACCGCATATTAAATATATTTTAATTTTTATTATCTTAAAAAATTTCAACGAATTGCGATTTAGTTCGTACAATATAAAACTTTTGATAGTAATATTAATGATAGTTCACATTTTTTAGTTAAGAGTAAGGCAAATTGTTTCATTTTAGAATTATTCAAAATTCATAATTCATAATTTGGATATGTTGGAATTTGAATGTTTCTTGCTTTCTGTTCTATTTTAATAATTTTTTTTAAATTTTAATAAATTCCTAGAAATTATTTTATTAAAATTATAAATTAGATTTCTTTTTCTTTAAACAAATTTTTAAGGCTTTGTGAGAAGCTCGAGAACTTTAAAGAGAACTTCACGACAGGTTAAACAAAAAATTGTATAAAATCTATGAAAGCTGTGAGAAGAACACATCGCATCATTTACGTTTTTATATAAATATACAAACATAAGAAAAAATCTATACAATAACGAAGAAATTTTAATTGTTGAACCCTAAAAAAATTGATTTAATTTTAGTTCAAATTTCAAATCAGCAAATATGTATGTTTGTTTTGAAAAAAATCAAATCTAAAAATTGTTCAATTCTTTTAAGCACAATTAAGTTTTTACTTTTACTTAACAATGTTTACAAAGTCCTTCATGATAAATAAGAGCTTTTTTTAAACTTAAATTTTTTAAATTTTTTTTTTTTAATATAATAGTATACGACTAAACGAGCGAGAATCATATTAGAGGAGCATCTTCTTAGAGGTTATGTGTCGTCCTCTAGCGGCCATGAGCCGAAGCTAAAAACAAAACTCGATTGAACGAACGAACACATTAACGACTTTCAGAGACAACTAAATTAAAACGAAACTGAAAATGGAATTTTAAGTAAAAAGAATTCTAATAAAACCTATCAAAAATATATGTAAATTAAAATTAAAATAATGTTATTGAATTTCTTAATAAATACCATTTTTGAAAGCACCAAAAAACGAGAGAGTTTTTGTGTTGGCCACAACTTTTTATACCACTTTATCGTATACACGCAGACCGTTGTCGGTTTGTGTCTCCACTACTTTTCGGCCTTTTGTTCGGCTAGTTTTTAGTTATGACCTGTTATAGGGTTAGCCAAAAATATATGCACCACCATGATACAGTTTTCTTGCTGCTTTCTCATACGCAAAAATTACAACAAAAAAACAATAATGGCGTCACCGGATATATGAGTAAGCGATGATCTCTTTCGCACCCATTCTAGACTGCCCTGACGGCATTAGTTCATTTACTCACTGGCTCTGGCAGGAATTAGAGCATCACCATTAGTTTCAGTTGTTGTCTCATTTACTCCCATTAGCTTTACCTTGAGAGCTGGTTGGCATTTTACTTACCTGGTGCCTGCTTCGTACGTGAGTGGTAGCCGGTTTCTTACGGCATTAGACCTAAGTTCTACATTTCACCGCATTCTGCTCGAAGCAACAGTCATAACGATGCTTTGTGTTGCGCTGGGCTGCGTTGCGCCGCGGTGCATCTGCTTTATGGGTTGACAATTGAGAGGATTACAATCTCTGGACTCCTTTATTCCTTTGCATTTTGCTGAGAAAAACCTCGAAAAGTTGAGCGACTTCAGTACGCGCGCACTTACGTAAGTAGTTTGGCCCTACTCGCTCACACGCACACGGCCGAAGTGGAAGTTACGCGTGTATGCACACAAGCCAGATGATGTGAACACAGAAAGAGAGCAATTGTTTTACAATTTTTGTTCACTTTCTTCGAATTTACCCTTAAAAACTCGCCGAAAACGACCGGAAAAATTTTGGACCCGGTAGCCGCACAAGTTTGCCAGATACCGTCGCTGTGTCGAAAAGAAATTCTTAATGCCAGAAATTTGCTTTGCCTTGAATTGTGGCTGCTGGCTCACGCGCTGAGTTCGTGTGTGCGTGCATTTGTATGCTGACGGCATATGTCATCAAGAAAAAGAAGAAGAAGAATAAGAAATGAGAGATAAACAAAAACAACAATACGTGCCGCACTACCACCAAAAAAAATGTATAAGAGTAGAGGCATGGCTGCCTCTTGGGCTGCCATCTTCTTCTTAATGTCAACAATGTTGTTGTCATTGTTGTTGCTGTATTCCAGCGAGACACTTTAAAGAGAGTCCACACAACGAAATATATTTTGAAAAAATTTATCAGGTGGAGAGAATAAGTTAAAATTTTTGGGGCTGCTGTAGCCGACGGCTGTTTATTTTATTTTGAAATAAAATTTTGTTGTTGTTTTTGTACAAAATAAATTAATAAATTAATGGAATATTTATTCAGAGATTATTGAATTTACCTTTATAAAATTTATCAATGACTTAACTAAAGTTTTTGTTTTATTTAATAATTATTTTCTGATAAAAAATTTTAAGTTATCTACCCCTTTTTGACGCTAATAAATTTTAAATAAAATGGCATAAATATAATTTAATCACCATTTTATAGTTAATTAACGATTAATTTATTAAAAATACTTCGAATATCATTCAACCACAAATTTTTATAAAGAAAGAATCCGTTATAACTTTTTTATAAAGAGGAGAAAAAAAGAGAATAAAAGCATGAATTTAAGAAATTTTTGGGAATACATAATATAAAGACCGATTTAAAACTTTTTTTCTTTTATTTGAAATTTTAAACCATTTATTCTCAAGAATTACGAACGTTTCTCTGTTGCTGTGACAGAAATTTTTCTTATAAACAGATTTCTCTGTGAACACATTTGGTGAAATTTATAATCAATATAGTATAACAACTTATAATAGAATAGTATTATTCCATCATTTACTATGTATTGTAAAACATTTTTTCATTTAATGGATTTTTCTCATTCTCGAAAAAAAACCAAAAACATTTTCGATATGAATTCGATATGAACGATATGATTTTCTGCTCACAAACAAAATTGGCCGATGGCTCTTTATTTATGAGAAAAATGAGGTCAGAGCTCATAAAAACACAGAATGATCAATGAAGAAGATGGTTTGAAGAAAGAAAGAAAGAAAGAAAAGCAATTAAGTAGCTCTAAATAAAATTCTATAAATTACAGAATTCAGAAAGAATAAACCTTTCGATTATTTGTGTAATCAAGATTAAAAAAGTTTTGTTGAAAGATTAAAAAAGTCTCGGCGACGATCATTTGAATACAAAAAAAAAATTATTATTGAACAATTTTTATTGTTAAAATTTTTATTTAAAATTATTATTCATTATTTTGTTATTAATTATAGGAAACAAAATGTAATCTGTTTAACCTTTTTTCTGAAAAATTCATCTCATTGTTACTGCCAATAAATACATTTTTTGTTGGTATGACAAAACTGTCAGAACTGCCCACACGGTTAACGATTGCCTTAAGGGACCGCGCAGACAGAGTTCATTGAAGACTGTATTAAAGATTTAAGATATTTCAATAAGAGCTGACATCAAGAAAATAAAGCTCATTCAAAATGCTTTCAGATTCAAATCATAAAAACTAAATTGAGTTGACGCTCGTTTATTTCAGATTCCAGGACGATTGCTTTCTTTCATGGGATTGTGCCTACTTAGTATATTTATAGCAATTGCTGTGTTTTTTTTTTTTTTTTTGGTTTTATTGTCTAAGTTCTTGTTTCTGTTGTTGTTGTTTTTTTTTCTTTTTTTGGTTTTAGTTTTTTTTATACAGATTTGTCTCTTTAGAGAAAGCTTTTCTTTTTTATGCCTTTTTTTTGTTAGCAGACCGTTAATCGCCCGCAATAGGTTACAGTTAGACATCATTATTTTCTCTTAAAGCTTGCTTGAGATTGAATTCAGATACGTCTCGTTGTGTGACATTGAAACGTTCATTGAGGTCAAAATGCTTTGCGACTTTCAGCGCTTTTCTGTTACTTTCGCTTTATCAAAAACAGAAGTGAAAACTATTTTCGATTTTAAGATTTGGACTTCTTTGGCATTCATTTCTCTGGACGAGACAAAAATTGCAAAATGCTCGCCTGATTTTTCTTTCTTAATAAAATCCTGAAAATATGAAATTGCGTTACTAAAAACAAGATTTTCTAGCACTGAAAAATCTTTTATATTCCATTCAATGCAGGTCATGACCTTCAGCGGCCACATTTAAGACACTTTCTAAAAGACCCAAAAATTTTTTGAAATGATCCAATAGATTTTAAAATCAGCTCATTTTAGAAAAATACAAACGATTATCAGCTCAAAGAAGTTCCTTAACAAACACTTACGTCTTCTAAGAAAATCCTATGTCTCTTTTTACCGTTTTTGTTTTGAAATAAAATTTACTCTTCAATGACCTTCAAAAAGTCACCACCGACATACATATATTATAACCGACATATATTCATCTTTATCTTTAGGCAAAACAGAGCAAACCAAATTCGTTCAATTCTGAAAAGGTTAAAAAACTAGAGCGCAACATAATCCTTTCGCCGTTCGACAACAAACGAAAAAAACAAAGGTCCTGAAATCAAATAAAACAAAAACAAAAACAAAAACAAAATGTTAATGACTACAGCAAATGTATTTTAGTGCTGGCGAGTTTGAGAGTCTGCGGCGACTTCGGCTCGAGGTCATGGCGTTGTTGTCCCGCTGCGGATTCAGTTCGTCCGTAGTCATTATCATTATCGAGTCATTTTTTCACCTTGAAAATGTTTACAAAAATCGTTGATTTTTTTCTCGTCTCTTTTGAGTTGGTTTTCTTTTATTCATTAGGTACTAATAACCGTTAGGTTACCGGGAATCGTTAATGTTAACGGTTTAATGGGAAAAGAAAAAAAAGGGGATAAAGAAATTTACACAAAGAAAATCATGTTATAAATTCACAGAACAAAATTTTAAAAAATATGAAAATTGTAACGGATAAATAGACTATCTTCATCATCATCGATTTCGGTTCCATTTGTCAGCACTTTTGAACTCTTCAATTTCTTCAATTCTTCAATTCTTCTTTCAAATTCTTGCATGGCTTGTTATTCTCGAATAAATTCCTGCTTTCTGTAATTCTTCACAAATCATAAGAGAAACAATTTTCGTATGAAGACAGATTAAGAGATTTTCTTTATAATATTGTATATTCTCTATAAATATACTTCATAAATAATGATTTTTTTTAAATTACTCTTCATTCCATTCAAGTATTCCATTCTCTTATAAATTACCGAGAACACATAAGATCTCAATGAAATTCATGGATCTACGGCATGATGTTCTTCAAAACATTCTGCCGCTACAGTGTACCTATTTATTCTCTTTAACCTAAGTGCATTACCGGTAATGGCTTCTCGATGCAATTTTTAAAGATTTTGGAGATTAATAATTTTAGTAGAAAAAAATGAAGACTAAGACTAAGACTATGAAAATGAAAACTATACTACGAGTAAAATAATCTTTATACTCGTACAGAAGAGATTCTTCAGTAACTTCCTGCTACATATTCCATTACTTCATGCATTACCAAATCTTCATAAGGTTCTCTCTTTTTCAAATATTCCAGCATTCTATAAATTACCGTGAATAACTTAACGATATATGTTCGTGTACTTCTTACAAATTCGAAGAAGGATTAACTTGATTAAATAATCAAAAAACTATAATTTCTTAAGCTCTACTGCTTTAATAACGTACATATCTTTCCGTACCTTCCCGCAAAACATGACTTACATCCGTAAGTCAAAGACCGGAAACAGATCATAACTCAATATGACTCTTACAAAGAAATCTCTTACTCGTTTAAGACTGTTGCAAAGCGGACATTTCCATGGTGCATTTAAGCAGCGACAGAAATCTTTATAATCCCGAAATAGAGTGAAACGTAACTGCTCAGGTTTTGGTCATTTTTGGCTCTTCACAACATTTACTTACGAGCTAACAACAAAGTCTGTGAACGAAAATGTAACTGTTTTTAGTGTGCTCTGTTATTCTCAGTGCAGATAAACTCTTCTTCACGTCGCTCAAGACGACAAAACGGCCGCCCGCCCGCCCGCCCTCCGCGACACGCCGACCATGGCTCCGAAAAACCAGCTCCGTTGCCGGAGCATTCTTATTGCTCGTTGGGTCTTTATGCCAACGGCGGAGCCACGACGGCGACGAAGGTGGAAAGTACTGTATTTAAGCATTTGCGTTTGTGTTAGTGTTACTGCTAGTACAGGTATACGTATGTGTGGGGGTAAGTGTGTGTGTGTGTGTGAGCAGCAACAGCAGCAGACTCATCGCAAAATTTCTACTACACTTTCATGCGCTTTAGCGTCCGCCAGGTTTTCCATTTTATATTTTTTTCTGTTTTTATTATTGAGCGCGGGGAGGGGGCGTGTACGTTCTGTAAACGATTTTGAAAATAGTTTTTGCTTCATGCTTTTCTTCTTCGCTTTGTTTCCTGCTTTTAGTTTGTGCAGGTTTTTATGATTGCACGAGAAGGCAGCTACACTGAGAGAGAATCATTTGACAATAGTTGTCAAGCAGTAAACAAAATAATCGCCTGTCTGTCTGACTGTATCAAAGGTATTGAGTCGAAAGCTTCAAACAAGGCCCTTAACGACCGTGGCGAAAAGGATTTGGCTAGAATCTGCTCGGAGTGTATGTAAAGGTATTGTTTTTTCTTTCCAGTGTAACCAGTTTTCATTGCTTCGATGAGAGACTGCTTGTGTGGCACTTAAGTTTCAAATTGAGTTTGGCTAAAAGCCGTCCGCCACTCCCCCTCCCCCGACTCCCACCCCACCCTCCGCTTGTCCTCTTTGGTCGGAACTAAAAAACTATGCTGCTGCAAAAAGTAGCAAAAATTACTTGACAGAAATTCCTCGGCTTCGTGCATGTTGCCAGCTTGTCATCATCATCATCATCATCGTCGTGGTCTTCTTCACCGTCACGCGTCCTGAATTGTGTTGCCGCCTTTTGCTTGTACCTGCCGAGCGAGGATGATGCATTCCAGGTTTTTTTGTTTTTGAAAATGACTTGAGTTTTTAGTTTCGTTTTATTTTGACTGCACTTAAAAACCACCCCTGGCGCCTGGTGCTCGCAGCCCTTTGCCTCACCCTCCGCCCAGACGAAACTGCAACATTTCCTGTGAATAAAAACGACAGACGCCTTGCTCTAGAATTTTGTAAAGTTTGAGCATAAAAAAGTTTTTTTTAAACAGATTGCGAGTTTTAAAATGCAAATAGAGAAAGAGAGAGAGATAGAGAGAGAAGGCGTGAGTCGCCTTCATTGCACAGTCGCTTTCGGCCGGAATGGCTGCTGCGGGGGGGGGGGGGCGGGGCACGGTCGGTGGGTGGTTTTTCTTTGTTGGCTTCAGTTGTTTGGGTCTAGTGTAGCTTCGACTTTTAGTACCTTGTCATTCGTCTACTTATTTTTTATGCTTGCGAATTTATAAAGCTGGGTAGTTTTATTTTTTGCCAGCAGTCTCGTTTCTGTGCCCTAAAATCGGATTGGCCGAATGGTCTTTCCATTCGAAACTCAAGTAACTTTTCGCAAAACGAAAATAGCGCGAAAATACTGCAAAAAAATGAAGAAATTCGAAGATTTTTTTAAGATCCTACATTTGTTCCCGCTGTGCCTTCCTTTCCGGCTTACTGACGTATGTACATTCCACCCTCTGTCATTCCTGCATGCACTTTGTGCGATAGCTTTCAGCGTTGCTTATTTTGCGAAGTTTTAGACCGAAACTGATTGAATTTTCAGTAATGAAAATTGGTAATTTGAAAAAGGGCGACGAAGAAGGACGGAAAATGCTTCTCATTTTGTATATTTCGTCATAAAAGTTCTGCATTGAAGTACTGCGTTCTGCATTCGATTCTCTTTGCTCGTTCAGCCCGGTTGTGATGCATTCGCAGGCGAAATTCATCGCAGTCGAGTGAGTATCGAAAACAAGGAGTATTGTATAAGCGCTTCTTCCAGTAACCTTCCTCGCTTTGCATCATCCGTACTTTGAAGGAAAACCTCTTTTACTACATTTCTCTACGTTACGGCGCGTTAACCTCGATTTCCAAAATCTTTTAACCGTTGCTTGTTATCGTATTAAAACGCCCACAGACTTTGTTGCGCTCGGGATTAACACCGATATTAAAGTCATTGCTGATATTTATTAATTGTAACATGATATCATTTGCCAATATCACAACGTAATTGTAGTTATTAACATAAATTCATATCATAAAGTTGCAAAAATATGCCATTTTTCACCGACACCGATTTTTATTGACTTGTACAATTTACAATAAAATAATAATATATTCATATAAATTTTCAAAAATATGGCGAAAAGTAAATTATAAATAACTGAATTGTGAAATAAACGCTGTTGGCGAAAGTACGATGTTTACGAATAACACAAAAAAGGTTGACAAATTGAATATAGTATTACGAATACCGTTATTCTACATTACGTTATTCTACATTCTACATTATCCGGAGATATTGCGCTATTTTAAAGACCTCTTCTATACAGTAACAATATTGTATCTCATGACAGAGTATGATATTGTAGCATGAAAGCAATATTGCACAAAAGAAAAGCTTGCACCAGAACATTCATGTATGATTCTTTGTATGGTTTTATGTGTTTCTTTTTTACCTTCATTGCATTGCGTTCCAGCATTTTTATGGTTTTATGATTGTATCGTTTTTTTTGTAAAATTGTATGCTTTTATGATTGCTGATTGTACAATTTTATGATTGTCTGTTTGTGATGATATGCATGCATAATTGTATGGATTTATGATTGGAGAATTGGAGTATTCTTATTGATTTCAAGATTCGTTGACTGTATTCTTTTAAGATCGTATAATTGTAAGATAAAATTATGTATGATTGCACCAGCCTTATATGATGATATGATATGATTGTACATTTGTATTATAGCATGACTGTATTATATCATTGTCGGTATTTTACTTACAAACGATTCTTCCAGAGTGAAATTTTTTTGTCAAAAAATACGTAATCAATATTTGACATATTGAAATTACTTCAATTTTATTGTCTTTAGGAATAATAAAAAAAACTTTTACGATGTGTATTTTTCAGGGGCGTATTATAAATATCTTTACACAAGTGCTGCAAGGGGTGAAGTAGGGCAGAAATGAGCCGCTTGGAAATGGGCAATAATGTACATCGTTCAAACTCGGAGCGAATAACAACCAATGGCTCTTAACAATTGTCGTTAAAATCCATTGGCAATTAATTTTTGACCATTATTAATAATGATTATAAATAATCGGTAATAATAAAGACTTTCTCTTGCTCTTGCGCGTAGTTATCGTATATCCTTTCTTCGACTTCTTCTTCTTCTTCTTCTTCTTGTCTTAAAGTAAACAAGCTCGATGTTATGACGAGCTGTTATTCAAGACAAACAATTTCAATGGACAAATATTTATTAAGTACGCCAACGAATGAATGAACGTGCGCTCTTTGAATCCATTTTCCATCCTCCGCCCACCAGCATCAACAAGCTATGCCCAATGTGACACGCGGCCAGCCCTATCAGCATCCCCCCCCCTCTCCAGCCCCCCCCCTCACAATTGGTCGGTGGTGTATATTTTGTTTACGAAGGCCGTCAATTGTTTATTGTTAATAAATATACCACGAAAACGAGGACGATTTACGCTGACTTCTTTTTTTTTCGTTCGAAAAATTGTTATCGTCGTTTTTGTTGTTGTTGTTGTTCTTGTTTGAATTTTTATTCGTTATTTGTTTAATTTTATTTGTTTGCCTCAAGTAAGACGAGCTGCCTGACGCTCGTCAAGCTGTTAGAATATCAAAATGGATTATGTTGCCAATAGCAGCTGATATTTTATTGTGGTTGTTGTTGTTGTTGTTGTTGTGTTGATGGACGTGATCCACTCTGCTTACTGAGAAAGCATTTAGTGACCCCCGCCCACCCGGCTCCCCCTCTTGATCCTCTTTCGGCACCATATACTTTTTTGTTTCTTTATTTTCTCATAAACAGTGTTAGAACAGAAGTAGCTGACGTTAGAAAGCAATAGAGAGAGAAAGAGAGAAGAGAGTTAAAGACAGTGAAAAGGAGACCGTGGGGGCGGGGCTGCGGGGTGATAAATAAATCCAGGCCATAAACTTCCTTTAAGGAAATAAACAAAAATCCTTCTTATTTATTTCATACTCGTACGAACTCATACTCATACTTACGATACTCGGTGTATCGTATACCATTAATGCCCTTCATCCGTTCATCTCTCCGTCGAACCGTTCATCTGTGAAGTATTTTTCTACAAGCTGCTCTGTCCCGTTATTTTTTCTTATTAAATTTAATTTCCGTCCTGTTTATCCTTCGGAGTGTCGTGCTAATGAAAATAGTTTGCTGGTTGTTGTTATTGTTCATTTCTTTTCGGACTCTTCATAGTTTATTTATTGTATTTTACTATTCGCTCGGGTTTCATCAGGTCCATATTATTCGGCCGACTTCATCTACAAAAAGTTTGACAGTGAGAAGGGCCAAAATTTCCATTTTGGATGGAATTTTTTTGGGAATTGTGAAGCACGCTGCGTGCCTAGTATAATACTTGATACTCTCGGTGCAGGAATGGTCTATTAGACGATGGTGAGAAGACTTTTCAGAAATAGTTTGGTTTATCAAGCTGCTAAGTAGGCAAAAAATGGGTCACATTTTAGGTACTACTTTGATAGAATGGGCTTCAAATAAAAAATGTCGAGATTTTTCTTAGGTTCTAAAAACTCCATACGGTTATATTCTATATATAAAAATGCTACAGATAGTGCAGAAGACCCAGATAATGAGAAGACTCATTTAATTTTTCGGCAATCTCTACTAGAACCGGAATGAAAAGCATCAAAGGTTACTTACGTTTTAGTGTGAACCTAATTTAACCAGATTCTAAGTTGAAAAATACCATTCTACTTCTTTAACGAATAACACCATCGTTCCATTCAAGAATCGCCTCATTCTTCGCACTTTCCTTTCCCTCCGCTCCCTTGCTTCATCTCTTCTCCTGCCCTTACTCTCTTTCATTAATTCATTTAAAGTTTTTGTGACTTTTTACCATTTATTCACCTTAAATATGATAACCTTTTGGTGTTATGATTTCATAAAAAAGTTTTGAGCAACTTTTAACGACTGAACTGAGATTAACCAAAAACCTCGACGCGATGCATTGTAAGTCTTTTTGGTGCCTCTATGTGTGTGTGTGCGTTACGAGAAGGGAGCAAAAAGTTTTGCTCCACGACAGCACCCTACCTACTACCCTTCCACTCCCACCTTCTTAGACTACCTTTTTTCTTGCATTTCCTCAAACCCATTCGCTAAAATGTTTGCACTTCGCTTCGCTTCCATAATTTTCATGGATCATAGCCACGTTGCTGCTTCGGAACTTCGTCATCCCTTTTACCTCCTTTCGCGGACCTTACTAATTGGCAGCCATCATGTCTCGTGGGGCTCATTCGTCCTCATCCACCGTCTTGGCGTCTTTGCTTTTGCTGCAATTTATTATTTTTCATCTTTCTCTGCGCATCTTTTTACGAGATGCCCTTCGGGACTGGCGAATGTCCTGAAAGTATATCATATTTTTTGTCTCTCTCTAGCAGGACAATAGAAAAACTGCAGAGGAATGCATTTGGTCCACAAATGAGCCAATTGGCGTTTTAGCCACCAACGAAACTGACCACTCTAAGCGCACTGAACAAAAAGTGATGACGTGAACTGGACAAAAACTCAAATGTTGCTCTATTTTTAATAATACTCTATTTTGATTTTTTTTATTCTAATTTGGTAAAATAAATATTTTTGGGGTATTTTTTACTTTCTTTAGGGACAGGTCATGGTTTGGATATTTTATTTTATTCATTTGGAATCTTGTTCGGAAATAACTTGTCTTGAACTTTCGTTAGCAACTTTCTTGTGTCCTGTGCTTCTTCTCGTTCTCTTCAACAGTTCCACAAGCGTGTCATACTTTTTTGTGCAATTCTGGCAAGTGTTCAAACCTCACCAAGAAACCGATATAAAACAAAAATATCTCCGAATTATGCGAACGCTATGAAATAAAGGGTAAAACTTTGCGCATTCATTTGCTTTCATTGAAATCGTAAACTGTCGGGGAAAAATATTCCAGCAACGTCGCGTCGGTAGCGAAGAATGAAATTAAGCTAATAAAACGATAGAAAGACACAAACCAAAAAAAGCAAAAACCTAGGTTAGGAATGAAAAGGAAATAAAAGGAAATTGCTGCGAGACAGCAAAAAACTAAAAATACAACAAACTGACTGAGCATGATGATGATGATGCTCAAACGATGGATGGATGCATTGAGGCGAGGCCAAAGGCCAAAGTTCAAGATGCCTTCAGCCTCTCTTTCAAGCAAGCGACGACATTGTCATGAAATCCAACTCTCCGATTCTCATTAAAGCAAAAAGGAGTTTGAGTGACGGAAACAGCAGCAGATTAATTCTCGAATTAGCCTCTGAATTCAAGCGATTAAATTACTTTGGAGTTTAATCTTACTTCCTTCCATCTTTCTCAGAGGAAGTCTTTTCTCTCTCTTGACATAAAGAGGATAGAAACTGTGATCATTTTTCAACTCTGAGCACGAATCAAGGATTTGCTAGGCCTGTGGGTCAGATAAATCGTGTATTTCCTTCACTCCGAAGGATTAAATGCCATATATTTGATTAGTACGGTTTTGAAAATTACAAATTCTCCATTTTTTTTTGTATCTTAATTAAACCTAGTAAGTATTCGTGCCGAGTTAGTTGCGTGTGATGATGTGTTTTGCCCCAAAAACAAGCAGGGTTGACAAATCGCATTTTAACACCACAAATAATCTTTTTGTGCGGTGCTGAAAACTTTTTCTTTGTGTCGTTGGTGTTCAGCGTCTATAACTGAATACATCTCTACCAATTTTCGTGATTTTTGTAAACCTATAAGATCATTATTATATTTATTAAATTCTAAATTCAATAAGAAAAAGTATATCCACATAAACCCATAATTTATTAAAAAAATGAATATGCTTTTATGTAAAAAGTACCTCAAAAATTTATGCCGTATTCCAGAAAACAACATTTCTTCTACTTTCAAAACCTTGCGTTCGTTTCTTGTTTGGCATAATTGAAGGGGAAAATGTTTGGAGGAAATTTGCCAAATACTCGGCAGCCCTGACAACAACTCACAGCTTGACTCACAGTTTTCGAAACGGGTTTGTTTTTTTTTTTTTCCCAGCAGTTTCAAAACAACTTAATGCTTAAGTTTTATAACCGAATTCGGTTGCTGTGCGCGCAGCACGTAGTCAGAGCTTCATCTACATAATTTATACCATAGCAATGACTGGACCGACCCGACGACAAACATACATACGTCGATACTGAAGAAAAATTAGGTTTACATTTCATGCACGTTGGACATTTTGTTGGAGCTTGAAAAAACCAGCAGCAACGAAAACACCAATAACCAACAAACGCGGGGGCAACCTGCCAGCAACAAGAACAAGAAGAACAACGATGGCAGCTAGAGCGAGCAATGGCGACAACAACAACAACAACCACAACAACAACAACAGTAGTTGCTTGCAAGTTATATCCGTTTTTGCTCGTTTCACGTTGCCCGCTTTTTTATGGTTAATATCTTGGAATATCTGTCAAATGTCAGGGCATGCCGGAGACGTCAGAGGCAGCAAACGAAAGAACGAACGAACTTTTCGTGATGACTTTTCGTGTCAGAAAAACAGAAAAAAGCATTACCGAAATATAAGAAAAACAACCGACAGCCAACGACTGAGATAAAAGTCGAGAACAATTCTAAAAATAAAAATTCAAAAAAAAAAACCATTGCTTTAAAAAAAAAACAAGCTAAGATGCAGAAAAAGTTGAAGACAAAGATGGGCGAAAAATTTAGCGAAGTAGAAAATCATAAATTTTTTTAGACACGTTCTCGTTCTCGTCGCTCCAGAGAAACACATGGAGGAAATGCTGGTAAAAGAGGTGGGGTGAAAAGATAGGGGGGGAGGGGGGGGAGGGGTTGAGTTCTATCATCATATTTGTCAGGTTTTGTTGCTCTTCCGGCCTTTCTCCTCTGGTGACTCTTTGCTCAACTGAAGATGCGCCACCAGCGCATTTTGCTTTTACGCAAGTAACCGTTCATCATTCATCGACTCTAAAGGCGGCACGACGCGGCGTGTGGGGCCCGCATGACTCTTCGTCTTTTCGTCTTCACCCACGTCTATCTATGCATTTTCATCTTCGCGCTCGCCTTCATCTTCTTTGATTGTGGCTTGTTTTTTGCTTTTCAGACGTCGTTGATGGTTTTCGTCGATTTCATTAAACAACATTGTTGCCAAGTGCGCACACCAGCTTCGCACTCGTACCTACACACAAACATTTTATAATGCTCGTACTAAATTTGTCTAAAACTAGTCATCGATACGCTCAAGCAATTTGGCCACTAGCGTCGTTCGCTGTCGTTGACGATGTCGCTGTTGTTGCTGCTGTCTTTTCATGAGAGACTTTTATATCTCTAACGAGAACAACAACAGCAAGAACATAATTTTTCAGTTGGCGTCATTGTTGTTGTTGTTTTTTTTCGTAAAGGAGTGACAAGGAAAGATGTAGCAACTTGGAGTAAAATTTTTTTAGAAATTTCAACAATCGCTGACGACAAAAACTAACGATAATAAAAAAAAAGAAAAAGTAAAAGAATTTTATTTGTTACTTGATATTGCCACACACAGTTGGTCCGCCATTAGATCGTCATCATCAACGTCATTATCATGCGCATCTCATCAACACTGGCGCGACGAAGACTGTAACAACATTTTTGGCAACAATCTGTCTGGTCAAGTTGGTAATAAAAAGTGTGGCCAAAAATAAACTAATTGCCTGGCAAAAATTAATGCAATTGAAAATATGTAAAAATGTAAAAGTTTTATTATTTGCAGAATTTTCGGCTGGCGTTGCTTATTTTTATGCTATTTCAGAAAATCATTTAATCATAAAAACGTCTCTCTCTCTTCACCGGAGACGAAAAAATCGAGAGGACAAAATATTTTTGTGGATCTTTCATGCGAATTTTCAGCACAGAAAGTCTATAAAAATCGAGCAAGTTTTAACGTAAGTATACTCGTATGTAGAATCAAACGAAAGATACTATAGCAAGTTTTTTTTAAATAAAAAACAGACTATTCAGAATTTTGTTAGATCTTTTATTTAACTATCAGACACTGTGTATGACAATTATGAGGAACCACATTTACACACATCAATTCTTCAGTTCTTGAGAACGAAGTGGTTTTGTAATGGAGGCTTCATTAGCAAAATTTCTACGAACAACCGAAGGAGTCGATCATTTCAACGAGCTGTTTTTGGTTTGCCAGACTTTCGTTTATCATGAAAAGATCTACCAGTTTTACCACATTTCCTAACCGAATTTCAAATGGTTTGTTCGTGGACGCGTCGGACACTTATGCCGAAAAAATCATGTGGGTATTTTTAATCGAACACTGATTTTCACCATAAATTTTAGTAACTTTAACATGCTCTACGACCATTTTTACTGTCTATCATTGTAGATTAAAAATAACAAAAAAGTGGCCAGAAACGCACATGTCATTCGAAAGATATTCACCTTCAACATCATAAAGGTACTTTTGGATTATCTAGAACAATTGCGCAAAGTCAAAATGGTTTGTTCAAATAGAATTTTCACATGAATTATAATCACAAAAAGCACCGCAGAGCAATCCATACAAAAATTTAGTTCTCTAAATACTTTCGAAAAATGAATTAATTTCGATAAATTATTCATTAAATGATGCATAAATATAATAAAATAAAATTAAATTCGTTGAATGATGAATTATTTTACTGCAAGATCGTTTTACTTTCTCTTGGAGTCAAATGAGGTCGTTTCAAGCTAGAATCCTTAAAGAGGGCGAATAGACTCAATTTATAGAATAATACTCGAGTATATAGAGAAAAAAATTAATGAAACGTAATTCTTATATGGATATTTTTACTCGAATTTCTGGAATTTCTCGAATTTCTCGACTTGCACGACCGTTTGTTAATTGTGAGGAATCATGAAAAATTAAACTTCGAGTATTAAAACGTTAATCGGAAATTGCGTAATCGGATTTGGTTTAATGTCGTCGTTGGCAAATGACTGGACATGCTTCCTTGTGGACCAACGCATAAAATCCGAAAACCTGCCCAACTTAATTGAGCTCTCATGCAATGGCCAATACCAATAGACCATTCAATTGCGTGGCCTTACATACGAACAGCAGCAGCACCAGCAGCAGCGACATCAACAGGAGCAGTATAATCTGCAGTCTAAAAACCTGACTCATTTGAGCATTTATTTTTCTTCAAGAAAAAAACAAAATGTCATTCATTTCTTATTTTGTTTTTAGTTTTTACCGCAAAAAATCTAGTAAAAACTTCGACACCGGACGTCATCAAAAGCTGAAGAGCTTCTTGCAATTATGTTATTACCTGAGCATGAATAGTACCTACTGAAATTAGTACCTTAACCCGGTATACTTACAATACTTGGACTCAGGCAGTGTAAGACCAACGAACAAACAAATAACCGGCATACCGAAGAACTTTCTGAAAATAAATGAAGGGAATTATCGTCTGCGATTTCTTCCATTTTATTGGATGCAGAGACGGCTTTGATGGGGATCATGAGAGAGAAGGAAGCAAGAAAGAGTTCTCGATTTCTAACTTAAGTTTATGGAAATCAATATCTATCAATATTTCTCGATTTGTACTCTTTTGTGATCACTAACTACGATGTTATTTGTGTTTGTGGCGGTCGGTAATCCTTAGATCCTTGAGATTTTACAGACTTTTTAGCGAATGAGAACTATAAAAAGTACAACTATCAATCTATGTACGTATGGTTTTTCCTTGCTATTATGTTATTTGCCAATAGGAACACTCTCCTTCTTCTTCTTCTTCTTCTTCTTCTTCTTTTTTAATTACTCAAGAGCTTTGAAATTTTTATGAAACTT
Source organism: Conops quadrifasciatus (assembly GCA_949752815.1). Lineage (NCBI taxonomy): Eukaryota > Metazoa > Arthropoda > Insecta > Diptera > Conopidae > Conops > Conops quadrifasciatus. The sequence continues at coordinate 14,750,955 of OX457078.1, read as the reverse complement.
TGATGAGACCAAAAAGTATAAAAACTGCGCACAAAGAACCTGAAGAAATCACAAAAAAGCTAAATAACTTCTTAAGAAACTTCAATATTCGCAAATTGGTTCTGTTTTGTGTCTTTCTAAGATTTTCCTTAAGCATATGTTTTTGTTTTCGTTTTTTTTTTTGTTGTTATGTTTTTTCTTGTTAATGAAACGCTTGAGATCTTCATTAAATTAGATTATCTTTTTTTATAACTTTTTAGACGGTCGTAAGACGCCGGAGAGGAAAATAATAAAAGCAACAATAGCAACAACAACAGCAATAAGAACAACAACAACAGCAACAGCAACAACAACAACAACAACTAGTGTTTTGCTTGCTTTTTGTATACGCTTTTACAATGTACCTACTTTTTCGTTTTTATGATACTACAATAGTATTGGTTTTTGTTGTTACTGTTGTTGCTGCTTTTGTTGTTTTTATGGTTGGGGTTGGGGTTAATTTCGCAGGTTGCTTTTTTGTGGTGATTTTTCTGAGAAGCGTAAAAAATTTAAATATCACAAATATTTAAAAGTTTTGATGCCAAAAATTTTAAGTATTATTTGTTGAGTACGAAAAAGTTGCCGGCTATGCCCGATACCGTCAACGTCGCTAACGCATGTACATATTTTACTTTAAGTTCTTCAATAATTGAACGTTTGAAAATGATGGAGGTTTTTTTCTGTTCTTGTTTTTCGGTACTCTCAATGTTTTTCTCTAAAAAAAACATCTAAAACTCGACACCAGAAGAAGTTATTCTTTCTTGGTGGGCCAATCGCGGCACTCTGCGGAATTTCATACACTTTGCGAGTCCTTTTCTCTTTCCTTCCTTCCTCCGACGACTATAGCGGTTTGCATTCGTGTCTCTTTTTTGCCGCACAAACCCCGGAACACGGAAAAGGTCTGCGTTCGTTCGTTCCTTCGTTCTAGAGCATGATGCCGTAAGAGAGCGGCACGTGGAAAATGGCTTCTTTATTTTATATCGCCATCGATATGAGGCATCAGCATCTAATCCTGCATCAACATCAAACATTTTCAATCAATTTTTATACGCTTTGAACGCGGGAGTAATCAAACCAATCTTCCGCCCTCCCGCCGACTTTATGAACTACTCTTTCGAATCTGATACCTCCTCAACGATCCTGTCAACCAACTTTTGTCCTCTGCTTCAGGTAACTGAAAGGTGGGCGTGCATCTGTTTACTGCTTACGCAGTACTTCGTATAAAAAGAGCAGCGAAAAAACATATTGATTTAAAAAAATTGCACCAACACCGAAAGTCAATAAATATTGAAATAAAGTCATAAATACGAAGAAGATCAGTTAAGAAGTAAAACAAAAACAAAAGCGAAAAACGGAAACACGAGAAGAATAAAATGAACGACCTCTAATAATTCAGTTTTTCTCCGTAAACCAAATAAAATAATCATTTTGCAGTCTAAAGACAACCAAAAACAATTGCTCTTCTTACCTCAATTTCATATAAAATTTTTATAAGGAAAAATTTGAGCAAAATATTATTTCCGGAATAATAAAGGTGCCGCTCCAAGTCATCATCATTATCGGTAAAGAGCTATTATTGTTTTTACTCAAGGTTCGTCAAAACACATTGAGGCGAAAATATGTCTTGAGGTGCATATACATAATTTTTCTCTTAGCAAATATTTTATATCTATAGTTAGATAGTATAGATAGATAGTATAGATATAGTATAGATTTTTTAGTGATGCATATAATTTATAATAATTAATTTATAATAATGATTTATAATATTTATAATGTATATAAGTTTTGCGATTTCGTCGCGAAGTAAAATCGTTTGCAGCCATCAAATTTACACGAAATTTAACGAATAAAAACAAGCTCAGAATATTTCTCGATTCGATTTTGCCCTCTAGTAACTTCTACGTCGTGCACTTACTCCTTCTTCTCCTCCTTCTCCTCCTCCTCCTGCTCCTCCTCCTGCTCCTCCTCCTGCTCCTCCTCCTGACAAAAGCCTTTAAATTGACTCTGATGGCAGATGTTGAAAAGACACCAACCATGCCCTTTTTCCTTAACTTTTTTGTAAAATAAAAGAAACATTTTTATGCTCATTGCAATGAAATTTGCACAGAAAGATTGTGTATGCAATTTCCGTAAACACACACACACACACACACACACACGAACACATAAAATCGTACAACAATCGAAATAACTTTAATAACGTATGGACCATAACGTCCGTTCGTTCTAGCAATGGCAACAACGCGCTTGTAACAGCAAGAATCAGCAACAGCACAAAAGAAACAGCAACAAGAACAACAACAAAAACAATAATAATAACAACAACAAGAAACAGATGTTTGCAGCGACAACAACATTAAGAGAACAACAACACTAACGACAACGACAACGACAACTTCTTCCTTCAAAATAATCTAATCATTGTTAGAAACACTCTCGAGGAGCATCCTGCCCAAAAGCATGATCAGCATTAGTAACAAAAACAACAACAACAACAACAACAATAAAAACGAAATCTCAACTCGACGTTTATTTTTTTATTTTTATTTTGCTTTTTATTTTTACTTTTATGTTTATCTTTTCGACAAACGCAACGTTTTAAATTTCATCCGTAATCATTTCATACGATTACGCCGCAAGCTACGTCCAACGTCTTACGTCCTTTGCCGCAGGAACCATTGCGTTTATGCATTACGCGTTCCATTCTGCAAATCATAAGCTTGAGTTAATTTTTGTGTCGTCGTTATATATTCTATTTAATTTTATTCTTTATTACAATCAATGCGATACGATGCGATACGGTACGACACGATTTGATACGTTTCGAGGCGGGCTCGAGTCGCCGCTGTTGTTTCTTTGGTGTGCAGGATTTTCGAGAGTCCGAGCGAAATCGACCAGGCCAACAACAAGGAAAAAAAAAGCGGGAGGAAAAACAAGAGAAGAAGAAAAAGTCATAAAAATATTGTAATGCCTGCATAAGCTTTTAAGACTTTGCGATACACACGGAACCACATCCGCGAAGCACACCTCTATGCGTCGACGCGTCGCACTACTCGGACTACACACCTCCGACGACCAACTGACGCGGCGCGCCTTGCCTTGTCAGCCCGGGCCGTATTTATTACAACGATTACGCCTTTTACGATTTTGTAATGCAAAACGCTGATTACCGCATACTTGCAGAGACGCGTTGCGTTGTCCGCCTGTGCATGAGGCGCGTAGGCCGTAGGCGTAGGGGCCTCCATCGGCTTCGGTGTGCTGCTCAAACCCAAACGAATTCATTGCAATGGCTGAATTCGATTGAATTCGATTTGATCCGATTCGAGACGACCGGACCGACTATGCGTTGGTATAACGTGCGTTGCATTGCGCAGCATGCGGCGAGAGCAGTTCGTATTAATTTTGCGATTTAGCAAAAAATAATTTTTTTTTTTTTTTGCAAAACATTTTTTTGTATGGACAATGGCGTTTCTGTCGATTTCTTCTTCCTCTTATTCTACCTTCTTCCTTTTTTTGGCGTCTTGTTTTCTGGTTGAAAATTATAATATTTTTATAGTGATTGCTGTAGAAGAATTATTTTAGATTATTAACCCTTTTTCCTTTATTTTCTCTTTTCCTTCTCTAAGGAATATCCAGAGAGCAGCAGGTCGTTTGTTCTCGATACAATTATTAAGGACGATTATACTATATAATCGTATTTTTATGTAGGTATGTCTGTAGGCCTCTTAATGCGAACGCGCATTTTTTAATGCTTTTTTAAATAAAAATTTAAAACTCTTAAGGTTTTTACTTTAATGCATTCGTTGCTCTGAAGTTTGAGAATAGTTACGAATATCTTATTTCGAATATTTTGTCATAAAAAAATTCAATAAAGAAGACTTGAATTCGTTTATGGTAGCTCGATAAATGTAAAATTACGTGGAAGAGATAAAGAGTAAACGTTTTAAAGAGAAACGTTCTATAAGAGATAGAGAGTAAACGTTCTCAATTAACAGTTTTATTATAATATTCATCATAATTTCAACAAATACCACCGCCATCATTGTCTTCCATTCATTAAACGTCGTCTTCTCTTAAGACAAATTTTACCCTCCGCTTACCACCGCTTAACATCATCCATCATTACCACAACCATCATAATCAGCTTCATCATCGTCCACATCCTCATTAACATAACATACATCAACAATAGCATTATAATCATCACCGACAACAACAAGAACAACGAAATCGTCCATTTCAGTCATTCCTTTTTTCATTCTAAGGGTTGCTCAACCCAGTTTGCTTCAAGTTTGTCATATGTACCTTGTACGCTTGTCATATCGTATGTTGTTGTTGTTTCTTGTTGTTGTCGTTGGGTGCAAAAACCTGCGACAGGCCAACGCAATACTGCAGAGTATTTCTTGCTGCATCTTCGTCATTTCGCGGGGCTTTTGTTGTTGGTCTCACTCACTGCGTTCATACTTGATTTTTATTTTCAGAAGCCTGTTCCTCCTGTTTTCTCCTCTTATTCTTCTCCGTCTTCATCTTCTTCTTCTTCTTCTTTTGGTTTCGTTATTATGGCTGCATTCGGTCTGTTTCTCTGCACTGACTGAACGCGCAGTGTATCCGGGACTTCGTTGCGTTTCGTGCATCGGCTTAACGTACGAGGGGTTGCTGAGCCACCCCCTGCTGCGTTTTCGATGGTGGCCGACGGCATACGCGCCATGAATAAAGAAAAAGGTAGGAATAAAAACGGAGCTGTTGGGCGTGGTTGTTTCCAAGCAGGCCAACGAAACGAAACGAAACGAAACGATACGAAATGAAATGAAATCGAAGGAAATCGGATTACGATGAAGCGAGAGAGTGATAGAGAGGGAGAGAGGGTGAGAAAGAGAGCGTGGAGAAAGAAAGCAACTGCACAGAAGAGACGCTGTACCACCTTAGAGTAAGAACAAGCAACAAAATGTGACTAGTTTTTGTTATTGTTCCTCTTCTTTTTGGGTTCTTCGGCTTGTTGTTGTTGTTCTTGATTTGTCTGGTACTCTTTAGTCAGCAGAGTGTGTTTTGTCCTTGTTTTCGTTGGACCGAATCAACCAGTTTAAATGGATTTTTATCATATTTTTTTTGTATATATTTTTTTTTTTGTTCTGTCTCTTGCTTCAAAAATTTCTTACGCCATATTTTGCATTGATAATAAATTACAATTTAGAGTCGAAAAATGTACCGCGGCAGTCGTTAATAAAAGACTAAGAAAATTTTGGCAAGTTTTTGTTTTTGATTTTGACTTTTTGGCTCTTTGTGTGCTGCGTGTGCTTGTGTTTTGTTGTTGCTTGTTTTTTCTAATACAGCGATGAGTTTTTTCTTTTTTCTTTCCACTGAATCCACTTGAAACGAAAACAAGGTAAATGAACTTTTCCGAATTTAAAAAAAAAATCGATTTTAATTTTTAGCTTGTGTTATTTATGTTTCCCTGTGGCCTCCCTTCCTCTCTCTATCGCTCTCTTTCGCTTCTCTCCTAAACTGTTTCATTTTAGAAATTACTTCAACACTCTTTGGGTGGTCCACGGTTACTCTGCCCCGTAGCCAGAGACTCATACGACCGGCAGCGTTCACGATTCTGGTGTCTCATAAATCAGTGAGTTGTTGTTGTTGTTTTTGTTTTAGATCTTGTCAGTATTTATTAAAAACTTGATACATTTTATCACTCTGGTTTTTCAGGCATGCCGTGTTTTTTCTGTTGCTGTTGCTAAGCTTTTGCTTTTTTGTATTGTAACAAAAAATTGAAGGCGCACCTGTCTTGGCATTAATATAGATTAGCACAAGATTTACGAGATGCTGTCATGCTCGGATGCGACAGAATCAAATTCGCAAGATGTACTCTTTTCTTAATTAGAATCAAAGCAAAGAAGCGAGATCTCGCTAGAGTTGTTGGAAATCTTGGAAATTTAATTAAATTTGTCCTCGAGAAAAATGGTTTAAAGGGCAAAAATTAAAAAAAAATAATAAATAAAAATTAATTAAATAAATAATAAATAATTTCCTTTTTTTTTAATTTCTTAATTAATAAATTTTTCCTCCAGAAAAATGGTTTCAAGCGCAAAAAGTAAAAAAAAAATCTATATAATAAAAATAATAAATAAAAATTAATAATAAATAAAAAATAAATTTTTAAAAAATTTCTTAATTAATAAATTTTTTTGAAACTCACATTAATGTCATTGTATTTAACTGAAAAGTGTTAAAAATTTCTTACGTCTCTTGATTGTTTTGCTCGTTGTTGTTGCTGGTTTTAATACTGCTGCTGTTTGCTATAAATTAATGAAATAATAGCTATACGCGCCTACCGTAACAACAACAACAACAGCAACACCAATAAACGGTGCATATGCCAGAGGAAACGAATAAGAGGAAGTATAAGAGGCAAAATGGAAGAAAAAATCGTACGCGAACACGCTGAGCTCGCTTCAATCAAGTTGAACAACGCAAGTGAATAAAAGTATTTAATTTATGCAGAAAATCAATGCATAATTAGCATTTTTGTGTTGTCCATTTTGCATTTTTAAATTAATGTCAAGCACGTAAAATGTCAATCGTGCCAACACGAAACGATTAAATTAAGAACTTATTGCATCAAATTGTTTGCTTTTCTTTGTATGAGTTTACTACAATCCGGATGCATTGGTTGTGTTTGTGTATGTGTGTATGCATGTGTGCCAATAACAACTGTAACCATTGCACAGCAACAATAACAACAACAACATAAACAGCAACAATATGCATCCAGCAAACTGAATCCAGCTGAGAACTTAATTTGCTCAAGCCAATAAAATTAATGAGAGAAAGAGTTCAATTTCATGCAACGCGCTTTAGCTCGAGCTCAACATCACGAAATCATGAAAATAAAGCAAATGTCGAAAAGCATGAGAGAAAATTGAATGGAAGAAAATCTAAATGCAAGCCTGTTGCGAAGATTAAACATGGTTGGATTAAGCATGGCAGCATGGAACACGCACACAGGCAAACACACCCAAACACAAGCACAGAAGAGCACACACACACACACACACACACACACACACACACACACACTGTCACAATGCAAACACACACACAACGCAATTAAAGATTTCTTGAACATCACGTCTATCGCCTCAACGCCCTACACCGACCACATCCGTACCGCCCGCCCGGCAAGAGCATTATCGCCTTCACCACTACCAACAACCAACACACCACCACTACACATCTGCATACTTATGTATGTATACGATACATTGTACCAACACATGGAAAAAGTTCTCGGTGCAATTTCGATTTTATGATGAAAATAAATCGAGTTTTTTGTTGCTGTAATTTACACACGGCTTAAGCTTAAGTAATAACAAAACAAAACAAAAAATTAATTCCTCTCCGTGTGATACCGACACACACACACACACACACACACACACACAAACCTACCGATGCCAGGGTAAGCGTAGAGATTAGTTCACTTTTTTAATTAAGAAACAAGAAACTATTTTTTTCTTATTTCAGAGGCGTTGAATTTAGTGAAGTCTCTAAGAATCTTTTTGCCCAACCCTAAATTCTTTAGCTGGAGAAAGAAATTGTCCATTTGGGGCCAATTTCTTTCTTCGCTTTCGCACAAAAATCGATGTTCGAAGAGAGGAAGATATACAAAGAGGTTTTTCTTTCTTTTCGGAGCAGAATTTTTATTTTTTAGAAAACAAAATTTTTTTAAAAACAGTATCACTTTAACGGTTCAGTTTGTACAAATTCATTAAATTTTTTCAGATTTCATTATTTAATTTTTTTTTTTTGGTTTCCTGACTTAGAAACTGTCATAATTATGGGCACAAATATTTTAAAAAAAAGGTTTAAAATTTAATGAAAATGAGCTGCAAAAAATTATGCTGCATAATAAAAGTATGCTAATAATGCAGAAAAAATAATAATAATAAATATATTAATAAGCTTGATTTTGAAATAATTAATATATATAAAAACCAAGTGATTTAGCGCTATCCAAAAAAGACTATAGCAAGTTTTTTAATATAAAACACGTACTCTTCTAACTTTTAGTATATAGTATTTTTCATGACAATCACGTGTGAAGGACGATATCTGCCAAATGGCCACCACGACTATATTCTATAGTATTTCCTAAAGAGTAATGGCACCCTTTTTCTAACCTTACATATTTTCCATATAAAAATATTTCGACAAATTTTAATGCAATTGAATTTATTACGAAATTAAATAAAATTAAGCGAAAATCTAGAACCGCGTTTTGACCATTTTACTGCCGATTTATTATTAATTTTTTTATTATTAATTATTAATTATTGATTTCTCTTCCGGACTTACCAAATTATTCGCAGCACATAAAAGAAATACACTCCGCACTCCGGTAAATACACTTGTTCTCACTGCTAAAAAATATATTTTCAATTTTATCAAGCAAAACGCGTATGCCGTCGGCCGATCGACACTGACGATCAATACTTTTAGTCACACTATCTTGCTTTAGAACGACACAGAAGTTGAACCACAAAAACCACACTTGATTCTCACAGCATCGAGCAACATCACCGGCATCGAGGCAACAATCGCAGTAATCGCCGGCAGTAAGCGAGCCATCGGCAGCGGCCACGGCGAGCAAAAATCCAGCAGAACAACGCGACTTCATTAAACGGAGTGAGTAGCAGTCAGCGGTAGCTTTAAACAATGAAGACATCATCATCATCATCATCAGCATCATGATGCAAAAGTAACAACAACCCAGAGTCTCATTTTAGTTGAGAGAACTAGAATTAAAAAGTCCATCGTGTTGTCTGTGCTTTATTTTTAAAGCATTCTTAAAATAAATCGCTATCAAGCGATTTATTCCACTAAAGATTCCAACAAAGTCACAGTCCATTTGTCATGATATTTTTGTCGTGAGATTTATCGGAAAGTATGGTATGGAAATTGTAGTTCTTCATTATGAAACAATGCACTTCATTATGAAAGAATTTCAAGTCAGTTAATTAAGTCAGTTTGTATTTGATTTTATTGCTGACAAAAGGTAGGCTGTTGCTAACTAATAAAGACACTTTTGGTTGTACCTTCTACTCTTAGTAACTTGTGACATATATTTACCATTACTCTTTTCTCTTCCTCACCTACTTACACACTAGGCCGCTTCTTCTTCTTTCGCTCCACCATTAAATTCGCTCCACACATTCATTATCTTCTTTAATTTCTCTTTCATCATCGTCCATCGTCTGCTTGATGACGGCAGGAGAAGGTTTTCTCTGTTCTTATACAATAAGAGCAATGAGCTCCGTTTGTGCGGCAAAACGCTCAAACAACGTACAACCAACGACAAACCAACGAGTTCAAGTCATAAAATTATTTACGATCTCATTAAATCTTCATTATTGCTCAAATGACCTTGAGTATGTTTGGAGAGCAACAACAACAAATTATTCTTTTAAGGATTATATCATATTTTCTACGGGCATTACCATTTAGCCGTTGTTATTGTTGTTGTTGTTGTTGTTATTATTGCTCTTAATGGTGTTGGTATGTGTTGAGGGTGATGATGATGATGATGACGATGACGTTGATAGTATTAAACCTAATTATTTTATTGAAAAACTTCGTTAACTCTGCGTTTTCACATCGAAAATGTCTAAAAGTCTTGAAAAGACAAAATTATTTGTCAAGACTTTGAAAGATAAAATTTCGGTGGAGCTATTTTTAAAAATTTATTTTTTTTTTTCTTCTTCTTTGTCTTCTTTGTCTTTAGGTTAATTTAGTTTCTATGTCGTTTTCTGTTTCGCTCTCAGTAATTAATTTATTTCATGGTTTACTTAGCCTTAATTGATTTTTCTCTTCTTTCACTTTCTCACCATCAGCGAACTATAACCATCGTTGTCTTTAGACCGTGATCGCAACAAATGCATGCCCTCACTTTTTTTTTGTTGAATAAATTAATAAATAAATTGCTCGTACAAAATTATTTGTAGTAATTTTTGGAATTGCTTTCATTTCAAAACCATATATTGTTGGTTTACTGGTCCTTCAGTCATTCACTGCCATTCAATTGTTGCGCCTCCATCATTATTCCCACCATCATCATCATCATCATGCATGACGCTTACAGTTTTGAGTAGAGTAGACGTTTCCCGTTTCATTTTCTTCAAACGATTCGTGAAAAAAATCAACCAGCATCCGCGTGAAAACATTTAGAATTGATTAACCTTCATTTTCTTTGGGTCGCGCTGGATAATGCTCCATTAATAGAGCGGTATGGCGGTATGGCCGCCAAAAACATGGCCGTTCGCTTGGGAAAGATCTCATTTTTCTTTGTACAATTAAATATTTTACATTTGAATTTATTTTCTTTCTAATTTTTTGAGTACCGTGAAGTAAATAATTCCCATGAGAAGAAAAATGTCGATAGTAAGAATCGATAGTGAGATATTATGTCTTCTATATACGTATAGCCTTTACTTTTTAACTGCACAATTAAAAATTTAGCAATTTTGTGGTTTGTTTATTTTCCTTTTTGGCCCTTTTCCTTTAAAAAAAAAATATCTTAAGAGACCTTAAGCATTAAATCTTTTCTCTATACCAAAAACGTTTCGGATGATTAACGCCGACAAAGACTCTGCTTTTCCAACACGTTTTTTTCAGCTCGATGAAAGACATAATGATATTGAAACGATGTTAAAGTGAGATGGTATGGTAAGAACAATCCTTTCATAGGCTCTAAATAATTTCGTGGATAAGAATACCCAAAAAATAGCGTAATAATATCGTATTATCTCGAAGAAATTTGTTTTTTGCAACATTAGAAACAGAATATCTCGAAAATCTGACAATATGAGAAGAAAAAGAAAATTATCGCCTGATTTTAGATTTAACGTTATAACGGCCTGTGTTATCACCTCGTTGTTGTTGTTGTTATTTGAGAAACTGAGGTCTACAATGTTTGAGGTGTACTCGTTTGTTTTACTGTACTTTTTCATAAGCTCTCTTCCTATATTTCTGTTCTAACTAACGAAAATATGTCTGATTTTTGAGAAAGCCGCAGCCACAGTCGCAACCACAGCCATTGCCCCTGCCCCTGCCGCTGCCCCAGCCTCTACCAATCCCTGCCCCTGCCCCAGCACCGAACCGCGCCAACGAAAAAAAAAGAGCGAAAACAAAACCGAAGCAAAATTCAAATTCATTCCGCCTGCCGTTCGCAAAAATGTTTGGTCATAAAAAAATTGCATGTGACATCAGACAGACGGTGGCAGCAACAGCAGCAAAAACAACATCTCGCCTGCAATAACAACAACAATTGCGCATAAATGCGCATTAATTAAGTAGAAAAACCACATGCAACGACAAAACCAATACCGTCTCTCGACAATATACCGGCGCAGCAACAACATGAACAACAACAACCACTTCAATATAGTAGTTGAGAGTCGGCAACATTGTTGCTGCTAATACTGCTTAATAATTGCCGCAGCTGCATCGATTAAGATATACAAGAAAAGTTAATGATGATTCGGAAGACATTCGGTGAAAGGATTCTGAAGCGGGGGAAGTGAAAAAGGGGCGCGGTGATGGTGGCAATGGCGTCTGTGTTTGTAGCGCTGCAGAGGAAGGATTACAACGTACTTAATTAAGTTTTAATTGCGCGCCTCTTTTGTGCACTTTTAGACTACACGCCACTCGCCGTGACGCGACATTCGCCACTCGCCACTCGCCACTCGCCACCAGTCTGTCTGTCGGCGTATAGTCTGTTTGTCTATTTGCTCTTTAGCCTTTCTGCGTTTGCGATTTGCGGCCTGCGACGATCAACACAGAGACACACACTCAATCGTCTTTGGCTGGCAACATTGTTTGTCGTCGACGGTAAAACCGTGCTGCCAATTATTTTGCTGCCATTAAATCTCATGTTTATTGCAAAGATATTGAAACGATTATTTATTTAAGATTATGTTAATAAAAAAATGGCCACCGTTTTGATGGCCAACTAAATGGCAGAAGAAGGAACTAAACGGGAAGGAAAAGAAGGAAAATGCTCACCCATAAACGGAAATAATCAAGCTATAGGTACCGCCATTTTGTAGAGTTGCGCGATTATTTGCTTTAAAGGCTGAGAGTATTTTTGCTAGAATTTAAAAGAAGAAAAAAAAAAGAATCAAGCAAGAAAACTCAGAATTGTTTAGCGCAATTGTAATGCGGTAGAAACTGTATCGACCGACCTCGCCCCACCAAAGGCGGTCTCAGCATTTTTTTTTCATTTTTCAGGAAACCATATAAAGCGGGCCTTGATTAAAGATTGGCCAACCCGACCATTTAAACGTCTCATTTTTGCTTTAAAAGCAATTCGTGATTGCAATACATTAACGACGATAACGCCCACGAACGTCTGTCTACACTCCTCCCGACCAAAACGCACTTGTAGGAAATTGACTGAGTCCGGCTACGGCTACGGCTACGGCACCGGCTCCTTCGACAATCCACATTAGTTTCAAAAACGTTCGTCTTTCTCTTCTTTAGCAACGTTGGCAAATATGGCAGAGACAAAGGGCAGACAGACAAGTTAGAAGAAGAAGAAGAAGAAGAAGAAGACGACGAGAGAAAAGAAGAAGTAGTGGAGGAGGACGAAGAAGTCATTCTGATGCGCTTGAGTTATTTTTGTATTTCAAGTCCTTTCTTTTCATGCGCCCTTTTTTGGCTTTTCCGATTTTTTCATTTCCATTACTATAATGGAAAAAATCCATTTCAGAAAAATCAGAATAATTTACAAGAAGCAAACGTAAGCTACAGACGTGAAAAAAAACCATTTAGAAAACCAAGAAGAAGCAGTACCTACAAGTATGGCAACCAGAAGGTTTGACATATTCCATGATAGTTAGTCCATAAAAAGACTAAGAGAATTGAGACAACTAAGAAGAACAAGAAGAAGAAGAAGAGGGAGAAGTAGCAGAAGAACAAGAAGAAGCACAAGAATGCTTAGTGGGCAGAGGTAAGAGGCAAAAACGAAAGAAAGGCCGTGCCCTACTACAAACGTTAGAGACTTATGTATTTATTTTCTATATGACTTTATTTAGTTTATTTTATTAATGTTGTGTTATTTTTTTATTAGGTTTTCGTTAGCTTTTTCTTGGTTTTTTTTTCTTCCTTTTTGTTATTTCAATTTATTAAATTTATTCTGAAAAAGAACCGAGTAAGAGCAATAAGACCGAAGCAATATTTTTTGGTAGAAGATAGAATATGATGACGATGACGATGATGATGATGATAATGATGTTGTTATGGAATATAATGACGATATGGTAGAGATAAAGGGATAGACCATGGCATGACATTGAATAAAATTGCAAGATTTTTGTTAGAGAAAATAAAAAAACTGCCGCATAAACAAAAATTTTGTAGCCCCAAAAGTAAAACAAACAAGAGCTACAGAATAAGCAAGTAAGAAAACAGCAAAAACAACCATAACAGCAACATCAGCCTCAGTAATAATAATCATAATAATAACAAAAAGCATTTTAATCCTTTTAACCAAACAAATAAAATTCATTTTCGGCGCCATGAAGCAACGCGACGAAGACCTCCTCACTTGTGGTCTTTCTTTCTCTATTTTAGCTACTTAAAATTTATATCATTGTCGTCTTTGCTGTTGTTTTAGTTGTTATTCGTTACAAAGGTTTTTTTTTTGTCTTACTTTATTTTTGCTGATAACGCCAAATACTTTGAAGATTAGGCATTTTTAAGAATTTTTTGATTTTTAAATATTTTTATGTTATTGTAATATTATTATCTAAAAAATCTATATAATAAACAATAGATTTTTTATATAGGATTTTTTTAATACAAACGTATAATTTATTCTTCTCGTTTATTAATTTTAAACGCAATTATTTTGTAATTTTTCTAATGTTTAAATTTTTAAATTTAATCGGAATTTTTAATTGTATACATAAAAAAATTTAAATGATAATATTGTTTTTTGCAATAAAATGCTTTTAAAACGATACCATTTTTATCAGTTAAAATACATTGTGAATTCATATTGTGACCACAACAACAACAACAATACTATCGTGTAATAACATTAACAAGAAATACTCCAATAAACACAAATAAAATAAAATAAAATTGAAATAAACAAATAAAATAAAATTGATATAAAGTTTTGAAAGCTTTTTTCAAGAAAAAGTGGGTGGCGATAAAACTACGTCAGAATTTATAACAAATAAAATAAAATTAAAATTTCAAAAGCTTTTTTTTTAACAAAAATGGGTGGAGACTATGGCGGCAAAACTACATACCTCAGAATTTACCTATTATTATAAAATTAAAGCAGCAGAGACTAAAAGTCTCAAATTGTTGAAAAATAAAATTTATGATTCTACCAAAATTCTTTAACCTTTATGTTATTCGTGTTGAATTGTAGATATTTAAAAATTTATAATAAGTTTTAGAAATAAGTAAAGTTAAGATTTTAAAACAATGACCATGTTTTATAAACAAGAAAAATATAAACGCGATTGCATTGGTTTTGTTTTTTTTTTTTTTTTTTGTTACTTACATGAAGCCACTTAACCACAAAAATTCCTCCGCTATTTTGATGAATCCCAACGTTTTAAGGTTTTCTTTTTTTTCAAATTATTGAAAAGTGATAATGGACATAAATGGTAAAAAGCTTGTTCACACATGAACACTGAATTCGTACGTGCATCATTTTGAATTGATTAAGATTTACTCGAATCGAATGTGCCTTGAATATTTTATATACGAAAAGATATTGAAGCCATAAATTGTGATAAAAAATAATAAAAATAAAAGAAAACAATGCAAATTTTCTGTAAAGCGTATATATTTTTCTTATCTATTTTTAACTTTAGAGCCTTTTAGTGGACTCTTTTTTTTTTTTTGTTCGAAAAAAGTTTAAACAGAATCGTTTCGAAACACGCCGAAACAACAACTGCCGAAAATGTGTCAAAGTGACACAAAGCTAAAGAGAAGAAGCATTAGAAAGCATCAGTTAAGACTTGCGAAGAGGAACGAAAATGCTTGAGAGTCTAAACAAAAATCAATAAAAATCAATAAAAAAAGTCTTGTGCACTGATTGTTTAGTCTATTTTCCACCGGCCAGCAATTTCCCTTTTCTATTTTTCTCCTTCGCCGTCATTCTCTTATTTCGAATGCCTTGAATTGTGTCCTTCTCAAGGTCACAAAGGATGTTAGCGATTCTGTTCCTCTTTCTTAGGCTTAAAGGCGTTCGAATTCGGTTTGAACTGGCTCGTCCTTGAAAACAGCCGACCGATCGGTCAGCTCAGTTTTAATTGTGCCGGCTACTTTCTAACGCTTTAACCCTTTCCTTGCTCTACTTTTATTATTTCTTTTTTTTTTTGTCTTCTTTAATGGCTTAATGACTTTCCACGCCTAATATTTTTTCGGGCATGAAATATATCCAGATCAGTTGTGAATTCGAAATAATGAAGGCATTTTAAAAAAAGGGTACACATAATTCCATATTTTTATTAGATATAATTTTTAGCTGTTCTTCTGCTTAACCTTGAAATAAATAACTCACAACAAAGTCGTAGGACTTCAAGGTAAAGCCTTTTAAACGATCGGGAAGTAAATGAAAAGGTTTATTCGGGAAAAGAAGTGTTGCGGGTTCACTCCGAAAACAAATTTTAAATTTGAAATCTTCTCTTTGAAATTTGAAATTTGAAAAGTTACGGAGAGTTACGCAGAAAAGGAAACAGCCAAGAAATGCTTATGATAAAGTCTATCTGAATAGGTTGAATCTGAATTGAATTATGTAGACTAATAGACTTAAGATTTTAGCCATTTTTCATTAATGTTTATACATTTGTTTCCAGACTTGAAGACGAACATGAATAAGTTTCAAAAGAAAATCCCAAAAAATACTTAAATTTAACGTAACTCAACGAAATTCAGAACATTTTACCGCAACTCAATCCAGTACAATTCATTTAAAATACACTATAATTAATTATAATATTTAATTCACAGAAAAATTTACTCAACTAATTTAAATCAAAATTCTTTCAAATTCAAATTGATTGAGTTTAACTCAATTTCTATATAACCCAAATAATTTTAACTTAATCCCACCAATTTAAACAAATCAGTTAATTTATTTCGTTTTAAATAAATATGGTAATGAGATAATCTTTGGCTTCGCGGATTGCTTCCTATTTTGGACAGGAATACAACAACAAAGTGCTAAAATAAATTAAAACACAAACAACGAGAGAACAAATACGCATACAAAATTAGAAAATGTGTAAATAAAACTCACGTGTCTTTGCATGAGTAATTTATGATGCAATAAATTTAACTCGAAAAACAAATTTCATCGCAGTAATTGTTTACTCTTCGGCAGTAGCTACCGCAGTGGATTCGTGCAGTACAAAATAATCTCATGAATACACTGCCTTCATTTCTCCCTCCTCTTCTACCTACACTTCTACCTCACTCCAAACTACCTTCACTCCCTTCACCGACTTCCGTTCTTTAATTCAATGCGAGTAAATGTACCTTTAAATACAAAACTTGCTTGAAAACCTGACACCGGCACCGCCGCCGGGCACGCAAGCACAAGATTAAAAATATGTTTTTTTTAAATTGGAAAAAATAAGAAAATGCACGCAACCGGCATTCTCGAACTCAAATTAAAAATGGCTGCTGCATAAACAAGCACTCACTAAGCACAAAAAAAATACGAAAAAAACTAGAAAAAACCAACAATGATCACTTAAACATTTGTTTAAGATTTTTGTGGTTTTTTTTCCTTCTTCTTCTAAAATCGTGCCATTCAATATATTGAAATAAGGCGATAAGACCAACGATCGAATCGAATTGAAGTGGTCGGCCGCTCGAACGTGGTGCAGCGTCTTCGAGCGTCTTCGAAAAGCATTTAATGTCAAAGTTGAATAAATGTCATTCAAGCATTAAATATTTTTTCAACCACAACGACTACGAGTAATTCGTACTCCGCACCGGCTCTACAGTGTTCTTTATCTAAGCTCATAATTAACCGAGTCTGAGTGGATAAAGCCGCCGAACGACGAGCCCAACGCAGACCAACTCGGAACCTCGCAGCACTAGAGGCTTCATAATTTTTATATGCTTACGAGTATATGCCGTGAGTGTTGATGGTGATGGTAATGGTGATTGTGACGGTGGTGGTGGTGGCGGTGCCTCAGTATTTTGTATATTAAGTACCTCAATTCATAAATTATTTTATAATTATTTTGAAGTAAAGTAAAGTAAAGTGTTCGAAAAATGGAGAGAAGAACAAACCAAGCAACAACTTCAGTTAAATCGAGATAAATAAAAAGCAAAAGGATTTCAAGTAGTGCAGGTTGTCGGTTGATAAGGATTAGTTATGGTAGTTTGTGGTAGAGTGAGTAGATTAGATTAGAATTCTTGCCTCAGCGGTACTTAATTTTATTAATATTTTCTATATTTAATGTAAGTGTTAACAACCGTCTCATGACTACAAAATTTAATAAAGTTTAGGATTTTATTAAGGATGAAGAAGTTATGGTTCTTTTTAATTTTTATTGAATGAAATTTATTCCTTTTAAGACTAATTTGACCTTTAACATTTACTGCCATCGAAGAAATTAACGTAACAAGCATGAGTCAAAATTAGTATATACAAAAAATTATTAGTATATACAATAAAATCTTTAAAGAAGTGGTATATAAATCATTTAAGTCATTAGAAAGATGGTATAAAATTAATACATGATGGAAATTATAAAAGTAAAAAATTTGAAAATTATCACGATATATTTTTCAACCTTATGAACCGGAAATTGAAGCTGCTTCTCGACTAATTCTACTAACTAATTTTTTCTGCTCAATATTTTTGTTAGACATTATAAGCATTTTCGGAATTATAAACATAAAAGTTCATAGTCCATAAAATAACAATAAAATACTATTAAGCACAGCTTAAGCACAGCTTTTTTATTGTGTTTGCCGTTTTTGAAAAGCGGAAAAGTTTAAAATAAAGAATTCACTGAATCAAAATTTAAACTTTAGTAAAATAAAGAATAATTTTTCAGCATTCGAGTTGGGAAAACTCAACTTTTGTGGCATATAAAATAAACTTTTTAAAGTAAAAAGTTGTGTAAAAATTGTTTTCAAAATTATTATGGTCAAAAAAGTAATTTATTTCGATATAATTTGTTGAAAACGTTATTCCTTAATTTTGAAAAATTCAAACAAAAGTTGAAAAAAATTATTTTCAAACACAAATTTTCAGCACAGTTTGAAAAGTTAAAGTTAACCAGAAATATTTAACTGTAAACTCGTCTTTCACTTTTGCGAATTGTAAGAATATTTTCAAAATTTCACTAAAATCTCAATAAAGAAGTGATATTTTTAATAATTAAAAAGTTAGGGATACTTTTAAAAAATGATAAAAATACAACCGAAGCAATAACATTTTAATTAATTACAAAAATTAGAGATATCATTTAAAAATAATGATATTTTTATTTTAACTACGGTTTGGAATTTCACTGCCGTTTGTTGTTATTAATTCCACAATTTCCAATTTATATCAATCGTATTAAATAAAATGCATTTAATTGTTTAATTTTAATCGAATCTCATTGTAACTAATTAATATGCTTTTCTGATTATTCAATTAAATTCACTTTCTTCAGTTAAATTTAATTAGCAATTATCTTTAATTTGCAGCGATTTATATATTTCAGTTGATTTTAATTTATGCAATTTATTGCGTTTAATATGTACATATATTGCAAAATTTATTAAATTAACTTATAAAAATTCAAACTTCAGAGAAATCAGGTTGAATCTTCTTAAGTAAGCAATTAGTATTAATTTCTTTGGCTTTTTAAATTTAAAATTTATTCAATGCATCAATTAATATACAAAATAAAAAGATAAAATTAATAAATTATTGCAAATCCTATGATAACGATTATCGCAAGCAGTCAATTAAAAAAGAAAAGAATGCGAAAATAATCAAGCAGGAAATAAATTATTAAAATCTCTAGACACGAGTACAATAATACTACTAATTTATATAATTCATTGTGATGAAGGAATATTAAGAAAACAGAAAAAACAAACAAAATCCTACTCGATTTAGCTTTCGATTTTTTATTATTTCACTAAATTAGCATTAGCGTTAAGAAAGCACAAATAAATAACGAAATATATTTTGATAAAATGAACGAAAAATGTTGAAAGCTTTACTACAGTTTTAGAAAGAATTTTAAAATAAAATAAAAACATTAGCATATTAGACATTTTAATGGATTTTAAATGGATGATGAGGACCTAAAACAAAATGGAAAAAAAAAAAATAAAAAGAAGGAGAAGATGCGACAAGATTTGTTCGAGCTTTTAAATTCAGGCAACATTTATTTATTTTTAGTTCTTCTTTTTTAAACGCTTCAGAGAATGCGCTGAAACAAAAATTTTCAGACTACGCATAACTTAACCTTATAACCATTAGTACCGCCATAAACATTATCAAAACATTTGTATAACGCCTGTCTAGATATTTATCCATATCATTCCCATCAAAAGAAGGTTCTTTTCTGAGATTGTGATTTTTAAAACATTTTCTGTTGTCTCTGCCATGTAGAAAATATTTTCTCCATGAAGAAGGAATAAGAGGAAAAAAATTACTAAGGACAAAAATAGTTTATGACTATATTGAGTGGAAGACTGTTAATCTTGCTAAAAGCTAATTTGTACAACAGCAACAAAGCTCATAATGTTTGAAAGTATATTGAAAAATTTAATAAACAATGTATTCAGAGCTCCCTTACAACCGCAACCCCTCCCTCCCCGGCCCCTTTCCGCACCTTTTGAGTTTCCAATCCTTTTCGGATGGTTTGAAATCTTAACCTGGTTAAGAAAGAAGGTTTGCTTTGCAGGGTTCATGCTGCATTTGTGCATCTTATGTAACACGTTAACCAACCAATTCGAAAGCTCTGCTACGCCCTCTGGCGTACATTTACAGCCCTTAAAATTAGCAACCTTGCTGCAACCTTGCGTCCTCGCGCAAGGAGAAACAGCGCAGAGCACAGACCGAATTCTCTCAAAGCAACCACGCTGATTCGAGGTTCACTGCATTGGAGAGTACGATTTTCGCAGCTGTCCAGGCCTGGCATGAGAAATGTAAAGAATACATAGAAACATTAGCTGCGCAACGCACGCACACAAGCACAACCGGGCCCAAGAGGCGCTCTGGCGAGGAAGCCAGTGCCGTTGTGTGAGTGAGTAAAGCAGTCTAATTGCTGCTGCAGTGACTGCTGCTGCTGGTTTGTTGCTGGTCGGCGAAGAGGCGCCTTGATCAAGAGCAGGAAAACCTCTTCTAGCCAACGATTTTGCTTGACCCGCCTCGCAGGCAATCCGAACGAGCGCTCTGCGACGCTCAGGCGCTTTGAGAGAATGGGATTTTGCCGGCAAATTTGTTGCTGCTAGGATGATTCTCGCCCTGCGGGAGTGTGTGCGTGTGTGAGCATGGAGAAGAATTCCGGTTGTTTGATGAGTGCGCGAGAGCCTTTTTTCTATGTTTGTGTTCCGGCCGTGAGTGGCTGTGTGTGAGTGTGTGGCTTCAGCGCCCTCTCTACGCTGCAGAGTGCACTAAAGCGAATATATTTACAAGCAGGCTACGGCTTGAAATTGTTTTTATCGGCTCGTAGACAGAGGACGCTTCAAATGGAAAATGGTTGTTGCAGCGGCTGAAGAAAACATTTATGAAATTAAATTGAAATATATTTTTAAATTTTTTAAAGGGAATTTTTTGTATATTTTTTTATTTTATTCCATTTTATTTCCCCAAAAAATTAAATTAATGCAAATTAAGTATATATACTTTTTTTATTGTATGATTGACTTAAATCATTATAAATTATTATAAAGATTAAATTTAAATTTTTGTTGTTAGTAAAAAATTTTTTTAAAATTTGCAAAAAAAATTCACCTTCTCAGAACTATAAATATTTATTTTATAATTTTATACCTACTTGTGTAAAAAATATTATTGTAATGATTTCATTAAACACAAGAAACACTATGACAATTATAAATTTTATACATTTCAATCACAAATGAAAAAATCCACCATCAAGTTTTTTTTTCAGTGTATGTACGTTTTAACAATGACATCTAATTCTGAGCCGCGCTCAAAAGGTTGGCAAAATAGTATGTATATATTTCCTTCCCTTTCTCACTCTATTCACCACGAGCATTCTCTAATAACAATTCAAAAAATTCACCACAAAGCAAAAAGCACCAGAAAAATAAGAACAACAACAATAATACTGAAAATCATGAGCTAAGCTCCGCCCTTTTTGAAATGGCTGCTATGGCTGCTAATGTTTGATGGCGTCGTTGCTTGCTCGACTGCGACTACTCGCAAAAACCAAAAACAAAAAGAATGCAAGTGTGAAAGAGACAGACCCACACGAAGGCTGGCAAGAAGGAATTGAATAAAAACGATAATAAGGGTGAGATAACAGACGCGACATATTGTAGTATAGACTTCAAAGGCCGTCTTTCGGCATCTGCTGCTCCGCCATTAGTTTACAAATTAACCATAGGCTCAACGACGTCTGTCAGAGAGTCATTAAACGGCCTCGTCTGACACCTTCTTAATTCATTACGCTCATGAAAGCAAATATGGTTTCAGAATTAACGCGTCTTCATCCATTTTTCCTTCTTCTTCTTCTTCTTTTTCTTCCTCTTCTTCTTCTTCTTCTTCTTCTTCTTCTTCTTCTTCTTCTTCGGTTGACATTCTCTTCAATTAAAACATTTGCTTGTAATTTAAATTTCATTTTGCCGCCAACGGAGATGACAAAAATTTCTTGAATAAAATTGATGAGATAAAAATCTTAGTGTGCGGTGTGTGTGTGTGTGTGTGTGCGCGCGCTTCGAAATTCTTAATTATTCGCCGCTGCTTTGTGCAAAACGCGGGAGGAGTCATGGAAGTGCAATCATTTCGGTATTTTCCATAATCCTTTGATGATTTGAAGCTGCGTCCGTCTATTACAGTGTCTTTTATGCCGGCGGCAATGTGCACAAATCAGCCTTGATGGAGACGTGACGACGCTCTACAAAACGACCTCTTAACAGATGGCCTTAATTACACTGCGCTTTCTTCTTGGCTTCTTTCAATTAATATTGCCTTCTTCAATATAACAATACAAAGTCTATACAACTGAATATATTAAAGAAGAAAGAAAGAAGTGTGTGCGTTTATTAAATTAACTATAGCTTAAATTGTCGTCTAGAACTAAAAAAGGAATTGAAGTTGCAGAATTTCATTTAGGATGCAATGAAATTTCAATTTTTTTAATTTCATTAAAAACAATATTTAAAAAGAAAAAAAAATTATTTGTTATAAATTATTATATTCTTCATCTGAACGGCTTTTGTGATGCCTTTTGTGGTAAAAATTCTTCCCACTTTGTACCTTTGAAACCATTTTTGTTAAGTATATTTTGAAGATTGTGCTATAAGATCATTACGATGATTTAATGTTCTTAACAAATATGTTGAAAATTTCATTAAATTTTTATATTTTTTATATAAAAATTCAAAGTTTATAGCATAATGCTGTAGAATTTTAATAGATATTTTTTAGTAAGATAATAAAATACAAAATAAAATACATAATTTGTGATGTGCTAAGTTTCGGCTTGAAACAAAAAATCAGCATCTTCATCGAAAGGAAGACAAAAGAACCGCAGTCTTTTTTAGCAGTTTCTTCTCAGAAATAAACTCCTTTTGTTTTTGTTAGTGTTTTGTTAAAACAAAAACACGGGGTATATAACAACACGATAAGTCAATTAAATTAATGCAGAAAATTTGCATTTTAATTACTTCATCAACGACAGATTTCTTAACTTTTTTTTTTTTGAAAATTAAGAAATTTCTAAGTTTATTTATGCAGACAATAAAATTCAGCAAAAAAAAAAAAGATCATCAGCAGCACACTCATAAAATTAATTAAAAAAAAGCAAAAAAATTCAATTTAATAACAAACTTAATTGGCTGAAGGTTGTTGGAATTTGTTTAATTTGCCGAATGAATAAGTTTTTTTATAATTTTAATGGAAAGAACCTGGCTTTGAAGTTATTCCAACGCTCGAGGTATATTTACTTCGATATATTTACTTTATATATATTTATATAAATACTTACTAGATATATATCTACTTACTAGTAGATATATTTACTTTATATATTATATATAAAATATAGACGTACTGCAATGTAGATTAACTTTCTATTCCTCGATTATCATTTCCTTATAAACCATCCTCTTCTTCTCCAAGAAGTATAATAATTAAGGGAGGTTTTGCGGGCAACTTAAACACCCTCATCCTCTGTTTAATAAAAATACAACCATCTCATCTGGCTGACATACTTCTAGCATTCAATCATGTCCTCCCCTGTACCCGGTTGGTTGGACAGATGCTAATAAGCCAGACGGTGTTAATGCCTTACACGATCGACGGCTTAGACGAAGGCAGAGACGCTCGTTACCCTTCGGAAAATCTCTAACAAGTTGAATGATTTTCTAACAAAATTCAACGAACCATCAACGTACATTATGCTTACTTCTTACCTGTTCCCTTCCCTTCCCCTTTCCTTCCACTCCCTTGCCATCATCCGTTCCCTTCTCCTTCTTCTCCTCCTTGTTTTTCAATTTGTTCAGATTTCTCGGAAGTGTTCGAGAAAATCATGTAACATGTTACGCGATGCGATGTATTTTGTTGCATGCGAAATTTCTTTCACCAGCTATGTCGGTTCTGTGTGTCCGTCTGTATGTCTCTCTGTTGTTTTGGCATAAAAACTAGGTCACGATTTTGTTCTTTTCAATTTTCTACTTCTGGCTAATGACCGTTTGTTGTTGCTGCTGGACCATTTATACAATAGTTTTTGCCTTGAATCCTGCGAACGGCGACCCCTGCAGCCTTCCGCTTTCTGTATAGAGGCCCTTGCTTAACCCTTTACGTCTTCGCTTCGTCTCGTATAATAACCAAAATATTTAGTGCAGCAGCATTTTTCAACGGTGTCGTTCTTCTTGTTCTTGTTCTTGTTCTTATTCTTTTTCTCCTTTATTTTTGTGAGTTTACGTGGGTTTGGTCATAAATTGAATACATTTTTTTTTTGGTGTTGTTTTTTTTGGTATAGTTTTTTTCTTTTTGCATACTGTAGTCCTTCCTCTTGTTCCTTGTCCGCGTTCCTTCTTTGTTGTTGTTGTTGTTGTTGTTGTCCGCTGGTAACGAGTTAGTTTTGCGTCATTGTTTAGCCTCGGGCAATCCTCAGGGCTTCCTTCCGTCCGTCTTCATCTTCACCTTCAACATTTGCCATGATTCGTTCTGCTTCCAAAGAAGGCAACAAGGCGCACCTTCGAGCTGTCATAAATTATTAAAATATTTTCATAAACCCTTTCTTGCTCAGCATCAAGTCATTCGAGAAGGATGCTGCAGCATTGTACTCGTTTGTTGTTTTGTACTAGGTACCTGCCTATGAATTGGTCTGTCGGTCTGTTGGTCAATCTGATCTGGTTGTTTCAATATTTTGTGGTTACGCTGATTTGCCATGCAAAAATATTTACTTTACAAATATTGTATTTATCACGGTAGCATGTGACATTTGTTTCGTTTTTGTAATGGAAATAATTTAGAAATTTGAATTTTATAACGTTCTATGTGAAGATTCCAGATACAGATTGAAATGGTCTTTGCCTTGGAAAGTGAGAATTGCATTCTTGGCAATATCATTATCCTCATTTTGATCATATCAAGTAAATACTTTTAGACTCTCAGGTTTTGTACTAAATCAGAATTACGCAATCTATGGCATTATCATTTAACTTTTGTTAAAAAACATTTTCAAATACGAATTGTCTTTTGTTATTTTAAGGGCTTTTTATTTATTTATGTATCAAATACTATCAATGAAAATTTATATGTAAAATGACCAAATGATATCTAAATGACCATCAAAATTTTCCATTCTTTAATTCTTGAGCACAACTTAATGGAATCGAAATTGATCAGAGTTCATTTAAAACACTTTCGAACGGCAACGAACAGCAGCAAAGTTTTAATTCTAATGACGTGTTTATTCGAATGGTCTGTCAGAGTTTGGTTTATCATAAAGAACCCCAGTTTCACCAAATTTTGCAAATACATTTCAAATTGTTTGCTTCGACGGACGATTATGAAGGAAAAAGTCTTGTAATAATACTATTTTTGGATTTTTAAAATAACACGCGTGTTTGGATTACTTTAACACGCTCTGCATTCGTATACATTGTTGAAATTGTCTATCATTGAGGATAAGAATTCAAAGAAAATTATAAGAAACAAAAATGGCGTGTGACACAGATCCTCATTCAACATTCTAAAGGATACTATTGGGATAACACTATTCCACTATTTTTATTTCTATTGAAATTTATGAAATATTTTCCAACTCATGTTGCTTTGATTTGTATAAAAAATTTATTTAAAAATTGTAAAATAAACAGTGCTTTGTTTCTTTGATAAAACTCATGATTAACACATTCTTCCAAAAAATAGTTGGTTTCTTTTGAATTTAAATTTCGTTTCAATATTTAAAATAAATATAATAAATATGTCGGCCGGTCGAATTTCTGAGCATATACATATGTATCATAGTGGCGAAATTGTGATAAAGTCTAAGTTCTTAGGTTCTATTTTAAGTTCTTTGTTAGAATATTCTTACGACACTCTTAGCGTAAATTGTATAAAATCATATAACCATCTTATAACCAATATTCAGCTAAGCTGATTACTTTACTATATAGATATTTTTTTTATGAAAAACTCTACCAAAATACTAACAACACTCGAGCTTAAATAAATTCTTGGCTTGGCTCGAGTTAGAGGTAGAATATTGCGGAAATTTTAAAGAAATATTTTAAAAATTATTTTGTTACTCAACTCGAAAACTATGCTTAATATATTTTGCAATAAATTATCCATTTCTGGTAATAAAAATAGTTTTCGAAACTGAGAAAATTACTGAGTTTGATAAACGTTAGAGGCTTAATATTACCGAAACTTACCAGTAACAAGCTATAATTCAGTCTTGCCGAGCTCATCATGTTCCAGCTTCCACAATTCTTATCCTTTTGCTCTGTTTTTAGCAAACTATTTTCGGTTTTACATAAATATATTTGCTTTTCTTAAAGGTCTACACGACTATAGTTTTTTTTTGTTGCCATAAACTTGTCTCAGGTTCGCAGAGTTTATTATAATTACTTTTATGCCGAAGTCACAACAACACTAACAGCAGTCAAACGAATTAAGACAACACACGCCATATCAAAAAAAAAAAAAAAAAAATTCAAACCGCACCAAAAAATGTAACAATTTTGAAACACGAAAGTTTTCACAAATTTTGTGTGTGTGTGTGTGTGTGTGTGTGTGTCGTGTGGTTTATGGTGTTTTTTTTTTTTTTTTTGTTTTGCGGGTTCTGAGTCCGTGTTTTTTTACTGCTTCATGACGTATCTTTACTGAATGATTTATAACCAGTTTTTATAAATCCATCAAAAGTCTCAGCCGCGAAGGTTTGCACGCACCGAGTTCGGTAACTTAAAATTAAACAACCGCCTAAAAAAAACCCAATTCAATGAACCGAAAAAGCCTCAAAATTTCACATTCACGGTTTTGTTTTTTTCAGGCAACAGAAACAAGAAAAAACAAATGTGTTTACTCGCGAAAATTACCTCGAAAATCGCCCTGACGAAAACTCATGATTAAATATTGTTGTTATTATTATTATTAAAAAAGCTTATGCGCTTTGTTGATTTCGGTTCCGGTTCCGCTTTTAGAATTCTTTATTATTCTGTCCTTTTTATTTTTTTTTTTTTCTTCTCTGGTTTTTAGCTTCATTGCGTTTTAATTAGAGTTCACTCAAAGTCCTTGCTCTTCACCACAGAAATTCACAAATTATCAGACGAGACGAGCTCCAGACAAGCCACGTCCACGCCGAGGTCCTGATCCCGATCCTGTGGCGACCCATTGTTTGTTTGGTTTATTCTGGAAAAGATATCAATCGGCGAATGAATGCCGTATAAGAAGCAGAAGCAGAAGCAGAAGCAGCAGCAGCAGCAGCAGCAGCAGCAGCAGCAGAAGAAGAAGAAAGAAAGGACGACAAAGACCGCGACCGCGACTGCGACGACAACTACAACGACAACAACAGAAACGGGCAACGGCAACAGCAAGAGCCAACGATTTTGATGACGACTACTTGGGACGGCCTCGGCTGATAATGGGAACTGGAAAAATAAGGTTGTTGTTGTTGTTGTTGCAGTTTGAAATGTATTCAAAAGGAATAACAAGAAAATATAAAGGAAGAGGAAAAGAAAACGCCAGAAAGTGTAAAAGAGAAGGCTTACAACAAAAGTGAGAGAAACAACGAGAGAGACGGCAAGAGAGAGGGAGAGAGAGAGATAGAGAGGGATTGAAAGACTCCATACAAGAAAGAGATAGATAGATAGAGAGCGACTGAGAGCTACCAACGACCATAAGGATAAAAACAGCGCGTTTAATCTGATGAAACGGATTGAATGAATGACAGACTGACTGGTTTTCTTGGCGCTTTTCGCGAATGTTTTGTGATGACGGCGGCTGGGGCGGTGGCGGTGTTGGTGTTGGTAGAAATTGCGGATTGATGGTCACGCTGGCGGCGACGGCGACGGCAACGATGGCTGTTTCAAGTCTTGAAGCCTTCTTTCTTTGCTGATTTCTTCTCCAACCAACCAACGAATCAGTCAGACACCAACCGCAGCAACAACAACAACAGCAACAACAACAAGATACTTGCCTCTCCCAATAGGTACGTAAAAAGATACTTTTGCCACGACACGACGCCATACGAAACTGACTGAAACGACCCTCGCAGAAAGAAAGACTCAGAAAAGCCATGGAACGAACAGAAGACAGAAGATGTGAAAGATGAGAAGGAAGAATTGACAAAACCAAAAACAACAGCAGCAACAAAAACCATAAGAACATCGAAGGTAATAAAAAATCTTACTCTAACGAACGCCTCTGAAGATAAAATCGAGACGTATTCAGACGTCAGGCATTCGTTCTTTCGTATTCCGCGATTGTATAACAATACATATGTATGTATACGCATATGTAGGCAACACATACGTGTATTTGTATGTGTGCGTGTGTGTGTGTGTGTGTGTGTGTGCGTCTAAATCGGGTTTTAGTCATTTTGAATGGAAATTTCTGTAACCAACCGAGGATTCTGGCATGAAGCGTGTCTTCTCTGCGCACACATCAGACGACATTTCATGGGCGTAGATACGATACATACGTTGGTATCTTTGATGCTATACGACGTACTTGCAATGCAGCGGCGCAAACGAAAAGCATACTTCCAGCAGCATTAAAGTGTTCCTCGGCCGAAGGAAGTAAAAAAGGTGGTGGTGATGAGGCCTTATTCGCTGGTTCTGTGAACAGTGGGCTGCTACCGACAAATGTATGCGAGAATATTTAATATTATTTGAGACATTTTAAGTTGAAATAAATAATGTCGTATTTGATGCTTTTTCTTCAAACAAAATAAATATTAACTCAAGTTCGATTTTCTCGTTCGAAAATTAAGAAATCTTCTCGAATGCTTTTTGAACATTTCCAGAGAAAAAGCTCTCTGGGATAAGTTTGTGGAGAAAGCTGCGGTTTCGTAAAAAACCCACCAAGACAACCCCTTTAAGACCTTTTCGACCCTCTTTAAGTCCGGTTTATGTAAGTTTAAATTGACCAAGACGTGCTCCAGGCGGATTAAATAAAGGTTAAACGAATTAACGAATTATTCTGGCACGATTTCATTGAAATTTAAAATTTTTAATTTTAACACAATGGTGGAAAAAGATTTTTTCTCTCTAAACTTCTTCCGAAAGAAGCGATACAAGACACAGAAATACATTTTAAATGTTTAACCAAAGTCTCAGCTTCATAATTTTTCGAAATATAATAACACAAAGGAATTTTAAAAGTTTTCAATACACCAGAATTATGTAATTATATATTGTAATTTTCGTGGAGTATCAAGAAAAACAAAAGCTAACAAAATTTGTTCAAAAATTTCCTCTTTTCGTTAGTAATTTATAATGTAAGTTATAATTGGATACTAACCAATACTAATTTTTGCTTTCTCAAAACCTATTTCGTTTCGTAACCACTGTTCGTTACGCCACGACGCTTCGCTGAGATGCTCACAAGACCATTTTATAGCTAGATATCGATAAAAACTGCTCTGCTCTACTCTTCTCTGCTCATCTATGTCTTCTAAATCCGAGAATCAAACGAACTAATGCAAGTTAATGAAAATGTTGCCCTTCATTTTCTTTTCTTTTCTTTTCTTTACTTTATTCTTACGCTATTGTTTTTTGGTGTATTGGAATTTGTCTAAACGAATACCGAATACTGACTAACGCGGCTAAGATGAAATGATAAGCAAGCAAAGGAAAAAAAGGGGAGAATTTTTTTTAAACTTGTTACAAGATTTTTAAAAATGATTTCATGATTGTTTAGCATATATATCGCCTCGAAGGAAGTTGCTTAATCTTAAAACTGCGAAACTATAGACCTTCTTCTACCCTCCTAGTAAGGAACTATCGGAATTTATAGCCCCAAACCGGTTACTTTCTAACTCAGCAGTCAGCTCATTATCATTGCACCCTTTTTGTTGACTTTTCAGATTTTTCAGATGTCTCCCAAATTGAAAGAAACACGATAAAGTAACAATTTTTAACTAAATAGCACACGAAATAGCTCTAAATATAACATCATAATAATCGGTTCATTAAAAAAATGAGCGGCTCACTGAAACACTAACTGACGTCGAATGTTTGGCAACATCTTACACTGCCATCACGGTTTTCTGTCCTCATACCCAAACTCCTTAACGACACTGAGAGGGAGGGGTGGGGGGGAGGAAATCTAATATAGAAGGCATACCAACGAGTTTATATACGAGTTTGTATTTCAAAAAGAAATGAAGAGGACGAAAATAGCAATAAGCAGCAACAGAAACAGAAACAGAAACAGAAAAGAACAAACTAATAAACAACTTCCTTTTGGTGGTTGTTTCAAATCGGTCTTAAGCTACATTTGCTTTAGGTATATAACATAAAAATCGCATAAAATCGGAATTTATATATTTTTTGAGCGCCCCTTTTTTTTTGTTTTTTGTTGTTGGTGGCACTTTTAACCCCTAAAACCAATGATTTTTCTATAAACATTTTTCAAGGGGAAATTTTCAAGTATTCTTTTTTTGGCTTTTCTTTCTTTTTCGAAAGGTTTTTAGAGTATATAGAATTTCATTCCTCGCTCAGTCGGATTAACCAAATGGTTGGTACGAGTTTTTTTGTCTACGATGGCATGAGAGCAGCGATGGCATGCACTTGTCGTTCGCTTTGAGAGCTTTTTTTCAACATTACCTCTTGCTCTTTTACTACTTTGTCTCTCTCTTTCTTTCACTATTTCTTCTTCTCACTTTGATAGTCTGTTTCTCTCTTTTTCCATTTAAATTTTTTTCCTCTTCAGAGGTCATGAATCAGAATGTTAATGATGATGTAAAATTTTATGTTGACTCGTCTGATTTCTTCAGTGGGCTGTAGTTGTTGTTGTTGTTGTTGTTTTCGTTGTCGTTGTTGTAATTGTTATTGTCCCATTTCATATTATCAGTGGATGGATTTTTTCCATCATTATGCAAATGGAAAATGAAGATTTTGCAAAATATGTTGCTGCCCTCGAATAATATAAAAGAAGAGAAAAAAAAAATATACGACAAGACGCTTTTGAATAAGCTAATAAATAAATTATGTACAAAAAGCACCGTAAAAAATCTGACGTTGATTTCTATGGATTTTTTTCGGTGATGTTTTTCCGTACACACAAGTTATAAGTCAAAATCTCCGAACCCATTTGGAATTTTGGAGCAAGTAACGATTTGTAAACTGGTAACTGAGGATAAAATTTACCTTTATGTTCACTTTTCCGATTCAATTCGTCCAACCGATAGCATCTGCCGTATGGAATATCATACGAAAGAACGTTTTTCGTCGCAAAAATTAACTTAACTTCAAGAAGGCTGCCTTTCTTTTTAAAATATTTATTAAATATTATGCAAAAATATACATATATTAATTTAAATATAATACAAATATATTATATTTACATTTTTTTATGATACGATGCTACAATTTAGATCACTTTGGATTTTTTCAAAAATGAATTTTTTATATGGATTTTCGATTTCAGATCATTTGTCAACGATGCCAAATTTCCGTGTAATTTAAAATAAAAACAGGTAACTGTTTTGATGTATTTATCTTCACTTCTTTCATTTTCGGAAACGTCGAAGGAGATCAAAAACTGTTGCATTATACAATACCTATCATAAAAAAATAAATTAATTAATTATTTCCAAATGATACGAGCGATACTATACCATATCCAGATTGAATAGCTCTCATAGAAATTTTTCATAGAAAAATAGAAGATTAAATAAATAAACGTTTGAAGCTTAAGCTTTTTCCTAAACTCAAGTATTATTCGTGCTCTATGCAATTTGAATAATCTTAATTTTGAATAATCTAATCCAAGATAATTAAGGATTCTTGAATTTGAAACTATCGAAGGGAAGAATATTAAAAGCAAAGAAAAAAAAAGTGGTTTAAAAAAAATTATTTATATAACTTATAATGATTTATTGGAAATTTGAATATAATTTTCTTCCTTGATGATATATTCAAAATCAATGATAGGTACATTATTAGATTTAAAACGATTTAAGTGTACATACATATGTATATCCAATAATTTTATACTTTTTTTTTAAATTAGCTGTGCAGTCTCTCAGGAAAAGTCATTTATTGAACGACTTTTAATAATAGAAATATATTATATTTTCAAAATTATTTTATTGTTAATTAAATCAATATTGAATTTATAATTATATAAGTCCTTTGTTATTGAATATTTCAGTAAGAGCATTATAGATTATTATAATTATTACAATTTTGTTCGCTAAATTAACATTAGTTTTCCTTTTCTTACCGTAAGCTCCGTTTGCTTTCAAATCACTGCGGCCCGGGAATTATCTCAGATCGTAAATCATGTCACAATCTGGGTGTTGGCAATCCGTGTTATTTGATGAATGTATTTGTAGTATGTATCTACATTTATTTCAGCTTTACTAACTCTATTCACTGCACGCACCTCGACGTATTACCTTTAATTTTTTTTGCTTTTTATACGTTATCCCACATTTGTCGATATATTGTACATATAAAAATATGTATGGAGGTTCATTATGTACAAAAAGTAGCCCCTCTGTATTACATAAAATACATGCGCAGTGATGAATGTCGTGTCAAAGTTCTAAATGTTAACAAAAACAATGCATGACATTTGACCAACATGAATATATAAATATTATTTCTTTCCCGCTTTATGTGTGTGTCTCTGTCTTGTTTTATCTCTCTCGTTTGTAAAACTTTCAGGCGCAGGCGGAAGGTCTTGAGGACGACTTGAAATTCCATCCTCCTCTCTCCAATGAATAAACTTAATTAAATTTCTTTAAAATTGTATGAAATTTAATTGACTAATAAGAATAAGAAAATTATCCCACGTTTTTTTATATAAAACTTACCTTTTTTCAAATGTACCCTCTCAATTTTAAAAGAGAGCCCTGAAATGGAAATATGTATAAATATTTATAACCTGTTGTATGAGGATTTTACTCGTTTTTTCATGAATATTAAAATATTTCAAGCCTTTCGATATCAAAATCTTTTCATAAATGGTTGACAACTTTTCGAAATAGCAAAAGGACTCATTATGCAATCAAATTTCCTTGTTTTTGCCAACGAAGAGGCATTATTGTCGTCATTTTAATTACACTTTTGTAATCGCAATAAATAATTCCTTTACTTGAACCTACTAAAATAATTTCAAACTTTCTGTAAAATTAAAATTGTTTTTTATTTAATTTAATAATAATTTAATATTTAATTATTTTTTTAAATGTAGTTCTTTCAAACTACAAACATTAAACATAAACAATAATTATTTATAAACATAAAAATATAATTAGTTTAGGCGATTAATTTAACCCATAAATAACAAAATACGATGAGGCTTCGCTTTTTCTAAATACAAATAATTTCCGTTTTTTTCCACAACATTTTGATGATGACCGTTATATACAAATGTATTAAACGAATCTAAATGAATGCAAGTGTATGGATAATTAAATGCCGATTTTTGTATTAGCGAATGCGTGTTTGTGTGTGTGTATGCATTTTTCTTAATGATATTTAATACTTTCCATTTTTCACGTGGTCTATTTTTCAAGTGTTCAACTTGTTTATTTTCCGGTTTGCTTGATTGTTTGTTGTTGTTTTTTTGTGTTCATTTGAATGATTTTTTTGTTTGTCTGTATTTGCACGTTTTTGTCCAAATGTTTGTCATTTATTGCTTGTTTGTTTGAACGTTTGTTGTAGTTTTTTTTGGAAGGTTTATATGAGTGATGATGATGATGATGATTTTGATGTTTGTCAGTGCTTGTTTGTTGGATTTTGTTTTTGTTTGACTGTGTTTCTCGCTGTGTGTTTGTCATTGTTCGTGTGTTTGTTTGTTTGTTTGTTTATTTTCTTTTCATGCAATGTTTGTTCACTTTTATATTCTTTTTTTTTGTTTTGGTTTCTGTATTTGTTTTTGTTTATTGAAGCATGTTTGAAGTATGAAGTGTTTGTTTGTACAATTTTTAATTTGTGTATTTGTGGGTGTGTGTGCGTGTGCGTGTGTGTGTGTGTGTGTGCAATGGTTTCTTTGTGTATTCGTTAGTTACGATTTCGTATGAATGTGAAATTGTTGACTTCTTTACACATTTTTTGTTTGTTATTATTTGTTTATGGCAGCTTTTATTTGCGTTTTTGTTGCTCTTTTGTTAGTTTGTTTAATTGTCCATCGGTTTGTTAATTTGTCTTTTTATTGTTTGTTTGGTGTTTGTCTTTTTATTGCTTGGCCTCTACGTCGTTCGTTTTTTCGGTTTGATGGTCTTTTTTTCTACCTATCTTCGTGTTCGTTGTTTGTTTGTTTAATTTATTAGTCTGCTTGTTTAGTGAATTTGCTTCCATGACTTTTGTTTGGTTTTCTTCGTGTCTCTTTATTTGTTTATTTGTTTACTTGTTTGCTTAATTTGTGTTTTTCGGTTCAGTTCCGTTCGAATTGGTCCGGTTCGGTAGGTCCAAACCGTTAGGTTCTTCGTTTTTTTATTTCCGTGCTTCTTGGTCTGTTTGTCTGGTTGTTATTTTAATTTTTTTTTGTGCGATGTTCTTGAGTTAATGTTCATAAAGTTGTTTGTTTGTCTGTTAATTTTTGTTAGTGTTTTATTTATTAATTTCTCTGACTTACAAATTCGATAATAAGAGGTTGCTTTTCATAAAATTATACAAAATCCTAACAGACATACATATTTCTAAGATTACATAAATAATTAAAATACTTCATACTTACCCTATTTTTTGCAGTAACATCGCTCAACAAGTTTGTTGCCGAAATAAATCAACAACAAGAAGAGAAAGACAAAAAACAAAAAAAATATAACTCAATAAATTAATAATGAACAGAGCATTTATTTAATGATTAATTTTTTTATTAATTAGCTTTAGATTCGGTTTGGTTTTCTGTAAGAATTATTAGCTAACGTTGTAATTAGTATCTATATAATGTATAATGTCTCAATATATCAAAATACATACTCGTATGTATATATACTATATGAAAGGGCGTGTGTGTGTGTGTATATTGACATTTTATTTTCGCAAGTAGTTGTTGTTGTTGTTCATAAAGTTTATAAACAAAAATCATGTTAAGTTCTCCAATTTTTTCGACAACATGAAAGCTGCTAAAATGAATATTCTCTTTTAGCTACAGAAACAAAAAACAAAACAAACCATTTTCAGCGACCCAAAAAAAAAACATTCATAAAATTATTTTATTTTTTATTTAATTTAAGTTCTTCCTTATGCATGTATGTACATATACAAACTACAAAAAGCAATAATGCGTAACATTAACAAAAAAAAAAAAAATACAAATACAAATAATTACAACTACAACCAAGTACCTACAATTTATAAAATGTTTGTAAGTAGACATTTTTTCCAAAGCAGTTGCTCCGTTTAATACGATGTTTAAATAAGATGTTTAAAGAATTTTGCTGCTAAAAATGCCATAGTGTTAGTGTGTGTGTGTTTGTTTGTTTTTAGTTGTATATTTAGTAAATTTGAATTTATTTTTAATTTAACATTTTTTTGCATTATATTAATTTTTTTTCCTTTTTTCAAGAGCATTCTTCAAGCCGATGAGCAGACGCGCCAGATGAAACACGCAAGTTAAAAATATCGTAAGTAATCATTAAGTAATATTTTTTTTTTTTATTTTAAGCTTTCAAGTAATAGTAGTCGGTGTAAGTACGGCATGAACAAAACATGCCTGAGTTTTCAGCGCAGCTTGAGTTTTGAGTTGTTTCTCTTTAAGCTTGAGTTTCTAGATTTTCTTCTTTGTTTGTAGACATCGATACTAATTTTAGTCATATTTTCAGCGTTATAGATAATAATTAAATACATACTTAAAAGCTATTGTTTGTTTTTAATTGCATTAGAAATTTTCTAGAATTATTCTGTAGTAACGCACTCTTCAGTAACGCGCGCTACCACCGTTTAATGTTTGTTTTTTACTCATTTTAGTTGTTCTTATTTGAATTTACAATTTTTATTAAATGATTTTTTTAATATCGATTATTTTCTCCCCCTTCTCCTGTGGTTGTTCAATAATGATCATTAGTTAGACTGTCTTAAGTATATACAGGAACTTAAATTAAGCTAATTACAACTACACAAACACAGAATTACAAATACCACTACATTTATTAATTATATTAATAGTCAATTAATCCAGCCATCAATCAATTAATCAAACGATCATCAATTCATTAATCGTTTATCAATCAAATTATAAATAATAATAATAATTATATTATTTTTAAACACTTAATACAATTGTTAATAATATTATTTTCACCGGTTTTGTTGCTTATAAATTTTCATACTTCTTTATGCTCCCTCTTCTTCTTCTTCTTCTTTTTCTATTTATTAGCATTGTATGAGTATAGAGTATTGGCATGCACAACTCAACTGCCCGCGACAACTAATGCGAGCTTTTGCGTACCAACCATTCGCCCGTACGGGCCAATCGAGAGCGACCAGATGAGCAGCAAAAGTTTGAGGCAATGGAGAGAGTGAGTGTTCGCCCTTTCCGCCCTAAATCAACTCCAAACGACTGGTTTGGACCAAAAACTCTTTCTTTCTTTCTTTCTTTCTTTTCGTCTGTCTTCTTACCGAGAGGCCCGCGTAGCCCACGTATGTTTGGTCCACATGGGCCGAGTTGTGCATCCCGTGTATAGAGTTCTAGTAACATTGTCAAACAATTCTGTTTTGTTCAAACTTTTAATTCAAACTGTTTTAGTGCAAATAACTAGATCAACATTGTTGTTTTTTTTTTCATTTGTATTCAATTTTAATTCATTACGGTTAATTTGTTTTTGCTTTCTTACATAATAATAGTACCTATATTTAATTTATTTTTCTGCATTTCTTGAGGCAACCTTTTAATGCATAATTGAATTAATACTAATTAGTTTATGAGAAAATTGAGAAAGTTTTTTAAAACTACAACGTCATCATATTTTTGTTTTTTTCATTCATTTTAAGTTTTTTGTTAATGGATTTTTTTAAACTAATAATAATTTTTATATTTTGTTGTTGTTGTTTTTGATTTTTTTTATTTACGAATACTTTAGAAAATTTTTTATATTTTTATAATAACATCTTCTTGCTTTTTGTCAATTAATTGCATTAAATTGTTTTCTTTCTAAAGACTTTCCTGCAGCAGCGCCTTTTTTCTTCCTTCCATCAGAGCAGACTTTCTCTTGCTCTCTCGGTTTTCTCGCTTTCTACATCATGAGATTTATTAGTTTTTTCGATTGCGATTTTGTTGCTGTTTCGTAATCGTGTTATGGACGTACTTGACATTTCGGTTTTTCTTTTTGTCCGAAGTTAATGCTTTTTTGTGTTCTTCTTTTTTCTACATGTAGACAAAAAGTAGTTAATTTATAGTTTTTGTATATGAATTTGTATTTTACAAAAGGATTGTGTGTGTGTGTGTGTGTATGTTCAATTGTTTATTCTTGTATTCGAATGAAGTTAACTTAGTTTTTGCATTGAAACGATTTTGAGCTGCAGCAAAATTGATTGGCCTCGGGCGACCTCGTTTAAACTGAACTTGTTTCGAAGTCATAAAAACTTCAATACTTCTCTTTTCCTTCCTCACGGTCGATCGAATTTTTTGTGATTTTTAAAAATTATTTTCTGCTTTGCCTTTTTGCGTTCTTCTTGTAGCAAAATTAATTAAAAGGCTTAATGAATTTTCAGCTGTAAAAATATGTATTTAAAATTAATTTTTATTATTTTTGAGGATTTTATGGAATTTGACATTTTAATAGTTTCTTAAGGTGAGGTGAAGTGTTTTTGCACCATTTGAAAGATTTCTAAAATCACATTAAAAATAATTATTTCAGAAATGTTGTTGTGTTTTGACAACTAAAATCATGTATGAAAAATTTTTCAAGAATTTAAAAAAACACCAATTATTTTAATTAAATTAAATCTTGAAAAAAATGTTTAAGAATTACTCAAAACAATATTTTTAACAAAAGAATTGCATTGGAAATATTTTGAAACTTTTCCCTTAAATTTCTCATTACACCAAATTTTTATATCTTCTAAACTGAGATGATTTTGAGCACCCCCCCGACCACCATAAGATTTAAAACGTTCTTGAATTCAATATTCTTTGAATCGAAAAATTGCACAAAAAAAAATGTAAGTAAATTAATTTGAAAAAAATTAAGCATATCAACAATCTATTACTAAATTAATAACTTTGTCAGAAATTTAGTTATCTTTTGCAGAAATAGTTTTTTTCAAACATACGATATTTGATGCGAGTTTTGAACAAATAAAATTTAATTTCATACTTCCTTTGTATAAATTTCAATAAAACTCTTTTAGAATGGATTATAGCAAAAGATAAACCAAATGAATAATGTAAATTAAATACACCGCATCAGTGCCCCTCTATCTTTCTCTCTTGTAGACTCTGTAAAGACTTCTACAACAAAACTCTTTCCTTAATTTACTTCATTCGAATACAATAAAATTATTGGAACTTTTCCCATAATTTTCATTACTAATCCAAACGTGTCTATTGCTGTTGTTGCTGTGATATTTATAATAGAATTTCTTCTAGATTTTCCTACTGTTGCTCTGTCTTAATGCTCGTATTGGCTAAATGTTAGTACGTCGTAAATCCCAT
Organism: Conops quadrifasciatus; assembly: GCA_949752815.1. NCBI lineage: Eukaryota > Metazoa > Arthropoda > Insecta > Diptera > Conopidae > Conops > Conops quadrifasciatus. Next base: position 14,712,413 of record OX457078.1, on the reverse strand, counting down.
GGCGCTGGCGGCGCTGCTGTTGTCCAAAGGTCACTGATGCATTTTCGTCGTATGATGGCCCATGCCGAGACCTAAATTCAGATGATGCGCATTATGGTGCTGCTGAGGTGCTGAACTGTGCCCATGGTTGTGATTGCTGTTCGAACTGTTGTTGTTGTTGGTTTGTTGGTTGGCCTGACGTTGAGAGTTTTTCTTGTTTTTCATACGACGATTTTGGAACCAAATTTTCACCTGAAAAACGCCGAAAGCAACAGAGAAAGAAAAGGAATAAAGATTGCTTTCAATATTTGGCAAAATCTCGGCTTACCTGTCGTTCAGTCAGTTGCAAATTTCTGGCCAATTCCCAGCGTTTCTGCTTCGAGACGTACGCATTGAAAAGGAACTCTTTCTCCAGCTCCAGAGTTTGAAATTTCGAATAGGGCTTGCGCTTTTTTCGCACCGACACCTGCCCGGTCCATTCGTGCAGCGCATTCGTTGGAGTGCACGGTCCCACAGCGCCCACCGACAGACCACCGGAACCACCTGCCAAAGATTTTTCATTACAGCATTAGCAGATTTTTCTAATTTGCTATAATTTATTAGAATTTTCATAAAATAATTTTTCTGTTTATTAAAATTTTTATTTGTTGTTTGCTGTAACGCAGGGCGCTTGTTGTTGTTGTTGTTGTTGTTGTTAAATAATTATGAACATTCGTCAGTCAAGCTGGTGGTGGCTGATTGAGCCAATTAAAATGAATGTTAAACGTTTGTTCGTGCTGCACGCTTGCAATTAATTAAAAGCTATAATAAATCTTCCGGCCAATAAAAAGCGCCTTAAGACGAATTTAATGATTTTTAAAATTAAATACGACTGCAATGAATGGAGACGCGGCACAATCATTCATTGCAAAAGCAAAAAAAAAAAAAACAATAACAAAATAAATCACGTGTTTCAAGTTTTAAAGCAACTACGAGTAATTTTTCTTAACCGATGATTGTTTTTTCATCCTAATTCATTTTTATATCTGCATTTGATATGAATGATTTTTATATCTGCAAATAAAGCAGCATGAAGTAGCAGTCGAGACGAAATTCCGTAAAGAGTAAGGACTTTTCAGCCGAGACAATAACTTGGGAAAAGACGGGGCTTTTTAATCGTGTTGAGTTCTCTTTTTTCATAGAGAAATCTTATTAATTTTAGAGAAAAAATCTTATTATCTTGAAACGAGAAGCTAATCTTATAAATTCGTGATTTTAATTAGAAATTAATATTAATATCATTTATTTAATTTTTATGTTATTTAATTTTTTTATTTGTTTTTTTTTTTTATTGTTATTATTATTTTATTTTACGTTTACAACTCACGTCCTCAGCTTGAGCTGACTTGCGCTTGACAGCATTTGGTTGGCTCCAGGAGCCCGCTGTTTCATTGTACCTACTCGTACAATTCGATACAGCCTCCTCGACGGCTGCTAGTGCTGCTACCGTGGCAGGCAACAAGCTCACCAACGGTTGCCACTTCACCGACACCAGCACGAACATTTGCTTGTGCGTCGATGAAAAGCGTTCCATCGGAATTATCGCGAATTTTGACCGCGACCGTAGAGTGATTTATTATGATTCGGTTCGTGGCGTTTGGAGGGTGGGAGGGGGGGGGGGGGGGGGGCTCTTACCTGTACTCGCGTACGCTTCGCTGGGGTAGGCGCGCAGACCGCCCGGCGATGAGTACGTTGGCGTTTCGTAGCTCGACTGCGATGCACCTTCGACCGATTGGCGGGCCGCTGCTGCTGCCGTTACGGATGCATGGCGTTCGTCGCTGGCGCTCATGTAGGCCGCTGCTGCAGCGGAAGTCGGCTGTTCGCGGTAATTCCAATATGGCTGAAAATGACGAAAGAGCCAGAGAGACGCATTAAAACTCGTAGCCAAAGATTATTCATCGTGCCAAAAATTGTAACACAATTCCTTTAGGTATTCTTTGAAACCAGAGAACCAGAACCATATCATCCGTAACCACTCACCTGAAATTGTGTTTCCGGATAACCGTAGAACACCGGCTTACGGTCTCTGTCCAGGTAGTATTGCGAAGCGTGATGGTACTGCGCCGAGCTGAAGCCATCTCCGTCGTAGGCCCAAGGATGAGGGTGTCGCTTGACGGCGGCGGTGGCGTCTGTCTCGAAGCCGGGCCGTATCGCGGGTATGTGCAGTGGCGCTAGCGAGAGGGACATGTCTGTAACGAGAAGAGCAATAAATACATCAAACGGTGACACTTGAGATGATGAGCAAAGGCAACGCCCCTACGCCTCTACGCCTCTTCTGCACTACGAGTATTCAACGCTTGAGCTAGAGTACACTGCTCGCGAGTTACTCTGGTCTTTTTAAGGAGAGACGACGAATGACGTCGCTTGTTGGGACTTTTATTGGCAACATTTGTGTTGTCTGCTTGTCGCAATTCTGGCCATTAACTCAACGAAAATTTATGTGAAGAGACTCTGGGAGGAAAATGATAATGATGATGATGGTGATAATGATAAATGCAATAGTAGCAAATTGTAAAATTCACAAAATTACACACATACCGTGGGTACGTTTTAAAAGGGCGTACCCGGGGAATAAAGAGCGAGGAGGTACATGTTGTGGAATTGCGTTAGGTAATAATATAAGATATTACCTAAGTATAGCACTCGTAATTTCGGGCTCACAACGAGTATGCGAATACACCCATAAAAGACGGTTGCGACTTCACCGACACCAGCAGCAAAATTTGCTTGTGCGTCGATGGAAAGCGTTCCTATCTATAGGCCAGAGGGCCTATCTTCAGCCCCTCTGATTCCACAACCTTTCAGCACAAAAGGTGTTAGTTTTCATACAAATTTTTTCATTTCAAAAGAGTCGGGCCTAACTTCGTTACGTAACCATCGCTGCTGTCACTTTACGCAAGACGACGTTGCGTTTCTTCGTTGTAATCGATAATAACGTGTACACGGAGAGAAAATTTAACAACTGCAAATAAATCATGAGTACAACAACAACAACAACAGCAACAATTGTGTTGCCAAGTGCCGAAAATGTACTTTAAAAGTGCTAAATTAGGTATCTTCTCTTATTTCAATATTTAGTTATGTGTTTGCAACTGTTAAGGCAATGTTTAAGTAAGGCTTCATAAAGTGAAAGGGATAGTTGCATTTTAAAGGAAAGTGAATGCCATAGACCAAAAGGATTGGGCTTCGATTATGCCCGAAAATTTCTTCGATTTTCTCTTTAAAATTACCCGGAATTATGAGCGGCTGTTAATTTAATTTGTGTGGTCTGCTGGACTTCAAAAGATGAAACGAAAGGGTACGCTTTTAGCAAGTTTAAAAGGAAAATTGAAAAAAAGTAATTAAAAATTAATAAATATTAAGTTTATGGCAACCAAATAGATGATCTGGCGTAGAAAGTTGTTAAAGTAAGATAATAAATACAATGGCTTCACTTCAACTTGATATAATTTTACTTTTTTTCCTTATTTTTAAAACAAAAATACTAAAAAATCTAGATAAAGTTATACATAGACCAAGTTATGTATATATTATAAGCTTATAATTAGTACAACAAAAAGACTAAAAAACATTCTGAGTTTAATAATTTGCAAAAAGTGCCGCACAATCCGCACTGCTATAATCTTAATACGATAGATTTGTATGAAAAGATCTATCGGTAACCTTCACTGAGAGGGAACGGTCGGTATAAAACGTAGGAGAGAAAAAAACGAACGAACGCATAGACGTCTAGGTCACCAACAACCAACAATCAAGCAACCAACACACGAACAAAAGCGAGAAAATTCTTATACTAACACTGACCTCAGTAATATTTATAGTATGTAGCTGTTATTATACTCGTATTATTCGTATTTTTTGTTTTTTTTTTTTGTTTTTATAAAATTATTAATTTTTTTTGCAAGTCTCGCTGTTTATCTTTCTTTCTACAGCAGTGTGAATTTTTATTGTTTTCATTTCATTTCATTTACTATCTCTTGCTGACTTTTACAATGAATTGAAAAGAAACATACAACTCATTGAAGTTTTTTATGGATATTATACAAATAAAAAACACAGTGAATATATTAAACACATATAAAATAATACAGAAATATATGTATAGGTACGTCACTATTCTAATGAATATTCATTGTGAGTCTATATATATATTTCTTTAAAAATTCTGTAAATCTTTTAGTGATCAGAAAATCAGAAGAACTTTATGTCTCAATCTTTTCAGAATCATTATTAGAAAAATAGTGAAAATCGTATTAATCTGTTTTACCTTTTTTTTACTTTTATAACTTCTGAATTTTTGAAACCTTACAAAATCGTGTAGGTCAAGAAGAAAGTTAATCGTATTCAGCTCACGAATCGTCACCGTGTTTTTTTTTTTATAAGAAAACTTTATATTTGGAAAATTGTAGAGCAAAAATACCATTCCTGCATAAAAGTTTTCTTGTCATTAGCTCAATATACAATTTGTTGAAAAAATGCAACACTATTAAGTTAAAAAATTAATTTAAAGTTACTTTTTAATTTCTTAAAATCTCATTAATTTGAAATATCTAAATTCCAAAATCGATAATACAATAGTATTTAATATATTCAAATTTATTCTATTAATTTTCTGGAATTTTTGTGCCTTTAAATAATATAAATTAGTTAAAAATTTTTTTAAGAAAATGAAATTTTTTAGATTTCCTTAAAAATCTTTGAAATAATTTCAGTTGATAATTTATTAATTATGCAAATTTTTTTATTGTATTATAAATAAATTTATAGAAATCGTTTTTAACTTAAATAAAATTTTGCAAGTAAGTCATCGTATATGAAAATATACGGGTTTAATGTCACTGAGAAATTACTAAATTTTAAATTTAACTTTTTTTGTTGTTAATTTCATTAATTATTTAATTGTTTTAGTTGTCCTAAAAAGCAGTTAAATTTAAAGTGAATTTATTGAGGTTTTATAATGAGACAAAGAGGTCGAAATTGTATCACGTACGTACAATATTACAATATTGGATCGATCTACACGACATTGTGCATACCCTACATATTGTTATGTTTTTATTTTTAAAAATTAAATCAAGAATTAATTATTTTAAAAAATTTATGTTGTTACTTTAATCTAAATTATAAGTAATAATCGAGTATAATATATAAAAAAAGGGACAAGGATTTTCTTAATGTCTTCCTGGTAAAAGAAGCAATGCTACTATGTACTTAGTAAAATGGAAAATAAAATTAAATAGTCCAGATTTCGTTGAAAGTATTCGATACAATGATGGCATATAATTGGAGATGCTTAAAAATATTCGTACATATACAATCTGGTTAATATAGTACAATACATTAAAAATTCAGCTACAATAAGGAAATAATATTGTCTGCAAATATTCGTAAATTTTTTTTATTTTATTGATATTATTTATTTAGAATTTAACGAAAATTTATGGGTTCTGATTTTTAATAGATGTTTCACAGAGGTTTTCAAAATATTTTAATTTAATTTAATTTCCAACTTAACCTTTTTAAGCTCACGAATATAGAATATACCATTCCTACCACGAATATAGCAGCTTCAATCATAAAAATGTAGGGCTGTTAAAATGTCGACCAAACCCCAGAAATTAATTCATTCTACTTATTGAGGTTGTACACTGAAAAGAATTCGTAGGACAAAACGTGAAATAAGCATTTTGAGGTTTTAACAGAAAGTTAATCAGGGTTAAAATCTCAAATTGTTATATCTTTGAGATCTTTAAGCGATACTTCTGTGAAAAGATGTATCTCCAAGGCACAGACTTGAACTCACCTGGAGGCTGGGAACTGACACTGGATGGGGACACACTGGCCGTTGTCGGCGCTACAATCTGTGTTTGGCCGGACGCCACTGCTGTGTTTTGTTGCTGTTGTTGCTGCTGCTGCTGTTGTTGTATGCTGGTCGCCGCACCTGTGGGTACTGTGCTATTCGCCTGCTGCTGCTGCTGCTGTTGTTGTTGTTGTTGTTGCTGTGGCTGTTGTTGTGGTTGATGATGAGGTGAAGTGAGATGCTGCTGCTGTTGTTGCTGCGACTGAGACTGAGACTGAGACGCAGCGATGCCGGTGGGTGTCTGTGAGGGACTGAGACCGCCAACGGGTGTCGTTGCTGAAAGCTGTTGTTGCTGCTGCTGTTGGTGTTGAAGATGTTGCTGCTGCTGCTGTTGTTGTTGCTGCTGCTGTTGCTGCTGTTGTTGTTGCTGTGTTTGCTGCAGGGGTACGATTGGCACTGGCGGGGGATCTTCATACATAACCGCATGCGTGGGCGTGGAATGTGTTGTGGGAGTTGGTTGTTGTTGTTGTTGTTGTTGTTGTTGTTGCAAAACAACCGCCGTGGTGGGCGTTTGTTGTGTCGTTGCAGACAGCGCAGCGGTCGCAACAGATGACGCATGAAGCAGGTGTTGTGATTGTTGTTGTTGTTGTTGTTGTTGTTGTTGGTGTTGGTGTTGGTGTTGATGTTGGTGCAGCATATGTTGTTGTTGTTGTTGTTGAAGTTGTTGTTGTTGTTGTTGTTGTTGTTGTTGTTGTTGTTGTTGTTGTTGTTGTTGCAGGTGGTGATGGTGATGGTGGTGATGGTGGTGCAGGTTGTGCGATTGATTGATGGCAACGGCAGTCGTGGCGGCCGGATGCGGATGCGGATGCGGATGCGGATGCGGATGCGGAACGTGATGATGTGGCCCCCACCAAGCCCCGGCAGCGGCGTGCGACCCGACTGCCGAGACATCGTGGGGGTCGTAGAGAGCGCACGCCAGCGGGATGGTTGGGGTTTGGGGGAGGGGTGGAATAATTACGGTTATTTTGAACGCGTTGCGAAAACGTACGATGCGAACAGATAAGATTACGAGCGTCGCGACGACGACAAAAATATTACGATCATAGACGAAGTGCGTGAGCGAGCGAGAAGGGAAAATGTAAAGGGTAAGACGGAGGAAGGTAAGAGCGTGGGAGCCAGAGAGATTACAGGAATTTTTGTTTAGTTTTTCAATAGTTTTTCGATTATTGTTTTTGCACAATTGCGCGAGCGTGTGAAGAGAGCGTGAGCGTGAGCGTGAGCATGAACGAGAGAGGGAGAGAGAGAGAGAGAGTGAGAGCGAGATTAAGAGAGTCCACAATGCACACACAAACGCACAAACCGCCAAGAAAGAGTAGAGTACGCCTCCACGTAAAGGCGAGCGAGAGAGTTTTTTTGGGGGGAATTTTAAGATTGTTGTTGTAGTTGTTGTTTTTTTTTGTTGTTTATTAATTATTTCGGTTAATTCAGCGGACAACGCCGAAGGAAGCACGTCAGTCAATTGCGATTTCGTTGCCAATCGGGCAGCAACAAATGATGAACAACAACAACGCACACACACACACGCGCGCCGTCGTGTACAGGATGTTGTCCGCAGGCAGGCATCGAACCAATACGATTTTCAGGAATTGTCATTGTTTTTATGACATGTTTCCGAATTGATGAAACATCATCAAGAATTATTTTATAATTTCCATTCCATTATTATTATTATTATATTTTTTTTTTTTTGGTTTTTTGGGTGCAAAATTGAAAGAATTTATTGTTCACAACAACATTTCGTCATCATACGTCATTTTATAGTTTTTCAGGTATGATTGTTATGATAGTTTAGTATTGTTGTTGTTGTTGTTGTTGTTGTTGTGATTATTTTAAACGCGGTATCCCGAGTGTGAGTATAAGAGTGTTGGTAATAAATTTCGAATTTTACGATCAAAACAAATAATTAAATTTTTTATGTACGATATTTGACGTAGGTACATTAATTAATGATTGTTTTGTTGTTGTTGTTGTTGTTGTCGTTTTGTGAGTTTTTGGTTTTGGAAAAAACGCCGGTTTGTTGCCAAATTAGTTTTTTTTTTTTGTTTTAATTCGAACAATTTGATTGCCACCGGTTTTTTGGTTGTTTCAGTTGTTGTTGTTGTTGTTGTTGTTTTTAGCATCGATTAAGATGATAACGTCGGTGATGGTGGTGGTATTTTTGTTGGAAACGCAGCATTGATGAATCCATCAAGTTGCAGTCGATGCAGGTCGTTGCAGTTTTCAATTTGCGCGTTGTTGTTGTTGTGGTCGTTATTGTGTTGTTGGTGCAGGTTGAGGGAGATTTGAAAATATTTTTTAAGAAAAAGCAGTCGATTTAGTTAATTTTTTCAAAACAATGCAGATTTTTTGTTGTTTTCAATAAATTTTTTTATTTAAAAAAAAAAATTAAAAGAGATCTTTCTTTGAAAGAATTGAATTTGTTCATTTGGTTTTTCATAAATTTATTTAATTTAAATATTTTGGTTTTTAAATGTAAAAAAAAAAACAATCCACTGAGTATGGTTTTTTTTTTGTGTTTTTTGTGGAGTTCTGTTAAAAATGTTGTACCATGTTGGTGCAGCTGCTTTTATTTCTTGGTTTTGCTGTGTAATTTTTTTTTTAATATCGTTTATTTATGTTATTAATTTTCAATGATTTTATTACAGTTTTTTATCGAGTTACTCAAAAACCTTCTCAAGGTTTTCAAGATTTTAAAAAACCTTGAAACTCTCGCAACTGAACGCAACAAAAATTGCTCTACATTATTTCTTGATTATAATTTTTATAGCGCACTTTTGTTTTTTTTTTTTGCGTCAAGGATTCAGAATTCGTGGCTCTTCGAAATTGAAAATGACCATCAACGATTTTGCTTTAGAAAAACTATTCAACAGTTTTTTTTTGTTGTAGTTTTGATTTCGTGAAAACGGAGAATTTTTTCTACAATATTTTCCCAAATTCGGCGAACAGTCGAATGAAACAAATTTCACAAAAATACGTTTCCTGACTTCTGCTCAATTCGATTCGTTTCGAACAGATCCGTTTCTTATAAGAATTTCTGGTCGAGCAAAAAGTAGCAGTCGTTTTCTTCTGCCTGTTCTCGGTCTCGAGTAATAGACGGTCGGTCGGGTCGGTCTTGTGCGCTGGCCTCTGGTGTGTTTGCTCGGTGTTCGCAACGTAACGCGTATCTCGTGTACCGTGCGCCGTGAAGTACAAATTTACACTGAAAACAGAGATTTCTTTCCTTTTGTCACACACAATCGTAGCAAGTTGAATGCACAGACAACCGCACCGCACCGCACTAGCGAAGAGTCTGATCGACGGACGGACACCCAGCGCGAGCAGAAAGCAGCACGGGCGCACAAGCCATCGAAGACAGCCCGCCAGCAAGCAAGCAGCAGTAGTAGCAGCAGCAGCCGCCAAGCATTCGTGTCTGACGTCGTTATGCAGGCACTCTCTTTCTCTAGTTCTCCCGCAGCCACCATTCGTGTGTGCGAGAGAGTATTGTGTCTGTGCTGTGTGCTTTGGGTCGGGGAGGCCCTCGAGAGCTCAGCTGGACGGATTACTATACAAACTTCCAACTGAGCAGCTCTCCAAATCCACTGACTTTTGTTTATTGTCTCTCTACGCAGTGCTGTTGTTTGAGTGCGGTGCTCCATGTGCTGCCTTGTTGTTGTTAGTAGTGTGAGCCTTGCCTTCTCCCTCCCTCGCGCCACCACAACACCACACGTATTGTTGCTTTCAGTTTACAAGGCGTGCGCCATCAAACAACGTTGGATACCTCGCGCTCTCACTCTCTTTGGTTGGGTTTTTTTGTTAGTAGCTGTTGTTGTTGTTCAATTGTGGACTGCAGGGTTGCAAGGTTTTCTTAATGCATTTGCTCTCTTTTCATACTCTTTCGTATTGTTGCGGCTGCTCCAGAGCGGCGTCTCACCGACACGATACGCTATACGTACAATGTGTACGAATACGTTTTGTTGGTGTTAGTGAGAGTGTGAATGGAGCCAACTGTTGGGGATAGACGACGTACGACGGTCGTATTTCAGATAACCCAAACAAAGAGAGAGAGAGAGAACAAAGTAATAGAGAGAATGGTTTTTAACAAAGAAGGTTGGCGCGGTTTGAAGAGAATGTGTTGGACGATTGAGGGTGTCGGTGCGGGTCCGTATGTATGTGATGGCATTCTTTTTGTTTCGGAATGCAGTCAATTCTAGAACGTTTGTGTTTTATTTTAGAGGAAAATTTTAATTTTCTTAAAATTGAAATTGACAATTTTCCTAAATTGAAAATACTATGCAATAAATTTGTTTAAACATTTTTTTCAAAAATCCAGTCTAATTAACATTTTTTGATCATTAGCATTCAACCGCATTCTCTTACTTGCTGCCATGTTCACCGTGTGCATAAACACACACCAACATATACACGCTCAGACAAACGCCAACACATACTAATTTACACACAAATATGTATATTCTATTATATTCGATATACATACTGTAGTATGTGCCCCACGCGTGCGCCTTTTGTCGGTAACACTCACAAACCTTTACATTTTGGAGCAACAACAGTTGCTCTCCCTCTCTCTCTGTCGCTCTTTCTCTCGGCCACCATCTGCTCCATTAGCTAAGCATTTTACTTTGTTTAGCGCGAATACGCTTCGATTTCTTGGCGAGTAGCTCCATCTATTGTTGAAGTTTGTAATCAAGAGACGCGCGTTTGGGGTGTTTTCTGGCGGTGGTTTGAGTGCCTGTGTGTGATTGTTATGTAGGAGAGTACAGACACGCACACACACACACTTAAAAAATTATTGATCGATTTTTTATATCCTTCTGCCAAGTTAGGCACTTTTTAGAAGTGATTTTATGTGTAGAGTGTTTTTTCGAAGTTTTAAAAAAAACTTCTTCTCTTAAAAATGTTTAACCGTGTTTACACAAAAACTGTTAAAGTGTTTAAAACTGAAGCTTCAGAAAAATGTTTGCATAAAAATAACATATAAAAACGTACAACAATCATTGATTTTTAGTTAAGTTTAGTTTCAAAGAATAAATGAATGCAACACGAATGAAATTTACAATTTTTCTCTCTTCGCAAGAAATCAATAAAAAAGAAAGATTTACAAACTTGGTATGAAATCATCTCGAATGAAATCATCTTGAAGAAAGACACATTTCTTCCAAAAACAAAGCCATTCGAAAGGCTGTGTGGAACACTATCCTTATTACCATCCTTCTTACAAAACAACAGAAATGTTTCTGAATTGAAATGCTATCATGTCATATATCGTACATAAAGCGCGTATGTAAAGAAAGAAAGCATAACATCCTTTCATTTTTTCATACAAAATGTTTGTTTACAAAAAATTTAATTAAAAAAAAAACCATATCCTTTTTCACACACACGAACGACAACGACGACGACGACGACGACGACGACAATAGTCGTTACACAAGTCATTACAACAAAAAAAAGGTATACACGAGTTTATGCCCGTTTTATACTGACAAATAATTATTACACTAAATAATTTTACGCTCTGCTGAGGATCATGAGAAACATTTCCGGACATTAAGAAAGGGACAATGTCATCATCTTCTTCTTCATCTTGTGAAATAATGAAGAAGCCTGCCTGCAAACGTCGCAAACACACACAAAGAAGATTATCGTATGCGAAAAGATCGTTTGCTTTACGATTACGATACAGAAGTTAGGAAAACAAGGAATGTTGAAAGCAACAATAGACAAAGCAAAAAGGCGGCGCCTGAACCTGTGAAAATCAAATAGTTGTTAACAAAAGGGTTAAAGAAATGGCCTGACAGTATAGTATAATGGTGTATACTCGTATCATTATAAAAGTACGTGATAACAACAAAATGGAAAAGTGCCCGAAAAAATATGTATGTATACTCATAATAAGATGAAAATTGAGAAATACGAAGAAGAAGAAGAACACGTTATGATACCAATGAAGTCGACAACAGCAGCAGCAGCCGCCCTGCCGAGTGATGTCTGAAGGAAGTCAGGAGCGCCGCCACGTTTTAGGGCCATGCCGTAACACTGTGCCTTTTTTGACACCTCATCAAGAGGCATAGTTTATGAGTTTCGAACGGAGATGCATGAGCGTGCCGGGAAGGAAGTAAGCTTATTAGACAGAAATATCATGAAATTATTGAACCAAATGGAAAAATATGTGCTGCACATAACAAGACTTCTAAAATGAAGGACCGAAAAAACATTGATAACAAGAAGATGCTAAGTATGGCGCTGCTAATTATGGACAGAAATAGTGTTCAACACACGCACACACACGAACATTATTCCTCTGAAGAAACTTCTGAAGTAAAAACGACGACTTTGTTTCGTCTTTCGTTCTTTCTTTCTTCATAGAAATCGTCGAGATTAATATAGCATGGATCCCAATAAAAACAATCAAGAAAAGAACAACAATAACAACAACAACAAGAGCAAAAGCTGTGATATCAAAAATTTTTAGATATATGTAGAATAATTTAACTGATAAATCGTTTCGACTTCATAAAACAAAAAGTCAAGAAAACTGAAGTTAATCCTTATAAAAAGTGGAATTTCATAAAAAATATTAATAATTAGGATATATTTTTAACTAACTAATTAAATACCTTTTTGTTATTTTTTTTTTTAATTTTTTTAATTTTTTTTTTACATTTTTTTTTTATGAAAAATGTAATGATTTCTACTCATAACAAATAAAAAATCCGAACCATTAATATTTTTATCAAATTCCTGTAATAATATTGCATATTTCTTTTATAATATGATGAATATTTTCAATGCATTTGCAAAAAATTATTTTAAAAATAAATAAAATACGTTAAAAGAAGGAAATTCGCTCACTGTTATTTTCTTCAAAGACTAATAAAAATATGATAATGAATATTTTAAAAATTTTATAATTCAGAGGATTAATTATTATGACTAGAAATCATCACATTGTAAATAATTTCATCATATCATCCTATCATTTGAGATTCAATTCGTTTCAAATAATTCATTTAAATAATTAATGGAAATAATTGCTGGAAAATTTTCCTTAATTTCTTTTGTATCTACTCAGCAGAATAGCTTCTTGCATCAAGTTTCATGATCTGAAATATACTCACTAACTCGATGATGCCTGTGTAACCAGTTCATGAAACCAGTTACAGGAACGTATGTACATATGTACAATGTACATATGTAATGAAGTTATATATGTAGATAGATACTGAATTTACAGCCATCAGGATTTCTTAGATTTTAGTTGAGAAAGACACGATTATATTCGAAACTTTGTATGAAAAAGATTGAGTACGAGAAAGGAATGAAGTAAGAAGAGGAGGGGGGGGGGGGTTGTTAATTAATTAAATTCTAGGCTTTTTCTGCTTTGATATTTAAAAGGACTCGCATACTCGTAATGAATGAAACCAAAGGAAACTGAAGACAATTTTGATCTCTTAGGACCTCTTCGTTTATACGATAGATTTATCTGATGATCTTATTTATTTCCAATCTATTTCAACAATTTTTAATTAATACAGAAAGAATGTTTAATTAATATTAATAAAGAATGAAAAAAAGTTTAGACAAAAAACCATTTTGATAAAAAACAACACCTAAACAAAGGCAGAAACTACTGAGAACTAAAAGGCGAATATGTATATACTTTTCAACTTGAAGCAAGCAACTAATCTTAAAACAATACAATACCTTACGATACGATACAATAAAAATGAATAAGAAACAGATAGTATCTATCTAGTGAAAATGAAAAAATTTAAAGCAAAAATAAAAAGGAAAAGCAAAAAAAAAAAAAAACAAGAAATATACATAATGGAAACGCCAGAAGATGCCAACAAAATTGCCAGATACCGAGATACAACATCGAGGAGATACGAGTACCATTTTCCGACCACAACGGAATCGACACAGAACAGCTCTATCTTTCTCTCGCTCGCTCTAGTTCTCTCTCTCTCTCTCTCTCTCTCTCTCTGTTCTTCGGTCTTTCTAACTTATAGTTATTTAGTAAATACAACAACAAGCCAAGAATTTCAGTTCATTTATTCAAACGGTTTTTGTTTTCTTTTGCCTGAATCTGGTTGCTACTATATCTACAATATATTACCCCCCCCCCCCCCTTCACCCCTTCTTTACCCACCAAAACCCTCCTATACTTTTTGGACGAGACGAGCGTTCATTCCTTCCGAATATTGTGTAGGTATGTATGTATGTGTTTATTGTAATTTACTTCTCTAGAAATCATCTTCATCTTTGTATCTACCCACGAATACCTCTGCAGACGTGACTATGAGAGACGGCAGCGACGGTATCGGCCCCATACCTACCCACCATCATCATCAACATCATCATCATCATCATCATTATTATCGTATGCAGAGCTTCAGTCGAACGGCTTCAGGTTTTTCGACTTTAAGTTGTTATTTTGTTCTTTGGTCTATCTTGTCGTTTTAAACATTTTTCCACTCTGCTAAGACCATCGCTACATACACATCTACACACATGTCGTGTATGTAGGTACCTACTACATACATACAACATACCTCTCCACACTGAAAGTATGTATATAAAATCTATTTTTTGTTTGGTTTTTAATGTAGGTACATGCACCGACTAAGAGTAGTCTGTTTGTTTTAAAGATCCAACAACGCACGCACGCACCGCTGCACCGAAGCACGCACCAACGCATGCATAGCAGAAGAAAAAAGAACAAAACTTAAATGACCACAAGAAATGGAAAAATAACTTGAATATCATCTAAGTTGTAGCAGGCCGGTTCTTCGATAACCAGAGAAAAATAACACAAAAAAACCAACCAACACAGAAAAACCACTATAGATTTCATTCTTGCCGCTGGATTTAGCAACAACAACAACCACAACGGCCACAACCGATGAGCCACAACAACGATGACGATGACTACAACGACAACGACTATGACTGCGACTATGATTGCGACTACGATGGCGACTGCCACAAGGTACAGCAATCTACAAAACATTTTCCAACAATCAAGCACGAGTCCATTCGTTAGTCCTTTACTTTGAAACGAGAAGAAAATACAACAATAATTTTAACAATTTAATGGAAATGAAAATTTCCGCTTTCGGTAGAAACAAAATATTATAAATTTCTCAAACGGATTTGAAGAATTGTTTCTTGATATTCGTAAAAAAATTAAGCAAGGAATGGACCCAATGAATCTCAATCGTTTCGGAACATTAAAAAAAAAACACCCATCAAAATTATATTACAACAAGAATTCTTCCCTCAAAACTTATTATAGCATTCGAGAATGTTATTTAACTCCAAAATTCTATTTGAATCATTGTAATATATGAGTTTGTCTATGAGAAATCGATTTTAAAATTAATTCGTATTCGATATTCAATAATTCTCATCGATTATTCAGTCGAATTCAAAAGGGCGTAACCGAAATGACGGAATAATTTGACTAAGAGCAGGATATCTCAAAAACTAAGAGCGAAAAAAGACGACACTCTATATGCTCTTATATAGAATACATGCTGTACGCGCATGGAAACAATTATAAACGTTTCATAAACATAAAGACAGCATTAACTGAGAATAATAGCCACGTTTAGTATTAAACAATCATATTAAATTTAATAAATTATTAACAAATAATAAAAGTCTTTAGAAATATGCTTTAGAACTATGCTAAATTTCTGCTTTATTCAAATTTAATAGCATGACATCGCGGCTCCATGAAATTATGCAAATATTTTCCTTTTATGATTTTTTAAATAAATTGAAATATTATAGAAAATATTTCTATTTCTGAGAATATGATGAATGCTCGCACATTAAGAATTTTAATTTCTGAATTTGAGTTTTTTATAGATTTGTCCATTTACGGCCGGTTGAGGCATTAATCGATCGATCTATCGGCCAACCTAGAGCTATTAACATAATCGTGAGTAATTTCATTTAAATTTATGATTAATTTTTTGTAAAAAAAAATTTATTTTTAATTTTAAGTAATATTTGTTTAATTTATTTTAATAATTTTTGATTTTTTTTTAATTAGTTATTTATGTTTTATGCTTTTTATTTTATTTTATTTAAGGTAATATTTTTTTTTGTGATTTTTCCAATAACGTTGATCACTATTTTTTTAGTAAAAAATGGATTTTATTACCCTCAATTTGTGTGTTTTTTTTTTTTTCAATCTGACAACTTTCGCATTATTTGTTTTCGTTGTGTTGTTGTTGTTGTTGTTGTTTTTAACTTGACCAATATACTACAATGGATTTGTTTGCTGACACTTACTTCGCGAACAACACAGCAGAACTACAACAACAACAACAACAAAAACAAATACACCACCAATACATTATAAGAGCAGCAGCAGCAGCAGCTGAAGCAACAGCTAAGCCGTTTAAGACGTACGAGACATTAAATTTTTAATAACTACAAGCTAATAACTCATAAACCATTTAAAAACCAGTAGCTAAGCACGCATTTTTTTGCGGCGTGCTGACGACACGGCTGCGACGGCAGTTGTAGTGGCGGCGCTGGCGATGACGGTGACGGTGGCTTTTAGAAGTCAAATAAAATACTAATAAAAATATATACGTATAATGTTGCCATTTAATGGTAATAAATAACGTCTTTAGCACCTCAACACCTTATAAAACAATTAACGCTCTCACTGGCCGAGCGACGCTTCTTGTCAAGAAAAAGAAGCAGCAAACTCAAATACGGTTAATCGGATGAGCGCATATTGACGGACAGCATCGCCACCGTCGCCGCCAACACTTCAAAGGTTTCCGGAAAGTTATGAATGAATTAATGAATGGATGAATGGATGGACGGATGGACGGATGGACGGATGGACGGATGGATGTATGGCGCGTTGAAGACTCTAATAAAACAATCATAATATAGTAATAAACACCGAAAAAACAGAAGAAGAAAAAATTAAGTTCGCAAAAGGAGCGGGTGGAATAGATCGTCGCAACAACAACAACAACAACAACAACCGACTAAACAAATCATAAAAAAATTTAGTTTATTAGCATGCAGTGCGTGTATCTGCTAAATGCAAAATAAAAATTAACAACAACAACCATAAAGACTTTGGCCAACACCAACCATTACCATTACCAAGACCAAGACTTATTGCTGTTATTGCTATTGTTCTTGTTGTTATTGTTGTTGTTGTTGTTATTGTTGTTGTTGTTGTTGTTGTTGTTACATCTTCAAGTGTCTATGGATCTGATGAATGATGATGATGATGCTGATGATGCCTGCCAGACAGTTACAGCAAGAGTAGCAGCAGCGGCATCAACAACAACAACAACAACAACAACAAGCTGAATTCAACTGTGATGAATGCATGAATGAATGAGTGACGAAATGAGCGAGTAAAAATCTATAATAAAATTTTTATATTAGGCCGTAATCTTCGCTGAACTAGTAAAAATTACGACCACAAAAATCGGTGCTGATGCCGGTGAGAGTTGTTGTTGCTGTTGTTGTTGTTGTTGGACGAAGGTAACTGGAACGCGGGGGCTCGACTCAGTCCTAATTACGGAACGAGTGAGTGACTCTTGAGGGCCCGACGGAGGGACTGACTGCAAAGCGCTGACTTCGGCGGCGAAAGACGTTGAATTTTATGATTGCAAAAGTTGAAAACAATACAAACAACAACAACAACAGCAGCAGCCGGCGGGTGGACGATGGAAAAAGGGAATTTATTTCAAGTTCAACCAAAGCAACAACAAAAACAAAAACGGGAAGAACACTTAAAATTATTTATTACTTCATGAAACAAGCATAATAGCAAAAAAAACAGCAACCAACACCAACGCCGACCTCAGCAACAATAAAACCAACAACAACAACAACAACCGCAACAGCAAATGGCCAGAACATACTAACAGCACACACTACAAACATTTGCAGTGTATCTATTTATTGTTTTTGTACAGTTCGACCAACATTTTCATATGATTGTTTGACTGTGTGTGTGGCTGTGTGTGTTTGTACATTTTATGTGGAATGTTTTTTAGGTTTTTATATTTGTTTTTTTTTTATTATTTTTTGGAATTAAATTTTTATGTGTCAAGGTCGTTCCGAGTGTCGACAATAGATTTTTTAATGTTTAATGTTTATTGTTTAATGCTGAATGTTGTAGGAAGAGGAGCTGGAGAAGGCGCAGCAGCAAATGTACGTATGTACGTACGTATGTGGTATAAAATCGAGACGTGTCGAGTTGAGTCGAAACGTCAAGCAACAATTGCATTTTGTTGCCTTAAAGATTGATGATGCATTCGTTCGTCGGTTCATTCTTACTGAGGGCAATGACAGCAGAGAAGCCCCAAGAGGATTGTGTAACCGTGTGACCGTGTAACGGTAGGTATAGGTTCGTTCATTTTTTATAGCCCAAATTAATGCTTTGAATGGTTTGAATGGTTTTCGATGATATTTGGAAATTCAGTTATTTTACATCAAAAATACATCAGAAATAATTAGTTTGAATTCATTTCTTTTTTTGCATTTTTTATAAGTCTTTAACGCCAAAATGATATATAAAAAAAAATTCTATAAAATTATGTAAAAAAGCATGTAAAAATGCAAAATTATGTAAAAACGGTTCATATCAAAGAGAAAAAAAAGACAAGGAACAGCTAAGTTAAGCTAAGTTTTAAAATAATTAAATTTATTTTAATTTTAGGATTTTTGTTTTTTTTTTATTTTTTTTTTTTTTCTTTCCTTTAGAAACAGGATACCTAAGTTTATTTTAGTAGACCGTGTTCGGTTACAAAATCGTGTAAAAAATACCCGGTAAAAACCGGGGTGAGGTGTTTATCACTTTTTCATTCATAATATCAGCCAAGTTTAGGATGCTTTTGCCACGACGTAAATCTAATAGAATCATCACTTTAGAGCAACACTTGAAATGAGATCACTTGCGAATCTCTCTTGAATACTCAAAGACTCTTTTTTGAAAAAAAAAAATATACATATATTTGTACCTTTCCCCGTTGGCGCTATAGATTTATCCCTTTTTTTCCCGTAAATCGATGATAACAAATCATAAATGTTTGTTATTATTACTTAAAAATTTACTTGTAAACAAAACACAAACAAAGAAATGAAAAAAAAGCAAAAGTAACAACAAAAAAAGCGAGTAATAAAACACAGGTTATGGTCTGGCGAACGATAGTGAAAGTAATAGATTTAATTTTTAATAGTTTAATTTTAGGGCCATTAAAATAAATACGTACTAAATGCGGATAGACACTTTTATGCCGCACTAAAACACACACACACACACGCGGGAGCAGGGTGTTTTGTATATATTATGCATATGTGTGTTTGTGGTTTTGCTTTTGTATTTGTATTTTTGTGTACAAGTGTCATAAACCATCGAGCAATTACTACTTTTCGCTTATTAACAATTGTTCGGTAATATTTCTGCTGTTGTTCCTCGTGTTGTTGTTGTTGTTGTTGTTGTTGTTGTTGCTATGGTTATTTTGACAATTGATGAAGCTCTTCATCTGTGTTGCTTCTAAGATGATGATGATGGATGATGATGATGGTGGTGATGCCTTTTTCAAGCATCAATAAAACAATGAATAATGGTTGGTTCCAGCGATGCGATGGATGGCTGGCTGGCTGTCTGGCTGGCTAACGCGACGACCAGCTGCCCCCTTTGAGGTTTACCCACCACCATCCGGTCACTCCACCACTACGACTGCCGTGATGAAGTCATAAAACTGTTTGTTCGTTGGTTGCTTTGTTGCCTTCACTTCGGACCGCTTTACTTATTGTAACGTTACTTTTAAACGGCTTTTTACGCCCACCCCCCCCTCTCCACCTCCACCGCCCAGCGCATTTGAATGAATGATGAATAATGGGCAGTGCCGGTACCGATCCAAATTGGTACGTTCATAAATAGCGAGCCACTTAAGCTGGCAACTTTCAACTTAGTCTCGATTATCGCCATGATTTATTGCAACAAATCTACGAAAGTAGGTTTATACTTGACACGAATGGCCATGTATCTCTACATAGACGAGGAATGGATCATGATGGTCTATAGACAAGAAATCAATCTTCGCGTGGTTTGGTTTTTAAGTGAAAATGACAAGCGCGTTATTGAAGATATCAATAAACAAATGCATTGATTGATTGATTGATTTGAAGGATGGGAAAATTGAAATTGAAAATTTTATTTGAAGATTGGTGTTTACAACAACAACGAAAACCGTAAAAAAAAACAACTGAGGTACCTACCAGTAAATTTTTATGATTTCAACACCTTGAATCAATTGGTTTTGGGTTTTTTTTTCATATAATTGCAGAAATAAAGGAATTAAAAATGAAAAAGAGAAAGAGAAAGTGAAAGAAAAATGAAAATTTTAATGTTCGGGTGTGTTTTTTTTTTTGTGGGAAAATCAACAGAAAGTAAAACGAAGCCCGCGAACGTGAAGCCAACCATTTTATGCAAATCATGTAAAAGGGTTGTCTTTAAGGTTAGGTCGAACACTGTTTTTCTGTATAATAAAAGCAATAAAAGTAAAAGTAAATTTTTCTTAATTTTTTTGTTAAATTATGCATTTCTTTTTTTACAAAGAATATACAAAATGCACTCCAATATAATTATATAAAAAATTGCCTTCAAGACATTTAACACATACCAACGAGTTCTGCGAACACAACACACAAACAGATACACGCGAGTACACATATACAATATGTACTATATACACACACACACACACACGCCTACATCATATTAGAATAGACGTAGTCAAAATTATATTTATTCTACGAGCAACGTCATACCTTTCCTTCTCTTCAACCTGCAAAGAGTTTTTATCTTCGTGTTTTTTCCCCCCGAATCGTGTCTCTCTACGAATGCCAGCATTTTGCTGGATATACCCTTAAATCCACAAAGAAACCTCGCCAACACCCAGCCGAAGACGGCCGCCATTTGCTTTGCACATTTCAGAAGTAAGTCCTTGCAAACTCCATCAGAATCGACTCCATCCGCATTGTTCTGTTGTACGTAATTACAAATGTTTGTATGTAAGAAGTTGCCAGAGAAAGTAAGAGAGAGCGTGAGAGAGAGAGAGAGAGAGTGTCTGTCATTGTGGGTGTGCGTGTGTATGAGAAGAGCTTTAGTTTTTGTGCAAATATCGATTGCTTTTCTTGGGACGTGAAAAACCGAACAGAACTCAATGAGTTTACAATGTTTTGCGTTTTTCTCTTTATTTGCTTTTCTTTGAATTTGTTCTTATTGGGGTCGTTGTTGTTGTTGTTCTTGTTGTTGTTGTTGTTATTACTATTGTGTTTATTTTGCAAAGTATATCGTGCTGAATAGATTGCCTTCAGATTGAAAAACGCATATAAATATATTTTGAAATATTCCAAGGAGGGTGTACCTATGCCCCTGAGCGAGCGTGTGTGTGCGTGTGTGTGTGTGTGTGAGCTTGTAAACGTTGGTGTGTGTGTACTCGCTTCATATTTACTAACCCCAAGGAGTCAGAAAAAGAAGAAATCGCCAGAAAAACGAATAAGCGCAACACTCAAAGTTGTACACTTTAGTACCGAAACCTCTTCCCCCTTCATCAGCCCTTTGTTAACAATTGGGTACACCCGGCACAAAAGCACCCTGTGGTTTTTAAGTGAATCACACCCACCCTCCACCCTTTTGATAAAGAAGATTTATATTTACAGAAGATTTTCATTATAAATTATTCATTCATTCTGGGCGCCGTAAACAATCTATTTTCTAGGTTGGCGAGAGTTTGAGCTGCATGCAGCATAAAAAGACAGCACAAAAAGTTAGAATTATTATATAAAAACAACGACGTAATAAGAGGGTTAAGAAAGCAAGTCTCATAACTCGGTGTTTTCTTTGAGAAAAGTACATTTTATTTTGGTTCTCTTAACACCAAAGCCTTAGCATTAACCCGCCAGGCTCCAAATATCCATTTTTCTGGTGTAGTCTTATGACTTTAAGATGACTTTTTGTCATCTCATCTTTTTTCTCTTTCCTGTTCTCTGTGGGTGCCTTGTTCTTCATGCTCTAAAAACGACATTGCGTCGTCCTTCGTGACTTTGCTGGAGTTCGTTAGCTTTTGCTTGGCATGCGATAAAAAAGGAGGGCCTACCTTCTACTTGAGTGGTACGGTGGTACACGGCCTTCACTTCACTTCACTTCGTCTCCTGAAACTTCTTTACAAAATGTGTTCGTCCCTGCTTCGTTGGATCCCTTCGTTGTACGACGGACGGGCGCTTATCATTTAATCATTTTTGCATTATGTTTAGGACCTCATGGAGTTTATTTCCTTTCTTTCGTTCTTGCTTTGCACGCCACTTTGCGCCACTTCTTGCTTCACTTAACTTTTCCAGAGTCACCTTGTTGTTGTTGTTGTTGTTGTTGTTGTTTTTGTTTTTCTTTTTTTTTTCTTCGTCTTTTTTTATTACTTAATAATTCAACATGACGAAGCTGTTTTTTTCAAGATAAAATTTAAATTAAACCTAACTAAAGCCATGGCGGCAAAAAAAACAGAGCCCAAATAAAACCCAAAAAGGCATGGTACGATATCACCATGAGCGCCATTTTGTTTTCAAAGTCTTCGACTCGATTCCACTGAACAACAACTGATTTGGACGACCGGGGCCATTTCAGCGACGGCGACGCTCTGCTGCCGCTCTCTTATCGCTGCCGTTCATCTCGGCGGCTGCAGCTCTTTAATTAAGCGATTAAGTCGTCGTTGGTTGGCGGCGGCGGCGGCGGCGAAGGCGAATTAAAAATGGCGCAATCTTTCGTAGCGTGCAATTAAAAACGCAAGCTTATTTTGTCGATTGTGGTTGAAAGAGGCTCAAGTTCAGGCTAGCTTTATTTTTCCCAACCTCTGGTTTGGTACGACGACTACACTGAGAAAAAGCACAAAAAGGGTGAGCGAGGAAAATGGCGTTTCCTTCAAATGGAAAAAGGCAAACATTAAGAGTAAGAAAAAACGAGAATGCAAAAAGAAATATTCGCTGATTTGGATCTTCTGAAATATGGAATAAAAGGAACTTTCGAGAAGCTTGCCCCCCTTCCTCCCCTCCCACATTAAATTAACAAAAAAACCATAAACCTCATATGGTGAAAAAATCCAATGAGTTTATAGATTTTTAAAAATATATTTATTCATCAGATTGAATGGAATTTTTTATAAAAACTATAAAACAAAGAGAAAAACAAAAATATTATTTTTCTTAAAAAAGAAACACTTTGAAACTCAAATATTCTGTCCTCATTCATTCCTCATCAATTCAAATATACTTAATTACTAGAAAACTGTGTTTAGAGGACGCAGTTTCTTTGATGATAAAAGATACGAATAGTTTTCAAAACCTCAAAAAAAAATTTATTTAATTTTTTCTAAAAATTTTAATTTCACTGTTATTGTATTTTGTTCCATGAGTTATGAAATTCTTTATTATATTTTATCTCACAATCTTTTGGTTGTTAAAGTAAAGTGTGATGTGTTTTTTCCATTCATTTCTTCATGTTGTTTCAATAAAAATGTTCTGATCATATAAAATGGAATCTCAGAAACTCAGAGGCCGACGATCGTCTGAGCAACGTCGTCGTCGTCGTCGTCGAACCAACAAAAACCGAAACCATGTAAGCTATTGTTTGTATATTAATTGAATTGTAAATTAAATATTTTATTGCTGTCGTGTTCGGCTGCCCATAATAACCCCTACCCCGCTTGACCCCAACCTTCCCAACCTACCCCGTTTATGCTTATATTTGAGCATTATTCACCATCAAGACCGACGACGATTGTGACGACTTCGATGACCTCTCAAGCGATTCAGGTGGAATCAGCCCGAAGCCCGAAGCCTGTTTCCAAAAGATAAGATTCATTCGATGGAGTTGATGAGGAGGAAGATTGAGAAGAAGAGAAATACGAAGAGGAAGAAGAAGCAGCACGAGATATAAAGCAGCAATATAAATTCCATTGAAAAACATAATTTCTGCTTAAAAGATCAAAATGCTGAAGATGGAGAGAAACACGTTTACGAAGAAATGCTTAGGAAGTGCCATGACATGTTTAGAAGAAGGACACGGACAAGGAGAAGAAGAAGAAGGAGATTGGTTGAATAAACCGGCTAAAAAAGGGGGCAACGAACATACGTTGTTCGTTCGAGAAACGGACTGCAAGGCACATGTTCAGCACTCTTCGTATCATAAGAGATATATCGTCAGACTTGGTTGAATGGACGCAGCAGCAAGCGGTCTGCAGGAGGAGGAGGAGAAGGGGCGCTCCTCTGGGTAGAAAGCGGCAATCAGAAATTCAATAATGGCTGCACAGTGAGAGTCAACACTACGTTGACGTGCATATATTTATGACATTTTTTATTTGGTGTGTGTGTGTGTGAGTGTGCGTGTGTGTGTGTGTGTGTGTGTGTGTGTGTGTGTCGTTAGTTATTTATATACACTTGCACACGTTCCTCTGCTCACGTTCTGAGAGGAAAGAACGGAGGAGGCCTGAGAAAACATGTCCGCTGTTCGGCGCGCCGGCGGTAAGACGCTCCGTCGAAATATTTCCACATTTCAACCTGAACAAAACCGAGAAGACGAGACGAGGTTTCAAGAAATTAAAAAAAACAAAAAAACCACAACAAAAAAATACCTGAACCCAAAACCCGAAAAGCCGAAAGGCCAACAACAATGAACAAGAATAAGGCCAAAATAAAACAAAACTACAACAACAACAACAAAAACGAACAAATGAAAGGTGAAATTTTTGCTTTTTGTTAAAACGATGAAGATATCAAAATGGTCTTTTTTTTTTCTAAAGTGACCTCGAAGTCGCTTGAGAAACAAAAACGACGACTTGCCCCGAAAAAAACAGTAGACCACAAAAAAAAAAAAAAAACAGGCGGAAAAACAACAACACAAAAACACCAAAGAATCCAAAGAAGCCGCAGCGATTGCCCAGAATACTTTCAAAGTAGCGCCTCTCATACGCTCTCACGCCCCGTTTTTGTGTAAAGCCGACGATGCATTTTGCCTACGGATTGAAACATTAACGACAGGTTGCCCGAATGGTGCTACCAACTAACGAAGCGGCCATCATGCCCGCTTATCAATCAGATCGGCCAACCAATTGAGTCAGCAAGTAAACTGCACGCCAGGTTGGCCCGACCCAGGACCGATGGACCGAACAACCGACCAATAGACCGGCAACAAGCGGCAACAAGCGGCAACAGCCGGCACCGGCAACAAATGATCCCCTCGAAACGAAGGCGATGCCTGGTCTCGATAAGAATAAGAAACGCGGCGCTCTGTACTTAAAATAAACGGCGCGACGAGGTCAAAGGTAGCGCGATATTACAACATTTCAACTTTTGAAAAAGTCATAAAATGCTGCTGTTTTTCTAAAGCAAAGAAAGTTATAAATTTTTTACCATCCTTTGGTATACGTACGTAGGTACTCATATCGTAGAATTCCAGAGGTTACTTGATGAAACAGCACGCCATGAGGGCCACGTACGTACGTACCCATCATGCTGATAATACTGACTGTTGAGCGCTCTTGGCGATTTGGTCTATTGAGCAATGAGATGGTTTTGCTGGAACCAAAGAGACTCCTGAAGCTGAATCAAAATGGCTTCCATCCTTTCAGAATTCAGAAGTCAGGTGTTTCTTTTCATCTTTCTTCGAATTTTAATGACTTTGTTATGAATTAATTGATTTGTTATGCCAGAAATAATCGTTTGTAGTTATGGTATAATTTTGATTACCAGGGAGGAACATTTCGAAGAAAAAGTAGGCGTTTAGTTACCTTTTCTTAATTCTCGATTAACGATTTAGTTTGTGGCAGTAAAAAGAAGTTACCATTGGATAATAAATAATCGCAAGAGGTACTTTTATGACTTCAAATCCATTCAGATTATGATATTCATTAGTCACGATCGATTTCTAAGAGATCCTCTGATGGTTTTTAAAGCAGCAAAATGTACATTATCATAAGAAAATACAAAATTTAACGTGACGATCCGTGACATCGATTATACAATACATTTTCTGCAATAAGTTGAATATATCGAAATTTATAACGACTCGATTTTCAAGGATTTCAATACATTTTTAAAGCAATTGTAGACCAATTAATGAATACGAAATAGTATGAAAGTGCTTTCCAATTGCCTCAAGCGTAAGTGTTGAAAGAAGCAGGCCCCCGAAGCTATGGTCCCAAAAACCTTGGCTATATCATTATGTACTTCCTTTTACATATCCTGTACTTATGATGTTGATGATTGCTGTTGGTGGTCTTATAGTTAGGTATTATTGTCACCGTCACCATCACCGTAGCCGTCAACGCCATCGTCGTCGTCGTCGTCGTCGTCGTTGTAATTGTTTTTGGTTCGCAATTTACGCCGATTGATTTAATATGTCTTTTATAGATTTTTATAATCTTCACTTTAGTGCTTACGTTATTTTAACTTCCGTTTTATCGCATGCGATTCATTTCAGTGTCGAGTCCATTTATCTTTAGTCGTGTTTGTGTTTGCAAGAAGATTGTGAGGCATGACCACTTACGATACTACCAACGATTTTTGATCTTTCTGTAGGCACTTTTTCACTCTTCAAATTTCATGCAATTCGTCCATCATCATCGTCATCGTCATCATTTACTTTTGATTTCATAGTCTTTGGTCTTGCCGTTGAAGAGGTTCTGTTGTGTTATTTTAGTGGGCTGAAATGCTTGCTTTTAAGGGTGAAATGGTTCAAAGCAAGGGGCGAAATGGCACAGCAGGAATCGAGAGAGAGAGAATTGCGAAATATGCAGGATTTAATAAACTCTTAAAAGGAAAATCGTGTACAGGCCGGAGTTTATTGAATTGGCTTCGAAGGACTATAAGAAAGCCTTAATAATTTTTCTTTCTCCTTCCTTCCTTCCTTCCTTCCTTCCTTCCTTTCCTTCCTTCCTTTCCTTCCTTTCATTTTTAGTTTATAGTAAACACTTTAAGCAGAAAACAAAAACCTTCAAAGAAATTAACGGCTAACGGCATCATTCGTCCATTTTGACTATCTCTTTTTAGCTCCTTCAGTCACTGACAGATAACCGCTACTTCTCAGCAGCTTTTACTCAGTTTGCAACACTGTCAAACAACTTTCACTCTTAAGCCTCAATTTCCTTCAGTATCGAATTTTTTTCTTCTCAGTTTCGTGGGAGTTTTTCTTTTTCTCTGCCGCGTCGCGTCGTCAATCATTTCCTTCGCCTCAAAGAAAGAGAAAATTTTATGACTCTGTACGAAGGTATTTTTTGAGAAGATTCGAGCGGCTTTTGGTGGCAGCTTTTCTTCGGGATATAAATTAATTTGTTCGAGGTTTTCCAAAAATATGTTGCCGGATTAAAAGAAATTGTTGTTGCCGCTGCCTGCCTGCCGCTGGTGGTGGTCTCAACGGCAGCAGGCATCGATGAGGATTATTTTGGTTTTTTTTTTGTTTTTACTTTTTAATCTTATGGTTTATTAATTTATGGATTTTTGTTTCCTCCTCCTCCTCCTCCCTTCGTACAACATTTTGTTCTTAATTTTTTTTCTTACTTCTCATGAAAAACATACTCTTATGGATTGTTTTTTTTGTTTTTTGTTAAAAAATTTGATTTTTATGATGATGAAAATTTCTTTTTTTTTGAATATTTTAAAGAATTATTATTTTTAGAATCTTTACATACCGTAGCAATTATTCCCAAAGCGGTGACGATGTTGTTGTTGATGTTGTTGTTGTTGTTGTATGCTCTTGTAATGAATGCGATTAAAAATCTGAAAGAAAGAGATATTAAAAATACTTTTGTGACTCTTTTATTACTCTTAAATAATGTATATGTTTTTCAATTTTTAAGAAGGTCATTAATTTTCTAAGGCAATAATCATTAAGCAAGAAATACGCAATAATAAAAAAACCTCAGCTTAAATCAAGTTTAAATGAAATGAACGATAGAAAATGTACCAAGTTCCTAAATCTTTCAATTCTTAATTTCTACATCATCACAATTTTGTGTTTAATGAAAAATTCTCAAAAAAACACGATTAAAGAAGAAAACGACTGACAGTTTTATTTATCAGGAAAAGATTTTATTTATTTAACATATATTTTCTGATTGTAAAAGAAAAACCTCAATCGTTTTCTTTATATCGTCGAATATTTGGGTAATTTTCATTAGATAAGATTTGAAATCTTTTGATATGATTTTTATATTAATTAATTAACATAAGAAAAAGAAGACCTTATTAAGGTAATAACAAATGACTGTGAAAGAAAGCAAATAAATTGACAGTTAAATATAATAAATAAATTTAAATTTATTATAATTAAAATAAATTAAAGTTAGTTAAATAAATCGTAGTTAAATAAATAACTACGATTAAAACAAGAATGAGAAAGAAATAATGGCTCAAATTATTCGAAAGGAACACAACGACGAATGGTCAGCGTTGGGTGAAGAATAAAAATGGACAGCAAGAGGTTAAAAAATTGATAAATACGCAAAGCGCAGATAGACAGACACACAAAGAAGACAAACAGACAGACAGAAAACAGAGCGACAGATTTCATTTACCGCAAAATGCCACTAAAGTACATACATTTTCTAATGAACACTGATAAGAAAGTACAGCCATCGACAACGATTATTACGCGGAGGTCAACAATTATCATAAAACAAAATGTCTCAATCACCAACGAAGACTTTTTTATTGAAATTTCAATTTCAATACATATCTTTTTTAGAATAATAGACGGCAAGCACAAGCAGCAGGCAGGCAGGCAGACATTTTGTCTATTCAAAATCTTTTACAAGATTTATGTAATTTTGATGACTCTTTTGTAAGTTTATAAGTTCAGTTATTATATAAAAAATATTGTAATGTTATATATAGTCAGTCTTCATACGATGCGACACACAATTTAAACAAAAATAACCATAACGAAAAAATCCCATACATCGGTACAATAGTTTTTGTTGGTATAGGTTTTTATTTAAATAAATCTTGGTATAAAAAATAATAAAAATAATAATATTACGGTCCAGTAACCCAAAATAATAAAAATGAGGCATGAGAATAAATAAATAAGGGTATATTTTTTCCAGAATTTATAAGTAAATAACAAAAAATTTTATTATAAATAATTTTATAAATAGAAATAGAGGTTAAGGTCTCTGTTGAACCTCGAAGAAGTTGAGCATACTGAAAACAGGCAGAGTGTTTTCCATTCGGGCAAAGCATTTTCAATAAAAAAATACTTGTTAACAGCTCTTTATCTTATTTATTTCATTTTAACTTTATTTAGACTTTATCTATTTAAACTTTATCCAATAAGAACATATATTTTTATAATTTTTCAAACATGAAAGATATTTTTTTTAAGAAAATTTATTAATTTATAATCTTTCAACTTCTGTTACAGGATTAAAATTTTTATTGCGATATACTTCATTAACATTTTGCGGATAATGAAGTAAATTTACCACAAAAATTATTACAATTTTCAGAAGAAGGGAAAAGTAATAAAGACCGTACACAAAAATATTTGAAAGCGTTACTAATCCTGAAGTTCTTTGGTTTCAAAGGATGAACATCCTTTTAGAAAATATTTTTAAGGTTTTTATTAAACCTTCTTCGCAACAAATATATAGCTTTTTTGCCAACAATCAAAGCAAGTTTTAATCAAGAAATCATTATGAAAACGGCAGAAATCGAATAATTTTTAAAAAAGCGTGAACACTTTACAACAAAAGAGAAGAGAATGCAATAAGAAAATTACGATAAAGTGATATATTTCATGATAAGCAAGAACATTGAGCAAACAAAAAAAAAAAACGAAAAACCAAATAACAATCAACAATCACGATCACGATCACGATCACGGTCGAGCGCCAATCAAGAATCAAGCAATCAGCGATTCATCACTTCAATCAATCAATCAATAACTTACCTTTGGTATGATTAAAGTGCTGCCAAGTTTGTGGTACGGCTCACGAAAGAAGTCTTCGTTGCAGCTTACTTCTACGTTGTTGGCCGGTTGTCAGGACAGAGAGACCGCGAGAGAGAACGGATGTTCAGCCACAGGCGCAGAAGAACAAATACCAAAAACAAACACCAAAAACAAATTCAAAAAAAAACACAAAACTCCTTTAGTTCATTGAATATCGTAACAAATACACTTGCAGGACTTGTTCCACATTTTTAGCACCTGAAAAATATCACTTTGTTGTTGTTGTTGCGTTTGTCTGAGACATAGAAAATCTCTGAATTGCGGCCCAGAAGTGAAAAGACATAATCGATAAATCGATTTTGGGTGGTTTTAATTTTTGTTTTCGTTTCGTTAGAGTGCAAAAATACGCCACAAAAATGTGCCACAAAATCTCACTTAGTCTCTGGCTTCTTCTTCTTCTTACGCTTACGCTCATCCATCGAAAGGAGGAAACGTTATGCAGGAACGTTCAGTTTAATTTAGTCGCGTTTTTACTAAAAAGTCAAATAAAAGTTGCGAAAAATGCAAACGACAAAAATTTAACCGCGAACGCGGCCGCCGGCAGAACAAACAGCAGAAAACAGCTGCTGCGCTTTTTCAAGTTAAATGCAAAGAGTATGTTGTTAAAATGCAAAGAAATAAATTGTTGTTGCGACGCGCATGCGGTAACGACTCGAAAATTGTTTAAAGTCTACTAAAACAAAAAAATTTAATTCAATATTTTTTCCTTTAGACGACGACGACGACGACGACGACGGCGACGATGACGGCGGCGATGGCGGCGACGGCGACAACAACCAAAACAGCGACAACAAACAACAAAAAAAAAACAATAATAACCACGACGATATAGACGAAGACGTAAAGAGACGCAACGCGACGCGACAAGACGCGACTTTAAAGCACTGAGCGCTCAGCGTCGCGAGCCATGACAAGGTACGCTATACCCACACGTACAAGCAAAGGCCGCGTTCGAGCGGTGGGAGAACGGAAGGTAGGTATAGCGCAATAGCAAAAGCACAAGCACAAGCTCAAGCAGCAAGCAGCAGCAGCAGTAGCGTCAGCGGCAGCGGCCGCAGCGCGAGAAGTAGTCACAGCAATGGCTACAATACAGTAAACTACAGCCAGCAACAACAAGAACAACAAAAAGTAGACATGCCATACTAGTTATTGTTGTGGTTGTTGTTAATGTTGCCTGTGAATGAGTTGCTCTGGCTGCTGCTGCTGCTGCTGGTGCTGCTTGTTACTCGCGTCGCTGGGCTTAACTTTGTTCAAATCGTGTTGTTTTTTTCCACAAAAAAACGTATTTTTTTAAAGTTTCTACTTGTTTAGTTCGGTTTAGTATTTGTTTTTTTTTTGTTGTACTTTTGTTTAAAAGCTGTTGTTGCTGCTGCTGCTGCTGCTGCTGCTTTGTGTGCGGTCGTTTGAGCACAGCTGCGACTCTCTCGCAGACAGACACATTCGTACAAAACGCAAAACAAAAACAAGCTAAGTATACAACCCGCCAAACATGATTGGATATATCGTATCATAGACATATATATATATACATATATATATGTTTGCCTTTAGGTAGCTGCGTTTGTATGGATTTTACAGGCACAAAAACACATTCGCATTCAAAGATTTCTTTAGAAACGTAAGCGTTAGAGCAGCAGCAGCAGCAGCAGAGATTGCCTTCAAGTTTTTGCTGCTGCTGTGCCTGCGGCCACAATTTTGATTTTCATTTTAAAATCTAAAAAAATTTGCAAACAAATATGCTTTAAAATTTTTCAAGATTTTTGCGAGTTTGTTTTTAATAATACAATAAAATCATTTATTTATTGTTGTTTTGGCGGTAAAAAGGCATCTATAGCTCTAATAAAATTGAAAATAATGTTTGTATAAGTAAAATAGTAATTTATGGTACTATAAAATATACTCTTATAGACAAACAGACGGCCTGAAGAGTTATTAAAAAATTAAGAATTTTTTCTTTTTATGTTCTTGTAAAAACACGAACTTCATGATTAACAAAAACAGTAAAAGATCTTCTTAACATCGATGGTAGTATATTTGGTCTATTGTAGTTGCCAAAGAAGACACTTTAGCGGAGGTGTAAGCCCTCAAATAAACCTTTTACACTCAGAGAATATTGACGCCATCGATTTCATTCATTAAAATGGGCTCATTGCTAAAATTTGCAAACTTTCTTTAGTGAATTTTCTTAATCATAACGACTTAATGAAGATTGAAACGACTTATTTTCATTATTCATATCATTTGTAGGTACTTTTTAAGTGTTAAAATTTGTGCGGAAATTTTTGTCTTTCTGCGAAACATTATAGATTTCTGGCCTATAATATTTTCTTATTAAAATATTTTCTTATTCTATTAAAAGCCTAAAAGTTTTTTTTTTTTTGATCCTTGCATTTTTCTAAGGAAAAGTTCTGACCATATTCTGACTTAATTAACGCTCCTGAAATATATAATTTTCTAGCTAACTGTCCTCGATTATCTTCGCGATTAGCATTGTAGAAAGTTTGTGAACATCATCAAGGAGAAAAAAAACTAAAAAACTAATGCTATCAACACTATTTCCGCAATTCATCGTTATAAATTCAGGTTTTAAATTGTTTGGAGCGAAAAAAAAGTACCAGAAAAAAATTAAAAGACTCGGTTTTTTTAATTAAAAATCAAAGAAAAGAGGGCAGTAGTGGGGAAGGGGAAGGGTATGGGTATGGGGGAAACGGAGAGTGTGAGAGAGGGGAAGAAGCAGTGAAAAAGAGGAAGGAAACAGTGAACGATAAAGCACGAAACACAAAAGAAAACTTGTACAATTATTCGCTTGAACTGGTCGCATGGAAAAAAAAACTACAACAGCAACTACAACAGCAACTACAACAACAACAACAACAACGACAGCAATAAAACAAGAACTCCAATTAAAATCGCGAGTAACTTGGTCAAATGGTCGCTCGACAGCTGCTTCTCAGCGACTGAGAGTCGCGCGGTTGTACGGCGCGCTCCGTTGAATTTGCAACGTACACAAATCCATGCAAGTGCACATTTTGTCCACGAAACGGTGCCTCCCAGCCGAGCGTTCGTGGCGCAGCTTCTGCTGCGAAGAAGACAAAGATTGCACGAGCCTGAAGAGGCCTGCAGCCACAAACCATACCAATACGTGCCTCCCAGAGACCCATACCTGTCATGCACCGTAGCTGTACCTTTTCTCCGTCATCTCCGCGTCCCGTCAACCCAACATGCGGCGGTCTTCATCGATCGAACCATCCATCTGTCCATTCGTATGCGCGTGCGCACTAAAGGCTTTAGTGCAGCAACGGTTGGAGAGAGAGAGACAGAGGGAGGAATCAGGTTGAGCTACGCTGTGAGTTATTAAGCTTTCTCTCTACTACGGTCATGTATTGTACTCGTCCGTCCGTCCGTTCGTCCGTCCTGCCGGCGCACGATCTTGGGCTTGTCTAAGTCTTTTGTGCATGAAACAGATTGCAATCACAGACGACGATAGTTTAAGGAGTTGGCAAAAACTAAACCATTGCAATGACAACAACAACAACAACAACAACAACAACAACATCAGTAACTACAAGTATAGCAACAACAACGGCCGCGGCGACCACTTTAAACCATTAAATGAAAGAACGACCGAAGGAATGAATGTTGTTCGACTTCGAGCAATTAAAAAGCTGAAATAACAAGAAAACAACTGCAACAACCACTGCCACAACAACAACAACAGCAGCAGAAACGATGACTACGTTGCTGTCGCGTCAACGCGCATCATTAAAATGCGTTAAATAGTAGCAAAAACTAGCAGCAATTATTTTTATATGCTCATGTTTTGCCGCTTTTTCATAATTTCCAAGTTTTTAATGGCATTTTTTATATGTCTTTAATTGCGAAGGAAGTGTTTAGGTTTCCTTTTTGTTGCTTTTATTGTCGTTTTCGTTTTTGTTTCTGGTTTTTTGGTTTTTTTTGTTATTTTTTGCAAACATTACAAAATTATTTAAAAGTAGCGAAAATAATGTTAATTGTTTCTTGCTCTCAAAAATTCATTCCTTCTTCTTCTTCTTCTTCTTCACTCTTCCTTGTCGATGGAATTTTATCATTTTCAACGATCGGCGGCGGCGGATGCTGTTGAAATATTGCACAAGATTGAAAAAAATAATTGCATAAAGAAATTCTAATTAAAATTTAGGAAAAAATTGACACTAAAATTTAGGAAAAAATTTAAAATAACAGCGAAAAAAATTAATACGAAAACATTTTTTCGCAAGCACGAAAAAATAAAGAAATTTTTAAAAAATTGGAACGAGAAATATTTAGAACGCGAAAACTTTTCAAAAAAAAAACACAAATCAAATGGTTTTCGTAACGATAATTACACAACAAGAACTAATAGCATTTAAACCAAGGATCTTTTTCTCATCAAGGACCTTGTTCTTCAACAAGATCAATGGCGAAAGAATTTATCAACATCAGCATCATCATTCGATGTCATTAGAAAGAATCATTATCGCTTCGCCATCATCATCATCAGGGCTTAATTTTATTGTCCAGACTGAACACGGATTTGTCGTGTCTCAGCAACTAAATTATTGATGACGACGGTAGCGACAACTGGGAGCTGCCGCAGCAACAACAACAACAACAATGGCCGCCATTTTTATGACCAAATCATAAAAAGGTCATTCGATACGACCGTTAAGGCTGAAAGAAGGTTAACGCTAAAGTTTCCTTCGGCCGTTTGGTCAATTGTGGATTAATCGAATCGAAGATGAACGAAAAGAAGGAGAAGAAGAAGAAGAAGAAGAGAGAGAGAGAGAGAGAAATAATGTCGTCGACAATTATATGAATGAATAGAAATTAGCAGCAGCAACAACAACGGCATTGTTATAATAACAATTGTCGGCAACAATATCGTCTAAGAGCAAAAAACAAGAACAAATCCAGTAAAATTATAATAAAAAAACCCAGCATTCATGATTGAAGTGTGAGAAAAAAATAAAACAAAATTAACAGAACAACAACAACAACAACAGTTAAAGCAGCAACCATTAAAAAGCTCCATCATTCTCACTCAGAAACCAAAACGCAAAAAACGCCCAAAAAAAAAATAAAAAATTGGCAGCAAAAACAACAGGAACAACCACAAGTGCAACAAATAGAACAACAACAAAAACACTAATTTTTAAGGACAAAATAATCCCTCGAAAAAAACCGAGTCAAAATCTTTGCAAATAACAAAAGTTTACCAAAGACTATACCTAATGACGCAGAAGATGATCGATGATGGTCATAATGATGAATATGATTATGATGATTATGGCTCATAATGCCGATAATAAAGATGATGTGAATAATGGAAAAAAAAGGAAAAAACCGAAAAAGTTTCGCTTGAGCGTTTTGTTTTCTCAAACAAAGAATGCAGAAGATAAAATGTTTCGTGAAATATTTTATTGTTTAAAGCGAAAGCAACACAAGACAAATAAAATATTGTATCGTCATATAAGAAAATTAAGAAAAAATTCAGCAGGAACTGACACACAAAAATTAACGATGATGTAACACAAAAATACGCAGCTAGAAAGATAAAGAGAGAACACCAAAAATACAGGGCACGCGCGTACAGACGAAATGGAAACTCATAGTAGATAAATAAAAGAAGGCGGAGAAGGAGAAGTAAGAAAAGTAAGTAATAACTATGAAACTACGACGAAACCACAACAACACCAACAACACCAACAACAACAACAACAACAACAACATCAATAAGAACTTTTTCATACCTCATGAAAAATGTTAAGCGCCACGGACGAAAGAAAAACATGCACGCTCGATTAACTTGTTTTTATACGCTTCGAGCCAAGAATGCATTGCTGCTGGATGGACGGCAGAAGGGTTGGTCGGATGGACCAGAGGGATGGAGCGCGGGCTGAAGAGGGCGGAGGAGGTCATTATTGTTATTGTTGTGGCGAACATACATAGATGAGGGCGGCAACGTTAGTGGCGGCGATGGCAACGCGTCTTTGTTTGCTTCATTGCATGCAAGGTGAATACGTTGTTGATGGAGGTGGAGAAGAAAATGGAAGGAGGAGGAGGAGGAGGACGCACTGACTTAAGCTATGAGTCAAAGGAAAAGCGGTCAGAAGTGGGTGCAAAGTCTTCGAAAGGAATGTTTTCGCATTGCATCGCGAAAGCGAAGAAGGGAAATTTTTTCGCCGCACTGCATGTGATCGAACAACACAACAGCAACAGCAACAGCAACAGCAACAGAAACATTATCAGCGGGAATACACTCTCGAAGAAAAAGTCCAAAAAAAAACCAAAACTTCTATAAAGAAAAATTTTTATTTTAAAAAGTGTTGAAAAAGCGACCCAATTGATAAACGAAAATCGTTTTTTATCTGCAGCGTAAAGATAGAAAAAGCTATTCTGAATTATAAACAGAATGTACATTCGGAAGAAAAAGATAGCAAGATAGTAAAAGGAAATGTTTAAAAGAAGATAATCAAAACGTTAATGTATTTGTTATGAAAATTTCATAAAATTTTATTATATCATTATTTCATGCATTAAGTTTCCGCCTGTTTTGCCGTCCTTTACAAAGGGCGCACCGACCGCCCCCGAACATACTCGCTGATCCCTTTTTTTCTTAGTGTTGTTGCTGTGGCTGTTTTCGGTGCTCTTTATATTCTTCAAATTACATGTTGTTGCATCATTTTCCAAAAATTACATACTACAAAACGAAGGCGCGGCCGTACCCACTTCACTTGGTTCTAACTAACTCTACACTACAGAAATACATACAACAACAACCAACAAGCAACAACCATTTTCTCTTCTTCCTGCTTTTCTTCTTCTTCTTCTTCTTCTTCTTCTTTTTCTTCTTTTCAAGTGGCATATGTATTGCATGCCGCGCAATATTTGAATTTAAAGGTATTGCGTTGCGTCGCGTCTCGTCTCGTTACTTGAGACGGCATGTTAGAAGAAACTTTAAAAAAAAAAAAACAACAACAACTTCAAGACCAACACGGAGGACATCGAACGACGCCATTTCATGCTGAGTCTTTTAAAGAATTTACTTAGAAAAATTTCACTATGTTTATTTTTTTCACTACTTATTGTTTTGTACTACTGTTGTTGCTGTTGTAGTTGTTGTTGTTGTTGTCGTTGTTGTTGTGAAATTTTAGATTTTTATATCGTAGATGGACTATTCAAACGATCCAACACATTTAGAAATTCCAAAATACCGAATTTCGTTGATTTCGAAAATGTTGAAAGTCTCTGGTTTTTTTAAATTCGTAATATTGAAAGGTTACCATTTTTATATTTAACACTAAAATATTTTTAATGCAATTCTAGCGATATTTAAATTTTATTTTTTAAAAATCATGAATATTTTGAAGACATTAAGATCTTAATTAGATAAAAATACTGGGACTTGCCCCAAAATATTTGCATTTTTAGTCAAAGGAGAAATTCATAATTACTTCAACCTTTATTAATTTATTTTCTTCAATTCTACCCCCCACCACCCTCACCCGCCGATTATTTCGAAATGGTTTCTTATCAATTTCGCGTTACTAATTAAAATATTAAATTAAGCCATTCATTGTTCGACAGATTTCAATTTCGAAGTCTTTCTTATTTTCATTCTTTTACGATAATTTATTCAAAATATTTTGGAAATTAAATAAAAAAGACCGCTCACATAACAGCTACAACAACAACAACAACAACAACAACATGGTGATCATAATTATTGGCGTAACAACTCAATTAGAGCAAATGTAGGTATGCTGGCGTCAGACTGCCGCAGTGTTGTTTCCGGGCACCGGAAGGGGAGAAGAGGAAGAGCAAGAACTCAAGAACACGACAACAGGATGAAGGAAGTGTATAAATCGATGCAGGTCCTGAAATTATACTACGTAAATTTATTCCAATTAAAAATGGAAAAACGAAAACGAAGCAACGAAGCGTGTTTGTCATTGTTATCCTTTGTAACTCCGCTATCGATTGTTATTCTTCGCCCCAATGGTTTTCTTTTACACTTCCGGAATTGTTGTTGTTAGTGTCATGTCTCCCTCTCTCTTTTTCGGCCTCTTTGAATGTAAATAAATAGTTGTTGTATGGCTTTCTAGTGATTACTTAACTTGCAGCAAGCAATGGAAAAATGTCATTAGTTTGAGAAAAAGACATGCGCCGATGAGTGCATGTTTGTGTGTGTGTGTGCGTGTGTGTGCGTGTACTTATGCACGAACGAGGGAAAATGTATTGAAGCGTGCTTTATGACTTAATTTTCAAAAATGAAAATGAGTTGGTTTTTTTCTGCTCGTTCGGAACAAAGGAAAAATTTGTCGATCATAAATTAATAAATTTATGACTTTATGACTTTTTTTCTTTACACAAAGAGACACAAATGAAAGATAGTAATTACTATATTTTGTCTGAAATGGAACAGATAAATTCTGTATTTCCATTTTTTATGATCTGATGATACCATAAAACATTTATATATGTTTGTATATTTTAACATATTTTAATATGTATAAACTTGAAAGAAAATACACAGGGTGCATCATCTTTTCTCTCGGTATGTAAACATTGAATAACTTTAACCTTTATCAACCTACTGACTTGAGTAAACATGTTTTCGAATCGCATTACACCGAAAATACGCGACGAAATAGTGATGCTCGAAAAAAGTGATGGAAAACCGCCGCAAAGCAAGAGCACTTTTTGCTTTGGCCAATAGAGGCGGCCACTTAATTGATGTTGTATTCAAAGACTAGTCCAAATAAATTGCAAAGGACCGAATTAAATAAAAATACCTCATATATAGAAAACGGTTGTTTTTTTGTTAAAAGTTATTCAATATTCACATACCGACATAAAACATGGTGCACCCTGTATTTGCATGTAACAACGTAGTACATAAAGTCCTAAAATTCTGTATCAGATAACAGTAAAGAGCTGTATGGATACAACCGGTTTGATCTAAATTACTTATTAATATATACTTTACTCTAAAATAATTTTAATTTTATAAAATATCGAAAAACTAAATTATTTAGTTTGCTTAGATTATATTTAAGCAAGAATTTATATACTTTATGAATTGATTTCATCTTATCTTTAATCAGATTTTATTATTTTTCCCGAATTTTTCTTTTCATTTTATAAATAAAATATTAAAACTTCCGCTATATTCACCACGCAGACAACAGCAACAACAACAACAACAACGCGTATAAAAATACCCAACACCCATAACAACCCATTTTGAAAAACTCAAATTCAATCTTCTAAAAAATGCCTTCCTTCTTCATCAATTTCGCAAAGAACAGCAACAACAAAATTCAATACAGGCCATGATGGTCGGTCGTCGGTCGTCGGCCATGACAATTCACGACGGCGAATTGCACTCACAAACGAATGAATATGCCGTCGGCTAAGCAACACTGGGCGGCATAGCGTACGGCAGCCATAACACGATCGCAGCCATGAACATCCACCACAACGCCAACAACAACAACAACAACGACGATTTCACTGCGAATTATGTGGGCAAGAACGAGAGAGAAAACTAATGGCTGCCGTTGCTTAGAAAAAAGGAAGAGTGAGAGCGAAGAGAGATCAGCTGTGTCAACTGCACCACACCTCTTTTTAGTTCTCTTTCCACTTCTTCTTCTTCTTTGCCTTATTCTTTTTCTTCTTCTTCTTATTCTCCTTGGTAGGCAGCAGTATTTCTCACAGCAGACAACAAGAAAAAGCCTTGGAATGAATTGGGCTGAGACTGATTTGGGTTTTTGTTGGCACAACCTACTTCGTGCTTCGCTTTTGTTCTCACCAATGCCTTCTCTTATTCATTCGGTTACTCTCTCAATGTATACTGTTCTCTTTCATACCAATTACGTTTATATTAACAGATCATAGAACATCTGTTGTGCCGTTCAGATGCGTTAGTACTTAATTTTCGTATTATTGGAAAGTATTTGCGTACTTGTTGCTTTTGTTGTTGTTGTTGTTGTTGTTGTTGTTGTTGTTGTTTTTTAACATTCCTTCAAAATCATGAATGAAGCTTTCAGTTTGTTTTCTAAAATTGACGAAAAAGAAAATACACCGTAAATAGTATTTTATTTTAATTTATCCATAAAATGACCATAAATAAACAATAAAAATATCGTATAATTTTTATATTAATTAGAGTTTGCTCTAGTTATGGCCGCTCTTGTTGTTGTTGTTGTTGTTCTGTCGCTTTTATTACCCGTAATAAATATGAAACGTTTAATTGTTTCATTGATCTTTTGTACGACTATAAACAAAAGGTTACTAAAATAAACAAAAATAAACATTTTAAAGCTTTTTAAAAAT
The DNA here is from genome assembly GCA_949752815.1 of Conops quadrifasciatus. Lineage (NCBI taxonomy): Eukaryota > Metazoa > Arthropoda > Insecta > Diptera > Conopidae > Conops > Conops quadrifasciatus. The sequence continues at coordinate 14,672,121 of OX457078.1, read as the reverse complement.
AAACATAGAAAAAAGTACTTTGTTGTTTTATTTGTGCAATATATTGTTATTATATTTTCATGTTAATTCTTAAAAAGTATACAAATTTTCTGTTTATTTAAACTTTTCTCACGGTTTTTCCTTGCAAACCTTTTTCGATCATTATTTTAAATAATTAATTCAATTACGGCAATTAATGATTATAAAGAAATCAAATTAGAGAAAATTTAAGTACACTTTTTATGCTAGAGACAATTTTCTTACACGCCTTAAAAACATGCAAATCATACTGAGCGGAATGTACCCCAAGAGTGATGTTGTTGTTGTTGTTGTTGTTCGAATTGAGGAGGCGTTTATTGGCAGCAACAGAACAACAGCAACAGAAAAACACTCGCGACACGGGCACATGACATTTTTATCTTCAAAACGTGCTCTTTTATGACTAAGTTTTAATTGCTCGGTCGTCGTAATCTCAAGGATTAGTGTTGGTATTAGTGGGTGTATTCGGTGGTCGATTGGTTGGCATTTGGTATATGCATTTCCAACCAATGTGTTCCAATAAATTAATTTTCCCTCCAGCAAAATACTTCCTCAACCATAACGGTAAGGATCCTCAATAAAAATTTGTGAATAGACATTTTTATAGTGTGAAATTATGACTTTAATAAATGCCTTCATTCGTAATACGAATAGACTGCATTTCATGCCATCCACATCCGGCAAGTATCAGAGTCAGTATTGCCGAAATCGTGTTCGGTCACGTGCCTCTTACACTCTTCGAAGGCATTAAAGGCGCAATTATATTAATTTTTCCGTTTTGTATAGTTTTATTATTATACGGCCTAATGCAGTGATTTTTTTAAGGGGGGGAGGAGCGGGGGTGCTAAAAATAGTCACCATATGGTATTATTAGTTGCCGAATTGATGTGATAATCTGTCATAATCCATTGAATAAATTTTTCCAAAGAAGTTCCGGTCAAAGAATGAATAAGAAAGAACTTTATTTAGTTCTTCGCGAATTAATCTTCGCAGTCATTATACCGTTATAGGAATATTTTTCTTCGAGTTTGCTATATCGCGTCTATCCTCTTCTTCTTCTTCTTATTTTGTTCTTTACTCTCCTTTTTTTATTCTAATTAAAATCAATCCAAAATCGTCAATCATCGAAATAAATCCTGGATCAGTTGATTGATGATGGTACTTATGTTACCTAATCATGATCATAATTAAGACAATGATGACTGAAAATGACGACAGTAAATAGTTTTACAGTCATTCGCCTTCCAACGCGCTTTGTTCAGCTCGTAAAAAACGATTGCTCCGTAGTTTTCTTGCTTTTGGCATCATAACGTCACGATCATTTCGAATAATGCACGCACCCACCCACAAGAGGCCAGATTACATTAACGACCAATCCCTCACCTACTCTTTCTCTCTCTCTCTCTCTCCTCTCACTCTCTGTTCTCCGATCACTTCACAACAAAGACGTACAACCGCGAAACAATTGCTTGCGCCAACTTTTTTTCTGATTTTACGACAGCAACTATTTTATTTAATGCTCCTACGTAGAGAACGGGCGGGTTGGGGCGCAATGGGAGGGGACCAGACTAGACCAGCTGAAATGCGACGGGACGAATGAAAGGCCAGAAAGAAAAGGGAAGAGAAAACCGCCTGCAAATTTATGGCCCACTTCGAGTGGCACTCATGGACCCACAAATAATTCTTCCGCACCGGCTTCAACTGGCGAGCGCCGCTGCATTGCGAAGACCTCCGCCGTGGCGGTAATGCGGCAGTGCGGCAGTGCGGCAATGCACCAACGCAACGCGCCAACGAGCAGCTGTCAATGCGACGCATTATGATTTGCTGTCGTCGATGGTTGTCGATGGTTTTGATGGATTTTTGGTGTTCGCTGTTTTGTTGTGATTTATTTAATGGACGCTGCAGGATTTATTATTATGACACGTGCATTGACGGAGAGAGAGAGAGAGAGCACGCAACGTGACGCGTACACATGCTTTACACACGCTTTTCAGGGCGGCAGAAAGGGCGAAGAGCAACAGAACAAGTGGGCGTGGGCGTGGGTGGAGGATCGTGGAAGTGTGGGCGAAGTGAAGCGTGATGCATGGTTGCTACGCTAATGGGGCGACTATTGACGCGATGGCTTTGAAGTCAGAGTGAAAGTGCAATGATTATGCACAGCAGGGCGTGGCAGTAATAACGTAAGTAGGATATACATAAGTCTTCATTTTTTGTCATTCCTTCTCGACGACGACATTTTCTCATGACAAGAGAGATTTATTTATTCTTTCTTAAACATTTATGGCTATAGAGAAAGCACACCCTTTTCCCCCCACCACCCCCCTCGGGGGTCTCTTATTATCACACCTCATTTTTGAAAAAACCTTTACTCTCTCTTACTCCCGCCTTCTTCTGCCTCTCGCCAAAGGCCTCTTGTGTTGCCTTCGCAATTTTCTTCTTCAGCGCCTTGCAAGCATATAAAATTTAAATAAACTAACAACAACAACAACAACAACAACAAGACTAACAAAAATCCAAAACAAATTAAGTGAAGCTAAATACATAATTCTCAAAAACACGGCACAAGGTGCCAAAAGCCATCGCCCAACGAAGTGCTGAAGTGCGTCGATCGAAAATCAACGCTCATGGACCGCAACGACCGTCGGTGATGTTGAATATTTTTACTTCAGGAGCCATGAGAGAGAGAGAGCGAAAAAACGAGTCCCAAAATTATGACTGCATTGAAATTTTAATTGCTCTTGTTCTCCATTTTGTTGTTACTGTTGTTGTTGTTGTTCGCTCCACCCGCGCCGCATTCACAAAGGCGGCCTTGCTTCAGCCGCGGCGTTGGCGATGGCGGGCTATAGCGATTTGTGTTTTATTTTGATTGATGATGAAATGCTTGAGAGTTACTCATTACTCATTCATATGCTCTAGAAGGCATTAATTGTTGTTGTTTTTTTGTTTTTTTTTGTGCGTTTTGCATGCGAAATTTTTTGAGTTTTGATATTGAATTTATTTTTTTTTTAATTTTTTTTTTCAATTTTTGTTTCTTTGTTCTGCGTTTGTTTTTTGTTAATTTCTTTTTGGTTGTAAAAATTTCTGAACGATTGTAATTAGCAGCTATTAAATGGTTTTATGACTTGTTATGAATGCTATAAAATATGTATGGATGTTTTTAAGTTGTTTGTGGTTGTTGTTGTTGCTATTGCTTTTCCTATGGCTGTCAAATCATTAAATACGATCGATTGATTTTATGCTCACGTGCCAGGTGTTAAAAAATTAATAACGTTTTTAATTGAATTTCTTAACGAAAGTGTTAAAGAAATTGCATAGTTTTTTTTGTGGTTTTTTTTTTTTGTAGTCTTCTTCTGAGTGTAATAACAAACAGAAAATTGAGAGAGAAAAAAAATAAAAATTAAAAAAAACTTTTTTTTATGTACGTAAGAAGTTATTAAAAAAGATTGTATATAGTAAGTATTAAAAAGTATGACAAGTGTCTCTGACAAAAAAAGTGTCTTGTTAGTTTTATATCACAATTTTTTTATACTTTTAACCACAAACTTTTGATCTCTGAACCGAGAGACTATCTACATTATTATGTCGTTGCGTCTATGATTATTTGGATGGAATAAAAAACTTCCAGAAAATCGTTAACTTGAAATTTTTTTAAGGGAGACTTATAAAAAAATAATATACCATAAACATTCTTTCTTAAACAAAACGAATTTTTTGAGAAGGCTCTTATATTTTTAAATTAAATTGTTTTTTTGTACTTAAATCCGGAAAGACTATATATATTTTGTTAAAGTTTTTTTTCTACATACCTTCAAAAATAATTGTTTTTTATTAATTTTGCAACATTTAAGCCATTAAATAACAAAGATTCGTTCCACAAAGAAACACAATATAAAGCTTTATTGCCATAAAATTTCCAAACATTTTAAAATTTTTTTTTTTAAATTTCACAAAAAATTCAAAATTAAATTTTACATTCACTAAAATTATTTTATTTTAAATTTTACGATAGCATTAAAAAAAAAATTTAACAAAAAATCACAGAATTTTTGCAATTTTTAAAATTTTTCGCTAAAGAAAATATGAAATAATTCATGTTATTTATAACAAAAAAAAAAAAAAAAGGAAACCATAGAGAAGATAAGAAAGAAGAAGAAGAAACAGAGCAAAATTAAAATCAATTCCGAAAAACACCGTAACCGAAAATAAACATACCCACGCACACAAACCCAGGTATGGCACGTATGGCACACACATACAATCACAAACTCTTCTCATTGGTAAAAAAAAAAGCAAAAACAACAAAGCCGAAAAAATCGCACAATTCACGCGTTTACAAAAAATGAAAACCCAAACGCTATAAAATTTTTAACGCAATAACGTGACGCACGCCGACGCACGGTTGATGGACACGAATCGAACAGAGCAACAAACGGACGCTGAGACTATGAAACGGCGGCATGAGGAAACGTTTGCCAACCCCGAAGCATTCGCTTCGACTGATGCCTGAAAAATATGGTTATGAAAAATCTGGGTATGGAAAATTTTTAATAAAATTCCAAATAAATAAACAAAAGGATTGTGTTTGCAGAAGCCGAAGAGAAGTCAAATTGTCAAAACATCACACGGGGTCTCTTTTTTTGGGGCCAATCTACGCACACATACATATCGTAGATATATAGAAACAAAGAATGGCGACCAGAAGACACAACCGAACCAAAAAAAGAAGAAAAATCACCACCAGCAGCGGAACAGTCAGAACTGATTGTATCAAAATTTACAACCCACACACACACACACACACACACACACCTTAACTTTGGAAGAAGTTTGCTTAAAAATTGGTGCAATTTCGTGTTGTTTCAAAGACACCGAAGAGTGTGTTTTTGTTTTTGTTTTTGTACGAGCATTACGACAATGGTTACACAATGGCTGGAACAACAACAACAACAACACCGAGTCACTAACCGTTTAGCCATCGGCATTCAAATTTTATTACCTTTTTTTCCCATTTTCCATTTTTGACTCGTCTTCGTTCTAATTTCAATTGTTCATGGTCGCGCAGCGCAACGAAATCCTTTCCAGACCGCGCGCAGGGTTAACGATTTTTTTTTTTTTTTGTTTTGTTGTTTGCATTTTTCGGAAAATCTAAAAAGATCATAAACAAATTTTGAAAGGGTTCTGGTCTCACTCTGAGGGGGTTACCTTTCATAAATCAGTTGCGACAACGACGACGATACACAGTCTAAACGATAACCGTTTAAATGTAAAACAATGAGATCATAAAATTTCTTAAAATTTGTAAAAATTCTACAGAGATTCAGAGCGTTTCAGAGATGCAGCAGTTTTTGTTGGTTCGTTTGTTTGTTTTTGTTGTTGGACTGAATAAAAACTTATTTGAATTTGTCGCACTTTTGTGTTTTTTTGTTGCTATTGCTGTTGCTGTTGCTCCGATGAAAAGGCATTTAGTCATTTGAATTTTTAACCCTTTCCTTCAGTCTTTTTCAAACCCTTTTAACACTGCCTTCAGTCCTTTTCTTTATCGTATGCTACTTTGTGTGTTGAAACATATTTGAGGACAACTAACCGTTCGGTTTTTATTGCATAAACGGCCAACGAACGATCAACGCGGCTGCCGCTCATCATCATCGACATGAAAGGCAGTAACAAGAAATCAGTCAAAAATTTTTTTTCTTAATCATTTTTCATAGAAACTTTGCTTAAAAAATTAAAACTTATTTGTGAGAGCATTTATACGGCATTAATTAATTAATTAAATGAGGTAAATTATTTAATTAAATATTACAATATTTTTTGGTAATATTTTTTTTTTTGCAATATTTTTCAACAATACATATAGTAATTATTGTTCTTTTTTTTTGATTTTTATCAAATTACTTTTTTGCAGAACTGAAATCGGTCTCTAAAAATGGTCTCTCAGTAGAAAAGAAAGTATACTATTTTTAAACGCTTTTCATTGTATTGAAATTTTAACTAATATAGAGTTGTAATTATCATTAGGTACTCTTCTTATGGTGATGATCATTTAATTTTTTTGTACTCGAATTTAAACTAATTTTAACGATTTTGTAATTTTTCTTTTTTGAGATGATTTCATAATTTGTATGTTTTGGCCACTCCGCCAGACTTTGTTCAAATAACGGTATGTCCTAATAATTTTGCAACACTATCTCTCTCTCTCTCTCTCTCTCTCTCTCACACTCTCTGTCTCACCTCTTTTAATACCTTCACTCAGCGAGCACTCTCTTTTTCCTAACGATTTGCCATCGTTTCTACTGCGCAGGTCTTAAAACTCCAAGATATTTATCGATTTTCAATTAAATTGGTTTTTCGTGTTGTTTTTCGGTACATACGATACTAACCATACGATACTAAGCGCATTTTTCTTCTTCTTATTCTTCTTGGGGTCAAAAAATGGCTTTTAAAGCAGCTATCTTCGAATAAAATCTAGTAAGAAAAATAATTGAATCTAAAAGCATTCGCACCAAAAACGAACTAAAATTGAAAAAAAAGGGAAAAAAAAGTATTGAAGCGCTCACGAGAGTGTTTTTCTTTCCATAAACATTTTCATCGTCACTTCAATGAGCTTCGGCTTTGGCTTCAGCTTCAGTTTCTGCTGCTGCTAAAGATCCGGCTTCATAATCTACGCTTTTGGCCGAATGCGTTCGTTGCCTTTTACGAGCGTTCAAGCGTTCATGTTATAAAATTGATAATTTATTTTTATTTTTATTCTGTCTGCTGTTTGTCCGTCTATGTGTGTGTGTGTGTGTGTGTGTGTGTATGGTGTGCACTTGATTGGCTCCGGTTGGCGATCGGTCGCTCTGCGTCTTCGTTTCTATAAAATTTTGAATAGCTTTTTAGCTTTTGCCGTAGAGAAGCGGAAAAAGGAATCAGAAGGAAGGTTTAGGATGCATCGCAGTTAAGTAAGGTTTAATGCTTACCGCGTTAGCATTTAAAATTGTTAATTTATTTGGAAGCTTGATCGCCAGAATCAGAATCAGAATCAAATGAAATACAATAAAAATTAAAAGCATTGAGCGCAGACGCACGAAAGCAGCTCGACGCAAACACACCTCAATTGTTTTTGTAATTATTTTGATTGCTATTTATTCTTTGCTGCTCGGTGTGTGTGTGTGTGTGTTTTTAATGCTTGCAAAAATGAAAATAAGATTTAAATCTTTTTAAAAATAGAAATTGCCAAAAAATAATCGGTTCATCCGCTTTAATTATTTGCGAGTAAATAAAATTTAACTATTTTGAGATTAAAAGAAGAAAAAATGGCAAGAGTTAAAACCCAAAAAAATATATTGCTTAAAAATAACTTATTTCAATTTTAAGAACAAAAAATATATCTACATATATAGAAAAGCCTGCAAAGAGTGCATTCCCAGAGCAACAAAACAAAACAAAAGAAAAAAAATACCTACAAATAACTACTTAAATTTAGAAATGACTTCAGTCAGACGCCTCGTCAACCACGCCCCATTATTCAGATGACAATGAAGCAAAACGCAAAACGCAAAACGCTGCCGCAGACACGAACGAACGCTGAGCATTTTTGCCTACGCCTAAATACAGATTTTTAATATTCATGACATACAGCTGCGTTTACCTCGAATTGCAACAACGAGATGATGATAAATTTACGATTTTTGTATGAATTTTACTTGAATAATTTTGAAAAGTCTGTATTTAAAAATTCAGTAGAGATGATTTTACGAGCGCACGTTTAGCAGGGGCATACTTGCAGCCGCGTCTGTTTGAGGGGGAGTGTGTTTGAGTAATTTTATATATAGCCAGTTTAATATTGTTGTGTCAATGATTGATGACGAACGAATGTTGCCAACCAGCCGTTAGTTTCCATCATAAATTATTCCTTTCGCTTCTCCTTCGCCTCGAGTAGATTCATTCTTGAGGAGGATTTTATTTGTAGGTCTTTTGAAAGTATCCACTTGCAAATGATTTACTACCTACATTCATGTAGGACCACTCACAATGAATGAAGGCCACTCCTTCGTATTTCTACTTTATTTATCATTATTATCTTCAAACTAGATGCTTTTCCACAAACTAGACGCTTATGATGTCAATCCTTAAGGTGCGCCTTAATTTCAGAAAAAACTGCAAAAAATACTCTTAATCTCTAGAGATTGAACCATGAGTACTGCCAAAAAAACTGCTGGTTTTTTTTGCAAAATAAAGTTTACAGTTAAAAGAAAATAAAGAGCATTTAAACTGGAATCATTACAATTTACTTATGGCGTTTAAAATTGCACGGTAGAGATTTTAAATCGTTTAACTTCGCTTTTTTCTGGAGCTAAAAAATTTCGAAGTTTCTAATTAGAGTTTCTTAGTTCGTTCTAAGTAAGTTCTCTGGCAAAGAAACACAGAAAAAACATTCTATTTTAGCCATCGCAAGAAATGATTTAAGTATAATAAATAAACGCATCGTTATTTATATATAAAGTAGTATGTTCAAGCAAGTTGTGTATAATAAAAATATTCATTATGAAAAATACACAACCGTAATGTATTCTGTGACATCAGTAGTATATATTCTGCTGAGGTTGTTGTTGTTGTTATTGTTATTGTATAGTTGTTGATCAAGTTGTTGTATTCAAGGCGCATAAAATCTATAAGGCGTAGGTCGGTACGTTCATCCTGCTTATGTATATATGCACGACTAACGTGTATATCGTTAAAGATATAAAGATATCAACATCACCCATTGCTTTTGTTATTTTTTTTTTTGTGGTTTTTGTTGTATACGTATTTTCCGAGGCGGTACATATTTTGAATTAATTTAATATGCCCATCACATGCGCGGCGTATCTTCAGTTGTGTTCCGCGCTAAAAGGTTTTATCACGATAATGCTTTCGGCTCAAATGGAATTTTAAAAAGGAAAAAGATACAGCAGAAAGAAAGGAAAGACGAAAGTATTGAAGGTTTTTTCAAATGTTTCACCACCACGAGAACCACCACCACCACCACAAAAATCAACAATAACTGCTCAACAACAACAACAACAATAACGACCAACAATCATGTCAATAAATCCGTCGAAATAATGGCTCGGATAAGCGTTGATCTGGCAGTAGCCTGAAGTTAGTTAGAATCAGGTTGAAAGAAATGTGGTTGGAAGCGAACCACACACACACACACATACTGACATATAGTACGAACATATGTACGTACATGTGTGCATACACCGCCATCACTCTGACGAGTGGGTACATCCGCTTTGTACAATTCGAGGCATAAAAAATGCAATTTACGGTGCTGCTGATTAGTGGAGCAGCAGCAGCAAAAGATTTGTCCCTCCCTCCCTCCTTCCCTCCCTTCTCATATTCCGTGTGTGTGTGTGTGTGTGTGTGTGTGAGCAACTTAATACTAATACAAATAGTGAATAAATATGCGACTTGAGGGGGAAAAAATGGCCTAAAAATTGCTTCCATAAAATCGTAACTAAACCAATTGAACAGTCGCCATGCTTAATGGTATTGTTGTTGTTGTTGTTGGTGATGTTGTTGTTGTTGTTGATGTTGTTGTTCTTCTTGTTGTTGCTGTTGTTTCCATTTACCACGTTCATAATTCCGGCCGCCCTGGCTTTGCCCGAAGCACGGACGGAGCCATTTCATCATGCCCGCCGCCACTTCGTATTTATTGCATTGCAATCTGTTTGGAACCCGAACAACAACAACAACAACAACAACAAATTTGCTAACTTATCAAAAATTCTGTCAGCATTCCAAATTTAATATTTCTCTTTTCGAAACGTGCTTCTCTTTTGCGTACGCCTCTTATCAACGAAGGGAAAGGACGAGCTCTCTCTCTCTCTCACTATCAACCATTATTGCTTTTACACTGACAAAAATTAAGCACAAACAAAAGAAGAATGAGCACAGAAAGAAGACGGACTGAATGGATTATTTATAAGAAAATTAATGAAATGTTTTATTAAGTTTTAAAAGGATTTTATTTTATGACTTCTAAAGGCTCATAATTAAATAATGATAATATTATGTACGATTAGAATATACTCGTTTATAATAATTATGTATAATAATTTTTATTATACGCAATGAATTTTCGCAGACCTCCAAAATATACTCTATTGAGGTAGATTAAATTTATGTACTTCAATATATTACTTTTTCTCAGTGTAAATCGAATAGTTCATGCAATATTGCATGGATTTTCTGTAAGTATACTGTTCTTGTTATGAGATTATATAAATATTTGTGTTCTTATTTCGATTTTTCGGAGAGACCTCAAAGTTTTTTTCATAATCGCCGGATTTTATCGAAGCGTCTTTTTCTGCAAACACATTTCAACATTTTGATAACTAACATACTACCAGCCGCTCTACTGTCTACGCCTACTTCTACGTAGACGGTAGAGCCTACTTCTACGCCTATGTTACACATTTTTCCCACTCTTTGACGGCTGAATACTGGGTGCGTCTACGGAATACATAATCGCATGCCAACAACGTGCACAAAATGAGAAATGTTATGGAAGAGAAGGCTGTAAAAGAAGGGCGGGGAGAGGGGTAAAAATAGTAACACATGAAAATAATAAGTTCTCTTTATTGAGCCATTTTATTATGAAATCTTAATAAAACATATAAATATGTAATATGCTATTTTCATAGAGAAATCTTATTAATTTTATAGAGAGAATATTATTGTTTTTAAATTACTTAATCCCTAAACTCTTGAAATACTCGAACCGCTGAATTGATCAGTCCTTGATATGTTGAATAGCTAAACTATTATACTGAATTTCTGACCGTTTTGCCCTGCAGAGTAGCTGCTAACCCTTCCGATCGCTCAACCCTCCCACAAGTTTAGCTGCTCAACTAATCTTTGAGACTTAAGGAACCGCTTGTTGTGTTCCACTGTCCCACTATTCCACTGTTCCACTGTTCAACTGTTCCTTAACAAACGGATTTATTGCAATGCAATCAAACGGAATCGCGGCACCGACATTAATTAATAATATTTCAATGGCATGAAATAAATTACAATTTTTATGCGCGGCATAAAAATGCAAATTGAATGCTTGCAATTATTATAGCTGTTGTTGTTGTTGCTGTTGTTGTTATTGTTGTTGCAGAGTCAGTGTTGTGTTGTGCGTTGGTTGGCCGGATTTCGTATCGGTACGGCTTATTGCAACAATGTTGCGTCGGCGTGCGACGCCGTGCGCGGAAATCGAATACCGCGTCGAGTCGCCGCGGATCCAGCGAACGCATTTAAGCCGATTGGCCAAACAGCAAGTACGCGACAGTCAGCGGCTGGCCGCTGAGCAAAAAGTTGCTAAGCAGTTGCGGTTGCGGCAAAAGCAACAAAACCGACAACAACAAAGGCAGAGTCTGGGAACGTAACAAACGTACGAGTATGGAATGTTGTAAATAAAATTACAACAACAACAATTAAGTCAGTGACCGTCCTGTTCTCGTCCTCGTCGCACCACAACGAACGAACCACGAACCACGAACGCCACTAAGCGGCGGCGCGGCCTTAAAAAGGTTGGTGGTTCATCGCAGCCAGCAATGAGGATGCACCGCTTCGTGTTGTTGTTGTTGTTGTTGTACGGCACTGTTGTTACAAGTAGGTACGTACGTTTCACCGAACGTGCCTGATGGTACATGCTGCATGGATCGTGTAACGTCTGTTGCCAGACGACGCATTGCTGGCAGAACCGCGTAACCGGTACACACTCGTATGTTAAGTATCTGCGAGATGCAACGATTTGCATACGATTTGCAATAAGAATAACAGCTATAAAAGTGCAACAACAACAACAACAACAACACCAACGAAATTATAAGGAATAATAATACCAACAAAAACCAACATCTACATACACACATAATAATCAAAAGACAACAACAACAACAAAAACGCTATTGATCAAAGCTCGTTTCTTGATCAATCCATGGAATAGGAAACGAAAGAACGAACGAACGAACGGACGAACGAAAAACAAAGAAGAAAAAAAAAAAGCAAAAATTGTTACAAATTCATCGAACGTACAACGCGCGCGCTCGCCTCGAATCAACTGACTTTTTAATGGCGCAGGCATAAATTCCAGCATTAAAAATCTTTAATAACTTTATTACACGATTTGCTTAAAGAAATCAGTTCAAATCCAGTCAGTCGGTCCCTTCAAGCGGGTCGTGTCCAGCTCAGCCCATAGCGCTTCACCAACACCGCTATCAACATCGGCCATGTCCATCGTCGTATACGATACATCGTCGCAATCAGACAAAAAAGCGTAAAAAAGATCACCTGCTTTTTAGCAACCGAAGTTATTAAATTTCTACCATTAAAATTCTTACATTCACAAACGAAGAAATTCTCTCTATAAAAACAAGACTAAAAATAGTTACAAAACGTGATCTATTGTTTACATTTTTAGCAATATTTCTTTAATAGTTATTCTTAAGTGTTAAATGATGTATTTAAAATTCAATAAACAGCAAGTGTTTAAAATTCATTGCATTTCAAATTTTATTGGTAATGAAATTTAACACTCAAATGTGTATAAAATCTCTTGGGCTAAGAATGCTGAACTTAGCTTAGTTGTGGGCCTGCCGTGAGCTTCGTTCTCGGACTCCTTTTGAGGTTATAAAATGAGAGCGAAAACAGGAGCGTTATTATAGTATATAATAACGCATAATACATGAGCGTATATTAACCCTCTCAACGTGGCTCTCTCTTTAGTACAAAACCTGCAGCTCTGGCTAAATTTTAGAGCTCTCTTGTTTCTTGATATTCGTTAAGTTTCGCGCCAGAAAAACGAATAGATGTAACGGATGAGTTTTGCAAGCAATTTTCGACATCCTTTCGTCAAGTTTGGTTTCGCAGACAAACCGGTTTCGGCGTTGTGCCTGTTTTCAGTGTCTCTTTTTGGTTCTGCAGTTTCCGAACGTTCTGCAGAACCAAAAAAGAGAGTCATTAAAATTTCGTAGTTAATTTTTATTAAAATTACTTTACTTAGTTTTTTTTGTTTTATTTTTAAAAGCTAAACTTTTATTAAAACTTTTTATAAATCAAGTTTATTTTCTTCTTCTTCGTCTTCTAGAATATGAAATTACCTCCATTTTTTTTTTTTTTTGCTATTTAATTATTTTTACCTACATAAAATACAATATAATAAAAAAACAAAGCTGGTTTTTTTTATTTTTCATTGCATTATTTTCTAATTTATTTTTTGTGCATTTCTTTGCTTGTTTTTTGTTGTTGGTTTGGTTTTTTTTTTGTTTTTGTGTTTTGCTGATTTTATTATTATTTTTACACGCAAACATTTTGAAGCGGCCATAAAAAGCGCTGCGGTACTGCGGTACTGCTTTCTCTCCTCAAATAACTATTTTCCGAGTAACTTTAGCATGAAATCTAAACGGTTCGGGGTAACTTCTGGCCAGCCCTGGTCGCCGTTGGGCGCCGCCGACCAACAGCATGCTGCCGGTGGGGCCAATTTAGAAAGCAATACCTCGAGGCCGGCTTTTCTGGCTTCGGACTTCTTTAATTACGAATTCCTCTGTGAAAAAAAAAAAATATAATACAATACTTCGTAATTAAACTCACAAGTAGCTGATGTTGGAATTTGCCCCCCTTTTCCGTGCCTGGAGTCCATCTCATGCCAGCACGGCACGCCACGCCACGCCACGCCCTTGTTTTTTCACCTCCCCTCCCGGCCTTCTAATCGTCTCGTTTGCTTCATTGCTTCAAATGAAATTTTTTTTAATTACCGCGCTTTTGTTCGCTCGTCATCGTCGCTAACGCCGTGGCTGTCGCTAACGCCGTGGCTGTCGCTAACGCCGTCGCCATCGCCGTAGTGTTCTATCGTCGCCGGTTGTTTGTGCGTGTTCGTTGGTTTTCGAGGCCACCATTTGAACCATGCCGTCGCGTCCGTCCTTCATTTCATTTCATTTATTTAATACATCCAGTTATATATAAATTCTCCACAATATGCCACTAGTACCCAACATTACAACAACAACAACATACAACCTGAAATCTATCGTAGTTTATGTACCTTGACAATCCTTTTAAAGTCCAACGAATCGTACATAGTTTAAATTTCATTTTGCAATATCTTTTCAAAGGCCATTTTGAGGTACTCATTTCGGTCTATTTGACCACACACACACACACACACACTCTCAATTTGTCCGTGAATTTGCAGATTTATCTGGCTTTAATGAAATGAAAGCAATTTTTGGAATGAGATTTCTTTAATCTTTTATCCTTTCGCAATTTAACAAAAGCAAATCTCGAAATCTCAATTTCGAAATTCTTCAGTTTAAGAGCTTAACATTTGATGTAGTCGCTTTTGTTGTTGTTTTTGTCGTTGTTGTTGTTGTTATGGTTGTTTCTTCCATTTCGATTTTCAAGCCTTGGTCTTCTTGTAGCTTACTGTCATTTCATTTTAGACTGAAAATCTTCCACTTCAATAACAATTGAAAGGGAAGGCCATTCAGCTCAATTCCTACCACCTCTTACCACCTCCCGCCTCTTTTTCTCCGTTCGTTCCATTTTTCCTTCCCCGCCTCCAAATTATCTAAATATGTACATCCTTTTCTTTACGATTCGGCACGCATCGACAACATTTTAAAATAAGCTTCAAGCGCCTTCTTCATGATCATGGTTTGAGAAGGGTTAAATTTCCAGATGGCGGCGGTGATTGTGTAGGTATTAGGGTTAAATTGGGTGGTTAACTTGCTGGATTTGGTAGGCATTAGGGTTAACCCGAAGGGGTCAAACATAAGCCCGTTTAGGTGGTTCTCAATAATGCCTTACTTCAAAACTTGAAGTTTTTGTCTTACGAAAATCTTCATGGAGCTGGTTGATGTCGTCGTCGTTGTCGTCATCGTCGTCGCCGCCGTCGCTGTCTGAATTTAAGATTATAAAATCCGCGGCTATGGTATTATATAGTCTTCTAAAACTCAATTCTGGATTTCATTTGGTCATTTTGATTTTTTGGTAGAATCTTTTAAGTATTATCGCAATTATCGAATATCGTCGAATACACCAAAGAAGCTAGTTTTCACCATAGATTTCTCAGAGACGAAATAGGAGATATTTTAACTAAATTTCAATTTTAAATGAATTGTTTGCAAGAACTAAGACTCGTTCTGGAGAACGGCTTCACATTAAAAGCGCATGCTTTACGCATATTGATAGTGGTATATATTTCGAAAACCCTGAAAATAATGGAGAAAATCTAAGTCCTGTCAGTCTGTTTGTACCTAATTTTAAGTAAACAAATATTAAAAAAAAAACAGCCATAAAAAAGTGGCCCCAAAAGGAAATTTTCTGTATGAAAAAGGCAGAAAATAGAGTAAGGTAATATCTACGTATAAGACTGTTTTCCGCCAACGTCAAACACTCCCGCCCCGCCCCCTGCCCGAATAAAAAAGTCACAATGGCCGAGTTTCTTTTGAAAATTATAGAAAACTTTTTGTATAAAACTTGTTCCTTTTTATTCTATCAGCAGCTAACTTTTGGACTTTTTATGCTTCAAAAATATAAAAAAAAAAACAGAAAACAAAATCGCGAGGCCTACCATCTTTTATGACCTGAAAACTTATCAAATAAAAAAAGCAATCTTTCGTACGTAAAAATTGCAGAAAGATTATATTCTTACAATTTTTTTATAGTGACAAAAACAAGTTTCGAAAAAAATTTTCATGGAAAGTCTTCCCCAAAGAAAGAGAAAACCAAACCAACCTAAAGAATTTATTCTGAGAATAAGAATGAAATTAAATTACAAAAGCAACAATAAAAACAACAACTAAATACATCTACTAAGAATCTGTCGAGCTAAAAATATGTATGTATATAGAAAATTGTAAACGTAGCAAAAAAAAAACTTCACTCAACTTTGCCGAGAGGCCTCAAATCAATGAAAGATTCATATCGTATTGAAAGAAGGAAGGAAGGAAAGAAGAAAGAAAGAAAGAGGGCACAGGAAGACATCTCGAAGGCGGGGTAACTAAAGACGAGCCGGAAAACGTGCGTTCTGCATGAAGGCATTCTAAAAGGTACCTATTTTTGGCGAGCGGCTGCTGCCTTCGCTTCCAACATTACTACCCTCGTGACTCAATGAGCCCCCCCCCCGCGATTCGAGAGCCATGTGTTTAATTTTCATTTTGTCCTTTTTTGTTTTTGTTGCTTTGCGCGTCAGTTATAGTGACATGCAAGCAGCAGGGAGAAGACGAACACAAGGCGAAACAAAAGACAGACAGACAGACAGAAAGACGGATGAATAGATGGAGGCTATACCGAGAGAAAAGGCCATAACAGCAACATGTTGTAAAGAAGAGAAAGCAAGAGCGAGTGGGAGAGATAGACAATTCTAGCTATAATCTCGCTACATCGTCCTTCCGCCTCATTCCTCCACACTCCTTAGAAACAAGAGAAAACAACATGCCCTCCACAGAAGCAACAACAACAACAAACAAACACCAAAAACGATAGTAAGAAAACAACAAATCAGTAAGAAACAGAGCATTACAAACTCGAAAAGGGCACCAAAGAACATTTCGTTGGCTTCAAAAAGAGTAGCATCGACGATGGATGACGACACCAACGAAGCAATTGCCCAAAAACTACAAATACAATACTTGTTGTTGTTGTTGTTGTTGTTGTTGTTGTTGTTGTTGTTGTTGTTGTTGTTGTTGTTGTTGTTGTTGTTGTTGTTGTTGTTGTTGTTGTTGTTGTTGTTGTTGTTGTTGTTGTTGTTGTTGTTGTTGTTGTTGTTGTTGTTGTTGTTGTTATTATTGTAAACCTCAAACAGAGGAGCGAAGGGTTGGGGGTAAATACTTCATTCAACCTGCCCCATTTTTCGTGGTTGTTCTTTCAGGCGTTGCTATTTTTAATTTGTTTGCCTAGATGTGGTGGTTGTTGTTGTTGCTGTTGTTGTTGCTCTTGATGTTGTTGTTTTTGCTGTGATCTCCATTCTTTGAATTCGAATTTAATTTCTTACGATAAAGTACGATATAACGAGAGGATTTCATACTAAAGCCGCAGCCTCAAAAAGCCTGATGGTATATTTGAGCCCTAATCAACAAAATTAACAATAAAAACAACAACAACAACAACAACAAATACGTAATTCATTTCCCGGAATTAACTTTTTCTTCAACCTTTTGTATGCCCTTTTGATGTCTCTTTCGCCTCTTTCTATGTAAGTATGGAGGCATTTTTTTTTTCGGTTTTTGTATCAGAGTCTATACAGTATTCGTAGAACTTTGTTATCCACCTCCTGCCCCTCCCCCCGCCGACCATTCACCGTTTCAAAGACAACGCCACAAGGTTCAGGTCGCTTCCATTCCTCTGCTTATTCAAACTGACTTCATTTCTGACGCCGGTACATTTCATTGTAATAAAATTTTCTTATCGGCTCACAATCAATTGTATCGTAGTTTTATATCGGCTTAAGAACGAGCACACACACACACAATACTTGACAAGTAACGTTCCGTTTTGTCCTTAACATTTCACTTCTGCAGCATTTTATTCTTTCCAAATGGAATACACCCAATTCTGGTTTTACGCGATAGACTCACGTTCCCAAAAAACTCGCATAAAAAAGTGGAATACTCCAAATTCTGTTTTTACGCGATAGATATGTCAAAAAAAATCGCTTAAAAAAAATCGCGTAAAAAAAATCGTGTAAAAAAAGAAGGAAATCTTTTTTTAAAACCGCGTTAAATCAAATTAGCAGTAAAAAATAGCGTTAAATATATTCAATTTAAATCGAAAGTAAAAGAGCTCATCAGTATGAGAATGATTAGAGACTACTGATTTTCCGTACAGCTAAATAAAGATGAAATCCAACAAGAAAACGCTTAACAGAAAAAATATTGACAGACTCTGAATGAGTCTTTCCAACTAGAATATTTTCGATTCAACTAGAAAGAGAATTAGAGAATTCAGAATAGTTTAAGAATGAATAGAGACGATTTAGGGCAATTGAAAGAGTACACAACAAATTAATAGTAGAATCACTAATAAAACATATAAAAAATCTTACTCTTACTTACAGCAATCTGTAATAATTTTTTACTCATTCTATGATATTTCATTTATTCCTAATTAAATACTATCCTTGTACTGCTAAAAATTAAAATAAAACAAAATAAAATTTTTCTGTTTGTTATTATGAACATAATTTTAAAAAATACCAAAACGACTTAATTTCGTTGTCATCAATCATGCTCAAACAAACAAACAAGCAAACAAACAAACAAAAAAAAAACAACAACCTTATCCACGTTTTTGAAGCCAATAATTTTATAACCAATTATGACAACAATAAAATACAATATTCTTGAACCACGTACTCGCAGGCTCATAAAATAAAATCATATAAAGTACAAAAAGATTTTGCTTACCGTTTGCAAAAGTTTTATGCACTTTATGCTTTTAACAAGCGTGGTGGCAACGCTTACCTGCAAGTAAAGAAAATAAATAAGATGAATTAGCAACTGAAGAGTTATTATGATAGTTTTCCACCGACAGTCGCGGCAGCAGCAATGAAAAAGCATATGTATAGTGCATACAATAACTTTGTAGACATAAACAAATCATAAAAAAGAAAACATAATTTTTATAGTGTACTATAGAGGCTGTAACAGCGCCATCTGCAGGCACACAGTCCGGACAGACAGACAGAGACTATTTAAACGACGACGACGACGACGACGACGAGCGAGAAGGCATAAAAATAGTTATAAAGTGGTTGTGACCTTTGATCGTAAAAAAATGCCATGAGCCAAAGCATGGTAATACTAGGAATAATAAGTTCAGTAGAATACGTATAAGAGGAAGAAAATTAAGAGTAGAAAAAGGTAGCGGAAGCGCCATAGTCAGGCTCACAAATATTGTAAATAAACAAACCACCACGAAATAATTTTGGGCTGGTAACAATCTGAAATATGGGCTGTGTTTAATGTGTTGTCACTAAAGCGGTAACACCGAAATTTCATACTTCGAAGAAAGTTCAGGCACGAACCACCAACCAAAGTCTTAAGCGATGGTCACGCACCTGGTGACAAATTTACGTTTTACGTGCATAAAATAGTTTCAGTTCTCACGCATGCTCACTCACTCACTCCCACACACGCACTAGCTTCTAATAAAATTTTTCTCTGAATGGAAATGTTGGGTGTAATAAAAGTTATTTATGATGCAGGCGGCAGGCGCTCAGCAAGTGTAAAATGTACATTTTATGTTCCAACAATAAAATATTAATTATTTTCAACGACGTCCATTAAAATCATTAATTCTCTTTACTCGCTCTTGCTCTCATTCGTACGTTTCGGAAAATCTCTCCTTTTCAGCATTTACTAATTCACTGGCTATCTCACTCTTGCGCATGCATGTTTTCAACTAAATTTGTGTTTAATTTTATGCATTATAAAAATTATTACTATTTTTAATCATAACGCATTTTAGCTTATTATTTTTCTTTGTACCAAGAATAAAATTTCTTTACTCAAGAACGGAGAGATATTCATTCATTCTTATATAATGTATAAACAGAATTTTAAAAAACATGAATGTCTGGCAAACTAGTGCGTATTCATTCTAACATAATGGCTTGGCTGCTTTAAAACAAGTTGATTCCTACTACGGCCAGCAATCATTCTCATATATCTGCGCTCTTCGTGCTTTATGAAACCTTTGCTCTCTGGAGTTCTTGTAGTTGCTTGTTCTTTTCTACTGTATTTTAACCACCTCAAAATCCAGCACAGCAACAACAAAACAGAACCATTTTTAATGGCTGCCAATGTGTAGTTGCTACGCATGTGTGTGTTTTCGATTTTACCAACGAGTTGGAATGCATACGATTGTACTCTCTGCTGAGAGCGTTAGTGCGCAGAGCACAACAATATAAGAACGCATATAAAGGCCTCACTGTTGTTCTTCAATTTATTTATAGCCTTATAGGAAAACAACAGAGGAAAGAAAAAAGAAAAACATGGCCTCAACTCAACATGGCCGCAGAGATAAATTGCATTTTATATGGATTATCTTCTGGAATTAATCCGGATATTTTTCGTATAAATATGTTATTGAAAAAGTTAAAATTTTGAATTGATTTTCTAAAAAATTTTGAATCTTTAATTAGTAAAAAACTTAATTTTACTAATCAATAACAATTAATATTGTCAACAGTACTAGAGATATTTTCTAGCTTACAACTACAAATTATTGCCTTTTTTATTTCAGTTTAAACTGATCTTTGCTGTTTGTCTGCCTCCGTTCGTTTTCTCTGCTTTGTCGTTCAACAAAGTAGTTTCAATTCATTCAAATTTCATTCATCATCAATCAGCAGTAGTCATCAAGGCGCAGGGTCCGGGACATAAAGAAATATTCACTCCATTTAACTGCATAATTTACTTAATTTTAATGAATTTATGGCATACTTTCAGCATCAGCCAAACTGTCTATAAAAAGCGGTGGATACGTGCATGCTGCACGGCCGCAACCGCAAAACGTTATTCTATTTTTATTTCTCCTGTAAATATTGCCACAATTACGCATACCGCTCGCTCATTGCCAAGAAATTATGAGCACGAGTGTGAAGAGGTTAAGAAGCGGCCGAAGAGGGCAGAAAGCGATAATCTTTTTAGTGCAGTATCATAAATCCACCAACCACAAAGACAACGACCATGGCGATGACGGTGGTGGTGGTGATGGTGATGGTGATGGTGATGGTGATATCAAGGGAAGGAACATAAGGATTGCGGCATAGCCAAACTTTCATGGACACATCGTAAAACAATAACAACTACCACAAACAACAATACCAACACCAAAAGCAGAAAAAAGCAGAAAAACTATTCGCAGCAGACTCAGTTAACACCTTAAATATATTGCATACGCTGCGGCATCATAAGGATTTAGTGTGTCTCTTCTGCTGCTGCTGCTTCGTCTTCTTCCACTTCTCATTTTCAACGACCAACACAAAAACCAGGTTGCATGAGCCACCACGAAAATGGCTGGATTCGCTGCTTTTATGACTACTAATAATTCACAGGGCTCGTCTGAGCGCCCCTGCCTGCTCAGGAGCGAACGCAAGGAGCTCATTATTTATTTCTTTGTTCATGTTTGTGAGTGCGTGTGTGTGTGTGTGTGTGTGTTTGTTGGTGTTGGTGTTGGTTTGTTTATTTGTGGTGCAAAATTCTTTAAGGATAATAAATTTTATGAAGCTTCTTCGAACCGAACCGAACTGATATTCGTAAATGATTGGTGCTGAAGAACTCTATGGTTTTCGTAGTTATTTTTACTGGCTGGTGGTGATTGTTTTTGTGATTGTGGTTTGGTGTTTATTGTTGTTGCTTTTATAATTAAGGCTGCCTTAATTGACTGAACCAAATTGAACCTGCTAATTCGTGAAGAACTCATAAAATGAAAAGTGAGTTAGGTTCAGACAGCAATAATAATTAAGTAACAGCATTTTGCTCAATCGGGGCACTATATACATATATAAAAATATGATAGTTTTATGGATAAGATTCGTATAGATAAGGTAATACCATAAGGATAAGGATTGGACGCATTTTATATATTATTTAAATATAATTAAATAAAATTTGGGTCTGCATAAATCGCTGGCAGGACTTTTAAACACTCTACGGCAGTTCATACAAGTCGAGAAAAGTGTCATGAATGGAATTAGTTGCATAAAATATTAAAAATGATTTAAATTAATAATAATAGAGAAAGTAATATCTTAAGCAGTTTTCAAAAAGGTTATTATTTTTATTTAATTTTATTATTAAAGACATTAACAGACAACACTTCGGTTAAATTTTATTAAGGAATTTTTTTTAATATTATTAACAAATTTTGAATTGCTAAACTTCCAAAAAATTTTCGTAGTCCCCAAAAATGGAACCAAACCCGCCTTTTTCAAGATTTTAGTAGTCTTCTAAGTACAAATTTTCAATAAAATATTCATAAAACTAAAGAACTGAAGAAACTAAATCTAAAACTAAATCTAAATCTAAATCTAAAACTAAATCTAAAACTAAATCTAAATCTAAATCTAAATCTAAATCTAAATCTAAATCTAAATCTAAATCTAAATCTAAATCTAAATCTAAATCTAAATCTAAATCTAAATCTAAATCTAAATCTAAATCTAAATCTAAATCTAAATCTAAATCTAAATCTAAATCTAAATCTAAATCTAAATCTAAATCTAAATCTAAATCTAAATCTAAATCTAAATCTAAATCTAAATCTAAATCTAAATCTAAATCTAAATCTAAATCTAAATCTAAATCTAAATCTAAATCTAAATCTAAATCTAAATCTAAATCTAAATCTAAATCTAAATCTAAATCTAAATCTAAATCTAAATCTAAATCTAAATCTAAATCTAAATCTAAATCTAAATCTAAATCTAAATCTAAATCTAAATCTAAATCTAAATCTAAATCTAAATCTAAATCTAAATCTAAATCTAAATCTAAATCTAAATCTAAAACTAAAACCAAAATAAATTATATTTCGTTCCTTTTGAGCCTTTTTGGACCATTATCTGCTTGAAACTTTCCGATCTTTTAAAACAATTTCAACTTTAGCAATATCGTCTATATTTAATAAAGAATTAATTAATAAAGGCTGTAATTATCCGTTTTATGATGAGTTATCAATGAAATTATCATTAATACAAAGATTAAAGTAAGTAACTTAAGGCTTGAAAGAATGTAAGCAAAAATAATTATGCACTTACAGACTGTCTTTAAAGCCAAAAAATAGTAGCCAAAAGTAACCAAAGATAAAGGAAAAAAGTAAAATAAAAACGTAATATTCAAAGCACTTTCACGATGTCTCTCTAGTGACGAATAAAACACAAAAAAACAAAGAGAACAGTTAAACACAGACAAACAAACAGACAAATGCATTGACAAAGACGACGAGAAAAAGAATTGAAAGGATAAAACGTAGCTACAATAAAGTTTTAATGAATTGCGTTGACTTGAGAAAGTTATGGCCTTGAGAAATTAACACCTCGTTGATCTTAATGAAGGGTAAAAAAAATAAACAGAAGAACAAACAACAACAACAATTAGAGCTATAGCAAACAAATGTTGGTAGGTAGTAAAATAATAACAATAAAATTGTTATAAGCATAAATATTGAAGCAATAACAATAACAATAATCACAACAACAATCAGAAGAGCAATCTGTGAAGTGATTTTAGTTCTATTTTATTAACACTTCTGCCGCGCTGATAGCCTGAGGCTGAGGTACTTACTTCCGTCGTACTTGAAAAACGTACTTTTGATCATTTGCAACATGTTAATGATGTTAGAGTATAATAATGTGACTTCTGATGCGGTCGCGTTGTGAAGATTTTGCCTAAAACTTTTTTATTCTGCCATCGCAGAGTAATAGATATTTCTAATTGTGACGGCACGAACGACAACAATAATAATAATTTTTAACAAACAGTAAAAACTCATGCCACCGTCGTCCATTCATTCATGCATTTTATGGATTCTAAGTTTAAGCTTGCGAGCTGTGGAAAATATGTTTGAAGGTACTTCTTCAATCTTCTTCACAAGTTTGTTCTATTTGAAAGAAATTCGAAAGATTCTAAAATTTTCACAGTCACAGTAAATTTCTTGTTGAGATTTGGTTGCACAATTTTTTCACATTTTTATTTATTTTTTCCCACAAATTAATTAAAATTCCCGCAATCTTGAGCATTGAGCGGATCTCTTAAGTATTAAGAAAATTAAAATTAATCGCCACTTTTATCATTCGACGCGCATGGAATATGCCGTTTATGACCAATCGGTGGTTCGGTCGCTCAGTCAATTAATTCGATTTGTTTGCTACTTTTTATTCAACTGACGACGGCATTAGGTTTTGTCTTTTTCCTCTTTTTTTCTCAAGATACTTAATTTATTTATCGTTCGTTGTTGCTCTTCCAGCTGTTCATGTTGTTGTGGTTCCTGTTGTTGTTCTTGTTGTTGTTGTTGGTTGGTTGGTTGGTTGGTGTTCGAGTTTGATGCTGGTGCGATGATTGGTTTTGTTTCGTTTTTGAACTTAAGAACGCTTAAAACGCTCGCAACGCGCTTCACCTAAAACACGCTCTAGACGAACAAGAAGTTTACGATCAAATGCCATAAACATTTATTTTAAAAACTCGTTGAGGTTGGAAAATATATTTTCTTTCCTCCTCCTCCTCCTCCTTCTCCACCTCCTCCTCCTCCTCCTTCTTTTTCTTTCCTTTGTGTTTCTACTCGTATGTATGTACGTGTCGCGTCCGTATTTCTTATTGCTTTCTCGTTTGTATGATTTCTTTTGCCCTTTCTTTAGTTGGCTGGACTTTTTCGTCTCTTTCTTTTCTTCACTCTTCCTCTTCTTCCTCTTCGCAATCGTTTTTTGTTATATACTTTGGTATAAATCTCGTTTCATATCTCGTAAGACTATTGCTTTCGCTTACTTCTTCGTGCATTGGTTAATTGGAAGGGGGAGGGGAGGGTTG
The DNA here is from genome assembly GCA_949752815.1 of Conops quadrifasciatus. Taxonomy (NCBI): domain Eukaryota; kingdom Metazoa; phylum Arthropoda; class Insecta; order Diptera; family Conopidae; genus Conops; species Conops quadrifasciatus. Next base: position 14,647,558 of record OX457078.1, on the reverse strand, counting down.
TGCACGTAACTTTTCTCTGAGAGAGAGAGTGAAAAAGAGAACAATAGATCGAACAAGAGAGTTCCTTTTGAGTCGTCTGCATTGCAGGGTTGCCATGACACAAAAAACTAGTCGTCAAAAACATGACTTTGCAAAGTCATGTCGTCATTTCGAAGCCAATTATGTCAATTTAATGCAAAAGCCAGCTTTATTATTTTTAGCATGGATGATTTTTTTGGTTTTGTCAATTTTAATTAAAGACCGTAAAAATAATTAAAATTATTTTTTGTGGTCTATTTCTTATAATTTCAGATTAACATTTTATAACGTACATATATATAATTTAATTTCTTTAATTTCTTAATAATAAAATTAAATAAAAACATATTCCTCTCGAAAAATACTTCAGATATTACTTTCTGATATTATTACTTTGAATAATTGTTAATATTTTATAAAACTAAGTTCATTCAATAGACTTTTCTATTTCGTTTTGTATGAATTGCCGTAGAGTGTTTAAAAGCGCTCCCAGCGCTTCATACAAAGCTAAATATTATTTAATTATATGTATTTAAATAATATCATAGAATGCATTTAATCATAATAGTTAGCAATAGAGGGCTGCATAAGATGTCTCGAAGTCTTGTTCAAAAGATCTTAAAAGTTTCACTTTCAAATCAAGCAATGACTTTCGGAAGCGCTGCCGAAAACATTACTACCACGTATGCTTCCGCTAGTCACGGCTTGATTGGAAATCTATCGAATGGAACCACTGCATCAACTCAAAAATGTTGCTATCTCAGTTTCAAATCTTTCGAAACGTCTCGTGCAGCCCTCTAGTTAGCAATATAGACATATCTAGACATATACGAGACTTTTTTCGTATATAGACAGTTTCTATAGATAAGCTTGAATTGTTCTCAATTCAATTGAAGATTCGAGCACCGAAATTTGAGCACAAGCTCGGAGAAACTTTTGGAAGATTTGCTTTCTCTGATGGCAACTCTGAAGGCTGTAGTCGTGGGCTTGGTGTTCTCTTCATATTGCATATACAATACGTAGTATATATTGAATGACCAACCGATTTTGGTTCTCTTTATTTAACTATCTCTTGCTCTGTATTTCTTTCTCTCTCTCGCTCTCTCTCTCTCTCTCTCTCTCTCTTTCTCTTATGTCTTTCAGCCAATAGTTAAAAGACTACCAACCAAATTGTTTTATTTTTAGCAATCAGAAGAGAAAGACGTTGGCTTCGGATTTAGGTATACATACATATACCGGTATATATGTATACCGGAGCAAAAACAAAGCCGCCAACAAACACACGCACACTAAGAGGAAATCAGGGATTTATTTATATGTATAGGCCTGTACACACTCGTGTATACATAACAGCCATTGAAAATTGTGAAAATGCCAAAGGTTACCCCTCTTTAATGGTATTAAGCTACGCTTGTTTTTGTTGTTGTTGGACTTTGTCTTCTTCTCTACTGTGTATATGGGTACATATATACATATCTAGACTTAAAATTATACATATATGTATATAAGATAACGTTACTATCGTTGCTCTTGGATTGAATTTTGTTGTTCTTTTCTTATTGTTGTTGTTGTTGTTGTTATTGCTGCTATTGTGGTGGTGTTTCTCTTGTTGCCAGAGATACTGTTAATTTTACTGTTGTTGTTGTTGTTGTTGTTGTTGTTGCAACCAGCGTTATTGCCTCTGAACTCCGGGCAATTGCATTTCACCAACGTTTTCGCAAGTCTTATAAATAATTTGTTGGTTGTTCGTGTTCTTGTCGTTGTTTTATTGTTATTGTTTTTATTATTTTTGCTGCTTGCGTTGTTGTTTTTTTTTCTTGCTGTTGTTGCGTTTGCTGTTGTTGTTGTTTCTGCCGTTAACTTTTCTCTTATTTCTTTTCGCCGCAAAATTTTTTTTGGGTTTTTTTTTATTTTTTTTACGTTAACTGCTTTTTTGCTAAGAGCGTCTACACATTGCAACAATAACAACAACAACAACAATTTATTGTATTTGTCCTCGCTGTTGTTAAACAATTGAAAAATTCTCTTTATGCAATTTCAAACCATGAGAAAGACTGTTCCTGGTTTTTTCGGCATCGGTGAATTTACAAAATTGTTTTTTTTTTTAATTAAAATTAAACAAGATCATTTGTCGAGAGACGAGATCATTAAACGAGATCAAATCAACAATTGATTTGAATAATTATATAGAAATTATTATTATTATATTATATTATATTATTAAGAAAGGATATGTATGCATCCTATTTTGCATTCAAATCAAAAATGATTTGCAAAATGTGCAAAAAATTCTTTGGACTTTTTAACAATATAAAAAAGAATCAGTTCTTGTTGGATAAGGTTTTATGATTTTATACAAAGAATGAATGCTTGTTCGAGAATGATTTACAACCAATACGTCTTATTTTTAATACCAATATATCTTTTTTTGCCCCCTAAAACATTTCTTATGAGTTTTTCGCTTGCAAAAAAATTAATGGTTATAAAAAAATGTCTAAGTTTGCAACTTAATCTTTTTATTATACTCGTATGTCGTAAATTCTATTAAAATGATAAAAGAAGCATGTTAAATGGTAATAAAAGAAAAAACTGAGGATACAGAAAATTAAGAAAAAGAAGAAAAAGAAGAAACAGAAGAAGCGGAAGAAGGAAGAAAAAGTCCTTTCACTGGCACTCCTTCCGAAATGGACTTAATTTTTTTATTTTATGTCGAATGAGCTAATAGTGGATGACCGCCGGTCGGCCTGCGCTGCGACCCTCGCCTAATGTCCTTTCTGTTTATATCCTTCTGCACCCTTCGGCCAGCCACCCTGGCGGTCTCCTCCGACACTTTACCACTCGCCGTAGTGCGCGTAAATATCTTTCCTTTTTGGAAGCTTTACGATGTCGATACAATTGTTTATTTTCGTCCGGCTTTTGTACCAAGTGCTGCCTACCTTCACCCTTATTCAAGCAAGTGTATCGGGGAGAAGGGAGTGTGCGGGGGTCCGCGAAGTGGGGAAGAGGAACTTATTCTATGTGATGAAGGGATGCGTCCTTCATCATGTGCGTTTATAGATTTTACATTGGCTTTAGGTACAATACATTGTTTTTTTTAGCAGGATTGCTAAGAATCATAAACATACACACATACGCACATCATACACACATGTTCCTTCTCTTTCTTCTTCTCTTCCAACCATTTTTTTCCAATGAGCTTTATTGCGGTGGGCGAAGGGCTTGCGCAATCATTGTCTTCGGCCTCTACGAATATCATAAAATAGCTTTCGATAAAAAACAATCATTACGATTTCTCTTTTTTATGTATTTCGACAATCTGTAATCGTCAGCAGAGAATACTAGCAGAGTTGTTGAAATGAATTACTAAAAAACAGTTTGATTTTATTTATTTTTTGATATGAAAAAAAATTCTTTAAAACCTTCGGAAAAATTTTTTTTTGCTTCCTCTACATATTACTCAATTTCTATAAATTTTTTATAATTTTTTATAAATTGATTGATTAATATTAAATAATTTTGATTTATCCTCCTCCTTTTTTTATAATATATTTTGTGATTTTATATTTATTTTTTTATATATTTTATTTATTTATATAATTTCCAAGTACTATTGCTTACTTTACTTTTTTACGTTTTACTTTTTTATAGAATTTTAGAATAAAAATAAATTTAAATTGAAATATTTAACTTTAAAAATAAACCAGCCGAAAGTAATGCAAAACGATTTTACTTTTCTTAGAAAATTTTATAACAAGCAAACAAACTGCTTGTGTGTGTGTGTGACAGAGAGAGAGAGAGAGTGAGTTCGTTTATGTGAGTAAAATATCAAAGGGCTCAAATAACGTTGCCGCATGACAGATTTATGATTTTGAATTAAAAAGAAAATGCACAATTGCGTGACGCCAGCAATGAATGAACGCTTGTGTTATTCTTTCAATGAATGAAAGAGAATTTGAATGAATGAATGAATGAAGAATGACGATGAAAAAGCGACGGATAACGCGCAGTCGTAACATTTTCTAAGAATAAAAAACAAAATAAATAAAAATTTATAAATAAAATTAAAATGATTATAAAGAAAAATGCATAAAAAATAATCTAATAAAAATATAAGATTATTAAATTAAATTAAACACACATACAATTGAAAATGACATTGTAAATTAAATTCAAATTAAATTAAAATGCAATAAACTATAAAAAAACGATTAGAGAAGAATTAAATTAAGTGACCATAAAGAAATAATGCACAAAATAATAAATAAATCATAACATATAAAAAGAATTTGAAAAAATTTTGCAAATATAAAAATACATGTAGATTTGTAAAAATAATTAATTGTATTATGAAACGAAAACGAAATTGTATATTAAATTAAAATTAAATAAGCTCTGAAAAAACGATAGCAAAAGTATAAAAAAGTTTTTTTTTAACAACCATAATAATATGGCTAGATCAAATCTTTCTCGATGAAGCCGACTTCCTTTTCTTCTCCTTCTTCAGAACTCTTGTTTTTAATTTCAAAATCAAGCGTTTATCAAACATCATTAAGGAAAAATGAAAAAAAACTTTCAAAAGGTAAAATAAAAATACTCTTCATCAAATTAAAGCTTTTGATTTTCACAGATTTTCAACGGCAACATGCATGCATCGTCTACTCCGCGCAACTTCTGAAACGAATTAACGCATTCAAGCAGTAACAATCAAAGAAGAAGACAAAGAACATCTGTTCTCTTTTGTACTCGACTAAAAGAACATGCATTCATGCTTGTTCCTCCGCCATCATGCGATATCTACGAGTCATTAACAGAATGAACACAACGAATCATGTTTTAATCGTCACGGTTTGATTGAACGGATTGATTGAGAAACATTCGTATCAATTAAAGAATCATTAGAGACGAACAAACGATTGTAAACAGTATTTGTATACCCGGGTAAATAAATATGTACGTATTATATGGAAAAAATCCTAAAAACATGATATTAAAAAAAATATATAAAATTAAACCTACTTTGGTCAAAGTTTCTATGACTTTAGGCTCAGTATAACTATTCTCTCTTATTATAAAGCTATTATAAAGTTTACAAAGTAAGTAAGAAAGTTTACTTACTTTTAAGTTTAAGTTTAAGTTTAAGTTTAAGTAAAGACATTACTAAATCATGGCAATTATTAAAGGCTTGCCAACACTTCGAGTCTTAATAAGCTCAAATCGAAACCGATCAAAGAAAAAGATAACCTAACCTCAGTATGCTCAACCTCAAAGAATTCTATCTTTTCCTCTGATTGAGGTTGTACGCATTATTTATGTTGAATTTAACTTTAAGTCGGATTCGGATTAAGTGCTTCAAAAGCTTTCAGAAAAAGTAGAATCGGTTTTGTGGTTTGAAATTTCGTCGGTCTTTGATTTGATGTTGATTTCTTGTTGTTAATCTTTCAAATCAGTTTCTTACTTACTTACCTCAAACTAGTTCCTACGATTTAGTATAATCAGCGTAATAAATTGATCAAGCTCAATCGCTAAAACCCAAAAGATAAAATTCCAAACACCAAAAAAATCACACAAGATCACGAATAGATTTTAAAATTCACACTAAAATCGACTTTAAGCAAATCGACTTCAATTATGCTTTCAAAAAGTCAAGTATCGTTGATGCATTCTCCGTTTTTGTGCACGTTGCAGCACGCGCAATTAAAATGTTGCACTAACTCGAGCACTTATTTTTCCGGTTTTAGTGTTATTACGTATTATTATCTTGTTTCCAACGGCATTTCGTCATAAGGAAAGAACCACTAGAAGTCACGATAACCATTACTATTTTTCATTATTTGTATTTTGTTAGTTTTTGTGCTTTTTGAAGTCGACAACCATCACTAAAAATCGTTTAGGGTTCGAACGATCGATCTCACGGAATCGAGACTTTTTTAATTTTGGGGAGAATGAGAATGAGATTGTTGCGAAAATCAGAAACAAGGAGAAATTCTGCGGTTTGTTGTTGTGGTTTTTTTTTTTGTGATTAATCCCTTTCATTTACTCAAGTTTTCGGAAAGTTTTTGATGATGCTTCCGTTTTTTGCGTTTTTTTGTGAGGGTGGAGCTGATATTGTGTTGTTGTTGTTGTTGTTGTTGTTGTTAGTGACGATGGTCGGTCGGTTTATGGCTCACACTCCGTAATTTTAATTTCAACTTTATGCGACGATGATGACGATGACAATGACGACGCGCAGCATTAAAACTTTGCCGTAAAGGTCGAGGAGCCTTTGCCGAATTGAATGGAGTCGAATCGCGTCGAATGGAGTCGAGTTCAGTCGAGTCACACACACACGCACACACACACACACACTGAGACGGAGACAGAGGCGAGTACAGAAACGAAAACGGGCAAAGAGACTCGTAACACTAAAGAAATAACCTTCTAGCACACCAATAAAGAAAAAGGAAGAAAAAGTAACACCAACAACAACAAAAAAACTACAAAATCTACGAATAACGACAACAACAACAACAACAATAGCGAGCAAACCACTAAAGAAGCACAGCCCAGCCAGATTCTGATGATTGTTCATGGGTTGTTTTTTCTTTTTTTTGTTGCTTTTTTTCCTTTTCCTTCCTTGGTCTTGAATGCTCGCTTCTACGGAATAAAACTCGAAGTACGAAATGCTAGAGGTAAAGAAACAACAAAAAATAACATAAAAATAAAAAAAGACAACTACAACGAGAGAAAATTTAAAGTCTGCAACGGAAAGAGCGAGCAATGGAGTAATGACGGTTGGTTGGTGAGACCAAAACCAAAGAGTTATTCTTCCAGCATCGTTGGTGTGTGACGTGTCTGTGTGAGTGTGTGTGTGTGTATATGGTCTTGAGAATCCAATAAGAGAAATAAGGAACCAAATTAAATGCATTCCACCCGCTACCGCCGCATGTCGCCGCCACAACAAAAGCCGTCATGGTTTGGAGTAAATAAACCGAATCTCATTTCAAAGTACGAGTACCGAGGCTGACAAAGCATATACCAAAAAAGCATATACTGATATACTGATTTGTACGATTAAGATGTATTCCTAAAAAAAAAAAACTCCCACAACTTCAGTTTACACGATCTAGTTTTTCATTTTAAGACGGCCTGCTTTTGTAAAAATACAAAATTATACACATTTTCTACATTTAAATTCTATAAATTATCGTATGCGTGTTTGCAATACTAGAACTATGCTACTCAAATAGCATGATCTCAATTTACACGACATTTTTTGCCATTGCAGTAACGGCCGTGTTATAAGAGGGACACCTGTACCTACGTGTATTTTGTGACTGTTTGCTTTGTACGATAAAGGGTTAAATTCGCGACATTTTATTGCTTAAGAAAATAAAAACTAAAAAGTATTTTTCTTTCTGTGTATTCTAAGTATTTTGATTGCACTTCGTTTTTTATTTTTTTCTGTATTGAGAAAATATATATACATCCCTCTCTCTCTCTATCTCTTTTTCTTTATCTATCTATCTATCTCATTCCCTGTATTTTTTGTTTTTGTCTTTTCTTCATAGCAACAAATTATTGTTATTTTAATGGAGTTTTCTTGAAATAGTCCAATTTTTATGTTCGGGGAAAAAAAAGAAAAAAAAAAACAAAAAAAAAAAAAAAAATTACGTATACGTCCCGTTATTCTGCAACAATTTACCCAAAAGGTTGTTATGTTGTTGTTGTTGCTGTTTTTGTTTTTATTATACTTTAACATTAAAACACGAGGAACAAAATAGTTGGCAGTTTTTCTTTATTTCCAGCAATTTCCTGTTTCCAGATATATTACAAATATTTCAATTTCAAATATTTCCAGAAAATTCAGCTGTTATTTGATACTTCTATATAATTATAATACCTAGCCGAAGATTGCATAAACTTTGTCGACAAAGTCTACCCAAAATTCTCCAAATTAAATCACTTCCTATCGATCCAGCCGCTTTATCGCTAATTTTTTGTAAGTCCTCTACAAATATTTATTTTAGCTGAGCTATTGTTGTTGTTGTTCTTTGTTTATGATTCAATTTAAAATTGTTGCAATAAAATTTTTTATTACATCCTAAAAACCAAAAAAAAAAGGTAGCTGCTATCTGATGTTTTTTTTTCTGAGTTATCTTAAATATTAAAATTAAAATTAAAATTAATACATTCAAAAGTCATAACGTTACAATATTTGGTTAATTTAACAAAAGTTTATGATCTCCAAATATTTGCGCATTTTATCCTTAATTCTTATGTAAAACAGTTTTTACAGCCTAAAATATTTCATATGACAAGGAATTGTTTAAATTATGGGCTGTTTCTTTATGAAGGAATGAAAAGCTATGAGAAGGAGAAGGAGGAAGAAAAAGTACTTGGAAAAAACAAGAATACGCATGAAAGACAACGTAGTAGTAATAAGAAATACCTACACAGGAAGAATTCTATTTCGATAATCATATAAATTTTATATGAAAAGCATGAGATTTTGTTATAAAAATCAAAAGAAAGCAGTCTATACTACTTCTGCTAATTTTCGATTAATGAGTTAATATTGTAAATTTATTTATAAATTCATTTGTGATTCCTTTATAAATTCAAATTGTTTAATCGATTTTCTTTCGCCCAACATATTTTCGTTTATAACGTTTGCGCCATCTTTTATGTCGTTATTCAATGTTTTATTCAAGTTATTCAATGTTTACATACCGACATAAAACATTGCGCACCCGTTGCATGATAGAGATAATTTTTAATATATTATCCACGATTAGAACAATCAATGATAGATGATTTATACTCTTTTACGAAGGGCTAAGACATAGACGAAGACAATGAAAAAGGTATATGTCTCAATACATATGTATATTGAATGAGAAAATAAAGAATATTCATGACAAAAATGCGCTCAAAATCATTTTCAAGTAGAATCTTTTAGATCCTCTATTATTTTAAAATGAGAACTTAAAATATTAACATCTCTGAAGTCTTAACGTGGATGTTATACGATTGTTACTGGAAACATATTCAATATTTTTCCTAAACTCTTAAAAATAGCTTTTAGTTGACTGCTTTTAATAACCGCATCCTTTCTTTAATGCTTATAGATTTTTCCAAACAAAAAACTTATTTAATTGAATTTTCTTTTTATAATATTATTACAGAAGTATTTACTCCACCATATTCTGCTTCTTCTTCTTCTTCTTCTTTTTATTACAAGTTTTTTACAACAAAATCTTGTAAATAGAAAATGAAAAAATGTTAAATGCTGAATTCATTAATAATTAAAAACGAGATAGTAAAAAGGTATTGACGTAGGAAAGTCATAAAGAACAAAAAAAGATGCAACTAGAAATAAGAAGAAGAAGAAGAACAATATATATGGCTTTCTCTTAATAATTAATTTAATAGAGAATGGCTTTGTACGAGTATGAGGTTGATATAAGAAAATGCAAAAAAAAAATATTTATTATGAAAAAAAGGGGGAAAAATTGTCTGAAAAATATCAATAAAAAATTTCATTTGTTTAAACAGACAATATGATGACTTAAGGGTTGTTCCCAGCATTGTAGTTAATTATTTAAATTTTACTATTTGAATTTGAAGGAATTTTATTTAAAAAAAAAAACATTCATTAAAATTCAATAAGAATACGGAAAAGTATACTACTATTATGCCTTTTTTTCTAATAAATACCTTTTCATGTAATAAATTTTTTTTTAATATTGAAATTAAATAAAGTTAAATAAAAAATTGAATAAATAAATATACAGCTTTTTGGAGCCTTCTTCTTTTATTTCATCTAAAAAAAAACCATAACACTTAACACAATTAAGTTACTATCGCCATTTTATTGAGAGCATTTAATGGATCCTGGTATTGTATACGCGCATGCAACTTCGAAGGTATATCATAAAACGAGACTCAGTCTGAAGTGGAAGGCCGCAAAATGAGACTGATACCAACTGAAGAGACAGTCAGCAGACAGTCTACGGTGCGGTGTCAGATATCGTGGGTTATTTATTACAAACATTCACTATAAAATCAATAAAAATTCATCAATAAAATGAGCCCGATAATGACGGATTTACTGCTGGCTCGTTAGCTGAGGCCGGTACGGGCTTTCAAGCATTAATTGATTGATCTAATCGCTTTCGGTAAAGTATATTTTAAGTGGATTGTGATTGTGATGAAATTAAATTATAAAAAAATTATTAGCATAAAAAAAGTAACGCATTTTACCGAAATAGTTGAATGTTTAATTAAGTGCTATAACTTTAGGATCACATCAATAACTTGTTTATATTGTCCGTCCATACAGTTCTCCGAAACCTGCTTCCATTCCAAACGAAGATATTTTTTTTATTTCTTCAGTGTAAAATCGAATTTATATCAAAAAGTGTTCTTTTCTTCATCTTTTTCTTGTCACTACTTTTTTACTTTTCCTTTAATTAACTTGATTAATTCAATTAACTTCGCTCTTTTTCTTGATTGTATATATGTTTTTTTTAGAGTATTGTTTGTGTATATGTATATCAAAAGGTTACCCACGAGGCCTTGAAGCTCGAGCGATGTAAAAGAGTGTGTTACGTCATTATAGAAATTTATCGTTTAGCACAATTTTTCTTGTTACGCGATTTACCCAGAACGAACTCCATTCGTTCCGGTGGTACTTGCGTCATTCTAACCCTTTCCCCACCAAAAAGAAACCAACCAACCGGCCGAACGACCGTCGACGCGTCGACGATGCGTCCATAGCAGCGCACCATGCAGACTTTGGTGGTTTCTTACCGTTTAGTTGGGAACATATTTTCCTTTTTTTTTTCAATTGTTGTTGCTATTGTTGTTGTTGTTGTTGTTGTTTTCTTGGCGATAAGAAAACTTCCTGCCAATGCAATTCATGCTTCAAATTCTAACAAAACGGCCAAAAAAACAACGAAACGTCTGTCTAAAAGCAAAAAAAAGAAAATAACATTTTAACTAAAACTACAAGTAATACCGAAGAGGAAGAGAAACACGTAGAATGCGAGATCTAAGCCCATTCCCGGTTTTGCAAAGCTCTAAAGCAAAAAAATTCTGCAAAATTTAATTTTCAATGCCAACGATCGTGACTTGAAGACTGAGCGGAAGACCTCAGGGAGAGACCTCAAAAGTGGGATAGAGACTGTGAAAGAATAGAGAGGAGGAGAGAACCAGACTTGGACTGGTCTGCTCTTGGCTTGAGAAAATATACGATTACGAACGTATAGTCAAGTTTCTTGCCATGATATTCTTCTATGTTTTTCTCTAATTTCTCGAAGTACATTTAGAAACATTTTTTTTGTTTTCTTTGTGTTATGGTTCTTCGAACTATATTTGTAGCTTTTCTTCTTATTGCCATTTCCACTAACGTATTCGATTCGATGATATTAAATAAACGTGACGGTACGTTTCACGAACAAACTAAACTCAATGGAATAAAGTATATTATTTGTAAAGAGGTTAAGCAAAGGAACCGGGTCGATAGCTATTCGGGTAATCGGATAATAACGTGCATAGAAAAGTAACACTAAAAAATGTTTCTCTTAGGAAAAGGCTTTTTTTGCTATATATTACGTCACGAAATTGATTAAAGCAACGTAACGTCTCGATATTGCGTTGATACAGAGAAAAATTTTGCCGAGCTTGAAAAATATTTAATTTATTTCATTTCGTGGACGCTTTGTTTTGATATATTTGCGCGCAAATAGACCACCCAAAAAAAAAAACCGAAAAAAAAACATGGCTACCCAAAAAGTACTGTATATAATGCCCTTTGATTTATAGCCTGAAGAAATATTGGAAAATCAACAGCGTCATCATCAGCATCAGCATCAGCATTAGCGTCAACGTCAGCGTCAACATCAGCTGCGAATTTCGAATTTACTATTTGTTGAACAAATTTACAACAAAGAATGCTGACATTTTCCCTTGTTTTTCTTTCGGTCGACCCCGAAATCGGGCTGCTGGCGACAGTCATTGCGCTGCTACTACATTTCAACACAAATTCCAATAACAATAAAAATTGTCTGGAGAGACCACCATTCATCCATCAGCCACCATCTTGATTTTGTTTTTGTTGTCTTTGTTGCTGTAGCGAATTTGGTTTTCGGGAGAATTATAGCATCCTTAAAAACCGTATGGAAGAGACCTTATAGAATCCTTAAAAAAGGCTTAAAAAAGCAACAGACAAACAAATTTTCTGTCCAACTAGTTGTCCAACGAATTGTTTAACTCACCAACAAATCAAAGGAAGCACCAAATTGAACCACAAATAAGCCGCCGACAACGAAAAACAACCGAGCGAAAATTAATTCAATTAAATTCAAAACATAAAAATAGTTAGATCTTGAATTTATCTCAAAGCACCGGCATTTGTATGAATACATACACACATACACATACACACGCACTCACACGCATTTACGATCCATGCGTTTGCGTGTCGATGGTGCCCATGCTTTCTCATTCGATTGCGGCATAAATTCCGACCCCGAGTCCATTAAAAGAGTGACAGGATTAAATTTATTACGCCGCCTGCCATGACGGTATGGAAGCATGTACTACGTAGAGACTGGTGGAAGGAAGGACGGAGGGACGGAGATGGACGGATGGCCGCACGAACGCATAGCTGAACCATTTCCTCGAGATAAATAAACGCTCAGACACGGACATCTTGGATTTCATATCGTATGGGTTGGGTTTCTTTTATCGTATATCCGAAAATTTCTCATCTTCTACTCTTTAGTCTTACTCGAATATCAGTCAGTCCGTTTTATTTTGCTTCTTAACTTTCTTTATACACGTCTCACGTCAACGGGCCTACGCCCTGCCCTGCCCTGCCCTACCTTCTGCCCTACCTTCTGACCATCCCGCCGTCATGGTTTTTATTTCATTAAAATTTGTAATGGTTTCACTTTGACATTAACATTGTAAGATCTGTCAAAGATTTCATTTGAACGAAACAAATAAAGGCAAAAGGAAGAAATTGTAAGAAATTAACAGAAAATGTTTGAAATACGATCGATTCTGATTCTCACCTGACCTCGGAATGCAACTTGTGAGGTTAGGTCGAATAAGCTCTTGCTTATTGTAAACGTAGGATAAAAATGGTGTATGGAATCTTTCAGTTGGTTAAAGAGGCATGAATTTCATCAGATTTAATTTAACTTATTTGGAGAATAAACACTTGAATTATACCAAAGTACGAGTACCGTAATTTGAATGGCTTTTTTTCAAAGCTAATAAAGAAATTATAAATCAAATCTTTTAAATCTTTATTTAAAAAAAAAAAACAATCTTCAAATCAACGAATATCATCAGTTCATCTTAAAAGTTATAAAACTATGACAGAAATGATAATCAACCTATTTTTCTGAACGAAAAATATTAAGAAATTCCCGAGGAATAAAAATACAACTCAACCGAAGCATCGAAGGACCAAAAGAGAACCAATATTCTGGCTCGATATCAGAATAATTAGCCGTCGCTAGTATAGAATTCAGACGTAGAGGAAATCACACCTCAGGAAGAGCGTTGTTTCAACTATGAAAATACGCATTTTAATAAAAAATATTTAAATATTTTGGGATGCCTTTTTTTTGTGTAAAAAAGTGCAAGAATGGTTGGCCCTCGTTAAACATAGCATTATCATTATAAATATTAACACGCTATTTTATTTTTTCCTACTTAACGTTATTATAATACCATCGTTAATGGTAAACCTTAACAATACCTTTAAAAAATTTAACAAAAAAAATACTACCAGCATAAAACCACCATCAAAATCATTATCTCTTCCTTCAAAAATAACAAAAAATTATTTAATTTTTCTTTCTCCCCAACAAGTAATCTTCTCAATTTTTCCTTCTCTTCCTTCTCTTATATTTTTTTTTTTTTGCTTCTTTGCATCTCATTCTTAAATTGCATGCTTCTAAATTACGTGAGTACATATTGATTATTCTTGTTGTTGTTGTTGTTGTTGTTGTTGTTGTAATTGTTTGTTCATTTGCTGTATGGAACATTCTTCATCCAACAGATGATGTTCCGCCGCTTCGTTGTTCACCCGTTGCTTCGGTATTTCGGTGTTTGCGTTAGCAACAAAATTTATTTGCAAATTCATTTCTTTTAATGGCCCATAAAAGAGCAAACCGATTTTACTATGTTCATACAAATAGGAGTATGTTTGTATGTATGTATGAAACTTACGGTATGTATGTATGTACGGTATACTTTCGTTATTTGACAATGTACTAGACCGTTCACAGTATCTCGATGCTTCTCGAGGCAGTACCTCTTTTTATGCTACTTTATTTCATGCTGCTGGAAAATGCAATTTCCTTGACTGGCAACAAAGATTTTATATGACTAAAAGCAAATAACTTCATCGACAAACGAGTTATCGGCTTAAATCTTGGCAAAGAAAACAACAACAACAACAACAACAGCAACAGCAAGTGAACAAAAAAAAAAGCGAGTACACAAGAAAGTAGATATCAGCGTGAAAAAAAAACAGAAGAAAATACTCTTTTTGCATTTTCAGCAACGACCGACCAATGAATATATAATGAAGTCATATATGAAGTTATAATGAAGGAGACACAAATCAATTTTCACCAAAAAATTAAAGAAAAATCTTACATGTTTATACATTTCAGTTACTAAGCAATCATTTTAAAAGCTTCAAACAACAAAAATATCAATAAAATTAAAAAGGTTCATAAAATTGAAATTGAATTAAATATTGTTTGCTATTATTGTTGTTACTGTCCGTCGCTGTTGCTGCTTTTGTAGTATTCATTGTATAACAATTCGAAAAACTATTTCGTATTGTGTGAATTATTCGATAAAATATTTTAAATAAAATGCTAATTTAAATTAACTTTCAGTATATTCCTGAAAAAATATGAAAAATGGATAATGAATAATAAAAAATTAATCCAGGCTTTTTATATTTTTGCTTTATTCTTCTTTTTAAGAAGACCAATATTTGTTAATGAGTTTAAATAGTTAAGAATAAACACAATAAATTAATAAAAATATAAAAGGTTTATAAATATATGAAAAAAATTTATTCAAAGATTTTTTTAAGATGATGGACGTTGTAAAACGCTTTTAGTTTCTTTTTGGTATCAAATTGTTTTCAGTTTCTCAATTTTAAAACTGCAAACTCCTAAAATTCAAATTGATCAAAAATTGTCAAAGATTTATTTATGATCTTGATGACTTTACGACATCGAAAGCCCGCTAAAGAAGGTTAGCAGAAACTGTGTGAAAATATTTGTAAAACTAAAAGAGTGGAGAACTGGAGAGTCTGTTTAAATGAGTTAAAAATTAGAAAAAACCTTTAAAAATTAGAAAGACAATACTTTAAAGATAATTGCACTATATTTTTTTTTATTTATAGAATTATCAATTTCTTAATTCTGGGTTTGCCTTTTTAAAAATAACCCATTTCAAGATTTAAGTAAAACAAAAAAAAAATTAATTGAATTTGGGAATTTCAATACTTACTCTTCACCCAAATAGAAATTCTTCAAAATTATTAAAAAAATTTATAAAAAAATCAAAAAATTAATACTTCATAAAAGTACATATTTTAATATTTTATAAATAAAATAAATAATATAATAAATAAATAAAAAAGAAAAAATAAATAAAATAATAAAATACAGAATTCTAATAAAATACAGAAAAGTATTAAATTAAGAGGAATCAAGATCAACAAATCGACAAATTCGTATTAAAATAAAAAAAGCAAGGAATTTTAATCGAAATGTGTCAAGCCGTCCGTTGAAAATGCTTATTTATGCATTCTCTTATACTGCTTGGCCCCTCAAAGGAATTCTCAACCCTCCACTACCCTGCCACTCCTTCGGCATCATAACGCTGATCCCTCATCTCTCTCCCGCCCCGTACGCCTCCGGCTCCGTCCGGCCTCTTTTAACGACTTTCGTAAGAGACGCAGAAAAATCCGAAACCATTGAAATTGTTTTAGCTTACAAAGTATATTTCTTATGTACTCGTACCTACTGCGTGTTGTTGTCTTTTTCGGTGCGAATGCTCAGCGCAGACTCGCTTCGAGGTTGTTCGATTCCATCGGTCTGGTCCTCTTCCACCAGACTCCAGCAAAGTGGGTTGGTTTGTTGGTCGGTACGAGTCGGCCCGAACCATCGAGTCGAGCAGAAGCTCAAACCCAAGCTCCGGCCCATCAAATCCGGGATCCGGTCGGCTCTGGTTGGCAGAGGAGAGTGTGCCGGCGGTGTCTGTCGGCCAACAAGAAATATTTAACCGAATCGACAGACCGCCGGACGCTCACAGAAGTTTAATGGAATTTATGTAAATTTGTTTTCTTTGTTTTTGTTTTCGGTTAAATGCTTTTGTTGCTTTTTTTCTTCTTCTTCTTTTTATTCTTCTTCTTCTTCTTCTTCTCATTTTCATACTGGTCTGTTTTAGTTATCTTATATTTTTTTCTGCGATGAGTCTGCAGACAGAGTATCTTTTTTTTTGGGGGGTTGCTTTGGTCACTCTGGATAACTTGACTTCACGCATTCATTCGACGCATTGAATTTCAGTCTTCACAAGATGGCTGGCTGCCTCCGCTGGCCTGCCCCGCAGCAACGCCTGTCCCGTTTGCTGCGTTCATCAACGGCGCGCCGTAGGGAACATGCCGTCGATGGGAACAAAACGTAGCACTGACCGGTTGGTTGGTTGGTTCGGTTGGTTTGTGTAGCGGTTTGTCTTCTTCTGCATCACCATCACCATCACCTTCTACATCCTCCTTCCCTTCCGTTCAATTTCGTCTCACCAACGCTGCCCGCGAGTTCAATTACAAACTCATAAATTTTCATTTTCATCCGACACTTGACATCGAGTAAAATGGGTAAAAATGGGCCCTGCTCCCGGCTCCGTTGCCGCCTTTCTCGCTTCACCGTCAGCCCCGCCGTTTGGGTTTCAGCCTCAATATCTCCGGTTTCGATTGGGTTCGGTAAAACAAAAATCTCGTAAAACAAATCAGGCTTAGTTTTTTTCGTAGCGGCGTAGCGAGCGATCAGTTTACATTTTTGTGATTTGAAGATGGTTCCTTGGTTCTTTGGGTTGTCTTCTCTACTTAGCCTCCATTTTTTCTTTTGTTATTTTTGTTCATTTTTTTCAGTTTTAATTTTGTGGATTTTGTGTCTTTGTTGTCGCTTTTTTGGAATAAATGTTGCCGTCTTTTTTATTGACTCTCATCGAATCGTCTCAAAAGAAAAGTTTAAAGATTTTATATTCCGATTATTTCGTTGCTTGACTTCGCTTAGAATTGATTTTACATTAAAAACGCATTAAAATATTTCTAGAATTTCGTTTGTTGTTGTTATTTTTTTTTTTTTTTCATCTTTGTCTTTCAGATTTTTATAGTTCTTCAGAAAATTTATGGAAATGGAATGTCATTTCTTCATTTTATTTATCTATTTTTACTAAAAGTTTGACATTTTGTCGATTCTTTACTTATTGAATAAAATTTTAATTTTAATTTTAATGGTTTTCAGAAAAGAAAAATATTCCCACAAATTTTATTTCCAAAATTAATTCAAAACAAAAGAAAAAATTTAGACAGTTACCAGTCAAGAGGTCCAACTATTTCTGTTAGACCCAAAAAATCATTTGAATATTTTCTAAATGGTTTCGACGATTTTTTAAGGCATATTCAAAATCTGAATCTGAAAAGATTTTCAGATACTGAAATCGAAAACTTTTCAGATTATGAGTTCTGGGTGCTTTCTATGCCTTAAATGTAGCCATTATTGAAAATCTTGATTATATTAACATTATACGTACTATATCATTTTCATTTACAAAAAAAGGTTAAAAGTAAAAAGTTTAAAAAGCTTATAAGAAACTATGATTTTTTAATATTTTCTTTCAAGGTATAGAGTCCACGAAAAATAAATTAAGATTAATTTTAATTTGTTTAAAAGGTATCGAGTTCTATGGTTTTTTCGAAAAAATGCTCTACTTTTCACGGTTTTAAAACAGTTTTCAAAAAAATCGTCTGCACAATTTTTATACAAATTTTCTTATTTACAAAAACTTCCTTTTTCCATTTTCCCACTAATGAAGATTTTTATTTTGATCTTTTTTAAAAAACAATGACGAAATTAATATCTTTCAATTTTTAAGAATTTTATTTAAGCCTTTTCGGTTCTTCTTATTTAATTTTATAGTATTATAAATTTTTTATTATAACTTCAATTTTTTTTTTTAATACATCATGAATGTAATTTCTATATTATTTTTTTAAAATTACTTCTTTAAATTGAATTTTTTTAAGCGTCGTTTAAGTTTTAAAAGAAACTGATGGGAAAAGAATTCGAATTTATTGAAATTTCTAGAATTTTGATACTGAATTTTCCAATTTTGAAACGAAGTTTAGCAAAACGTTTGAAAACCTAAAAACGAATAATTCTTAAAATTGAACAAAATTATTAAAATTAAACAATATTATTATTACTTTCTTTAAAAAGTAATCTTCCATCACGATTCCGACCGGTCGGCCGGGCCATTGTGACCGCGCTCCGTCGGTGGTGACAATTTATTGTATGACTTTTTGATTTTCGCACGAATTCCATTAAATTCTTTTGCGCGGCAGAAAGAGGAGAAAGGAGTTGAGCAGCAAAAAAGCAGAATCATGCAAGTAAGCAATAATTATTTACGACGCTAGCACAGAACAAATCTTCAAAAAAATATAAAATCGCAAAAGAAAATAAAAAAGAAAATACGAAGGAATCATTTACGAATCATACAAAGAAGCCTTCGCTGACGTGGACGTGAACGTTGATGGTCCATCAACGGCATTTGTAAAAAACTGAGAAACGGGTGGAAAAACCACGAAAAATACTAAAACATTTCGTCGAAATCATTGACGCTTAGTGCAAAGGACTAGAGAAAAGCGTGACAGTCGCTTAGTTTTTATGAGAAGTTTTAAAAGTTTTATGCCGCCACTGAGAATGCAATGGCAGAGAAGAAAATAAAAATTGCATTGTAAACGCTGCAGAATGATTGCTGCTGCTGTCGATTCGGCTGCTACTAGCACTTGCCCACTCTGTCGTACGGCAGCGGCAAGGACTTGCCGAAACGGATCGCGAAGTTTGTCCATCGCCATTTTATGGATTCACGTTTATGCGCTCGCTGCCACCCGCAAACTGCACCCCTTCTCTAGTACCGCCCTCTGCAGACGCCCCTTTTTCATCGCATCTCAGAAACAGAACTCAATCAAGAGACGCCACGAGCTCAAGCGAATAAAAGCGATTTAATTTTTATGACAAGCTTTTCTTAGTTTGATTTTTTTTTTCTATTTAATTTCTGTTGTTTGTGTTTTTGTTTAATTTTTCTTTGGATTTTCCGTTATTCTTTCGTTCCGTTTTTTTGGTTTTTGTTTTTTTTTTTTTTTGCTCTTGTTGTTGTCTTCTAGAATTTAATTGCATCAGAGCGCGTAGAAACGAATTAAATTCCATCGAATGCAATCAAAAATGGTTAAGAGAAAACTGCTGACTGCTGACGACCTCGGAGTCCGTTCGATGGCTCGATGGTGGTTGGTTAGTGGTCGTGGTCCGGGGGCCACTTCGGTGGCCAGAGTCATTGTAATAAACTTTGGCCGGGATTAAATTTTAATAGCGCCCGCGGGTCAGTGATTCGGGAAAATAAGAAAGAGATTGTCTTGCAAGGATGATGACCATAATGATGATGATGATGAGGCTTTCATTGAAATTGTTAAAATTTAATACTTATGATACACTTTCTTGCTGCCAATTGCCATTTTTAATGCTAATCAATAAATGTTTCCAAAAATTTCACTAAAATTAAAAACTGCACAATTTTGTAACGTTTAATTTTTCATAATGGATCGTTTCATTATCATTTTTATAATGATTTTAGCGATATTCTCTCAAAAAATTGGAGCCATATGTTGTGCATCCACCCGAAATCGAGACAACCCGTTATGGTATCGTATCGTATCGCAACGCGCGCAACTTTTGAAATTCGAAACCGGCACATGTTGCGGCCACTCGGTCACTGTTTAACTGATTCGCATCTTTACCAGCTCAGCCTGGAACCTGAGAAGCCTACGAAGTTCGGCCATCATCCGTCTGACCTTGACATTGCATAATGCAATTCATGAACTAAATGCACAAGAGCACTAAAGATACATTCGCATTCTTGGAGCAACTCTTTTCGATCATCTGCACCGTCATCATCATCATCATCGTCGTCATCGTTTTCTAACCCACCGATCCTTTTAATTGCTATAACCATTATTCTCATGCACCATAGCATCATTTGCCTACAAACGTTTCTTGAGTAATAATGACTCAAGGTCATTCCAACAAAGCGAGCGAGCGAGCGATCGTTCTTTCCTTCCTTCCTTTCTTCCTTCATTCATTCGTTTTAGTATCTTTTGCTCATTTGTTGCGCAAGCGTAAAGCAGCCAAGTCTAGCAGCATTTAAATGACTTGAAGTGATCTACTTTTTCGCACATTCACCAAGCAATAATCGTAAAATTTTATTTTCCAACGAAAATGTTGGAAGAGCGAGATCTGGATCTCCGTGAGACAGACTGACTGAATGAAAACGTGCTTGTCGTTCATAAAGGATTGTTGTTCCGTTTCGATTGTCGTTTTTTTCAGGGTCAGAGAAAACCGATGAAATAAGCGTTTAAAAAATTTTCTAATAAAATTATCTCTTTCAATTTACCATCTCGATCATGGTAATCGTCGTGACTTTGACTCTGGTAAATTTGTAATCGATGCATGGGTAGCGATGGATTGAACTGCTTTATGGTATACGAAAATCTTAGTAAATTTTTCTTATTCGAAATTAAAAAATGCTCTCAATTTTTACTTTAAAACTTTTACTCGTTTTCTATTAAATCGTTTACTCTCTGATGAAATTTCAGCAAACAAATCTATTAAGTAAAAAATTTAATTGAATATTTATGGAATTATTATAGATATATAATTATACTGAAAAAACAAAAAACCGTTTTCTTAATGTCAATAAAATTTTGAAATTAAAAAAAAACATAAAACAATTAATTTTTCATCAAAATTTACTTTTAATTAAAAGACTTATTCAGGGCCCATTAAAAACAAATTCTCACTATCTTACTTTAAAAACTCTTATTTAATCTCTTGTAGGTACAAGAATTAAATCCAAAACTATTAAATCGAAAACTATTAAATCCACAATTTTATTTTATTTTTAATTCTCATGTGTATTACAAACAAATCTATTAGGTATAAAATTTAATTGAATATTTATATAATTATTATAGATAATTTATACTTAAAAAAAAACAAAAAATACTGAAAAAACAAAAAATTGTTTTCTTAATGTCAATAAAATTTTAAAATTAAAAAAAAAACATAAAACAATTAATTTTTCGCCAAAATTTACTTCCAAATCCGATCACGCCGACGAACTCCATAATAACAAAATTGAAAAAAAAACTTAAAACTGAGGGCCTAATATATTTTGATTTTTAGTAATAATAATCTTTGTTAATAAATAAACATTTTTCTAAAATTATAAAAATAAAATTATAAACAAATAATATGAAAATAATAAAAAAATATTTAAAATAGAGATGTTTGGAATGCTTTTACAGCACCATATTTTAAAAATTTTAAAAAGTTGGTTGAAAATATATTAAATAATATATACAAACATTTTTTCTATACAATTTCTTCGAATTTTTAAATTTTTTAATTATATAAATTTTTAGTTTAATTTTTTTTTTATTTCTAATTTTTTGTTAAGTTAAAATTATCCACCTACCGACGGATTTTATATTGCAAAAGCCTTTTTGGAAAATATTTTATACCTGAAGCAAAAAAGTTTACTTGAACAAGCCACACACTGCAAGCATGCCGCATACACTCAATTTCGAACGGTACAGAAAAAAGTTAGAAAACACCCTTCAGCCATTGTATTATAGTGTGCATACAAAAACTCTGGCAGCCATTATTAATTTAAGCTCCTCCCACTGCACTGTGCTGCCATCACAAGGCGACTAGTGCAAGCGAAAGTATTCTGCCATGTTGTAATTTTGTATCCATGACACGAACCGAGGAAAATATTTTCAACACTTTTAAACATTTTGGGTTGTAAGAAAGACTAATGAAAATTCCATTATTCGAAATAAGCTTAGACAAAACCCAATAAATGTTTAACAAAAAATATTAAGGACAACTACAGACACCGAATTTAAATTAGTCATGAGTTTTATTTCAAGCGTTTGGAGCAACAAGCATAAATAATAATTATAAAAATTATAAAAACTAAATAAAAAAGGAAGAAATTTTTAATAGCTTTTTTAATTTTTATTATATAATTGAATATTAAATAGTTTATATTGTAATATTTACGGATTTTAACGGCCTGGTTTGGTCTCACAGTAACTAACTTCTAAGAATGGATTGGAAAAAATGTTATTCTCATGCAGGAATTAAATATAATTCCTTGGCAAAAACCATGATAACCTTTTTTTTTTTAAATAACAATAAAAATTATGTTGTCAATTAAATAAAAATTCTAATTAAATTAATTTTATGTTTTTATAGGGCTGAACAAAAATAGGGCTGTAAATAAAATAGAAGTACAGCTAGCAACTCTACACGATATGACTTGAGCATGGCCCGGCAACCTATTACCCATGGGTCACAAAGTGACTACATTTAGTTTTGCTAATAAATGTCATAAAAAGAATTATAAAGCAAACATTTTGACGCATTAAACATAACAAGATTATTTTAATTTTTGTTTTCATTGTTTAAGCGTTTTTGTTTTCATTAAAAAAAGTTTGTTCTATTATTTACACGGTTTTTAAAACGGGCTTCTTAATTACTTGAGATTTTTATTTCATACCTTTACGGTACATAATGGGTACATACATAAATAGCAGCAACTTTTAATATTTATGTTGCGTCGTTGTTGCGCCAAAATCTCAAACAAAACTTACACATTTTTAGAAGGGTAGAAAAGGGTTCGATTCCGGCCACAGAGAGTAAAACTCAATTAACAAAGAAAATATACTGTATCTATATATTTCACCTCTGGCAGTTTCCATGGGATAAAAATTATTATAAAAATTCAACTAATTCGGAACCGTCTTCTTAATAGTAACGTTTCGGTTGATTTCGATGCGCTGCCAGAAAAGTTTGCCACTACCTGGATCTTAAGCAATCAATAGTCATCTCATTCACTCACATCAATACATACACCATGACGAAACAGGAGAAACTGTAAGAACAAACCACGCCCTGCTGAGCCAAATGAAGAGAGTTAACATTAAACCGGCAGCGTCAGCCATTAAAGAAAGACGAAAAAGAAGAACAGAAATAGTTTATTTTATGTCAACACACGCATGAAAAAATGACCAAGTGTTATGGCATTGACATTACATTGTAGCCAATTTTTCTCCGATAAGAAGTCACCGCACTCGTCATGCACACAGTAACAACAACAAACCAACAGCATCAGCATCAGCAGCAGCGCTGAGCTGTCGTTCAAGTTTTTTAACTGCTGATTGGATTGCTTCGTGTGCGTGGTTTCCATTTTGTTGTTAAAGATGGAAACAGCGCCCTTAAGTGACTCCATTTCCGGTGATTCGTGATCTCATTAACTTTTTCGAATGATGCTGCAGTGCGCGCTGACGACTGACTCCATATCGGACGATATTGTTCTTTGGCCGTATTGTATTGTTGGCGTCGTTTGTTGTTGTTGTTGCTGTAGTGCGTGACGCTCTTTAAATGTTGCTACACAACACGGCGCTTTTAGTTTCAACCGCTGCCCCCTCTCTCTCTCTCTCTCTTTCTATCTCTGACGTCGTGGGAATCGAGAGGTCTTCCCAGCACAGCGCGGAAATGGAGCATTAAGCCGGAAATGGAAGCCGGCTTCTTCTTCATGTTACTTGTAAGTTACTTTATGGAGCACAAACTTACAGAATTTGATTTAATGACGCATCAAAGAAATTTAATAAAAGCAATAGCAGTGTTTATTGTGCAATTCCATTGCAACAATGAACACAATTTCTGGATAGATGTCATAAAAATAGATACGATAGCCAAGAACAAGGCACGAAAGTTGTGAAAAATGGGGAAAGAAAGTCTTCTATGGACGATACTATATACATAGTATCGAAATCTTGCGGTTACTAGATTTTATATACTTGTAGGTTGGGTGAAAAATTTCTGAAAAGGCGATCAATTATTTGCAACTTATTATTATTATTTGCAACGACTTGACAGAGGTTTTTTTATGGTTTTTATTATTATTTTAGTTTATTTAAGTTAGTCTTGACCTATTAAATATGACAATATTTAATTATAATCTCAGAAATATGCTCTAATTAAAGAAAAGCTTTAGACTAAATACAATAAATCAATGAAAAACAACAGTTAATTTTATGATATTACATCAGAAAAAACATTAAGTTAAGAATACATAATTTTTAAGTTATGGGCAAAATTTTATTGAATGGATTTTTATAAAACTGACAAAACTGACTGATAAAACTGACTTTCCAAAAGAAATCTGCTTACGGTCTACTATTTTAAATTTCTAAATAATAAATCTGAAAATCTGTAGGCTTCATATTAAAAGAAACACATTTCAAAAATTCTTATATGACCTGAAGAAAAATTTGTTGGCATTGAAAGCAGTTTTCAATTCTATTGCTCTTTATGGATATTAAGAAAAGTGAACTCAAAATTGTCAGACGGTTCTAAAACTTTAAAGAGTCCCTCTCTATCTCCGTGTTTAAAATAATCAATCATAAATAAAACTTAATAAGTATCCTTAAGTTGTTTTTTAACGCAAATCCTGTGGGCATCCTGTTTTATATATCCTGTTTTGATTAAACGATATCTAATTCTTAAGATAAAATTAACATTGCCCAAAGACAGTTTTTGCATAACAACATTTTTTGTGGTTAAATAAAGCATTAAAAATCGTTGTACCCTTTCAATTACTATATCATTAATATACTATATACTGTATACGATATTAATGTACCTACTCTTTAATAAAATTTTGCAAGAAACACTTTATTGTTCATCGCCGATCATCTCCTTCATCGCCTTCATTTTCGTTAAAAATATCCTTTATTGTATAGAATTTTGAATAATATTCTTACCTGGTTTAATTCCGGCCAGTTTTTCCATAAACTCTCCGTGAAATGATGACATTAAAGACGACAGTATGATGTTAAAAGACAGCTTAAGTCAACAATGATGGTAACGATGACGTTGTTAGAGCCGTTGTTATGATTGTTAACAAAGATAAAGACGATGTTGATGTCCCTCAACGACTGAGTAAATGTTTTAAATATCAAGGTTTGACCACAAAAAAAAATTTAATTTCCGATTTAATACACTTTTCTTTGCAATTTTAAATGCTAGCAATTTCTTGAGCAAAAGAACAAGTCTCAAGAAGAAGAAGAAGAAGAAGAAGAAGAATTAAATTAGATTTAATCCTCATGAACAACTCACGGCTGGTGAGTGTTAAGAATCATCAGCTTGGAAAAGGCGTTAGAATGCACTCTCTGGCCCATTCGGTGAAGGCAAAAAACAGCAATTAAAAATCATAAAAAATTTGGCTCCTATATGAGATATAGTCCGCTATTTCAAAAACTTGAGCAACTAATTCTTTATTGTTGAAATTGTTGTCGTTTTCGTGTTTTTTCTGTTTACTCCTTTTTTGGTGTATTTTTTGTTTTATAGAAATTTTATAGAAATTTTATAAAATTCCTAGGCGTATTTTTTATTACTTACAAGATATCAAATTTAGCACTTCGTCGACCAGAGTAAAGAGCATTTTTATAGATACCAAAACGTTAAAAATATTTATTTACATCGTTCGCTCTCGTTTTTTTGTTTTTTTTTTTTGGGCGCATGGAATTTTTATGGTCCTTATTTTAACACTTTCACAGCTTAAAGCAATAAATACTTTGCAACGTCATTTAATAAAAAAAGTAGAGATTAAATTTTGGGGCAGTTAATTTTTTCACACGTTTTCGTCTCAATTTGGCTTTTATTTTACCTTCTTCAGGCCTTTCACTGTTTTTATAAATAATAAAATTTTTATTGTTTTTATTTTTTTTTTTTTTGTTTTGTTAATTTGAGTTCTTATGATTTTAGTTGGTGCGAGTGAATTTTTGTTGTTCGTTCATTATCGGAAAACGCTCGGATTGCGAATGACAGGCGATGCGACTTTTCTCTCGAGGTGCGAATTGTTGTTAGATTCTAGGAACAGCTGAATGGATTGCAGTCTCGGTTGCGATGACTCCAAGCGATGCCCCGACGCAGACGTCGATTTAGACGATGCCCACACAGCAACAACAAAACCAACAACAACACAACTCGTCACAAACCAAGCTTCAAACGACAACAAAAACAAGATTATAAGAATACGTACGTATACAATATTTTCTGTTAAGACAACAACAAAGCATCAGCATTACGCATGTCTAAAGCGCACATTCGTAGCCATCACTAGACGCATAAAATATATGACGGTTGTAAATACATATATCTTGAGGAAGTAAATTTCCTTTTCTTTCACTGAAGACCATCCATCGACAGAGATAGAGCTAAAGGATCATCTCTACATGCTACGTGTCTCTTCATTAGAATTGTCTGTGTATCCATGTTTCTTGTGTGTGTGTGCTTGTATACATTTTTGGGGATGTTTTACACACACCCAACCCATCATAAATATAACCAGAAGAAAGGACATAAAATCTTGCAAAGACAAAGCAACCCTTAGCGTTGCCCAAACATATCCTTTGCGCAAACTCGTCATAGCAGCATCATCAGGCTGGCTGCAGGCTGTTGGCGTCGCTGCTGCAAGGAGCAGTCACGAAAAAAAAACCTAATGGCCGCCAAAAGTTCAGTGGTGTGTCTTTCAGCGGGGTCTTAGCTGACATTTTTCCCCAAAAAATGTTCGTTCTTATTGACTGCAGCATATTTTGCGACCAGAAACAATTTGATTAAATTTATTTATTTTACTTAAATTTGTTTGTTTGCTGTTTTGTATTCAAATTTATATGTTTTATTTACAATATATTTTTGCTTTACCTCATACTCTTTCTTCGCGCTATATTTTTTTCTAATATAATAAATTATTTTTATGAAAATATATTTTCATTTAAACCATTGAAAAAGCTTCTTTACGCTTCTTTTTTTTTTTCATTTGTCGATATGTACGAGATTTTGTTGTTTTTGCTTAATTTAATTTTACTTCATTTCAAGTCTTCAAATTTCAATTTCAATTCTTTATTCGTTTTTTTTTCTAATAAAAAATAATGATAGAAAAAACCAAACCAAAAAAAAAAACTAAAAGAAAAATATTTAAAATTTATTATTTATTCATCATGGAATATTTATATTTGTATATATTGTAAATTTTATGTAATATATAAAAATTTTAATATTAAAATTTATTTTATACAATTCATATTATCTTCATATAATTTCGTATACCTTTTAAAAATTCGTATACCGTTTTTATTCTTATAAAATTATATATGTACATATTTTCAAATTTCTTAAAATTTCCTGCTTTTTCTATATTACTTTTTGTCCAAATTTTATATAAATACGTACGAATAGAGCGCTTGAAAGAATTGTTTAAAAATCAATGCATAAATGAACTTTTTCACAATCAGTAACTTATAATTATTAACAGAATTATTATGCTGGAGATTTTTTCTTTTATGTTCTTTAATTTTAGTCATTCTTGATAATTTGAGCAAAATATAAAATCATGATAATGTTGAAAAAACATTGACATTTTTATCATGTTACATGAAATGAAGCATAAAACATCCTTACAAGTAAGTATCGAAAACCATAATATTAAAAATAATAAAAACATCAACAACAACAACAGCAAAATTTTTCTATTATTTTTTTTTTACTTTAACATTGGCTTTACGATCACGCCTGCTTGTACCTTCTCGAGTATGTTTCGGCGGCTTGTATTGACATTAAAAACCAATTTAATGCAATTTTACTTTTTATATTGTTGTTATTTTCTTTTTATTATAGCAATTTAAACCATACGCGTTGTCTGCAAAAGAGAGATGATAAGTTTTACAACTGCTTTAAAAGTGGCTGAAGTCCTTTTTTAGAGCTTTTTATAAAATTTGTATACTTAAAATTCGTATTTTATCACGCTAAAAATGTTGAACAAATTTGTCATCTTAACATAACTCTTCTAGGAATATTCTATTTGCAATATTTGCGCGAAAATGCTTCCTATTTTACACCTATTTTTATTGACCATTTGATGTTTAAAGGGATGGTATCGTAGTATCAATTATCAATAGATAAATAATTGAGAAAAAGTCGAAAAAAACAGTTTCTCTAATTATCTAGAGACAAGACGACGGCGACGACAACACCCATTAGTAAATAAATGCTTAAGCAATATTTGCGATTGTACTTCTCAAGTAATGTGCAAAATGCTTCATTCAAGCGCGTCACTTGCACACACTCGCAGGCTTGCGTCCGACGCGTTACACCTACGAGTATCTACGAGAATTTAACCGGTATCATTCTCGTTATGAGTTAAGAAAAGAATTTTGCGCGCACTTTTAAACGACGTCAAACAACATCCATCGCCTTCGACATTCTCGTGCGGCGGCCAGCGACGTATAACGGCGTTAACGAAACCGAGAACTAAACACAATCAGCGTGTGAGCAGACGCTAAGTGTGAAAGTCAACAATGACCATAATCACAGTAAGAATAACAGTAACAACAACAACAACCATAAGAACAACAACAACAACAGTAATAACAACGAAAGGCAACAATAAATAATAAAAAACAATATCCTTCCCAATCGTTAACAAGGGACACCCTTTGGGCCGGCTAAGCATGAGTTAACGGACTTACACCAAAGTGACAAAGGCAAGGGCAATACGATTTAATCTTCCGTGTACATAAAACTTAATTTGTGGTAAACGGTCTCTGTATTTAGCTGCAATAATTTCAATTATTAAAACGGTTCATGTATGGAGGTCCTATACTTCCAAACTATCAAATAAATTTTCTCACAAACATTAAATTGACCTCAATATCTGTTTACAAAATATTTTAAAATAGTATTAAAATAATATAAAATGTTTTTAATACTGAAAAACACTGTTCCGCTTTCATGTCTCGTCTGAAATAAAAAATTCAGTATCATTTAGGATCTTGTCTCGACTAAAAAGCTTGTCCCATTCTTGAATCTCATATGTCCTCCTTCTCGTATCTCTCTATATACTCTACTCTACTGAATACTCTTTACTGAATACTCTGTACTGAATACTCTGTACTGAATACTCTGTACTGAATACTCTGTACTGAATACTCTGTACTGAATACTGTCTACTGAATACTGTATACTCTACTGAAACAGCTTTTTCGTCATCGATTTCGTCTCGACTGAAAAACACTTCTCAAGCGAGAGATTCACTAACGTTTAATGGATCTCGTCTCGACTAAAAAGCTTATCTCATTGCTTAATCTATAGTAGTCTCGTCTGTACCGAAAAAATCTGTCTCATTTGTCAGATCTTCACTGAAAACGTCGTGCCCATTTGCAATTTCATTTTGACTGAAAAACTCTTACTCTTTCTGCAGATTTCGTTTCGGCGCAAAAAGCTTCTTTGCAATATTCTTCTTTCCCTTCTCGACTGCAGAGCTATGCCCCTGTTCAAGATCTCAGCTGAAAAATCTGTCAAGTACAAAGATTTTGTTTAGACCGAAAAGGTCTGTCTCGTTCACAGATCTCGTGTACACTGAAAAAGTCTCTTTCATTATCCGAACTTTAGTGGAAAAGTTGGTCTCCGTTCTCGACCGACTTTATCGGGATATCATATCGACTGAAAACAATACAGCGACTGAAATATTTAGTACCATTTAGGATTTTTTCTCGACTAAAAAGTCTCGTTCTCGGAATTTCGCCTCGAATAAAAAATTCTGCCTCGTTGCCGGGTAAATCAGTCTGAGCTGAAAAAGTCTGTCTAGTTCAAAGATCTCGTCTTGACTGAAAAATAATGAGAAATGTCTCGTCTCATGCGAATCACTCTAAATAACATCAACTTTATTTCCAAAATTTTGGAAGAGGTTTCAGATTGAGATTTCTACCGGAGGGCAGAAGGGAAGGATTTCACACCTTTTTACGTCATTCTCGTAACGGACTGTAGCATGCAGAGCCTACATTTCGTTCGCAAGGAACGTTGTTGTAAACAAATCGTTTGATTTCCGTCAACACAGACAGATCTTTTGCCGGCGGAAAAGGGCAAACATGAAGAGCGGGAATGTGTGCAAAAGGAAATGAAGAAGGAAACGTAGAAGTAGAATCAGCATAATATTTAGACATTCGATTGTAAAGAGTTAAACCGCATGCTAAACAATAAAACCTAAGACGATCAGTTTAGTTTCATGCGTTGATCTTTCGATTCTCGATTGCTGCACGGCTTGTAAATCACTCGATCGTTCCGACAGCGTCACGCCTTGTTTGGAAGCGTAAATAAAAAATCACATACATACAATACAAAAAAAAGAGCTGAAAAAGTTCTGAGAAACTCGGTGAAATCGAAAACATCAGAGGAATTCGTTCGAAATGCGTTGAAGTGTGAAGTCGTCGGCGAATCGCTTTTCGATTTCGGCGTGAAAGAATTCATTGAACTTCAACGGAACACAGCTACTGAACGGTTTTCGGTTTTTGGGTTTTTTTAAAACGTTTGGTTGTTTTCAAATTTGGCAAATATTAACGAATACTGTGTCTATTTGCTTTTATTTTCTTTCTTTTTTTGTCTTTTGGTGGAATAAGTTGCACTTATTTCTAGCTAAAACTTTTTACTTGCTGTAAAACAAAAAGGAAATAGTAAAAATAATACTAATTAATAATTTTAACGATTGACTCTTAAACCGCTTGACATTTTTCATAATGTCGATACTTTAATAATTCATTTTATGAGCAACGAGTTTTGTCTTGTGAAATTCAATGGCCCCTTAATGGCTTCTATGGCCCCCAATGGCCTCAGTGATGAGTTGCTGTTGTTGTTGTTATGGTTTTGAGGGAAAACACATCACTCACTCTTACTCTTTTGCCATTTACAACCCTCGACACATCCCTTCCTTAACATATCCATCTCCAATATCAGGATCCAGTACATCACACAGCACCCATCACGCCATCCATCCATGCTACATCCAGTGACACATTGTTCCTATCATTCATTTATTCATTCCACCCAGTCGAGTGTGTTTATCTAAAATCTAATGGATTTTTTCTGCTTAGTCAAGGATCGAAGGGTGGTACATATTTCTCTGTTTGTTATTATTGTTGTTGTTGTAGTACTTATGTCCACATATAAAATAAATATACATAAATATATGTACATACATATGTACTTATCTGCTATATCTATCTGCACTTTTATTATATTTTCTGATCCTTTAGGAAAATAAATTGGAAAAAAGAAAATTTCGCCGCTAATAAAATTTTATGTATTTACGATAAATGCATTAACTTCGACAGAGCGTGTCGTATCTTAAGGAAAATTTTGGGAAAATGTTATGTGAATACACTAAAAAAAAAAATAAAAAAACAATCACACAAAATTTTGCAAAAAATCGAAGAAGTTTTTTTTTTATGTTGGGTCAAATGTAGAAATGTCAAAATTAAGAAAGAGAAAAAATAAATCAAAAAAGATTATCAAGAGCATTTCAATAAAGTTAATACCTAAAAACTAATATCATAAAACTAATATCATCAAACAAATACTATTACAAAATTTTAGAAACCCATAAAGAATAAAAATACGAAATTTTTTATTCGAATATAAATAAAACCAAGTAAATAGATAAATAGATTATCAAAATTTAGGTTCTACCGTTTCTTTTTTTCTTTTTCTATTTTTTCAGTGTATTTATTTTCCTTCAACGCCGTTATTGCGTTTGCGTGTTTGTGAGGACATTTTCTTTTTTCTTGTCCCTCTTCCCTGTCGCGACGACGACAAAGAGGACGACAGCCATCATTTCCGGACAAAAAGTCGTTAAATCGAAAAAGTTCATGCTGAAGCTGAAACTGAAGAAGATGTAATAATATAATTTTCTTATTCTTAAAGTTTTTAATTTTTTTTCTTTAGAAGCAAGCGCTTTTTGTTTCTCCTTGAATGATTTTGAAATTAAAAAAAAAACTTATCAAAACAACTTTAAGCAATTTTATTCTATTAAAGCAGCAAAATTTAATCAAAGAAATGTCTTTGTATACTAAAACTAAATAAATCCTAAGTTTGTTACCATTTTTTTGGCATCGATTTATTTTTTGTTTTAGAATCGGTCCAAAGGTCGATTACAATGCAATGCCAAACGCAAACCTTTAAGGTTCATAAAAAACTTAACTTAATTTCCATTAATTTCAATTGTAATACATAATATATAAATTAAAAGAATAAATAAATATTTGGTGAAATAATTTTAGTCATTAGTATCTCTAAGAAATAAGCTGTGTTGAATTAAATAAAATATTTAATCAAATCGAAATATTTTCAAAACCTTCATAGCAACATTTTACTCAAAGTAACATAATTTTTACTGGCATTTTATTAAATGTTGTTATTGAATTATTTTTGCTTTAAAATAAGAGAATTGGTATTATCATTTTTATTATTAAAATATTTTCTAAATAATTTTTAAGTGAGCAATAAATACTAAATTCCAAAAATTGCGTACAGCGCCATCTAACCTTTCCAATAGTCTTCGACACCAAAGGTACCGATGAACAAAGTTGCAGTGAAATAAATTCCTTCGGATGGTTTGTGTCTCAACTAACTACAATAACACAGACTGTTCACAAGGTTATATTCTTAAATTTATTATATTCTACAAAGACTGACTGCTCAAAAAAAATATGGAAAATTTTCTATTTAAGTGGTTAAGAAAGAGAAAGAAAGAAAGAAAGAAAGTGTTAATGATATTAATGATAAATATATTTGTTTGCTCTTTAATAATGATTACTATTCTTATTAGAGTCCTATTATTAGCAGTCCATAGAATAGCTTGACACTATGTAGTATTTTTATTATAAAAATTCTAAATATGTATAAACTTAATCAATTTGGCAAATAAGGCTTGAATGTCGGTACTTCCCTCATACCGACCTTTTCAGTGGGATATATTGACCCAAGGAAGATTTTTGTATTGTACAATCTAGAATTCAAAAAACCGCCTGACGTACCCGTTTTTATACTAAACCGCATACACTTGTTACCTTCATTTTTATCGCAACACCAACCATCTAACAGCTGTTATCTTAACTAAATTTCTACCCTTCGCTAACAAGAATAGACACTGTGTTATTCATTCATTCTTTCATTACCTAAAGCAAACGCCATGATGACAAGTCAGAAAACATAAAAGAAATGTCACCAAAAAAGGGATGATGCTCTTTAATCTTAATTGAAGAGGTCTGATGGCTGGACATCAAAACAAAATGGCGTTAAATAAGGGATGATGATTCATGAAATGACATAGATGCAATGCAAACCAATGTCTCATATTCTATGATGTAAAACCTCTAATCGATATAAAACCAATCAGATGTTGCCACTGATGATACTGAAGAAATGGGGAAAAAGGTCCCCTTTATTTTACTTTAAGGAGTGAATATAATTCATGTATGTGTATTCTTAATGAAGTTTTTAAAAAAAATGTTATTATAAAATTTATTCAATACATTTTTTACTGAATGTATTATTTTTTTATATATCGTACAATCACAATTCCTTTATTACTCAAACGTCTAAAAGTTTAATCATGTTTATCATGTTCTCTTACACTTTCCTGCCGTCAAAGTAAATTTTTTTCAAAACCAGTTTTATCTTGACGATGTTTCACAAATCGTCTCGCTTTAAATTAAATAAGATCCGTTTAAGATTTTCCGGATTTATTTGCAGACTTATTACATAGAAACCCTTTAAAATATTACACGCCATAAAGTTGTTTTTTTATAGTGGATTATACAGCAGCTGCTGGCTTAGTACGAACATATTTTCAATCAATCAAAGGAAATGAGACCGCCTTTTTTAGGTATTAGTTACCTACTTTATTGGCAATAAAACGTGCTAACGCAAGGGGCACTCTTTCTTAAGCGAAATTCAACAAAAAAAAAAAAAACCGATAGTAAATGACCGCTTAAGGTTGAAATTTCACATTTCTCTAATCAATAAATGATGAAAAAATGGTTTACGGAAATTCTGGAAAAACAAAAAGAAGGTACACAGAAACAGAAGAAGTTAAACAAAGAGAATTTCAATTATTATTTGTATCTTTTATATTTTATTTTTTAATAAAATAATCAACAACTGATTTTTGAAATCATTTCTAATTTAGTAACATTTATAATAATCTTTTTTGCTTTGTATAATTTCATTTATTTTAAATTTAAAATCTAAAAAAACCATTACACACAAAAATAATTAATCCTTCCATCCAGCATCCATCAGCCAATAGTGAACCAACATGAACAGCTTTCTCTAAACTCCTTTCATATAAAAATCTATTCGAAATGGTTTCAATTTTATATTGAAATTAAAGCTATTGATTCTCGTTTTGTCTCGTTGTCCTCGCTGATTACTTTGGCATCTGCCATTTTATAAAAAATTCCATGGGAGTTTCTCGCCCGCGCCCTCCTTCCCTCCAGCATCACTCCCATTTATTTCCTCTTTATCTTTTCCAATAAAATCCTTCAAATAGCTTCAACCATGTTCAATTTCTGTAATAAAGTGTTAAGTCAGTCATAAGTAAAGTTATAAAACCACGCCTGCGGTACTTTTAATCGTCTTTCCAAGGATTTAATGACTTTTTAGAACTGCAAAAAAGTTTTAATTGAAAAAGGGATGAATTCGTTGTACAGCAATGAAAAGAGCTGTGTAAAAATAACGATCATTCTTTATTAAATTCCAACAACTGACTGAAGGCTTAAAGGCGTAATCATGTTACAATGATTAAATTCGTAATCATTTTGGCAGCTTTGGCTTTCTTTTACGGTTTCACAAATAAATTAAAATGTTTTTCTAAATTTTCAAATTCTATTTGACTTTTTTAAAATTATAAATTTATTTTCTTAAACACCAATAACAATTTCTGAAAATATAACAAAATATTGAAAGAAGTAAAATAGAAGAATGATGTTAGAAATGACTCATTTTGAAATCTTCCACACAAATACGTACAACTAACTATATACATATGCATGTACTCGTATGCATGAATAAAATGTAATTATGTATTTTGTATCTGTTTACATTACAGTCGTACTATCATAATATAATTTATATAATTTTAATATTCAACTTAATCACAGGCACATTAGACAGATTTTCAGCGTCATAACACTTCATTAGCGCTTATGCTTACTACTAAACTAAATTTAAATTACACGTAAATGCTTTCATTATATGCAATTTCCAATCAGTTCTAATTTTAATACAAAAATACCTGTCCATGACTGACGACGACGACGACAACAAAGTTGATGCTGCCCTGTGTCTCCTTAAATACTTGTCGCTTTT
Organism: Conops quadrifasciatus; assembly: GCA_949752815.1. Classification (NCBI taxonomy): domain Eukaryota; kingdom Metazoa; phylum Arthropoda; class Insecta; order Diptera; family Conopidae; genus Conops; species Conops quadrifasciatus. Next base: position 14,611,910 of record OX457078.1, on the reverse strand, counting down.
TCCATTAGATACCATGGCAAAAACATACTGACCGCAACAGCGGCTACACAAGTGGCGCCCAGCACAACCGCAGAAGCTACATTGCCGATGGAGAATCGATTATCGAATTGTGCATGATCCTCTTCATGCGGCTCCTTCTCGAATTCCAAAACTTCAACGTCAAAACGAAAGCGTACCTTCGAACGTGGCGAATCCTTGCACCACACCAACTGCCCGGAAGATTCACGACGCTCCAGACTCCATTTTGGATCGAAAACTGTTCAAAATAAGGCAATAAAAAATAGGAAATTAAAAAGGGCTTAAGTCTCAAAAACCTCATCGATCTTTAAAATTGAGAAAGCCTTTTTAGGATATGTATAAAGATTTTGAAATTCATTGGATAAATTAACCATAAATTAACATGAATTAATTATGAATTAACTAAAGCTAAAACAGGCTGCAACCTTTGAAGGCTCGGTATATATGTATACAAGACTACTTTGTATTGTTTTAAATGGATTGCAAAAAGTTATTATGATAAGTAACAGCACCTTTTTTATTTACCAGTTTTCTGAAATCGTCTAGATTTTGAAATGTATAAAGCTATTTAGTATGTATTAAATTTTTTAACTATTTAAAGTTGTAAAAAATTTAAAATAAATAAATGACATAAGTGCTGATTACACTCGTAATTAAATTTCGCAAGCATATAGTTTCAATAGTTTCTCCTTCACTTCTGCCCGAGGTTACTCATTACTCATTTTTAGTTAGATATTTTTCTTAAAAAAAACCCTGCCAGACAAAACTTGCCTCTAAGGCCATTAATAAACAATATGTTTAATTTTTCCCTATTTTTTTATTGTTAATTTCTATTTTTCTATCTATAAAAAATAGAAATATTTTATTTATTTTAATTACCTGTTCCGGTCATGTTTGTGTTAAGCTTCCTCAGTCAACTGTAAAAAATAAAGAACAACATAAATTTTAATTTATTATAAAATGAATATACGCAAGAGCTTTGTTGTTGATTTGTGCGCTTGTAAAGAAATCTAATAATAATAATAGTAATAATAATATAATATGATAAAAAACCAGCTATCTTAACAAATATTTTTGTTATTCATACTAAGCAAGCGGCAAAAACAATGTCCCACATTCACGCTGCCACAAACACACACACTAATATTCGCTATTCGCATTCAATGCCACATACGACGTGTCAATACAGTGATGGCTAATCAGTTGCGCCTTTTCAATTGAATAAATTTTTTAGTACGAATTGTTTTTTCTTTCTATTACACGTACAATAAGAAGATGTATTGTTATTGTTATTGCTTTTGTTTTTGATTTATATTTTTATTTTGCTTTAAGAAAAATAGAAAATAAAAATAGTCAAACAATATAATATAATTATATGTATTTTCAAATCGCCTTTACTTGTTATTGTTCGTATATTATTTATTTTTTATTAAGAAAATTAATTTGTCAACGATTTCCTGTAATTTTTTTTGATAATGATAACGACAATGTATTATTTTTTTATACTCATAGAATTATTTACATTATTGGTGATTTTTTACGAAATAAAACATTTATTCAATAGAATTTCATTCAAATTTAAACTAGATTTTTTTTTATACTGAAAAGTGCGTATCTCTATCTATTCTTGGAGAAAATTTATAAACTTTAAGCTACAAACTAATCATAATTAAAATAAATAATACCCTATAATTATATATAATAAAATATCATTATTAACTATAAAAAACAAAGTTACGAGTAAAAATTTTGTACAAAGGTAATTTCGTCCTAATGAGCTTATTTATAAACCGTATTAAAATCATTTTAAAAAAAAGTAATAAATCGTTGATAAATTATTATTTAAAATTATTGTCATTCAAATTGTCAATTTAATTAAATTATTTTCTTGAATAAATATACATTTTTTCTATGTAGTATATTATACATTCTATTAAATATACATTATTTTTCTAAGAGCTTTTTTTACTATGCATACTCAAATGCAATAAATAAATAATTCATTATTAAACTCTGCATTTAATGAATAATCAACACTATATGGTAAAAGCCTAAACCTTTGAACTTTAGACTTTAATTTTAATAATGGGTAGATTAAAATTCATTTTTTTTTTCCTTCCGTTTGATTCTATCATTGTGCAAGCAACTATTGCAAGCAAGAATAGTAGATATTATCTCTTAGAAAAACTCTACTGATTGCTGAAGATAATTTTTTTATGCCTGTTTCGTAAGCAGCCGTCAGATGCGTGTGATATCTAACAACACAAGTGTCAAATGTGCGTACAGAACAAAAGCTATTGTCAACAAATGATTGTCAACAATTTAAAATTAGCACGAAATGTTTTAAATTCTGTTTCTTCTTTCTGTTATTATGAAAATAAGTCTGATAAAGCCATAGGTAATAGCAGTAATCATACAATTGAATGGAATTGAATATTGTTTTAACGTAATTTAATACGAAAATGTACATATGTGCTTTTAGCTGAACAATCAAAAGATTTAAACAAACAATTCGTGTTATTTTTATTTAAATTCAATACAAAATTGCACGAAACCTACTGCATTAATGCATTATAAACGGTGTACATTATAAAAACAAAATTATCGCCAACTGTGTAGAAGAAAAACTGATTTATTTGCTGAAAAAATATGCACATAAATTATTTAGACAACAAATTGGAAAGAAAAACAAATTGAAAAGAAAAAGAAATACAGTTTTTTCTTACTTAAGATAAACATTTGCAGTAATGTGAGGAACTTTATAGCATGTACATAAATTAAATTTTCGCCAGAAATTGTATAGAAATTTCAATTAAGAAGTCAGAAAAAAAATTACAGAATAATAACACAGAGCCATAAAAAAATATATCTACAAGAGCTGCCACTTCGAATTCTTTTTAGAGCCTTTGAAATATGAAGTTTTTCAAAACTATTTTATATAAAATTTTTCTGAAATTGTAAGCAATGTGCTATAATCAATGAGTTAAGTAAGATTTCGTCAAGCACCTTTCAAGCCTCATTTCTTAAGCCTTAAACATTTTAAACTATAAAAACTAGAGACTACAAAATAACTCTTTAAAAATAAATCTCATTGTACAATTTAAATTTAAAAACAAATCGACTAAATACAATAATAATAACTGGAAAGAAAAAATGAAACCGTTAAAATGAAATGATGAGTAACTATGAAATATTAATAGTCTTTGATTTACAAAAAAAAGGTAAATAATTGTAAATTAGTATTATTTCTTATTTCTATTATTTCGAAGTATTATCTCTTCGTATTTGTATACAACGAACGTACCTATACTTTCAATTAATATTAGTTCATTTATAATCATATCGTATTGCAATCTGTATATCGTATTGCCAAATAATTATTGTTATCATTAAAATGTATAAAACTTTACTTCAATTTTATTTTCATTTTAAAAATAAAAAAAGTTGGAAAAAACAGTTTAGCGTTGATAAGATTTTAGGCGTTACTTTTCGCAGACAAAAGAGTATTGATTCTTGATTGAAGTTGGCAAACTCTTTTTCGTCTTAACTGAGAATATCGTGAAATTAAAGAACGTGAAATTAAAATATCTTCAGCATTTTCAATATATCGATATTAGGCTTATATCTCAAAGTATTATTGAAAATGATAATCAAAAAAATCCGGAATGGAACTTGAGACTGAGATTTTCATTTATAACTCTTAACCACCGAAATACTAATGCATGCAATTGCAAAATCATTTTACAGTTCATTCCAGCATACCATAACTTTTTGCTTATAATTTCTTACTTCACACCTATTGCCCCAATTAATATCTTTACGCCCACCATTCTCATAATCGACATCAGCTTTCAAACTCATCACGACTTTCAGCCTTGAGTCATTCTGTGAGGAAAGAACGATGACTCGTCTTCATTTTCAATGTCAAAAAGTTTATTTTAATTAACCGCTAAGACAGCTTGTGTTATAAAGTTGTGTTGTGCTATCAAGTTACCTTTCAACCTTCCGTCCTCTCCTCTCCAACAAACCAACATTTCTTTTTTTCCCTTTTTCAATAAAGAATGCATAACTATCGTGATGCATATAGAATAAACTTCATAGTTTAATACATTATTCAACATACGTTAGAATATCTACATTTACATAAAATAAATCACGCCACTCTGATCGATCGTATGCTATTTTTAGATTATGGCAAATTGAATTATACAAAAGTTCACAGCCTTCATAAAATACTTGACATTACACTGAAGACACAAACAATTGTATAGTACCAAAGAACATACAATATATTTTGTATGATGGTACTTACAGAAGTCGTGCAAGTATGAACAATCAGTTCAATTCAGTCATTGACCTTAGACTACCCTCTTCAGAACCAATCTATTTGACCGATCAATTAAACACAATTGCAAGCATTGTTTTGCAAAGCATTTATAATGTATAATATATTCAGTTAATGATTAAGTTGATTAAGCTGATAAGTTGATAGGAATTAACTTTACTTTTTATTTTTTTTTTTAATTGATTATACCTAATATTTGTTATTATTAAATATTAAAAAAAGCATTTAACAGTCACTCCAAATTTTTAGCGTTTTGTACTTCTTAAGATAAATAAGATACGTAGTACTTTCTAATACATGCCGTATATGTATGTATATGTATGTTGTATTTTATAAATATAACACGAGTATCTTATCGCCTAAGATAAGATAACCTATAAGATCTTATAATTTATAACCTAAAAGATCTTTTAATTATAATCCATTCTAGTTCTTTCTTTTTTGTTCTCAAACAAAAATTCTAATATATTTTCCACTATAAATTATTATACGAATATTGAATTCGTATTAATTTGAAATATGATTTAATATATGATGAAATATTTGGATATATTACAATTTAATTTTTTTCTTAATTTCCGAAAACTGTTAAAATATGTTTTATATTTCATTGAATTCATTAAATAAAGAAAGGTTTTTAAAAGACTTTTAGGCTTTAAATAGTTTTACCATTTTATTTTCATATCAGAAATTTGCATTTACCAATAAATATGAAATATGTTAATATACATATATGTATATATTGTTATATTGTTATATTTATATATATTATTTATCTGTATACATATATATATAAATATATTTATTTTGAAAATAATAGATTTTAATTTTAAAGCTCTATTGGTTATTAAAAAACTTTAAACTATTTATAATTACTACCACCGCGCGTGGAATACGTTTTTAGCCCACACTGTTTATAAACACAAAAAGCGAAGAGAAGAGAAGAGAAAAGAGAGAAAAGAAAAGAGGATCGTCCACTCATTGTAATTGATTTAAATTGCGTGGAATGTGTTTATACACATTTTATTATGCAAATTAATCGATAAAATAACTAAAGCGATTAAGTTGTGTTGTCTGAAAAATGTTAAGAAATTGTGAGGCTCGTAAGTACGAAAAAGCAGTATGTATCATGCTATATTTTAAATGCACGTCATTGAACTTTTTAGTTAAAATTTTATGAGTTAAAGTTAATTTCTAATAGATAACCAAATGCAATAAAAAATCGTTTGTATTTAAGAAAAGTTTTTAAACTTTGGTATAAAATTTTCCACAAATAACTTCCTCTGTCTCTCTCTCTCACACTGCAAACGCCTTAAACTTGTGAACAATTGAAGCAAAACTGATTAAATAACAAACAAAAAACACCCACAACAACAACAGCAAAAAACCCATGACCCACAAAAGCTTGGGTGCATTTGGTATAAATACCTCGTATTAGTTTCTCGATAATGTTGGGTCTAGCTGACCCTGAAATCCACGGTAATCAATATTGTTGATTAATTGTGACCTTCGTTGACTAATCGATGTTGGATAACTTTTAACTTGTTGTATGGACAATTTCTAACTTAAACAGTTTGCGTACTTTTCTCGCTCTTGAAACTTCTTTCGATCTTCTTGTTTCTTGATAGCAAAACGAAATTAATCAATAGAATATTGATTAAATTGTAGATTGAATTTGTTGTATTGTTGCTATTGGTTTTTTTTATTAGTCAGCCGCCTAAGGACTTAGTTAGCTACCGTCGTTGTGAGATTGCCTGATTGATTGTTTAGCTCGGTAGATATTGATTAATTACTTGGTTGTTTAGTCTTATATTTGGCTGGCTTTGGGTTTCCTTAATCATCTATTTATTCGATCGATTCGTAATCGATTTCGATAATGTGCTTTACTAAATTTAGTTTTGGCTTGTTTGTTTCGTAGAATGATATGTAAGTGGGTGGATTGGCCCGGCCCACTTTTATTTATTGGCTCGGACTTGTTAATTCCAAATTATACGGTTGTGATTTTTTTAAATGATTTATTTTTATTACTTTACCGCTGGACTTTTGTTCATGACGTCAGTAGATACCTCCTAACAAAAAAAATTTAAATAAAGCCAAAACAATGTGGGTTGTTCCCACGATCAAACGATTTCGTATGTAACTCTTCTTTTTTCTTCGTTCATACAACAACACCTCGCGCACGGTTGCGTTGCGGCCGATCTACGATGCAGCTTCAGACTAACGACTGCAGGTTCAACGGTATTTGAGCAAGCTGCTAGTGGCCAGTTTTATTATCTGGAAGCTATGGATTCGTGTTCGCAAGCGTAACCGTCGATGGCGTAACGAAAAAGTGAACTTTAGACCGACGGTTGCCAACAGTTCGTAATACAACAATCGTAATTATATTATAATAAAGCGAATGCTTTTATTTTTTGCTGCAATGTCTTTCAAGTGTTCTCCTTTGATGATTTTTTAAGGCTATACTTTATTTTAAAATTTTAAAAATGTATTGACTTATTGACTTCTTTAAAATGTTTCTCTTCATCGAAATCTGTTTATTAAAATTCAATGCAATTTAATGCAAGCTCAACTCGAATCTTTTTATATACACAAACTTTTCAATTTTTTTTTTTTCAATTTTTTAAACTTTTTCAATTAATTAATTAATTTTGTTTATGTATAAAACTGAATTATAATAAAACTACTCAATCGATTCGTTCTTTCTAATCCACTGAAGCTTTTGTTTCGATCGATCATTCACTCTTCAGCCACGAATAGCCTTCAGATTGTGTACGATGATAAAACAACTTCCAAAAAAGGGGGCCTGTTTCTAAATGTTGTCCCACGTAAGCAGACAACACACGTTGTCCCAAAAACACACGCACATACGCTTATTTTACAGTCGCTGAAAACTTTAGGCTAATAGTGCCCAGAAGCCGTTTGTCAACTGAGCAAACAAATTCATACCAGTACAAATTTGTACCAGTATGCAACAGCTAAGAGTAAAAAGTTCCACTAGCAAAGAAAGCTTTTCACTCTCGAGGTCTACGTTCGCTCCACAGAGAAAAAGTTCCAACTTACAACCGGACAGTCTGTCAGTTAGCAAGACTTGCTGAGGGGCTAATGATGTTCAGCCACTCACGTTTAGAATACATACGTTATTAGTGTCTTGCTGGAGACTGTTCAATATCGCCTCGATTAAACTTAAGTCAAGTTTCGCGCCATCGACACTCGTCGATTCGCTCTTCATTCGCTCATTAATTATTCATTATCAAAAGCTTTTCTTGCATAAAAAATTTTCTAGAAAAAATAGGAATTCCTGTGGTTTAAGTCGTGCTCTTTGAATTTTTTACTCAATGGTAGTAAGAGCTTCGTAAGCTTTATGTAAAGTTTTAAATTAAAAATTGTGCCTAGTTGTAGATGTTTAAAATTTTTTCTTAAAAGCTTTTGGAAATTTTAGACCCATGACAAAATATTAATAAACATACCAGTGTAAATAATTTTGTATTTATTTGTCGAAATTTTTTCAAAATACCTACAATAATACAATATTTATTAGAATTTGTTAAAAACAATCCTTAAACTTGACAAAGATTAATTTTTTTTAAATACTTTTAAAATTATCTTTTAACAATTCTGCAACAACTTTTTATTTATACCTGCTGTAACACTTTTATGCTAGAAAAAGTTTATGTTTCTCTAAAACAAGTTTGACAATACTTAGGTTTTCCTTTTGAAAATCTTATCATTTTGGCAAAAGGCTCAATCTAAAATTAGCCATATACAATATTTTAGCTTAAGCTAAAAATTATAAAGCAAGAAAACATTTTTACGGCACCAAAAAGAATATGCACATATACAATATAGACATATGTATGTATGTATAAATATATTACCCCTTAAATAAGGATTATAGTAGGAAAATGTACAACTTCTATTTTGAAAATAGATATTAATATTGATTGTACTAATCCTTACTCTAATCCTTTTGTCGAACATCCATTATTAATATCGTAACGCAACACAAAGACTCTAAATTTCCTTTAAGAGATTAAATAATGTTTTTTAAGAGATTAAATGGGCGTGATTGATGGATTAATCCGCTTGTGCTCTACGTGCGTGCCTCATCAGTAAACATAAAATTGTTTACTACTGATAAGAAGTGTAATAAACTAATTTTCAATACAAATATCAAGCGTCAATAATCAATTTATTAAAATATGTATGTACGTACTTTTAGTTTAAAGTCCTCACACTGTGTATTCAATTACTCGTGATATAGTAAATATTTAAGCAATTCTTTTTATAGAATATCATCTACATACGAATTTAACGAATCATTCTTTTTAGAATGCACCATTTACTATTTCTACCGTTTGTACATACTGTTTATATTTTCATATATTATAAAATTAATTGAAAATAAAAGGAAAAGAATAACAGCACTTTTCACTATTAAAAAGAAATATCTAGTTTAATCTTATTATCATCCATTTGGTCATCTCATCTGATGATATATGTTCTTTACAATAAGTTATATGATATTATCTCAGTTTTGGTTCCGAGTGTTTTTGAAAAAAGTATGATGTACAAAATTTCTTCCTTCGTGTAATCATGGATTTAAGAGGACGTGTACGGGCAATCAGCTCTAATGGGCTCTCTGAGTAAGATGAGGCGGGGGAAAAGGAGAACAAGGAACCGGCACCTTGTGTACTTGTGGACGTAGTGACCAGGTTAAAAATTAAATTCCTATAATTGTAGCTTGTGAATACAAAAGTCTGTTAACATATTGTTATGAGCGGGCAGCTGAGTTAGGCACCCCAATTTTAGAGTTTACCTATTACCTATTATTGATGGCTTTTTAAGTTATTTTAATAGTTTGTAAATTACTAAGGCTTTTTTATGAATTGACTCATTCATAGAACAAAAGATATCAATATCTAAATACCGATTGCTGTCAATTTTATAGGTCGAAAAGATGTCTCTTTAATTAAAAAGTATGTACGCTTAATGCTTTATAATTTTCACGCACTAATAAAACTTATACTAATTAATAATATTTCAGTTTTTAAAGCTTTTAATTAAAATCAAAACTTTGTGAAATTTATTTGTCTGTCCGGATGGAAGAACATTTTCATATTTTAAAAGAGAAGCAATGAAAAAACTGGTTCTTCCTGATAAATGATATCTAACACTCAACACAAATAGATGTCAAAAAAACTAAAAAAAACCAGAAACATTCTTGTTTTCTTAGTGCGCTTTCACGTCCGTTTGTTTATATGATTATTTAAGTAATCTTTTTAAAGCGTCACTAATTGTTCTAATTAATTTATGACCACTGTGAATCTTCTTATACTGCTGTGCCTGAGCATGATAATGCAGAAATGAAAATTAATAAAAATAACAAGAATCTCATTTACAACCAAATTGTGATGTGTTTAGAAAATCCATCCAAACTCTCCAACCAAGTGAATGAACCTCATAAGATTTTCAGGTAATCATAATGAAAGGCATCGTCACTAATTGTAGTTATTTCTGTGAATGATAAAAATGATAACCGCGAGATGAAAACAAATAAAAAAGCACGAGGCACTACAGTTTCTTCGGCGTCTGTATGTAATTCCAAGAAAATATATAACACATTGGCCTACAAGAACACGATCAGAGGCAGGCAAACAGACAGACCGACAGACAGACAGCTAGACAGTCTGGCCGGCAGGCATAAAGACAGACCGATATACTCGTATATACACACTTTTCCGCAGAGCACGACGAACAACCAACAAAAGCAGCAATTAAAACATCAACAGCAACAACAATTAAAATAAGAGTAATATAAAAATTAACTTGTACCTTGCGTTGAGTGTGCTAACGATTGGCGGGCGTTTTTTTCGCCACCGCTGCTGATGACTTCTCTCACTCACTTCCATTTGACTTCAGGCGCGGACTGTTGTTGATTGTCTTTCTCTTCAGTCGATCGCTCGGCTCGGTCTTCTACTTCGCTCAGCATCAACTGCAAAGACGAGATTAGTAACGAAAAATCAAGAATTGTAGGCAGACAGAAAAATAAACCACAAGCAAGTATCAGAAAGCTAGTATAAATACGATGTGATAAGAATTTTTCGTTCATGCGATTCCCGGAATGACGAGCGAGATCCCGTGGAGAAATGTGCTAATACGGATGCGCGCTTCGTACATCATAAAACACACTGCGACAATACGTACATAGTTATTTGTCATGTCGTTGATTTTTGGTCATTACAAATTATTGATTATCGGCTCATCCCGGTTTTAGTCCGGATTACAAACAGACAAGACTACATTGTTAACTTTTTGACAAAATTGTGTGTGCGTGCGTGTGTGTGTGTTCGTGTGTGTATTTATTGTAGTACGATATATAGAAAATAGAAAATATTACTGTGAAAAATAGTTATATACTGAAAAGGCACTGATAAAACGCCGTCGTTCGGGTTTGTGTGTTTGTGAAAATATGTCAGATCAAATGTCAACTGAATGCACAAATATTGATAACAGGTGAGTTCTTTTTCTGGACCAACTGGGCCAACAGACAAATTATTGCCAGTCACTGCTTCATTCTTAAATTATTAAGAAAAAAATTATCATTAGGATCGTTGAACACGGTTGAAGAATACAATTGAAAATAAATAAAAAGAATTAAATTTTTTGTTGTCTCAAATCATTTTAAATATTTTATTAATCTTTGTTTTTCACTCTGAATTCAATTGTCTTAATGATAAGCAAATTTTTATCATCATCATCATCATCATCACCCGGTAGCGGAAATTTTTGTTATCTTTTTACCTCCTCTTGAATGTAAATGTGTGCGTAAATACAAATTGTACAAAAGTGTAACATTTAAAAACTAAAAAAAATTGCTCATTAAAACTATTTAATGATGCTCTTATAATCTTTGTTACTGTTCTTAAACTAACTTTTGTTATTGTTAATTGAAATAAAAGCAATCCAAACAAAATCATTCAATTTATACAATTTGATTGCGTTCTTGTGGAAAAAACAAACGATCAATATTATTAATCAGATCGTCCAATTTAATTTAATTTTTATTTCAATAGCCTTTTTCTTTATTTATTTAGGATTTTTGTTAACTAAAAACCTGTCAATTGTGCCTCACCCATTTATTCACTGTTGACCATTTCCGATTATAACAAAACCAGAAACCTTCTCTGAACGTCATGATAACTCTCTACAAACTCTCTATCACCGGAAGAAGTTAGAAATGTTCAGAAAACAAAAGTACATACATTCTGGCATAACAAAAAACAAAAAAGGAAAGCAAAAAAGAAATTATGCAGGAAAGTAAAGATACTTAAGAGTATTTCCGGAGGATACGTAAAAGCCGAGATTTACCATGAACTTAGAGAGAGAGAGGCATATGCATGTAACACATATGTACATGTATGTATGTACGTATGTGTGTTTAATCAAAAACAAAGAATATTATAATAATAGATAAATTCTTATAATTGTTATCTATCTAATACGTTACACACTTTTTATACACGCAATATTAATACTTCAAAAACAAATAACGCAAATACAACCACAAAAACATATTACTTTTCCATTACTAATAGCCTTCCATTAATTAATTTACTGCAGTAGTTTAAATTAATTCTAGAATTTTTGAATTAAATTTTAGAATTAAATTTAGTATTTTTAAAATTCGGTAAACTCACCATTTCAAAATATTTCAGTTAAAAATTTGAAATTCTCTTCCAGTGAAAGTTCTTTACATAGAATATTGAAAAATTGCGCAAACTTTCAATCTTCCGAGAGTTTACTGATCGAAGACTTCAACGACGTCAGTGCCAATAGCATCTGCCTGTATTACAAAATGCTATCGAATCATTCCCCACGCTCCACCCACTCCTCGAGTGTATCGACGAGCAGCTACGCCAGCGACGAGTCCTTCGGCGACAACATACTCGAGGAAAACGGTCGCATTTCGCTGGCATACGAGAATCTCCATACAATACCCAAACGCATTGCTGAGAAATTTGCCACTCATACAAAATGCCTCGACCTGAGCTACAATAATTTTCAGAATCTATCCTTTCTGAGCTACTTCGAAGCGTTGCATACCCTGATCTTGGATCGTAATGAGCTACTCGATGTTAATACATTGCCGTATCTGCCGAATTTAAGAATCTTATGGTGAGTTTAAACGGCCGAATTGCGGTTTAAAGAATCCATATATGTATATGTATATCTATATTGCAGGATTAACAATTGCAACATCTCGAACGTGACCGAATGGATTCAACGTATACAAATGCAGTGCCCAGTACTGGGGCATCTCTCCATAATGGGTAATCCTGGTATTAAAGCGAATTTCAGCTTCTGTACACTGACCTCGAATACAGCAAATGATCCGATCGCACCCACTTCCGTGGTAAGCGACTACCGAGAATACATACTGCAGGTGCTTCCAAATTTGGAGAATTTGGACGGTGAGGCGAGATGTTCTTCAGCCTCTGCGACTTTCGTCGGCCTGACCACGGACGTCAATTCGTCCTTTTGCACACACTATCCAAATCAACAACATCCAAGCTATCAAAAAAAACACCAGCAACAGCAGCTGCAGCTGCAGCAGCATCAACACAAATCATCTTTACAGACGCCTTCAATGACAGACTCAATAAATTCTATAAAAAATAGCTACAGACCTTTCAACGGCAACTGCTTTGCCCCCAACAGCAACAACAACTCCGATAACGGATTCCTCAGCAACAGCAGCAACAACAACAGTCCGACCATAAAAAATGCGCCTATACTTAGTTTCAAGGAGATCTTTCGACTCAAGCGAAGAAGAAAGTCATTCTTCAGCGCGTCCGCCAACTGATAACCATGAGTCCCGTTCTTTAATATCAATTGATTTTAATTATTTGTATTTCTCTCATTGGTTTTGCTGTGGTTGTTGCTGTTCTGCCTGTTGTTGTTGTTGTTGTTTTGTTTGCGGTCCCATAATTCATTTAAAATACATTCTTATTTTAATCGTTATTTTTACATGATGGCTTTTCTCCTCTTCTTATGCTTCTTTTGCTTGCAATTATTTGGAAAAAACAAGCTTATCTCAAATATTATGAGCCTACCTTATATACATATATACTCTTGTAGGACATATTCTTGTAGGTATGTATGATTATAGACGTGTACCCTCTTCATCAATTCAATTTTTGTTTTCGTGTTTCTCTTCTCTTTTATAATTTATATTATATGCTTATGTATATAATGAGCACTCTTCTGTAAATACATATGAAGTAGTATATTCCAGTTATGTAAAAATAAATTATATAAATAATATACAAAAATACGATTCCACATGTTTGGTATATTTCCATTTGGAAGCCTCTTAACGGCTGGAGTCTTAAGGGTTTTCTTTACTTTGGCTTGAAATATAAACACTGCTTCCAGAAAAACTTACACGATCACTTTCATGGATCAAAATAAACAGTTACAATCAAAGGTCCATTTCTTTCTTTCTTTCTTTCTTCAATACCGAAACGAAATAGAAAACTAAACACAGACTAACCGCCTTTCGGTTCTGCTTACCGGCATTTTACTTATAAAATTACCTACGAAACCCAAAATCAAACCAGTTATTTTTGTTCTTTTCGCCGTAAAACATTGAAAGATCTGAGGATAAAGCACTACCCTGAATAATAACATTAGTCTAGACTGTTTTCATCCTCAAATAATCCTTCGGTGCAAGGCGATAGCAGCAAAATGGACAGCAAGAAGTTGTTAGTAAAATTTTTGTTTTTGTCTGAATTGGGTGAGATTCTATTTCCAAATTTTTTTTTAAACTAAACATTTCAGAACTCAATTCAATAAAGTCTTCGAATGCAATACTGAGCTCTTAACCAGTCTCGAAGAGAGGAAAAGGGCGCGCCTATCCTTGGCCTACGGCCAGGTGGAGAAGATTCCCAGAGAAATCTTATTACAGATTGCGAATCAGATTGAATTTTTGGATTTGAGTCACAATGAATTCAAGAATCTATCCTTTCTCAGTGAGTTTAAAGGACTCCGGATACTCATTCTTGATCGTAATTACCAACTGGATCACACTACATTCCCCCAATTATTGAAATTAGATACTCTTTGGTAAGTATGTATGTATATCCAGTACGCTTATATGTCAAGTCTTGTAATTATAGTAAATATATTAAGATCTATATGTACGTACATTATAATTTTTCATAGGATAAATAATTGCAACCTCATCAATATTAATGATTGGTTGCTAAAGCTGCAGGTTCAGTGTCCCAATCTCAGAGAGCTTTCGATGATGTGCAATCCAGTCGGACAGACCCAACTGAATGGTGTCACCGACCGCGACGAGAACGAATATCGTGAAAAGGTGCTCAAAATGCTGCCACAACTGCATTACTTTGATGGTATCTCAACCGCTGAAAAGCAGCCTAGAAGTTCCTATTCAAAATCGCCACTACTCAATAATCCTCTCTATAAGAAACTGCACAATATTAAAGAACTTTCTACACATTTCCAAAGGAATTTCAAATCAATCAATCAAATCAATCTGAATCGTGCCCTCTTGCTACCCATAGTAACTATCGCGGCCAAATAATGTTAGATGCATTATTCGAATATTTTCAACACCTTTAAAACATTTTGAAATATAACTTTATTAAAACTAATGAACTAAAGTGTCTATTTTTTACGGTTTCACTAATTTAGCAAAAATGTAATACCTTTCTGAATATTTGGTCGCATAAAAGCAACGGATCGTGCTTTTTTACAATTGCATACACACAACCTGCTTAAATTTTAAATTGAGGAACAACCAATTGAGAAAATAAATTAAAATTTATGACTTGGACATAAAGGATTTAAATTTTGGCTAATACGGGCATGAAAAGATACAAATGCGAGTTTGTACAGAGATAAATTTAAAAATACATATCTGAAACATAAATATAACTATTCATGTATGTATTCTTGTTGTTAGTCGGTTTGCTATTATAATAAAATTTTGGTTTCGAATCGTGCGTGTCAATTGGATTTAACATCCAAGCTGTTAAATGCATTCTCCAAGGCCGTAATCAACTTATCGTTTTTTTCGTTTTTTGACGTAGTCGTAGTGCGCAGATCAATCTGTAAAAGCGCCCACTGTGCCAACTTTTGTGCCTCCTTACGTTTTGAACCCAATGCTCTCGAATTCGCAATAAAATTGTAGCACTAAAAATAAATATTCATATCTAATAAAAATCATTAAAAATAATATTTACTATATTCTCACCAAATAAAGTCCATACAAAGCGCGTAAATTATTCGGATTAAGCTTTAACGTTTGTAAATAATATGTTTTTGCTATTTCAATGTTGTCCATACCGCCCTTTAACGAGTTTATATTAAGAATCATTTGGTAAACACTATTTCAGCTCAAACTTACCATGGTGTAACGTATTTCAGCAATTCTTTGGTGTATCAAGTGACTGTGTGGATTGTGTAGTAACACTTCTTCCATGCAGAATACGGCCTTACTATACTCACTCTCGGACAGATATAGATTACACAGCTCATGCCAAGCTTCCTGATCAGACATGAATCTTAAAAGATAAAACGACACTGCAAGTTTTATTTATTCATGAATGCCGATTTTAATACCCTTTCAGATAATCATTGAGTTCTTTTATCGCCTCCGCCTTTTGTCCCCTTGTCTTGAGAATCGCTATTTTGCGTTTACGTGGCGCTGCATTTGTTTCTTCCTTCGCTATTATCGCATCCAACACATCGATGGCTTCGTCGTAACGTTCCAACGCTTCCAAACGCATTGCTTTGAACTTCATGACACGCATGCTTCCCGGAAACTCAAGGCTTAGCTCTTTAATACACTTTGTAGCGATGTCAAATCGTGCCGTATCGAGTGCTGCCAGTATCACCTGCTCCAGAATCAGGGGTCGTTCATTACCAGCCTTGTGGACCTTGTCCTCAAGCACCGCCTCCCACAGCTGAACAACATCCTCACTTTTTCGTTCATTGTCTTCACGCCATTTACGGAATAGATCGCGAACGTCTGCATATGACAAAGTTTAAAAATTTTCATTAATATTCTAATTCACAGCACACCTAATTAATTCTAACTAATGTGTTAATCTATCACTAATGTACAGTCTATAATTATGTTCTCACCTGACCAACTCATCACTTCATAATTGTACGTATTCATGTCCTAGTTTTTGATTCTTATATCCGCTATATCAGAAAATGCAGCAATCAATTTTAAATTATTTTCTAATTTACTAAGCTGGGTAAATAATTTTCACTTACTTTTCTAATAAATGCAAAAAAACAGGACAGAAGAACAGTGAAGAATAGTCAAACTCAATCTGACAGCTGTCAAACGTTGTTTAGAGAAAACTTACTCACCACATCTAGTGGGGATCTAATATTCCGGAACACAGGGAATAGGTCTCTAGCGGGATTCTGTAACTTCCCAGTGGTAAATATCATCAAGACATCATCGCTGATGTCCTCATGATTTTGTGTTACAAAATTATACTTATTTACGTAATTTTAAGAAAAAATTGCGGCTTATATTTACTTTACGCAAGTGGCTCCAATATTTTTTTTTTGTTTTTTTTTTATTAGTGCTCTTGGTCCTGACCCCAACAAGCCAAAAAAAAAATGTCGCTCTCTCTTGGGGGCGGGGCTAGAGCCCCTTGAAATTTGAAATAAAATCGTCTGTATCTCCGAAACTATGTAAGCTGTTTGGGTGATATTGGTTCCGTTATAAAGCTAATAAAAATGTCGTTAATTTATGTAAAATAACTTTTTATCGAAATATTTCTAGTTTTACAAATAAACGCAACCTTAGGTTTTTAGTACTATTTTTTTTGATAAAATAATTTTTTTCAAAGAAAAATGTGTAATTAACCCAAGGAATTATACTAAAAATAAGATAACATATATTTTAAGCTTTCTGAGGAAATTTATTTCATACAAATCGGTGCAGTATTTATAAAGAAAACTCGTTTTTAAATTGATAAGAAACTACTTTCTGAAATTATCTTATTATACCTTTTTACAATAATGCGTCTCTGGTACTATGCATTATGTTTGCCGTAATGGTTGTGGTGGTGTTAGTAACAAAGTGATAATAGACGGCGCTATTTCTTTAGATTTTCATATGACTTAAAAATGAAAAATTTTGAAGAAAAATCGCGCGATTTTTCTTCAAAATTTTTCGCCTGCGGCGCTAATATGAAAATTTTTCGCCTGCGGCGCTAATATGAAAATTTTTCGCCTGCGGCGCTTAATTTACAATGGAAAATTTTAAATATTTCATTTATATTTGTTTCATACATAATGCTTAATAACCATACAAACAAATCGCAAATTGAATATTGTTTCCAGTTTACAACAACAATACCAAGAAAAACGATAACTGGCGTCATAGCTTAAAAGACCCAACGGTGCAAACTCAGTACGTTCGCATTAATAAAAATATGTATAGTAGTAAAATTCTAAATTGGTAGTTTATACTTACGTTTAAAAATGCGTTTTCTCCGTAAGTACTGCACCGATTTGTATGAAATAAATTTCCTCAGAAAGCTTAAAATATATGTTATCTTATTTTTAGTATAATTCCCTGGGTTAATTACACATTTTTCTTTGGAAAAAATTATTTTATCAAAAAAAATAGTATTAAAAACCTTAAGTTGCGTTTATTTATAAAACTAAAAATATGTCGATAAAAAGTTATTTAACATAAATTAACGACATTTTTATTAGCTTTCTAACGGTACTAATAACATCTAAATATCTTCTACAGTTTTAGAGATATTAAGGGTTTTTTTTCAAATTTCAAAGGGCTCTAGCCCCGCCCCCAAGGGAGAGCGACATTTTTTTTTTAGCTTGTTGGGGTCAGGAAAAGGAGCACTAACAACAAAAAATTAAAAAAAAAAAATTGGAGTCACTTGTCTAAAGTAAATATGTTCCAAAATTGCGCCCAAAAATTGTTTCTTCAATTTCTTAAAATTCTTAAAAATTTCAACTTTATTAAAAAGTTGTGGCTTAAGTTGATTAAATTGTGGCTTATAGATTGATACAAAAAATAAAACATATTTAAACATCATTAGCTACAAAGCTAGCGACGTTTTTTATAATACGAATTATTTCATCATACCTGTATTTATTTCATTTTCTTAAACGCTTTTCAATTGGAACGTCTCCATGTTGAAACTTATCTCCATGGTGTTCATATTTACGACATCGTGGCATCCCTGCAAAAGTCCCATCGAACTTCGAATTTGTGTTCAAAGGGCTGAGCTCAGAAATTTCGTGTTCGCTCGCATCGCGGTATTCCACGGATAATTGTGCAATTTTATTTACAATATTGTTGTATGAAATGGCTACCCCAACAAAACTAGACTTAAAAATTGAAGTTGATGTTCTCACGGCCAGATCTGCCTCCGAGATCGTGAATGCAGTGTTGGAGTTCTTACTTTACCAACGCAATCAAATACCGTTTGTATTCAAAACATACAAATACTACATTCACAAGTGGCAAGAGGATGTAAATAAAAAGCAGGAAGAATGCAAATTGTCAACAATCGCAAATTTCAATTTGGAGCGCCAACGGGAGCGTGCTACGCAGACGAAACAATCCATTTCTGCCATGTCTCAAGTAGGCTGATTAATTACCCTTCTCTTCATCTTAATATCTATTGTTTCCGCAGCTAATTCAAGAAGCGTTTGAGGAGAATGAAATTAAATGCCTCCGATTTCTCTTTGGTGCAACTGCGCATACACCGCTTGAAGCCTACACTATTCACATTCCTACTGGAGCTATATCAAAAAAACACTCGTATGTTCACCATCCCATGCTGCAAAGCCATTTGAATCAGATGCTAATGTGCGTAGCTAAAATTTCTCAAAGTATATAAATCCTTTATAAAGTTCTGATTAATTACAGAAATTTAATATCAAACGAAGACCTCTATGGAATTTTCTCGAAGAACCTGTGTCCTACTAACTTATTTCTTGAGCTGGAAATTTTTGATACTAGGTTTGCTAATACTGAACACAAAGCGCGTATTTTTCCTAAAGAGTTCTGTGAACTGCCCACGAGTTGCAAAGACATCCAACTAAACCTGATGATATTGAAACCAACAACGGACAAAGCGGCTGCCCTACAATGCTGCAAAGACTTGCATATTTATAGAGATTTACTTCGTTTAAGTTTGACTTCTGGTGAGGCTACGTATGAAGAAAGCGCTGCAAAGTTGGTGTTAGATCAACCGTCTTGGTGGGAAGCAGAAATTTTTGTACGGGGCTTCAAAGAAAATCCAATAAGGTCTGGTGGTATTTGGAAGACATAACATTAGGAAGTCGAATTAAAATTTTAGAAAAGACGAGAGACAAACTACTACACTACACTAGAAGAACGGAAATTATTATATAGAATATGCATTTTTATTATATAGATTTTAGAATCAAAGAATTGTTATAAACCATTGCCATTTTAAAATAAATTAAAACGATTTTTTGTCGGACTCTACGATCTCCAGTTCAAAAAATTTTAGGTGCTTAGTTATTACTTTTAAAAGCAAGTTATTACTTTTGCTTAGTCTTACTTTTTAGAGTTTGAGATAAATATTTTTCTTCTAAATTTAATAAATAAATACATACTTAAATAGTGTCTGAAAATTGATTCGAACTGTCGAGAAACAAAAATTCAAAAATTATCAGTGATACAAAGGAAAATTTTTGTTTGAAGATCTTATTTCTAAATATTGGCAGCGCTATCCGAAATTTTCATTCCTCAAATTACACCTTTATGCCTAAAACACAGTTGGTGGGGCAAGCACTACAAACCAAAACAAATGTCAAAATTACATAGGCTCTTATGGGAATCAAGAAAAAAATCAATTATGTAAGAACAATTATCCGAAGATAAAGAATCAAGTGTTCGGGTTAGCTCTATTTCTAATTTGATACACAAAGTGCTCTTGTTCATATTCTAATTTAAATTTGTTTACATTTCGGGTTCGGAAAATGGCGGTTATGAAAGTTAATGTGTTTAGTTCGTAAGGATTTATTAAATTTAATCCTTAAGCAAAAAGATAAAATATAACGAAAGACCAATATGCTTAGTGCTTTCTCCAGCCAACTGTGTTCAAGGCTTGCTGTTCACATTATGGAGACGAATCGCAATGATGACCTTGTTTTTGTTGCTGTTTTGTCCAGTTCGCCATTTTGAAACATATGATATATGCTATGCAATCTTATGAATTAATTTCTGCAACCCTTACCCATCTCTTTCGTACTACTGTGAAATATTGCTTCTCTTTCAAATAAAAGGGCGATCCGTCGCAGGTGTAAACAGACCAAGGGTTGTAATAACAACAGTTTGGTTCACAGCGGTTTGGTTGCCCGACGGCGAGAAATACCCTCATAGCTTGAACACTTTGAAATGCTGCTTGCTGCCTAGCAACTGTCACAATTACATTTGAAAAGAGAAATGGCTGGTTGCTGCCCAGAAGCAAATGCTGCTTGCTGCCGAGAAATCGATTGAAAATTTCTAATTTTGCTGTTTGCTCTTGTTCTTCTTCTTTTGTTGTTCATTTAAATTTTGCCAAGCATAATATTTTGCTACCAGCTGGCAGATGGGTTTATGTGTTAAATAGTGAAATGATGCTTGCTGTTAGCGACAATGTGTTTCGATGAGTACAAGCCAGAGATAAGCTTATCTCTGGTACAAGCTATCAAAACATAAAATTATTTGTTTGACAAGATAAAGGAGGTCTGTCTACACTTGGGCAAGTAAAAATTAAATTTTACCCTAAGTTTCCTGGTTACCATTAATGCTTTTATAATCTCTTACTATTTAGTAGAGCATTTATTCAATTTCCGGTTAAAGAAAATTTAAAATCAATTGCGAAAACAAGTAAATGTGAAGAGTTGTTATATACTAATCCCGAAGTAAGCAAGACGGATCACTATCCTTTGTCCATCATTCTTAAAAATATTTAAATTTTTTTTGGAATGTAATTACGAGAACAATTTCCGATAGGATACTTAATTTGAAGCAAAACATATTTTTATAAAATTGTGATTAGTCAACATTATTTATTTAAAATTATATACCAATTATATACCAACTGATACGAACGATAATCACAATTTTCTGATCCTAATTGTTCTCGAATAAAATATTCACAGCATTAACTAAAATTTTTTAAATAATTTTTTTTATTTTTCATGCTTTCTCCTTATTTT
This sequence comes from Conops quadrifasciatus, assembly GCA_949752815.1. Taxonomy (NCBI): domain Eukaryota; kingdom Metazoa; phylum Arthropoda; class Insecta; order Diptera; family Conopidae; genus Conops; species Conops quadrifasciatus. The sequence continues at coordinate 14,590,282 of OX457078.1, read as the reverse complement.
CAAAAAAAGATTTTATTAGCTTTTTTATGTTTTGTGTTTGTTTTTATTAATATTATACAGACTGTCCATTTATGTTCATAAACGCACTTAGATTCGGACATTTATCTAATTTCTCGGCATCGATTTGGAAAACCTTGGACAGCCGCTTCCAGCTTTGCGCATCGAAGTAATAAAAAGTACCTCGCTCTTTTGTACCATTTTTTTCATATTGATTAATGCCAGGAATTCGAGTAATCCAAATTTTCTCTTCTATGTGATACCTCCATTCGCGACTGTGCCTGGAATAGATGAAATGAGGATAAGTCAAAAAATTTTTATATTCCGTTCGGTGAGGTTTGTTTTAGTGGAGCGTACAGTTCTGCTGCGGCCATTAACTGCATGATATCCCCGATATTTGTATAGAATAAAAAGAATAATAAATCTTCCTGCAGCTTTTTTAGTATCGGAGATGAGAGCTTGTCTCTTATCGCAAAATTAATCAAGTATTCGGGTGGCACGTTATATTCAACGTCTTGTGCTCTGAAATGAAAAACAAAATTAATCCGGTAAATTAGGTCTATGCATTATCTAATCTAAGTGTAATAAAAATGAATACGCATATGTATTTTTCTTTAAAAACCAATTTGATAAAATGGAAATAACTTTACAATAATGAAAATATCGTAAAAAAGCTAATATGTTGCGTTACAATTGAGATCCATAACTTTATAGTTTCTTTTAGCAATTATATTTGCCTTCGTAGTTTCGTCTGGGACTCATTAGTTTCCTCCTTATAAAGGTTATTGTGGCCGTCCCGAAGGACACACGTAGACCGCTTTTGGGTCCATTGTGATACCAATGGATCCTATTAAGCTTTAGGCCTAAATAAATTTATCTTCGATTTTTGAAAGTTTCGAGATTTGAAATTTTGAAAGATTTGAAAGTTAAGAGAAAAATTTAGGATACAGAATTTCCATGTGTGTGTTTCCATGGGTGTGTGTGTGATTTAAAATTAATTCATGTATATATTTACCGGCAGGGTTGATCCGCAAATGGTCCAGCAAAAGTTGGATGCAAATTCTCTTGTGAATTTAAATTCAAACCGAGCCCAGTCAGATCCGTTCCCATTGCTAACGTCACCAGATTTGGATCGGATTCGGCCGCTCGAATAAATGTTAATAGGCCGACCATACCAAATTGATTATTTACCATACTCGCTGGGATATTTGTGACTTTACCTTTAAAAATGGAAATAAAAGTGAAAAGAACGAAATAATTACTTATTAGTGATTTTGATGGATATATCTAAACTGTAGCAAGACGTACCATCAGGCGACGTTTGCACTCCGCTCTTGACGATTTTGTCATTGCTGGAATTATCATTTTGATGATCAATACCGCTACTAACACCGCTTCCGACTGCGCCCAACCCACTTCCACTAACAATCGAATTCATCGTTTTCTCTGATCCATCCAAGTTGTTTTCCGTTAACGCAGTGTTCGTTGTACCGTCCGAATTCTGAGTGCCCGGTAACGCAGGAAAATCTTCGTTTGACATAGTGAACTCTGATTGCTCAGATGTTGGCTGTTTCACCATGCCAACTGAAAATGCGATCAAGCAGTGAAAAAGAAGCATGAATTTAAAAGCACTTGTTTTCATGCTTTATTTGTTATGAAAATCAAATTGTTATGAGAAAAATAGACGTGTTATTTAAAATGTTCGATTTACCCAAAAATAATATTAACGCATAGGCAAATACTGTTCAACGATGATGCGGAAAATGAAATATGAAAATATGAAATATGAAAATACTATAATATGTACATGCTTTATGTGAATATATTTAAACCTATTCAAAAATATTTAAGCTACTGAAGAGTTTAGTCCGTTGCTGCTAAGAAGAATTTCCCTACGAACACTTGTTAGCGGAAAATAAATTAGAATATTATACTATACATCTCTTGTTCGGAAATATTTAATCGGAATCCTAGAAACGTGAAATAACATGTGATAAAATATATTTACAATATATATTTTCTGCATTAATGGATCGGAGAAATATTATGTTATTTTTAAGTGTAGTCAATGACAATGGAAAACTTTCACCAAAAAAATTTAGGCAACCCTTTAAAGGAATAATGCAAATTGAGAACTTCTGGTCTAAATTAGATTAGATCATTCATCCAGGTCTAACGGCTGATTTATTTACGTATATCAAAGTAGAATAAAAATTTCAATTAAGTCTCTTTATACATTATCCCGGATTGTAGTCTGAAGCTTGCATAGAAATCAATTTGCATTTAAAATTAAATTTTATACTTTTACGGATCAGTAAACAAAATGAAATGAAGTTATGCCTGTATCCACTCCATACACCAATGTTTACATGTAACAGAAATTAACATAACAATCGCTTTGGAAAACATTAAATGCTGACGCTTCCAATTTATTCTTGAATGTAAAACAGTGAAAAGAAATCATTGAATAAAACTCACAAGAGGTAAGAAAATTACCATAAGGTTTGCTTCCTGGGGGCTGGAGGGGGTTCGTTTGAGGCAGTGATTGATCATTCTGGCCGCGAACATTTGTCAGCGAAGGGAACTCCGTGGGATCAAGTAATGCTGGCGTTGCCGTATCACCACTACCACCAAAAACATTATGGAAATTGTTTAATGGGCCGCCACTAGACCCGCCCGAGCCGTAGCCACTCCGACCTGATTGCATAAATGAACCCATGTTTGACTAACAAGACAAATAAGAAAAAAAATTATAATTAATCGGCAGTTTAGCCATCGATCAAAATTAAAAAAAGGCATACTTACCATAGGACCACTCCCCAAGCCCTGCATCGTACGTCGTTCCACAAACGGTCGTTGTCCGAAAATATTCGATCGGCTGCCTCCTGATAACGCAGGGCCGCCAACCGAAAGCTGGGCATTACGATTCGGTGACAATTGAGGTTGTTGCGTTGGGCCGTAATTCGCTCCGCCTATAGGTGGTAAATGCACAGCTGATGTGGCGGGTTGTCGATTTGTGTGCAAAGAAGTGTGACAAATTAGTATTAAAGTAAAACATATTTAATATGAAAAACTATGCGTCAACCAAAGACGATTTCTTCTAAATTAATAAACTATTTCTTAATTTCGCAATTGTATTAAGTATTCATTTACTTTAGGTCAGAAGCAAGATTATCAACCTGATTTGAACCTGTTTGCCTGATATAAATATCGTAGCTACTAAAGAATTATAAATAGCTGAAGAGTCATCTTTTTTGTATATCCTAAAAACACAATAAACAATACATACCAGTCGGGAACATGCCTGACGTGGGTGTTACATGGCCGGATAAGGAGCTACCACCGAATCCGCCCGTTGTCCTGCCGGTTAAAGATGCATTCGCTATGCTTCTTGGAGGTTGTTGAAAGTTTAAGTTTGCCATAACCTGAAAAACAGCAAAGCAATTTTGAATAATAATGAACAATTGGAAAGCAATAAAGCAATAAATTTCAAAAGGGATATCGAGTTAAGGACAGTGAAGCTAAAGGAAAATTGTGAAAAAGTCTTAAAAGTGGCACTGCCGACTTTTACGACAGCGAGTTCAAAGAGGATATGAATTCAGCACCGAACAGACACTTCATTACTTTATTAATACAAATATTCTGCTGAAACAAAGCTGATGATAAAAAATAAGTATTACAAATACAAAAATAAATGTTCATTACAAAATTGCTCTAGTACAAACCAAAATACTTGAGAGAATAGAAGAAAAGATAACAAAGGCTTTATTTGAAGATGTACAAGAACACAAAGAGCTATCCTTTCTTGGGATAGAGAAGGGCAACTGCAAAAATGTAGACCAAACATGTTGTTGCAATTAACACCAACTTACTACCTGTCAGCGGTAGTTTCTTAGTCATTCATGCAAGCAAGCAGGTAGGTTATCATATGTTTAATTCTGAGTAAAATAAATCCTTTTCAATCCTCGGACAATATAGATGTTTTCTAAACTTTACGAAAAACCTGTATGAGCGAAAGGGCCAAACAGCATGTGATCGATCGACTTTCCCAGAATATACAACTACTCCCTCACTCTTATTTCCACAGATTTCGTTGTTTTTTGTCCTTGGCTATAGGATAGATATGGCATGGTTGCCACTCTTCTCAAAAGAGAAAATGTACTTTGAATAAAAATACTATATTGCTTTAAATCAATTAAAAAGTACAATAAAAAAGTACAATTAAAATTACTTTTATTGCAATTATAATTACAGGTTTTTAAAACTAATTATTTAACTAATTATTTCGAAAAACAGCACTAAGCCAATCACAATTAAGAGAAAAAGATGAAGTTAGATTCAGTTTTTGCATAAATGCAAACAAATAATAGTATGATAGTATAATAGTATTAACGTAATGAAATCTGAGTTAGTCTAAAGATTAAGAATAGATTTAATTTAACATTTTTTTATTACGTGGGACTACTCTTTTTAGATTTTGTTTCTAGGTATTTTTATCATCGTCCAAAAAAAAGAGTTCTTAATATGGGCCTAAATACCAACTGAAGGGTAATCTCAATCGAAAACACAAATGCTTTTTTTCTTCGAGAACTTTAAGCGCTCCCACTTGACGATTTTAATAAGTCAGTTTAATTTATCGTTACCATTAGATTTTATGCTAAACCTAATAGTTTTTTTTAGATTTAAGTCCGTTTCACAACGGTAGAGCAGGACAGTGGCCAAACGATAAGATTATAACACCATCCAAAAACCTAATAGTTAATTATTTTACGGAGTTAAGCAACAAAAACGATTAAAGAAATAACACTGCATATTTATGAGATGGCAACTCTATCTACATCCCCTACAAACGCGGTAAATGTGTTTGTAGTTAGAAATTCTACTTCAAAAGTTTCTTATAGGCTGTTTTCAGCTTTGATGCTTCTCGTTTAAAAATAAACAATCAATAAAAATTACAAACACGCAGTCTCTATGAGATTTTTAGTCCTATTTTAATAGATTATGAATTAAGGATTACTTAAGGTATCGCAGGTTGAATAAATACACAGGGCTCTCATTTTGGATTTGTTTTTTTGCTTCAATATTTAGACATTCCGTTTCTCACCTAATTTGCTTTTTCTGCTTAATCGACAACGACCATTCACTTTAGTTGTTGCGAACACTGCATTTAACATTCCAAACGACGAGAGTCACTGGCGAGGATCACTCGTCGATATCCAAGGTATTCTGTAGAACAGAATGTTTAGAACGGCAACTAAATCCTATAGATGCAAGGATTTTTCGCGCGTTTGTCCAATAGAGCGCACTGCAAGGTTTTCTTTATGGTTTTGTGAACTGAATATCTCAAGATTGGAAGTAAATATTCAAAAGCCAAAGACTGAAATGAAAAAACACGGGATGCATGGATTGCCCCAAGCCAAAATCCAAGAAACGTTTGATGTCCAAGCTAAGTACTTTGACCGCCAGCGGATGCTGATTGATTTGATGGACGCAGGCTCAGCGAATTTTCCAATTCGGCTTGCTTGCTTGCCTTTCTCTGCTGCGCTTCTTTCGATCTTCGTCGTCGTTATTTCTCGTCCGTCGTCGAATATTCTTCTTTACCTTTGTTTTCTCAGTTCAATGAAATTTCACCCAAAGAAAATTCACTTTTTAAGCACAAATTTTCTGCTTCCACTAACGGTTTCGCAGCTCAGCTTTTATATCTGCTGTGGATATTGTTTTATTTCACACAAATTTCAAGAAATTAGTGCAATCGAATTCTTCAATTTGCTGAAATTTAACATAAAAACCTTCCGCAAAATTTCTGTCGCTCATAAGCACAGTACACTAATACAAACACATGAAAAGTGTCCGTTCGTGAAGTTGTGTATTTGCGTGCATGTATTTATTTAGATGTTCGAAACTATTCGCACTGCGATTCGAAGTCGAATTTTGTTTACACACAACACTGTGGCTGAGGTTGAACCTACCAAATACACAATTTTAATCTTTTTAAATATAATCACAAATCAGATAAATTGGAAAAGGCTAATTATTATTTTTGTAACACAAATTTTAGAAACCAATGAGATATCGGTGAGCCATCCAAAAGACACCCAAGTATCAAGTTCGAATCTGGTACATCGAATCATATAGGAAATTGCACTGGGTGTTTCAAAATTCCAAAATTTTTTTCTTAAAAATTTCACACTGCAATTGTATTTAAATAAATTTATTCAACAAGACTATAATGTACAGCAAAATTTTAAATATAAAACTAGATTAAATATTAACAATTACATAACTCTCAAATGGAAATTTTTTATATTAGAACGATTATCACAACATAAACTCAGGTTTTTCCAGCCAAAAATAATTTTCTAGCCAGATTTCTAAATTCCGAAACTCTCTGATAAGTGGAAAAAACACTGGATTTCCTCTTGAAAATATTTTGTGCATAGAATTTGTATGCGAATAACCTTATGGAAAGTTCAAATTTTATATTGGGCTATTGAGCATAAATAGTTGTAAGTAATTAGTAGAATAGAGTTCAATTTAAAATGATCAAATCCTCCTTTTAACATAAAAGCTATAATTGCACTTTAACAGACTCAACGCACAAGTTTCTGAGATAGATATGGATATTTAAAAACAGATATTTGTGTAACTTCTCTTTTTTCTCATCTTTTTTTACAAAATTTAAAGTTTTTATTGTTATTTACTAGAAGAGTATAACGAGCAACCTTATATGTCCCTTTGGATCACATGATTCATTTACACTGTTTACGCGAGCGACGGATCGCACTTTTATCTGAAAGAGAAAGCAAAGGCAAAAATTAATTTAAAATATTAAGATTTTGGGAAGAGTTGCATATATCAGCGGTTTCAAATTGGCGAACTGGACAAAACAACAACAGGAACACAGGCTACATTGCGATTCGTCACAATAATGTGAACAAGAAGATGCAATTCGTCGCATGCGATCCGTCGCACATGTAAACATCGTCATGCCGTGATGATTTTTTTTCGAAATTAAAAATTTATCAATCATATGATCGAAAAACTTCATTTGAAAAGAAAATTACCCGACGGGGACGTAATTTGGTGCAGGTTCACAAATCGACGTACATCTATCTGCAAGTTTGCGTTTTTTATGTTTCTAATAAAATTTTAATTTTAATTGAAATGTTTTGTGTACAAAGGTTTGACTACTAAAAAATAACGATTAATATTTTATTGGCTTCCAGGAACGATACCCGAGGACTTAATATCTATTTGACATTGACGGTTTTCATTTTGTGGATAAAAAATCTTAAAAATGGCTTTAAGCGATGCAGATACCCAAAAACAAGTAAGTATCTGGACAAAATATTGAATGATTAAGAATTCCAATTACAAATTCATTTATTTCATCCGCATTTACATTAAAATAGAGAATAGCATAAATTTTGGTTGGGATGGTGGTCTGATGACTTCAATAGGTCATGGGATCCATTGTCATGTGAATTTGGATGGAGATAGTTTAAAATTTTTTCTTGCTATTTGTTTCATCAATGAATAACACAAATTTTTGAAATTATCCATAGTGAAGCGTTCTTGCAATATTTGGAAAAATTTCTATTCTGCAAATCTTTCTCTACATGAAAAAGTCATGTGATCTATGAAGGTTGTTCCGTAGGTGTGAGAAGTTACACTATATCTTGTGAACAATCATTGACATTCTCTTGCTCTCTCCGTGTTAAGGCAACAACATGTATTATTGCAATAGTTGTTGGAGTTGACTTTAATTGTTTGCCCAGAGGTGTAGGGGTACGAAGGTTGTGAATAAAATGGGTAAATAAAATTTATGTCAAAATCATTCCAAAAATAATGGTTGAAATCCATTAATTCATGGTCGAACGAAATTTTTAGAACTGTAATTTGAAATTATTATGTATTTAGAATTTTATTTTTAGAAATTTTGTAAGGTCCAGCGCTCGGTTTGCACGGTTGTTAATTCTTCTAAAATGAAGTAATGTCTGCATCCAGTTTCCATAAGTTAATAAAATGGAGATTATATTTGATATCAAAGTAGAATTTATCTTTTCCTAAAGATTATGGTATTTAGCGGATAATTTTGGAATTTAAAGCAGACAAGCTATCCCTCTTGCGAACATTGTTCATATAACCTATTTGCATCGAGGAACCTTTCATATTTCAATAATTTATTATTTTCTAGATTAAACATATGATGGCTTTCATTGAGCAAGAAGCCAATGAAAAAGCCGAGGAAATAGACGCTAAAGCCGAAGAAGAATTCAATATTGAAAAGGGACGTCTCGTTCAGCAACAACGTCTCAAAATCATGGAATACTACGAAAAGAAAGAGAAGCAAGTTGAACTCCAGAAAAAAATCCAATCGTCAAATATGCTCAATCAAGCAAGATTGAAAGTAAGATACGGCCATCAAATTAAGGATTCAAGGAGAAAAACATGTACATTAACTCCTTAATTATGTCCAAAATAGGTTCTCAAAGTTCGGGAAGATCATGTACGTAATGTTCTCGAGGAGGCACGACGTCGTTTAGGCGAAGTCACTAAAAATCCAGGAGAATATAAAAAAGTCTTGCAGAAATTAATTGTGCAAGCCCTGTATCAAACAATGGAGAAAGCTGTTACTCTGCGCTGTCGTCAAGCTGATGTTCCCCTCGTAAACGAAGTGTTGTCGGATTGCGTTGATCAGTACAAAAATAATATTGGGGAAAATGTGGATATAACTATTGACACAGACAACTATTTGGGGGCTGACACTTGCGGAGGTGTTGAATTGATTGCATTAAATGGCCGCATTAAGGTTAGATAACTTTAAGTTTGTGTTAATATTAAAAATCTTGATATGTTGGTGATTATTTTAGGTACCGAACACACTGGAATCTAGATTAGAATTGATTTCTCAGCAGTTGGTACCAGAAATTCGTAACGCATTATTTGGTCGCAATGTAAATCGTAAATTTACAGACTAAATGGAACTTACATGCCTACACAATACACTAACACACGAATAAATAGATTGACAAACTTACACATAAACACTTCTTAGGCCAGTTGAAAAGTCAATGTGCAAAACTAATTATCCAAAAAACGTAGCAGAAGATCGTTAATTACAATTAATCACCCAGTATTAACGAAGAAATAAAAATAATGATATTTGAAACCTACACCGATGTTATACAAAATAATACAATAATAATCGTTTATTATCTCTTTTATAAAGAGACAAACGGAATCATAAAAACTATATACAATATTACACACATCACTAACTAACCACAAATTTTCTATAAACATACATGCATACATTCCTACGACAGTTTTTATTAATTTCTGTTTTCTTGTTTGATTTAAAAAAAATAAAACTTAAAATGTATCTTATTAAAATAATGGTTTACTAAATTCGGCGTTAAAGTTTAATGCAAGTTATTTTTTTCAATAAATTGTTCTTGAAATCTTCTCAATAATTGTATTTGTGTCTATGTTGAAAGCATTTTTAACAGAAACATAATTATGACTTATGTAAATTATTGTCATCATCTATGGTACTAAATATTGTTACCTATTTATTAAGAAACTGTAGAAATTGTTTTAAGCAATAGTGTTGTTCAGCGTTGGATTACAGCAAAGCAATTCATAAATGGGTGGTATATGTCGACACCTTGATATATTTACTCTTGTATATGCTAATGTTTGTGACAATTTAGGCAACAATTTACAAAAATGTAGAAGACACTTTTATTATTATTGGTACGTGCTATGAACACAACAACTTAATCACTCAGCATTGTTATGTTTTTACCACTGAAATGTTTGTTTTTTTCACTGTGCAAAATGTAACGATTAAGTATGTGTTTGTATTACATACGCATTATACAGTTTATTATTATTTTAATTGTTTCTTGAATTCGTGTAAAATGTCGCAGCTACTGCACTTCGGTTTCATCAGAAGGACAAGTCAGTATAAATATATATGTGCGTGTGTGTGCGGCTCTGTGTGAAGTCTTATGGAGCTGACATGGTTGATGATAGATAGATTCTTACTTACATTTTAAATAATATAATGATATATACTTATATGTATAGTAAAATAACAAAAATTGTTGCTTATATTCAAAGAATTGTTTAAAACTAAAGTGTTGAATTTATACCTACGTTAAGTATTTCTGCAATGTTCAATCCATAATCAAACCTGTTTTCTTTTCGTTTGAATCAAATTATTGTTAAAAATATCCAATTGTTTTTAACTCACTTAAAATTTGAAGCGTTCCTTGGCAATAAATATTTGTAATGTAATTAATCAACATAAAAGACATAAAAGTTTAATTTCTAAATAGTATTTATTTATTTTTTGGGTGTTTATTCAGCATTTGGGAATTAATCGCAGGAGAACCCTGGAATAAAATTCACGACGTATGCTTGTTATTTTCTTATATGTTTTTAGCTATGAATTTTATTCTAGTTTAAATAGTACACCTTTGGTTTAAATGTGTATTGTAAAAAAATAACACTGGAACCCATGAAATGAGCTGTAGATTGATGAAAGCGCGCAAATCTACCTTTTCTTAGCTGGGTATTCACAGGTTTTTATTTTAAAACCTTTACAATTCTATTGATAAGCAAATTTTGTTTTTGTTTGGTCTCTGGAGTTTGGTCTCTAAACTGGATAAAACTAATGAGATCGTACCAGAATAAGTTTTCTCATTATTCTTACATGAAGTGGACTTGGTGGCTCTCAAAATCGATGGTTCAAATACAAAACAGGTTTCGTTCTCCTTCATTACTTTGTCTCTAACTTTTATTGACTTTAAAAAATTCATGTTAATGAAATTAGTTCGTTTACGGCAATAAAGGTTTGTTTGTAATCAGAAATAATAATAAACGTATTTAATTATTAAAGAGTTCAAAACTATTTTGAAATATAAATGCTTAAATATACCATATGTATAATACAATTAAATACTTAAATCATATTGTAATATTCGGAGTATTGAAGAGTAATAAATTGCTGAACAAAGCTTAGTTTTTATCACACTAAAATATCATAGATGTTAAAATGGTTCGGTTTTGTAAGCACTTTATTGATGTATATATCATTAAAGCGCATAAACTCAAACATACTGATATAACTAGTGCAGACCTGATAAATAATGGCAAATATATACGTATATATACATATAGATCTACTCCAAATACACGTACACAGATATGTTTGAGACTTAAAAGGTTTAAATAAATCAGATAATAATTAAATCGATATTATTAAATTTATTAGGGACCCAGAGAGCTTTTTTATTCTCCTAAGGTTTGTATTTTTTATTTTACCACTGACTGCAACGGGTATGATTAAAGGAATACCCATTAAAGTATGTAGTATGTACATACATATCTTTTTGCAATACCATGGCCCGATCTATTAATCAGATCGTTTGACACCTAATAACCAAGAGTTATGGTAATTTTAACTAAAAATAGATGTTTTAATGAATTTTTATTATTAAACAGTTATGTATTTATGTAAAGGTCTCGACTTTAAAGGGCAAGATAGAATGGTAAAAATGAACTGCTCAAATGCTTCTCAACAGAGCTCTTGAAAAGCCCTAACAAGCCTCTGAATAATGTTAGTTTCATAAATTTTGTGAACAGTTTTATTCAGCAACTACATATAATTAATTCTATTATTTAATTAGTAAATAAAATAGCAATGTAAGACCGGCGCATTGAAGTACATATTCATTGTACATACATATGTATACACTACTTAAATGATTGATTTTTGCTTTGGCCAAGCATGGGCCTACGTCGATTTGCGATCGGATTTTACTGCGCGCGCTATAGCTACCATTTGCTGAACAACTTTTAAATCCGTTGTCGAATATGGTTCCAAATCCTGTTTACCCACTGTTACATCGCATTCCATTTTACTCGCTCCACCATTATCACTTTCTCCAGCAGCTGCCTTTGCAGAGGCATGAAATTCAATGCTCTTCGTAATTGTTAATATTTCATCTAAGTTGCTAACGCTTATTCCAGCGCCCGGTACAATGGTAATATCCTTGTGATGTTTAGCTATGAGCTGAGCCAAATTGTCGACACCTTCTGCTGCTGTCTGCTTAAATCCACTGCTTAAGATACGTTGGAATCCACAATTTTTAATGCAATCCACTGTTTCGTGCATTAGTATAGGATTTGTCAAGTCGAAAGCTCTGTGAAATGTCACTGGTAAGCCGCTTGCTTTCTGAACCACGTGCTGGCATGCATCTATATCTACAGTACGTTGCTCCGTTAATGCACCAAAAACAAAACCATCAGCGCCATGTCTACGCAATATGTCCAAGTCATTAAATATTGCTTCCATTTCCAGTTCTGTGAAGATAAACTCATTACCTTGACGCGGACGCAGCATGCAATAGATGGGTATATTTAAGGGTAGTCCTTTGAGCACTTTTAAAGTGCCTGTAGACGGCGTTAGGCCGCCTTCGCTGAGTGCGGAGCAGAGTTCAATTCGTGCAGCTCCACCATCTGCGGCAGCCAGGGCAGACGCAATGGAATCGACGCAGACTTCTAATTTTATATCGTTTGTTGAAATGTTATTCGCCGGTGGCATCGGGATGTTTATTTTAGCTGTGACGTTGCAATGTTGACAAAACTTAAAATAAGACTTAAAAAAGGAAGGGGTTGGCAAGGCCTTTTATTAATTGAAAGGGTAGAAAACAGTCGAGGGTTGTTTAATTGACCACGGTTTAATCAGTGTATTCGGTCCCTTTAAATTTGACATCGGTAGTCAGAAAGAAGGTTATGAAATAAAAATCTTATACATTGCTGTTCACAAGGATGCATTTATGCATTGCATTTAATCAGAAATTGAATTAGAAATTAATTTTGGCTTGAAATTTTGGTCAAAACAAAATACCCCTGTTTTTTTAGATATGAAATCAAAACGTTTATATTATAGAACTAACTTTTGTGGTTTTGGCTGATTTCCTAAAAGTAATAAATTATTTTTCACTACTTGTATAGGTTTCGCATTTCAGGGCTGTCATTCGAGCTGTCCGCTTGACAATGAATAGTAAAGGCATTGTTGCTAATTGTGAAGTAAATCTTGGCATTCTGAAAAAAGTCTCACATATTTACAAATTTGTTACAACGAAATGGAAAAATCACAAAGGTTTTCACGATATACAATATATATTTGAATATAGTAAAGGCATGCATATGTATATTATGTTGCAAATTATGTATATTCATTAGGCGAGTAAAATTCAGAAGAACTACACAGGAACAGCTGGATTATTATACGGATTTTTGTCGGCGGCATCCGGAATTTTTGGCCGGACGAAACAGCTCACAATCACCGGCTGTACTGCAGAAGCTGTGGCAAACATTGACAGAAAATCTGAACTCTCTCAAAGGGCCAGTGAGAACTCCGGCCAAATGGAAGGAGGTAAAATGAACATCCTAAATAATTATTTGCAAGTAATTATTGGTCAACATAATAGAGTTTAGCAGTGTGGAAGAGTCAGCTGCGGGCTCGTGCTCGCAAGAAAAGGAGCGAACATCTAGCAAATGCCGGTGGCCCACAAACTACGCGACAGGAGTTCGAGGAGCTTGCTCTGAGCACGTTTGGGAGTTCTGGTAGTAGAGGGTTGAAGGAGATTGCTCCAAAGGAAATAGTGGTAAAGGAGAGTGTATTTAAATATTAGTTAAGCCTACATTGAGAATATCTAGAAAACCGAAGCAGAGGACAATGAATCATTTTCGGCAGCAGATGAATTCATTATAAAAGGAGACCAAAGTCCTGGGCGCAGCTCTCCGGAATATGTTGGCCCGAAATCACCAGGAGCTGAGAGTCATCGATCCAATTCTCCGACTATGAGCGTTGGTGTGAAAGAAATATCACGAGATGACATGTTCGATGTTATATTGCGTAGCATTGAGCAGAGAGATGCCAGGGAATTGGAGCTAATACAAGCGCAGCTTGCGACTGCTCAAGCATTGGAAAGAATAGGCGTCGCCCTATCAAGTCTAGCCGATGCAATAAAAAAACTGAATAAATAATTTAAGAAACCATCTTTTTAAAAAGTTTAAGTACAAATTTTTCACAAATAGTAAACATTTACTATTACAGCTGATGAGACTTCAGTAGACCAAAATTTTTAAACTTGGTTATGGATATATTAAAATATAAAACTCATACCATACTCATACTTTACTTTTTAATGTAAATTTTTATTTTAAAAAATAACGCAAGCGTAACGAAAATAATCGGTGTAACCATTTAAACATAGCACAAACCGTTATTGGAGTCGTCTAAAAACGATATTTCGCAATAAGATTTCGTTTTTATTTGAAAAGTGACTAATTTATATCCTTGCTTTTATAGTAAGAATATTTGTTCATAAATTCTACATTCCATTTTTTTTGTCGACTTTAAAATTTACTAGTCGACTACTAGTTTAATTTTTAGATTACGAGCACATTTTAATGCAATTAGAAGAATACTTCGAGTTATGGATTAACTTCTTTGGTAGAATATCTCTTGACGCATTGGAATCGGCGCAAACTTTTCATTTTATTTCGTTTGTTAAAATGTTATTCGCCGGTGGCATCAGGATGTTTATTTTGACTGTGACGTCACAACATTAAAAAAAAATTTAAATTGGACTTCAAAATAATAAGGGTTGTTAAGGTATCTTATTAATTGAAAGGGTAGAAACAGTGGAGGGCAACTTAATTGGCCTTGATTCTCTTAGTGTATTCGGCTTCTTTAAAATTGACATCGGTAAGAAAATATTTATCTATTACATTGCTGTTCCCAAGTGTGCATTTAAGCAATGCATTCAATCAGAAATTGAACTAGAAATTCATTTTGGCCCGCTGGAGAATTTTTTTTGATATGAAAAAAAGGCAAAACGTTTATATTATAGCACGAACTTTTGTGGTTTCGGTTAATTTACTAATGTTGATAGAGTATTTTTCACTATTTGTAAAGCTTCGCATTTCAGGGTTGTTATTCTAGCTGTCCGTTCGGATGAACTCACACGACGGACAAATGACTGACGAAAGGGATGGTTTCTTCTCTATTTTTTCCCTCACAGAGATAAATGAGCGAAATGTTGTCAGACGTATTCTTTTGACACGCTTTGTCAAACCAAATCTTTTGCAATAGTGGTCTAGCTTTTAAACGCGTGATTCAGGTCTTGATTATCAATTTTGACCAAGGTGTTTGTCATTCATTTGTGCTCTTTTTAAAGCGGCGCATACACGACACATATCTGTGCAGACCGGATGTCCGTCCGACGACCAAAGACGTACAGACATCTGCACAGACCCAAAAATAATTTCAGTCGGTTGAATGAGCGCGATGAGAACCCATTGGCTCCTCGATTAGTATCCGAAAATTATTCTTTTAATTTTACCACTAAAATGTCATAGTCCCTCTGTTAATTTACTCCTTTCTTTTAACTTTAAGTTTTGTATAAGTCTATAAATTCTAACCACAATTTTTTATCTACCATTTTTCATTTCACCCGCGGCACGACCGCACCGTTTAAAAATTTTACTAATCTGAGCAAATTTTGCCCTACACGGCACAGATTGGTCTGCCAGACCGCAAAATATAAAAATTATTTTGATATTTACTTCGAAATCTGCGCAAACAACACCTAATTGTCTGCACAGACAAATGTGTCGTGCATGGACGGCTCAAGTGTTTAATTTTTTTAATATGACAGCAACAACAAATTTTATTATCGGCAGTCATTTGAATGTCGTGTGAGTTTACCCTTTGACAACGAATAGTAAAGGCATTCTTGCTAATTGTAAAGTGAATGTTGACATTCTGAAAAAAGTATTTACAATTTCATTACAAGGAAATGGAAAAATCACAAAGGTGTTCACAATATACAATAAATATATTTGGACATAGTAATGGTATTTATTATGTTGCAATTATGTATTTTCAATAGGCGGGTAAAATTCGAAAGAACTACCCAGCAGCAGCTGGATTATTATACTGATTTTTGTCGGCGGCATCCGGAATTTTTGGCCGGAAGAAACAGCTCTTGTTCGCCGGCTGTACTTCAGAAGCTGTGGCGAACATTGACAGACAATTTAAACTCCCTCAGAGGGCCAGTAAGAACACCGGCCAAATGGAAGGAGGTAAAATTGAATTTCTAATTTATTATGTGCTCTTCATTTTGATCATTGTAATAGACTATAGCAGTGTGGAAGAGTCAACGGCGGGGTCGTGCTCGCAAGAGAAAAAGCGAACTAGCGAATGATGGTAGCCCACAAAGTACGCGGCAGGAGTTTGAGGAGCTTGCTCTGAACACATTTGGGAGCTCTGATAGTAGCGGGTTGAAAGAGATTGCTCCACAACAAATAGTGGTAAAGGAGAATGTGTAATTAAATATTAGTTTAGCCTACATCTGAGAATATCTAGAAAACCGAAGCAGAGGACAATGAATCATTTTCGGCAACAGATGAAGTAATTATAAAAGCAGACCGAAGTCCTGGGCCCAGCTCTCCGGAATATGTTGGCCCTGGACCCAAGTCACCAGGGACGGAAAGTCATCGATCCAGTTCTCCGACCATGAGCGTCGGTGTGGAAGAAATGTCACGAGATGACCTGTTCCATATTATAATGCGTAGCATTGAGCAGAGAGATGCGATGGAATTGCAGATAATACAAACACATCTTACGACTGCTCAAGCATTGGATAGTATAGGCGCCGGATTATCAAGTTTAGCTGATGCAATAAAACAACTGAATAAATAATTTAAGAAAAACTATGGTTTTCTAAATTTTCAGAACAAATTCTTCATGGTAAGCATTTACTATTTGAGCTGAGTAGATGGAAACTGCAGTAGACTAAAATTTTGTAAACTTGGTTATGCATATATGTATTTTAATATTAATAACGGAATTGTAAGTTTCTATTTTTTAAAAAAGCGCAAGCTTAGCCAAGACATTCGGTGGTAATCATTAAAAAATAGCACAAACCGCCATCGGAATCATCTAAAAACTTCAATACTTTTGCAATAAAATTTCGATTTTATTTGGCAAGTAACGAATTTAGCCTTGCTTTTATAAGAACAAATATACTTAGTTCATAAATTCTACATTGAGTTTTTTTGTAAATTTATTTTTATTACGATAACTATATATTTTTTTGTTTTTCATGCATTATCATATAATTGGATGAATAAATTTCTTGTATGTTCAAATGTTATTTTTAATATACGCTGAATACAATCATTGTGTTTCGGAGAGGTCTGCGTTTGTCTAAAATTTGCCAGATTGGGCTGAAATTGAATCAACCTGATTTGGGTGATTATTCGTCAATTATTTTCTGTTCTTCTTCTGACTCAGATTCTGAAAAAGGGCAAGAATATATTTGTATCGTCATATTATTTGAAGATTTTAAAATGTGAAGCTTCTTAGGTTCAATGACGCAATCATCTGTTCTATCAGTCTTGACTGTAATAGTTATCATTGGCCTTGGCTACCTAAAAAACTGAGGATAGCAAGGCAAGCAATAACTATAGTCTTTTTTTGGCAATTTTCCTTTTTTGATATAATGAAGAATTTCGAAAATATCACTTTTTTCGAATTGCAAATATAGTTTTTTAATTACGATTACGATGAATAAACCCACATTTTAATTTAGTCTTAAGAAGACTTCGGATTAGGGATTACCTTCTTCCGCAGATTGAAGCCATTCAACGAACTTTTTCATTTGTTCCAGGAAATGCATTTTACCTTTGCTGGAGTGTGTATCTTTATACCACTTTAGAATGGTTTCTTCAGAGAGGACTTCAGCTAATAAAATAAATCGTGTTAAATATTAAAAATTTTACTGAAGATTCAAAAACGCAAATCATACTTTTATAAAATAGTAAAATAATTTTTTGGAAAGCCTTCATGAAGTTCATATTTTCATAGCAGAACTCTTGCACCTTCATAATTAACGCTAGCTCTGAGCGATCGGTGGATGCGAAAGCTTGCAAGAGTGGGCAGTAGGCTTTTAAGTGTCGTACTGCTTGATCAGTAACGAGTTCTTCCTTTTTATTCCATTCACCGAGGGACATAACAGTTGACCATATCTAATATAATATATACAATCCTTTAAAGTATTTAAATTTCTTTATATGTATGTAATAAATTATTAACTTACAATGGAAATAACTTCGTGATCGGGAATGTTTGATTTCTGTGAAAATTCTTTGATATCTGCAGTGATTTCAGTATGCAGTTTCTCATCATTGATATCGTCTAGTAGAGTTTGTTGCAGCTCACGTTTAGCCTCTTGGCTAGCTTGGGCTTTGTGTAGTTTTATAATTTCAGTTAGCTCTTTGTCGAGAAAAACCTGTTTAAAATATTCTTCAGTCCGTTTGTTCGGTGGGAAGAAATCCATTAACCTGCAAAAGAATAAATACCAATAAGTATTTTTATTTTAGTTTAGTTCAGTTCAGTTTAGTAGTATTAGTTTAGTTCAGTTCGAATAGTTATAAAAACAATAGTATTTTATAAAAACCTCTCGACATGCGACAATTAATAAAAACAAAGATTCAATTACTATATATTTTTTGTATCGTAAAAATGCTGTATAAATTTTTAAGTAAACGCAAACAAATGGCATTGTTTACAAGTGTATTAAAAATTGAACATTTTACTCTTCGGGAGTTAATTAAAGGAACTATTTTTGTTATTTTAATCCCTTCCTGAAACTCCCAAAATCTATACAATTTGTAATTTTTCTAAAAAAATTCTCAAACATTTCAATGTTGAATCGATGTTTGTCTACATTGTCTGCAAAGACAAGACAAATAGACACCCAATATCGATTACACTTCTCTCGCATTTTTTAGCACAAGCATTGATTTCATGTGGATTATCATTACACCTTTCATTTGGCTAAGAATGCGAATGGTTTAAATATTGTTAATCATTTCGAAGTAGGGTAAAAGTCCACTTTAAAAGTACGTAATGTTGGAAAACTTCTATTTAGTTTCTTTCATATATGTATAAGTATCTTTCATAATAAACCGTCCAAATATAGTTCATGTAGTTTCCAATGATATCCATATATGCACTAACTAATAAAAGTGTTGGACTGATATTTGTCTAATTTAATCTATAGAAGAAAAATAGACACCCAAAATCAATACAATTAGTCTCGCATTCTTCTACAATAATATTGATTTCGTAAAAAAATCATATCAATTTGTTAAGAATGCAATTGAAGGTATTTAAAATAATTAGATATTTAAGACTTTAGTCTAAATTGTATCCGATTCTCTACGGATATATATGTACATACTTATTGTTATGCTTCTTATACTACCAACTTACTTGCTTTCAAGTCCCCCTTTCTTGAGGGCTTGAACCAGATATGCAATGCCTTTCTCTTGTTTGAAGGTTACAAACAGCTCGACAAGAAACTCGAGAGCAATGCCGTCTTTAATAAGATGCTCATTGTTTAGAACCAGTAGAACACTTGGAGGTACAGAACCATTTACTAGGAAAAATTTAAATATTTAACATTTGGTTTATTAATTTATCAACGACTTTTTATATATATCTTTTTTATGATTTTTGTATAAGGATTTGTGTCTTTTGAAAATGGAAATTTATTCAAAAGTCAGTACGCCTGAAGCTTTATTATACCAACCATTTGAAAGTCTTCCGAATGTTGTTAAAAACTCGTGAAAACTGAAAAACTTGAAGTTTTGAAAAGTTGGCTATGAATATATCATAGTTACTCTCTTTGAAGTACATACATACATATATTCGTTTGTACTCATCATATATATAAAATATGAATGCAAGTACTTTGGAATGAATTTCCGTTAGCTTCCAATAAATATCGCAACAACCACTGTTAGTTAGTGGATAAAATACTTACCTAACCAAAGTGCTGTCATACGTGCCAGTTTAGTTCGTTCGCTTGAAGTAAAACCTTTAATGAATACTAGCACCTTTTTCATTTCTTCTTCAAACATCTTCTCCAAGTACTTATATCGACGCATGAGCTTGACGAATACCTAAAAAAAATTGCTTGTAATAAATCTTTTTACTCTTTCGATCCAATCTATTTAAATTCTTTGTTGAACTATAAGAAATCTTTGGTTTGCATTCGATAAATCAACAAACAAAGACAAGTAAAATAGTGCGTTTTATTTAGCATACATTCGACACCGGTTATTGTATGTTGAGAACCAATAATCAGTTCTAATGGTATGCCCAGAAAAAACCATCGTTTTTCCATCTCGGATTGGGATTATATTCTCCCATGTATTTTTATGTCACAAAAAACGGTGTCTACCGTCCTGACAATGATTGGTGCGCAGTTTATGCCCGACTGCCGTAAAACCATGCTGCATAAATTGTCATAATCCAAATCCGATGGAGGAACTCATATTTTGATATTTCCAAAAAATTCATTTGTCTTAATTCTCTAAAATCCATTGCCCTTACCTGCTCATGATTCCGCATTGATTCCATATCTTCGGGTGCTTCGAATATACAGTAATTTGTTCGTGGTTTCTCGCCATCCTGAGAAATTGAACCTCCCGGAACTGCACTTAAAGAAACAATTTACAGCATTTAGATATTGCTCGACGTAGAGAAAGAAATAAAACATTACCTAAGAGGCCACCAGCGATTAATATGTCAAATAGAACCTCGCCGTAACGACGATAATCAAGTTTATTACCAGCGATGTCTAGATATTTAGAGATTTGTTCCAAGTCGCCTTCTGTTTTTTCGAGACCAGCAATGACCGCATCACGGAATCCCGTTGGGTCATATTTCTCTCTTTCATCTGTTTTAATTGAGCGGGCCGTAAATATTGAGCAAATTTAGTAAAGAGTGATGGAGCAAAACGACTAGTAATTACCTCTTTTTCTGGTCTTGATGCGCTGACCTGATAGTACTGGTCTTTCAATTTTTTGACTCATACAATAAATTGCTGTAATAAAATTATAATGAAGAAATTGTTATTAAGAATGTTCTCGTATATTTAGGTATAGCACTTCATTCTAATGTGCTAATAAAAACATGTTTGCGAAAATGGTTGATTTTTATTTAATTTTATTGGGTTTACGGCCGAATATATTTTAATAATTTAATCATAAATTGTTGAATTGTTCTTTTATAAGTTCAATGCCCGACAAAACAGAGGTCACGTGAGCCATCCGATTACGATCTCAAATGAAATTTGAATAAGAAATCCATAAAAAGAAACGTATCTAAATGTTATTCAATGTTGGCATTTATTTATTTAAAACTAAAACAAATTTCTGTGGATCATTCGGTTTATGGCAAATTTTTTTTTATACAGTTGGATTAACTATATATTTGAACGAATTTGAGTACTGTATCGTTTATTGGTTTCACGAATACTGTAAATATGGTTCTGGTGTCGGTAACAATTCCATAGATGTTGAACAGGTGAAACTACGAGTACATATAGTGCGCATAATGAGAAAGATGAAGCAAAAAAAAAAATGTTAGACTTCAGGCTTTGGTAGACCAATAAAACAAAAGGTAGTTACTGTATACAGTATACTGAGCTTATTACATGCACCGATGTACACACATATTACTCACACTTTCAATTTGATTTGGTTAATATGACATTTTATTCGATCAAGTATTTAATGGCAAAGAGAACATTGAAAGTATTGGGGAAACGACCTTGAACGCGGTCAAGTTTCAATTTGTTGGAGAATTTATGTGTGCGAGCAAGGCTGTTTGCGCTCGATTGCCAACGCATGGTCAATTTAATTTTAATCAGCTTAACGTCACGCCAGGAAGCTGCGTAGCCAATTGCGAAGGCTTTTCCTGTTGCTAAATAAAAATCTACAAACGTTCTATCCATTGACAATGTGAATCACGGAGCAATTGAAGAAAAACTCTCTAAGAAACAACAGTTTACTACATAAACGAAAACAGACGCCGATTGTGTGTTGTAGGAAATCGGATGATTTTACGCGGGGCTCCATGGAAAACCTGTAATACGTATTAAGGAAATGACCCCAATAAAAGGTTGCTCTTCTATTGTCTGAACGCATAATGTAAACTTTCACATTTCGCTTAAAGTCTACAATAAAAAACAGACATCACTTACTCAATTGATGATGAATTTTTTTTAGTTTATAATAAATTTATAACTTTTCTTAATAAAAGGCCAATTGATATCAAATATGTATAAGTATATATTTTAAAATCTAGTACAAATTCAAGCAACGTGACACGACTGACAACTGGAACTTCAAGTTAATAAAAAACAAAATGGCGGCTACAAAAATATTTGAGAACAATTCCAAACCAAGATTATTTCAAATTTTATATTATCATGGGAACGGTTTCACGTGGCAATGTATTTTGCAAGCAATTTAGAAAAATTGAAGCTCCTCAGGAAAATTCCTGAGGTATTACTTCCATCCTCATACGTACGGTAACGGGAAGCAGTTTTAAGTTACGCTCTTGAAAATATAATTAAATTAAAAATTAGTAACTAAAGGCATGAAAATAAGCTGATCAACTTTCTCCTACTTTAAAGTTTTGCTCATGTACATATGTATGAAATTTGTACGAAGTTACGAGCGCCATTTTGGACTAAATTTTTACATTAGAATTTCGTACACTTGATTAGCAGCTTATAATTATTATTATTCTATATGTCTTATTATAAAATAAATCTTGTACTTACGAGTAAAACAAAAAAAAATTTAGCTTGGCCGAGAAATTGAATTTTAACTTTACCACCTGGATATAAAACACTCTCCACTTGGCTAAAGTAGAACGGGAAGTGAAAATTCACTAAATAATTTTAAGTGCTATGGCTGCTGAAATTTTTCAATAAACTAATATGGTGTGCGATGAAGGTATTATTATTATGAGTGGGACAGAGATAACAATATGTTGAAGAGGTGCTGCCACGCTTTGAAATTGAAAAATTTCGGAAATTGTGTTCACTCTTTTAATGGTATATATACATTATACACGAATGCATTTTTGTTATATATATACCTATATTAAATTAAATATAATATATAAATTGATTCAAACTATCCCATCTATTTTGGGAATGAATTAGATATATTTGGTAGCAAGCCAACCCATTAAGAATTTATTATTAAGCGCGTGTTAATAATGATCAGAAAAAGGTAAATTTTCCCTGATATTTAGATCTCGGTATATGATACATTGTAACATTCAATTATGTAAAAAATACTTTAATATTCTCTAATGATTACATAAATTTGGATGACAGATATCGATTATTAGAAGCGATTCTATAAAAGATCTCAACAACTATTACCATTTAGTACTCTTTTTTTATCTATTTTTTTTAATGTAAGTCCCATGTGTGTAGACTGTAAGTCCCGAAAGAATTGAATGCTAACATTTGAGATTTTTAACTTTTATTGAAGTACTATAAATTAGTTAATGATGAAATCTTTGGGGTTGACAAACCTGTGTAAAATTGTATGACAATCTGTTTAGCACTTAGTGTAGTGGTTTATATATTGAAACTGAAATTAGCAGATGCACTAAATTTGTAAATTACACATCTCTGCTTAGAGTCACCGGTAGTGCCCACGATTGTGGATTATAAGTTCTTGACATTTTCTCATCTATTACAATGTGCTGTCCCCAATACAGCTGTAATATAAATTTCGATTTCTTTTGCTTTGCGTATTTTACATGATGTTTCTGTTGCTTCGTGCAAAAGAACTGCTTGTTAAATTTCCTAATCATATTCGGAACATTTCGATTACATCGCAGAATCTTGTGAAAGAAAGTAAGTTAAAGACGGTTCACAAGACGGTGCTCACAGTCAATACATACATTATTACCGGTTACAGTTCAGCAAAACCTGGAAAATGGTTGTCTGATAGTAAAAGGTGTCAATATATCATCACCACGTTCTGACAAGATGTTAAAGGAAGCATGCCAACCTAAATTCTGTCCTGAGTGCACTTTAGGACTCGACATTAAACACACGGATGTGCTCATACTATCTCAATATGTTCGTTCAGACGGTTGCATGTTGCCCAAACGTATTACGGGACTCTGCTACCGTCAGCAAAAGCGTATTGGAACATTGGTGACGATGGCACAAAAGGCGGGATTAATGCCGAACCTGACTCCAGCTGGGAGCAAAAAAGATCCCACAAAACGTTTTGGTTGGAAAAAGTTTAACAAATACTTCCTCGAATCCACCATTAAATATTAATTTAAGGATATACATATGGTTAAACCAGCTTTATTAATAAAAAACCTAATAATTTTAAGAATACAAAATTATATGCCTAAGTTTATAAACTTATATAATGCTTGTATCGATGCTGTAGGCGACTGTATCAGCGCGGTTGGTCGTTTTATTTTTCTCCTCCAAGTGCGAAAGCATGTGTTCTAAGGATAAATACAAATTAAGTAATTAAAACATGATCGCGAGTATAATAAAAGAAAGTACGACCTACCTCTCAAACTGCTACGATATAAAAATGTCTGTTGGCAAAAACTGCACTTAAATTGTTCGCATTGTTCGTGTTGTTCTTCGTGCAATTCTAAAGCTTGTTCGTTCTTACAGCTTTTATTACAATATTGGCATTTGAAAGTCTCGTAAACTACAAAGTGGAAAAAGGAAAGTGCGAATTAAGGTAATCGATTTATTGTAGATTCAAAATATGACATGCCTTTTTTGTTGTGCGTCTGCATGTGGGCCTTCAGATGAGCTGCAAGCGAATATGTCTTACCGCAATAAATGCAGCTTTGCAGGCGCTTCTGAAAGTGCACTTTCTCAATGTGCGATTGCAAATGTGCCTGATTGGTAAATGCTGCATTGCAGTGATGGCAAATGCAACGTCCCTTCGCATTGTTATCAACATCGATCGTAGTGTGTATCATATCAATGTGGGTTGACAGTTGATGCAACATGTGAAACTTTTTATTGCAAATTTCACATTGATATTTAGGATATGCAGTACCATGCGTAATTTCATGCATTTCAAGTTGAACCTTTTGTGCGAAATTCTGCCCGCAGAGTTCGCAACGGAATGGTCTGTTACCTGTGTGTAGCCGACAATGAAGACGCAGACTTGAGCGTTGCGTAAAACCTTGAGTTTGGGAATGATATTAATATTAGTTTGAAATTAATAGACATTTGAAATTGTTTAATATTTCAACCTTTTTTACAAATTTTACACTTAAATGGTTTTGGATCTGAATGCGTTAGAACATGTTCATGGCAAGCTGTTTGCTGGCGAAACGCTGTGAATATAGAAATAAAAGATTTGGCATTATTTTTTGATCACGATTACAAATAGGAAAAGGCAACTTTCGGCAACTTTCGTTTCCCGTTAATTGTTGTAATTTTACTAACATTTGCCACAGATTTCGCATTGAAACGGCTGTTCCTTGGTGTGAGTCCGTTCGTGATTAATCAAATGAATCTTTTGGTGAAAGGATTTGTCACAGTATTGACAATGAAAGCGTTTCTCACCATGCTGACGTACATGGTACTGGAAACGTATCTGTGTGTACTGTTCAAACTTTTGATGGCAAATGTGGCACGTATATGTCGAGGTCAGATGAAAGTTTTTCGTATGACGCTGAAGATGCAGCTGGCTGCGAAAGAACTTTCCACATGTTTCGCATCGTGTGGTATCGAGACGGTTGTGCTTCAGCTTGTGTTGCGACAGAGTAAAATTCGATTTGAAAGCACTAGAACAGATATTGCAGGTATATGGTTTTATTTCTGGATGCGCGCTGGCGAGATGTTCCTTCAATAGGAATCGTGTTGGAAACGTGTGGAAACAGATTTTACATTGTAATTGATTTGCCGGTGGATCAGTATTCGACTCGAATAACTCGGTTTCTTCGTCGGTTGTGCCCGAAGAATCTTCTTCGTTGCTATTATAAGATAAAGATGGCACTGTTGCGTTGCTAAATGCTTTTACACCAATTTCATCGACAAATTCTCCTTCAATGCCGTCTTTCTGATTAAAGGCTAGTTTCAACTCTTCCTCGGTTTTAATGAAATCCATCGTTTGTACATCGATCGGTTCTGTTTTGATTTCTTCAAATAGTGGAGGCGGTGTGCCTATGGAACTGTCTGCATAGTAAGGTTGATCAGCTATTTTCGGACTTTGACGCAACTGTGGACTAGACATAGGCGATCGTGCATTCCCTTCTGGAGATTCGGGCACTTCTTCAACAAGATCATCGGGATTAAAAGATGCAGCTGGTGAAGCTCCAGGCTCGCTTTTAATTGAATCCTCTGACTTTGGAGATCTGTTTACTAGTTGATTCAAGTCTTTGAAATAAGACTCCAACACCTTCTGAGTATCGAGACATTCTTCCCGAAAGTTCTTAACATTTCGAAAGCGTTCCATACAATCCTTGCATACTTGTTGCGGCAAGCCATCATATGGTTTTATCTATAAATATAATAGTTCAGAGCATAACATCTGTCACGTATAGTGAGTTTCGTGGGCAGACACTTACGTTCAAATTCCAAATTACCATTTCTTGAAATATTTCTTTTACCTCCTCACTTGGAGGTATCACCTTGCCCACTGCCTCTTCGGAACTATCTTCATTTTTTATGGTCTCTGTGGCGAGCGACTGGGAGGGTTGCTCGGCTTTGACATCATCAAATATGCGGAAAAATTCCATTTTCTCGTCATCATTGTCATCGTAGCTGTAGTAGCGACTGCAGGCTCGACAGATTTGCTCGAGGAATGTTTTTCTATCGAAACAAAAGTCCAGGGCCATCTTATCAAAACATTGCTCTGCAAAAGAATGGAATTCGGGAGGCTCCGGAGTTATTTTATTAGCCCTCCACTTCAAATCCGTTTAGTTTTCTGATGAAATCCTCACCAAATGTACAGCTGTTTTCTATTATTACTCTTTGATTGGAATTTCTGTATTTGGTTTAACAGAGCTGTTAAAGCTACATTTTTGTAGCCTTCTGGCGAGTGAATTATAGGTCTGTTCGCATTCAGCAAATTTTGCATTCGATAGTTATGAACTCGTTAGTAAAAACGGTTGGGCGATGGATGGACATGAGCTTAGTCTTGAATTAAAAACAGCAAATTTTCAAAATCAGATTTCAATGTAGTTAATAGAGTATTTAGCTGATTGTTAATTGTTCGTTCGTTATATTTCAACATCTTTCAGGCTTTCTAATTTTGCAATAATCTTTCAGGCGGAGATTTTCGCGATTTTGGAGGCCTGCAGGTTTTTGAAGAGCTATATGAAGGTAGAAAGAGTGAAAGAAAAATCAGTATTAAGGTATGGCAAATTAGAGATTAGGGCTGGTACAAGGTTTGACTTGCGCTGTGCTCCTACCGGAAGTAACATCTAAACACTATATAGATATATAGTATATATATTATACTATAACTATATCACTATATTTTCAGCACTATAGTCAATATTCTTAAAATTTTTGTCGGGTCATTCGTAGAATTAAGAGCGTCAAGTAAAGTTTTAACACTTCAAAAATTTACGATATAGCGTGTAAAAATTTTGCAACAGTGTACAGCAGCAGGTTCAACGAATGGCAGAATTTCCTGCTAAATGCAGTCAAAATCGAGTGTCGGCCGTGGCGAGTTGATTTTTAGTTGTGTTGGTTTTGTTTTACTTGGTTGCTTAATAGCCGTTTATTAACTTCACGGTATTATGAATTTTTAAAATGTGTTAGTATTAGTTTCCGGTAAGTTCAGTAAAATGATTAAATTTAGTGTTTAAGTGGATTATTTTTTGAATATTGTTCAAATATTTTGAAACGTTCTGCAGCTAACAGTGCTTAAATATCAGTTACTCTTTATGATATGATTATGACAATCTTTTAGCGAAATAAAGAATGTTTGGCATAACATATCAATTACATTGTGGATGACTTATTAATTAATGCACGACATGTGTGACAGGCGGCTTATGCTTAAACCGGACGGAAAAGTGAAAAGTTGAAAGGGTAGATTAGCATTGATGTAGGCAAATGGACAGACGGACGGATGGGCAAAAAACGAGCTGCTACTAGCCAGAATTCGCGCAGTTAACCGATATTCGAGCTCATATTTACGTACATATGTGTGTGTACATACATATGTACATACATATGTAAGTGTGGAGGTAATTTACTATCAATTCACAATGCAACGGTCAACGGCTACGGCGCTCGGTCGGTCAATTGCCGTCCACCTGCTGGCATTACGTATTTGGCGCGTTCCTTCGGCCGCTGGTTCAATGAACAGCGGCTACAGGGTCTTGAGTGCAGTGCATAATCTTTTGGAAAAATGTGATAATACGATAGGAGTAATTTATATGGCGACTGTTACTGATTTGTTATTGCTTTTAAAAGAATATAGTTTGGTATTTCTTCTGCATTTATTATTGAAGTAATTTTATCAATGATTTTTGAATGTTTTGCAAAACAAAAATCAAGAAGGAATAATGTGAAGAAATGTTTATGTAATTAAATTGTTTAACATCAACATTTTAAATTCATGGATGGTTGAGTATCACTAACATGAATAAAAATAACTGCTAACGCTTCTTATTTCTTCAAATAAATTCTAATTCTCTTTTCGATCCACTTACGGCAATTCAAAATTTCTTCTGCAAATCAGCCGCTCAGTGGCCAGAGCATGATTATTTAGAGCGAATATATTTAGTGCTGCATCTGAATGTACTAAATAGTTTCTTCTTTTTGTTTTTTTTTTTAAGGAAAAAAGTTGTAGAAAAAGAGCGTGCGTTTCGCAACTGATTTGCGGAAAAACAAATCATTTGCTTGCGTGCGCTATGGCTGAAGAAGTTGAGTGATGGTGATGGACATAGAGGTTTAGTACGGGGTACCCTGATAGAGTAAAAAGTACAACGCATTCTTTGTCATTGCTAATGTGGCGTTTATTTTGGTTTATATTAAGCTAATAGTATAAACCTCATACTCTTCATCTTTACAACCCTCTTTTCTCCGTCTCATTCTTCAATTTCAGCTTCTTTCACAATGCGCTTTTTAATCTACTTTTCTTTAACGCTAACTGGTGCGTTGGGCATACTGCAGATGAATAAAGACTTACAATACAACTGCTATTATCAAATTCTTAAAAAATATTCCACAAAATCAATCCACTCCGACGATTCTTCCGAAGATTACAATCACCAAATGGCTGATCAATTACGTTTGAATATTAAGGATGCCGTGAAAACCGAACCGAAAGCGCCGCATTCTCATATACGCAGAGAAATAATTATGCCTACTGCTGAAAATCACAACCATCCAGATCAACCACAAACAGATATTTTCGCCAAAACATTTTCAAGTGCTTTTGCCGAACCACGTAATAGTGGACGTTATCGACAATCTATGTTGGCGGCGGTGGCGGCTTCAAAAACAACAACAGCAACAGCAACAACCACCATCCACAATGCAACGAAAACTCTTTATCGTAGCAAAGAGCTGACCTACTTCGTTGTTGCACCAAAAATAGTGCGTCCAGGTTTCATTTACAAGATCTCATTGTCCGTTTTAAGGGCGCAGTATATTATAAAGGCGTTTGCAAACATCTCATGCAACGGCGTTAACATAAGCAGCGACACAAGGGACATCCCGGAAGGCTCTACCGAAACATTCATGCTGTCTATACCATCAACTGCTTTGCAAAAGGATGCGTGCAAATTGCGCATGGAAGGATTTTTTTTTAATGTTTTTTGTGATTTGGCTTTTTTGCACGAGAACGCTTTGGAATATTGTCAACATTCGCATATGATTTTGATTGAGACTGACAAACCGCTTTATACGCAGAGTGATGTGGTGCGCTTTCGTGTAACGGTCACGAAGGCAGATTTCAAACCATTCGATGGTATAGTTGAGATAATAATAATCGATCCGAATCAGCATATTGTGCATCGTTGGCTAACGCAGTAAGTAATGGTTGTTTCTGGAATGAGGAAATATTTTTTAACACTTAAGGATTTTGAGCTTTCAAGTTTGAATTGTTAAGACTTCTTTTTGTCATTTATTCATTCGTTTAGACTCGCTGCTTCGGGGTCCATAGCTTTAGCTTACCGACTCGCTGAACAATCTTCTTTCGGTGCATGGTCCATTAACGTGAGCATTGCTGAACAATCCGGCCAGCAGGAAATATTCAATTTCTTAGTGGAGGAATACTATCAAGCTCGCTTTGAGGTAGAAATAAAAAT
Organism: Conops quadrifasciatus; assembly: GCA_949752815.1. Lineage (NCBI taxonomy): Eukaryota > Metazoa > Arthropoda > Insecta > Diptera > Conopidae > Conops > Conops quadrifasciatus. The sequence continues at coordinate 14,560,050 of OX457078.1, read as the reverse complement.
GCCAGAAGCGTTTTTTTCGACTGCTGCTTTTGTCAACGGAAGTGTTAGCGTTACTTCAGAGTTTGAAAGTGAACCGTTTAGAGGAAGGCTTAGACTAGCGGCAAAATTGTATCCTATTGGTTACTTAAACTTAAAGGCTTTGAATCAATACTTTCGCTTGGGGTCATTCGATAAGGCGCCCACTGATGCTACCACTGATTTCTTATCGAAGATATGTGAATCCTCGAAGAAATTCTCTGATTTTTACAATGATATTTCATGCAATGATGGAAATTTATCAGAAATTTCGGTAACGCAATTAAACCGAGACTATATCTTTAAATGGCCGATGCTTGAATTGACTCAGATGCAAAAAAATATAACTGGTGAGAAAATTTAAAGTACTTTTATGGGCAAAATAAATTTGAGAATATTGCGGCTTTTAAAGGGCTTCGATGTTCTTTTGATACACTCTTAAGATTATCTTTATACGCTATACCCTAGGAATGTTGCCTTCGGTTCACTTGCCTTCCATTTACCATAACTAATCTACTTCTTTGCAGCTTATGAGATACTTGTTACTGCTTCGGTCACTGCTGACGACGACGATGAAATGTATTTTGGTTACGCTATATCTCACCTTTACCAACCGTCCATTCACGTGACCTTTCTTGGTGGCACACCACAAGTATTTAAGCCCAGTCTTCCCTTTAAGGTCTTCATAGCAGCTGAGCATATGAATGGATCACCGATCGCGTCTAGTGTACTTAAACGGAACAGTCTCATGGTTGTTAGCGGCGTTATTCGTACAAAAGTTGGACTTGATTCGGCCAAAATCGTATGGCCGCAAAGACGTTTACACATGTTGAGGCATCGTTCGGGAATTTGGGAATTAAAAATCGATCTTCGGGAAGATTTAGCTCATCTGCCACGGGAGGTTCTTAATGAAATCACAGAAATGCGATTGCAGGCAAATTTCTCTTCGAAAAATCACCAAGAAAACAACAACACAGTTGTAACCGTATCAGCAGAACTGCTTCTTCTGGCTCATTACTCTCCACGCCATCAGCATATAAAAGTGATCACAAGCACCGAGCTACCTACTGTTGGGGAATATATAATTTTCGAGATCACAACCAATTTTTATGTAGAAGAATTCCATTACATGGTTCTTTCTAAAGGCCTTATTATCCGCACAGAACGAGAATCTTTATTTAATGGTATCAAAACCATTGCTTTGGTTGTCGGTATTGAAATGGCACCGGTTGCAGAAATTCTGGTCTGGACAGTGACGTGGCAAGGTGAGATCGTGACAGATTCACTAAGTTTTCCAGTTATGGGCATGTTCGTTAATAACTTCACGGTGGGCTTACGAAGCTCAGCCGTCTACACGAAATTCAATCACATTCTGCATGAAGTTTCGTTTGATGGTGCCTCCGGCTCGTATGTGACACTCTCAGGGATCACAGAGGAAGCATATAACATGCAAGCGCACTCTTCTCGCTTGAGTTATTTAACCGTTATTTCTAAGATGTCTGTATGCGATAAGAGCGTTTATAGAGTGCACAAACATGCATGGCATTCAGATCGGAAAGTGGTCGGAGAATTTGATGCTGCTTTTTATGCAGCTTCATCAATTGGCATCGACGCTAATAATACCTTCCTTCAAAGTGGCTTGATAATTTTCACAGACGGTGCCCTACCAAACTACTCAAAGTTCTGCTCAAGATACGGTGGCTGCGATCAGAGGTGGTCAGAAACGCCTCTTCCTCTCATAAAATTATGCGACAAAACTAATGGAGTAAGTCACAAATATTTTTACTTCTTCCTAAATATTATGTCCGTGACAAATCGAAGAGGCTTGTCTGCCTAATTGATTTATTATTGAACCTGAGAAAGGGCTTACAAGATCTACATGGAGAGTTTTCACAAAGCATGTCTCATTCTTTTCATAATTTTTATAAATATATAATAATATAAAAATATTATTACCCTTCCTTTTTGTATTTTCAGATTTTCGGAAGCAATGAAGCTCTTAATGATTTTAAAAGATTCCGTATAAATCGACTTTCTCGTCATTATAAAGGCATAGTATGGCTCTGGAAAGATATACAAATCGGGCCTGATGGTCATACCAGATTCTATACAAATAGACCGCCTTTGGATGCACATCGCTGGGTAATAAGTAGCCAGAGCACAAGTCCTGAAAAAGGAATCGGTGTGGCAGAAGAAATTGTCATTGCTGATCTGGAGCAGCCTTTTGTCGTTAATGTTGTTTTGCCCACTTATTGTCGTATATACGAATATATAGACGTGCAGGTCAACCTGTTACATCGAAGAAGGAGTACGGTAGTAGCTACGATTTCATTACGCAGTAGCCCTGATTATTCTCCAGTGAATAGACAGCAGAGATTTCCGCTTTCTATAATCCTTGCAGCTGACGAGCGTAAAACAGTTCATATACCAATAATGCTGCAATCTTCAGGCAAGCTATTAATCGCCTTGCACATTGAGACTGTTTATGGTGCCACTGATATCACACGAAGTGTAAATGTTGAACGTTTCGCAGTCCAAGAGGATCATCAACAAAGACTTTCGCACCATCATTCTATACTTTTGAACCTAACAGAGCGGCAAAATTATATGGAAAAGTATATGAATATCACAAAATCATCCATTTTGAAATGGACTGCAATTTCGGTCGGTGTTAATTCATTCGGTGCACTTTTCTCTGCTGTATCAGAACATTATCGGAGATTGGAAACTGCCCAGGATTTTGCCTTTGCTTTCGCTGACCGCTTGTATAGCTTGATGTATTATAGGCTCACAAATAGGCCGCCACATAATGCAACTGCTGAAAAGCAAATGTACCAAAATATGAATCACAACTATCAAATATTATTGAGTTTCTTGAGGCCGGATGGTTCCTTTTCGCAACTTCGCGCTACCGATTCGAATTATTTGAATTCTTCAGTGTGGCTGACTTCGCATTGTCTACGTCTGCTTCAAGTATTATTAAAATCGTTTCTCAATAAATAGTACTAATTATTATAGTAGTAATCCACAAAAACGTGTTGTAGCCTTATAAACATTTCTTATTTATTTCCAGGATTTTAATTCATACAAAATGATCGATTACATTTGGATCGATTCGACAATCACGGAAAAGATACTGATTTGGATACTGGATCAGCAGACATCTGAAGGCAACTGGTTGGATTCAGATGATGTCGATAGTTTGGATAATGATATAACCTTAACCGCTCATGTACTGATTACGCTGGTTTCTATGAAAAACTTAAACTTTACGCTTACGACGCGTATTGAAATGGCTAAAGTGAAAGCACTCACTTGGATCGAGAGTAACATACTTTCTCTAAGGAATAGTAATGAAACCTATGATATAGCTATAACAAGCTATGCTTTGCTTCTATGCAAATCCTCATTGACCGGGATAATTTTCCCTGCGCTTGATGCGCTTGTGAAGCGACATAGTGATTATCCAGGCTTGTATTGGATCTCGTCGAATCTCGTCAACAAATCACTGAACTTTGAATGCTACGATTCTTTAAGCATTGAAATAACTGCATACGCTTTACTCTCTTTCATAGCCAAGGGCGGATCTGATGCCGAGTTAATAGCAAATTGGTTGATTGTAAATATTTTCGGAGACGATTGTAGAAAAAGAATCACAAAGCGGGTAGGTTCAATGTGTTCATACTTTTTATATTTCTATTTTAAAGCTTTTCGTATCTTTAGGCATCGAATGCAGCGATATTTGCTTTAATCCAGTTCACTGCACATTATCCCAGACGTGAATCCACCGAGATTACAATAGAGTTGATACCGTTGACAATGTCTGATGCGGCACATAAATTTACTCTTTTTGTGAATAGCACGAATGCTTCTCAAATGCAGAGTATTGAGGTGAAATTGGACTCTATGCTGATTTACACATTTTATATAATAATTCCATAGCATAAACATACAAAAAATGTCGTAAAATTTTCAAATTAATTTTTGCATGCTGTTATTTATTTCACCATGTCGGATATATGTGTATATATATTGTATATACACAGTATATACAAAGAAGTTTATTTAATTTAAATTTTTTTCCTTTTGTAGTTGTTTGATGTCTGGGGTACATTTAAAATAAGTGCCAAAGGTGTCGGTTATGCAATTCTTCAAGTGTATCATGTCAAGGATGAGGATGAGAATGTTGATGATGATAAAGATCGGGATGACTATGGTAATATGGCACATCTGCCATTTCCACCCGCATTTCTTCTACGTAATGAAGTCACATGTCGTGACAAACTTTGTTCCCGTATTTCTTATACCAGCTGCATAAAGTAAGTGTTTCTTTTTTTTTTGGGGGGTTGGTCTTCTTAATGAGCGACAACCTCTTTTTACACATTCTACATGCATGTTTGTCGTTGTCATTGTTTTTGCTTCTTGTTTTTAATTGAAGCTGGTCGTCTATGCACCAGAGAAAACACTCTGACATGTCGATATTAGCAGTGACGATTCCCTCTGGCTACAGGATACAACAACAGCAACTGGATTCTTATGTCTTAAGCGGAATTGTAAAGCATCTGATACAAGCCAAGTTCGCTGAAACAAAAGTTCTATTTTATTTTGCTAAGGTAAATATTAATCGTAAGTATGTGTTGTGCATACATATATGAAAAACATTTCCAACTCTCTCTCATTTCTTTAAGAATTTTGTGGTTACAATAATTGAAAGAAAGTGCTAGAGGGAATGTCTTATCCAAAATTTTTAGGGCTATACGAGTATAAGATAATTACACTATTGGTCATGGTCCCGCTTGGTAACAAAGATCAAAGATCTAGATCATGATTTAGTTGGTCATGATAAGTTGTACCATTATCATATATTTTGTGGATTTTCAATGTATCAAAGATAACAAACACTGTTTCAGGGGCCTTTAAAAGGCGAAATATTAGCTATAAAGATCAAAATTGATAATAAAAATACCTCTAGGAGAAGCAAAGTTACCATCCTTAGAGTAATGACTGCTATACAAATTTCCGGGGAATGGTTACTATAGTCTATTAGCCTCCGGCCGATGTAGCTGGACTGCTATTAAAATTTATAGTTATAGAGAATTCCTCCCGATAAAATTGTTGGATTTAAAGTTTAATTAGATTTCGCCCGAATTAAGAATATACTATTCTTTCAGATCTCCGAAGAGGCCGTGTGTATTCATTTCTCGATTAAGCGTTGGTATGCTGTCACTAACTTCACACACTTCTTGCCGATCCGGATATACGAATATAATTCTGCAGGTAAATATGAGTCGGTACTATATAATGACTTGCTTATTTAAAAATAAATTTTATTTTTAGAGAACTTTGTCGAAACAGTCCTTGAGGCCTTACCACCGATACAACTATTCGATATTTGTGCTGTCTGTGGTAATCCTAATTGTACAAATTGTCATTATCATAGCACTGCAAGCTGTACAAGCAACTACAAATTCTTATTTTTAGTCTTAATATTTTATCTTTTACTAAGTTTTAAACAAAGCGCTGCCTTAATGCTTAATTTATACACGTTTATTTAATATATAATATTTTAGTCTTATATACAATATGTATTGCATTAAAACAGACCAAAGCTAGACGCTATTCTGTCAATTCTGTCCACTTCCTAGTCAAGTCATCCTCAGACATATATGCATTGTGACTTAAGATGAAATAACGTATATAAAATGACAAAATTCCAATTTTGATATATGAATCTATATCTAGAAACCAAGCTTGTAATTTTTTTTAACAACTTAAGTGTCAATTAATTATCATTCATTTAAAGTTAGTTTTAAAAAGCTCCATATTTTTCTTGCTCAGTGTTGTGGTGACAAGAAACATTTTCTCAATAACCAAAATTGGCTGTTTGTAAAGCAATTTTAGAAGTACATATCCACAGTTTCCTCACTGAATTTAAAATTTTATTAAAAATTCAATAATACTTCTTAGAAGAACTCTCATATTTTTGTATAAATGTTGATATTACAGTTTAAATAAATACGAGTATTCATTAACACAATATTTATTACATCAGTAATTTAAATAAATTTTTAAATAACATTACTATTTTGATGTTTTTTTTAAGAGTTCATGATCGGTTTTGTGTCTCTCTAAAGCGTACAACATTGCATCCAAGAATTTTTCCAAAGGTATACTTTGGTTCATGCCAAATTCATCATATTTTGTGTACATTGCATGCGCAAGGAACGGTAGTTTCCGCAATGTCCGTCCACTCAAGCCTACGCTCTGCTCAGCCAACAAGCTGAGCTTATCTTCATGCTCCCTGACTGGCTTCAAGTCGTGCGTTTGAAGCATGCCAACACGCATCAACTCTGTGAGCATTGAAGCATAAATTTGACGTATCGCTGCCGGCGTGGGCAGACTAACGTGTTGTTTAATATCGGCGCGATCCAGGAAGGCAATGTCAATGGATGTGGCCAGATTTGATGTAGCCAATATCAGAACATTCGGGTACTCTTTGATACTATCGAGTTGAGTTAGTAAAGCATTCACCACGCGCATTGCATCTTTCGGTTCCTGTCCGGACATACAATCCCGCGCGTACGCCAGAGACTCCACTTCGTCAATAAGCACGCAAACGAGACTTTTTGGCTGAGCAACTATTTCGCGTATTTTGGCAAAAAGTTTCATCACCAGCTTGCCGCTCTCGGAGAACCATTTGGAAAATAAACTATGACTATTGATCTCGATGAGGTGAGTGAATTTGTAGGTGCGACGTATGCGGATCGCCAACTTTTGAGCGATGGCTTTGCAGAGGCTTGTTTTACCAGTGCCCGGTTGACCGTGTAATAAAATAAGCCGGTTGCATGCAATGATGTTCTGATTAACGTTGTGCTGGGAGAACACCAACGATGATAAGGCATACCTGAGTAACTAACGAGAAAGTTTCATATTATACAATACTATATATTCATTCATTTAAACAAAGCAACGTCTCTGCACCTTCTCTTTAAGGCCGTCTTCGTAAATAAGGTTTTCCCAGAGATTAACGAAAGCGCACGAAGGCATCAACCAATGATTAGAAGATGGGACCGCTTCACTATCACCATCGCCCCCATCAAACATTTCCAATTCAGCATCGCGTTGATGCGGCCGGTAAAAATGTAAAACCGCATGCTCCAGATCACTTTGTGTTACATTCTAAGCATATGGAAAAATCAACTACTATTTGCGATACATTCTTCACTTGGGACTCACCTCATCAGAGCATTTGTCATTAGCCTCCAATAACAATGACTGTATGTCAGCGCCAAGTTGACTATCGCCGCCATCGATTTCTAAACTGATATTGAAGGCGGGCTTTCGGTTGTCTACGTACTGACGTACCGCTGGACTGAGTTGCTCTTCCAGTTGCTCCAATCGTCTGTAAAACATGAAATACTATGATTTCCTAAACCTTTTTTGTACATACTTTGAATTCTGCTTGCAGCAGACTTCTATATGAAGTGAAGCACGCGAATAACTCATTTTTCAAATGAACTGTATCAAAATTTGACTTTATAAACAAATCTGAATTCCAAATTCTCTAATTGGCGGAGAACTTTTTGAAATGTACATCAGATGAGTTTGAGTGCCATCTATACGTCAGTGTGATTATTTCATTTGTGTTTTAGCCTGTAGCATTGCCAAGCACAAATTCTTATGTTAAAGATTTACGATATGTTGATTCACCTTTTACGTACTATTCTAATTTTTTGACTAAAGAATTTATATATGAGGGTGTGTGACAATTGTGACTAAAACTTAGCAAAATTTTCATTCCAGTGGAACTGCTTTAAAACTTCGCTTCACTCTCTGGTTCTATGTCTGGGGGAAATCATGACTATGGGAGAACGAATTGCCGTGAAATTTAAAACGAATATTCAAAATATTCGTCAAATATACATACATATATGTATATTTAACATCATAGGCTGTTTGGTATTAAAATGGGAAGAATCAAATCACGCCTACTGTGCTCGACTTCTAAGCTAGTAGGAAAGTTCTATCCCGAAATTACATTGCCGTTTTCTTTCTTCCTTTGCGGGACAAACGTACCTTCTAAAATGTGGCGTGTGAATTTTAACGTTCTTACTTGTTTTGCATATAATTCAAATTATTCTAGACTGTTCCTTCCAGTCTTAGCTGGATAGAAACTAGTGGATCCATATCCTTATCTGAATATCTCTTGCAGCACCAAAAACATTTATCAACGCATCATTTCAATTGTTTACTTTTATACTACTCGTTTTACGAACATTTTATATTGTAAATCGATAGGAAGATAGATAATTTTGTTCGAACTCACACACACACACGCATTTAGGTACACATATTGTAAATGTATTTATAACATTTCAGTCATGTTGTATGCATTTGCAGTGCTCGCACATACAATGCACGAGCAGAGTCATGGTCCAAGGAAATGCTTGCCTCCTCCACCAGTGAAAGCAATCCGAAAAACACTTCACTACATTCACTTAACAAATAAAATATTGCGCAATAAAACGGAAATGCAAGTAGTAGCGTAGCGCAAGAGGCAAACAGACAGTAGCTAACTATTGGATAAAAGAAAGTTGCAAATAATATAAAAAGGAATAGAAAATGAGGAAAGGAAAAATTTAATACGGATGAGCACGAATACATCAAGCATTGAAATGTTAATATATATTACTATTGATAGAAGAGGGCAACATTGCAAGAGAAAATGAGAAGACAGATGATGATGGGAGGGACTACAAACGATATACGAGTATTGTGAAGGTGCCGACTGCTATTTCCTCTTCTGCTACCACACTTTTTTTCAGAATAACCACCATCACTATCAAGGCAAGATGTTTTTCTGAGAGTGAAGAGAAACTCGTAAACAGCAGCAATTCTTGTTCCTTGTGCTTCCGGCGACCACTTGCTTTATTCATACTTGTGTAGCTATTTATTTGCTTGTTGGCGGTGAATGTTTTATTTTCCGCAGAAGAAAACACTATTCACAGCACACATCTATAAACGCATACGAGTATCTGAGACGCAGGCGGTTGAATGTATTGATGATTGGCAAAGTAACTGAGACGTATTGAAATGCATTTAGTACTAGATTTTTGCAATTTCAACACTTGACAAACGCTTGTTTGTGGAATAAAACATAAAATATTACTGATCATTATTCTGTGGGGAAAAATACATATGTACATACATATATGTATATGCAAAATGTTTGTACATACATACTTGTTGAATTTTAGTGTGGTGGGTTTTAGAAGGAGAGGCATGATTTCATTCCGTCAATAACCGTCAATACAATTTTCTTAGTATTCTTATATTCTTGAGTATAAGAGCGGCTTCGGGATGGTCGAAATTGAAATTGTGAATTGTGTTAATTATAAAAATCGTGCAAATATCATGTAAATTGCGAACCGGGTGTTTTTATTGACAAGTGTAACGTTATAAAAGGGATTTAAATACATATAAAAGTACATAATATTAAAAGGAGAAGCTTTATTTATGCAACTTGTGATATCTTCTTAACAATTGTTCGTTTTTGTACCGCGTTAAAGCATAGCTGTGCATTTTTATTTCGTTCTGAAAGTGGCGCTTATGAAAATGGCGATGTGTACAGAATATAGAACTTCATTTTTGCTTCCCTCCCCATTTTTTTCTTTGCTTCTTTGCTCTGTCTTCATTGCTAGTTTTCTTGCTTTCTTGGTTATTTCCTGGCGTGACCGCAACTTAATTTCATAACAATTTGCTGCCAACCACGAAGCTGGTAAGAAAATAATTAATGACTTTTTTACTATAAAATAATTTTGTGTGAAATAAAGACTCAAAGTCTTTAGATTTTTGGTTTTTGTTAAGTTTTTTTTTGTTTGGTGCTGATTTGCCGGAACGCTGGTTAGACGACGCCGAGGAATTTCAATTAAATCAATCTCAGTGAGTGGCTGAAATTGCCAGCGGCCAAGCAAAATCGTGAGTCGTGAAGGCAGAGACAACACTTGGCAAAATTGTGTTTGGGTTTGGTTGATGCAGCTCTGTGTGGTTGGTGGTCGGTGGTGGCTATAGTTCCAACAAAGTGGCCAAAATGAGTTGGCAAATTTTTTTCCATCGACACTGACACTGGCAGGCGGGAGAGAAAAAAAAATTGCAGAAGAAGAAAAAGTAAGAAAACCGGATGAAAGTAAAGCAACAGCAAAGCAACAAAAAAAAGTAGAAAGAGCAAAGCGAAAAGGTTAAATCAAAGTGAAAAGCTGGGGCGTCTGTTCAAATCCACGCGTTGTCGCCTTGATGACGACGACGACGATGACGACGAGCGGAAGTTGCATTGCCAGCTACAAGCACGACAAATAGCTGAAGCCGGAAGTGCAGGCGGTCTTATTTGAACGTCGGTTTCGGTTGTTGATACAACCGACGGTTTATGGTTTCGCTTTCGTTCGTTATGTCTTAAATTCTATAAAACATTTTTTTTTGCTTAGTAATGACACAAAGAAAGAGACATGGAATCGAAACGAAACGAAATGAAGAAAAAATAACACTGAAAACATAGAGGAACAAAGACTGATTGAAAATACTAGAAAAAAAAATACTATTCTCGTGAATACTTTTTAGATAAATTGTAATTAGTGGAAAACGTTTTAATTACTGTGGAAAATTGTCTAATGTCATGTGAAAATGTTTAATGACTTGGATGACTTCAATTATTGGAAAGCAGACAAAAATGGGTTCGAATCGAGAGACTTGCAGAAGTCAAAAAGGTATGATTACTATAAAAATTTGCAATAGTTTGGCAATTTGTCATTGTTCGAATTATTTTTATTGAATTAGTGTTTAATTTTAATTACTCAGTACAAGAAATTTTTTTTTATGGAAAAATTTGAAATATTGAAATATTTGATTACTCGAAAAGGGTTTTAGTACCAAAAAGATTAAGAATTTTTCAAAAATGTCTGATAACTTGAAATATTTTAAATATCACAAAATACTTACTGAAAGAATTCAGAAAAGTTTTAGTTCACATTTTGGCGCAAATAGTATTTTTTGCATTAATTAAAAAATTCTTTTCTGTTCAAAATAATTGAAACTGAAACTTTTAATATTTTCGAAATGGCAGTGAAAGCCGATCGAAATTATTGTCTTGATATTCATTCCATAATAATTGCGAAATTTTTTCATAATGCGCTTAAAAAAAGTATGCTCGCTTTTTTCAATAAGAATTCCTAAAAACGGACAGAAAAAGTCCAACGAATATAAGTTAAGGTTTGACGATTGTGGACGTATTTAACTCATTATAGTGTCAGAGGTCGGTTTCCATTGAAATAGATACAAAGGGCGTGGTGCCAGTGTTGCCAGCTCTCTTGCTTCGTAAGATGAATTCCAAGAACTAAGTAATCGGCCGAATGCGACAGAGAAATGTGGAATGCGTGACGAACGCAGAGAAGAGAAAGGAATGCACGGTGCAGAATGAAATGGATGGAATGAATTCAATTAAAATTAATCTGACAATCAAATTGAAGAGCGCCAGAGACGGCCGCTCGTTCTCTGAAGAGCTAAATGCAGACTTTTTTCACTTCACACACCCATAATGGGTCCGCCTTTAATTTTATGGGTGGGAGCTTCTCTAAGTGTGTGTGTGTGTGTGTGTGTTTCATTGGGGAAGTACGTAGGAGTATGTACGTGTTGGTGTTCTGTGGCCTTTGAAGAACATCCCATAATCTAATTAAAAACTTTTTTATCACGCGAAACGAGAAAATAGAACGAGAGCAAGAAAAACAGTATCAGCCAGTAATCATTGACCGAACATATACTCGTAAAACTAGAGAATGAAAATGACAAAAAATGCACAACGGAAACGGAAATAGTTTATTTTAATCTGGTTGCATTTAATTAAAAAAAGGAAGAGGGCAAAAAAAATGGAGGCACTTCAAAGTATGTAATATCAGATGTTATTGCCGTAACGAAGAGAAGAAGACAAGCTAACTTGTTTGAGGGACTGACGAATGGTTAGATGGATGGCTCTACATGGTGGGTTTGGATGGACAAGTGGATGGTCAAACGGGTGAACAAACGGATGGTCAAACGGACAGCACGAATTCAATGCTGGACTGCTGCCCAATGAATACCACCAGTAGCGGCTCCGCAGAGATGCCGAAAACCGCAATTAATCAAAGGATTGCAAGGACAACCAAACCGACGGACGTTCACCAGGAGCGACGAGTGGAATTCGCAGTGGTTAACCTAATTAATTGCCGCTCGTAATGTTCGCATGTGTGACATATAAACAAGTTAAACAGTAATTAACTCAATCAAACACAAGTTTATGTAAAGTAATGAGTGCCATTTAAACTTGGCGATAGTGACATTTTTTCTTTGTTTGAGTTAATCAAGATGGAAAGGACGAAGGCAGCAGCTCATGCAGGTCAAAACGGAGTGGCCCCAACGACGGCGAAGATAAAGGAGGAATATAACTATATTATATTGTATGACATGATAAGCATCATCAAAGCATCTCACACTTCTCAGCATTACAAATACATATATTTATTATAAGTTATACACAAAGAAACCAGAGAATACCACATAAAAATAATAAGATCTCGTTATTGTCTATTTTACTATTTTACTATGAAATCTTATTAAAACATACAAATAATATGCTTTTTTCATAGAGAAATCTTATTAATTTTTATATAGAGAACTTCTTATTGTCATGAAAGAAAAAGTTAATTTTAATAATTCGTAATTTTTATAGGAATGGCATATTTTCCGTCAGAAACTCATGAAATCAAGAAGTCTGTATGAAAGTATAAAGAATTCTTATTATTTACTTCTTTTAATCAGAAACACTTCCTATATATAATATCGTTTTTCTAGCCGGAGCTTTGATAGTAATATTATTGCTGTCAGGTTTACTTCAGATCTATAATTCGTATTTTTTTTTACATGGGCATTTTTTTATAATGGACGATCTTTGCTTCTCAGTTGTGAGTACTTTCCGTCTTTATAAATACAATATACTTTGCAAACAAATAATAGATAATAGCATATTACTTTTCAGGCTTTACCCATGAAATTTTGTAAATATTATGATTTATATTCTTGAAATCTTATATAAATCAAATGCAATAAAAAACATTAATAATTCTTTTTATTTTAAAAAGACTGGAGAACAATAAGATTGAATATGTATTTTAATAAGATCGTCTTTATGAAAAACAATAAGATTTTCTTGTTGAATTTATATTTTAATATGACTGTCTTTTTAAAATTTCAATCAGATTTTCTCTATGGTTTTAATAAAGCTTCCTTCTTGGATGGAAAGCGTAGAGAAATCGGATTGTTTTTGTTCTATTTTATGTGATGTTTTGGCTCTGTGTATGTACAATATATACATAAATATGTACATACGATACATAAAAGGGGATGTTGTTGTTTTTATATATAAACTAAATATTTCAAATTTATAAAAAAATCTTGTTTATTACAATTTTTTATATATTACCATTAGTTCTTTAAAATTTCGTCATTCAATTCATTAAGTTCCACAATTTTCATGAACTTAATGAAGACCCTCATATTCAATATTTCTTATGAAAACAATAACATTTGATACATATACATAGACATAACTATGTAGAAGAAAAAAATGTTTTGTAAATTTCACAAAGATCTCTGACCGACCGACACAGCTGTCGACGTTATCGCTTTCTATCTCGCAGCCCGCAGGAAGAAAGAAAAAAAAAAGAAGATTTAGAAACTCGTTGCAGCGAACAGCAACCAACCAACCAATCGTCCCACCAACCAACCGACCGACCGACCGACCAACCAACCGACTCGCCCACCAACAACACAAACTGACAGCTGCAGTTGAAGTTAAGAAAAACGGCACCAAACCGAAAACAAAGGTAGAAAAATGGCCGCAATAACGAGTGGCAATCGTATGTATGCACGAGTATGCTGATGATAGGGGCCAAAAATGGATAGGGACGAAAGCCGCTACGTCGCTCCGGAACAACGAGGTGGTGGTCGTACCGGGCTTTAGACAATGCTTGGAAGCGGAAGCATGGTACGGCCACACCATGCTTGGTGAGAATGGAAAAAAGAAATTTCAAAGTCAACATGGCGTGCAATATGGCACAATCAGAGGCGTCAATGTAAGGCAGCGAAAAAGGTGTGACGTCATCGGATTAAATCTTTGCCTTTATGCTGATGACGACAAAAATTTTTGCCATAAAACACAGAGTGTAAAAAAAGTAGAAAAAATTTCTTATATAAAAGTAAGAAAATTATGAACAATTAATAAACCTTTAGAAAGTTCTACGAAAGATGTTTATTCCAGAAGTGAGATTTTATTATTTACTTTATTGGAACTGCTACGTGTTTACACACACACATGTGCGATGTCATACCCCTCCTCCTTCTCCCCCTTCCCACACAAATACTCTATCGCTGAGGTAATGCTGAAGTTGTTTATATCATCGAAAAGGGGAAAACTTGATTACGATTCAATTCGGCCCGGGCCACAAACTCACTGTGGCCTAAAATTTGAAGTTTTTTTGGAGTTCCTTTGTGTGAGAAATTTTTGCCACATTTTTTGCACACTTTCATGGACCTAATCAAGGAGTTAGAAGCGAACTTGGTCACGTCTCGTTTATAATTATATGATGGTTGTTGCTTTTGTCATTAGAGTGAAGTCTTTTTTGAATGCGAACATAAAGCCAAAGCAACGCATAAAATACAAGAAAAATACTCAGATTTTTCTATGCTGTTCATCCAAGAAGGAAGCTTTATTAAAACCATAGAGAAAATCGGATTAAAATTTAAAAAGACAGTGATATTAAAATGTAGACAAATTCAATAATAAAATCTTATTGTTTTTCGTAGAGACGATTTTATTAAAATACAAATTCAATGAGAGATTCTTATAGTATCTTATAGTATATAAGATTTTATGGTATAATGCTTAATAAGGAGATCTTATTATGTTTATGTGGTACTATTTTTCTCTGTGAAAGTATAATGATATTGTTCGAAATCTCTTTCCGATTTTTATCGTTGTAAAAATCTGTCTCTTCCTATTCAAGGAATTCGTATCAGTGATTTCGATTCCATCTTGTGCAACTTGTCTCGCATAACCTTATATACGGTGGTTTTTAAATTTCTTGCAAAAATTTAAAATATAAAATATAAAAGAATTTAAAATATAAATAGCGTAATATTTTATATTTTTTTATATATATTATTATATATACTAAATATATTATATATACTGAAAATACAAACATTTTCAAATGGAAAGACTTCACTAAAATGAATACTTAAAATAATTCGTATACTACGATTTATCGTATATTACGAATAGTGCTTTTTACTAATAATATTTTTTTAAAAAAATCTTAAAAGCCAAAAATCCTAAATTCTTCTTCTTGTTTTTGTTTATGTTCGTGTATTTATTTATTTCCGAATGAACTTAATTTTGTCAGCTTACACTCGTAAAAGTCAAGTATGGCAATCTTGAGCATTAGAAAATGAAAGAGGATCGTAAGAGGCCATTATGAAAATTTTTCATTTGCATTACAAATTCGTAACTTTTTAAAAATGTCAACCACAATTTTAACGTTGTTCCTTCTACCGCTGCTGATGTTTGTTATTTTTGGCTTTTCGCCGTGCGCACTCTTTATGTCTTCTGTGACGTCACTATATGAAAATCATACTTTTATACATTTTCAAGCGTAAGTCTGTGAAGTCGGAGAAGAGGAAAAAAGGAGGTGGAGAAAAAATGTATACAGAAAACTGCGAATATTTTACTATTACAAGGAAGTAAGCAAAGCAAACAGCAATAACTGTAGAAAGTTATTATATTTTCAATATTTCCCATTTTTTCCTTCCTTCGTGACTTGAGACAAACAAGAAAAAAATTTGCATATCTCTTTCCAAACAAACTGCAGCCAAAGCAAGCGTGGAATATTGCATGTCATTTAAAAGACTCGCTTAAAACTTGTTTCTGCAAAACGAAACGACTACAAGAGTATTAATAATTTTTGAGTTTGTGCAGCAAAATTCATTTGAGTAAATGATATCTTTAGGGTGGTGGTGATGGCGGTTGTGGTGATGATGGCGGTGCGCCCATCAAACGAAATACCAAACGCGAAAATAAAGTAACAAAGATTTTCCGACGTACCGACAGCGACAGCACGTTGTTGAAAATAATGAAGCAGCGTGCCATCACTGACGGAATGTGCGCGCAAGCGATATCGCAGCAAGAGGATCTTGTAATTTGAAATGAATTTTCGCCGGATGCGACGCGCTTGAAAGACCACAGGGACCGCCCCGTCCGTGTGCCGAGAAAGGCACAGGCAGGCAGCACTCGAATACAGATGCGCATATGAACTTAACGGATGATGAAAAACAAAGAATACCAACACTCTTTTCGATAAGAACTACATAAATATTTTAATTAACGAAATACGAGCAGCGGCACCAGCTAAACTCAGAATGTCGTACTGCATAGCGATAAAATAATTTCCCAAGCGTTGTCTCAACCACAATCTGCCTGTTTTTGAGATGAGAGACCACGACAATGTTGTGCAGAAGAACGAGTCCTGCGTAGAGAATATACTCGTACTTCTAGCAAATATGACAGATATAGCCCTTGCATAATAACATTAAAAAAAATTGAAAGAAAATACTCGTATTAAGATGAGTTGTTTCTATGACATAGATATACAAATTGAGGCAGGATCAAAATGTCATACACAGTTGAATTTACAATAAATCCTTTCTTTTTAATAAAAGTTGTTTACAAAACATATTTACGAAAAACATTCTCATTGAAAGAAGTACTTTACAAAAGCATTTACAAAAGACTTTCTCATAAAAGTACTTTAGAAAAGACGTTTACAAAAGACATTTTTACAAAAGTACTTTACAAAAGACATTTACAAAAGATTTTTTCATAAAAGTACTTTAGAAAAGACGTTTACAAAAGACATTTTTACAAAAGTACTTTACAAAAGACATTTACAAAAGATTTTTTCATAAAAGTACTTTAGAAAAGACGTTTACAAATGACTTTCTCATAAAAGTACTTTACAGAGGACATTTACAAAAAGACATTCTTATAAAAGTACTTTAATAAAACATTTACAAAAGGCATTCTCATAAAAGTACTTCACAAAAGACATTTCCAAAAGATTTTCTTATAAAAGTACTTTAGAAAAGACGTTTACAAAAGACATTCTCATAAAAGTACTATACAAAAGACATTTACAAAAGACTTTCTCATAAAAGTACTTTAGAAAAGACGTTTACAAAAGACATTTTTACAAAAGTACTTTCCAAAAGACATTTACAAAAGATTTTTTCATAAAAGTACTTTAGAAAAGACGTTTACAAATGACTTTCTCATAAAAGTACTTTACAGAGGACATTTACAAAAAGACATTCTTATAAAAGTACTTTACAAAATACATTTACAAAAAACATTCTCATAAAAGTACTATACAAAAGACATTTACAAAAGACTTTCTCATAAAAGTACTTTACAAAATACATTTACAAAAGACTTTCTCATAAAAGTACTTTAGAAAAGACGTTTACAAAAGACATTCTCATAAAAGTACTATACAAAAGACATTTACAAAAGACTTTCTCATAAAAGTACTTTACAGAAGACATTTACAAAAGACATTCTCATAAAAGTACTTTAGAAAAGACGTTTACAAAAGACATTTTTACAAAAGTACTTTCCAAAAGACATTTACAAAAGGCATTCTAATAAAAGTACTTTACAGAAGACATTTACAAACGACTTTCTCATAAAAGTACTTTACAGAAGACATTTACAAAAGACTTTCTCATAAAAGTATTTTACAAAAGACATTTACAAAAGACATTCTCTTAAAAGTACTTTACAAAAGACATTTACAGTAGACATTTTTATAAAAGTACTTTAATAAAACATTTACAAAAGGCATTCTCATAAAAGTACTTCACAAAAGACATTTCCAAAAGATTTTCTTATAAAAGTACTTTAGAAAAGACGTTTACAAAAAACATTTCACAAAAGTACTTTATAAAATACATTTATAAAAAGACTTTCTCATAAAAGTATTTTACAAAAGAAATTTACAGTAGACATTTTTATAAAAGTACTTTACAAAAGACATTTACAAAATACATTTACAAAAGGCATTCTTATAAAAGTACTTCACAAAAGACATTTCCAAAAGACTTTCTCATAAAAGTACTTTACAAAAGACATTCTCATAAAAGTACTTTACAAAAGACATTTACAAAAGACATTTCATAAAAGTCCTTTACAAAATACATTTATAAAAAGACATTCTCATAAAAGTAATTTCCAGTAGACATTGTCATACAAGTACTTTACAAAAGGTCCTTTGAGTCCTTGTTAAGAGATGAAATTGTTGTTAAGTCTTATCTAAAGTTACCTAAAACTACGAGTTGAAGTCTAGAGGTTAAGGTTTTTAAATATTAGTTAAGTATTTAATAAATTTAATGATTCTTAAAACATTTTCGTCTGGTTTGTGCAATTATTTCCAGCCCTGCGTAATTATTTCAAGAACCGTTTATTGTGTCTAAAATATTTCTTTTTCCCCCCATTTATTTTTCTTTAAGATATTGTGGGGAGGAATGGAAAGAAATCGGGATAAAGACTGAGAGTTGAAGTAATTTAAAGTGACTGCCTTAAATATCAATGTCCGTTTTATTGCATTACATTGTATGTCGTACTCGTACTCGTATGTACTCGTATGTACATATGTATGTATTTTACTAGCACTTGTAGTAAATCGTTCGTTCGTTCGTCCGTTCCTTTTTTATATTACCTTTCTTCAGCTTGATTTTTACATTACCTTTCTTCAGCTTACATCCAGCTACTTTGAGCAGTCAATTATACTGCATCTCATTCCACCAACCTGCTGGCAATCAGTGCTCCTCATTTTACACTAGCGTCTGCTCTGTTGCTGTTCGTTTTCGTTCTCTTCAATTCTAGATTAATTCGCTCAATAAATTGTATCAATTGCATTCGCCTGATTTCTCCTCAATACAAATGAAGTATGTACTTGTGAGTAATTGATTTCAATGGTTTTTTAATAAACTTGACTGACGTTGGTGTCAGCCATCCAGTTCAGTCCACCCGACGGCC
Organism: Conops quadrifasciatus; assembly: GCA_949752815.1. NCBI lineage: Eukaryota > Metazoa > Arthropoda > Insecta > Diptera > Conopidae > Conops > Conops quadrifasciatus. The sequence goes on along the minus strand of OX457078.1, from coordinate 14,540,864 downwards.
GTCATTGATCTGCCGTGTGTCAGAACAGTGTTAAGATATGTATGTATGTATGCATTGAAGGAGCACTCTCCTCCCGTAAGAGTGTTTGTGTGTTGGCGCTAATTGATGAGAGTGTGTTGATTTAATTATTTACGTGCTTTTATGTGTGTATGTGTGGGCATGTGTGTGTGTGTGTGGGCATGTGTGTGTGTAAGTAGAGGTAAAGAAATTGAGGAAAATCAGAAACAGTCGTAAATGGCTTTAAATCACGTATTCTCATTAACGTCATCGTTAATCCGATTTACAGCTCTATGAAGTTGGTATCAGTTCGTTATTGCAATTATGAAAGTGCTGGTGTGTATAGGTGTGTGTGTGTGGAGGTGTGCATCTATGATAGCATGTAATCCTATTACATAACAGAAAATTGATTCTTACGATAGATATACAATAATTATGACAAATGATTAAATTACAATGATTTTAGATCGAAAATTAGCTTAAGCTTTCTAAAGAGGGCTCAACAACCAGACCAATATAAAAATAAAAATTTGGTTTTTGTATATTTCTTGGCGTATTTATATAAATATTACTCGAATATAGTTAAATACTACGTATTACGTATTACATTTTCTTTAATATATTTGCCATAAGTATTTCATCAATGGTTGAACTGTTGAAAAGGTTATCCAATTAAAGTTGAAAGTCCTTCACTGACGTCACCTTTCAAGTGCACCGTTTGTGTTTGTCGTTTATTGGCCGATGACAGCTGTACACAGAGCACCGAGAACCGAGAACCAACAACCGAGCACCGAGCACAGACTTCTACTTCCATCCACTTCATGATAACTTTATTATAATCCATCAATGTCAAATAGATGGTTAAATTAAATGAAGTACAGCAGACCGACTTCAGCTCAACAACCTGGCACTGAGCCACCGCATATCCTTTAGCCGCAAAAACGTGACAGCTGTTCAAAGCTCTTCGGTAATAAGATGATGACAAAAACTCGAAACGTGTCTGGAAATGGTGAACAAAAATAAAATAAGAAGAAAAACACAAAAAATATAAATTGACAAAAACAGGAGACGCTGCGATACACTGAGAGCACGGAAACTCGGATTGAGAGCGGGAGAAACTGTGGAGGAATCTGTCCTCTCTAGAAATAATCAAAGAAATTATGACAGCAAGTACTTTTTTATTAATTATGAATGTTTAAAAACTAAGAGAGGCAGCTGATATTAGTTACAGTTTAATTTCAAATTAAATCAGTTTATTTCCTGACTTTTTTAAGCTAAAAAACGATATATCGTACCCCCAAAAAATGTAATGCTAATAAAAGTTAGCAGGTATTTTCTTATAGTGTCAATTTCTATAGCATGCCATAGTTTTTCTGTTCAGTGTCTATTAATTTTGCACTCAACTCACATCCAGGTGCCATCATTATTTCCCCGGCGATGATAGTTGCTTTTCAGCTGCAAATGTTGCCGGATTACGAAGACGTTCTCGTACGTTGAATTTGAATTTTGCGAATACCGCATATACATACATATACTCGCAGCTGGTGTTAGGGGCTGATCTGACACATGGTGACGACGAAGGTGATACGTACAAAAAAGTCAAACCACGCCAATTCGTTGAATTCTTCAAGTAAATCACACTCGCTGTGCGTCATAGGTATCATTTTTACCTTTAAAGGTGAAGCAACAGAAGGGAAAGGGCCAGAAATTGTTACCGACACACGTGCGCAAACACAAACTTAACCCTTTGACTGTTGGTTTGGTGTTCGTGCATTCGTTCGTTTTCTTACGTATTTGTTCTTTTTTTTGTTTTCCACACTCAGCCTCATTCTGTCTGTTCATCCGTCAGAATGTTAATCATTACGTAAGTAAGTCTTTCACTTCATGAAACCGCCATTGTGTCAGTCAGTACATTCGTTAGACGTCATGAAGACTACCAAACTTCAACTTCGCTGTCACAATGTGTCAAATGTTTTCAGCAGTGTTGCACGTGATTTAATTTATTAAAATTATTTATCATACGTCAAATACATATGTGTGCTCTACATACGTTCATACATATATTCTTACTTACGTACTTATATGTACGTAAGTGCGTACGTACGTATGTGCGGAACTCATGTCTCTGCTGAGTTATGTATATTTACTGGTGAAAATATATTTAGTACATTGTGTGTGTTCTTTTCTGCCCCGCGAAAAAGGAAGTCTTTCGCGATGAACCGCAATTGTTTTCAATTTTAAAATTAAAAGCAAAAGTGTGAAGAAAAAAACAACTCATTTCATTTGTTTGTAGTGAATACGTTCTGCGGCTTATTAGATTTTTCATTAGAGACATTCATTATTATTGCATTATTGTAATGCAATCAAATGAGCTTTTGATTTCTTGGGATTTGATAATAAAAGGAAAAAACATGAGGAAAAACATAGGAAGTGTATAATAGAGGTCTTCCAAAAGTCACGGCTTGATTTGAAAGCAATGTAACCATTTCAGACAACCCCTGAAACTTTCAAGTCGTCTTGAACAAGCCTTCGAGACGTCTCATGCAGCTCTCTAGTGTACAAACTATGATGAATTCGCATTGGAGAAGAGAGAAAAAAGAGTTTTATAGAGTGAATGAAATTAATGAACGAACGCATGTACATATATATGTACGATATTATCTTATTATCGTATATTCAAATGTATACATTTGAATTAATTAAGACGAAACGGACAAGAATGGTCATGTTTGGGCGCATCACAAATTAATAATTAATACTAAATATCATTAGGATAATTTAATAATCTCTGAATAAGAGAATTTATCAATGAATAATTAGATTAGTCTCTTTTTGTTACTTTTCATGATAAAAATGATTGAAAGGATTAAAATGAAAATGAAAGGATTTTTTAATATATATCGAACTGATAAACGGTGCTATTGATAGCAATATTTTAAAACAGTAACGGTGACAATAATGGCAGCTCGCTGAATGGCGTCTATAACCTTAACTATTGAAATGATGCCTTACTCTGTCTGTCGTATTAACCTTTCGCATGAACGAATTGAAGCAATCGACACATACATATGTACTTCTCTGGCTATGTTTGTGTGTTCAATTGAAGTGCAAATAATACAGCATATTGCAAAGGCATCAGCAGCGACTGTGACAACTATAGCAACAGCAACACTGTTTGTACAATGACAATTTCAACAAACATTACTCCACAACTGCCACACCTGTTAGTCTCTCTTTTTTCTCTCTCTCCCTCTTCCTCTCTACCTTTCTGAATATATGCATACATATTTGTTATGTGTATGCATTGTTTGTGCTTCGTTGGTATTCCTTTGGGTACGTTCAATGCGTTACAACAGAACCTGCCGGAACCTGCCTGTTTGCAGAAATCATTAAATATTGTAGGCTCGAAAGTGTGTTTGTGTGTGTGTGTGTGTGTGATGGCGTAGGTGTATTGATGCTTGTGGGGGTTTGCATAAACAGAGAAATATGAATGCATGTTTGTGAACTGAGCTGTTATTGAAATTAATAAATATCGAAATTATTAAAATATAATCATTATTATGTATTTAATGATGACCATCATTATTATAGTTATGCTACGATATTATTATCAATTCTTATTGCTTTTGTTATTAATATTATTATCATTATATTTGTTATACGAGTACTATACTTTGCTGATAAATGAGCTCTTGTTTTATTTTCAAATATGACAGCTCGTTAATTATTGTCTGTTTTTCAATTAATTTATACTTTCCTCTTCCCCCAACCCTCCATGGCCCTTCTGAAGGTCCAGCAGTTCGTGGAATTAATGGTCACTGGGTACTTACTTCATTACGAATTGTTGGTAATTTGTGATATTCGCGTTTTTAAATTGTATATATTGTATTGTATTATATTGTATTATATATATATATATATATATATAATAAATTATAAATATAAAGAAATTGAGCTAAAAGCACGGATGAGTGCATATTTTCTATAAAAAGTAGGCGCGGCACTGATCCGATTTTCCTCATTTTCAATACCAAACAGCGTAGGATAACAATTTAGGACCAAATTTAGAACCAAACAGCGCATGAATTTTTACGTGAGGATCGTATTACGTTTAAGGATTGAAAGAGAAAATTGTGATTCGCTGTGGATTCCTAACAACTCACAATCACACAAATATTATGATCTCACAATCACACAAATATTACTCTAAATAGTCACATATTCACACATTTCTCTGCCCAAGAGCACCAAGAAATGCACCATACCGTGCATTCCATATTCCGGCATCCATTATTTAAAAGTCAAAGTCATTTTTACGTGCATTCATATTAACGCACACACACACACACACACTCTAGACGCATTAAGACGGTGTTTGTGATATTTTTGCTGTTACGCCTCATGATAAAATGTTCGTACAAACACACGCACACACACACACACACACACACATACACCTTGTTGTTTTTGTTGTAATGTTAATTTTTATAATTCGCCGCTGTTTAAAAAAATAGCGCATCGCATATTGCGTTTTTAACAGTTCAACCATTTATTTCCATTTTCGTACTACTATTTCTTGAACGTGTAAAGAGTGCGTGTGTGTGTATTGCTGCATTATTACATTAGTATAAGCAATCAGTTTGTATGAGTTTGTACTACTGTAGTAAAACTCACAACTTTCAATTTTACTTCAACGCTGACACAATCACAATCGTTTTGACTTCTCTTCACTGCTTCTCCGCTTCATACTCGTACATCGTTGAAATCTTAACTTTTACTAAAATTTTTGCCATTCATGGCTGTGAATGTATGTATGTATGTATGTATGTATATGTGCGTGTGCATGTAATAAATCTTTCGCTTGGAGCATTCAGTAAGAGTTTTCAACTTTTTCAAAAGTAATTTGCGTTTTATTGCGAGGCAATTTAGAAAAATGCACGGAGAGAAAAAGACTCACTCACTTTAGGGTGGTTTAGTAAAGTTTTGTTAGTACATTTTTAGTACTTGATCGAGAGATAAGCGATTGAGAGACTTATTTACTCATAAAGCAGTTTATTGCTATTGTATTGTGTTGCTTTTTTAGAGAAAAAAACCACAATTTTTACAATTTTTGTTGGAGAAAATCTTGGATGTTTTCTTTCCACAAGTTTTTACTAATAAAAAACAAAATAAAAAACAAAAAAAAGTTCGTAATAAATTTAATTTAGTGCTATAAATATATGTATTATATTTTCAGATTATTTTTATATAAATTATATAATTTATTAAAATGAGAATGAAAAATAAACTACTAAAAATATTCTAACATTCTAAGTGCAAATTTTTTAGTGTAAATCGGGCAATAATACTTCGTCACCCAAATGCACAACCTCACACGCCTACTCACATTTCTCGCCTCAACACAAACACATACACATCTCCATAAGTATTAGTGTATGGATGTGAATGTGAAAATGTATTCACATGCATACACTAATACTTATGAATAGAATGCTGAAACGGCAACTTTTATGAATGAATCTCATAATTTAATATATGGATATATGAATGTATATAGGTACTCGTATATATACGCATGTGTGTATAAGAGATTGTGTGTGTATGTGTATGCAGTGCTTCTATGCTCAGGAATTTATACATTAATTTGATTTAACGATTTTCACCACGTCATTCTCAAGATTAAATCATAAGCGTTCCGATTTTAATGCACTTTTTTGCAATATTTTCCGCATTTTTGCATTTTTTTGCACTTTATGATTTTTATATTGTGCTCTTTTATTTGTTGAGGATACTGCATGAATTGATAATGGCTAACGCTACCACAATCAACGCCATCCATCATTAAAGTCAAGTTTGAAATTTATAAAAGTTTTTTTATGTAGAATTTATTACTACAAGTATCGTATAAAAAAGATTATATGTTATAAAAAATAAAGAAAAATCATACATTTTTAAAATAAATTACGAATAGTAAAAAAGAAGAAATTAAATAAATTGACATTGAAATATGTATATTCAATTTTCGATTTTTTAAATTTTAAGTAAGAAAACCGTTTACTTTTGTTTTGTCATCAAGAATCTATCGATGGTAAAAACTATCGAAACCTTTACAGTATAGTTCTGTATAACGGGTGCGCAATCTTTTATGTCGGTATGTAAATATGACTTTAACACTTTTCAACTGATTGACTTCAGTAAACATGCTTTTGAAACGTGAATTCAGTACAATTAACACATTAATCGCTTCACACCGAAACAACGCGCTGAAATAGTGAAGCTGTACATTGAATATAGTCGTGCATATCGTCGAAAATCATCGACGGCCAAGAAGCACCGTTTGACAAAACTATTCCTTGTTTAGTGTCAAATTCTGTTGAGCACGGGACAGTGAGAGATCGTCAACATGCCGTTCATCAACTCACGAGACGTTTCAATAAACTGTTTGAGGCGGTAAGAGAGAGTGTTGCCAAGAACTGACATGTATTGTATCGTCACCGCGCTCAGTATTTTGGCGTCAGTAGAACTACCTTGCGGCGCATTTTGAAGGATGATTAGCATTTGTTTCCGTATAAAGTGCAATTGACTCAAAGAATATTGCCGACAGATCGTCCACGTCGCTTGGAATACGGCCAAAAAGTCACATACCGACATAAAAGATGGCGCACCCTGTACTAAATATAGTTCTGTCAATAAAAAGCGACATAGTTAACTAAATAAAGCTTACCCCCATTCATTGTTTATTTAATTGAAGCACTTTAAATTCATATGTTTTAAATTGAAAATCTTTGAATGAAAACATTTAGAATGAGGATTTTATCCATTAAATAAATATATTTCTATGTATTTTCTTAAATTACTGTCATTGAAAAAACTAAAGAAAAATCGAAAATTTTCCAATTTGTCGCTGGCAGAGTGAGTGAGAGAGTAATTTAAAAAAAACAACACATTTTATCAAAAAATTGTAACGATAAAAGTTTTTGTTATCGTATTTTTTGTTATCCTTCTTGTTGTTCGTGTCTTTTTTTTTAGACAAAAGTGACAATTCTAACATTCAATATTACATCTGTTTACATGATGACTATGAAAATGAAAGCATAGTCAAAGTTGTACGACAGATGGATTTTTGCAATAGAATGATATACATAGAAACAAAACATACACAGAAATCAACATGCATAAACACAAACATTTTTAGAATTTCGTTTACTGTACAATAAAACCACAAACTGATGAAGGAGCGTAGCATTGCAGAAGGGTGGAAGGACGGTAGGAGGGTACGAGGGTGGTCCTGGTGGGAAGCAGGACACAAGAATATCTATCTCTCTCTCTTTCTTTCTCTGAATTTTCAATTCCCGCTGGCAATAATCAATTTTTGAGTTGCTTTGTTACGATTTTCAAATAATGTACGAGAAGTGCACACACACACACATACTTCGATAAAGGCACACACTCGCATTGAGGTTTGTACATTTGTACATTTGTACGTATGTATTTGTGTTTGTGTGTGCATGTGAGTTTGGTGGCTTCATTGCTAAACTGACAATGTCCTTGAGTTTTATGGAACGAGAAAATAGACCACTAGGTCTGTTGGTTTTTGGTTGAAGCGTATTTAAATTGGCATTTTATTAAGCCACTCACTCATTCATTCATGCATTCATTCATTCTTTCACTCATTCATTTAATAGTTTGTAATTTATTTATTCATTCGTGAAGTTTGTGTGAGTTTTACTATAGAATTTCTCACTATAGCGGTCTAAACTTCAAAAGTGAAGGAAAATCTTAAACGCTCGTGAAAACATTTTCGCCCTACAAAATGTAACATGTTTTAGTATACATTTTTCTTTATAACTAAATTATTAACTAAGAATCTGTTGTTTGACCAAAATTTAGTGGAATGGATTATGAGAATTTTTAATGAAGAGAAAGAAAAATGGCTTTAGTGAGTAACACTTTTTCAATTTATAATTTTATAGAAAGTATAAAAACTAATAAAAAAATACAAATAAAAAATTTCCGATGTTCGGTATTTTTTGCGACATTTTGCAGCAAGACATTTTTGCAGGAGATAAATTCTTTTCTTTTAAAAACTAATACCAATCTTCTTAAAGCGTTAACGACTTAAAATTAATGAGTTACTGCGCTACGTGTTGCATGAAGTCTTTAGAGTGCAAAATTGGATGCTTTTGGATTACTTTTTTTCTTTAAATAAACGTTTTGTTTTTTCAAAACTTTTCCAATTATTACGCTTCAAAGAATGGCGCACCGTCGGCGCACCGTTGGCAGTTCTACTCAAAGGGTCAAATAGGTTTACCGTGGCCAAATGTGTTGGTGGGTAAATTGCTGGAGAATAAATCTCTTCAAAATGTTGCACGATTGGAAATACGTTTTTAGATTTGTATGCGATCAAAAGTTTGAAAATGCGATCAATAAAAAAACTTAAAAAGAAATGAAATAAAGCAGTAAAAATGCTTTCAATTGAATGTATTTAACTTGCGCGACTTTTTTGGGTTACATTGGTTAGCATTTGCAGCAATCATGATGATGCTGCCACGCCACAATTGCTAAATAATTTTATAACGCTTAAAAATAAAAGAAGTTTTAAAAAATGAAAACACAATCAAACATAAGAAATTCTGTATGAATTAAATTTATTCTTATACGGGATAAATTGAAATTGAAAACTCGCACACACACACATATACATATGTATAAATACATACTTTCTTTTCCTTTTTGATGCAATTTGGAAAAATGTGTTAGTTTCCGGAACTTATTTCGTTTGTATTTTGTTGGTAATGGTGTTTTTTTCATTTCTTTTTCATCTTCATCTTCATCAACTTGAAGTGAAATGTCCTAATACCTGTACACACACACACACACACACAAAAACATCCGCACTTACTTATATGTATACTGTCTTCCTGTTACGGCTATAAACATACTTATAAGACTTGTTCTTTTTCTGTCTTCTCTAGAAATAGTAGCAAGGACTATGGATGACAATTCACTTCTTTGCAAGCTTAAGGCCAGAATTGGTTTTCGCAGCAAAGTTTATAGAGCAGAAGTTAAAAATTCAACTTTTATTTAAATTTCTTTTCGTTTAAAATAAAATAAATTATTCAAATTAATGGGTTTTGGGGCGAATTTCTGTCATCTTTGGTCTGGTTTGGTTTGGAGTTTCTAGTTTGGTCTGGTTTGGTTTGGTTTGCGTTCAAACGTTTGTCTCCAAACCAGACGGTCTTCCCAAAAAAAGATGACGGAAATTCGTTCCAAAACCCATCATTATCCAACCCGGTCGGAAAACTTAACGAAGGAAAACTTAACGAATAGCAAAAAATACTTATTCCAATTCTTTTCAATTCGTTCTATGATTCATTTTTGTAACTCTAAGAATGTATGTATGTATGTAAAGGGTGTTTTTTTTAGAGGTATAGATCTTTAAAATGAAATAAAACACATAAATATCACGGTCATGACCGTGGTATTGACTTTATTGAAAAGATAATTTTATGGCATTAGTGTCTTTGGTATAGTAATATTTTAGTGTACGACTTCTGGCATATGAACGCCGCGGCTGGCTCGAATAATGCGCAATCTCGGTGGGCCAATTTTCGACCACTTTTTCGAGGATCTGATCAATGTTAAAATCAATTTTAACAGGACCAATTTTAAAATCAAACCTCTAAAAAATCAAACCCTTTATTAACGCGTATGCAATTACTTTTTTCTCAAGAAGAGTTGTTTGAATCCAGAAAGAGTCAATAAAAAGTGAATAAAAATGTTTGCTGGTACACAAATATTTTGCATTTATTTGCTTCCTCGTTCCGAATGACACTAAATTACAATAAAATACACAAAAAAGGGTAAAGAGAACGAAAGGGCCAAATGAACGAAAGGAATGCAATTTCACTGCGTTTCATCTACTGCGTTCCATACTTCCATTCCGTCCTATCCTTCATTCTTTCCTTCGTTCGTTCGTTCGTTCGACAAAATCACTGCAATTTTCATTTTCTTCTGTCTTTTTCTACATATAGTAAGAATTTGCCCTATCCTGAAGCACAGTTGCATTTTTCTTTCGTCTCTTTTTGTTTTTTAGCCGCGAGCTGGGTGTAATTTTTTCTGCTCTTCTTCTCTTCTTCACTCTGATGAATTGTTGAATTTGTGTTTTTTTTTTGTCCATCGTATGCGTGTGTGCTGAGGATAAGGATGAGTTATTGCCAGACGAAACTCAGAGTTCGTTCAGTTTAGTTCATTGTGGTTGTGTCACAATTTTGGCTGATGTTGTGTGTGTGTGTGTGAGTGTGTGTGTGTGGATAGAGTGAGAGAGAAGAAAGGGATTTTAATTTTAAAATAGTTTAAATGACATTCTTCAATGAGAAATTCAGTAGAATTTCTCGAAATATTCAATATTGGCATAAAGCGTTGGTTTCTGGTCGGTGATACTTGATAAATTTTTCCTGTAGTTTTTTATTGATTTCAAATTTGTTCTCTTTTATGTAGAAAAATAAATAACTTGGTCGTGAATAAGAATACGTTTCTAATAACCTTTTAATAATAATATATTTCGTTGTCGTTACAATAATTGCTAAAAAATAATTTTTTTGTACTTATTATTTAGTGAAAATACCTCTCTGGGGCACCTTACCCTCAACCCTTCTCTGACAATGCCAAAAATCTGTTTAATAATAATTTTTCCCAAAAAACTTTTAGCCAATTATTTTAAAATATTTATATATAAATATAAATACACAAGTAAACATACAGAAATATTGTACGTACCTTTTTAAACAGGTTTTCATTTTAATTAATATTCATATTTTTTTTCGCCGTAATTTTAATAAATAACTTACGTACTTTACATAAAAGC